>CM067219.1:20778558-22088971 GCA_034190945.1 Octodonta nipae | reverse complement strand
ATTATCTAGAAATCCAATTAACAAAGTTGAGCGTATAGTAGCTTAATTTGTAAGTTTTTCAGTTCTGTGCAACATTGCCCATAGTACCAAACACGGTTTTATCGGTGGATTTTGTTTAAAAGGTAAAAAATTAAATTGTTACCGATTTTTCGCTGTTTTTTTTTGTTAAAAAAAACGCATAGATAAAAAATGCTGAATTTTATGTCGATTAGTCAAGTTTTGTCATTAGAACATGTTGATGTCGGTTTTGTTCTACAATTAATTTTGTCACCAAAAGGTCTTTTTCTCTGTAAATGCCCTGAGCTATACATGCTCCTCGCGAATAGGGTAGCTTTCTATTAGTGTCAGAACTTTTAAAATTTCTTCACTACTTCCAGAGATTAGTTTCTACAAACAAACAAATTTGACCTCTTTTTTATGTTAGTATAGAAGAGGACAGCGAGTTAAAACTAGTGAGTTGGGACCTACCACCGATCGTTAATAATAAAAAGATTTTAAAAATCAAGATCTCCCTGTTTGGAGAAGAATATCTAGATTGATCTAGATATAAAAATTATTGGATAAAATTGACATACTTCAAATAAAATAAGAAATATTCTTAAAATATTTAAGAAATATTTCACACTGTTTACATTCTGGTTAAAAGATATTTAACATATATTTAGTTCAGAAATGGCGCCAGCTTATAAGATGCACTATTTTCCCATGACTGCTGTTGCAGAACCAATCAGATTTCTCTTTAGCTATGGAGGAATTGAATTCGAAGATGAGAGAATTGAAAGAGAAAAATGGCCCGCTGTAAAGCCAAGTATTTATGTTTAAATAATCAGATTAAAACTCTGTTAATGGTATTACTGTTTTAGCAATGCCATTTGGTCAAATGCCTGTAATTATACACAATGGAAAGATGGCTCACCAAAGTATAGCAATCTCCAGATACATCGCGAAACAGGTGAAACTGACTGGCAAAGATGACTGGGAAGACTTAGAAATCGATGCTACAGTAGATACAATTAACGAACTGCGTATGAGTAAGTAAAAAAGTTCTAAGAATTGGAAAAATACTGTATACTTAAGATTTTAATTGTTTTCTATTCATCTTTAACTTATATTATGACACTAATTTTAAAATGTTCACCTCTAGCAGTTTCGTGCATTGTCCATGACACTGCAGCGTCGGAAAATGTTTTCGAAGCATATTATGCCATTATTGGCCCCACAAAAAGTATTGACATGTACAGTTTTTCGTAATGTATCGCTCAAACTTGCACCAATTGATTTGGTAGATATAACAAGGGTTTTTGTTTCTTCTGGTGATAGTAGCATATTGAATGTTGGGACGTTGGGACAGTCTACCCGAAAGATTTTGTTGCGAGTCATTTTTTATTTATATCATCATAGCATACCAAGCAAACTATTTTTTAACCGACTTCCAAAAAGTATGTATGTTACCTGAATTCTTCTCCTGTGGTGCACCGTTTTGTATGAATATGGTCTTGTTTTATAGAGTATATATCCGGATTGGTGAAACTTCAAATTTGGGAAAAGAATTTTATCGGTAAAGTGAAGAAATTTGTGAATGAACAGATTCGTGCATGGAAGTCGACCAATATTCCTAACATATTGGTCGATTTTTTGAAAACTGTTTATAGATGTGTATAGTTTTTTAACGTTTAATCTATTAAGGAAGATCATATACTTTTCTGCGTGCAACTTGCAGTTTTGCAGCCAATCTCTGAAATTCCAAAATTCTTATCAAAAATTTCATCGAAATGACATAACGGACATTTGCTCATAAATATTTTAATTCCAACCTAATAGTGCGGGAATTTTAGGCACTGGAAGTTTTAATTGCGAATTTGAAAATTTTCTGTTTACATCTCAAGCATATAGGTAGTAAAGCATAGTATTTTCGACTCCTTAAATCAATGAGTACCAAGCTCGTTGTGTTTGTATACCCTATTTAAATGAAAATTATTCCATTTTGCGAAGACGGTGCTTTTGGTTGTCACATTCTCCCGGCCTAATAGAAAATTCAGTGACAACACATGTAAATCTAAACTGCTATTTGGTGGGTTTATACACAGGATGTTTAGTTATAGCAAACAAAATCACAAAGTAAAGTGATAGAAGGAGTTGCATTTATATGATGATTGAAATATAAGTTAGGCCGTTTAGCTGTATATACAGGATGTATGGCATATAGGGTGGAGTGGACGATTTTTAGTATAAAAATGTTGAAAAAAATGTGAAATTAAAGTTATATAGGGTGATTAAAAAACTGTTATATGATATGGACGTAAACAAATCATATGCAGGATGGTTGAAATATATGCTGAAATTGAATTATATTTATACAGTGTGATTGAAAAATTATTTATTTTATAGCACATGAGAAGTTGCATAAAGTGTGGAGAGGAATTAATGTTACACAGGGCGATAATATAAATTGTGAAAAGTTAAATAATTTATGGGGTAGACCACAAGGAGTTATATACTATGGTTGAAATATGGGACGGATTTGACTCCGTAAATATGGGATGAATTCTACTCCGTCCTATAGTTTACAGAAGGCAGCTAACAAATTTATGCTTGTCCATGGGTAATCGTATGTACAGGATAGTTGGTACATAGGGTGGAGTGGAATTATATATAGTTATACAGAGTTGTCAAAAAAAGTTGAAAAAAGGTTACATGGCGTGGTCCATAAGGTATAAATATATTTTGGCTTATTAAGTCAACGCGTACTAGTACATTTTATTCGTAAACATTTACCTGCCAATTTAAATGAAAATGTAATTGTGTAATGTTGAGGCTTTCGATGTTACCTGGTTCTGACTATTAAGGTTATACCTACATACAAAATAAAAACTAAAGAATGAAAACTACCTGAGTTCAAAAAACTAAAAAGTTGAAAATAAAACATTTTAAAAAAATATATAACCGACTTCCACCTATAACTAAAAAGCTAAAAATAATTATAACAAAATACAACTCTAGCAAATAAATAACACATCAATGTTGTTAGGTACCTACCCAAGAAGTAGAAAATGTAAACATTAAAATGTGCTCATTCTGTACAAATTAATTACCTACCAATCTAGTATATTTTTGAAGTCGGTGCCAAACAACAATCAAGTTTGATGAAGTAGTAGATAAGTTCGCAATGAAGGATTTTAGATTTGCTTGGCACCGACTTCAAAAATATACTGGATTGGTAGGTAATTAATTTGTACAGAATGAGCACCTTTTAATGTTTACATTTTTTACTAACCTAACAACATTGAATGTGTTATTTATTTGCTAGAGTTGTATTTTGTTATAATTATTTTTAGCTTTTTAGTTATAGGTGGAAGTCGGTTATATATATATTTTTTAATGTTTTATTTCTGCCCATCTGGTCTCATTGCTTTGTTCTCATTGATTTAATAATGTTCGTGATGTGGTTATTTAGTAAATCAGTTACGTGCATAGACAATTTTTTTGGAATGAAATACCATGATGAAAGGTTAAAGTAAAACGATGTGTACCGACACAGTATTCCCCTACCCAATGAAAATTATTATAAATGTTGACTTCTCGTCACGTGTAACATTTTTCTATTTTTTCAAGCCCACAATAAGATATATGTAGGCATTTGAGAGCCTTTTCTCTCAAGTGTTTGACTATAAGCATTTCAAGTATTCGAAACGAATGTAAATTATAGTTATCACTTTTTTTGTAGATTTGCGATGTAAAGACCGACATCTAGGAGTTTCGAGGAAACTAGCATACCGAGGTGCCGATTCTGGAGCCGCTCCATGTAATCTGTTATCTCGTCACTCCTGTGTTAGACTGTCACGATAAAATTTTCAAGTTAACTTCACCTGACAGATATTGAATACTCTCTTCGAGGTTTCATTCTTTTATACGCATATTGTATATATTGTCTGGCATAGAAAAGAGTGACACATCGAAGAGAGTATCACTTTTTTGTTAATTCTAGAGTTGTATTTAATTAGTTAATGTAAGTGTGGTGCTCCACCTTACCAACCTGATTTTCTATTTTGTTTTCTTATTGCTTGCTTCCTTTATTTTTTTTCTACTTACTTTTGGCATAAGTAGATTTTTCCTCTTCTCTTTTATCAAATAAGGATTGTAGATAATCTATTTATATATCTTATAGAATATGCTTTAGTTGTATTAGCAGATACATTCATCTGTCTTCATTATCATCTAATTATGGTCCACCATTCTTTCTGTATGCTGTTGAAATCATGCTGTGTTCGCTTAACAACGCTCTCGCTGTCCCCCTTTTTGTGTAATAAAATATGGGCCTCATTTCGGGATTTTTATTTTGTGGGTATATTCCATTTTGCGGTAGTTTCTTAATTCCTTTACTTTTTGACTTTACTTTTATCTCTTTATGTTTTTGAGCTTTTTTTGTTACCAGTATTTCCATCTCAGTTATGTTTCCTTATATTTGTCATTGGTAAAGATATCGATTTATAAATATATAAATAAAAGCAAAATAACAAATTATAACTACGGCTGTCAGTTGGTCTGTGCAAGTTTTTTATCTTGACGTTTTAACGAAATATTCGCAATGGATTGTTTTAAATCTTTTAGAATAAATTTTCATTTATCCCTAGGATATTTCCTACCAAAATTGAATTCAGAACCCTTAAAAAGATATTACTGAAAATGAATCATTTCATCATTTTCTTATTTATTTTTTATTACTATATCCTTGGGATGAACCTATTTCATAACTGTTAAGTAGATATTAATGGAAATCGATAATTTTTTTGTTTTTAAGTTTTTTATTATTATTATACTTTTTGTCTTTTTAATTTTAATAGACAATTTTTATTTGTCTCTCCTCGCGTATTTCTTCCCTCGATTTTATTTTAATCCTTATTATAATAAGCGTGTTAGGGGTGGACTTTTCGATTTTCCAAACTATTTAATTAAAGTAAGTAAATATGGTAGCCTATCTGTTAATTAAAATCACCTAGTATTGCGTATTATTTTGCCTTTGATCTTATCAACGTTAATTTTAGTCCATCATAATATTTTTCCTTTAATGGCTGTGGTATGCAGTTCTCTGATTGACTTGTACGAGAATGTCTAAATTTTTCATTCTTATTGATATCGGAATAAAGTTTCCTGATGCACGTGGGATACCCGTGATTTTATTTTGTTACTTTTGCTGCATTAAATTCCCAATTTATTCCATCTCACATATTTCTTCTTATCTCGTGTTTAGTACTCTAATGTTTCAGGTGATAATTTTCTTTGTTGGTAAACCAGTGGAGAATAAATCCATCAAATCAAATGTTTATTAAAATGTCAATGTTTATTTTCCAGAAATGGCCATGTACCATTATGAAGCTGATGAAAAACTTAAAGCTGAAAAGGGCGAACGGTTATTTAAGGATATTCTTCCGTATTATCTTGAGAAGCTCGAGGCTCAAGCTAAAAATAACAATGGCCATTTAGTTGCGAGTAGAGTAAGTATTTTTTTTAATTGTTAACACTTCGTTTAGTGACAAAGATTAATTATATTTTCAAAAGGCTTTGGCTTGGAAATAAATTTATAAATTATAGGTAGGTACCTAAAAATAAATTCTAAGATGAGAATCACTATAGTATATAGTGTCCTATATGTAGCTAACTCAACATTATCTATACTTAATACTTAACATATAAAGGGGTACCTAAATTTTATTAGAAAATATACTATAAAGAACGTTTGTCACGTGTACCTATATTTCCAAGGAATAAAATTGACTTCATACGAAATTGTTTTAATTCATACCATAGAAGACTTCAGTTCACTATTGAAGACATGATGGTACTACCGGTTGTACACATATCGCCAAGCACAGACTAGATACCGGGAAGACTCAACCCATAAGAATACCACCTGAGCGACTACCATTGGGGCAACAACAGGCAGTCAAGGAAAACATCGAGTCCATGTTACAAAATGGAGTTATTGAGCCATCCATCAACCCATAGTCTGCTCCCGTTGTTTTAGTAAAAAAGAAGGATGGAACCATCCGATTTTGCCTGGATTACAGAAAATTGAAGGGTGTGACGAAGAAAGACAGCTATCCACTCCCCCGAATCGACGACACTCTGACCACACTAGCAGGTTCCCGTTGGTTCGCCACATTAGACCTAAAGATTGGATATTGGCAGGTTGGGCTACATCAAAACGACAGAGAAAGCACAGCGTTATCCACCAGTAAAGGGTTGTTTCAGTTCACGGTCATGCCATTTGGGTTATGTTATGCTCCCGCTACCTTTGAGAGCTTAATAGAGCAGTTTTGAGCAAGTTGACATGGACTACAGACTACATTATTTTAATGATTCAAACATTCGACGATCATCTGTAAATTGATGGCGAAGTATTTTCTAGATTTAAGAACGCCAACTTGAAACTTAATCCGAAGAAGTGTTCCAAGCTCTAAAAAGAAGTAAAGTTTTTGGGCCACGTCGTTTCTGAGTTAGGAATACGCACAAACGAAGACAAGATTTGTTGAAGGACTTGCCACCATTGCCGCACCTCTACATCGGCAGACAATTGACAAAGAGACCTTCCGTTAGAATCAGGATTGTGAAACATCATTCAGACGACTGAAGGCGGCACTATGTTCCAGCCCAATTATAACCTTTCCTACACAGTGCGGCAAGTTCATCTTAGACATCGACGCCAGCAACACAGGTTTGTGGATCGTCCTATCCCAGGTGCGAGATGGTAAAAAGACGGCGATCGAGTATTTCAGCCGGGGATCCTCGACACCGGAAATTCCTTATTGTGTTACCAGAAAAGAACTTCTTGCAATAATAAAGGCTGTAGACCATTTCCAGAACCGATCACGCCGCCCTCAAATGGCTGTTGGACATGAAGACACTGCAAAGACAACTGTCCAGGTAGATGGAGAAATTACAGCAATACGATTTCAAGGTTGAGTACCGTGTCGGATGTTGGCATAATAATGCCGGTCAACAGGACCCTGTAGAGTAGAATGAGAACATTGTCTGAAGACAGAACAGCGAGAGGGTATCTTCATCCGACAAATTCGCATACAAATGAATGAAATCTGGACAATAATGTTATTTTAGAAATATTTTGATTTTTTTGTCCTTAACATACAAATATTTCAAACATCTCAGTGAAATATGTCAGAAATAGATTATTTTAGAATTATTTAAAAAATTAACTTAAATAGAATTGAAATATTCGTATGCAATGACAATATATTTTTTAAATATATCACTAAATCTGAATATGTCTGAAATAGTCGTATGCTCACAAAAATCGTTTGAAATAAATCAAGTTATATTTCAGAATTATGTAATGAGATATTACAGAATATATCAAGTGCGATTTTGTTCTAAGAATAATTTAGAAATATTTCAAATCAACCATGGAAAATTTTAGAAATGTTTTAGTAATATTTGCCGTTCAAAAATTGTTTACAAAATTCCCAAACAATTCAAAAATTCTGAGGCAAACTGTGGCAGTATTATCAGAGTAGAAGTGTTTAGGTGTTACATAGAACTGGTTAAATACTATATCGGGTGTAACAAATGTACCGGTACCCCCTCTAACTTCGTATGATCGCATTTTCCTGGAAAACGTTGCAGACAAACCTGAAGGTTTGACTTAGAAATTCAGTGGTGACCTTGTCTTTAACCCCAAGGTAATTTTTAATGGAAAGGTAAACTTTTTTTAAATGGAAACCCCTATTTTTTTATTCCGGAATCAGAAACAGCGGAAAATTTTACATTCAACTATGTATTTGACGTTGGGGTCTATCTGACCTCTCAAGGTTATTTCAAGGTGAGTCATTAGCAACGAAAAATTTTTTACTTTCTATTTTTTGCTGAGGGTTATAACATGGAACATATATGCTTTAGAGATCGAAAATAATGTTAAAAATCTACGAACTGGCTTCAAACACTGATTCATATAAAACTAAAAAATAATATTAAAATAAAAAAAACGATAAAATAATTAAAAATTACATAAAAAACAAAAAAAACAAAAATAGGGGTTTCTATTTAAAAAAAGAAAGTTGACCTAGAAATGAACTCGAAAATTGACCTTGGGTGACAAGGTGACCTCTGAATTTTTAAGTCAAAACTGAACAACCTTTGTCTGAAACATTTTTTCGAAAAATGCGATTATATGAAGATACAGAGGGGGGGGCGTGGTAACCGTACACCCTGTATATCTCAAATGAATATTTGAATATTTCTTAAATTTTATGTTATTAATGTCTTTATTTATAATATCATTTGTGTTTTCAGTTAACTTGGGCCGATCTTTTCTTTGTGTCTCTTTTGGATTACATGAATGTCATGGCCAAGAAGGACATCATTGCCGATTCACCTAATTTGAAGATCTTAAGAGATCAAGTTTTGGAATTGCCAGGCATCAAAGAATGTATAGCTAAACGTCCAAAATCTTAATAGTAATTTGAAGCATTGAGAAAATATACTAATCTTTATTGGCGCTATTTTTATATTTTAATAAATTGTATAACTTTTAAATGTTATTGACTATACTGTTTTGTACTGTTTTCATAGTGTTTTTGAATCTTTTCAGTTTTTATTATGTTTGTGTAGGTTCTTGGATTTCTCGTGTATGTTGGTTTTGTCTGTCTTTAAAATGATAGCTTTTTGATGTTTTGACGAGATCGCCCTCATCCTTTTAGGAAAATAGATGTTGTTACTTTGTAATACGTCCCAAAAAAATACAACCAATCACTTGCCTCCTAAATTTATACAAACTTATTAGTTCATGCATTACTCATCGTCTTTTCGGATACCGTGAGCTGAACAACAAAACTTACAGTACAAGGGATGCGCAAAAAAATCGATGGGGTGCAAAGAACAAGTAATACTTTATTCAAGCCCTTGAACAACAAAGCAATCTCTACATAGCATATGCGAACAACAAAAAGGCCTTCGACTCAGTTCCATATGACTACCTCTTCTCTATTGTATGATCTGTGATCTTTATAAAGAAAATAACTGTACTAATATATTTTTTAAATGTCCATTTAGCAAACCAGAATATTTCTGAATGAAGCCGACTATTCGATACATACTAACCCTATCTCAATCAGAAGGTGTATTTTCCAGGGAAATTTGATGAGAAATAAAATATGTTTTATAAGAGTATTGAAAGTAGATTAAAGTGATAATTATATGATTTTAAATAATAAAGGTCCTGTTGTATAGATAGAAGTACCCCAAAGAACTACGTTATAAGACAAAAAGCTGTCTACAAGGCTACAGAAAAGAAAGAGAAGAGATATATAGCATATTTGACTTTGTTTAGTTTATTCAACATATTGATGTGATCAAATTATCTAGGGTTTTTGTGATGTGCCCATAGATATTCTACAAAAAGGGACACAGGTTCGCATTGAAATACTAAGAAATATCATTTAGTTAGTGCGATAGTTATTAAGTCAATCTAAGAATACCTAAATCAGAAATTACAGAATTTGTTCTTAAAAGAGTTGCATTAGAACTATCGAAACCTTTATGTAAATCAAAAAGAGGCCAATTACATATTTATCGTTATCAAAGTCATAGAGTAAAGAAGTTAGTCGATCAGGATTATTTTGGGATATATTTCGAAAAATATTGAAAATTGTTGGTTATATATCTTTTTGTATTTTTTGAACAATAATTAGGTAAAATAAACACTCTGAGGTCACTAGGGTAAGTTTCAAATACATTTGTTCTATAGTCAAATTATACCATTTGTGTTGGTGAACACTCGCCTTAGTGTAGTAGAGGTCACATCTTACTTGTAAATGTGTAAAATATTGAGCAACTTTTGCAACGTATTAACCAAACAATTGACGTTAAAGTCTGCTCAAAGGATAATACAGCCATGTTTACCAACCTTATCAAGCAGTGCCTGTAAGTATAATTTAATTAAATATATATGAAAATTTTTATTCTTATAGGTGACCGAAAGATACTTAAAACACATTGACTCTTAATATCAAACACTTAATTTAAAGCTATTTCTTCAAATCTAGAGGAGATGTTGGAGAAATTTCACTTTGTAATTACCTATTGTTATAACGTTTAATTTGACATTGCTTATAGGGGAAATCTCTCGAAATTAATTACTGTAATAAAAATTTAACAAACTAATGAGAACATAGGTTTTCCCGGTCAGTGTCAGCTGATTCTGCTTTTTCTGGATTTGGACCGCGTAATTTTTTCGAATTAATTTATTTATATATCTAAACTGGTATATAAACAAAATTTTACGACGTTTCGCCCACACTTATAAGGGGCTTTTTCAAGGATGAGAAAAAACAAAACAAATGTTACTGACCTTGCGGCGACTCCATTCAAACACACTTTGAAATTTTTATTAAACTTGTCACACCGACGCAACTAATGATTAGCAAAAAACGTCTGTGCCTTGCGGATATAAAACAAGGGGACCGAAATTTCCAGTATTCGACAGCAACTAAGATGGATTATAAATGAGCCGAACGGCAAGAGCAGGAAGGACAGTAGTGAAACAGCTGATGTACGTTTGACTCATCTTTGTCAAATATTCGCTTGAAGTATTATTCTAAGAAACGTAGTGAAAACGTGTAACTGAATGTTTGGCGTGGAAATAAAGATTTATTTTCGGTGTAAAGATTGTTTTTGAATCCATAGAAATTTTTATAAAACTATCTTTAACATAAGTTGCACAACATCCATGGATACGAGTGCTACGACAATAATCATAAAAAATAAAAAAAAATGGGGCCCCAAGACTTCTCGTGACAAATAGTAGGGTAAATAAGGCTGCTGCAGGTCATGAAAGAAATTCAGAAGCTTGAAAATCCTTTACAGGACTTATCCGGTAATGATGGTTTTGTTAAGCCCCGAAATCGAAGCAGATCACAGAAATTCTTGGTTAGGAAAAAAGAAACCAACAAAAGTGTAGAGGGGGTGCCTCAGTCCGTGTCGTTACATGTGTCTCGATTAAACCTCAAATACCAAGCCAGAGGACTGGCCGAAGTTCTTAGCCAAAAACTTCTCAGAAGTTACCTGTGAGCCACATCAGTCTAAGCATCCGGACATCAATGCATCAGTCAAGGTAAATATATGGAAAGAAAATTTAGCTACTGTTTGGAAAAAAGAGATATGGCCCAGTGGTGCATTTCATATTTTTTTGCCAAGAACAGGCCGCTAACTCAATAACTGGGTCCTCAATAATTACTACGAATAAATGTACCCAACTGTAAATACTGCCAGTCCTGCTGGTGCGCGTACACTTACTGTGTACTATCAGAACCGAGAGTCTCCTGACTGAAGAGTATGTTGTAATAGCACTCACAGAGACAAAACCCCATTTTGAAATAATTCATGAAATATTCCTGTAATATTTTATGAAAAAAAGATCTTTTGTTGTAGATATAAAAATAGTTCAAATATATTTTAGTGAACTATTTAAAAATATTTATATAATATTTCATGTTTGTTTTGAAGTATAATAAAATATTTCAGAAATCTTCGTATTTTCGCTACAAAAACCTTTTGAAATATTTCATGAAATATTTCTGTAATATTTCATGGTATATTTTAAAAGATTTGTTTGTCGTGAACATACGAATATTTCAGAAATTGTAGAGTCAAATATTTTAAAATAGTGCTAAAATATTTGATGTCTAAAGTATCTTTTGAAAATTTTTCCAAAATATTACTATATTACATAGGAATTTTGCAGAAATAAATATTGCTTCAGATATTTCATGCTGTGTGGGTAATTATCGCAGATTTTCTTTATTAAAGCACACAGTCCAACTCACTCTAATTTATTCCACACTTTAAACAACTATTTACAATTTATATCTACCTAAGTAAATACGACCGATTTGAAAACTGAATGCCTCCTATTGTTTCTTATTTATACATTTATCTTGGGCGTTAGAATTGTCTGGTACGAGGATCCTTAACTGGTGGGAACCATAAATTCCATCATGTTCTGGAAGCTTTGAATTCCCAGTCTATACGGCAGCCTGTTGAGACAAACATTTTTAATTTATACGGAATAATCCATGAACTTTGAATTTGTCTTCTCGTAACACTATATTACATACAGATTAATCGTAACAATTGTTATGTTGAGTAAAATATATTGGGCACTTTAATTTTTGTATTAACATTTTTTACCGCACCCTAATTTTTTTGCCTGCCTTAAACCAAAACCTGGCACAACGATGAAGACAGATTCTTTAAGAGAAGAGTATTTTTCTGTATATTAAGGCTGAAGAGGTTCACACATATTACTTCTGGAGATGTAGGGGACAAAAAGTAACTACCTATAAGTAATTCATCTTTTGTAATATCTGTATAGTTGAAATTTAGTTTCATCATCCTGGACTGTACCTATGACCAGCAATTGCCAATGGATTTTACCTTTTCAGTAGTTGGAATGTAAATAGATTTCTGTATCTTATTGTATTAAATTGTAATTATTGTTCAACACTGGGTTTTTTTAAATTACTATAGGCAATCCATCACAACCAAAAACAAAATTCAATTATTTGCAGTGGTCAAATTGTTTGGGAAAAAGTATACAATGCAAATAACAAAAGTTACAATCCAACTATATTTCCTGCAATATGTATATAAAAATAAGTAAAGTAATTATATACAAGAAAAAAACAAATTAACTTTATTCATTATATATAATTTATTTAGATTTCACTGACGATGAAGTTTTAATGGATCAAGATAAAAATTTTGAAGTTGGAACAAGGATAATAAAGCAACTACAGATGCAAATATACATGTTAATTCACAAAGAAATGAAGATTGATTATATATTATTTATAGCAATTGTAATAACTAATAATAAAGAAGCGCTCATAAAAAAATAAAAATAATGAGAATAAAAAGTGTTATTTATTTCAGAGCAAATATTGATATCTTACAGGACATAGTTGATTGTAAACTATGTTTTTTATGCCTGCAATACAGCAAAGCTTAGGCCAACGCAGCGTAGTCTAAAAGAAAATATTATTAATTAATACAAAAGTATGCCTCTACGTTTGGAAAGAAAAGTATTTACATGATTAACTTTTCTGAATAACAAGAGTTATTGAATCTTATTTTTGTTAACAGAACAACAATTGTGATTAATTTTATGTATTTAGTAATGACCAAACGTGGAACAATTTAATTGGCCTTGACGACGAACTGCTGTAATACATTTTTTCCTTCCTCTCCGATTGCTATAGAAATCCAGGGAAACGGTAGAATTGTAATTTTTTATTTTTCCTTGATGTATTTTCAAAATCAACTTTGCTTTGACTTCTCTTGTGTGATCTGTGGCTTTGACAGAACCAGCGTTCCACAAATAAAACACATGGTGGCGCAAATGTCTATTGTCAAAGATACTTTACTAGTGTATAGTTACTCACTGATAAATACCTACAAATCGAATTCAAATTCTGTGTTCAAATTTAGTGCTCAGAACATGAACCAATGATATGGTCGTTCACCTCTTAGATCAATTACCATCTAGATATAGGCTGTTTTCCAGTTAGCAGAGCACAAGTGATTTTGTGCCGCACAGTGCGGCAATTTTTAGGACGTTAATTGGAACCATCGTTGCCAACCGGTAGAGTACACGGATCACCATAAAGTTAAAAGTGTATTACTCATAGGTTACCAATTGACGTTTACTTGTACGTAAATTATTTACAAAATAATTCAGTAATGGCTGTTTTCCAATTATTAGAACTCAAAGTTTTTTGTGTCGCTCTGTACGGTAATGTTCGGGCCACGTAGTATAGATACCAGGAGTACGAACGGTATAGGCTTTTCCGCAGTATTTGTGGTATACAATATTATATCATAGTTATCTTTTCTGCCACTAGCTGCGCAAATGTTCAGGACGTACCGATCACAGTACCGATGTTTTTAAATATTATCAAACGTAAATTTTGTCGAATGTCGAAATTATTCAAATTATAAAACTACATCAATATTCATGCCTAGTTTTAATAAATGGAAAGGTGTTGTGCTGTTCATGATTGCCTCAGTGGCTAAGGCAAGTGGAAATGTGGCTAAAGTGGGTATTTTCAAAGTTCCGAAAGTGAGTAACCTAAAAATAATATTAAACATCAGTGCAATAAAGGGTGAGTTCAGCAGATACAAACTGTTGTTAACGTTTGCTAACGTTTCATGTTTTGTGCTGCACGTTTCATGTTTTGTGCAGCACAAAACATAAAACGTAAGCAAACGTTAACAACAGTTTGTATCTGCTGAACGCACCCAATATGTCTATGAAAATAAGTAAGCCATGGAAGTATTATACTGTAGAGTGAATTAGGTATGGGTGTTACTGTAAGTGGCAGTGTAAAAACAATAGAAAGAGAAAGACAATATCAGGGTGCGCTTGCTATGTCTCTACCCACGAAGTAATGATACCAGGAGTCCGAACGTAATGTTAAATAAATGGTAGCATTTTAGGGGACAGAATGTTTTGCCGGTAGAGCGCGCCACTTTTTAGGAAGTACTCGTTTAAATCCTTCATAGAGCTATTATATACGTAGAGTAAATTAGGTATGGGCGTTATTGTAAGGGGCAGTGTAATAATAGTAGAAAGAGAAAGACAATATCAGGGAGCGCTTGCTATGTCTCTACCCTACCAATAGTAGGCGTCACCACTGACCAATCAGGAACGACACGCGTATTCTCTCTCTTTCTATTGATATTAAATGAATTCCGCTACTTCACGTGCTCTACAGTATTAACCTCTCTGAAATCCTTACGCGGGTAATCTTGTTGATACTGACAGCTGACAGCAAACAATTTTATTAAAAAAATAAATAATGTTATCAACAGGTCTTTAAGAATAAAATTAAGTTCATCTTTTGTCTCTTGTTAAACTATTAAACAAACCGTAAGTGAAGTAAAGAATTTAAACATAGTTTCTGCAAATTAAGTAGTAAATATAAATTCAGAAACTATGGTTAAATACCTATTTATTTCAGTATTACAATGCTTGATAATAGGAAAGTAATTAATTGATTACAATCAAGTATATTATCTATTAATCGTATTAGTTATAAATAAAAGACGTTTAACATTTAAATACAAACAATTTAGATTTGACAAATACACTAGAGGAAATTTGTCTTCATAGTAAAAAAGTTTGAATTCTTAAAGACCTGTTGATAACATTAATTTATTTTTTATAAATAAAATTGTTTAACAACTACTGATGTTTAATATGTATTTAGGTTACTCACTTTCGGAACTTTGAATATACCCACTTTAGCCACATTTCCACTTAGCCTTTCGGCCACTGAGGCAACCATGAACAGCACCCATTTTTTTATTAAAACTATTTTTAAACAGAGCTGTACAGGTAATATTTTATACTGTCAGTTTTATCAATTTTAGATTAATTTCGACAGCGCGTATTTACGTTTGATAATAATAACATCGAGTACGTCCTGAACATTTGTAGCAGCTAGCTCTACCGGCAGAAAAGAGAACTATGATCTGGGTTTAATTTTCCCCTATACAACAAATACTGCGGAAAAGCCATTTATTTAACATTACGTTCGGACTCCTGGTATCTGTACTTCGTGTCTCTACCTATACCTCCATACTCTACCCTACCAATAGTAGGCGTCACCACTGACACTGACCAATCAGGTACGACCCGCTTATTCTCTCTCTCTTTCTATTATAATAATTTCGCTATGTTTACTTGGTAAACTCTACAGTATAAACATCCTCTATGAAGTAGGCAAATTTAGTGCTCAGAGCATGAACAAAGGATATTTTTGATCAAACAAAGAATAAATAAATCTGATATATTAATAAAACACAAAAACAGGCCAAACTACCAAAGTTGGTGCCAACTTAAGGATCAACTTTTTAAACATTTTTTTAAAGACAACCGAATAAAGAACAAAAGTTAATTTTGATCGAACAATGAAGAACAAATGACGAACAATTGAACGAGCCAAAAATTTTTACAAAAATTTGATTTATCTCCGCCAACTTAAGACAGCCGAAGAGTTTTGTATATGTGGCAGCCATTGTAGCCTTATCTGCAGTGGCGCCACCATGCGGTTGACGTTCCGTGAATCTTCCTCATATCTAGAAGGTACATGATCTAAGAGGTCTACAAACAAACAATTATTCAAAAAATCAGCTGCTCTCCAAGTTATTGCAGTAAGTATTGTTAAAACATAAACTCTATTACTAAAAGATAAATATTTGAATAAAGCATTTTGCACGTATAGAATTATCTTTAGTTATCTATTTCTATTTGTTACATCTGCGTCAAACTAGTTTTCAGTCCCACATCATCATTTCATGATAGTGCACTAGCACGAGCACGCACGAGACTAGTCGTAGAAAAACACTTTCAATGTATATGTATAAACCTTAGATCATTTACCATCTAGATATAGATTGCATAAAATCGTGACAACGCTAGAAAGAGAGGGCATAGAGACAGTAAGAGGCTATTTCACTTAGTGGGTGGATGGTCGGTGGACGCAGCTAATGAACAACATGCTTTATTGGAAGCAGCTCCCAACCGAGTGAAATAGCCTCTTGCCCTCTCTCTCCTTAGTCTTACCACGCCATTTGTGCACTACAGGCTATCTCTAGAAAGTAAATGCTCTAAGGTATCAACTGTGGCACATAGACACAAAGATTGTAGCTGTGTATGATCTCTGGATTGTGGTATAGACTTTGGTATAGTTCTTCTTGTCTATGGGTATAGACAAATATGTGTCGAATGTCGAATATTGGCTATTCTGGGATTCCCATAGTAGTTCAATATCTAAAAATAAAATAATTCTCCTGATTCAAGTTTTGTTGTATTGTTTATGTTACGTAATTATATTCTATCTAATTATAAATTCTGCCAAAGTCTTAGGTAAGTTAGAAATTAAACTTCTCGAAACTTAGGTATTTCTAGGTTAATTCCTGTAGCCTCTTCAATTAACAGGTTAAGTGAAGTTACAGGTTTTGTAAAAAGGTAATGTCGAGGAGAGATCGAACTAAAGATTCCACTCCTTGGAGAGATCCAAATAGAGACTCCACTCCTTGGAGAGATCCAAATAGAGATTCCACTTCCCAGGAGAGGTAGAAACCCAGGAAACCATTTTGTTCGAGAGTCATCAGGAAGAGGAGGTAGTAATTAGTTCTATATTCAAAACATTTTTTATTATTGGTATTCAATTTCAGGTCGTGGTGGTGCCCCAGGTAGTCGAAATTACAAGTGATGATAATCATAGATCTAATGATCGATGGGCTTCAACACATGGTAGAAGACAACCATATGAAAGAGATCAGCAACCAAATGCAAACAATAGAAACTACCCAAGTTATCAAAACAGAACTGATGACCATCCAGAAGCTTCTACAAAAAGGCCTATGAGACAAATGGGGTTCAAATTGATACAAAGTTTATTGGATAATGCAGACTTGGAAGATATAATTTTTCAGCTAACCAATGAAAAGAAAGGTTTCAAACAATTGCTGGAAAATACAGATATTAAATCTGACATGGTAGTTTTACTAATTAAGCTGTTGAGTAAAATTTGTGCATTTGATTTCAAAAGTAGTTTGATCAGAATTTTTGAAACAATGTTTGTGAGTCCCTTTCGGAGAAGCTCTTGTGAATTATATCTCAAAAATACCATTGCAGGTAAGTACATTTAGAAAATGAAATAATGTTATTGAAAAATATTAATGGTGATTGTGATAAACTAAAAAGGACAAGATAAAACTTATCAGTTCATTTGCATTAAGTTTTATCTCCAAAAAAGTTTGTAATCATTAATAATAATTTTTAAGCAGATTTCTTTTTTCTAAGGAAAAATAATTTCTACCAAAATATCTAATTGCAAAGGAAGGAATTGGGGTTAATAGTATATTAAAATTTGTCCTATTTTATTCATATTTAAATTTCAGACATTTTGGGTTTAGAGATTTTATTTTGAATTTATATTGTATGTATTTTTATATACTGGAAATAAATGACTAAAAGCTTAAGGTATATAGCCCTAATCAGTCTGTAACCCTATAAAAATAAATTACCTACACCAATGAACCCCCGGAAAAAATTCTGACCTTCCTTGCTTCATAGCTCTAGCTAGACCATTTTAACAGACTTTAAAAAAGGAGGAGTGTGTTCAGTGATGACTTGAAACCAGCTCAACTGATTTTGATCATATAAACTGGATTCTGTTAAGGAGGATCCTAAGTTGTCTGATATATTTTTTTCATTGACACTTTATACCATGTTTCATAAACCTAGGGTGTGGTTAATTGAAAATAGATTGGAATTAAATCAAATAACTGTTAAATAACCTTCTTCAAGATGGAGATTCTCAATTTGTCTGCATATATATGCAGGTCTCTTTATGAAGAATAAGTATTTTTTAAAATCTTAATTGTAAGAAAATTTTCCATTTGATTCCAGCTTAATATGTATGTACATTAAGATGGCATCAAATGGAAAATTTTCTTATGATTAAGATTTAAACAAATACTTATTCTTCATAAAGAGACCTGCATGGTCTGAGGACTAAACTGAAATCATCACATGCCACTTTTTTCAACTGTGTACAAGGTCAGACAAAAAATATGAATTTTGCTAACAGTACCTTTATTTTTGGTATTATCAGAAATTTGGATTGAGTTGGCTGTTACTTGGTGGAAGTTGATTTCATGATGAACTGAATAATACAACTGATTACAAATTTACACTTTATTTAAAACTTCATCAGATGTGAAACAATTGTTACAAGTTTTAAAGTGTATTTTGTAATCAGTTATATTACACAATTCATCATGAATATCAGAAATTGTTATGAAACAATGTTAATTAGAACTTAGAAATGTGTTTGTATCATTTATTTATGTAAAATAAATAGATTTATTTAAAAACTGAAAAGAAAACAAAACACTTTACAGTGAAAAAAAATCCCAAGAAATATTTATTTTCGTGTCCTGCAAAATCAAAATATATTTTTTCTATTCCAAGTAAATTTTGACCACAATCTTCAAGGTCATTTTAAGATCAAAAGCATTTTTTTTCTAAACGGATATTTATTCTTGGGGTGTGCACATGAACAAATTTTAGTTCTGACTTTGACCATGACCTTGAAAGGCATTTGACGGTCAAATAAAATTTTCTCATATTCTAACCCTATATTCAGTGTTTTGGTGCGCCCATGGAATAAAACATTTCAGCCCTAAATTATTTTTTACTATGACTCAGACCACGGCCTTGAGGGTACTTGCAAAGTCAAGTTCTTCCGTCCAAGATGCTGGACAATGGGTTTGAATAATCAGTAGATTTTCACCAAACATCGTGTAGTGCAGAACCAACATTTGGAACTGAAATCAGTTTGGAAAATGGCATTATCACCTTGCTTCTAGTAGCCGGGTGAACACTCCTTCTTGCCTTAAGTGGCTGCTCAAGGTCATAATCAAATGCATGGTCAAGACCATCTTTGGATGGAAAAATTTGGCCTTGAAAGTATCTTCATGGTCATGATCAAAAATAATTTCGGGCGGGAATGTTTTATTCCATGGGCACACTACAACAGTGAAATATCCGGTTAGAAAGTAAGAAAATCTATTTCACCTTGAAATGCCCTTCAAGGTCATAGTCAAAGTCATTTTTTGATAAATATCCTGTTAGAAAATGAATAAAATGCTTTTGACCTTGAAGGCCATATTCTAGGTCATGGTCAAGATTTACTTGGAATGGAAATAATTTTTATTTTGCAATTGCAGGACAAGAAAATAAATATCCATTGAGAAAATAACAAAAATAAGATTTGACCTTGACTTGAACTTTAAGGTCATGGTTAAGATCATATTCGGGCGTAAAATTTTCCACTCTTCAAATCCGTTATAAAACATTAGGGTTTCTCTATGAAAAAATGATCTTTACCTTTAATTTACCTTGAAGTTCATGGTCAATATCCTTTTCAAGGCCAACGTCTGTTAGCCTGATGTAGAAATGACATGGGTATCAACTTATTCAGCATAATGTTGATCTAGTTAAAGTCTCATTTAAATACTTCAATTACATTTTCAAGGGTAAATAATAAGTAAAGGATAAACAAATAATTTGGTCAAGTGCAAGTTGGACTCGCATACTTAGGGTTCTGTACCACCTTCAAGATTCTAACATTCCAGTTTCAGACAAGCAGAGAATGAGTGCATTTTCTTATATTTACCCTTATATCTTTTAAAGGAAGCATTTTAAATTATAAAAAATACTCACTTTCATTTTCCCCACATAGACTTTTTATTTTATCTGCTTCAGGATTCGGTTGATTTTCTATCAGAATACATATGTATTTAATTTTCTAATTTGGCCCCCAAAAATTAACATTTGAGTTTTATTTTACTAATAAACTTTCAGAGAAATCTTTGGAAGGATTGGAAGATAAAGGGCAAAATAGGTCAAGTTTTAAATTATAAATTATTAAATCTGTTATTCAAATTATTACAAAATACAAATAAAATATATTTTTCAAAATTTAAATAGTGTAGTTTCTAAAGTGGGAATTAAGTCGATGTTTAATATTTTTGTTAATATCTTTTAAACAAATGATTTAAAAATATGATATATTTGTAATTCACATAATGATTCTTTTATCTGATATATTACATGATGCTTTTGAAAATTTAATCTTTATTTTTCATTTAATTGTATAATTTCTCCCTAAAATTACTATAGGGGTTTTCTAATAATTTATTTTCCGTTTAATTCTATTATTTGGGGGCCAAATAATAGAATTAGGGATTTTTTCATATTTTTCAGATAAACAAAAAAATTTAGGTCTTATTGTTTGGGGAATAACGGGGGGAATGGGTATTTTTTTAAATATTTTTTTAATATATTTTAAAATATTCATTTAAAAAAATATAAAAAATAAATTTGTTTTCATCATAATGAGCCCTGTGATTTGATATATTACATGACCCGTTAGAAACAATTATATTTTTTTATTTTTCATTTAATTCTATAATTTGCCCCCCAATATGAATATTAGGGGTTTCTCCTTATTTTTCCAGTAAAGTTCAGGTGAGAGGCTATACTTCAATTTTATCAAAATTTTTCAGCTTATGTTTTTGGAGATAAGGGGGGGGGAAATTTTTTAATATTTTTGTAAATATCTTTTAATTAATTTATTTTAAAAATATGAAAAAAATATATTCGTTTTCGTCATAATGAGCCTTTTCATTTGATATATAACATGATGGGTTAGAAACAATTTTAATTTTATATTTTCCATTTAATTTTCTAATTTGCCCCCCAAAATAAATATTAGGGGTTTCCCCTTATTTTTCCAGTAAAGTTCAGGTGAGGGGCTATACCTCCATTTTTTTTTCAAAAATTTCCAGCTTATGGTTTCGGAGATAAGGGAGGTTGGAATGGATACATTTTTTTTATATTTTTGTTAATATCTTTTAATTAATTTATTTTAAAAATATGAAAAAAATATATCTGTTTTCGTCGCAATGAGCTCTTATATTTGATATATAACATGATGGGTTAGAAACAATTTTAATTTTACATTTAATTCTGTAATTTGTCCCCTAAAATTAAAAGTAGAGGTTTTCCCTTATTTTTCCAGTAAACTTCAGGTCAGAACCTATACCTCTAATTTTTTTCAAAACTTTACGTTTTATAGTTTCGGAGATAGGGGGGGGGGCGGAATGGGTAAATTTTGGTATATTTTCGTTAATCTTTTTAAATATTTTTTTTTATATGAAAAAAATATATTTGTGTTCCTCAGAATGAGACCTTTCATTTGATATATAACGTGATGTTTTTTTTTATTTTTAACCTTTATTTAATTCTATAATTTGCCCCCCAAAATTAATATTAATCGTTTCTCCTTATTTTTCCTGTAAAGTTCGGGCAACGTTCTATATTTCTTATTTTTTTCAAAATTTTAGGCTCAGTAGTTTCGGAGATCAAAGGGGGGAACGGTCGATTTTTTTTAGTTCCCCCCCCCCAGAAGTACCCCTAAAGTCAATTTTTTTTCTTTTACGGTATGTACTCCTGATCGGGTCACCAAACTATACATTGATACCAAATTTCAACCTCTTCCGTCTAGTAGTTTAGGAGAAAATTGCTGTGATGTGACAGGCAGAAATCCTGAGTGATATTATAAGGGTATCCGTATTGTATATACAGAACCCTAAAAATTACATTTCTCATAAAACTAGTTTTGAACTTTTATTCATTATATAATAGTATACTTATAGTAAGAATTGTGCATTATTCTATAAATCATATATGTATATATCATAATACTTTTCTGTCCAGAAAAGAGTGCAAGCTGTATTCAATAGTTCTAAATAATGTTGAATTTCTAAACAACTGCTATAACTTGGTGCATTTCAAAATTCTTATTAACTTCTCAATGGAACTATACTATCCTCATCAGGTTTCCAGACTGAACTTCTTGTTGTTGAAATTTAACTTTGCATCAGTCATACTGTATATAGTGCTTACTTATTTTTAGTATTTGTTTTTGCCTCATATACCATTTTTAGTCATCCTTATTTATGAATGGTTCAAAATCTTAACATCGGAAGGTTGTTCTGTAAATTGAGTGCAACTGTTCCTTCACAACCCTCTTTAGAAAACTGGAGAATGTAGTCAAGTTATTTGAAAACATCCAATCTGAGGAGTACTAGCATATTCAATTAATGACACAATCAGTAGGTAGGTACTTATTTAACAATCACGTTCGTTTATTGACATGCTTTGTCGATTGAATCACAAAGTAAAGCATAAAAGCATTGTGCCAAATAGGTCATATACAACTAATCTGAGGGGTATTAGCATATTCAATTAATGATGACACAATCAGTGCATATTTATCAATAAAACTGTTTCATTAGAGTCATTCTGATATACATTCTTAATGAATAACAAAGTAAAGCAAAAAAGCCTTAAATGCAAATGGGTCATAAACTACCAATTGGAGGAGTCCTAGAGTATTCAATTATTGATGACAACATCAGTATTGTCAATTAAATTAGAGTGTAAAAGCCTTAAGTGCCCCATGGGTCCTTTCTACATATTATTGTGAATAGTGACAAATTCTATTTTTTGTGGCAGAATTATTTGTGAGTGTTGAGAAAACAATATACAATTTATTAAATCAATCCAATATGATAATGAAAAGATATTTTAGATTTTTTATTTCTTTAATTTGATGTTTTCAACTTTACAAATATTCAAATATGAAAAGCTACAGTATATGTATTTTCTGAAATATGTAATTTTCTTATTCATTTTCATTTTTAAGTGGGCATTTTCCCTATAATAATACATATATGATATAGGTCAAGGGTAATAAAAAAAGGTTTTGTGTAATATTTATTTTCAAAAAAAAGTTATACTTGTCACAAAGTCTTTGGAAAATAGATTCACATTTGATCCATTTATTTGTCATTTTTTGGCTAAAAAAAATATTGAAAAGTCTTACACATGAATATGTAGATATCTATATAAATAGGGCACAACATAAATGGTTTTGTTCATTTATATAATAAAATAAATGATTCCAGAATTAAATATCTGGTTTACAATAAACTACCATAAGTAGAAATGACATATTATTGTGTGTTTATTTAGCCAAATGTTGAGCTTGTTAAAGTCCCATTTAAATACTTCAGTAAAAATTTTGAAGTGTAATTATTAATGAATAAAATCACAAACATATTTTTTTACATTTCTGAGAAAAATAGTTTTGGACTATAAGTGTTTAAATTCATTATAATATAGTACACTTATAGTAAGGATTACATTAATCTATAAATCATATATATTTATATATCATAATATTTGCATTTAATCCTTATGCTATTTTGTTTTATTCAAAGTGGCTGAAGAAATGGGAATATTCGTTTGGTACAAATACGTTCACAAAAAACACAGAGGAGATCCACATAATATCAACTAAGAATACAGTATGTATATATAGTAATAACTTTTAAAATATAACTAAAAAAAATGTTTTCAATAATGTATAAATACTTTGAAAATAGTAATTCAACATACGACAATTGTGAACAATATATATATCATACAAAGAGATCACTCAAAATCTCAGTATGGGTTATTAGAACAATATCCAATACTGATATTTTCGGGACAACTTGTATTTGTAATAGTAAATACAATAGTATAAAAAACTAATCGAAAATCAATGGCTACGCCACCGTTAATCGTCCGTCAAAAAACTGGAGAATGTGCCGAAGCGCTTTTACGAATTACCCATCAAAGGAGTGCCAGGATATTCAGTTAATGGTGACGACAAAATCGGCACTTTACTGTCGATTCCGGCGTCACTTTCCTGTCAGACTTTGTTTCTCATTTCATATGAACCGGCCGCCGGATGGGGTTCCGGGACGCTTTGTCGACTGTAACCAGCAGACGGAGGGGCAGAAGCTTTTGGTGCATAGTAATGACCTCTACCTTCACCGTACCCCGCTCGAGGTCCTCCTTGATTTCCAGACGGTCGACTGTTCGGATTCCTTCGGCTTCTGCTCGGCACCCCGTGCTCACCTGAAGGATGATGTCCACCGGCATGATGGTACCGCATTCTTCTTAACGTGTTCATGGGTCTTCTCAGAGTCTCGCTGATTCTTCTGGCAGGAGGTTTCTTTGGATTGGAGGAGGGCGTGTGAACGGCACAACATTTAATGAACAAGCCCATGAATATAATGAAAATAATTCCCATTAGCAAAACGGCCCACCAATACTCGGTTATCCACTGAGCTACCGATCTCAGTGTCTCCTGGTTCAATAGCGAATTAATCAATCTCACCAACGGTCCGTCCGCGTCTACAGCCCGGCATTTCAAAAACACATCACAATAACCCTGGAAGTTATCACATGGAGAACCCGGCCTCAAGCTTATACCGCCCGGCGGTAGCCCGACTTTATCGGCGAACTCACTGGTACTCCTGCATATGTCGGTCCCGTTCTGGCAAGCTAGCTCGCACAATTTTCTTTTGTTGATGTTGGGATGGTCTTGGGTGGTGAGCGAACAAGCTTCCATATTCCATTCCAAGCAGATCGATCCTTTGCATTCTCCATTAATGCACAACTGCGTGCCGTCATTGCATCGGGTTTTGTTCGGGCGAGGCAGGGGTGACGGGCACTCCGCGCTCGTACCGTTGCATTTCGACGACCACGAACAATCCGATTTCATCCGGCATTCTTCCTGCATCTCTGTGGAAATGAATCTGCAAGTATTGCTGCAACATGGTCCTTGGCTTGGGCTGCATTCTGTTCCGTATCGTCTTCGGCACCCCGCAGCCGTTTTGTTCTGTTCTTTGTCGCGGACAGTGATAGTTTTGGGATAGCAACATTGATCTTTGCACTCTTCTTCATCATACCCACAATCGCATTCTTCTCCAGCCTCGACGATCTTGTTACCGCAGAATGCTCCAGCTGAAGCTGTGAAGCAGTTTCTTTTTTTCTTCTCTTCAATGGCGTCGAGGACGTTGCTGATGTTTCCGATGCTGCAACTGGAGAATTTGCTGTTGTTCGGACGGTCCCCACTTGTCGCTGATGCAAACATGATGAAGTTGCCGTCAGTTCCTCCAGGACGACATTCGGGAGGGTAATCATGCGGCGATCCAAAATTGTGACCGATTTCATGTGCCAATGTCAGCTGTGAAACTTTCGGTGGGACTCTGCTGTTATAATTCACAAACGTTATGATTCCAGTGTTCAAAGATCGCTTAGTCGACTGATACATGCCTCCAATAGTTTCTGTATAGGTTTTGTATCTTTCACATATTCCTCCTGACGCTCCAGATGCGCTAGCTACCCAAGCTAAGCCGAGGGTGCCGCCTGTAAAGTCTCTGTATGTGAAAACATATGCCAAACAAAAGGCTTCATGGTCATCTAGGGAATGTATGTTGAGAAAGTTACTGACATCTATATTTCCCATACAAAATTGATTCATATTTCCACAGCCCTTGTGATAACAATTGCATGACGAATCGTCATCGATTTTTATTCTTTGTACTTCAAATTTGATATTACGATGTTCATGTCTTCCATCAAATTTGGTACCAAGATAAATAAAATTTACGGCAGTGACATGATGAGCAATAAGAGATAAAATCTCTTCTCTAGTCTTTTCATTGACTTCAGCTTCTTTCTTTGGGTCAGTATGTTCAGGAAAACCATCCCTTATGTGTCTCCATATCAATGGATCAGTCTGAATATATAGAGAGCAAGTACTATTTTTATTTTCATCTCTTCTTATAGACCTTGGGTGTCGAAATAACTCTTCATTTGCTTGTTTCGTATATTTATTAAAACTTTCTTCATAATTTATGTTTTGTTCAGTAGACTTCACTGTTTGTTTAATGGTGTTCTTTGAAGGTTGTTTGACTTTTTTAGGTATTTCACTTTTAACTGTTAATGGAACATGTGATTTACTGTCTGAATGATCTGCTGAGGTTTGTATCTTTTCCATCCATCTTTCTATTTCGTCATTTATCCCACAACCAGAGGAATGTCCTTGTCTTTTATGTGCATATGGATCTTCAACATGTTCATCTTTATAGATCACACTATGGAATGTGTTGTTGGGGTATTTGGTGTGGGGGAAGTAGTGGCGAGCTTTTTCCACGTAAAATGTGCCCTTTTCAGATATGATTTTTCCTTCAAAAACGCCGTCGATTATCGAGCCAAATGCTGCACTTTGTGGCTCACCAATGAGATTGCCCTGGTATATGTGTGATGTATCGACGTCTATTTCATTGCCTTCGGGTCCGTGGATTTGGATATTCTCACTGAAAACTGTGAGATCTCGCTTGAGTCGTAATCTGAAGTGATTGCCGTGCGCTCGAAACGACAAATGAACGGCTGATGTGTCTTTTGTGATCGAACGTTTCGCCCTCGAATGTGCCTTATGGACCTTATCTGTATCGTAACTGAGTTTCTCATAGTGGCTGATATATTCGTTTAATCGTTCTGCACTTTCAATAAATGGTGATATCAAAATCAAACATAACATGATAATACAATTATTAAACATTGTTTTCAAACATTGCTAATATCACTTTCCATATAACCTAACAAAGGAAATTTGACTCATCGACTGACATTTTTAAACACTGTTGTCACGTCTGTAGATAATTCTTGGAGATTAAAATGATATTACAAACATGCCCTCTTATTTACAATGCAAATTATTTCCATTTGAATTAACCACTATGTAACCTCGGACATAATTTTACAACATTTAATCAATGTTATATGGTTAGCATCAATCAGTTGATTTTAAGTTATAGTTTAAATAATAATTGAGAAGATTTTGAATTAATTTGGCAACCTCATCTAAATGTTTGTTCTGTGAATTCCTTTCTTCTATTCATAGGTTCCATGTCACTTTAAAATATTAGGTTAGACGCCAGACGGTCATATTAAACCAAAATATCAGCTGTTTCATTTATTTAGATTGTCAGTTCTTGTTTAATCTCAGGAAATACTAATAATATAGTTAATACAATTGGAATATTAATATTGGAAATTAATATATTTTTTAAATAATGAGAAAAAGTAGCCTTCAAGTTGCAATTTTGGCTTTAGCCTACTTTAAAAGAAACAGATTTGGGGGTCTTTTCTATAAGGAGGAAGGATAAACCATCAATCTAAACTTATTTGATACACAATAAATGAAATTAAAGTGCATATAAGCTGGATTTTATAATTTTGAGTTAATATTTATTATTTAATCATTTGCATTATCATATAACTCTAAGAATATTCATAAATTATGAAGTGTAGTGAAATAAACATACACATTAATTTTCTTAAAATAACCACTGTCCCAGATTCAAAACTTATTGAACAATTTGGCAAAGTTTAAAATGTGACAGGATGCCTACAATTACCTTATGATTATATCATCATCATGCTCAGGTATATTCAACCATTATTCATCATGTAGGCTACTAGCGGATCCAGAGGGGAGCTAAGAGGCTCAAGCCCCCCAAAATCATCTGAGTGGTATGCTTTTTTAGTCTTTATTTTGATAAAACCAAGCTTCAGTGAGGTCAAGCCTGGATCCGCTACATATTCGTTTTTCAGTTCTTTCAATGTTGTTCAATTATTAACTTTTTGGGAGCATGCTGTGCCTTATATTAAGGCGTTACCTTGGTCTTTTAACACTCATTCAGTGAATTTTCTTGTCCATATATTGTCTTGTTGGCTTGCCAGATGTCCTGCCCACTGCCATTTTAGGGATTTTACCTTGGTCTTATTCTGTATCCACTCTATTCTTTTTTCGTCTCTTCTTGTTATTCCTAGCATGCATTTTTTCACAGACCTTTGTGTAACTTGGAGTTTATGTGTAATTTCAGTTTTCAGAATCCAAATTTCGCAGCTGTATATCAGCACTAGTAGAACACATTGATCAAACACCTTCTTCTTGAACTGGACTGGCATTCGAGATTTGAAGATGACTGATTTTTTTCCGAATGTCGTCCATGCAAGTTTGATCCGTCTATTTATTTGTGGTAGTAGCGAAACCCGTTGTGTGTATTAATTGATCCAGGTATACATACTCTTCTACTACTTCCAGGATTGTGTTATCTATTGTGATATCTTGAGTGTCTACCAATTCATGTACATTATTTTCGTTTTCTTGATGTTCATTTTAAGGCCTACTTCGTTGCTTGCTGCGTTGAGTGTTATTTGTTCTGGTAGTTGATGATTGAGATATTCTCCGTCTATAATTATATTTGTTATTCTAGTCTAACTTTAGAAAGATACGTTCTACCACCGCTGTGAACAGTTTTGGTGGTATTGCGTCTACTTGTCTGCCTTTGTATATTCTAATTTTGTTTTTGGCTTTCCTGCATATGCTGGCTAATGTTTCTATATATGATTTGTCTACACCTTGTTCACTCAGGGCATTGATGAGTGCCTTTGGATAGATGGTGTCAAATTCTTTCTCGAAGTCAATGAAGGCTAAGACAAGTGGTATTTGATATTCCTTTGTTCGACTGATAACCTCCTTAAGGGTATGTATGTTATCATTGGTGCTAGCGCGGAATCCCTCTTGTTCTCGTAGTTGACCAGAATCTTGTGTACTTTGTATTCTTTTCTGTATGATCTTAGTGAATACCTTGTACACCACTGGTAGGACACTTATCGGACTATTTTTCAAATGTCTTCTTTGCTATCTTGCTTATGTATACTATGACGGCGCTATACTATTGTTTTGGTATTTGTCTTGTTCTTGGGCAGTATGTATATATTTTTGCCAGGCGTTTCCAAGTTACTCTGCCCGTGTATTTTAGAAGTTCAGGAGTTATTCCATCGTTGCCAGCAGTCTTCCAAATTTTCATTTTCTTGGTTGCTAACGCCACTTCTTGTACGACTACTTCTGATATTTCTTCTTCCGAAATTTGCATATCAAGAGTTTCGGGGGATTTGTATAGGTCTTTGTGGAATTTGGTGACATGCTCCAGTATTTTATTTTTTTCAGTTATTCGGATATTTTCGTCCGTTAAAGTGATTACTTGTCGTTTTCCGATTATTAGTGCTCTCTTGTAGCTTTTCCAACTTGCAGATTCTACCAGGTTTTCATTGCACTTCCTGATATCCTCTGCAATCTTTGTTCTAATTGTCATGCACAGTTCGATTTAATCTATATATTGGATATCTGTTGTCATTTTCAATTCTGATCTTTTCTGTAGCAAGGCCTTTGTTTCCCAGCTTAGTTTCTTGTGGTGTTCTCGTTGTTGTGTACCTCAGGACTATAGTGTGTTCATTAGCTGTGTGTTATTTCTTGTTCTTGTAGTTTTCCTTCTATTAGTTTTTCTTTTAGATTATTGTAATTTATGCTGTTGGCGTTTTTTCTGACTAGCTTAAATCCTTCAAGTCTTATTAAGGACAATTCTTGCTCTGACAAGCCTATGATCGCTTCCCTTGTGAATTTATTTAGTATTATGGTAATTCACTTTTATATAATTTGATGGAGTTGTGTCTTCTTTATATTTTCCCAAACAATGCTGAGTTTATCTTTATTCAATGACAAAAGTAGACATGTGCTAAATTTTGGAAAATTTTCAGATTAGTTGTTATTTAATGAAACTCAAAGAACCAAGTAAGTTTTGCTGTTATAAAGAGTTGTTATAAGGACTTTATAAAAGAAATAGAATAAAGTACATTTTTCTTCAGATCAATTCAGTACACAATAGTATGAATGTTAGTTTAGTATTTAAGGTAATTAAACACTAATGACTAACATCAAAGAATAAATACAGGTATTTGTGTTAGAAAATTTAATCTCATAGCCAAACACAAAAATTAAATCTTTGGTTTCATTATAGTGGATAACAGAGTTTTTCAATATAGTTGAGTTTGTCTGAGAGGGTTTATACTGTATTACTCAAGATGTAGTATGTATTCCCCTCTATTAAAAATATTTTAGAGCATTTTTTGTGTGTATCATTCTCAACTCAGAACTACAATTTTTCTTCTCCTCAAATGACACCTTTTATAGCTTTTTGCAAACTGTCAAATGAAATAAATAGAATATCTGAGTTTAAATGTTTCGAGACATTCTATAGTAGCGCAGATTTTAATGGGGCTAAGTTCACAGTGATAATTGTTCGTAAATTTTAATGAGTTGAATTTAATTATATTAAAACGCTACCACTGTGGTAATTTTCACAAATTTATTAATATAATTAAAATATGAATTTTCACCAAGGAATGACCGAAACAATCAAGACTTTAATTTACTTAACTGCAAAAACCTTTTTCATTAATCTTTCTTCTGCGTCTGTTTCTTTACATAGTAACCAATTCAAGAATTATTAGGTAACGGTTCAATTAATCTGGAATGAATGATGAATGAAAAGTGACTTCCACTGTCATTAAACACATTTTTCATGTACCTACCATTGGAAAACTTTATTCTCGTTACAATTTGTAAAAAACATTGGTTTTGGGGACAAACTGTTGATTTTAGTAATAACTTTTTGAAGCTTCTTTTAAACATTAGATGGAGTTGGTCGATATTTGGTGAGTGTGTTTAATTATAGTGGAAGTCAGTAATACTGTATTTTAATTCATCATGAGTTTCACCTTTCACCAAATAACGGGTAACTCCATCTAATGTTTAATCCGAAATGCATTGTTCGTAATTATTACACAATTAATCGGTAATAAATCCATCATTTGACTAAAGAATAGGTACTTTAAAACCATCAGAACTCATTTCCTCATGGTATTCATTGGAAGACTTTGACACAAATTCTAATAAGTACCGATCTTTTACCTCTTTCAATATGAGCGATAATTAAACTGTAAGTTGCCAGTTTAGTTATTGCGTTTACTATACCAATTTTTCTTGCCAACCTTTTTTAAATTGGGCAAACTTTCTTCTCAATTAATGTCTACTAAACATTAGTCTGAAGTAAGAACTTTATTTGGTAAATTAAATTAAAACACTTTCTATGGTTGGTTGCTTCTCCAATTCCGTTCATGCTTAATCACGTAGACACTATACTCTAAACAATACTTCTGAAATATTCATGTACAGTAGCGTCGTGGACATCTAATACATCTAATTTCACAGTAGTAAAATTAGACGCAAATATATAAGTTCACTTAATGAATGCCAGTTTTCATCACATTAAAACAGAACTAACAATTTTGCTTGTTCTGAATAACGTTTTGTCTGATTGAAAATATTAATCTTTTCTAAGAAAATTATTTTGAATTTATAGGTAACAATTTGAAAATTTTCCCAAACTGCTTTCGGTCAAGAATGACTTGTGCTATTTTTGTTTGTTTTTTAATGTTCACATTAAATTTTCTGCATAATTTACTTATATCATCTACATTTATCATTTTGTACGTAAAACATTTGCCTTTTCTGTTCATGCAATGAGGGCCTATTCATTAATTACATAAAGACGATTTTGTGCATTTTTACCCACCATTTTCCCCCATGGAAGAGCATATATTTCAGGGATTATTTTAGATGTAAATTAATTATGATTATATAATTATCACATAATTATCAGATAATTATCCAGTCTTTGGAAAATCTGTATTAGGCTGCCGGTACACACGTCCCTCGTCCGCAAGATGCCAGGTATAATTCGGGGATACTATAAAACCTTCCACTTACATAAAAAACGTATCGCGAGCACCATTTTTTAACACACACATACACACGTTCGTCGTCCGAGAAGACGACCACCAATTTTGAAAATTATTGGGAATCAATTACCAGTGAAAAGGCAAATTTAAGGGCATTTCAATATACAAATTTTAACGGTTGTTAGGGTTATATCACTTAAACACCTCTAGTAACTGAACTATGTGGTAAACTTTCTTTCGGCATTTGCAGATTTATATTTTATCACTTTTTATTGCACTTTAAATATTTTGGCCTGGCAGTTATTGGAATTTCCTACTAGGAAACGACCCGAAACCATCGATCACTTGCATCGAGTCGCGTTTTTGTAGTTACCGACTTTTGGCGGATAGGACTGACGGATCGAAAAACACCTGCATGAATAAAATTAATACCGAAGGCAAGCAAAAAAGGGCACAAATTGGTCGAAATATCTTTTATTCTCACAAAATGTTTGGGTAGTTGAGGGAATAGAATGAATATATCCATTCATAAAAAACTCATTTTAAAGAAGAGTATGAACCCAACGTGTGTGGTCATGTTTTGCGAACTACGGACGTGTGTACCCGCAGCCTTATAATTAAAAGTTTTAAATAATTGTAAAGTGAGAAATCAATTGAGGCAAACAAACTACAATCAAATAATAATTTCAGAATTCAGTAAGATTGAGAATAATTTCGAAAAGAACGTATTATAATTTTTGTTTATAACCTTTAAAATGTGTAAAAATGGACAAAGTTTTGATAACTTGATTGCAATAAAAATTATCAAAATAAGATTATGTTTAAATAGAATTGTACATTTAAAAAGAAAAAATAGATTCACAATCATCATACTTAAATATCCATCAGTCTATGTTAGAAATAATTTGGAATTTTAAAATATTTACTTAAGAATGACTTTTACCATCTTCTTCTGATATAAAATGCCATGTAGAGGTTTTAAGAACCCCTCCCCTCCGTACTTTTACCTAATTAACTGAGTCCTAATTAATGGGGTTTGCTATTCTTTATAATTCAGTCTTATGTAAAGAAACTCTAAAATAAGAACAAAAATCGATGAAAGAAATGTCGAACATTTGTTTGTTTAAATTAATACTAGTATGACCTCTGTAGGTTTATAAAAATAAATTTTACACCGAAAATTAATGCCTTTATTCGGACCAAAATAAATCACAATACGATGGATTTATCAACAACAATGATTCATACCGAGCAAATGATCGCCGATACTATCTACTCAACTGCACTTCTTCTGTCCGTCAACTGCCTTTATATGGTGCGCCCGCGGATGGAGTGCACACCTAATAATTTACCGCTCGAAGTTATCACCAATTCATACACATTAAATAAACATTTTATTATGCCAGAATTTTGATTTCAAAAGAAAAAATCAAAAATGTTAATTAGAGAAGAGCGTATTTATTTAATACCGTCTTTTAGTATTGGAAATGTGTCATATCAGTACGCTATAGATCTCTTCCGTGAACATTTTTCTCTTACGCTTGTATCGAAAGCAGGTTTGTGAAAATTATTTATAAAATTCAATGACACTGGGTCGCTGACGAATGTGAAGAAATGTAAGGAAAAATACCACGAAAATGAAACAGTTACATTATTAGCAACAGGGTTAGTTTTAGATAACCGGAAATTATCTTTAAGGAAATATGTACAACTATGGGATTTAAGCAAAAGCATACACTGAAATCTGGAGATGACGCGAAACGTGTAGAATTTCCTACATAGATGAAAACTACCTTAAAAACCCAAGTATAAAAAATTAATTGTGTGTATTTTTTTGGATCCAGTTTGGTCCATATTGTAATGTTTTTATTTTCACACTCGGGTTCAGTTCTTGGATTTATTTAAAAACTCACTCTAATTTATTTCTACTACTTTAACACAATTTATATTCACCGAACTATTTACAGTTTATCTCTATTTAAATATACGGCTGTCGTTTACTGAATCCATCGCCAGCTGTCCGTATTTATATATTTCTCTCGGAATTATTCTAGTAAGTCAACGAACCATCGGAAACTTCTTTCATGTGGTCTGAAAGCTTCAAGGGAATTCAAGCGGTCGGCATCGGGTCGATAGACAAACAGTATTTTAGCTTCCCAGAAATATGGGAGGAATGTTGCTTCCAGGAATATGATAATGGCTGATTGCACCAGCTATCGGATGAATTCTCGTAACAATATTTTATAGAGGAAAATTTAAACCAGCAAGTGTCTTTGAACATTTTAGAAACACATTTTCGGGGTATGTTTTCTTCACATTTATCTCAGACCCAGTTTCATTGAATTTTATAAATACTTTTCGCAATCTCTTATCGACACAATCGTAAGGAAATTTTTCATGGAATACTTTCCAATATTATGGCACTGTGTTAAATAAATACGCCCTTATCTCAATAACATTTTTGCATTTTTAGGGTTCCATATATACAATATACGGATACCCTTATAATATCATTCAGGATTTCTGCCTCTGTCACATCACAGCCATTTTCTCCTAAACTACTGGACGGAAGAGGTTGAAATTTGGTATCAATGTATAGTTTGGTGACCCGATCAGGAGTACATATCGTAAAAGAAAAAAATTTGATTTTAGGGTTACTTCTGGAGGGAACTAAAAAAATCGACCTCCCCCCCCCTTGATCTCCGAAACTACTCAGCCTAAAATTTTGAAAAAAATAGGAAGTATAGAGCGTTACCCGAACTTTACAGGAAAATTAGGGAGAAACCATTAATGTTAATTTTGGGGGCAAATTATAGAATTAAATAAAAATTTAAAAATAAAAAAATTTTCAAACGCATCATGTAATATATCAAATGAAAGGTCTCATTCTGAGGAACACAAATATATTTTTTTCATATTTAAAAAAATATTTAAAAAGATATTAACGAAAATATACCAAAATTTACCCATCCCCCCCCCTCTTATCTCCGAAACTATAAAACGTAAAGTTTTGAAAAAAAAATACTTTTATAGGTTCTGACCTGAAGTTTACTGGAAAAATAAGGAGAAACCTCTACTTTTAATTTTGGGGGCCCAATTAGAGAATTAAATGGAAAATATAGAATTAAAATTGTTTCTAACCCATCATGTTATATATCAAATGAGAGGGCTCATTACGACGAAAACATATGTTTTTTTCAAATTTTTAAAATAAATTAATTAAAAGATATTAACAAAAATCTAAAAAAATTTACCCATCCCCCCCTTATCTCCGAAACCATAAGCTGGAAAATTTTGAAAAAAATGGAGGTATAGCCCCTCACCTGAACTTTACTGGAAAGTTAAGGAGAAACCCCTAATATTATTTTGGGGGGGGGGGCAAATTATAGAATTAAATGGAAAATTAAAATTGTTTCTAACCCATCATGTTATATATCAAATGAGGGCTCAAGGAAAACAAATATATATTTTTCATATTTTTAAAATAAATTAATTAAAAGCTCATTATGACGAAAACAAATATATTTTTTTCATATTTTTAAAATAAATTAATTAAAAGATATTAACAAAAATATAAAATTTTTTACCCATTCCCCCCTTTATCTCCATAAGCTGAAAAATTTTGAAAAACTGTAAGTATAGCCCCTCACCTGAACTTTACTGGAAAAATAAGAAGAAACCCCTAATATTCATTTTGAGGGGCAAATTATAGAATTAAATGGAAAATAAAAAATTATAATTGTTTCTAACGGGTCATGTAATATATCAAATCCCAGGCCTCATTATGACGAATAGGTACAAATATATATTTTTAATTTTTTTAAAATGAATATTTTAAAATATATTAAAAAATATTTTAAAAAAATTACCCATTCTTGTTATTCCCCAAACTCTAAGACCTCATTTTTTTTTGTTTTAGGAAAAATTTTAAAAAAATTTTTATATTTGGCCTCCAAAAAATATAAACGGAAAAAAAATAGAAAACCCCCATAGTAATTTTAGGGACAAATTATACAATTAAATGGAAAATAATTTAATTTTCAAACGCTTCAGATATCAGATAAAAGGCTCATTATGTGAATTACAAATATAACATATTTTTAAATCATTTGTATAAAAGATATTAAAAATATTAAACATCGACTTAATTCCCACTTTAGAAACTACACTATTTAAAATTTGAAAAATATATTTTATTTATATTTTAAAATAATTTGAATAACAGATTTAATAATTTATAATTTAAACTTTGACCTATTTTGCCGTTTTTCTTCCTATCTACAGAGCCTCAAAACTCTGACAGTAGATTATAAAAGGCATTTCTGAAAGTTTATTAGTAAAATAAAATCTATGTTACTTTTTGGGGGCCAAATTAGAAAATTAAATACATATGTATTGTGATAAAAATCAAGCGAATCCTAAAGCAGATAAAATAAAAAGTCTATGTTTGGAAAATCAAAGTGTATATTTTTTATAAATTTAAAACGCTTCCTTTAAAAGATATAAGGGTAAGTATAAGAAAATGCACTCATTCCCTGCTTGTCTGAAACTGGAATATTCGAATCTTGAAGGTGGTACGGAACCCTAAGTATGCGAGTCCAACTCGCACTTGACCAAATTATTTTAATAAGAATTCTGGCATAATAAGATGTTCATTTGATGTTTATAGATAAGATCTGACTGGTACATTATTAGGTTAGTGAAAAGTGTGTGGAGGTGGGAGGTAGCTATGTAGAATTATTTTAAATTTTTATTACATTTTATCTTTGTTTATAAACAACATTGTTTTATAACATGTTTGATAAAAGTAATAAGTAATAGTAACTACTACTCTCTTGAGGCATTTTCGTTTTTTCCTAATTTACTATCATCTTGTACATCTGATTGTAAATTTTTATAGTATACAGGATGATCTAGATAGCTTACGGTTTTTGTTTTTTTTTTTTAATTTAATATTTTTCTAAATTCTCAGATTTTTATATATAAACTATTTTATTTTTCATTGTCTCTTCACCAAATATAAGATCGATAAATCGTTCAGTTAAAAGTCATTTACGAGATAGAAATAGAAACCAAGGAACAGTTAAGGGAAATAATCATGGATCTTATTAGATGAAATCCCATTGGAAGACACCAATAATATACAAAAAAGATGACTGTCCAGCACATTATAGACGAACTTTGAGAGAGCTCCTTCCCAAACGCGTGGATTGGAAGAGTTGGTTCTATACACTGATCTCCAAGGTCCCCAGACCTTTGATTTTTTTTATGAAGACGAGCCAAGCAACGCGTTTATGAGAGAGAAATAAAAACCAAGGAGCTGTTAACAGAAAGAGTAAATGTTGCTTCTGAAATAATGTGGGATGAGATGCGAATAGAGTCTACCATTGTAGCAGTCAGAAAAAGGTGTCGCTATTGCATGCGTGGCGGTAGAAGCCGGTTTGAACAAAATTTATAACAAGTTATTGCAATTTAATGTATGTTTTATTTTTTGTAGTTCTAACCTTGTAAATTGCAATCACAAATTTTATTATGATACTAATAACTTTCCAATACGTGTGATATATCGCTGGAAAGGGGTTGGAGTAAAGAAGTTTTTGTAAGCATTCGAAGTTCTCGATGCTTTTTTTTTTGTAGTGTTTAACTTTTATGGAACTTCGCTATTTGTGGACTCATCAGTTTTTTCAACCAATTATTTGTGTCAAATATAGAATGCAGAAGAGCAAACAAACATCATAGATTAGATTTAAGTTTGTTTCGTGAAGATAAAAAAGTACAATAGTTTATATGAAAAAATCTGGGATTTAAGAAAAAAAAATTAAAATAATAAAATCAAAAACCGTAAGCTATCTAGATGTTATATGGGCTACATAATATGGCACATGATCCTAGCTATCCGCCCTCCAACTTTGGCGAATCTTCTATAAAACACCCTGTATATTGATTTTCTCGACAGGAAGATATTTTTGTAAAAATGACTTTTAGCCGTAAGATGAAAACTAAAGATTTTTTTCCTCTTGTGCACTTCATCCGAAGACACACTGTATATCCTCAAAGTGATTCTAGATATTTCTCTTTCGGCTTCTTATATGCTAACGTGTATAATCTTTAATTCCGGAATGGATTGAAAATCGTATTTTCGGGAATCATTTTCTCTCAGTATTTTTATTTGAATGCTTTTTACTGTTTGTTTATTCACAAGATTAGTTTTTATTTAATTTCTCGAAGGTTTTGGCAGCGTAAAATAAAACGTCATACTCATAACAATACCTTTGATTATTATTTTACATAGTAGCAAATCCTTTAATACCTTTCAATATTGTTTCAGAATGAGAGAGATAAGAAATTCAATGATTATTTTTGGAAAGACCCCGACGATTTCTGGGAGAGTCTGATCGTTATATCTCAAACCGTCCACGATTTGATTCCGAGTTCTTCTTGCGGAGTTATGGTGAAAATTTTGTTCGCTGCAAAAACTTATATACCGGTAATTGAAAGTACACACGACATGCACATCTCAGACGACATTAAAATCAAAATCATAAGTTTACACGAAATCGTCGATAGCAGTTTAAAGCAAACTGAAAGAAAACGGCAAGTTCAACCGGGAAGTGCTGATATGGAATTAGAACCAGTGGACGATTTTAGAGACATCAATGTGTATCCTAGTGCTAGAGAAATTACACATCCAGACAGACCGTTCTTAAGAAAAAACATAGTGGACAGACCATATAAAAGTGTCCATCAATATTTAGATATACAATATCGACTTTTGAGAGAAGACTTTGTCAGACCGTTAAGGGAGGGCATTTGTAAATATCTGAAAGACACTAATGAAAAGAGGATTGATGACATTAAGATATATCGCAGAGTTCGTTTTATTTCAAGAGAAATTATTAATGAACAAAACTGTTACAGAATTCAGTTCGGTTTCAGCGAGAAGAAAAGGAAGATTAATTACGAATATTCGAAGAGGTTCATTTACGGTTCATTGCTTTGTTTCACCTCTGACCATTTTCAAACTGTACTATTTGGAAAAGTCGCCCAACGCGATTTAAAAGATTTGGAAAAGGAGCAGATCATTGTCGGTTTTGATGAGGATGTCGAATTACCTGCGAATTTGGGCGACTTAGATTTTCTTATGGTGGAAAGTTCGGTATACTTCGAACCATATTTCCAGGTTTTGACCGTACTAAAGAAAATGGAAATCGATCGTTTTCCGATGGAAAGATACATAATAAATGTTCGAAGAGACATTCGACCTCCCGAATATCTTCTAAACATCGATCCTCAATTTTACACAATCGAAGATGAAAGATTTTGGCCTCTGGATTGGGACAATAGAAAATTTTACAACTTAAATGATGCCCAACAAAAAGCATTTGAAGGCGCTTTGACTCAGGAATTTGCCGTTATACAAGGCCCACCGGGTACAGGAAAAACCTTTCTAGGACTAAAAATCGCACGTACTTTGATTGAAAATCGCTCAGCCTGGTATAACAACTCACCTATACTGGTCATTTGTTTTACGAACCACGCTCTCGATCAGTTCCTGGAAGGCTTAGCTGAGTTCACAGAGGACATCGTCAGAGTTGGAGGTCAGTCGAAAAATAAAAAAATGGAGAGATTTAATATCCGGAAAAAAAGACAAGACATACGCCTCGATCAGTCAGTGTGGCAAAAAAAGTGCGAAGTTCGTGATCATTTGACCGAAATACAGGAAATAAACGAAATTTTGAGGGTAATTGAAGAAAACCAAACATTGTTGCCCTTTAAGATATTTCGTGACATCATTCCAACATATCAGAATTCGGAACTTTCTAAATTTTCATCAGATGGTATACTACACTGGTTGTTTGAAGGTATGAATGTAAGCGGAACAGATAGAGCCGAATTCAATTGGAATGTGGTAAGTTTTACATGTAAAAGGTTCAAAATATTTTTTATGTCATTTGTTAATGTACACTGAAAATAGCATCAAACATCTACATGATGAGGTATGACCGAAAGTGTTGCAAGTTTGCTTTTTTAACTCAGCAGATTTTGCAATAAGACTTTAATGCAACAATAGCAGAACGAAGAATTTGCTAAATGTTTCAAAAATTTGTTCGAAATTATTCGGCATATACAGGGTGTAAATGAATAAGTGCGGAAGATTTCAGATGTGCTTCCTCGAGTCATTTTATGCCGAAAATTTTCTATGAACATTTATCCACAAAGGCTTCGTTACCGATTTATAAGGTTTTAAAATCTTCGGTTTTGTTAAGTTTTTTTCTTCTAACTACTAACGTTTTCAATATATTTAGTTCAATTTTGGAGTAATAATGCCTCTATGAAGATCACAGAAACGGCCATGAAAAGGTTCGTTCCTTCAGCCTAGATAACCGATACACAACTGTCGCGTACCTGCGCACAAGAAAAATAGCGTTCCTTCAAAACAATAACCGTTTAGTGAACGGTTCAGTTTCGTGTTCCAAGTGACACGGTGATTGATTCGCAACCAGTTAATGTACGGTAATTTCGATCACCGGCTTCAGGGTAGAATCGGTGGTGCAGCCACCGACTGGTACATGCATCGAGTTGCGCAATAAACGGTTCATGTACCGATGCATTAACCAATTGCCGATCGGTCCACAATCGGTTGAAGGAACGAACCTAAAATCTACAAAGTGGTTCTTTTTCTGGGGTCACGTGTTCTTTCTTCCCCTACAACTTTTTTTCAGTACGTCCCTGGCAATTGATAAAAACTGTAAATGACTCTCTTATGAATTTGCAATCTTTTTATTTCTTGCGCTTTTTCTTGTATTTGCCACTGTTTTTGTGTAAAATATGATAAATGTCTTGTGTGCCGTAAAAACAAACAATCCTGTGATGCAATATGCTATTTTTATTTCAAAATCATTAAAAAAAACAAGTTTGCCTAACTTTGAAAATGAAGAGATCAAATTAAGTGCTCAAAATGGCCACCTTCAGCCATTACACAGGAGTCTTACGTCGTATTCGATTGAAAATCCCAAAAGAATCTTGAATAACTCTACAAGACACAATAATGAGGTTTCTTAAGTTTTCTGTCTTGAACAGGAGTTCAAACGTTTTAAGTATCCTCAAGTTGAATACTCTATCGGATTTAAATCACGTTTCACCCGAACTGGCCAAAATTGAGGTACACCTCGACCTATTCAGCGGTCTGGATATGTTTCAAATATGGACGTATTCTCATACTAAAATCGTGCATAAACCACATTCCCGCTCTGACACCCAAAGGAATCGACTCAAGCAGGGCAGGATTTAAGTTGGTGGGGGCCCTTGGGCACAAAACTGGTGGGGGCCCCTGAGCACAAAACTGGTGAGGACTCCTGGCCACAAAACTGGTGAGGGGTCCTGGGCACAAAACTGAGGGGAGCCCCTGGGCATAAAACTAATGGGGCATACTTAAGGGATTCACAATTGCCAATCATATTTTTATTTTAGTTTTATTATTTTTAATAAAATGTGTCAGATATATGGTTTTTTACATACTAATATAAAATACGTCAAAATAAATAAAGTTATACGGAATATATATATAACACTAAAAATAGAGAAATAAAAATAAATTTAATAAATTATGTATGTAAATTTTCAAACAAATTGGTTATAAAAATTTTGGTCTACAGTTGGTGGGGGCCCCAAATTGATGGGGGCCCTGGGCTTCCCTTGAAAAACTTGCCTCGCCCGTAAATAAAATATGCTCAAGAAATTCTGGTTGTTGTCTAATCATATCCAAAATGAAAATGCGAGACGGTTAGGAAAATCACGACTCGTTGTACATAATATGGATATAACAGCTGTTCCTTTAAGATGGCAAATACCGTCATATGGTCAACATGTAACTTTAAAGCCTTTTTTCTAGTGCTGGTATCGGGTTGCTCATCAATTAAATTAAGTACAACTTCTTCTAATTATAGTGCTCTAATATCCCGGTGGCGACCACAATCTTGTTTTCTAGGTTAGTTTCTCTTAGTCGTTGATCAAGCCGTCCAAACAAAGTGTGATGAGGGGCTACACATTGAGGATACATTGCAGTATATCTTCTCGACACCTCTAAGGAATTACCATTAGAGAGACCGTAGACGAAATGCATGTCAGCCATTTCTGCGTTTGAATAAACCGCCATATTGGTGAAAATTCGCGCGAAAAGTCACGCACAATTATCACTGTGTCAGTAAAAATCAAGGAGAGTAAATTAACCAAAATTCAAATAAAACTAATTATATGTATTCACTACTCTCTTCGAGGTGTCATTCTTTTCTACGCAAGACAATATGTAATATATATTGTTTCTGGTTAGGGAACCTTCATCAGTTGCGCTTGCTCTCGAACACTTCTTTATGTTGATACATTTCGTTAAATTTGAAAGCGCGTCTTCAAATATAGGTATGTATTCACGTCCGATATCCTCCCATTTAAGGAGCTGAAGCTATCTCGCCACGGTTGACACTAACACTAACGTAGATACTAATTTTAGCACGCTTATTCGTGGCACCGTTCACCGGCCGATTCGTAGATTGGGAAATAGACGCTGTAGTATACATAAATGTTAATGTGTGCTATTTAATGTAATAACCTTATATTGAAATTATATATTATATTAAAGTTTAATTTAATACCTCTGAGAGTCCTTTATAATGTAGCACACTTGTAAATTTATTAAATTAACTTCTCTTTTGTTGTATTTTAAAATGTTTGTATCTAAAATTGATTGTCCTTATACAATGATTGTTGATGTAAATATTTAATGACTATTTTTTTATTATAACTATTATTCATATAATGTATAACTGTCTCTATTTGATTTTAAAGTTTTAACGCTTGCTCTTTTAGATGATATTAATAGATTATTGAATCTCAAATTTAAATTGACACAATAGAAATAATTAGGTTTTTCCTTAATTAAGTTAGGTTAGATCACCCCATCTCCTGGTTATACTTGTGAGTTAATTGTAAAGCCTTACAGCCTGGCTGTTAACATGGCTGAAACTTCTTTTTAACATTTGTTAATTGTAATCATATTAACTTAATAAAGAGTTTGAATAGAGTTGTCAACAGGGGCGGACTAAGGCTAAAGTGGACCCTAGGCAACATTGTAATTCCGGGCCCATTTTTCAGCCATGAATAGTTAGGGGCCATTGATAAAATATCTCACGTTAAATTTTGCCTTTTCGCACACTTTTTGCGACCCCCTATAAATATTACGTCACAAGATAGGAACCCCCCACCCCGGTATATGATACATTGTGACTAATACTAATATTACAAAAATATTAATATACTAGCGGTTACCCCCGGTTTCACCCGCGTACCAAGTGTTCAAGCATTCGCAAAAAGAAATAACGTATGAAACATATGGGTTATCCTATATAAAAAATGTTCTAACCTGTTTGAATCACCCTACGTAACTATAAATCCACCAATCCCGAATAAATTTCACCAAAACTGCAAGTACTTATGGGCCACCCTATATAACAATTTTATTCGACATTTTTTGAATAACCTTAAATAACTGTAACTCTGCTTCACCCTATATAGCAACCATCCTGTATATGCTGCTGTTTATTTGTCACCCAATATAACTTTTTGAACAGCTGACTATAACTCTTGTCTACCCTAAATTTCAGCTATGCAACTGCTTATGGTCTACGCTGTATAACAACGCCTTGGCGAGTCGCAAACATAAAAACACAGTTTTGCACCCTAACACCAAACTTTTATTTAAACCATCACACAAACTGCAACTGCTTGTTGGCCACCCTATATAACAATTTTATTCAACATTTTTTTTAACCGCTTTGTATAACTAACTCTACTTCCATCTACATTAAAACCATCCTGTATACACCGCTGCCAATTTGTCAAACATTACAACTTATTTTTGAACCACCCTGTATAACCATAATTTTACTCTACAAAATATTTCAACCACCCTGTTTGTGCATCTGCTTAGGGGCCACCAAATATAACATTTTTAAACACTTAACTATATAACTCTACTGCGCTATATAACCACTTTTGAATCATGCTTGAAAGTATAATTTGTCTCCACCTTGTGTTTCAGCCAGACCCTATATGCAGCTTTTTCTAACTTTGTTTTAATTACACTGTATGAACTATGATTTTACCTCGATCCATGTTTCAGATATTGAATATATGCAACAGCTTATGTTATATCCTACAAAAAAATTATCCAACCTGTTTAACTATACTCCACCCGCTATTTCAACCACCTAGTATTAGCAACTACTTATCGGCCACCCAGTATAACATTTTTTGTACCACCATGTATAACTATAAATCCATCAATGCCAAATATATTTCATCAAAACCGCAACTGCTTATTGGGCACCGAATATAACAATTTTGTTCAACATGTTTTTGAATCTCCCTGTGTGTATTATAACTACCCTGTATACTCTACTGCTTATTGGTCAACCAATATAACATTTTTTAAATAATTATCATAACACTTCTTCACCCTATATTTCAACTATCCTATCTGTGCAACTTATTATGAACTACGCTAGTTCACAATTTTTCCTCATATTTTTTCAAGATATATTAAATTATAATTTCTCTCCACACTTCATTTAAACCACCTTTCATTTCCAACTTTTTCTAACCTTGATTGAATGACACTGTATAACTTTAACTTTACTGTGCACCATATTTCAGGTACTCCATATATGCAACTGCCATATAACAAAATTTTTCTAGCATTTTTTCCTACCCTGTACACCACCCTATATTTCAACAATCTTTAAATACAACTACTTATTTGCCACCAAATAAAACATTTTTGTACCACCCTGTATCCTTAGAATTCTACCCACCCTATATTTCAACCATCCGGTAAATGGATCAGCTTGTAAATCATAACATTAGTTTATAATATTTTTTCAACTCACCTGTATAGTTGTAATTATGCTCCGCTACATATTTCAACCTCCTATATATGCAAGAACTTGTGGATATAAAACAAGTTTTTAACCACAACATAAACTATAATTCCACTCCATCTTATATTTCAAACGTCCTGTATAAACAACTGCTTCGAACATTTCTCCAACCTATTTCAAAACTATAGTATCTTATAACATAATTCAAAGATCCTAACTGCTTACCTAACACATTTTTTAAAGATTTTTTATTCACTGTATAAATATTCTACCCTTTTTCAACCACTTGGTATGTGGAACTGTTTATGGCCCACTCAATATAACTTTTTTGGACCACCCCGTATAACTAATTCCACCCCCCCTTATTATATCTGCTTACAAGACACCAAATATAACTTTTTTAGATTTTCTAAATCCATGTAATTCTACTCCGCTCTAAGTTTCCTATATACAGAACACCCTGTAAAATTACGCTTGTTATATCAGTTGGTTTTTATCAAATCGAAACATGTAACATTTGCACATTCGGAATTTTGAATAAAAGCTAAGCTGATGCCATTATCTAATATTTTGTGCCTGCCGTGGAACCAATTAAGTAATTGAATTACCCAACATGGTAGAAGTTTTTTCGCTATATCTACCGTTTCTGTCAATTTAGAGAGATAAAATATCTACCAGATTTTAAGTCAAACTATAGGCTTCGCAAAAGATTCAGTAAAATCAGTTAAGTAGTTCTTACGTTATGCCCGAACAAACAGACAAACTTACAATTTTATAATAGTATAGATAATAACGATCTTGCAGTACCTTCTTCTTTATTTTGGACACTAGCATTTATATCATTGCTTCTATTCATTCTGCTTTCATCCCCCAATATGCATAGCAGATCTTCAGTTCAACAAGGAACCACCTTATCTTTTTATTCCGTTTTAAGTATTACATTTTTATTTGCTTTTTGGGATAACATTTTTGTAAGTGTTAAATAACTTGTAACTCTCTTCTCACAGGCGCCATTTTTTTTTTCGAAAATCTTAACTCTTAAATCTAAGAAATGCTAATGTAGAATGAGTAGTATATGTAATAACGAACAAAAAAATAAGAAATTTAAAAAGTCAGTATTTGTTGATTACGAAGTGATGAATGAGATAAATATATAAAAATGAATATAGTAGAACCTTTCAATATATGTGCTTTTATAAGTTAAAATTTGTATTAGTACAAACCTTTGTATATCTAGAAAAACTCGCTAATCTAAATTTGAGTTAACTCGGTTATTGTGCCTATAATAACACTATAATATAATATACAACTTTATTTTATCATCGGCCGTGTAAAATCTTACCGTTATTTGCTATTGAATAGAGAGCGCAGAATCCGTGGACGTTCTATAATATTGGATATAAAGACAAAACGATTGTGACGGACTTGAAGTAAATATACCAAGTAATAGGCTATTGTGACTGAAATATAAACGTAAAAATATTTATATAATTACAAGGATTAAACGGACGACTTTCTATAGTTACAGAAAAATGAAACAGAAACAGACTGGAGAAAAATTAAATTAGAAATGTTTGTACTGTGAACGTGACGTTTCCTCAGACCTCCTGTTCCCCCTTGTCACATCCCGTCACTCTAACTGAGGTCCTCCCACCCCCTTGTGTGCGAACGTATTTTATGAACGACCCCATACCTAATTTTCGGGCCCCAAAAATTACGGGCCCTGGTTGTCAATGAGATGAATTAATATGACAGCCGCCCACTAGAAAAATATATAACAGAATTGTTTGTTTCTACGGTAGACACAAATTTGATAATGTTTTACACAAAAACAGTGGCTGATACTAAAAACGCAAGAAATCAAAAAGATTGCAATTTCATAAGAGATTCATTTGCAAATTTTGTCAATTGCCAGGGGCGTACTAAAAAAAGTTGTAGGGGCAGAAAAACACTTAACCCGTGAAAAAGTACCAGCCTATAGATTTTCATGACTGTTCCTGTCATCTTATTATGAAGACTTCATAGAGGCATTAATGCTCCACAATTGAAGTAAATATCTCGAAAACTTTAGTATTCAGAATGAAAATACTAAAAAATCTGAAGATTTCAACACCGTACATCGGTAACGAAGCGTTTGCGGACATATATTCATAGGAGCTTTTCGTTATAAAATGACTCGAGCAAGCACATCTTGAAATCCTTCGCACTTATATTCATTTACACGAACTAAGAAAGAAAACGTTTCAAACTTAATGTTTAGCAATTAGTTTAGTTTCTGTTCAATTTAGCTAAATGCAGTTATTAGTTTATGTTCACAGAAGTAATTGTTTTTGAAATTAACAGTTGAGTTGCCCAAAAAATATATAATTTTATGAGAGTAGTCTTTGTTGGCGATGCAAATTTATTATATCTTGCATTTGTATTTATGACCACATAATGTGGGTCTCTTATTCAGTAAAAACACCCATTTACTTATTTCTACCAAGCCTCAAAAGTTAACGAGCACCATCTAGACTCTAGATGGTGCTGGTGACAGATCTCTCTTGATTCTAGAGAGATATGTCATCAGGTACCTACCGACATCGACCCTTGATCTAACTCAGCTTCCTCTCCTCACAACATTATTTTCTCAATATTCCCTTCATCTCTTGTAGTGGAAAAGGATGTAGTTCGCTGTATCCACATCTCCGCGTAAATCATCCTCGACAAAACAAGCAACAAAATCTGGAGAGCATCTGTGTGATATGGTAGTTCATCGCCTGTAAGGACAATCTAACCACAAAGCGCTGATACAGTGCCCATTCTTCCTGTCATTTCCCCCCGCCCTGTTCTTCTCTTGATCCTCAAATTTCTCTTATCTGCATCTAGCTCTATAGGCCAAAGTTCGGTGAACTAATCCTATCATTTTCCTATACCTTTCTACATTAAGCAACTTCTTTCATGTTGACATTATATACACTACAGACCTTAGAACCAAGACTAATACCCTACACTTTTGTTATCTTGCCCTCAACGTTTGGGATTAGCGTGGCCAAAGTCCACACCTCTCTTTGTTCACTACTCTCCTAGTTTGTTGAATTCTGTTATGAGCATAGTCTAGTCAACTGGACACTTCCCACTACCCAGATCGCTTCTGAATGCCACCCGAAAACTTAAAAGTTTCGGTTTCCACCGTCAATTCAGGTGATTTTCAACCTAAACTTCAAGTTAGCACCGAAATCGAAAGTTCTGTTGGATTCCAGTAGCCACAATAGACCGGGATCTCTCTTTTCAAATATTTTATACCCGTATAAAGCTTAAACACAGTACCTATACCTGAACCGATCTAACCGTATTGCTTTTTACCACTCGCGAGTATACTTGTCTAGAGCGGTGTAGTCTAGGGGGGTATTTTTTTCCAGTTTTTTACAATTTTGAAAAGAAACTATAGATACCATAGAAAGTAAATAAATATTTCTAAAAGTATCACATTTGTGTGCTGGTACATCTTCAAACTTTCATGAGGTCCGTTCCAACAGAACGAATTACCGATACATATCCAATAATAATCCATAATCGTATTGCGCGGTGACGAGTTACCGTTTACAGTGATGTTACGCACAATACGATTACCGTTTACTTATCGGTTTTACGTCGTGTTGGAACAAGCCTATGATTATGTAATCAGTGATATATATATATATATATATATATATATATATATATATATATATATATATATATATATGTATATGTTTTAGGTGGTTTCCGGGAATTCATCCGCGTAGTTGATAACTGATCCCTGCCGGGATCGATGGTAAAATGACGACGTTTCGGCAGAGTCACATCTGCCCTCTTCAGGTCGGTTCGCATACTTCTCGTAGCCTTCTGCTTTCGCTTCTAGTTACTCGAATACTCCATCCTGCTGATTTGTTATTTCCGGTTGAGTTGTTATTGGACGGGTCTGGGCCGGTACGGTGTTTAATAGGATTTTCCAACAATTCGATAAGTTCTGAATTTCATTGCGTGCGTTTAGACTGTGAGGTCTCTTCGCTATTTCAATTGCCTCTCTTACGAGTCTTGATTTCGGGTGTTCTATATTTGCCAGTAATCTGGCCCGAACAATCATCAATCAATCCCTGCCGGGATCGATGGTAAAATAACGACGTTTCGGCAGAGTCACATCTGCCCTCTTCAGGTCGGTTTGCGGGGAATGTCGGGTTTGATCCAAAAGGGAATAAATGTGGCTGGACATTTATTCGACAAACAATATTCACACTAAACTGACAGAAGGCACCACAATGATCCACCACTGGAGTTTCAAACTATACGAACAATAGATAATGTTGATGATCAATTTATCTTGGGTGCCACCTAACACAAGTTCAATCGGCGTAGCGATATGATATTATTAATCTAAATTGGTACACAAAGTATTCTACTCGGAACCGCGGCGAGATCCGGATTACGCGATAGCCCTCTACGATCTTACCTCGCTCGAGATTCGAACAGAACTGACTTTGTTATTCTCGATATGATTCCTATCACAAACATCGTGCATCATAACACCTGACTCACCGACTATCACGTAATCAACAGCTCGCCGGGTGATTCTGATTGTGAATCACCCCCGGCAAATTTGTAATAGAATATAATAAACGCAATAATCGCAAACAAAAGTACGAAAGCATAAATACGCTGTTTCTGATAATATAAACTATATAGTTTTTAGACCCTCGCCACTTGAGAAACCAACTATTTCGTTAACTCCGACACGGCCATCCTGACTAACACCCGTCCTCGGGTGTATCTCAAATGTCATTCCCATGACATTAAACTCAATATCACAAGTACTCGTACTTATCCATCAATTCAAATATCTAATTCAATAGCAAGAGGAAGTGAAATGTGTTTAAGGAATTGACTTTATAATTACAAGTATTACAAGTGCCAGTTACAATCCTTGGAGTCATTTGTTACGGAACGACTAGTACTCTCAAGTTATATCGCTAACATTTGGCCAAGCCAAGCATGTTCGATCTCACATTGAACCACATCTAAATTTCTTTAGACCACACTGCCAAGATGGGCACGTGTGAAAATAATGTTCGATATTTCACCTCAACGCCTCATATTGCCAACACTAGGCCAATATGGAAATACTCTACGCATGTTCGATCTCACACTTATCAAAATATAAATTTCTTTAGACCACACTACCGAAATAGGCACATGTTAAATCAGTGTACGAACTTGCACCTACACTCATCATATTGCCAATGCAGCACAGAAACGTGTGTACTCATGTCGTAGTTGTCACCGTCCGCTCTGCAGACATCCGACTCAATAGAATTGTAACTCTCCGGCATTTGCTCAATTTACTATTATCATCTCTATTCTTTTCATACCTAGCATTACCTTCAATAATATTGACTCCCTGTACTCTTTCTTCTGTCACAAGCTAATAGTCCGTAAGGTGTGGTGACTTTACCAATTAATTAGTCAAGCAAATTATTGTCAATAAATATCAGAGATAAAGTAAAAGACCATCCCCAATATAAAACTGTCAATATTAACAGTTTGAAACTCACTTACATTGTTAGAACTGCATTAATAGTTTTTCTCGAAAATCCTAAAGCTAGCGATTCTTTTATTAATGAGCACTCGGCACCAGAATCGAAATAAAATGGAAAGGACTCACCAACGTTTTAGTGTACCATATCAAACTGCATCCTCAGTCACAGCACAACTGGCAAGTGATGTGCATTCCACACGATTATCGTGCGATGTCAATCGAAATCTAAAGTCCTCTTACCCGCGGCCAAGTTATAACTCCTCCAAACATAACTGAAACTAGCCACGGTGAAGACAAACCCTCGAGAGCAAGAGTTATCACAGAAAATAACATGCCACCCTATAATGGACTTTCCTCCATCACAGGACCAGTAGTTAAACACCACACAGCCGCGTCAGAACAACCAATTTCACAACTAAAACGCGTCAACCGCAGCACTCCTTCAGTAGTTATCGCGTGGATATACCGGGCACTGATCCCACTTCTGATGTCGGGGTTTTAATCCACGAGGGAATATCGGGTTTGATCCAAAAGGGAATAAATGTGGCTGGACATTTATTCGACAAACAATAATCACACTAAACTGACCGAAGGCACCACAATGATCCACCACTGGAGTTTCAAACTATGCGAACAATAGATATTGTTGATGATCAATTTATCTTGGGTGCTACCTAACACAAGTTCAATCGGCATAGCGATATGATATTATTAATCTAAATTGGTACACAAAGTATTCTACTCGGAACCGCGGCGAGATCCCGATTACTCGATAGCCCTCTACGATCTTACCTCGCTCGAGGTTCGAACAGACTTTGTTATTCTCGATAGGATTCCCATCACAAACATCGTGCATCATAACACCTGACTCACCGACTATCACGTAATCAACAGCTCGCCGGGTGATTCTGATTGTGAATCACACTCGATCGCTAGCTGGCAAATTTGTAATAGAATATAATAAACGCAATAATCGTAAACAAAAGTACGAAAGCATAAATACCCAGTTTCTGATAATATAAACCATATAGTCTTTAGACCTTCGCCACTTGAGAAACCAACTATTTCGTTATCTCCGACACGGCCATCCTGACTAACACCCGTCCTCGGGTGTATCTCAAATGTCATTCCCATGACATTAAACTCAATATCACAAGTACTCGTACTTATCCATCAATTCAAATATCTAATTCAATAGCAAGAGGAAGTGAAATGTGTTTAAGGAATTGACTTTATAATTGGAACAAGCCTATGATTATGTAATCAGTGATATATATATATATATATATATATATATATATATATATATATATCACTATATGTTTTAGGTGGTTTCCGGGAATTCATCCGCGTAGTTGATAACTGATCCCTGCCGGGATCGATGGTAAAATGACGACGTTTCGGCAGAGTCACATCTGCCCTCTTGAAGACTCTGCCGAAACGTCGTCATTTTACCATCGATCCCGGCAGGGATCAGTTATCAACTACGTGGATGAATTCCCGGAAACCACCTAAAACATTTAGTGCCCGCGAAAACTTAAAAACAAATATATATATATATATATATATATATATATATATATATATATATATATACACACATTGTTCTAAGAGGCTTCCGCGGTCATTACTATGAACAAGGCTAGGTTCCGGGTGAGAACCGTCTGAATTTATTATATACTCGACGTTTCGACTCCTGCTTTGAAGCCATTATCAAGAGACAAAAGTGAAAAAAGTTTCAGAGTCTAGATCGAACTCGGGGCCTCAATCTGCCTTCTCCCCAAGAGTCACTAGGTAACTGAACTGAATTTGAGTCTGCTCTGCTTCTTTTATTTATAGTTAGCGCTGGGTTAGAAGGTGATGTCACGTGATGAGGCTGAGAAATCCAAATATGATTTTGGCGAAACGTCAAGTGATTTTTCAAACGAATACAGACGAACGGATGTACACCGGAATAAATCATCAACCACATATTTCCATCCGTGAAACAGTATACACAAACATCTTACACCTCTACGGGGAGGATACACTCAGGACAACGAAACTATATGGAAAACTAAGATCGAAGAAGAGCCAAATGTTGTGTGATCTCAACTTTCTAATACAATGCCGTAACAGTGACACATTACCAACTTTCACGAAATTGTCATACCATACAATAACCAGACAGACAACAAGCATCTTGCACAAAGCGAGCAAAGCCCTTCTGAGAGAAAGCATACGTCAGACAAGGATAAAACTAGCCGAAATTGAGAACAAACTGTTAGACCACCACATTCGCCTTGCTAATAAAATACATCCAACATTATGGGACCTTGGGGAAATCGTCGCTTTTTGGCGTTCAGAAACAGACAGAAAGTACAAGAAAGAAAAATTGGCAAAAAAATTAGAGGCACGCCAACAACGCTCACCTAAACAGTACAGGGAAGCTAACGCCGAAGGAATAGTTCACAACATCTCGTCCCAGACATTGACTGAATATGAAAAAGCCGCATTGAGCAAAGGGTTTAACTTCGCAATTGCTCCAAGAACAACACCCACGGAAGAAATAATCTCACATGTTGAAGCTGCATTAGACCAGGTAGACGAACAAAAGGCGGATGAAATTCGTTTTGAATCTTAAAAAACACCAAACCACCTAAGGCCAATTTGACGAAAACGGACACAAAAGAATACAAGAAAAAGATGGAAGAAATATTGAAAGGAGCAGACTACAAACAGGTCTCACGGGACCCCACTACTTATCTCGAGAAAACAACGAAAAACAAAGTCAAGGCATCGGCGATAGAACCAGGAATTCAACAAAATATCATCCCACGGGAAAAATCAAGTAGATGTCCTAAACTTTACGGATTACCAAAAATCCACAAAGAAGGAGTGCCCATCAGACCCATAGTAAGCGCGATAAACTCGCCTACGCAAAAACTAGAGAAATACCTGGCCCGATCCATGCAACCAATAGTGGAAACAGCAAAATCTTACATCAAAAACTCAAATCACTTCATAGAAATAATTAAAGACATAAACTTAGAAGAAAACGACTTAATAGCAAGCCTCGACGTCATATCTCTCTACCCCAGCATACCACTCGACGAAGCACTGGACAGTATAGCTATGAACGAAAACCTACCTCACCACATAATATTAGTCGACCACTGCCTCAAAAATACGTTCGACGGCCATTTTTATAGACAAATACAGGGTGCTCCTATGGGATCGGCTCTATCACCAGTTGTTGCCTAACTTGTTTATGGTATATCTGGAAGAAAAGGCCATAGCTAACGCAGCATTAAAACCAAAACTGTGGGTTCGCTACGTTGATGACATCTTCATTATATGGCCTCACGGGAAATTAGAACTCAATAATTTTCTTGCCTATATGAATTCCATTCATAACAAGATAAAATTTACCCTAGAAACAGAACACAACCAACAACTTCCTTTCCTAGATGTTCTCCTAACAAGAAACAACCTTCCAGCTTCCAGCACACCGTCTTCAGAAAAGCAACACACGCCAATAGATATTTACACGGCAATTCACACCATCATCCAGCACAGATCCAAGGAGTATCAAACACCCTTATAGCACGATCGGTACATCTCACAGACCAGCAAACTAGAAAAGAAGAACTAGCTTTCATGAAAACTACTCTCAGAAAAAATGGCTACAATAACCACACCATCAGAAAAGCAATAAACAAACAACAGGATGAGAAAAAGAAACAAAATGATGACCCAGACTACGTAGCCCATGTAAGTTTACCATACATTAGAGGTACAACGGACAGAATAGGGAGGTTTCTGAGTAAACACAAAATTCGAACTACATACAAACCTCAAACAACAATCGGAAAATTGCTAGGGAACCCAAAGGATAAAATGCCTTTAGAGAACCATGGAGTTTACAGCATTTCATGTGGAGACTGTTCCAAGTTATACGTCGGTAAAACAAACAGGCGAATATCCGCCCGTCGAGACGAACACAAACTATACATAAAGAACAAACAGACCACCTCTACTTTATTCAGACACGAACAAGAAACAGGGCATAAAATAGAGTTTAATACTTGTAAAGAAATCGCCAATGTCGAAAACTACAAAATCAGAACAATACGAGAAGCGATTGAAATTGAAACCCGAGATACCATAAACAAGAGAGACGAAGCTTTAAAATTATCACCATTTTGGAAATTTTGTATTTTAATACACAAATACACCATATACTAGGGCTCAACACCCCACCCCGCCATATGGCAGCCATTTTGTTTTTTTGATGACCTATTCTATATGTGTGAACAAAAACGTTCATATCTCTTAAAGTTTTGGTCTTACTGAGATAAAAATAGGCTTATTCGACGGACAATAATACTGTCTATCAACAAAATTTCAAAACAAAGTGTTAACGTTTTCTTAACTTTTGAAGAAAAGATGAAATACAAAAAAAAATCGTCAAAAACTTATGCAAATCAACAAATTATTGCAAATCAATGCAAAAGCAGTCCTGATAACCTTTTATTTTTTTTTCACTAAATCGAAAGTTTTTGAGTTAAGCTACAATACAACCTTAAATTCACAACTGTATGTTTATTACGTTAGGAGTTATTGTTGTTTGAACATAGTGTATGCGGAAGCACAAAAGACCTTTGTCGAGACTTTAAACAGGTAAACATTCAAACCACATAAAATTCTTATTACTTTTTATTTGATACTTTTACAATCTTTTATACACATTAAATTTCATCCTACAGCAGTTGTTCAAAGGGCCCACCTCCAGCTTGTAGACAAGTTAATGCTCTGTGTGCTATCTGGGCAGTTGAGCGCTTAATTAGTTTTGAGTCTGATCTTATTTCTTCGGCGACTGCCATAATTTTAGCGACGAGGTCTTCTCTGGTATTTGGAACTGTAGCATACACCTTTTGCTTCATATCACCCCACAAAAAATAGTCCAGGGGAGTCAAATCGGGCGAGCGAGCTGGCCAGGCTACTACACCACAGCGACATATCCACGGTGCATGGTTATTGTTCAAATATTCTGTCACTGCTCGAGAATAGTGCCCGGGTGCACCATCTAACTGCAACGACATATGCTGACGGTATAATAAAGGTAACTCCCTTTTGTGCTTGCGCATACGCCATGTTCAAACAACAACAATAACTCCTAAAGTAATAAACAGACAGTTGTGAATTTAATGTTGTATTGTAGCTTAATTCAAAAACTTTCAATTTAGTGAAAAAAAATGAAAGGTTATCGGTACTGCTTTTGCAGGAATGTGCAATAATTTGTTGAATTGCATAATTTTTTGGCCTTTTTTTTGCATTTCATCTTTTTTTCAAAAGTTAAGGAAACGTTAACACTTTGTTTTAAAATGTTGTTGATGGACAGTATTATTGTCTGTCGAATGAGCCTATTTTTATCTCAGTAAGACCAAAACTTTAAGAGATATGAACGTTTTTGTTCACACGTATAGAATAGGTCATCAAAAAAACAAAATGGCTGCCATATGGCGGGATGGGGTGTTGAGCCGTAGTATATGGTGTATTTGTGTATTAAAATAGTTGCTTTACATGCATTTAGATTATCGCTAGTCCATAACCGGACACACTGTATATATATTTGTATGTATATTTAATTTATAATTTTCAATTAATATTGATTGCATTGGTCTGTTCAATATCGTTTCCACGTTTCCTCTTAGAATTTTTTTCCGCTACTAAAATTGTATTGTCCCTATTGTCTCTTACTCTCGAGAGTTCCCCCATTAAGTATTCTTGCTTAATTTGATTTAATAGACCGTTCAGTAGATGTAGATGCAGAGAACTAGTTTCAGTAATATTGTTTTCGTTTTGGTTTCTTCTTTTTGTTATATTCAATACATATACAATATATTGTAGGAAAACCAAGCCGGAGAACAAACTGAAGAAACCATTAACGCTGTAGGGGAAGAATTAGAAGACAATATGGATGCAAATTTAGATGAGATTTTTCAAAAAGTAACTGTTACGAAATGTCAACCTCTCCTAGATGTAAAGGAACTGCATCAAAAATGTCAATCTCTGTATGATAAATTGTCGGAACTACCAGTAATAAAGATTGGTTGGGAAATGTACAATACAGAAATGATGCTTAGAGAGGACTTTGGAAAAACGGAAGATCAGCTTAATTATTTACAAGTAAGTGTAAATTATTATTTTGCCATTGTTCAGAACACTCTGTAAATATAGTATTTAAAAGAGACAGCCTTTATATATTTATGTTGACACTCAATTGCTTTTAAGAAAAAACTCTCTACCTCAAATATATTTTAAAAATGTTTGAAGTTGTAGGAATTTAGCCAGCTTTTGGCTTGGAGATCCAGTTGATCTTATGATCGTGCCTTAAATGTTTTTGTGAAGCCCACACCAACGTTATTTCGACTAAGTATGTAATCAACATTTGTCTTGGGGATCCAGTTAAGTTGAGGATCGGCCTTAACAGTCTTTATATTTTTGGAAGTCCGTAGAAACGTGTTAAGATCGGTTGTGAAAGTCTTTGAATATTTAATTTTTTTCTAATTCTTCGTAGTTCATAATATGAACTATGGATTTTTTTAGATGTTGAGCCAAAAATGTATTTTTACGAAAAATTACAAAAGATCAGAGTTGTAGCTCGTTTCTGCCAGTAGATGTCAAGTAACTGTCTACGTGTATATATACATAAGATTAAATACATATAATAACTGTATTCATCCTTAATATTACAGTACCGACTTTCTTATTACAAAATGGACATGGAAGTGCCAGAACCAGAGTTTGTAAATTTAAATAATCCATACCAAATGGACTACGATTCAAGATGGCAACTGTACTTTCATTGGCTCGGTATTTATGTGAAACACGCGAAAAAGAATAAAGAACGTCTCACGAAGGACTTCAAGAAAGTCTACAAACTTTACAGTGAATTCAAGGATATAGAAGATGTGCAGACTATGAAAATGAGTCGAGTGGTGGGAATGACAACATCAGGGGCCGCTAGACTTCGAGCATCCCTTCAAAGTTTAAGAAGCCCTATTGTGATTGTAGAAGAGGCTGCTGAAGTTTTAGAGGCTCACATCATAACATCTTTGACAAAGTATTGTCAACACCTTATCCTCATTGGCGATCATCAACAGCTCAAACCTAGCACCGCAAGTTTCAAAATCGAAACAGATTTTTGTTTGGGTAAGTTGTATTATGTTAAACATGCTCTATTATAACAGAACATCCCTCGAAGTTTCCTTGGACTTCCATCGTGTTGAAGTGGTTGATTTCACACTAGTGAGATCAACCACTTCAAGACGATGGAAGTCGAAGGAAACTTCGAGGAACGAGTTACATTGTCTACCAGCTTCAGACTAACATAACGGAACATATAAAACTAACTGATCAAATTTTTTAAAGTAAAATATGTGTGGAGTCATCATCCTTAAATATATTAAATATTATTGTTGTACATAACAATTAAAAAACGAATAATTTTCTAAATTTCTAAGAATACTCTATAACAGAAACATTGATTCAAATATTTGCTGTAGCCCATTTCTTTATTTTGGTTTAGTACTATCGGATACAAAAGTGGGTAATATAGAATTCTGTTTCATTGGACATACACTTGGAGAGTGTATGGAATACTAAAACTACATATTTAGTTTAATCTAATATTGTTATATATTTCGTATGCTCGTAAAAAAATGATTCAACTTGATATTAAATCTTCTTTATTTACTTCATCACACATCACCAATTCTCATAACACAGAACTAAATTACTAAATGCTCCAAATCAACTACTGTGTCACTTGTAACTTTCTTCACTTCGAATCATATACCACTCTATTTCAAGTTCACTTACTGAAACGGCTCACCTCTATCTTGCATCGAGAATATACTAAACATATTGGACTTCGTTCTTTTTTTATGGAGTCTTGTTACTTTGTCGTAACCCCGAAGAAAATGTTTTTTGACAGTTTTTGTGTTGTGTGATCTTCGACATCTTGCACAGCTAATTTTGTTAGTTCGGTGTTAAAATGAAACATTGTAACAATATGCATTGAAAGTGCAACTATAACTAGTGACACTTATATATCGGAGATAACGAAATAGCGGCGAAGGTCTAAAGACTATATAGTTTGTATTATCGGAAACAGGATATTTGTGCTTTCGTACTTTTGTTTACGATTATTATATTCTATTACAAATTTGCCAGCTAGGGACCGGGGGTGAATCACAATCACAAGGTGAGCTTTTGATTGCGCGATAGCGTGTGAGTCAGGTGTTATGCAAGATGTTTTTGATGAGAATCATATCGAGAGAAACGAAGTCAGTTCTGTTCGAACCTCGAGCGAGGTAAGATCGTAGAGGGCTATCGCGTAATCGGGATCTCGCCGCGGTTCCGAGTAGAATACCTTGTGTACCAATTTAGATTAATAATATCGTATCGCTACGCCGATCGAACTTATGTTAGGTGGCACCCAAGATAAATTGATCATCAACATTATCTATTGTTCGTATAGTTTGAAACTCCAGTGGTAGATCATTATGGTGCCTTCGGTCAATTTAGTGTGATTATTATTTGTCGAATAAATGTTTAGCCCACATTTATTCCCTTTTGGATTAAACCCGACATTCCCTCGTGGACCAAACCCGACATATATAAAAAATTTTAATTAACTTATCAACTTATCCAATAAAATTGTATGGTTTTAACATTGCGAACACTTCAGTGCCAAAAGCTTTAGCTATGACTGAAACATGAAACAGCATGAACTATACATAGTCTGTTTGAATGTGCATCTAAATATTTAGCGATTATGATGAAAATAAATGGTATAGAATAATTAACACGTCAACATGATTTTGTTCTAAGAAAGTGAAGGGTCATTTCTGAAGTAATTTTTCATGTAGAATCCGAATCCAGGATCCAAATTGGTCTATAACGTCAGAATTTTGAGATATCCTAAACTGAAAGCGCAAAAATGCGATTTTCGGGTATATTTGACGTTATGTAGCCTCGCGAAATTCTGAAATTCTTTCTTCTAAAAAACTGATATACTGCTATCGCGCGCAAGCCGAAGAGTCACCAACTAAGAGAGACAGCAGATTATACGGTAAGTATATGGGTGTTGCTGTACCTAAACCGTTTTGCGCAAACGTTGCCAAGAATCTAACAGAGAGAAAACATAACCAACAACAGAAGATCCAATAGGGGCATTTTCGAACATGCGCATAAGACCCGAGGTACAATGAAACGATATAGACATATAGATTCTGCTAGCAGTATATCAGTATTAAGTATATGTTTTTTTTAGAATAAAGAATATCGCGGGGCTACATAACCTCAAATATAGGCGAAAATCGCATTTTTTGCGCTTTTAGGTTAGGATATCTCAAATTACTGATGTGATAGAGTAATTTGGATCCTGGATTCGGATTCTACATGAAAAATTACTTCAGAAATGACCCTTCACTTTCTTAGAACAAAATCATGTTGACCTGTTATTTATTCTATACCATTTATTTTCATCATAATCGCTAAATATTTAGATGCACATTCAAACAGACTATGCATAGTTCATGCTGTTTCATGTTTCAATCATAGCTAAAGGTTTTGACACTGAAATGTTCACAATGTTAAAACCATACAATTTTATTGGATAAGTTGAACACTTATGGCATTCGGGGTGAAAATATATTCGGAATTACTTTCAGGGCAGAAAACTGTTAAAGAAATGGATGTGTAAGTGAATTTTGTACAAAACACACAGGTGTACCTCAAAGTACTATCTTCGGACTGCCATTTAATATTATAAGCAAATGAAACATCTTTTTTTGCAGACCTGTTTAATTGTTAAGAGTTATTTCCACCTCTAAAATGGCAAAATGGTGTTGAGCCAGAACAATTCAAAAAAACTAAATGTTAACTAAAAATATTAAAAATAATTTTAACTAAAATGTCACTAACAATATTATTTTTATTTATATTATGACACTTACACCTCTTGAGTTGGGGATACTAATGGTAACTGTTCAACATAGTGGGGAATGGTAAACGAAATGGTTTTTGAAATCGTGGGCTAAACGCCCACGAAAATCCATTATAATATACTTCACGTGTTCATCGTTTTCCTTAATATACCTGGTGGGGCCTTTATCTTCAGGCAAAGTCATTTCTCGAATGTATTCCATTATTCCGATAACTTCCGGTTTGGTCAGGAAATGACCCTTTTCGACAGGCAGTGGTTTTTATAATGGAATTATCTATTTTTACAGTGGATAGAAAAAATGAAAAACAAACACATCTTGTTCTTGGTCATTTTTTCGATTCTTTCCACATTTCGGCCAGAAATTAGCCATAAATGGTGTGGAGTATTTTATGTTGAGACAAGGATATATCTCGAGTAGATTGCATTATGTTGAAAAATTCACATAAAAGTTGTAGAGACTATCAAATTGCTCATATTACAACTTTCAGTTTGGACAGGAAATAATCCCTTTCGACCGAAAGTGTTTTTTTTTTTAAATAGAAGTACCCATTATTTATATTTGTTCTTAATTTTTTGAGAATAACATCACAATTGCTTGAAAGTCTGTATGTTAAATTTTTTGATTTTTAATTTTCTTCTTCATTTGTGTAAACAGACTTTCAACCAATTGTGGTGTTATTTCCAAAAAAATCAGAAAAAATTCAAACCAGAAATGCCACAACTATGTTTCAGAAAACTACACATTATTTATCTCGGATTTCGAAATATAAATGACAAACAACCCAAAACTTCGTTTAATTGTTCTTTGTAAATCCACTGAAAAAATGGAGAATTCCTTTAAAAAATGCTTCATGTCAAAAAAGGTCATTTCCTGCCCATTTGATGGTCCACTTGAAACGCTACTACTTTTATCTAGAACTCACTTCTAAATAATGGAATCCACTTGTGATATTTCCGTATCTCAAAATTAAGCACTCTTGACTATTTATGCATAGTTTCTGTCGTAAATATGATTTTGATTGAAATTCTACCGGAATAAAAAGTGTTCCTCGAAGTTTCCTTGGACTTCCATGGTCTTGAAGTGGTTGATCTCACAACGTTTCAATAGCTGTGTATCTGCTATCGTCATCAGATGAATGATAGGGAATTCAGAGTATCGGTTGTATTTATATTATACCCTTAACAGGTCATGCGTCGCCGGTCATGGTCATTGGGTCTTATCTGGTCCAATCAGCGTCGTCCTACCTGGAGGCTAGCCCAGCCTTCGTTACCTCTGCCCTTTGAGTAGCTGTGCGGTGTTCCTTAATCCTGGTGTCCAGCGGTCGCTTTGTCTCTCCAATGTAAAGATTGCCACATTCACACGGTATGCTGTATATACAGTTATTTGGTACTGCTGGTGCGTCGGGCCTCGTTCTTGTTATCACGCTCCTCAAGGTGTCGTTGCTTTTGAAGATCTTTCTGATTCCATAGCTGTGTGCATTTCTTCTGAGTTTCTCCGACAAGCATTTAGTATACGGTAATAGTAGAGTTGCTACCGTGGTGTCCTCTCCCTGTCTAGGTGGTTTGTCCAGCTCTTCAAACGCCTTGGTAATGATCGTTTCCGGATATCCATTCGCCAATAGGTCTTCTCTAAGTTTCACTTGTTCTTCTTTGAGGGCTTCTGGTGTGCTGCAGATGTTTTTGGCTCTATGGATTAGTGTTTAGATGATGCCAGTTTTCGTTGCTGATGGGTGGTTGGAATTGTAGTGAAGGTATAATCCTGTATGCGTAGCCTTCCTGTAGACTGTTGTTTGGATCCCGGTCCTAGTCCTTTGACACTTTACATCAAGGAATGGTAGGCACCCACTCTCTTCCATCTCCATGGTGAATCTATTGGATGGTTGGGATTGGTTCAGGTGCTCCAGGAAGGCCTGTAGTTCTGTCTCCATGTTACCAAATAATAAAGCTGTCATCGACATACCTCAACCATAGCTTAGGCTTAGGCTAGGTGCACACTGAGAAACTTAACCTACCAGGAAGCAGTTGTCGAAGGATACGGCCAACAGGAAAACAGTGGTGAACTTGTCATCCAGACCGGCGACGCATGACCGGTTAAGGGTGTAATATAAATACAACCGATGAATTTCCTATCATTCACCTGATGACGATAGCAGATACACAGCTATTGAAACGTTGTGAGATCAACCACTTCAAGACGATGGAAGTCCAAGGAAACTTCGAGGAACGAGTTACATTTTCTACCAACTTCAGACTAACAAAAAGTGTTTGTTTTTCAGTACGGCTCAATGTCCCGTCGTGCGTAGTACATCTGCCATTTTTATTCAGTAATGAAGTATGTGTAATTAGATTTGTTAATGTAATTAAAATATTTCTAACATTTTCTGAAATAGATTTCGTTCTTAGATATTAATTTTTAGTAGAAAATTTAGTGAAATTAGAAATAACTCTGTACAATGCAACTTAAAGGATCACTATTTCAACCCCTAAACTATTTAGAAAAACATTAGTTATTCAATTAAAAATTTTCGGATATCATACACATGTAGGTAGTTACGTAATAAATAAACTTTTAAGTTAATATTTAACACAAAAACTGCACCAAACTGCATAATTTAATTCACTTCTTGTAAAAATCTAGCATTTACCACAATAAACAAATGGTTTACGAAAACTGTACACAAATTAAAAAAACAGTTAATACCGACGTTATATTTGTTGGTAACGATATCAGGATATTGCAATGTCTTTTCAGTCAATTTGCGATGTACTTCCGATTTATTTTTAAATGTTATTATTAAAGTGGTTAATAAAGTCATTTAATCTGTTTAGTATCTGTAATGTTGTAATTCTTTTTGATTTATTTTCACCTGAGTTGTTATTCTTCAAAATATTTGCATTCACACCATGTATAATGAAAACTCATCACGTAACTACTAATACAGATACAGTAAAATTGACACTACTGAATACTAATGCAAAAAGTTATATTGCAGGAATCAGTCTCTTCGAACGTATGGTCCTTAACAAAATCCAGTGCTATACTTTGGACGTTCAGCACCGAATGCGTCCGGAAATATCCAGTTTAATTTGCCCCATTATTTACCCTAACCTCAAGAATCACGAGTCTGTTATGGACAGACCCCCAATACACGGCATAGAAAAATCAGTTTTCTTCATCGATCATCAATATCCAGAAGAAGTATGCAACGATAACAGCAAGAAAAATGTTCACGAATCGGAATTTTTAATTCGACTGGCTCGACATCTAGTTCTTAACAATTACAAACCGGAAAATATCACAATTCTGGCGGCATATTTGGGTCAAATGTATGAGATGAAGCGAGAGAAAAAGAAACATGATTTGCTGCTGCAGGACGTGCGGATTGCGGTCCTGGATAATTATCAAGGAGAAGAGAGCGATATTATTTTGTTATCGCTCGTCAGAAATAACAGTGAAGGAAAAATTGGTTTTTTGAAAACAGAGAATCGTGTTTGCGTTGCCTTGTCAAGGGCCAGAAACGGTTTTTATCTGATGGGCAACATGAAGCAATTAACTGGTGTCAGTGAGGTAGGTACTTATCATCCATGTGTCACAAGTCAACACCTTGTTGCACAAAAAGTACTGAACTCCAAATTATACTAGAATCTTCTTTATTTTTTTTGCAATTGACGTTAACAAAATTATTATATTGATTGCACAATAAGTTTTTTGCTACCATATTATTTACATACTACCTAACTGGGCAGACATTCTTCTGCATTTTTGGGTATGAGGTTGTTTGGTTAACCTGAATTATAACGATGAATGGTACAAATATTGAGTTAAAAAACTCGAAATTCAGTGTATAGGATTATAGTATCATCTATCAGGCGGTACCATGTACAAAATCATTTTGTTTACCACGAGAACCTATTGTGTACATTTGAATCAATTCAGTTAATAAATATTGGGCTTGATTTGACTACAGAGCCACATATCGGATTCTAGCACAACTACAAGTCATCGTCTCAACAAAACAAGTATGTCCTGCGACATAAAAAATATATTGCGTGAATCTCACCTCAGTCGGTGAAGTCGTTCAGAAGTTACACGATAACACCTGGGTTCACCAACGATTATACATAAATCTGCGAATTATTAAGTTAGTAATGTACGCGTGTTAATTTTTCCCTTATACCAATAAAAAAATCTTTGCCACCAGATAGCGTATTCCCATTTGACAGGTCCCAATATTTCTTATATTACTAGATGTAGTTGTAGCTATAACTAATGATGGGCATATTCGAATGATATTAATAATTGATTATTACAACTGGAGTGATTTTCGATCCCTCGAATGACCCATCACTCGGATTGTACATTTATGATTCTAACGATTCTCGCTTGTTTTATTCTCAGATCCGTAACCTTTGCTACGTGTCATCGGCTGCTCTGTGTGTGAACATTTAAATTTATTTAAAATTATTTGTGTAGCAACTGTTATTAATAATCCAAAGAACAATAATGTTCCTTAATCTACATTAACAGCCAATTCATCAAATTACTTCGCATTGCAATACCGTACCCTGAAACTACTGCATAAGAGCGAGAACCGAGAACGAACGAAAGTGCCTCTATATGAAGGCCGAATGGCAGAAATTGGACTATAACTCGAGTGCAGCATTGCTCGATCTGTGATATCGCTCGTCCTCGCGCACGTCACGTAATTCAGTGAATGTTTCGAATTAAATAATCGATTATTTTATCATTCGAATTCTTTGATTCCATAATCGTAATACTCGAGTGATTTTCATAATCGAATGATCGATTATATTTCATTAGAATGATCCCATCACTAGCTATAACTCTCGCCTTGTTTAGCCTTTGTTGTGTGACTACATTGTTTTCATCTTTCTAATTTGTCCTGACCACCCCTAATTTTTTATATGGTTGACAGACCGACAGTACTGATCCATCAATCATGATTAACTCTTGCCCTTTACCTCCTATCACACACAATGGCTTCAATTTTGTCAAAATTTAAGTAAAGTCCGTCCCTCATTTTCCTAATCTTCAACTTTCTCAACATGCAAAAAGCGTTGTCTGTGAAATCTTACAATATATTCTTTCGATAGATAATTTCTTGATAATTGGTTATTTTTGTTTTGGGTTTCGAACATTCGATGAACAAAAACCCCTATTATATAGAATCACTTGTATATATGCCAATCTGTCACAGTCTATTTTTGCCAAAGCTGCTGGACCACAATCTCTGCCCAATTATTAACAACTTTCATTGATGATGTAATCTGTGCACAGCATAAGGATTTTCTTCGCTTTAATTGTAACTATTATTTGTATTAATACAGCAATTCTTGAAAAATATGCTTCATTTGTGCATAATGCACTCCTAATAAATCTTGGTTCGTCGTTAATTTTATTCATGTATTTTATCGTGAAATGAATATCGACATCTAGGAGTTTCGGGGAGAAGTTGCGCTTACTGAAACTCCAAATCGTAACTTCGTTTTCCTGTGTTTTGTAGGATAGATATTACACAAAGAATTCTAATCAAAGCATGTGTGATAGTATCGCACATTGAGTTTGGTTAATTTACGAGGGGAATTCAGCTAATGTAGATTGTAGAATCTCGAAAATATAGTGGCAAATTGAATTCTCGAATTAACGTTTGCACTTTTTGAATGTGAACGGATGCTTCCGGCCAACAAGAATGTTGGGGTTATTTTCAAATTCTTGCAGAACTTGGTCTTGAAACTCGAAATTTCGGAAAGTATAATTGGCTCCCAAATATGTATCTTGTAATTGAAATTTACTAGTGTCTTGCATACGCTGGTCCAATTTTGAAGATGTTGTTTGTCAAGGAAGATGAAACTCAGAAAACCGCTTTGCACCAATTCTCCTAGCTTCATTAGCATTACCGTAAGCTGCTCCTTACAATCAACACCGAGAAATTTCCTTCATTATATCCCGATACTGAAGAACTTTCGGAAAATAGTTCATCAATAAAAAATGTTTATTTCCGTGTCCTGTAGTATTCCTGAAAACTAATTGTTAATCTGTGACACCCTGTATAGTATTTATCGAGACTAATTGTATAGCTTAAATAACATATAACTGTAGTTTCTTGATTTTCTTCATTTTCTTTGCAGTTGTGGGTAGGTATAAAAGACACTCTAGAACAGCAAAACGCTGTTGGATCTCACTTGATGCTCCAGTGTCAAATTCACCGACATAAATTCACCCAGGTGAAATCTGCAGATGACTTTCTGAAGTTCCCTGAAGGAGGCTGCGATTTAATGTGCGAAACGTTACTAGATTGCAACCATATCTGCACCAGACTATGTCACGTTGTAGATCGAGATCACGTCAAATATAAGTGCCGCGAAGTATGTAATAAGTAAGTTTATCACTTTTTATTAATAGTAAATCGGAAAATTCATCAAGATCTTGACAATAATCATGTGGCAGAATAAGGGGTTAAAAGGAAAATACATTTGTAGAGCTTAAAACAGGTACTTACTATAACTTGTACATACATGCGGACGCCAGCTTTTCATCGAGTACATTGTGGGTGGTGGGTTTAAATAATTTAAGAAGAGAAATTTATCTAATACCCCAGCTAATAGAGATTTTTAAGTGTCTTAAAATTTAACAGTAAATCACTGACGCCATCAGGTAAATACTGGTTTATAAGCCATAACTAGCATAATTTTAACAACAAACTCGTATTAGAAACCCCAAAAATGTGTTTTTTTTTTGTTTTTGCTTTTATTATGTACAGTGATTTTGTCAATACAAAAGTTGGTGAGTAACAAAAAATCTTGAACATTAGTATTCAGAAATCTTCACTCTTCTGAAGAGTTTGTTTCATCTATAAATCGGATTTTTTAGTTTTTTAAATTGTTAGCTTAGTAGTTTTTCTTCTGTCCTTTGAATTGATTACCCCCTTCCATTTGGTGTCTTATATTCTTTCAAAAAACGCTTCTTGTCTTTTAGAACAGTTTTATTTGAAGTAGCAGTGATTATTTGGGAATGTTGTTTGTATTTCCTTTTACAATTTCTCGGGAAGTTGGTTGGTATGGAGATATAATTGCTAGGATAGAATTTTGTTTAAAAAAGTGACATAAAATATCAAAAATTGTTATGGATTTAAAAAATGTTAAAAATGTCAAAAAACACCAGTAAATGTTAAAAATGTTCATAATTCCTAAAAGGTAAGAAATTCTCTATTCTATAATGTTACAATATGTCGAAAGTCAAAACAAACAAAACGTCAAAAATGTTAAAAATAACGAACTACCGGATGAAGTTTCCGTTCTAATGCTGCTGAATTCTATGTATAAAAATCAGCTGATTAACTTTTTGGTCGTTCTTTAGACTTCCGTCTGTGGAGTGCTTACCACCAGCTCACAGTATATAACAATATTACTACAACGGTTAATTTGACATTGCTAACAGAGAAATTCTCGCGAAATTAATCACATTAATAATAAAAAACTAATTTACCGAACAAACAAAATGTTTAGCAAAAATATGTATTTCTAGTCTTTGCAATTGGGATAAAAAAGTACCGAAATGTCATTCCTTTCGAGAGCAGACAGCATAGTATGCTAACAATCGAGAGTAACTGGGATAGGGTATAAAGGTGGCCGCACTGCAGAAGCAGGTCAATTGTGGATTGACTCATTGAAATAATATTCGGTGGAAGAATTGGTCTAAGAAAATTAATGTTTTATTTATTGTGAATTTTTGGTGTGGAAATAAGGAAGATTATATCGGCGTAAAAATTGTTTTTGAACCCACAGAAAATTTATAACAATATGAACGTTGCAGTCATAAATATAGCCTACAGATTTATTTATATGTATTATATGGTTTCAAGTAATATAAATAAACATCCACTACATTTTTAGTATATCACTTTCAGGCTGTTGTGTACTGATGCGACTCATTTGTGCACAAAACCTTGTTTTGAAGAGTGCGGACCATGTTATTATTTGGTTGAGAGGCCTTTAGATTGCGGACATACTGCTAGAATGGAATGCCACGTTGATCCGAATGAGTTCAACTGCACAGAAAAGGTGATGACTCTATTGCCTTGTGAGCATCAAACCTGGAAACCGTGTTACATTAAGCCAGAGGATTTCAGGTGTCCATTCCCATGTGAAACTCGAGTCGAACCTTGTGGACATGCTTGCAATCGCACCTGCCATATTAGAAGTGACCCTGATCACTTAGAGGTTAGTAAAATGTCTTTGAAACTAGTTTTTTCTTGTATATGAGGTTCCGTAAAATTGGGCTACATCGGCCGTGACTGGTAAATTCGAAATTCGTGGAATTAAGAGAGAAGAATTCTGTCAGGGCTACCAACCCTATTCACTACATCTGTCAAATAATTATTCTTTATGTGAATTAAATATGAGGTGATAGCTATTTAAAATTTTGAATTATTTTTACAGTTTCTTTTGTGAAATATATTTTATTATAGCTCTACTGAGTGGGCTTTGAAATATATGATACGTTATTCCAAGTGTGGTGTTGTTTCCCAATAAAATTCTTAAAAATCAACTAGAAAATGCCACAAAAAACCATCGGAAAATTAGGAATATATACAAGGTTGAAAGTTTGCAAATATATGTTAGGGTGCTTGGCAGAAGCTACGGAATTGCTTGTGGTTCATTTAGAAATTCGGTTGCATCAGGGGTGGGAGCGACTTTTTCTATTGTATACATGGGCGTACCGAGGGGGGGGGAAGCTGCCTCCCTAGACCTGAAAAACATGCCGTGAGCCATTAAATCTTCTCATAAATTTGCTTACTTGCCCCCACTGGACCAACATTTTTTTTTGAATTGTCCCATTTTTTATTTCTTTCTCAGGTTTGCCCCCCCCTCTCGGAGAATTGTTTTCCTAATTTGCCCTTCCCTAAACCAAAAGCTAGGTACGACTTTCATTGTATATATAATAATTACTTATATATTTCGTATATAGAACAGAATTTAATATTTCACGCGAACAGCGAATCTAGGAGTTTCAGGAAAAAAAAACAAATTTATAATTAGCAAAATGAAATTTCGATCTACCATCCACAATTTGGAAAAAAGAAGCAACCACCTCCCCGAAATACCTAAGCATAATTCATCGATGTTCGAAAGATCATTCTCATATGATGCCTCAAGGATTTACAATTTTTTGTCGTCTAACTTTTATGCATCTAACATTTTAAAGTTTTAAAAGGGTTTAAAAGAACATTTTACAGAACACTTAGGTAATCCCCTTGGATCGTCACCTTCATGCATCTCATATAATAATTATTGCTTTCTGCTGTTTTTTAATATGGTGTGTTAAATGTCATAAATTTATTTCTATTATTTATTGTCATTGTAAAGGTACTCGGTTAAGTAAAGTAGTACACAGCAGTAGACTTCGCCGAGGATAAAAAAAATAAAGCCCTTACTATTATTATCCGACCATACAATACAGCTCGTTTGGTTAGTATCGTGCGGTTCCAGTACAGCTCGTAGTTGTTATGTTCTAAAACAAATTGTGATTTATGCTTATTCCTGGTGCAGTATATTGGCCACAGCATCATGTCGTTTCTTGTATTCAGTTGTAGCGAATGCTTGACAACCTGATGTGCTGGATAGTTTCAGATGTTGAGCAACCATATCTGCATCTGTGTCTTTTTTGATAGATCGTTCTTAGTTGGAATTACTTAATCTTGGATTGATTCCGTTTCAGGAAGCATATAACCAGAAATCAACCATTAGTTCGACGCTATGTCGTCATCAACTTGGATGATTATCAGAAAATTCTGAGAGTTTGTGGAAATGACTACCTAAATTGGAAATTTGTTGATCTAGTAGTGTGCTTATATCGGCCGATTATCTTCGTGCTTCATACCGTGGCAAAGTTGTATTTATCCGACTTGATCATGCAATGTATGGCATCACACTCCCTCTAAGGCATACATAGTGTGCCTTTAGGGGAAAATTCACTAAACCCCAGATATACTACATATCAAAAGGGTTTAGCTCTGTGGGAGCCCTTGCCAGGTTATCAGGCCCGTGGTTGGCGTCGTAGCTGCAGTTCCCCATGAATTTTCTGACTGTCCGGGCTATTCCTAACAGGATGGTTTTTTGCATCAGTTGGTAAAGATGTTCGTCCAGACCGAGGTATTTCAAATTGTTTAATAGATGTTTTGGGACTACTCTGTTGTTGACATAACAATTGGTACCGTTCTATTGTTGTTCATCTCCCATTGTCTCTGTATTTGAAATTCTAAATCCCTATATTTGGCTATTTTTTCAGCCTGCTTGATATTTATATTATTGTTGTTAGGGATTGCTATGTCAGTTAAGGTTGTTTTTCTAGAGATTTTGTCTACCAAAACTACATCTGGTCTATTGTGAGCAACAGTCCGATTGGTCAATATCGTCCGGTTCCAGTATAGCTTGTAGTTGACTTGTAGTTGTTATTTTCTAAAATAGATTCTGGTTTGTATATATAGTAGGGTGTTCTTACCGACTGTGATAGCTCAAGTTTAAGCGCTAGTTCCTGGTGCAGTATTTTTGCCACAGCATCGTGTCATTCTTTTTATTCAGTTGCGGCGAACGCCTGGCAACCTCCTGTGATATGCTGGATAGATTCAGATGTTTGGCAACCATATCTGCATCGGTCGTTGTTGATAGAAGGGTCTTTAATGATGTACTAAATTTTTACTGTTAAGCTTAGTTTTCAACAGTCGTCTTACCCTTCTATAGAACTCTGTTTTTCATGGTGGAGTGATCAATTCGTTGAGCCTGCTTTATTCCAAGGTATTTGTAAGTATGGCCTTCCTCCATGGATTCAATTGAGGTGCCATCTCTCATTTCGTAGGGCCCCTGCTGTATTTTGCCTTTTACTATATTGATAATTCGGCATTTGTCTAGACCAAATTGCATATGGATGTCACTAGAGAACCCTTCTACTATTTTAAGCATATCATGCAGCTGTTGTTTCGTAGCTGCCATCAACTTTAAGCCGTCCATGTATAACAAATGGTTTATCTTTAGTGCTTGTACGTTGTTGTGTTTGACATTGAACCCAAAGTTAGTCGCGTTCAGTTTGTTTGAGAGTGGGTTCATGGCAAGGCAGAACCACAGCGGGCTAAGAGAGTCTCCCTGGAATATACCCCTTCTGATTGGGATAGAGTCGGTTTGTATCGAACAGTCGGCTTCATTAATTATAAAAAGTTAACAATACAATTATTTACTTTATAGAGTTTCAGCATCTGAATGAGCCAATCATGTGGAACCGAATCAAAGGCCTTTTTGTAGTCCACATATGCCATGTAGAGATTTCGTCGTTTGACGTGGGCTTGATTGCAGACAACGGAATCAATTATTACTTGTTCTTTGCACCCCATCGAGTTTTTCGCGCATCCCTTTTGCTGTTCGGTAATTATGTTGTTCAGCTCACAATGTCTGAAAAGGCGATGATTAATGCACCACGTAATACGTTTGTATAAGGTTGGGAGGCAAGTGATTGGTCGGTACTTTGCTGGGTCCTGTGTACATAGGTTATCCTTTGGTAAGAGGTATGTAGCACCATGCGTAAGGAAACTAGGCATCTTGTGGTGATGGATAATTATATCATTAATAAGGACTGTTAATTTTTCGTGGGTGGCGTAAAGTTTCTTTATCCAGTAATTCTGCACACTAACTGGTCTTGGTGCTTTCCAGTTATGGAGATGTTTCATTATAAGTAATTTCGAAAGGATTGTTGAGGAGGTCTTGAATTATTTTGTCTATTCATGGGTTTTCTCTCCTCCAAATTTTTTTCTCCTGTAACAGATAAGTATTTAAAAAATTGTATATGTAGAACAAAGTGTAGTAAGGCAATTTCGTAAAATTGCCCGGACTACTGGTTGTCTGTACAGAGATTCTTCCTCACAGTTTTTCTGAGAGAAAGAGATGTCTATAAAATGATCAACCAGTATTCCTGTATATAAGTAATGTATTGTATATTGTGTAATACTTATCTGTGTATGGAGACGTTTCAACTCCGAGTCTGGAGTCGTTGTCAATCGTTTAGTGTTGTTTTCGAGTTTTTTTCCAAAAAATTTTCGCTTTGATTTTGAATTTATTGTTTGTCAAATCAAAGCGAAAATTTTTTGGAAAAAAACCTCGAAAACAACACTAAACGATTGACAACGACTCCAGACTCGGAGTTGAAACGTCTCCATACACAGATAAGTATTACACAATATACAATACATTACTTATATACAGGAATACTGGTTGATCATTTTATAGACATCTCTTTCTCTCAGAAAAACTGTGAGGAAGAATCTCTGTACAGACAACCAGTAGTCCGGGCAATTTTACGAAATTGCCTTACTACACTTTGTTCTACATATACAATTTTTTAAATACTTATCTGTTACAGGAAAAAAATTTGGAGGAGAGAAAACCCATGAATAGACAAAATAATGTTTCATTATGTTGGACGTGTCTTCCGTTGTAAATGGTTGGTGTTGTATCTTATCACAATTCTGAAATGCAGCCTCCTCCTCAATAATCCAGCTCGCTCTGGAGTTATGGGAAACTGTTGTGGAAAGTTGTATTTTCCAGAACTGCTCGATGGCCGTTTTGCTGGGATAGCTAGGGGTTTCATTATTATTGATGTTGTTGAGTTTTCTACAACACCTTTTTTCTGATTTTCGGAAGTGCGTTGTCTAGTTTCCGTTGATTACTGGTTTTGTACCTTCTCATTCGACTTGTGTAGACAGAGAGCTTTTGTCGTAAACTGTCCAGACTCTGCTGAGATGTGATGTTTTCTCCATCCCACTGAGAGTGTATTCGGTTATTGTCCATGATAGTCTTGACGAGTCTTTCTATTCTGTTGTTCCTGACTCCTCGTTGGTACTCGATCAGTCTTCCAATGTCTTTCCGAAGAGAATTAATTTTCCCTTCAAGTCTTTTTTGCCAAGGTGGTATTCGGGGTGTTTGTCTAAATTGGGGAAAGTCTTGCTTTGGTCTTATTGTGACCCCAATTGTTCTGCAAATGGAAATTGCAGCAAAGTAGATGATTGTGTGTAGCGACTCTAACGTATTAGCACCTAAAATATAGTTTGGCAAGATAAATTTGTTCATAGCCTGCAAGACGATACCCAGTTTCTTAGAAGATCTTAGTTTGGGAAGAGTTGACCTAGTCAGTGGATCTGTTCCACCATACTCTCTAAGAGCTCCTTCCAATTCTGCTTGGATCTTCTCAAGCAGGTCAGCGTTGGGTGGCTGTTCTTGTTGAAGTTCTTGAGTCTCGTCCGCTCTTTGTGTCAAAGATGTTTCAGGCTGTGCTGAATCGATTGCATTTCGACCAAATACTTCGCGCTCCACTTCGCTCTTTATTGTGTCCAGTTGTTCAGGCGAAAGAAGGCCATTTCTCAAGTTTACACCATATTGATCTGCGACTCTCTGTTCGGTAACTTGAAGCTCTGAGTACTCACGACAGAACTCTTGATGTAGTGTTTGGCGATATATTATTCATGCATTATAAATTCATTCATGGCGCTAGTCCATTTCATGCGCTGTCTTTTCAGTCCCGCTTGAGTGAGCGCTGGCTGTTGATCCTGGGCATCTCTTTCTGCGGGTGGAGTTCTCGTTATTGTTTGACTCCGTTGGTGATAGTCACGTTGTTGTTGTGACTGTGTTGATGAGTGTTGTTGTGGTTCTTCTTCTTATCCTTATTGTTATTATTATTTCGAGTCACTACGGGCTAGTTCTCAACATCGATATACAATATTAAACCGTAACTAACCGTAACCGTAATTAAGCTGGTGGCAAAGTTTAGGGAGACAGAACCAGTGAGAAACCGAAAACCAATCGCCCCAAATCGAATGATAGTGGAAAACGAAGCAGTGGAAGTTGCTGTATTGGGACACATCAATAAGAACCCTAGTTTAAACACCAAGGAAGTCAGATAAGAGTGAAACGAATTATACAGCCTTTTTTTCTCAGATTGGTGTTATTCTCCAAGCCACAAATAAGCTTCAGGAAACAATCTCAACGTTATGCTGTTGTTTCTGCATTATTGCATTGAAATCCCCTATAATAATATCATATATATATATATATATATATATATATATATATATATATATATACCTTTCTTTATTTCTTGATGTTATTTATTATTAAATACCTTTTTCTCAGCTGTATATGTTGTATTTTTATTGTTAATTTGCTATTTATTTTCGTAACAGCGTATGCTATTCTGTCTTATATGCTTATATAACTTTGACTCTATCTGCTATTCTTCTGTCAGTAATAAAACCTACCCCTCTTTGACTCCTTGGGTAGTCGGACTATATCGTTTTTGAACCTGTCATTTTATCGGAGTTTACTAGCCTTAAAACGGCAAACCGGCTGAAAGGTTAGCATGTGTTTCTTCTTTCGCCCATTTTGGGAGGCGATGAAATTTGAGCGGCTCTCTCTGAATCAAACGCTGCAGTTGTAGACCTACCTAGCTTCTCCTCCGGTCGATAAGGGTGTGCTTACTACCTCCGGCATAGCTTCCTGGGTGTTGGAGTTACCAAGCCATCCCACCACCACCAAGTGGATGTTCCTGAGAGCGGAAGAAAATTTCATTGAAAAGAGACAATTTACAGTATGGTTGTAGTCGTATGAGTTTTGTGTTTATGTTTCATTGGTTACTGTATGTTTGAAATGGTGCGTTAAGAGTTGAAACCAGTCACGTAATTTAAGAATATACTATTATCCAATCTAATCCAATATTTAAGTTCAGTAATGAATAATTAACAATAAATTATCATCTGATTTCAGTATCAGTGCAGGAAACCTTGCGAGAAAGCCCGAATTGGATGTAAAATAGAGACAGAGGAAGAACGTCATAAGTGTAATAAATATTGCTTTGAGGAATGCTTAGAATGTGACATTCAAGTCAGGAAGAAAAGGACGGTGTGTCCACACGTTTATGATGTTGCATGCAAATTAAATGTTGATGAAATAACTTGCCACAAACCTTGCACTAAATCTTTGCCTTGTGGACACAAATGTAAGAAGCCATGCCATGAACCCTGTGGAGGTGGTTGTAAAGTGATGGTAAGTCTTCTTTGTAATTGGCTATAATAATGCTGTTTTGTTTATAAACCAATATTAAGAATGATCAATACGAAGCTGTTGAAGATTATGGTTCCATAATCCTTTGATTTCTTCTCGAACTACAGATTTACAATATGGAAACAGAAATTGAAAAAATGGATAAAAATTATTATTTGGATAAACTATGGCAGACATTCGGTCAGGGCGTAGGTGATACCTCGTAGACTGCTCACGCAGAAGAGGATTGTTGGATGATAGGGAACTAGTATTTTATCGCGAAATGAATTCCGACATCCAGGAGTTTCAGGAAACTAGTATTTACTCCCAAAATTCAAATAACCAGAAGTCTCGGCAGACGGATACGGGAATTATGTTAACCGACCTGATGAGGGCAGATGTGACTCTGCCGTAACGTCGTCATTCATAGCTGGTTAAATTCTAAAGGGGACGATGGTAAAGTTTTTAGAGAAGTTCTGGCCAGATTTAAATTCGCTGTGGTAGAAAAGAAGAACCAAAGTTGTGATAGTAAACGTCAGGAATTAGTTAGTAAGGAAACTGATAATTCGGAGAATCATGGAGATTTATAAAAAACAATGAAGGTTGAAATAGCAATAAACCCAATACCACTAGAAAAATGGCAAGAGTATTACCAAACTTTGGTGGTAGAAAATAGAATACAATACATTACCTCATGATGAAAACAGATTTATGGAGAACCAATAACCATTAACATCGAAAGGATAAGAAAAAGGAACAGCACATCTAAAACATTAAGGTGCTCATTGTGCAAAAGGGATCCCTGCATAATGGATAAAGAATGGAGTACCAAAGACCTGGACAGAAGGATGGATTACTACTATGCAAAAAATAGGAAATAAGGAAGTTTGTAACAATTACAGAGGCATAATCGTAATGGATCACCTTATTACTGTCTTATGTTTTTAGGTCACCAGTAGACTGGTGACGATGACTTGCAAATCACTGTTTGTTAAAACAGTGACTGAGTGTGACTGAGTGAGAGAATATATCTAATTTGACGTACACCAAAACCTCAAACCAATTTAAATAAAAGACTAGAGAAACACCTAGACACACTCCGCACTCGTCACACATCCACAACCGGGAAAAAATTAAATAATAATAGGACAATACGAGAATTACGACTAATAGGAGGTGCCGTGCATCGTGCACGCAGCTACCTAAGACGTTGCTATACATAGAATTATTTCGCCGTCGCCGGTTGTGGTCGCCGTTAGAACACTATCCATCTAAGGGCGATACGACTTACGCGAATTACTAGGCGAATTAGGTCGCCGATAATATCAGTGACCTTCTCAGTCGCTGGTTAAAGTCGCCGATATAGAAATGTCGCTAACCAGTAGAACTAGTAGGTACGGAAGAATAATAAAAGAGATTATGTGCGCGAATATTACCCTTATGGGTCCGAGGGATGAAACGGCCGATCAACAATTGAAAGTATAATAGAGAAGAAAACCGTAAGATTACAAGAGGTGAATCTACTGCTAGTTGATCTGCAGAAAGCATAGGGAGTTCTAGAAAAAAAAACATAAATGCAACACTAACAGTTGCTGTTAAAGAATTATACATATTGTGATACATCAGCTATAATTAAAATAGGAAATAAAGTAACAGATGAATTCACTACAGTAGAAGGGTTAAGACAGGGTTGTTGTATATTCCGAATTCTCAAAACAGATTAAACCTTTGGTTTGGTGGCGTTATGTTGATGACATATACTTGAGGATTTACATGCATTACTTAACGACATAAACAACACAGAACCAAGTATTCAGTTTACACTAGAGCTTACGTTGTTTGTATACTAAAAAGTACAGTAAAATATTATTAGTTTAAATTTTTATGTAAATAGAAGCCACACACACACGGATATATATGTAAATCTCGCGTTTTTTCACACATGCACAGAAAATAAACACATTTCTAACCTCGGATGAACAAAATAAATTAAGTACTAATAAAATGGAAATGAAATAATATATTCACAGATAATCTACTAATCTTTGGTTTGAATCGGTAGACTGTGTTTCCTAAAGCAAACGTTGTGCACGCATGACATTTTATTGGAGCCTGTACTTCGATCATTATTAACTTGTTGTTTCTTTTGGATCACTTGATCGTCATTGTCATATTTCGATTTTTTAATAATATCACTGATTCCAATTTTTTTAAGCAACTTAAAATCACTAACAAAAAATACCAAGCGTGCATACAAGCGGTAAACGATATAAATACATCTCAGCTTATACAGAGAAGCAAAGAAGCGTGTAGTATACGCAGGCACACACATACAAGTGAATCGTGAGGGATGGCATCAGAATTATGCCGTTTTCCGTGACGGCTTACCAGCCAATTTTACTGCCAAGGCGCTCCAATAGATGTTTCGCATGAAAAACCAAGTTTTATTGTACTAGTACTAGTAATCCGGCATGTGAGAAAAGATATGAGTTAGTTAGGAACTGGTGAAGAGAGCATGAAGAAGAATGGGAGAGCAACTAGGATTCAGTGGACAAGATTACGTTTCTGAAGTAAACCTGTGCTTCCTCGCTACCTCTGACGTTTATATCCGATTGAAATTCAGAACAATTCTACCCAGGATTAAAATTAGAAGAAAAAAACATTTATTCATCGAAAACAACAGAAAATAAACACATGTTTTAATCAGTAAAAGTCTTTGAGGGGAGGAGCACATGCTTAAGTGCACGCCCACACACAGACGCACACATAAACAGCTAAAAATATTCAATAGAACAAACTTATCAATAATCAATATATTATATAAATATGTCATGAAATAGATTTAAATAATTTACAGGTTGAAAAAGTAGTGCCAGACTGCGGACATAAAGTAAAAATTCAATGTTATTTGGAGCCAGACCGTAAATACTGTAATGGCAAATGCCCAAGATTATTGCCCTGTGGTCACCAGTGCTTTGGTATATGCAACAAACCTTGCAAGCAAACTTGCAAAGCAGTAATTGATTGTGCGAAACCTAGCCCTTGCGGGCATACTATCACAAGGATACATTGCTATCTTAAATATGTGGGTAAGTCACATTTAATTAATACTGTTGGACTGGTTAGGTCTTGGAAAGTGTAATCATTTAAGTACTCTTAAATCTAACCTGTAGTATACGTATCCAGCCTTAACCCGGCGTGAATGAGGTGAAAAATTGTTACAACAGCAGTCAGGTGGGTATGACATACCTTAATATAGGATTCTCGATTTTGATAACTAAATACCTCTACAATACTACTTATTACTGTAATATATGATTTAACATTAGGGAAATGAGGTAATATGATAAAATAACCCAGTTCTAGTTATGAAAGTAATTATATTTCTATATAAAACATATAAAACAATGTCGTTTTTTTACGAACGAATCGACAATATTTTGAAACTATGACTTAATATTTAATTATTTGGGAAATTGAGATCAATTGTGCACACAAAATGAAAGAATGAATCTGTCTTATGTAATTTAGCTTCGACATAACATACAATCAATATCGGATCAGAAGACAATTCTGCAGAAAATAGAACTGTGATAGATTCATTGTACATCTAAAAATCTCTATGCCACTGACATCTGTACGCCACAAATCATTTACATTCTGTCCATTAGAATGATTCAAACCTGCTAAATACAGAAGTCCCAAAACGACTTCATCTCTTCCAAAGTAATGTCTTTCATGTGCTCTTGTTATTGCCAAGACGACACAAAATCCTCGTATTGGTTATCACATGATTTGTATTGAAGAGTAGATTGTTCAACATAGGGTCTGCAATGAAAAGTGTCCAACATCCATATTCTGTTTGGGTACTTTTAGCTGAACCTGTTACACTTGGTTGATCTCGCATACTATTTTCCGATCTTGTGCGGGTGTTTGTAGGATGACAGACTTTTTGCCATTTAGTTCCATCCTTAGCAGTAAAATTGGATCCACATACCTCATTAGTGGACACAATATCTTCCGACTGTAGAATGTGACATTGAGCATTCCTTTACATCAGAATCTGCATTCTGTTCCGAATCACTTTCCTCGCTATGCTTAGAGCAGTGATCACTCCCTGATTCGCCACTTTCATCACTGAAAATTCTTCCAAAATTTGAGCAATTCGTCGCTGATTTTGCTGAAAAGACATTTTGGAGTTAACAAAACCACAAACAAGGAAATTTGATTGATATACACATAAAATTAGAAGATAACTAAAACACAAAATACTTACACCGACTGCGAGGTCGGGTATGACGTACCCGCTTTATATTTGCGCACCTGCAGTTCACTCTCCAGCTACTGAGCCTGCCGAGATCCAGGAATCACCTAGTTAATAAATATTTAGTGTTTTACAAACCGGCGGGTATGAGATACCCGACCTCATTCACCCCGGGTTAAGGCAGTCATTTCTTTGTGGTTTTATTATTCGCACTAGAAGATGATGTAACATTTATCTTAATAATGTTGAATATCAGTGTAAGATGACAAGTCTTACTAACTCTGTATTTGTTTGGCACCAAATTGTATAAAAAAAACAATATTATGCACCAAATCAAAGAAAAAAAAACCTCGTATTACTATGGACTATTGGCCTTAATAACTAATCCAAAATACATCTCAAACAAATTATTGTCAATGCTGCAACGATTGACTAATGAAATAACATCGTTCTGAAAACAAATGAATAATGTTTATTATTGAATAATAATCATTGTTGAGAGTTAGATTTGTTTCGGTAAATAAACATTTGTGACATATTACTGAAATAAATTTCGCCCTTTAATTTAAATTTTTGGCAGAAAAATTCACGAAATTGAAGAATAAAGAGCTATTTCTGCTATTAACTTATTATTTAGAGGTACTCGATACGAAGTAATTTGAAAGGATCTATTTTAATCTCTAAATTATTCAGAAATACATTAATTCTTAAATTTAAATATTTCTTTAAAGTGCAGTACTTACGAATAAATAAACTCCCCAGTTATTTTTAACAAAAAAAATATTTCTGTAAGGTACCATATTTAAGAATAAATAAACTCCACAGTTCTTATTTTCAACACAAAAAATGTAAAAATTTAACATTTTGTATCAAAAATAAACTTCTCACTGAAACTGCAAAACAACCGCCAGAAAGAAAGGTAAACAAACATAATATTGAAACTTTTTTCATTTCATTGCTAATTTGGTTAGTGAAGATTCGTATTTAACATATGAAACTTAACTTACTTAAAAATGTAGCTCTTTTTGATTTATTTTCATACAAACTTTTATTCCTTAAAATATTTGTGCCCCATTTGCATCCTGTATACCTATTTCCGTTACTATCTCAAAAATATGTGTACAGTAGGATATCGTGAAAACTACGAGTGGTTCAATAACTGTAAAAATTCTACCAAAAAACTTAAAAACGGAAATTTTCCTGGGTGGTGACTTTGTATTTGACCTTGACCATAAAGGTTATTTCAAGGTTAAGACGTTTTTTTTAAGGAATGTTTTTGGCTCCGGTAATCGAAAGACAATTCTACTTCTTTATATGACCTTGACTTTTAAGCAACATTCATTAGCTTTATTCGCGTAACACAAATTTGAACCAATTCGTTATCAATTTAATTCTACTCAAAAACGCATGGCGGATTCAGAACCAGGAAAAAATATGTGTGTACCGATAATGGCACTGGAACTAATAATTTTGTCCATTAGTTTTTCATTGATATTTATATTGAGTATTGAATTAATAAGTATTTGTGTGTTATACTATTGAAATAACAACAATACAATGTTGGATTATGGTTGTATTACTTGCAAATTACGTGATTAACGCGCGACATTTCAAACTATTTATCAATGAAAAAACACAGTTTTGCAGCCTAACACCGTACCTTTATTTTAAACACACAATGTCGTTTCAAGAACTTTAAAGTTGTCATCATCAAGGAGTAAACCAAACTAAATCTAATAATTTTATTTATAATTTTGTTTAATTTATACTTACCAGTAAACTATTATCAACTAACAGTAATTAGTACAAAGGGTAAATCCCAAGTACCAGATTTCACAGATAATGCAGATTTTATATAATCAAATTATGTAAATTAGGATAATCCTTAATTACCTACCTACTTTTACCCTACATTGTGAAGTAATGACATTTTTAATAGCTATTTTATGGATTCTTACGAAGTAAACTATACAGTGAGCTGTATGGAATAGGACCCTTGCCTGAATTCAGTAGTTTATTATTTTTATTAATCATTATGCTTTCGTAAGAGTATAGTTCCCTAAAATTATTAACATGTTTAACTAATTTAAAGAAGTTGAATCTACGGAGTAGTTATGTTTTAAAACATGATGTGCAACACTAGATTTATCTGCTTTTCCATATTTCAAATGGGCAATATGCTCTTTGAAACGGGTACTCATAGATCTGCGTGTCTGTCCATAATACTTTAAATCACAATCGTTACATTTGATTTCATAAATTCCCGACTTCTCAAAATCAGCAAGTTTATCTTTAGAATTGCCAAACAATTTCTACAGTGTTATACCAAGTTCTTTAAAAATTTTCGTAAAGCCCCTAGTATAACGACTGTACGGAACAGAGACAAACTTTTGTTCTTGTGACTCATTTCGAAAAGTTGACACTTCATTCATTCGTAACCGAAGCTCTTTCATCCTAATTAATTTATCTATAGTATCTATTGGATAATCATTGCGTGCAGCTATTTCTCTAATTGTTTTCTTTTCATTTTCAAACCTTTATTTGTTGAAAGGAAATATCAACAACGATGCACAAGGAAATTAATCCCTGCCATTTTATGTTGTTGACAGTGAAAAGACGTCTTAGATATTTATCTAATACACACCAACCAACCAAAGGTTCCACAGTATTTCCATTAACTATTTATCAAACAAAAGTAATTTCCAAACAAGCGATACCTGATGCCACTCTTCCCTCAACAGGTCGAGTTGTTTGATATATGATACGTGACTGCTACTGCTATTTAAGGTTGAAGTAGATTAAAAACGTTTTTTTCATGACAGGGCGAAATGATTTGAAAGATATTCCACCAAATAATAGAATTAAACATTAATTAAAATTATACAATTAAATGGAAAATAAAGATTCAATTTTCAAACGCATCATGTAGTATATCAGATAAAAGGCTAATTATGTGAATTACAAATATATCATATTTTTAAATCATTTGTTAAGATATTAACAAAAATATTAAACATCGACTTAATTCCCACTTTAGAAACTACACTATTTAAATTTTGAGAAACATATTTTAATTGTATTTTTTAATAATTTGAATAACAGATTTAATAATTTAAACTTTGACCTATTTTGCCCTTTATCTTCCAATCTACAGACCCTCAAAACTCAGACATAGATTTTAAAAAACTTCTCTGAAAGTTTATTAGTAAAATAAAACTCTAATGTTGATTTTTGGGGGCCGAATTAGAAAATGAAATACATATTCTGATAAAAATCAAGCGAATCCTGAACCAGATAAAATAAAAAGACTATGTGGGGAAAATCAAAGTGTATATTTTTTATAAGTTTAAAACGCTTTCTTTAAAAGATATAAGGGTAAATATAAGAAAATGCACTCATTTTCTGCTTATCTGAAACTGGAATATTAGAATCTTGAAGGTGGTACGGAACCCTAAGTATGCGAGTCCAACTCGCACTGGAACAAATTATTTATTTAAATAAAGGTTTGGTATTACGGTGTAAAACTGTGTTTTTATATATTTGGGACACTCCAAAGGTCCTACCACATTTCCATTTGGTATGTGAGTCCAACTCATTCTTGACCAAAATATTTATTAATTACCTATGATATCGCAGTAAACTTCGCGGGTTCAAATTAAAACTTTGAAAACTGACATTCACTTCACTTTCTAGAACATTGTTTACACTTAAAAATCAAATATTTACAACAGCCGATTCTGAATAAAATTTACGTCAAAAATAATAACACGACTATCTAAGCGGACTAAACTACTCAAACAGTTCAATGCCTTATTTATTCACATCAATTTTTCTCGTATTTTCGATGGTATTCCACTGTCGTTCGGGATGGGTATTACATATGTTCGCCATCATTCGAGATCACTAGTTTTTGCCCCATTCAAAGATTCCAGTTCTTTTTTTATTATCCCAGAGATTGATATTTTATCGGAATGAATGTTTTCTCCAGTGGCGGCGAATTTTATAACAATATCAATTCTGTTAGATTACATCTGATTGTTTTTGTTAAAGTATAGAAAAGCAAGTGTTTTTCACACTGATCTTTGTCGTGGACTATTTTTGACTCCATCTCATTTCACTCAAGAATACTCTTTAATTTAAAACTTCCCAGACTCAAAAAGCGACATAAGAATATGAAATTTTAAATGAACTTTTTTTTTCAGTCGACTCAACCATTCTTGAGTACTGTACTCAGAAGTGTAATGTTCAATTAAAATGTGGGCACCCTTGCTCCTCCTCGTGCGGTGAGTGTTATCAAGGCAGAATCCACGGTCGATGCAAAGAAAAATGTGGAGTACCCCTGATATGTAACCATGAATGCCCAATTACGTGTCGTAAAAATTGCAAACCGTGCACAGAGAAATGCTTCTATCATTGTGGTCACACCAAATGCGGAAAACGATGCGGCGAACCGTGCACCCCTTGCACCGAACGGTGTAGAAGAACATGTCAGCATCAAACATGTACAAGGAAATGCGGAGAAACGTGTAACGTCTCCCCGTGTTTAGAGAAATGTGATAAGAGATTGAAAAAATGCGGGCATCCTTGTGTTGGATTTTGCGGCGAACCATGTCCGATACTGTGTCGTGAGTGTGACAAGGAAACGTTGACAGAAACATTTTTGGGCAACGAAGATGAGGAAGACGCCATCTACGTCATGCTGGAAGATTGCTCACACGTGTTCGAATCTACGGATTTGGATAGATGGATGGAACTAGATGAAGATGAGATCAAAGCAAAGGTTTGTCCAAGGTGCAAAACGACCATAACAAAATCACGAAGATACAATGAGATTTTGAAGAAAAATATGCAAGATCTGGTTAATGTTAAATTGACATCGTATGGAAAACCAAAAGAAAACAAAGAGAAATGCTTAGCGTTAGAGGGACGATTATTCGTACTAGAAAAAGAATCTCTAAAATATTTTCGTAAGTATTAATATTTTATTTACTATTACATTATTATCTTGAAAAATATTTCGTTTAAAATTTTTCACATTTATATTTTGTTAGATTTTTCTGTGCACTTTTAATATCATCTTTCATGAGCAAAATTTAAATAGTAACAACTTGTGTGCGACCCTTTCTAAAAAGACTGGTATCTAGTTGTTTAATTTTATAGTACCTGGGTGACCGAGCTTCACTCGTAAATTCAAGGTTTTATCATAAACATATATCCAAATAATCGGACATTTGCTATGTAAACTAATTTAAACTCCCTAACATATTTTTTTCTTACATTTCTTATTTACAAGGTGTTACTACAATTCAACTCCCCCCTATATTTCAACTACCCTATATATGCAACTTCTTATGAAAATCCCAACCAAACATTATTTTCTAGCATATTTTAAATCACGCTACAATTCCATTCGATCCCATATTCCAACAACCCTGTATATGCGACCGATTTTGGCCGTTCTACAAACACTTTTGTTTCCAAATTCTTTCATTTATATTGTAACAATTTTGTAAGCACTGTATAACTATAATTCCGCTCCACCCTATATATGCAACTTTTTACAGGCTACCTAATATAACATATTTTAAATCACACTATAACTATAATTTCACACCACCATATGTTTTAACTATCCTGCATATGCATTTGTTTATGGCCACCTATTGTAATTTTTTTTAATCACCATGTATAATTATAATTCCAGTACATCCTATATTGCAATCTCCCTGTAAATACAAATGCTAATAAGCTACCCTACAGGTAAAACATTCTATTAACATTTTTTTAGCGACCTGCATAACAATACTTACTCGGCCCTGTATGTCAGCTATCATTAATTTTCAACTGCTTATGGGGTAGCCTACACAATAATTTTTTCTCGATTTTTTCTAGCCATATTATAATTCCATTTGACGCTATATTTTAACCATCCTGCATAGCAACTCTTATGGACCATCTAACATATTTTGTTGGACCCTGTATAATTATAATTTTACACCACCAATTCATATTATATGCATCAAATTAACATGCGAAATCATAAGATCTTGATTGCCAAACTGTCAATAAATTTTTTAAATAATTTAATTTCTCCGTAAAACGATTTTTCCCAAAGATGAGACCCTCGCCAATCGATTTCTATCCATCGAAACTTCCAAATGGGAAAGTTTCATCGAAATCGTTAGAGCTATTTTCCAGAACTCAATCACATATATATATATATATATATATATATATATATATATATATATATATATATGTTTTAGGTGGTTTCCGGGAATTCATTCGCGTAGTTGATAACTGATCCTTGCCGGGATCGATGGTAAAATGACGACGTTTCGGCAGAGTCACATCTGCCCTCTTCAGGTCGGTTCGCATAATTATCGTAGCATTCTGCTTTCGCTTCTAGTTACTCGAATACTAAGATTTTCAGAAGCGCTCGCGCTGTTATATAGTCGCGGCTCGGCGCCTATTGGTTGGCACCGTGAACGGCTGCGTGTGATTGGCCCTGGGCGCTCAGTGGGCACGCCTCCCGCCTGCTGATTTGTTATTTCCGGTTGAGTTGTTATTGGACGGGTCCGGGCCGGTACGGTGTTTAATAGAATTTTCCAACAATTCGATAAGTTCTGAATTTCATTGCATGCGTTTGACTGTTAGGCCTCTTCGCTATTTCAATTGCCTCTCTTACGAGTCTTGATTTCGGATGCTCTATATTTGCCAGTACTCTGGTGTTCTCAAAGTCTATTCGGTGTGACATCTTGGTGGCGTCTTTCGCAATGGATGTTGTTTTTTCCTGCTTTCTTACAGCGTTCTGGTGTTCATCACGTCTAGCTTGAATTCTTCTATTAGTTTGCCCCACATAGGTTTTATGACAGTCTGCACATGGAATCTCGTACACTCCCTGTTGTTCTAAAGGGATCCTCGTCTTCGGAGTCCTCAACACCGTGCTTATTTTTCTGTCTGTATTGAAAATAGTATCGATATTGTGTCTCCGTAGAATTCTTGCAATACTGTCCGTGGTCCCCTTGACATACGGTAAATAAGCCTTGGTTATTGGTGTCTCGTGCTCCTCGTCTGTTTGTCTCGGTTTTGACTTTAGGGCTCTTTGTATATTTCGGTCTGTAAATCCGTTTTGTCTCAGAGCTGTTTTTAAACTGTCCATTTCCTGTTTGATGTTATCCTGGTCAGCTAGTTTTTGTGATCTGGTTACTAAAGTCTTGACGACGGCTTGTAGTTGGGCTAGGTGGTGATGAGAATTAGCAAGAAGGTATCTGTTGGTGTGAGTTGCTTTCCTATATACTGTAGGGCCAAGGGTTCCATCTTCCTTCCTATTTATGAGAACGTCAAGGAACGGCAGTTGATTGTTGGCTTCAACCTCCATGGTAAATGTTATTTTGTGATGGATGCCATTAAGGTGGTCTAAAAAAGTATTGAGGTGTTCCCTCCCATGAGGCCAAATCACAAATGTATCATCCACATATCGCAACCATAAACTGGGTTTAAGAGTTGTTGTTCTTAGTGCCAACTCCTCAAAGTTCTCCATAAAAAGGTTTGCTATAACTGGTGAGAGTAGCGATCCCATTGGAGCTCCTTCCACTTGTTTGTATCGTTGGTTCTCGTAAACAAAATAGGTGTTCATCAGACAGTGCCTTGTTAAGTCTACAAGGTGTTGAGGTGGTTTGTATTTTTCTATTATGATATCCAAGGCTTCGTCGATAGGGATGTTGGTGAAAAGGGACACTACGTCAAAACTCACAAGAAGACACTCTGGTTGTAAGACCGTTTTTCTAAGTATTTCGATGAAATGTGTCGAATTTTTCACATATGAGTCTGCCTCCTCTGCAAACGGTTGTTGGGCTAGGTATTTGGCTAGGTGTTGTGTTGGGGATTCAACTGAGCTTACTATTGGCCTCAAAGGTGCACCTTCTTTATGTACTTTTGGCAACCCATAGAATTTCGGACATCTCGATGACTTTTCACGCGGAATGAGTTGCAGTTGGAGATTTTTGTCGATCTTACTTGCTTGTATTTTGGCCTTGGTTGTTTTCTCCAAATAAGTTGTTGGGTCAGTAGTAATTTGTTTATATGCTGGATCTTGTAGCAATGTTTGGATTTTGTTTGAATAATCGGCTGTATCTAAAATTACAGTCGCATTTCCTTTATCAGCAGGTAGAATGACAATGTCCTTGTTGAGGCGAAGTTGTTTCAAGGCCTCATTTTCTTCTATAGATAGGTTCCTTTTGGGTGGTTTAGATTTTCTTAGAACATGTGACACATCTTGTCTAATTATTTTAGCGGTGTTCGCATCTAATTTTGAAACTGCTGTTTCCACGCCACATATTATGCTCTCTGTTGGTATGTGAGAGGGAGCAATAGCGTAATTGAATCCCTTAGCGAACACGCCAATCGAGGAAGAGTTCAATTGGACCGAAGATAAGTTATAAACGGTTTTATTCGTTTCCAATTGCCGTGAGGTTAGACTGTGACCGTTATTTTCCGAGATAAATTCGTTTTTGGGCTTCTGTTGGAGCTTCGATTTGTTAAATTTTGTCTGTTGTTGCATTGTTGTCAACTCTGCAGTCGTTTCGGCCCTAAATTCACTAGTCTCGTCGAATTTATCCCATATTATTGGTTGGAGTGTATTGCTTACCTGTAGGTGGATATCTAGGAGTTTATTTCCCGTATGTCAAGGGGACCACGTACAGTATTGCAAGAATTCTACGGAGACACAATATTGATACTATTTTCAATACAGACAGAAAAATAAGCACGGTTTTGAGGACTCCGAAGACGAGGATCCCTTTAGAACAACAGGGAGTGTACGAGATTCAATGTGCAGAGTGTCATAAAACCTATGTGGGGCAAACTAATAGTAGAATTCAAGCTAGACGTGATGAACACCAGAACGCTGTAAGAAAGCAGGAAAAAACAACATCCATTGCGAAAGACGCCACCACGATGTCACACCGAATAGACTTTGAGAACACCAGAGTACTGGCAAATATAGAACACCCGAAATCAAGACTCGTAAGAGAGGCAATTGAAATAGCGAAGAGGCCTAACAGTCAAACGCATGCAATGAAATTCAGAACTTATCGAATTGTTGGAAAATTCTATTAAACACCGTACCGGCCCGGACCCGTCCAATAACAACTCAACCGGAAATAACAAATCAGCAGGCGGCAGGCGTGCCCACTGAGCGCCCAGGGCCAATCACACGCAGCCGTTCACGGTGCTAACCAATAGGCGCCGAGCCGCGACTATATAACAGCGCGAGCGCTTCTGAAAATCTTAGTATTCGAGTAACTAGAAGCGAAAGCAGAAGGCTACAAGAATTATGCGAATCGACCTGAAGAGGGCAGATGTGACTCTGCCCAAACGTCGTCATTTTACCATCGATCTCGGCAGGGATCAGTTATCAACTACTATGAATTCCCGGAAACCACCTAAAACATTTAGTGCCCGCGAAAACTTAAAAACAAATATATATACAGGGTGTAAACGGTTTGAGTGCAAAGATTTTGAAGAACAATACTTCAGGCAAAAACAAATCAAAAAGCTTTATAACATTTTCTAAAATAAACTATAGTTTTGCCAAAAAGGACACATAAAGTTAGAGTTTATGTAGCCCTTGCTACAGTGAATAATACAATAATTTCGATTTCAAAATGTCGGTAAATCTAAATATGTAAATACTCAATAGCTTATACATCTTTAATAGCCGCATTAAAAATGAAAATTGATTATTTAAACTCGAAATATGCTTTTATAATTTAGTGTAAGTTTCTCCGAATAGATATGGCAACGTGGCATACAGACCAACTTATTTACTTCATTCTTTACTGCAACGACGACTGAGAGTTACGATTGTTTTTTGCGATTTCGATTCTTGTAAATAAGAATGGATAAACGGTAAACTGATTTAAATGATATCTATTTGATGTAGACTTCGTGGTTTGCTTTCCATTTAATATATTTTTTAAATAAATAAAATCGGTTGTGATTAGTGTGTAAGTTCGAAAATTAAGAATAGTGCGACAGTATTTATTTGTGATAAATAATGGCCGATTATACAATTAGGGAAAGACATGACATGCTCTTAATTTATGGGGAAAGCAGACGTAATTGCAGAATAGCAAGAATGTTATACAGGGAAAGGTTTCCAAACAGACGCCTGCCCAATGCTAGGACATTCGTAGCTGTTTCGCAGAGGCTTCTGGAAACAGGTAGTGTAATACCACAAATAAACAATCTCGGACCACAGCGACATAATCGTATCTTAGCTGCTGAGGATCAAATACTAGACCTTATCGACATCAACCCATATCGTAGCACACGGAGTATTGGAAGTGAGCTGCAAATTTCTCACACTGTTGTTCACAGAACATTACGGGAACAATTGCTCTATCCATATCACATGCAGCGGGTTCAAGGGCTTTCAATTGATGATTTTCAACCAAGACTCAATTTCTGTCGTTGGTTTCTCAGAAAACATCGACAATTTCCTAATTTTGTGAACAATATTTTAACAACAGATGAAGCAAGTTGGTGCGTTCCCGCAATTTGTTTAGTGTATTGTTTTCAATTTGATTGAATTACTTCATTGATTTTTAAACTTCTGCACCTTTTCTAAAACTTTCCGTCGCGCTAATGCTAATTGTAAGTGTTTTTTTGCGTGTAAAATATAGACAGTATAGACATTCGTGGTTCGGATCCCGAGCTGTTAGGACGCTTGGGAGATTCGTGTTTGTTCTCCGAACTTTTCGGTCGCTTTGATTCCGTCTGAAGAGACGCCGCTTTTTGTTGTTATAGTGTTACGAGTCCGCGAGTTCTTTAGCTCCGTTCGTAACGACCGCTAAACCGCTTTCATTTTGTTTCTTTTATGTTTACAAAAGCGCATCATTTGTTATTAAACCCGCATTTTTGTTTGCTCATTACATACATTACATACATTTTTTTTGGATATTCTCTATGGAATGTACCATCGAAGACATTCCACAAGTTTTAATAGGAATGGTATAATAAATTTTCATAATACGCATTCGTGGTCTGAGTTAAATCCGCACGAAATACGCCAGTCAGTATTTCAACACCAATTCTCAGTTAACGTGTGGGCTGGAATAGTTGGTGAATACTTGGTTGGGCCATTTATACTGCCTGCACGTTTGACAGGTGAGAATTAGAATAATTAGAGAATTAGACCTTATCGACATCAACCCATATCGTAGCACACGGAGTATTGGAAGTGAGCTGCAAATTTCTCACACTGTTGTTCACAGAACATTACGGGAACAATTGCTCTATCCATATCACATGCAGCGGGTTCAAGGGCTTTCAATTGATGATTTTCAACCAAGACTCAATTTCTGTCGTTGGTTTCTCAGAAAACATCGACAATTTCCTAATTTTGTGAACAATATTTTAACAACAGATGAAGCAAGTTGGTGCGTTCCCGCAATTTGTTTAGTGTATTGTTTTCAATTTGATTGAATTACTTCATTGATTTTTAAACTTCTGCACCTTTTCTAAAACTTTCCGTCGCGCTAATGCTAATTGTAAGTGTTTTTTTGCGTGTAAAATATAGACAGTATAGACATTCGTGGTTCGGATCCCGAGCTGTTAGGACGCTTGGGAGATTCGTGTTTGTTCTCCGAACTTTTCGGTCGCTTTGATTCCGTCTGAAGAGACGCCGCTTTTTGTTGTTATAGTGTTACGAGTCCGCGAGTTCTTTAGCTCCGTTCGTAACGACCGCTAAACCGCTTTCATTTTGTTTCTTTTATGTTTACAAAAGCGCATCATTTGTTATTAAACCCGCATTTTTGTTTGCTCATTACATACATTACATACATTTTTTTGGATATTCTCTATGGAATGTACCATCGAAGACATTCCACAAGTTTTAATAGGAATGGTATAATAAATTTTCATAATACGCATTCGTGGTCTGAGTTAAATCCGCACGAAATACGCCAGTCAGTATTTCAACACCAATTCTCAGTTAACGTGTGGGCTGGAATAGTTGGTGAATACTTGGTTGGGCCATTTATACTGCCTGCACGTTTGACAGGTGAGAATTACCTTTATTTTTTGAACAACACGCTACCAGATTTGTTAGATGAAGTGAACCTACAAACACGTTCCAATATGTGGTACTTACATGACGGAGCACCTGCCCACGCAAGTCATCTAGTTGTCGACTTCTTAAATAGAACATTTCCCCGTCGTTGGATTGGTCGAAACGGACATATACGTTGGCCAGCAAGATCTCCTGATCTCAATCCTTTAGATTTCTATTTATGGGGACACATGAAAAGTAAGGTTTACACGACTCCAATTATTGACGAGAATGACCTTAGACAACGCATTTCTGACGCTGCTGACGAAATCCGAAATATTCCAGGAATTTTTTTCTCGCATACGTAAAAATTGGATTAAACGGTGTCGTGCTTGTGTCGATAGTAATGGTGGGCATTTTGAACATTTGCTGTGAATAATCCGTTGTTTCAATACAGTTATTATAATAAATTCGGTAAGTAGGATTACATATTTACTTGTCTAATATAAATAATATTAATTAAATCAGTAATAATGACTCTTCGAATAATTTAACTGGTAAAAAACTACATATACAGATCTCTTGAGTTGAATATCATATTTACCCAACTTTGTATAATTGCATAAAAGAAACCGCCAAATACAAATTCTAATTGCAATACCTTGTATTAAAAACGTAAATATTTTCAACAAAATATTTCATACATTTTTATTTAATTCTAAGGTCAATATCATCAGTCAATACAAAAACACAGGTGTTTATTTTTTTTTGTCGGCATAGTCATTCCGTTATTATTCGCGCTAAGAGTGAATCTGCTTCGAACGCGAGCGACGTTGTCGGATTGACAATAATTTACTTAATATGTTTTAGGGATTTTCTTGGTTATTAAGGCCTACTGACCATAGTGGTATAAGAGTTTTTTGTTTAATTTGGTGTATACTACCTCCACCTAAAATATATGCACTCAAACTATTTACACCCTATATATATATATATATATATATATATATATATATATATATATATATATATATATATATATATAAATATGTTTTAGGTGGTTTCCGGGAATTCATCCGCGTAGTTGATAACTGATCCCTGCCGGGATCGATGGTAAAATGAAGTATATATATATATATATATATATATATATATATATATATATATATATATATATGTCGGGGTTTATGATCCACGAGGGAATGTCGGGTTTGATCCAAAAGGGAATAAATGTGGACTAAACATTTATTCGACAAACAATAATCACACTAAACTGACCGAAGGCACCACAATGATCCACCACTGGAGTTTCAAACTATACGAACAATAGATAATGTTGATGATCAATTTATTTTGGGTGCCAACTAACATAAGTTCGATCGGCGTAGCGATATGATATTATTAATCCAAATTGGTACGCAAGGTATTCTACTCGGAACCGCGGCGAATTCCCGATCACGCGATAGCCTTCTACGATCTCACCTCGCTCGAGGTTCGAACAGAACTGACTTCGTTATTCTCGATATGATTCTCATCAAAACACCTGACTCACACGCAATCACGTAATCAACAGCTCGCCGGGTGATTATTTATTTATGAATCACCCCCGGTCAATAGCTGGCAAATTTGTAATAGAATATAATAATCGTAAACAAAAGTACGAAAGCACAAATATCCTGTTTCCGATAATACAAACTATATAGTCTTTAGGCCTTCGCCACTTGAGAAACCAACTATTTCATTATCTCCGATACGGCCATCCTGACTAACACACGTCCTCGGGTCATATCGCTAACATTTGGCCAATATGGAAATATTCCAAGCATGCTCGATCCCACATTGAACCACATGTAAATCTCTTTAGACCACACTGCCAAAATGGGCACATGTGAAAATAATGTTCGATCATGCACCTCAACACCTCATATTGCCAACACTAGGCCAATATGGAAATACTGTACACATGTTCGATCTCACACTGATCAAAATCTAAATTTCTTTAGACCACACTACCAAAATAGGCACATGTTAAATCAGTGTACGAACTTGCACCTCAACACCTCATATTGCCAACACTAGGCCAATATGGAAATACTATACGCATGCTCGATCTCACACTGAACAAAATCTAAATTTCTTTAGACCACACTACCAAAATAGGCACATGTTAAATCAGTGTTCGATCTTGCACCTAAACTCATCATATTGCCAATACAACACAGAAACGTTTGTACTCTTGTGGTAGTTGTCACTGTCCGCTCTGCAGACATCCGACTCACTAGGAATGTAACTCTCCAGCATTTTCTCAATTTATCATGATTGTATCTTTATGTTTTTTTTAATAAAATTAAAATTACCAAAATTAAATTTAATGACCTTTACTTTTATCATCTCGATTCTTTTCATAACTAGCATTACCTTCAATAATATTAACTGCCTGTACTCTTTCTTCTATCACAAGCTAATAGTCCGTAAGGTATGGTGACCTTACCAATTAATAAGTCAAGCAAATTATTGTCAAAATCCACACTACTATGTCATGTTTTTTTTTTGCGAACTCAAATTTTTGAAGTACCATATGAAACTCTTGTTATTCACTCTACTAATTTAAAAGGAACCACATTAAATCCAATAACTACTTAATTATGGTATACACCATGTCAAATTATTCAGGTACAATATTTCCATTAAACCTGCATATAGAACCATGATTTACAGAGCACACTCTATTCCCGTATCCAAAAGCCAATCCAACGAATGAAGTCACTATTATACGTTGTATAGCCACAAATAACGGTTTTCACATCAGTGAAATCAAAAGTTATATTTTTTTGCAAAGAAAGACAATCATCAAAGTAATTATCCCGTTCTGAAAAGTATATAAGATACTTAGGAAATGTTAGCCACAGAATCGCTAAACTATTGAAATTTCATTACATTAAAGTTAGCTTCAAATTCCAGAACAAACTTCAAACAATGTTTATGACGCCAAAGACAGCTCTGAGGTTTTTAAGTTAATTTGTCTCAATTTTAACAGGTTTTAAGTAGAAATGATAAGGAGTTTTATCACCCGTTATAGTGAACATGATGGCTCATTTAAATAACAAAACAGACTCTTATACTTGGTTCGGGTCACTCATTTCCAAAACTTGAGGATGCAAAATGTAGTAATGTCGAAGCGTATCCTTACCACAGAAATTCAACATCGGAAAATCTAGAAATGCAAGGAGGCCTAGTCTTCCTCAATACTAGCATCCCCAATGGTCAGTCAATTGCAATAGAAGAATCCTGTTGGCTTTGTTAATTCCATAGTTACTTCTGAACATTCATTTAACGACATAACCCCTTTAATGTATTCAAATAATGCTTAAATTAACTTTTCCTGCTGCCTTGCCTATTGTCGGTCGTAAATGTAAAAATGACACGAGGTTGAGTCAAAACTATAGTAACTAACGCTTTAAAAGTATTTTTCTTCAAGTGTGTTTTTTTTTGTTCCACACTATGAATAACAATTTTCCCCATATTGTTTTTGCAAATTGTACTTAACGCCCCTTTTCCCCAATTAATGTGAGACACCCTCGCAACCTTTCGTAGGCTACAAATATTTCATTCGAACCTAATATTTGCTCGTTATTCAAGGGCTAATCATTACTTTAATTTCCCTGTTTGAAACTCAAAACTCCAGCGGAACATCACCCTGGCTCCTCCTTTTTTTTTGGTTGGATAGATCTTATTCAGAGAGACCTCTTAAACTCAATTCACTCATTATATCAATAAACTCACGAGTTCTAGTAAAAATTAGATTTTATCAGAGTTTAGTAATGTATAACTTAGGTGCATTAAGCAATTGACGTTTATACAGTGCTCACACACATGTATCGCTGTCCAGCTTTCGTATTTCCCTAAATTATTAACAATTCAATTCACGGACCACCACTATCCTGTTAGACTTTAGAAGAATAATGGTTGTGTCACAGACTTCTAGATTCGTTTTCATTTGAGTTAATTTGTTTGTAGTTTTCTCATACCGTCTGAAGAATCTCTAGAAACACTTTATACTAGGTTTAAACTATAGCCCTTCAAACATGTTGACTTTGCCAAATATATCGCTTTTCTTCATTTAACGAGTTATTTCAAATATCAAGATTTGAGAATCATTTCCAGATTTCAGAAATTTAACTTAAACTACGTTTGCATTGCAACTATTGTTAATTACTTTCTAAACTTTATAGTTGTTGCTATAATATTAGTCCATCTTTAGACAGAAGCCTAACAGAAACTGCAATTCGCAATTTTCCCATCTTTACATTAGACAAAGAAATTTAAAGAAATCTCAATTTTACTAACAAAGTAATAACAGTTAAGATTGCAGAAGATAGTTGTTATAAAAACTGACCTTGCTTTTCGAATACTGTATTTGAGTAACTAGAAGCGAAAGCAGAAGGCTACGAGAATTATGCGAACCGACCTGAAGAGGGCAGATGTGACTCTGCCGAAACGTCGTCAATTTACCATCGATCCCGGCAGGGATCAGTTATCAACTACGCTGATGAATTCCCGGAACCACCTAATATATATATATATATATATATATATATATATATATATATATATATATATATATATATATATAGTACCTGGGTGACCGAGCTTCACTCGTAAATTCAAGGTTTTTATCAATGTACGTATATCCAAATAATCGGACATTTGCTATGTAAACTAATTTAAACTCCCTAAGATAATATTTTTTTCTTACATTTCTTATTTACAAGGTGTTACTACAATTCAACTCCCCCCTATATTTCAACTACCCTATATATGCAACTTCTTATGAAAATCCCAACCAAACATTATTTTCTAGCATTTTTTAAATCACGCTACAATTCCATTCGATCCCATATTCCAACAACCCTGTATATGCGACCGATTTTGGTCGTTCTACAAACACTTTTGTTTCGTAATTTTTTCATTTATATTGTAACATTTTTGTAAACACTTTGTATAACTATAATTCCGCTCTACCCTATATATGCAACTTTTTACAGGCTACCTAATATATCATATTTTAAATCACACTGTATAACTATAATTTCACACCACCATATGTTTTAACTACCCTGTATATGCATTTGGTTATGGCCACCTATTGTATTTTTTGGAACCACCATGTATAATTATAATTCCAGTACATTTATTAGATTTTAGTTCAAATATGATTTTTTTTTAATTTGCAAGGTGAGAAATTTTAACATTCTAGGTGTTTTTAAGGATTTTACATTTCATATTTTAGATATATTTTCGACATTTTTAAAATATTCCTCTTTTTCGACATTTATGAAACTTTGATAAATTTGTCATTTTTTACATTTTTAGCATTGTTGACGTTTTTGACTTGTTTGATATTTTTGATAATTTTTATACTGTAATGTTTTTATTTTCACACTCGGATTCAGTTCAGTTCTTAGATTTATGTAAAAACACAGTCCAACTCACTCTAATTTATTTCCACTACTTTAACACAATTTATATTCACAGAACCATTTACAATTTATCTTTACTATATTAGACGGCAGACGAATACAGAATGAATGAATCGCCAGCTGTCCGTATTTATATATTTCTCTCGGAATTCTCCAATAGGCCAGAAATATCGGACGAATGCCGATTCCACGAACTATCGGAATAATACCCGTCACAATACTTTAGGTTAAATTTGTATTTCCATTATTTTTGGTGTTTTAGATGTTTTGTATATTTTAAGATTTCTTTTTTTTTGTCGTTTATGGCATTTTAGCTTTTCTAGATATTTTTGTCTTTTTCGTATATTTCATATTTTTATATATAGTTAATATCATAATTCTCGTGTTTATATTTTTTCGGTTCTCGAAAAATAGTGATTTTCTCCAAATAGCATGCCACCTGTCCCCTATCAGAAACTGAATTTTCGCAAAACACTTCTCCATTTGCTAGAGGAGAAGATTATGTATACCAATATTCACCGCTGTGTCATTCTTGTTTCTTACATCTAATAACTCGCAAAATGAATAATCACGTACTTATTTATTTTAAATAAAGGACCTCACCTGTCAGTATTCTAACCTGTATTGCCTTTGGTTTCTGAGTAATAGTAAATTTTTCATTCTGATATCTATTTGTCTCAAAACTTAATTAAACTCGTTTTTATTTATTTTTTTGGCAGTTGGGGCCCTTACATTTTATCAAAATATTTTTTTATCACAATATATCATGCCTTTTTCAGTACATTGTAGCTTCTTTTAAAAAATAAATTGTATTGCTTTCTGTTTTCAAATTTTTTAATAATTTTAACATTTTCCGCCTGAGAAAGCTTTACCAGTCAGTTGCATATATGGAGTATCTGAAACACGGGGCGCAGTAAAGTTATAGTAATACAGTGTGATTCAGGTTAGAAAATCTTGTAAATGAAGGGTGGTTTAAATTAAGTATGGAGAGAAATTATACTTCATAATGTCGTTGAAAAAATATGAGGAAAAATTGTGAAATAGCGTAGTTCATAATAAGTTGCAAAGATAGGATAGTTGAAATATAGGATGGAGAAGTGTTATGGTTAATTATTTAAAAAATGTTATATTGGTTAACCCATAAGCAGTTGCGTATACAGGGTAGTTGTAACACATACAAGGTGATTTAGAAATATGCTGAACAAAAATTGTTATATAGGCTGTCCAATAAGCAGTTGCGGTTGCGGTTTTGATGAAATATATTGGGAATTGATGGATTTATTGTTATACAAGGTGGTACAGAAAATGTTATACTGGGAAGCCGATAAGTAGTTACATATACAAGGTGGTTGAAATAGCGAGTGGAGTAGAATTATAGTTAAACAGGTTGGATATTTTTTTGTAGGATAGAACATGAACTGTTGCATATATGTAATATCTGAAGATGGAAGAACCAGAATTATAGTTAAGTGTTTAAAAAAAGTTATATTTGGGGGCCCCCAAGCAGATGCACAACAGGGTGGTTGAAATATTTTGTAGAGTAAAATTATGGTTATATAGGGTGGTTCAAAAATAAGTTTTAATGTTTGACAAATTGGCAGCAGTGTATACAGGATGGTTTTATTATAGATGGAAGTAGACTTAGTTATACAAAGCGGTTAAAAAAAAGTTTAATAAAATTGTTATATAGTGTGGCCAACAAGCAGTTGCAGTTTGGATGAGTGTTTAAATAAACGTTTGGTGTTAGGGTGCAAAATTGTGTTTTTAAATTTGTGACACACCAAGGGTTCTACCGGATTTCCATCAGGTTGGATCTAAGAAGTTAAAAAATAATTCTTATATAGGGTAGACCATGAACAGTTGTATTTTACTGTATGGAATATCTGAGATTATATACTATTAGAGTGTGTTTAACACAATGTTAGAAAAGCGGCATATAAAGGGTGATTACCCTATATTTTATAGGATAAAGAGAAATTGTATTTTTAAAGGTGGTACAAAAAATATCAGAAATAATTGTTATACAGCGTAGACCATAAGTAGTTGCGTAGCTGAAATATAGGGTAGAGATGTGTTATAGTTAGGTATTCAAAAAGTTATATTGGGTGACAAATAAACAGCAGCATATACAGGATGGTTGCAATATAGGGTGAAGTAGGGTTACAGTTATTCAAGGTGATTAAAAAAAATTTCGAATAAAATTGTTACATAGGATCGCCCATAAGTACTTGCAGTTTGGGTGAAATATATTGGGATTGGTGGATTTATAGTTAAGTATTATTAATTAATTATTAAGTTTTTTTTATTTAGAATAATCCATATATTTCATAAGGTATTTCTTTTTGCGAAAGCTTGAACATTCCGTACGCGGGTGAAATCGCGGGTAACGGCTAGTTCTATATAAAAATATAAATAGCTAGTTTTCCTATAATTCTGAAACAAACAGAAATTATTCAACTATCTTTTTTGGAGTTAACCTAAGTAGAAACTTTGAATTGTGATAGACAACTAACTATCGTTAACTATGCAATTTCGCCAATTCAAATACTACTTATATATTATGTTGTTCAGTTTTCGCGGGTATTAAATGTATCAGGTGGTTTCCGGGAACTCGTCCGCGGAGTTGAATAACTGATTCCTCCCGGAATCCATGGTAAAATGACGTTTCGGTAGAGTCACATCTGCCCTTTTCAGGTCGGTTAGCATAGTTCTCGTATCCATTTGCTCAAACTTCTACTACACTATATTCGATTAACCAGAATCCTGAGCAGACGGATACTAAAACTATGCTAACCGACCTGATGAAGACAAATGTGACTGACGAAACGTTCAAAATGGCAACCTTGATATGTCATGTTTGAAACATGAAACAAAATGCAAGTAAATTTACTGTAAACTTAAAACATCATCCTTAAATTTACAAGGTCGCAGCAATTTTCTCACAAACCTACCTTTGTCATATTTGACGTGACACTTTAAAATCAAAAAAGAACATACATACATACATACAAGAACTTACAGGTATGGTAAACAAAATAATAAGTAAAAACGATTTTTTAACACAACTTTTAATAAAAACCGATATTTCTTTTTTAGACCAGACTGATTTTCAGCCAGAAATAGCATCTTTAAAGAAAAGACTGCAACCAATAAAAGGTCAGAAGAATGTGAAGCGTCGCCAAGACATATCCAGAATGGATTTACAGGCTATCGAAGCAAAAATTCAAATTTTAGAAATGATGCTAGAAATTTTCCAAAAGAACACATATTTCATTCCTGATATCAAAAACGACTCTATTAAAATAATTCGTTTGGTTCTGAAAGTTTTAGCTCGAGACGAGGATAACATAACTCATCAAGAAATCGATGATATCACTATGGAAATCCACAGACTTTCCCGTTGTGTCCAGTTGGAAGTTATCATGATATCAGTCGTTTACGCTATGAGTTCACAGTCAGCAGAAGTCAAAGAAATAACAGATAAAATCAAAACGTCAATCAACAATATAACAAGGTGTGTATAGTATAAACTAGTTGCTCTTTGTGATTTATTAACAGTTTTGAGATTTTTAGACATTTCTTGAGCAGTTTTGACAGTTTTTTCTATTTGACATTATTCCGACTTGACCATACAGTGTATGGCAGCACACTCCTTCTAAGGCAAGCATAGCGTGCCTTTAGGGGAAAATTCACTAAACCCCAGATATCCTAGATATCAAAAGGGTTTAGTTCTGTAGGAGCCTTTGCCAGGTTGGAGCCGTGGCAGTTTCCCATGAATTTTCTGACAGTCCGTGCTGTTCCTAACAGGACGGCCCACTGTGTCTTTATTTGAAATTCCAAATTAATTACTAATTGACTATTTTTTCAGCCTGCTTAATATCTATTAATTAAGGTTGTTTTTCTAGAGACTTTATCTACTTAAACTATATCTGGTCTATTGTGAGCAACAGTCCGATCGGTCAGTTGTTATTATAGTCCCTTCTAGTTGTTATTTTCTAAAACAGATTCTGGTTTGTACATATAGTAGGGTATTCTTACCGATTGTTGCAGTATTTTTGCCACAGCATCGTGTCGTTCCTTGTATTCAGTTCCAGCTAACGCTTGACAACGTCCTGTGATATGCTGGATAGATTCAGATGTTTGGCAACCGTATCTGCATCTGTCGTTGTTGATAGAAGGGTCTTTAACGATGTACTACAGGTAGTTCTTAGTTGGAATTACTTTATCTTGGATTGCCAATATCAAGCCTTCCGTTTCAGGGAACATATGACCAGAGAGCAACCAGTAGTTCGACGCTAAACTGTCGACATAATCTTGGTTGAAGTCATTTACATGTCTTCCATGAAGGGGCTTCTGTTTCCATTTGACCAGTGTCTGAGCAGTTGTCTGATGGTATACTTAAACTTGTTTTTCTGTCAGTCGCAGGGGTGTTGAGTCATCAACCTGACATATGACTCTGTGTAGATCAGAAAATTCTGCGAATTTCTGGAAATGATTACGCAAATTAGAAATTAGTTGATCACGTAACTTGCCTATATCTGCCAATCCTCTTCCTCCTTTACACCGGGGCAGTATTGTACTTTCGACACAGCTCTTTGGTGGTGATTTTGAGCTTTTGTTAGTAGTACTCTAACTTTCTGTTGTAATTGTTCAATGTCAGTCTTGTACCAGTTAACTATACCGAGAGAGTAACTGAGTACTGAACACGCGTAGGTGTTAATGGCCTGAAACAGATTATTACTGTTAAGTTTGGTCATCAGCAGTTGTCTTACCCTTCTATAAAACTCTGTTGTTAGGTCCTTTTTCATGGTGGAGTGATAAATTCGTTGAGCCTGCTTTATTCCAATGTATTTGTAAGTATGGCCTTCCTCCATGTATTCAATTAAGGTGCCATCTCTCATTTCGTAAGGCCCTGCTGTATTTTGCTTTACTATATTAATAATGGGGCATTTGTCTACGCCAAATTGCATATTGATGTCACTAGAGAACCCTTCTGCTAGTTTAAGCATATCATGCAGCTGTTGTTTCAAAGCCGCCATCAACTTTAAGTCGTCCATGTATAACAAATGGTGTATCTTTAATGTTTGTACGTTACTTTACTTTATATAGTTTCAGCACCTGAATGAACCAATCATGTGGAACTGAATCAAGGGCCTTTTTGTAGTCCACATATGCCATGTAGAGATTTCGTCGTTTGACGTGGTGCTGATTGCAGACAACGGAATCAATTATTAGTTGTTCTTTGTACCCCATCGAGTTTTTCGGGCATCCTTTTTGTGGTTCGGTAATTATAGTGTTCTGCTCACAATGTCTGAAAAGGCGATGATTAATGCACGACGTTATAAGTTTGTATAAGGTTGGGAGGCAAGTGATTGGTCGGTACTTTGCTGGGTCCTGTGTACATAGGTCCTATTTGACATTATTATATCCGACTGGACCATACAATGTATGGCAGCACACTCCCTCTAAGGCACGCATAGCGTTCCTTTAGGGGAAAATTCCCTAAACCCCAGATATACTACATATCAAAAGGGTTTAGCTCTGTGGGAGCCCTTGCCAGGTTATCAAGCCCGTGGTTGGTGTCGTGGCTGCAGTTTTCATATGAATAATTTTTTTTGGGTGGTGATGGACTGATTAAGACTGCAAAACGTATATTTTTGTTCATGTATTTCCAGGATATATAAAATTGTATAGTAATAAAATTTATTCTTATGAAAAACATGATTAATTGGTTAAAATTTAATCTTTAAATAAAAATTCCAAAATTTGTGGGGGTGAGGTTGAACCCGACACTCCCCGCTGGCTACGGGCTTGCCTGCTGTTATTTAATATTAGGTAAATACACCTATTTTGACAATTTTTTCACTGATGATTAGAATCTCGAAAATACATTGAAAACTCGTATGACTGCATTGAAAACATTCAACCTAAACGTTAAAAAAGTAAGTAAAGTGAAATTCACTACAGATGGCCATGGATATCAGGGTTGTCAGATCTATCTATTTATCGTGAATCTTACGATCTGTGCATAATTTCAAGATTTTTGTTATCTTCGTCAAATTGAAGGTTATCCGACAAAAAAAAAATAAATCTAAATTAAAAGTATAAGGCTAAAATTAATAAAATATCATAAATAAATGGATCTGGTGTAACACAATTCTGATTTTAGTTAACCAATCATATTTACGATGCAATGAAAAGTTGCAAACTTGCGAGAGCCAAATAAACGGCGATTATTATGTAATATAATATTTCGTGAGTTCTATTTCAATAGCATGACTATGTAATATAGCTTTAGCGAAGGGTAAAAACTTGATAGTTTTACATTTAATTTTTTTTTCACGTTTGAGTCAACGTTACAATTTTCTGTCTAAGGAATCTGGCAGCACTCTTACTATTATAAGTTTGACATTAGCAGTATGGACGCAAATATTGTTTTTTTTTATTTATTTTATTTAATGAATGAACCAATATTATAAATAAATTTTAGCATGCTGCACTGAAGGTCGTCTGTACCTACTAAACAAAACAAAAATACAGAAAATCGGTTGAGGTACAGAGGAAAAAGTGATACTGAATCGTTCTGTCTATTTATATATAATAGAATCACCTGTGGTCGATATTCGACCAATTGTGTCAATACGTAACGATATTCAACTTGTTTTTCAAATATAATTAAGAGGATTTTATCTGTGTGCACATTCTTAATTCTTACTAATGTGAGGTATGGCAAAGAGACAGTAAGTGGAAATCAAAGACCAAAATTTAGTTAACATAATATTTTCTGAAGTAACTACTCGATACTCGAGTACTCGTAACTTGCCCGGATCCGAAGTAATACAAAATTCACCAGCGGTATAGTTATTCGAGTACTCGAATGTTTCTGTAAGTATCGAATACATGATGAATGGTAATGTAAACATACTTGACATGGGCTGAGTCAATTTTTAGCCGCAGAACCGGTCGAAACGTATGATGGCGACCAAAATGAATAGTGCCATCGATCAATATTTTAAGGAAGCTTCTTTGAAGTAATTACAGATTTCTTATTTATAATAAATAGGTCAAAAAAAGTTTTATATTAATAATCAAATTCATAATTATTTATGTGTTATAATATAGAAATAATAACAATAAAATGTTGGTTTACAGTTTTATTATAAAATTGCATTGTTACAGCTTTTATATTAGTCTATAAGACTGTTTGGCGGACAAATGATTTCTCAACCAACGTCACATGGCGCGCCGCCCATCCCTTAAGAATTCGAACTTAAAGAAGTCCAAAGTACACGATTTAGTGAAAAAGAACAAAGATGGCAGTTGAATTTTAAATTATTTGTGGTTGTGGATTTAGTCTCTCCGTTTGTGTTGTGTGTATGTATTTTCGGAAAATCTGTTACTTTATTATTATAAATATTATATATTCATTATAAAATTTTGCCAGGTGAGTGAAGCTCTGATAGCATGACTGAAAATCACTATGTACATATGGGGGGTATGAAGCCGGCGAGACGTCGGGCGCTGCCCCGATACTTTATTTTTATCAACACATTCCAATAAGTCAAACATTGCTGTCGTTTCCATATCAAACGTAAGATATCTACGGTCAGCAGCATGCACGAGTTAATAATTTGGATAAACTTAAAACCAATCAGTCTATCAATGAAATTACTAACATGTTTGAAAATGTCCAGAGAGAATTTTATGATAGATTGGGATAATGTCTGGTTAAAATAAAGGCCTTTTTGACAATTTGCGCCACTAACAGTTAGAAAAATAATTGTCCGCAGTTAACTAATTATTACCAATTTAGTTTTTATATAAATACATCTATAGATTTATTTTTTAAAAGAATCACTAGGTTGGGTGTTTTATTTTTAAGAGTATCATTTCTTTTTTTGGTTAGAGGCGAGTGACTTAATTTAATATGAAATGTAAAACCGTTTTTTGAAAAGATATACTTAGGACCCATACACTGCTAAATCAGTGGCGTACCAATAACAGATATAATGAGAATCAGACCTACACCATTTACCACTATCGAAATATCTACATTTACTCATATGATGTTATCAAACGTCGTTACATCTGCTACTAAATACCGAAATCGAGAGCCTTAATATTTACACCGCATATATCGAACGAGTACACCATTAACGAATATTTATAGAAACGAGTACTTAACTGAAAAGTAACGAATAGTTACGAGTACTCAAAAGTAACCATACTTTACACTTCTAGAATGTGGATAACCAAACTGTAGTCATAAATTCATGGATTCATAAAAAATGTTGGTACATATATCCATATAATCGGACATTTGCTCTATAATTTAATTTTTTAAAGATGCAATGATTTGGTTAAATTTCAATTCTCTAACATTTATTAAATACTCATTGTAAGAATGCATATATAGAAAGGGACAAAGTCTGGCTGTACAACCCCCAACGAAGCAAGGGTAAATCTCTAAAGCTTACACCGCCTGGGATGGTCTATACGAGGTGGTCAAGAGGATTAATGACGTCGTCTACCGTACCGTATCCTTCGGAATCCCAGGGCTAAGTTGAAGGTGGTCCATTTAGATCGACTCGCTGCCTACCATGGAGAGGACGTTTCTGATCGGGGCCATCAGAATTAAAGGGAGGGCAGTGTTATAAAATTTATCCCACCCCGTCCCTGGCGAAAACAACGTAAAGCATTATTCATCTCAATTAAACATCAATCGCTGGGATAGTGAAAAAAGAAGAACTAGAAGGTTCAGAGGGAAAAAAAACTGTGAATCTGGACGCTGTGCGAACAAAGATAGAACTACCAGAAAATTCTTCGTACACTATAAAATGGATATTAATTTGAGTAGAGTTAGTTAGTTTGGTGCGTTCAGCTTATTTTGTTGTTATGATTTTGATGTAAATATTAGAATCAACTGTTAAAAATATTTGATGTTTTACCTGTAAATAGATGTTCTAGAAAGTGCAGTGATTATTAGTTCTTTTAATTATATTGACTTTGAACCCACGGAGTTTATACCAATATGCTAGCCATTGTTTGGGCAGTCAAGCACTACAGGCCTTATCTTTTTGGAAGAAAGTTTATTTTACTCTGCGATCACCGCCTGCTTACTTGGCTCTTCTCTATCAAATATCCTGGCAGTCGTCTAGCCAGATGGCGCCTTAAGCTACAGGAGTATAACAAGAAAATCGAATACAAGCCCGGCAAGGTAAACTTGAACGCAGACGCTCTTTCCCTTATCAAAATTAATCACTTAAAACAATGCACCGACTTTATTTCTTAAATCAACATTTTTGCAAATAACGAAACCGACCCAGAACAACCAGACTCCGATAATGATCAACAACCCGATGAGCATGACGAACGAATGACAACGGAATTTAATCGATTTGTGCAACTATATAAAACCGAGTCGACTATCGATTATTCAAAAATCGAAATCTCTAACGCCCAACTTTTAGACAAAACTCACAAACGAATAGTCACTTTCTTCTGGCAAAATAAACTCAATGACTTGCATGACAAAATCATCCTATATATATATATATATATATATATATATATATATATATATATATATATGTTTGTGTATACTGTTTCACGGATGGAAATATGTGGTTGATGATTTATTCCGGTGTACATCCGTTCGTCTGTATTCGTTTGAAAAATCACTTGACGTTTCGCCAAAATCATATTTGGCTTTCTCAAAAGATACTAAGTAAGTAAGTTAGTAAGTAAGTTCATATTTCATATTCATATTTGGCTTTCTCAAAAGATACTAAGTAAGTAAGTTACTTAGTAAGTAAGTTACTTAGTATCTTTTGAGAAAGCCAAATATGATTTTGGCGAAACGTCAAGTGATTTTTCAAACGAATACAGACGAACGGATGTACACCGGAATAAATCATCAACCCCAATATATATATATATTTGCAACTGCTCATGGACCACGCATCACATTGTTTTAAAAAAAAAAACACCCAGTTAGACTACAATTCCACTTCAACCATTCTGTTTATGCGACTGCACTCTTTGTTTCTAATTTTTTAAAACTACCTTGTGTAACTAATTTTATACCTCCCTATAATCTCAATCATCATATATATGCAAGTTATGGTTGTCTACCCATCAATAAATTCTTTTCTAACATTTTTATAATCAGCTGTATAATTATAATTCCTCTCTCTCTCTATATTGTGTCTATCCTGTATATCGGCTTATGGGCATTTTTGTTCTAACATATTTTAAGGCACACTGTATAACTGCCGGGTGGGCCATTTTAATCTATCCAAACCAATCGTTTCGTTTCGTTTCCTTCCTATGCATGATATGAAAAAAGAGTTCATACAAAACTTGTTAAAAGCGAAGGGGGACACCTTTGGGTGCAATTAATTTTGACCTTGAACTTTATTTTCAAGGTCATTTGAAGATCAGAGTATTTTGTTTTAATGGCAACCCGTGTTTTTGACACCGAATTCGGGAAGAGGGGGAAATGTTACGTTTGGGATGATATAGATACAATTTTTTGTGTCAATATAACCTTGAGGTAAGAAATATGTTAAACTCTAGATTTTTACATTTTACCAATATTTTTGGTAGAACAAGTGTACAGAGATTGTGTATGCTTTTACGCCATGTTAAATACCTCATTAGAGCAAACATTAAAAGAAAATAACGAAATCAGCAGTAATTATTACATATCGTAAAAACATCTTAGATGATTTATCCAGAAAAGAAGAAAATTTATTTCAAAATATATTTTTTCTATTACTGTGATGCGATAATTATCACTCAGGTGCCCGTCTCATTGTTATTTAGTCAAAAAATGTGAAAAATAGTCATATCAGGATTTTAAGCTTTAGACCTTGAGTAACCTTTTGAAGGTCACAAAAAATGTAGTAATATCACTTTAGACGTAAATTTTCCCGTTCTTCCCGAATACGGTGTCAAAAACAGGGGTTCCCATTAAAAAAACACCCTGATCTGCAAATGACCTTGAAAATGATGCTCAAGGTCAAAATTAATTGCACCAAAAGGTGTCCCCCTTCACCTTGAATATGTTTTGTATAAACTTTTTTTATACCATGCTTAGGAACGAAGCATTTCGGGTGCATAGATTAAAATGACCTACCTTGTATAAATGTACCCTAGCACATATTTCCACCACCCTGTATCTGCATACCTAATATTTTTAACCACCCTGTAGAACTACAATTCTACTGCGCTTCCCTATACATGTAACCGCTAATGGGCTATCGTATATAATTATTTATTCTAAGCACCGTGTTTAAATATAATTGCACTTCACTCGTTATTTTAACCACTCTACATTTGCAACTGCTTGTGGGCCAAAAAAAAACTTTTGGTTAATAACATATCTAGATTCACCCTGTATAATTATAATCTACAGCGCCTTATATTTCATTCGATTTATATATGTATATGTAACTTCATTGGGCTACATATAATTTTTACACATCCAAGAATCGCCTAAACAATACTTTTTAACCTTGGATGGGGGGCGGAGGGGTAGTTGTAAAAATGTAAGGCTAGAAAAATAACAAATAGTGATAAAATTCTTATAAGAATCTACATGTCAATTTGTATTTAAAGGTTTTTCAAAGTAGTTTTACTCCCTGTATTGAACTCCTTGAAATGTCAAGACAGCTGTCATAATTGGCACAAGCTCATTCTTTCTAAGTTATATGTATTATGTTATTTTCACCCCTTTCAATATTCTTATACTAGATTTTTCACAAATGCTCAAGCTGTCTCCCAGACAAATTTAATCAAAATTGATTCAATTTGAGTGATTCTATACAAACTTTCAATTCTTGTTCATTCCATTTAATTTTTTTAGGGGTTGAATTTACAAAAAAGCTTAAATAATGTTTACTTAGAATTGCAGATAACTTTTTAGGCTGTATCTCTTACCACAGTAGAAATCATGCTTAAATGTATGTACCTCCATACACCACGGTGTAAGATTATACCTATTCCCACAATACCAAAATCACATTCCCTTATTGAGGATTAAAATTTTTATTTACTAGGTGGAGATACATAGCATGTGTGTACCAATCAAGTTACACAAGTACAAAAAATGTTTATTGTAGTTTGAATTCTTCAAAAAACAGGGAAAATGTTTGTGGTACAAAATGTTATTTTGGGTATATAACATTTTTGTATCAGTCTGTATACTTAGAATTCTACTCCACCCTACATTTCAACCATCATGTATATCCTTGAGCAACCTTGACACTTTTTCCAGGAGTGTTTTGTCCAATATTAAATTTAAGGATAATGTTATTCTGATCGATAATGTTAGGGGTTGCCTCTAAACCTATTACGGCTTGTAGATCATAACATTCCTTTGTAATATTTTTAAACCCACCTGTATAACTGTAATTATACTCCGTCGCATATTTCAACGATCCTATATAAACAACCACTTGTGGATATTAATTTTTTTAATCACTCTAAAAACTATATTTCCACTCTATGATATATTTCAACAACTGCTTCTAACGTTTTTTCATCCACGTTTTATAACTATAATAACTCAAGAACATAGTTCAAATATCCTAACTGCTTACATAACACATTTTTTCTAAGAGTTTTTTATCTACCCTTTTTAAATATGATTCTTCCTACCCTTATTTCAACCACATTTTATATGTAACTATTTATGAGCCAAATAATAATATAACATTTTGTTATCCAGCCTGTATATAAATATAATTCTGCTGCACCCGTTTTTCAACTACCTAGTATATGCAAATATTTATGGCCCACCGAGTTCAATTCTTTTGAACGACCCCGTATAACTCTTATTCCAACCACTTTGTATATATGCAGGTGCTTAAGGTCCACCTAATATAACTTTTTTTAAAAGATATTTCAAACCCATGTAATTCTTTCCGCTCTATGCTTTACCTATCCTATAAATGGACGCCCTGTAAAATTATGCTTGATATATCAGTTGCATTTTTTAAATCGAAACATTGGCATATTCCGAATTTTGAATGAAATCTAAGCTAATACATGTATCTAATATTTGGTGCGTGCGGTGGAACCAATAGTGTAATTGTATGTTACCCAACATCGTAGTAGTTACGAACTTTTCGAGATTTTTCAATCCATTGAACGCAAGACAATATATTGTTTCTAGTCGCTCCCCTCAACTGATTGAAATCTCGAATATTTATATAATCAATAAAGTTCATTTGTTTTTCTTTGCTTTATTTATTTACTATTGTTAACTTCAATTGGAGCTTCATCGACTACTGAATTCTTGTCGTAATCGTAATCTGTCAGCCCGTAAACCAGCATGAAGATTGTTGCCATTTAATATATTGAAGGAAATATTGTTTGATTGTAACTTTTCTTATGTGCATTGTTTAATTCTCCGCAATAAAATGGCCACTGCAAATCAGTGAATAATATAAATATTAAATCTTATACTGGTTAATAGAATAACAGTTATGATAAAATTTGATGTATTCAATAACGTAGAAATGAAATTTATTTTTATACTAAAGCATTTTTTATTAATTCCCAAGATGTCAGTTCGCTTCTACAGTCAACGAAAACGTGTTGTCTGCAATTGTTTTGTAGGCATCTATTAAAAAGTCACAATTAGAAATAAACTGATTAAGTAAGATTGAGTTCCCATCAAATGGTGTTATCATATCTACGTAAAATTTTAACATTAATTTGCTCATTTTCTTGAGGTGAAGTGGTTCTAGTAGCCATTTCCTCGTTTATAGCTAAATTGGTATTAATGCTATTAATCAATTGGTCTATCTCTGAATCAAGACTCATAAATTCAAACAAGCCTGAGATGTTAAAATATTTTCTATATCTAAAAACTACTGTGCTAAATAGACTCTAATAAAAAAAATCTTTCTTTATGTAATTGTTATTTCAATTATAAAATCATCAAATATAAATTCTTCAAGTGTAAATTTATCAAAATATTAATCTTCAATAAAAACACAAAAACTCTTAAAACTAAGTTTTCTCGATCAAGGAAATTTTTTCCAACCAAGGAAATTAGGTGAAAAGGAAATAGAAAAACTCGGTTACACTAACGTTCAGAGCTCTTCCTCTTCCTACTCGTGATCCTGAAGCTATTGTTTTCTCGTTCACTGGTCCGGTCGGCGTCTAAGAGTCAAAACTCATGTACTCGGAAGCTTGGAAAAATCAGCCCAATACTATGACTTTCTCCTGAACCAGTACTACGCCAATGCTACTGAGACTGCGTCAGTTAAGTTATTTCTTGTTTAAAATCAGTTTTTAAAAAATTTCAAAAGTCTTCCAAAAAATAAACAAAATTACGTGAACATCGAACAATGGTTAAGCTTACAATAAATCTAAAATACAATCTTTTCGCATAAAGGATACAAAAGGCGTCAGCGTTTATTTCAACGTGACGCAAACATTATTAATATGCAATAAACTATTTAATTCATATAACTCGCGGGTTGGTGTCTTTTTTGAAATACTTTTTATATATAAAGAAAATTATAAAGTAGAGTACTTTTTGATTTGCTCTACATGATGCCAACATTGCTATTTTATATCTAAAATTCATTGATATTGTTGCAGATATACTATGGAACAAGATGACGAGTTGCGGGGCCAATTGGAAGAGTTGAAGAAAAAGACCGGTTCCATTGTGAGTATCACCGAACGGGAAAGAAAAGAAATCGTAGGTGCTCTTAAGCTGAGTCCTGGACATTGGTTTAAATGCAAGAACGGCCACCCTTACATCATAACAGAATGTGGGGGTGCAATGGTGGAAGGAAGATGTAACGAATGTGGAGCACCAATTGGCGGAAGGGATCATCGGCTACTACACGGAAGTCACACAAACATGATGGACGGAGCCAGTCATCCAGCATGGTCTGAAGCTGCCAATATGTTGAATTATGCAGAATTTCGCTAGCCTTACGATGTTTTATACATTTGCAATACTAAATAAATATATATTCTTAACATTTCTTTACTAATAGATGTTGTTCTAAATTCTGCTTTTGGTTTTCTTCTACCTGCTACTTAGTTAGTCCTAAGTGTGCAACTTGTTTATAATTCGTTCACGATATCTTAACCCAATAAAATAGTTATTAAAGCAGATCACCATGTAGTTTCTGAAAACGGTTTAACCGAATTAGATAGTTATTAAGCAGAGCTTCAGCTGGTTTCCCGAAAACGGTTTAACCGAATTAGATCGTTATTAAAGCAGAACCCCAGGTGGTTTCCCGAAAACAGCTTAATCAAATTACATTGTTATTAAGGCAGAGCCCCAGGTGGTTTCTCCAAAACAGCTTACCCGAATTAGATAGTTATCCAGGCAGATCGCCAGGTATTTTCAGGAAAACGGCTTAAACAAATTAAATAGTTATTAAGGCAGTGCAGAGCCCTAGGTGGTTTCTTGAAAACAGCTTAACCAAATTAGGTGGTTATTAATTCAGAAGCCCCAGGTGGTTACCCGAAAACAGCTTATCCGAATTAGATGGTTATCTAAGTATCCTGGTGGTTGCCCGAAAACGGCTTATCCGTATTGGATGGTTATTAAGGCAGAACATCAGGTCTTTTCCCGCAAACGGCTTAACCGAATTAGGTAACTATTAAGGTAGATCACCCGGTGGTTCCCAAAAACGGCTTAACCGAACTAGAGGATCGTTAAGGCATGACAGAGCCCTAGATCGGTTCCTGAAAACAGCTTAACTGAATTAAATGGTTATTAAGGCAGATCACAAGGTGGTTTACCGAAAACAGTTTAACCGAATTAAGGAGTTATAGAAGCAGATTGCGAGGTCGTTTCCCGAAAATGGCTTAACCGAGTTAAATAGTGATTAAGGCAGATCACCAGGTGGTTTCTCGAAAACTGCTTAACCGAATTAGATGGATATTAAGGCAGATCACCAGTTGGTTTCCAAAAATAGCTTAACCGAATTAGATTGTTATTAAAGTAGAGCTCAAGGTGGTTTCCTGAAAACGGCTTAACCCAATTAGATGGCTATTAAGGCAAATCACCAGGTGTATTCAGGAAAACGGCTTAACCGAATTAGATAATTATTAAGGCAGTTCACCCGGTGGTTTCCCGAAAACGGCTTAACAGAATTAGATACTTATTCAGGCAGATCACCAGGTGGTTGCCGGAAAACGGCTTACCCGAATTAGATGGTTATCGGGCAGATCACTAGCAGGAGCGGCTGTCCCTTAAGTGCCCTCGTACGCTGAACCACCAAATTTAATAAGTTTAAAAATCAACACAAAATATTTAATAATTATCATTTCAATACCAACGAATTTATCAAAAACACAATTTACTCTAATCCACACTATTAAGAGTTATATTCACTGTAAACGTGAGATACGATTTAACCTTCTTAAAGCGTAAGATAGAAGATAGTTAATGCAAACTATATGGAGTAATTGGCTGATTCTCGTAAACCGCACCGAGACACCGAGCTCTGCTGATATTGAGCGAACGGGTATATACTTCGATAATTCAAATTTTTGTTTAAATGATTTAATTAGTAGTTGCTCTGTTTTTGTACTCGTAGTCTATGAACGGATATTTAAAATACAGAGTCGGACATAGTGTGTGTGTTTAAATAACTGAAAATGAGTACCAACTTACACCTTGACTATATAAAAACAATAATAAATCGTTTCAAAACAAATTTGATATAAAATTGGCTGGTCCACCTAGGCCATACCTTAATTTAAAACAAGAATGCAAACCGAGAAATAAAGTATTTACCCGAAGTTTTAAAAGTGAAATTTATAATAAAAAGAATTGGTTGTTGTTGTTTTTCTTGCATTATTTATGGCGGAAAATCAATTTGGACGGAAACAGGAGTGAAGGATTAAAACGATTAAGCAAAATACCCTTTCTGTGCTTAGTACTGATAAAAAAGTGTTCAATCAATGACAGACTTTAATAAAAAGGTCATGGAACATTTCGTTTCCGAAAAAAGTCGACTAATATTTTAATGTATAAGAAATAAATGCAGTATTAGCAAATCTATGGTTTGTTTTATTGCATCTTTGAATCCTAATATTTGACCAGTAAAGTGCACCACCAGTTTCATAACCCACCAGCCGCCACTGAATTAGATGATTATTAAAACAGATCACCCGGTAGTTCCCGAAAACAGCTCAACGAAATTAGATAGTTATTAAGGCATGGCAGAGCCCTAAGTGGTATTCTGAAAACAACTTAAGCGAATTTGGTGGTTATTAAGGCAGGAGCCCCAGATGGTTTCCAGAAAACAGCTTACCCGAATTAGATATTTATCCAGGCAGATCACCAGATGATTGCCCGAAAACTGCTTACCCGTATTAGTTGGTAATTAAGGCAGATCACCAGGTCTTTTCCCGAATACGGCTTAACCGAATTAGATAATTATCAAGGTAGATCACTTGGTGGGTTCCCGAAAACGGCTTCAATGAATTAGATAATTATTAACGCAGAGCCCCAGTTCGTTTCCCGAAAACGGCTTAATCCAAATAGAGAGTTATTAAGCCAAATCCCCAGGGGGTCACATATAACATACTGTTTTCAGACTCATATTTAAGGTTGTCATCGATGTAGGCTCGACATGGATTTTATGTGACAAACGTGACAACTGACTGGGCTCTGTTAACAGAGATTTAGACATAATCAGATTTTTTTTTACTGAAATTGGTATAGTTGTTTGTTAGTTATTTAAGGTTTGCGCTAACTACAGTTTCCATATCGCCACGAAACTCACAAAATCGGATACCTCAATTTTATGCGCAACTGTCAATATTAATCTATTAACATACTACCATTCTAAAGTCATAAGTCATAGAAAATCTAATTTGGAATAGTGTTGTAGAAATAGTAGTAATTCGTTACAAACTACTCGTGTCACTTGACGGGTGACAAAATAAACGAATACCGACCAGTTCAGCTAATCGTTACAATAGTTACTAATCGGTGGTATGCATTATTCGGTACAAGGTACGATGGAAAAACGGCTGGCGGTACTAACTTTAACGTAAAAACATAATAATTTCGAAGCGTCTCAATTAGGGATTATTTACGAGCTTTTAATTGACGTATTTTTAATTATTAATTTAAAACTGCTAAAAAAATACTATTTCCGAGCTCTTTAATGGTATATTTCATATAAATAAACGAATAAATATGCAGAGGCTTGGAACTGGGTGATTTAGAAATTTTGGAAATTAACCACATGATCTACGATTCAAATTCTGAAAGGGTGCAAATAACCCCCCAAAATGTGTAGTTTTTTTAAATTTTATGAATTTCAGGTTTTGAAAACCACCCGTTTCATGTACGATTTACCAGCTATCCAATAGTATAATACACTGCTAGTACTACTAATTTTGAAAATTTTTAAAATTGCCAATATAAGCTAGGACGAGCTCACCAATGATATGCAGGGTGGAAATGAATAAGTGCGAAAGATTTCAAGATGTGCTTTCTCGAGTCATTTTATGACTCCTATGAACATGTAGGCAAACGTTTCGTGGTTGTTAATAATGGCTTACCTTGAAAAACTTGCTTCGTCCGTGAATATAATATGCTCAAGAAATTCTGGGTGTTGTCTAATGGATATAACAGCAAATACCGTCATATGATCAACAGGTAGCTGTAGAGTAATTTGCCTAGGGCTGGTGTATTTCGCTGTGCAGAAAACAGAAAAACAACTCTGCTACCTCCACCTGAAACTCAGTCGCCAATTACATGGAGTACTGTGGGACCGAGTGGAGCTGCTAACATACTGGCGCACCGAGACCGACAAAACACAAACATCTTCCAAACTCCAGAAGAAATTGGAGAATCTACAAAGTCTCGAAAATACGAACAACTCACAGCCCATGACAACACCCGCAGTGTCCACAACATCACGAACTACCCATTATCCACCACAGAAATTAGTGTTCTTAGTAACACTTGAGCATTCCATTCTCTACTCTTAGAGAGTCCCATTGGGCCCATAACGATTTCAGGACGCCCAAGTGTCTAGCTACCTCGTCCCATCGTGGCCTGGGTGCCCCACTATTTTTGAGTGACAGGATTGGTTCGATGTCTGGATCAGCCATTCGGTCCTGGACGCACTGTTCCGTTGGCCAGTCTTCATTCTTCAGATGGTCGACCCCTGACCAGAATGTCGTCGAGGTATACTAAGCACGTCCTCCATGTCAACCCGCTCAGTACATCCTCCATTAGCCTCTCAAATGTAGCGGGAGCATTACATAACCCAAACGGCATGACCGTGAACTGAAACAGCCCTTTACTGGTGTAGAACGCTGTCTTCTCTCTGTCGTTTTCGTGTAGACCAACCTACCAATATGCACTCTTTCGGTCTAGTGTGGAGAACCAACGGGAGCCTGCTAGTGTGGTCAGAGTGTCATCAATTCGGGGTAGTGGATAGCTGTCTTTCTTCGTGACGTCATTAAGCTTTTTGTAATCCACGCAAAATCGGGTGGTTCCAGCCTTTTTCTTAACTAGCACGACGGGAGCGGACCATGGGCTGATGGATGGCTCAATAACTCCATTTTGCAACATGGACTCGATGTTTTCCTCGACTGCCTGTTGTTGCCCTAATGGTAGTGTCCTAGGTGGTATTCTGATGGGTTGAGCCTTTCCGATATCTATTCGGTGCTGGATGATGTTTGTGCGACCGGTGGTTCCATCTTGGCTGTTAAAGATTTGCCAGTGATTTGCAATAATTTGTTTGGCTTTATTCTGTTCCTCAGGTCGGCAAACTGTTGTAGAAACTCTTTGCTGGGCCCTGTCTCCTTACCCGATGTCTGGTACTCTTCTTCGCAATTGATGATGGTCTCTACTGGCTCGAAATAAGCTATTTCTTGACCATTGGCAATTCTAATGTCATTGTTGGACAAATTAAGGACTCTAATCGGTATTTCTTGTCCGGTTTTAACTAAAACCCTTCCAACTAAGTCGTCATGGGCTGAGTGTACGGGCTCCACTATTCCAACGCAGCTCCCAGGATTGCTTTCTAGCTGCCCATGAATAATCTGTTCCGTTCGACCGCGAATTCTGGCTGAGGATTTGCTACAATTTTTATGGAGGTCACTGAGCTGTTGACGGGGCGTGTCAATAAAAATTCCTCATTTAGGAACCGAAGAACATCATACCTCGGGCCTAACATAAATCCATGCTGGCTGATTAGGTCCATACCCAGTATAAAATCGTCCTCAATATCAGCTACCATAACCCTATGCCGGATTCTGTTGTCCCCTATCTGTGGTACTACACCTGCCTCATCCTGTATTGACATGGACTCGCCGGTGACTGTTCTGAGCTGGATGTTGTTGTTAGCTGGCCGGATTTCCGATGGAGACAGCGACGCTGGTGTTGATGGTGATGGTAATTGCTCGGCCATGATGGTGCCACCGATGACTAGGCTGCTGCTATCTCGGCAAAACCCCCGGATGGATAATGTTTTGGGGGCTGGTGGAGGGTCAGTCAGCATTCGCCCCCTTATGCTGAGTGGCTGAAGGTCCCTGGACAGGTGGTTGTTTTGTTGGCTACTTCTGGTTGGTGATCGTTCAGATAGCCTCACTCGACAGTCACTTGGAAGTGTCCTGTTCGTCTACACCGGTAGCATGTCCCTCTGTGGTCAGTTCTTTAAGATCGTTCTAGAAGTTCATGAATTCCGGACAACACTGCTTGGAGGGATGGTTCTGGTTCGTCCTGGCTGAAGGAAACTGCTCGCACTCTCGGTTTGGACATATTCATGTCTGCCTCATGTACTTCCACATCCCTGATACCGTTTATGAAACTCTGTGTGGCCAATTGGTCTTTCGTTTCCTCGGGCAGGTCTAGGTAGGACAAGTGTACTAACCGTCTGATCTCTGCTTCCAATTCTTGAAGGCTCTCCGGATTTTTGCGTTTTCCCACTTAATTGCACCTGGGATACTTGGCTCAGGGATTGATTGTCGTATCTCTTGTCCAGGATGGCGAGGATCTTGTCGAAATTGCCTTGTTCATCGACTGGAATGCTTTGAAGGAGTTCTAAGGCCAGACCTCTTAATTAAATTAGAAGAGAAGTAGATTTTTCTTAGTTATCCCATCCATTAGCTGTAGCCACGGCTTCAAATTGCCGTTTATACATGGCCAAGATGAACTGCCATCAAATGTGGGTGGTTTGCTAACGGAACCTTTTACTCATGGTGTTCTGGTATTTTCCTCGCTGTAAATCCTGTTGCATTTTTTTAAATTTCTGTTTCTACCTTGTTTTGGATGACCCTGATTTTATCTGGTACTTCACTTACTTCGCTTTGTACTGGGTTTTTAATGGAACTGATTTCAAATTTTACTTGGCTTTGGATGGAATCGAGGTCACTTTGGTTTCAAGAATATCCACGGTGTTTTTTATGGTCTTAATGTCATAATTTATCTCTTTTATGTCTGACTCAACTATTTGCATTTTTTCATTAACTGTTTCATTAACTAGTGTATTAATTGCTCAAATTGCAGTTGTCTTTTTTCTTCAGTTTGGCCTTGTTTTTCTGCACACTTCGAGAATAATCCTTCCATTAAATTTTGTTGTTTTTCTTCCATGGCAGTGACAAGATTTTGTTGTTTTTCTTCCATGGCAGTGACAAGATTTTGGTGTTCGCTTTTCATCGTAGAAACAAGATTTTGTTGTTCAATTTTCATCGTAGAAACAAGGTTTTCTAATTCTGTTTTACGTTTTTCATCAAAAGATTTCACTAACCTTTGTTGAATTTCTTTTTGATGTTGTTTCTCCTTCTTGTCACGTTTTTCCAGGATCTGAGTTATTTATTCATCTAGTCCATCCGTAACCTGTTTGAATATTTTTTTGGTAGTCTCATCCATTTTTTCTTTTCCATACTTCGGGTTTCCATAAATCATATTGCGATTTTAACTTCACTTAATTCTTCAGTTCTGATCACCAAATTGTTATAAACTCCGTGGGTTCACTTAAAATTGGAAAAGTAATATTCACTATCACTTTCTAGACACTTTTATTTACATCAAATATTCACAACAGCTGATTCGAATATCAAAATAACACGAAATAAGCTTTTCGCAATAACTAACTCTTCTCCGATGCTGAGCCGCTCTTTTTAAAATCCGCATCGAATTCTTTTAGCAAAATCGAGTGTCAACTTTACAGTTGTCAAGTTATTTCGAGATTAAGTTTTTGTTCTCATTAGAAGATTCCAGTCCTTGTTTGTATAGGAATAAAATGTTTTACGTTACTCGCTAGGGACGGAGTGGTTAATTTATAACAATATATATGTATATATATATATATATATATATATATATATATATATATATATATATATATATATATATATATATATATATATATATATATATATATATATATATATATGTAATTGACTGTTCTCGGGAATCTCGTGTGTTTCTCTTGTTTGTCTTAGAAAAGACACTTTTTCGACGTTTCAATTAGATCTCACTCATCTTCTTCGGATTACCGATGTTGTCACTCACTAAGCGTAGTACAAATTGTGAGTGTTGTACAAATTATCGAACCCCCAGAACTAACTTAGTTGAAAATTGTAAATAGTAAAAAATAATTAAGTGGATATATTTAATAAAACCATACAAATAGTTTTAGTTATTTGGTAATCTTTGGCAGATGAAGATGTTTCAATTGATTTTATGACCTTTAATACCATCTCAAATATCGATGAAACCAACAAGTTTTATATTAACGGTATGAAATTAGAATTACCGATAGGCACCTATGAAATACAGGATATTGAAAAAACGCTTCACACTTTGCTAGCTGATCATGAAGAACAACAAAAGGAGACAGCTGTACCACTTGCATTACCGTCACAATCTATACAGAAGAATTTGAAACTTGTGGAAAAAGATGATAATAAAAACAGAAAAACCTGTATTAATATTGAGAGCTATTCATAACACATTTAAATGTGCAATAAAATGTAACAATGAAATTGATTTTCAGAAATCTAACACCATTGGTCGTTTATTAGGATTTAAAAATAGAAAATTAAAACCTAAAAATTGCACTATTCAGATTATCCAATCATCATTTCAAAACTAAATGATATTTGCATTGAATGCAATTTAATTCAGAATTATTTCTATAATGATTGCCAGTTCATATAATACACATATTTTACTCAGATGTTCCGCCTGATTACAAAAATGTTGCAAGCCCCACCAACGTCATTTATCTATACCAATCAATACAAGATATATAAATGAGATTATTATTAAAATAACAGTTCAAAATGGAAATTTGGTTAACGTGAAACGTGAAGTTGTAACGATAAGATTGCATTTAAAACGACTTAATTGATATGGTTTTCATATATGATAATCCATCTAATTATTTATCACAATAGGAACAACCTATAAAATATCTACAGCCAATCTATAAAAAAGCAACAAGTGAAACAGTTAACACCTGTCAATAAGCAAGTTTTAATATCTTTGGGATTCAAGGTCTTAGAGCATTTACTTTCTTGAGATAGCCTGCAGTGCACAAATGTCGTGGTAAGACTAAAGAGAGAGAGGGCAATAGAGAGGGCAAGAGGCTATTTCACTCGGTTGAGAGCTGCTTCCAATAAAGTATGTTGTTCATTGGCTGCGTCCACCGACCATCCACCCACTAAGTGAAATAGTCTCTTACTGTCTCTATTGCCCTCTCTTCCTAGCGTTGCCACGATTTTATGCTTGACAGGCTATATCTAGATGGTAAATGATCTAAGTTCAAGGTACGAGTGAGGTCTAGAAACGTCACATAAATCCAAGATCAGTGTTTGTTTTGTTTTAATTACATTTTAAAATTATTTATAATTTTGGTTTCATATGTGTTCAAAATGCTTGTGGTGACTCACGGGATGCCGATTCAGCTATTACTTAATGTTTTGAAAGGAATGTTTGGGTACGAATTGGACTTTTAATTTGTTATGGTATGCCCATAAATTTAAATGTTACCCAACTACCTAGATATATGGTTTAATCTTTAGTTCTCACCCAATTAACTTGTTGCGTTGATATCGTTTATTTTTCCGTAGATATACTTGTTCTTGTTCTGTGCCCAATTTATTTTCTCTGTTTTGTGTTGTGTGTATTGTTGTGTCTTGTGTATGTAGCTATGTGATCTGTGGTGTACTAAGTTCTTCACAGAAACAAAGTGACGTGTTTAAGGCGGAATTCTGCACAAACGGAGTTAATTATTACATCATAGTCGTAAAATAAGTTGATGGTAAGTATAACATTAAAACCACAATATTTTTATTTTTTTCTCATTCAATTTATATATAAATTATATATAATTATTTTCTTCTTACGCCAGCTATAATATGAATTATATGTATAAGCAGATATTAAATAAATAATCTATTACATTAATTCACATTAATATGTCGTCAAGTAAGATATTTCGTATAGGTCTGCCAATTTAGTTAGGTATTTTGTTTTGATCTGTGGGCGTGACCACGCCTAAGCCTCTCGGAGTATCCATAACAGGTGTATGAATCTTTTTAGCAACTGGGGGTAATAAAAGTTTTAATTTTGTATTATTTATAACTTTCAACCAATTAAAAGAAAACTGCAAGAATAGTTCGAGAGGCGGAAATTAGGGATCGTTACCCACAGATCATACAAAGACCGTTACCCACACTAGTAGGATCGTAGCCACGCCTACGCTTGGTGGTTATAAATATTGTGGGTTTATTACATGCTGCAAGTAAATAATTCGACTTTAAACTTTATTCCTGCTCTCTATTGCTTTTATAACTATTTAAGTAATGGTTTTATTTTTGGTTCTATCTACCTTAGCACATTTCATTTGTTCCATTTCCAACTAGGCGTTTTTTCGTATTAAAAATCCAGTAATATTTATACAGTATGCAAACTATTTCTGACTTCAAACCGACTTATAAAAAGGAAGACGTGTGTTCAGAGATTACTCGAAAACTGCTTAACTGATTTGGTTAGTTTAAATAGTTTCTATTAAGGGTGATCCCGAAATGGTTCCATATGTTTTCAATAACCTAGGTACCGTTTTTCAGATAATCGTAAAAACACATTACCTATGTTAAAATTTGTTACAGCCGAATATTAAGTAAATGAAATTATCTTATGAAATTGAAAATAGAATGAAATTAAATGAAAATAAATGTTGATTAACTGACTTGGTTTTATTTAGCACTAACTTCAAAATAGGTATTTAATTGTTACAGAAAATGTTTTTTCTTGCATTTTAGTTAATTCATTTGAAGTCGGTTTTAGTTTTTTAAATTTATTTCCCTTTGGTCGAGTCTTATTTTCTGTTGAATTTTGACGATGTTTTTGTTTTCAAACCGCTAGGTTATATTTAATTATTTAGTCCACAAAGCATGAAATACTTCTAAAATATTTGTATGCCCAAGCCAAATCCTCATTTGAAATATTTCATGACGTTTTTTTTTTTGTTGTGAGCATACGAATATAAATAGTTATAAAATATAACATGTTTTAAATATTTACGAAATATTTGTGTGTTCAAAACCAAAATATATTGAAACATTTCATTAAAAAGGTCTGTATTTTTTGTACAGGACTGGAGAAAAAGCACGATTTTTCTGAGAATCGTTGAATAGATACAGAGTGATTTTCAATTTGTGTATTTTTGGCACATTCCAGTAAGTTATTTGGTTCTTTAAAGACATTTTAATAAACTTTTTAAAGGAAGGAAACTGTTTTTTAAAAAACAAATGTTTTGAAGTTTTATATATATTAATCTCTCCCCATATATACCGGGTTGGCATTTATCTTGGGGCATGGAAATTAACTCGATTGCATTCCGTAATTTCGAAAAAGTTTCATACAAAAGTTCCAAAGGAGGTAGGTACTAAATGACCCATTTAGGGCTTCCATTCTAGACAGAAAATGAATTTTTCCAATTTTTATTATGGGTTTCGAATGAAAAATTTGTTCTTTTCAATTTTTTAACAGAAAGACTTCCGGGCAGAAGTCATTTGCTGCCCAGAACGGAAGTCGTAATATGCTCCATTTGACGGTTGACTTGAAATCCTACAACATTATCTGAATTTGTTTGGAAATAATGGAGTCTACTGGAGATATTTCCTTGTTTCATAATAAAATACTCGTAACAATTTATACCTAATTTGTGGCCAAAATATAGATCAAATCGAAAACCTGGCAAGAGCAAACGAAAACCTGGTAAGAGCAAAAAGTGTTAGTAGTTAAACAAAGAGAGTTCTGGACCGGAAGTGGGCATAAAGGTAACCAGTCATTGAGTTCTCGCCGGGAGCTGCTGCCGAGCTGTTGGTAGTTGTTGTTTGGATAAGAAGAAGAAGACATTGGGAAGAAGAAGACATTGGGAAGAAGAAGACATTGGCGGTGGTCGTAGGGGTGCGCGAAAGACATTTGGATGTGTCGCAGAGGTGCGCGCCATCTGTTGTTAATAAATGAAAGCAATTGTATTGTGGGTTGCAGGGTGCACGCCGTCTGTTGTTGGTTGTGGTGGTTAGAGAGAGAAAAAGCTAAATACTTGGCCGGGTATCGAACGCGGCTTGCCTGATTACAAAGTCAGGTGTCCACCGAGCTGCGCTAATGCGGTTAATCGAAAAATGTTTATTTGAAAAGGTATAGTACATGCCCGTTGCGCGGGCGCGGGTTTTTGGGCGTTGTTCGGTTAGATATTTTACATTCATTTTTGGGATTTAGCTTTCCAGTTAAATCTTTCGGTTGTATAGTTCTCGCTGGCACTGCACTCATATTAAATCTTTCTTGGTCATCAAGTAAACTTTCCAAATTCATGACTGGATTGTTACAGCTTCAACTCAAGACTGAATAAAAGAAGTAAATTCTTTTAACTTATTATCGTGAGTGTGTGACGACATATCGTGAGTGTGTTAATACAGCAAACACTACAAATATTAGATTTTTGTGGCTATAGGTGCAGTCTTAATCAATTCACTATGAATAAAAGGTGTGGAATATGTTTGGAAGAGATCACTAATAATTTTGGGCTATTGCCAAATTGTAACCATTGTTTCTGCTTCCCATGCGTAAAAAGATGGCATCAAAATAAAGACTTTGAATTGAATATTCGCAGAGGCTGTCCAGAATGCCGTATTGTGTCTCCTTATGTCTATCAATCTGAGGTTTATTACCAGAAAGCGGAAAAAGATCGTTATATAGCTGAGAAAAACGAAAAAATGAAGAAAATACGATGTAGGTATTTCCGAAAAAGCAAACCCAAATGTCCGTTTGGAAACACTTGCTTGTTTAGCCATCGATTAACAAATGGGGTTGAAATAGATATATGACCACCTCAAATGAAACGTGCAGGTATGGGCGGTCGTACTGATTTCATAGAGGCTCAGTTCGCCCGTGGAGGAGCTAGAACTCAGCGCCCAGCAATAGGAGGGTTCCCAGATACGATTAGTTTACTCCTGGTGGAACCAGGAATTTTTTACGTCTTGAGAGATGAATAAAAATCTGTATTTATTTAAAAATTCATGCCAATAAAATCATAAATGTATTTAAAAATTCCTGATAATAAATTCTCAAATCTGTATTTATTTAAAAGTAATGTTAATAAAATCGAAAAATAATATAAATCATGAATCCGGATTATTTAAAAATTCCTGATAATAAATTCACATTGGTATTTTAGATATCAAAACCACAAACCGGAAATGATGACCGCAGTTAAAGGAAACTGTGATATCTTGTTTACGCTAATTGAAACCGAGCTAAATAAATTTACAGGAAGCTGTGGTTTGATAAGGTTATCATGTTGTTTGCAGCAACAAACTTTTGCAGGAAGTTCCCATATGATAAGCACTTGTTTTTCTAGAACTAACGGAAATTTCGTTATACGCAAATGACGTAGTTCGATACTGATAAATAAAATAATTGCGAATTTTTATTTCATTGTAACATTAATATTTTAGAAATATTAAAAATTGGACTTTGTACCTATTGAAATACCAGATGAGCTGGAATTGTATTTTGAAGAGCCCAATCCAATTTTAGACTAACTTGCCTATGATGAGCTGCATTTATTGTAGTACCATTAGCTGAATGTTCTAGTAAATAATTGCAATATGTATAAGAATAATATTTTTTAAAATTAACGTCATTTTATGTTTAGAATTGCTAGAAATCAGACGCAATAAAATCGGCAAATAACTACTGTGGTGGAGATTCATCAAAATGTTTAATCAAATTGGTGCAGACAGTGATAACTATATCAAAAAATGTAAACAAGTTGAGTTGGATCATTCTATTTCCTCTGCTGAAATACCATTGTGGCTTAGGGATATTAGAAAACATATGAGACTTTTTAATTGTGCTATTCGCCATGGAAATTTATGTGTGGGAACTTTGAAAAAATTACAAAATAACGTTGGTTATTTAAAACGCTTTCGGACTTTGCTGAAGCAGTCAAAAATTGGAATGGGTTTAAATAATAAACGTTCTAGTAGAGTTCAATGGGATGACATTGCTTCATGTTTTCAAAACCATGTTAGAACTGGAATAATAATTAACAAATCACATAAAGATATCTTGATGTTTCTGGATGATGCTTCAATTATGTTCAAGTCCAGAATTAGTAACATTTTGAAAAAACTATTTACGCTTAAAGTGAATACTTGTTTTTGTGGAGAATTTATAAAGTCAGATATGGAGGAAATTACGAATCACAAATATTTTAATACTAAAAATGAAATTATTGATCGGGGAACAGACTTGGTTGAATGGTTTGACAATCACGTAAAGGATCCAATTATGAATTCCCTCGAAGAATTTTCAACAGAAGGTAGTGGCTGGGTCTTAAAACGTATTATTTCTTTGGAAATAAACATAAATGCCTTTGAATTTGGTAATGGTATATCATAATATATTATGTTTGAAATAAAATTTTAAATACAAGACATTGTTTTACTGTCATAACAGACCATAGATAAGTACTTGAAATTTACTTCCGATTAGAACGCTAGTGCGAACATTGTTATCTCTCCATAAAACTTGTGTGTGTGTTTTCAGAGATTTAGAGAAATCTGGCAATGTTGCTCTATCACTTTAATCATATGACTAAAATCACGCATTTCCCTAGATCTAGGGAAATATGGAAATCTGGCGTCACTGGCCCCTCTTAGCGGGCCCCCCTCCCTTTTTCTGTGACGTCACACGATACATCCTTTAGTTATGTTAACGAAGACATAAGTTTCAGTTAGTTTGCAACAATTGATTAACGTATTCAGTGCAATTCCAAGATGGTATCTATTCAACCTAACCAAAATAAACTTGAAAGTGATCAAGATGTTAGACTGTGGGTTACACCGATGGGGAAATTAACCTATACAGAAGTATGTCTCAAATTTGGCCTCGACATTGAAAATGATAGATGTAACGCCTTCTTCTGGAAGCTGACGTGGACAGACAAAGTACTCATCGATGATAATGTCTTGGAGTGGTGTGGTTACGTTGGTGAGTACAGACATAAAAAATATCATTTTATGGATTTGCTCAAGACTCAGCAACCAACTATGGAATACGAAGAAATTCAATATGTCCTTTTTCTTTCGAAATTCACTATAAAAATTGTATAATTCTACTAGCAGTCCCGGCCACGCGTTGCTGTGGATGAGTGATTTAAGACAGATTTGAAAGACAAATTTAACACAAAACGCACAAAATTTAACGCAAAATAAGACATCTATAGTGTGTAGTCTAAGAAAATATATCACATTCAAGTGTGGCGCCATCTATGAGGTGCAAAGGGCAAAGTTCTCTGTAAAGAAATTCGCTGAAGGCGCCATCTGTTCCTGACTTATGGAACGTACGATTAATAACAACAACCAACGTTGATGATCAGTTTATTATTAATTATTAAGACCATTAATTTAAATAATAACTATCCTATCATCTAAGTTGGACCAAATTACATATATATGCCAACTTTCATGAATATCGGTTGACTCGTTTTTGAGTTTATTCGGAAGATACATACATACATATATTTCTTGTCGGACAATGTAATTCACTGCCCAGATCGAAAGTCGCAATATGAGGCATTTGCCGGCCCCCTTAGAACCCTATATTTTTTGTCTGAAACTTCATACTTCTTACAGATAAGCGAAACGCTATCGTACTTTTGAAAACTGAAGATTACAAGAAAATTCTAGAACTCCTGGAATATATGACTTCCAACGTCAAACAAATCTCCTGAATATAGTACAAAGCAAAACATAAACAAGGATGAAATATTAGTGACTTTCGATGTTGTTTAGAAATACAACTTTGAGCATGGGATTTCTCATTAGCATATTGCAGTAAATTTCGTGGGTTCAAATTAAATTTAAAACTGAAATTCACTTTCACTTTATTTACACACAAATTAGTGCACAACAGCTGATCGATACTGATACAATTCACACGATAAATAAACTAAACTGATACTAATCAAAATGTACAATGTCCTTTTTTTATCATCAGCATGGAAATTTCTCGTCTTTCTTGATCGTCATTTTCTTGTTGGCTTATCGTTTTACCGGAATTATCCAGTCGACCTTCGGGGACTATTATCTGCCACCCCTCTCCACATCATGGCACCATTAAATACTTGATTACTAAAATACTCCTAGCGGAGTCTAGAAAAAGACACAAACATCACGGTCCAGACATATATTTCCATATCGTTTTATTGTACTTCCTGTCATATGTTCGAAAATGCTCTACTGTAGTTGGAGGTTATCTTTTCTTTCTGTTTGATCTGTGATTAGTGGTTTCCCACGTATACTCAATACTGATATGCTGCTATCGCCCGTAAGCGGGAGGGTCACCGATTAAGAGAGACAGCAAATTATACCGTGTTACTGTACCTAAACAACGCAAGCGTTGTCAAGAATCAAACAGAGAGACATATATACATCTGGACTGTGATGTTTGCGCCTTCCTCTAGACTCTGCTAGCAGTATATTAGTATTAAGTATATGGTTTCCCCCACCCATTCACGTTCTCGCGACAGATGTAATCTGCTGTCTCTCTTAGTCGGTGATCCTTCCTCTTATGGGCGATAGCAGTATGTTAGTATTATCGCAGCACTTCAATTGGTCTTAGCGCATTTTTGTTTTGTATTGCTATATTCGTCCAAATATTTGATGTATTCGCAAATATTCCAGACGTGCCATCCACACATATCGCGAATCAATCAAACATGCCAAATATGTTTGAATACCAGTAAATGTGACACATGCCTCACCGTAAAGATAAATAAACATAATGAAAAATGTTTTTTATTTATTTTTTACCTACGTCAGTATTCGTAGATGGGTTGCATTTATAGATGGCTCCCAGAAAAGTGTTCATGTATTTGTAAGCAAACTATGTGGGTTTGTATACGCTAGACGTGCCTGCTCCTGATGTTTCTGATTTCTTAATTTTTCTGTTATAACCCCTGAACGCAGACACCAGATTCCCTCTTTTTCTTTAAATCAGCAATTGTGCATGGTTGTCCCATATTGTTTTGGATATCTATCCATGCATCATTTATGTTATTTTTGTTTTTGTGGCTGGTATGTTTGAGGTCCCAAATGCAAGGATGCATTTGGTACAACTCGAGAAACTTCATGATGTTATTGTTCGACCACTCCATTTTGCCACAAACACTACTTTGCCATTAAAAACCACAGAAGTTGATCACGATCGAACCGCCGCTTGTAACTATATGAACCAAGTGTGGACGGCTAAAGCAAACATTTGGCTTATTTGACTCCTTTGATGTGTATTGAAAACCGACAAGTGGACGGTAAGGCGTATTTGGTCTTAGCGGTATTCGACGTATTTGTTCAAATAAAGCAAATATACGAATACGCTACACCAAGTGAAGTGCCGCCTTTAAGTATATGCATGGCACCGCCGCCGCCATAAAATCTAGGTCTTGTTTCTAACTTGTATATAAGAAACGATACTGTGTACATCTGCGCAATATATCAACCATAAGTTGTTCACCGTGCAAACCAAACTACAAGCCGACCATATTTACATCGTTTATCAACTATAAGGTTGTTTACCATTCAAACCGCCGCCAGTTATAATTTACGTCTAACCACAGGATATTTATCTCTCAACCACATTAGTCGATCAAGTTTACGTAAATTACGTAACCCTAAAATAACAACCATAAGGTTATCTATCACCGCAGGCGCCACCCTTTTCAGAATCATTATTTACGTCTGTGGTTTCTGTTATCTTGCGTTTTGCTGATATAATAATGGGGTTAAATAGTTTACTGTTGATGACGATTTTTGAGAGCCTATTTACGTCGGCCCTTTCAGTGACCTGGAGGTTAGCTTGTGACCTTGAGCCGTCATAGTAATGAGGTTATCTTCTATTCCGTTGGTGATGACGTCATTTTTCTTGCCTACTGCGACCTTGAACTTTTTCCCACGCTTATACATTTCTATGATTTCTTGGAAATAACATATTATATCGCTAGTAACATACTACAGACACCCGACAATACCCGATGCGGGCATTTGTGAGGTGTTTCTAACCATAAAAAATACCATTTGATTTGACCTAACACGCGTCACCTCCGGTCGGGTCTCGTCGCGTTTCGGCAGTGTGTCCCCGCCTTAAAAGAATTTACTGCTAATTTGATATTTACAGGATGGAACAAAAAAAATTGTAAAGATCAAGTGAAATAACTATACTTTTTTCAGATTGGAAAAATTTGAAAGAGTTATCTTTGTTATAAGTGCATTCGCCAAAAATGAGATCAAAGAAATTCTGATGTTCAGAGATCCTATTAAAGTCATAAGGGGAAACGTAAGAAAAACTTTATAAACTATCCCGATACACAGTTGTTTATTATTTATTTCATCCTTGATTATTGGTAACCAGGAATTGTATAGAAGTACTAATGATATTGCAATATAGTCCGTGGGTTCAATTTAAAATTATAAAACTAATATTCACTTTCACTTTTCTAGAAACTTTTATTTACATCTAATATACAACATCTGATTCAAATATCACAATAACAATTTTACATATAAGCTCTTCGTACAACCAACTTCCCTCGCGATCGTGGCCTGCTTCCTTTATAAGACCAGCATAGAAAATTCGCGTAAAAGTCATCATCACTCCTACAGGTGCCGAGTCTTTTCGAGAACCATTTTTTTATCTCAAAGCGTTTGTTGTCGTACTGAAATAAAAAGTGTTCTTCTTTGTGTAATATGGTTAAACATTTTACAAAACGAAAACTGAAAGAGATATCACTACAAGATTGGTCATTTTGAATGTTCATTTGGGATTTTCACTCCTCACAATGGTTTCTGAAAAATATAGATAAGTTAAGTAATTAAAAATCGTTCGCTATGCGATAGGTATATTTAGAGGAAATGAGTTAAACAACTCGTTTCTCGAACTTTGTATCGAATACAAAATAAACAAGTCGTAGTATACCATATCTACTTTCAAAATCTGTTTGCTAAATTATAATCTGTCCATCTCATTTTGTTTTTTTTATAACTTACGAACCACTCTTCAGCAGATAGCACTGTTAAATTTCACTTCCCAAAAAGCTCTAATAATTAGCGTAATACTTACACATATTTTGTTTTCAGCTGAGATTTGAAAATGACTGAACTTCCTTTTAGCAGCTTACGTCGTTATCTTGAATTGAATACTGAATTCTCTCGCTGTTCTTTGGACGACTTCAGAGACTTAAGCATCTTGCCTTCCTCCAATGAACTACTTTCAACCGGCGATTCCAACTTGCGAATGAACATGACGAAAGGAAAATACCAAAGCATTAATCAGTATTTAGATATACACTTCCGATTACTAAGGGAAGATTTTTTCAAAAATATTAGAGATGATATTAGAATCTTCAGAGCAAACCCTAAGCACAAACTAAATAGCACAAAAATACATGTGGTTAAATTTCTACGAAAAGGCGTGAAGGAATATAAATTTTGTCGTATCATAGAGTTTCTTTCGTCGGAACAACTAACTGGAGAAAAACGATTTATGAATGGTTCATTACTAATATTTTCGCGAAACAATTTCAACGATGCGTTTTATGGAATAGTAGAGGACAGCTCAAATATTAGGTATAGAAGACTTCAAGTTAGTATGGAGGAAGGTACTAAAGTATTGGAAAACAATAAGTATTTAATGCTTGAGTGTAACGAATTTTTTGAACCATATTTCAATGTTTTAAAGGTATTGCAAACGATGACTGTAGACAATTTTCCTATGGAAAAATACATAATTAATGTTGAAACCAGTCAGATTTCCCCGAAGTATGCAAGAGGCTGTCGGTTTGAATTAAAAACTGCCGACCTGAATAAATCACAAGCTGTAGCCTTGAACGCTGCACTAACAAAAGAATTTGTTATTATTCAAGGTCCTCCGGGAACTGGCAAGACATTTCTCGGACTTGAAATAGCTAAGGTTTTGCTGAACATTTCTGACAAATGGTGGAATAACTCCCCTTTGTTGGTGATTAGTTATACGAATCATGCACTAGATCAATTCCTCGAAGGGCTCATAGGGTCGACAAATCACCTTTTGAGACTCGGTGGGCAATCCAAAAATGCGAAATTGAACGAGTACAATATATACTCTATGCGCAAAAAATATTATGACAGTGTTTCAGATGGGACAATACTCAGAAGAGAAGTTTCTTTGGCCTATAAATCTTACAGAAACATTCAAAGGCAAATTTCTATAACTGGATATCTTTTGGACAATTTGAAGACTAGCAGATCTACAATGATTTTCCATTTTCATCTTTTAGCAAATGACGTTATAGAAATGGACCAATGGTTTAAGGACAGAAGAAATGATAAGAATTTTATTATTTGGATGTTAGAGGATGACGGCTCTATAGTAGATAGCAATAGGCTTCACATTGTAAGTAGTAGTAGTAGGTAGTCGTACCCTGGTCAGATTTTCGAGTGGGGGGGATTGGTATAGGTTTAAAAAAGCTTGACAGAAAAATGATTTTACTTAGTAACTATGTTGTACAGTAGTTGTAAATACGTAAGAATTAGAATTGATTTATTTAGTGGGGGTTGAAACCCTCAAATCCCCCTCGGAACGCCTATGAAGTATAATATTGTTACGTATGTTAAGGGGTTCTGGGGGCTAAGTTATTCTAAGGCCTTGTTAGATGGTCAGCATACACTTTATTATCTGCTGGTTACATGAGTTGTCTGTTCAGGTGGTATATTACAACTAACTAGAAAATGAACAATGATTATTAGTTGAGAGATACGGTCCCCTCCTTTCTTCGCATACGGCACACCGATGATAAAGTACGTAAAGGTGTCGTCGATGAGTGCGGCGGAGTCCCTGAACGCCAGTGGTAACTGTGTTCAATTGTGATAATATGCATTGTTAGACTAGTCCACATTAACGTAATAGCAGACATTTTCTGTTCTCTTCCACTTTATTCTATTTCGGTCTTTTCTTCTTATTCCGATATCATGCGTCTCGATAGACCTTTGTGAAATTCGAAAATTTTGAGTTTTTAGATTGTCAAAATCAAGGTTTCACAACCGGATTTCGGTACTGGTATATCACACTGATGAAATATCGTCAATCCAATCCTTCTATTTAGTGTGGTAATAGTAAACCCAATCTAGTGAAGGACGCAAGTTTGCAGAGTGTCCAAACGAAAACAGATATACGAAGGGGGACATATTTGACGCGATTCCTGGATATTTTTCTGATCTCTGATATCTTTGAGGAATAATAATTAAAATAAAGCTGACAATGGATTTGAAATGATTTTATTATAACAGATGTTCGATCTGGTCTTCATTGTATAGCCTGATTGACGTCTAATTTTTGAAGTGCTCCATAGGTGGGAAATGTCTTAGTTTCTTTCCGTAGTCGTTTCAGTGTAGTTAAGTCTTTCTTCGTTATTTTTCTATTATAAAAAATTTAATTACTTTCATCATGTTCAGAGTAATAATTGTGCTAGAGAAACTGCTCATAATTTTAATAAGAGGCATCCAGAAGAAGAATCGAATGACGTTAAAGTAGCAGTATTAGGACATGTTGTAATGGAGCCGAAAAAATCTTTAAGACATTGCGTTAACATCAGGTGTTCCACGAAGTAGTGTTAACAGAATTCTGAAACATAATAAGTTTCCTTCCTACAAAATCAGACCAGTCCAAGAATTAAATTAAGACGACTTTGACAGAAGAATAGAATTCTGTGGAACCCTGTACGGTCACATCAACAATAATCCCAATTTTGTATACAATATTTGCTTCTCTGACCAAGCCGCAAGCCTCCTTTTATTTAAATGTTGGGGTAAATCGTCATAACTGCCGATACTGGATAACATTAATCCACATTTACTTAGAGAGACTCATACTCAGCGACCTCTACAGCTAAATGTGTGGGCAGAAATCCTAGGTGAACATATCGGTGTACCCTTTTTCATAGATGGCACATTAATTGAAGATAAGTATTCCGACTTATTTGCAAACGATGTAGATCCAAGAATAACTAATATTTTGGAGGCAGGTGATCGAATAGTAGACGACGAACTTGTTTTTCAACACGACGGTGCCCCACCACATTATATCTTGCCAGTTAGAAAGTTTCTGAATAATCGATTTCCTGATAAATGGATTGGAAGATGAGGTGCCATCGAGTGGCCAGTAAGGTCGCCAGATAGGACCCCGTGGTTTTTATCTTTGGGGGCAATTAAAGACCCGCATGTATGCTACTCCTCCAGAGTCACTGGATGATCTGAGACATCGTATCCAAGATGAATGTTTTTCCAATGTACGCAATGAATTTGAGGCAAGATTATAATACTGCCTTGCAGTGGATGGAGACCATTTCTAACATCTGTAATAACTAAATGATTTAAAATCCATTCTCAGTTTCATTTTCGATGTCGTAAGAGCAAAAAGTCTTAAAAATTATAATCTGTTTTACTTATTATTCTGCACGTCAGAGATCGAAAAATATGCAGGAATCGCCTTTGGAATATCAAAAACGGCACAACGTTGAATATCTTTTTAAACAAGCTTTAAAACGAGGTGTCACTTATGATGAGGGTGCAATTTGATTAACGGTTAGTATGGCCAAGGAAAATAAAACCTTTTGACGTGTTTTTGCGATTTTCAATAGAATGAGTACTACAGGTGGCTCGATTTCGTTGGGACACCCTGTATATATATTTCTGTGAGCAGGGTTATACAGTGGGAACTTTTATTGCCTCCCCCCTATTAACTTCTGATTTTTTTGAACAAGATATCAATATGGAATGGATAAGGCATCACAAGACTACACTTTTCATTTGGGAAAATACGTTGATAGTTTCCATTACAGGGTAATGCGGCACAGTGGCGGATCCACGATTATCGTTTCAGGAGGGGGGGAGGTGACTCCGCTGAAGGTAGGTTTTAGCAAAATAAACACTCCGGTATTATGTTTCTTTCTGATAATGCGAGTAGCTTTTTCCCATCTCGTTAGTGCTTTATTAGCAGTTTTATAACTCTTGCATGTTTTAATTGGACATCCCAGTTTTATGTTGTCATATTCTTTCTTTGTACAGTTTGGAATACTCTACGCCCTGAATGCTACTTCTCATTATTAATTCCCTTCTTTTCTGAGGTAAGGGTTCGTTACCGACCTTAGTTTATTGTGTCAGTTTCATTCTTGTTTTCGTCTTATTTATGTCGCAGGTTAGTACTGTGGTTATTAGTTGTACAAAAGATTGGTTAAGAGACATGTTTACTTCCTTTGGTAAGTGGTTGTCCTGTAATTGAGTTGCGTCTACTCGTTTTAGAAAATGAACCTGAACTCGACAGGAAAAATAAGGAGAAACCTTTAAGATTAATTTCGGGCTAATTACAGAATTAAATGGAAAATATAAAATTAAAATTGTTACCGACGCATCATGTACTATATCAAATCAAAGGGCTCATTAGGGCGAAGACAAACATATTGTTTTCATATTTATATAAAAATAAAATAAATTGGTTAAAAGTTATTAACAAAAATTTTATAAATTACCCATTCCCCCCATATCTCCGATACTATAAGACGTAAAATTTTGAAAAAAAAATAGAGTTATAGTACTCCACCCGAACTTTACAGAAAAAATAGGGATAAACAACTAATATTAATTATGGTGGGCAAATTACAGAATTAAATGGAAAATATAATAGTAAAATTGTTTCTAACCTTCCAAACTACTGAGCCTAAAATTCAGACAAAAGATTAAATAGGACTTGACTGAAAGTATATTTGTAAAATAAAGCCAAAATTCTAATCTTAATTTTGTTGGCCAATTAGAAAATTAAATAAACAATTTTATAAAAATTGGCCAACAAAATTAAGATTAGGATTATAAAAATCGACCGAATCTTGTAGCAGGTAAAATAAAAATGCTCGGTATGAGAAGTAAGAGTATATTTTTAGAAATTTAAAAGATATTAAGGTAAATATAAGCAAATCAATTCATTCTTTGCTTGTCTGAAACTGGAATATTAGAAAAATAAATACTTTGATTCACTAACATTGTATCAAATGTCAAGGGTATGCGAGTCCACCTCGCATTTGACCAAAGTATTTTTGACCGAATTTTTAAAGTTAATGTAGAAAGTGATGAAATAACAATGACCGGGAAAATGTAGTTTAGAAGAAAGTGGTCAACTTAAATAAAATTTAGTTTGCATGTCCCTTTAACCTATAACTCATCATTTTTTCAGTGGAACGAAGAAGGAGAAACTGATATTAGGATGTTAAGAAAATTAGTAGACTGGATAATGAGGTAAGAAAATAAACTGATAAAAAAACTAACACTGTTTAAGTGTAAACAAATATACAGACATTTATGTAATATTTACATGTATAAAATTAACTAAAATCGTACTTATTAATATTTGAAGTATTTCGAAATTTTTTTCAAAGGATAAAAAAAATTGTCGCTGGAGTTTTGACAAAAATTTCTTTAATATTGTTGTTAATTATTCAAAACATATAAATCCAAATTAATATTGACAAGCTAAATCATCAAATGCTCTATGGCAAAATTAATTATGAAGGTAATTTGTGGTAATGTCCCAAAAAAGATTTCGTTATACATACAAGAAAAAGTCACTAAAAAATAAAAAATCTAGTACTAAAGGTCAGCGATAATAAAATTGATGATTTTAACACTATGACAAATACATTTGATAATCATTTTTAAATTTTTAATGATAACACAAACTTTAATTCTCGTAATACAAAATATAGTTGTACTCTTCTTTTCTTCAAAGTTTTTCTAGTCAGAAATGGCTTAAAGAACAAATCTTATGGTGCTGATCATTTATTGCTCCCCCACTGTTTGAAATATATTATCAATGTACCTACTCAGAGCATTTTGCCATATCATGTTAAAAAGGCTGACGTTATACCTATCTATAAAATAGGACATAGGTCAAATTTACTAATCTTTATAATTTCAAACCTTGCCAAGATATTTGAAAAATTGTTATACAAAGTATTAACTTTTTTATGACATTTTAATATCCAAGAAATCTGGTCCCTTATTGTTTTTAACGGAATACATTTATACTCGTATTTGAAATTTGTAATGAAGTCAAAACTGATAGTACGGCAAAATCGAAAAATTCACCGGGACTGATTTAACTTTACAGAAAATCTTCCAAACAGATATTTTGAGAGAAAGAAATGGCTACAATATGAGCAACCAGTCTTTTCCTGGATACTTATCTTTTGTGGATACATCAGCAAATCTGGAAAACCTCCATCCAAATAAACATAGTATTAGGTATTGATTTTCGAAAAAAATATTCTTCAAAGAAAGATTGTATGGTCTGAAATCTAAAATGGCTTATCTAATTTGAATAGTTTAAAACTATATACTATTATGCGGTTCCATACTTTTTCCATGACATGGCATAAATGGTTTTTCGGAAAATCGAAAAACTTGTTATTTTTCGACAAAAATTGGCAATCTAGGATGGAATTAATTGAAAATAGTATGGAAGTAAATCAAAATAAATGGTAACAAAGGCTCACAATATAAAAAAAAGTTGTCTGTACTTAACCGACACATATATTCTTATGTAATAAAAAATAAGGTTTCCTGGAGTGTTGTTATTTTTATGAACTTTTTAAATTTCCATTTTAAATAAAATAAAAACCAAGTATTATGAAAAGGAAAAACTATTGGGCAATCTCAAAGATAAACTTAACTATTTCGAAAAGTCCGGAATATATGAGATCAAATGTAAGGATTGTGATGCTTATTATTATGGCAAACACATAGAGCCAATAGAACCCATTTTAAAGAACATTTTGCACATATAAAATACGGGAGATCTGACATAACTAGTGTAGCGCATCATGTGTTGGAACATAGTCACTCTATAGATTTAAATTCGTTACGATTAGACAAGTCAATAATTGTAAGGAATTGGACTCGTACGAAAGCATAATGTTATATAAAAATAATAACCTTATGAATTCCGACAAAGGTTCAATTCCAAATAGCACATTTTATAATTAATTACTTAAGAACCCCTAGAAATTTGCATTTTAAGAACTTAAATATTTGATAACTCAATTATCGTAGGTATTTTGTTTGAAGGTTAGGTACTTAGGGGTTAGTGTATTAACACTAGGATTAAGGAATATTTGTTAATATTTTCAGATTTGGTTCGCTGTTGAAACGTGCGTTGAGTGAAAAAAGAAAGTTTTGGTGTTAGGGTACAAAACTTTGTGTTTATACGTCTGTAACACACCAAAGGTTACACAGTTTTCGCATTACTAAAACCTGTATTTAACTATGCCATTATATCACTTAAAAAAAAATAAAAAAAGATTTAAAAAATCGGTAAATCTTATTTTTCGATAAATTTTGGCAGAGAAATATGAAATTAATTTAAAATCCATTATAATAATACTAATTCTTAAATAAATAAATAAGTTTTCAATAATTAGTTAGCTATAATTTTTTATGTTCAATATATATATAATTGTTGCAGAAAAACATTATTTCTTGCTTTTTAGTTAAGTTACTTTTGTATTTTTTAAATCGGTTTATTTGTTTAAATTTGTTTATATAAATAATATTTCAGGTTGCCTCACAAAACCAGTAAATATTGTATGATGTCTGTATCATTATTGAATGATACAGCTGAAGAGTTAAATAAGCACATTGATAATCAGCGAAAGTATGGTTTTGCAAATTGTTTGCGAAATGCAGCGGAATTGAAACAGATTGCATCGTACTTGCAAGAAAAAATCGAATACCTTAAGGTTAGTATGATACACATATTTATTTAATTCGTATTTATTTTATAGGAGAAATCCAAAGTTAAGCTATATAAGGTACATCAGAATAAAATGTACGATTTTTCTGTGGAAAAATCTAATGTGGCATCTATAAAAAAAGTTGATGATGGTAGCCGACCAACGAAACGTCGGATGAAAAAAATTAGAAAAGGTCATCATATAGCTGACGAAAGTGGCAATGAAAATGTGCTTTTGGATTTGAGTTTCTAGGACAAATAACGCTACAAAAAAATATAATCGAAATTTCCATTTTTTTTCGGATATCTTTGGATCTTTAAACTTTGTGTCTCCTGTAGTTTCCGAGATCCCAATGGTAAGGATCGAATTTGAATTATCCTGAGTCTTCCTTTGTTTGGATGTCCATTTCACTACATTTCTTTCTCGAATTTGTTAAAGCATTGTCCTCATTTCTTCTCCATGTATTCTTATGAGTCTCCGGATTTTGTAATCCGTAGAAGTCGTGCTCCATATCTTTTGAGGAGCGTTCCCAATGGTTATTCTTGCTTATTTCGACAAGTTTTTGTGTTTCATTGCGAATTCTCTTGTTTTCATTTCAGTTTTATTTTGTTTTTTTTTATATATTTTTTTATTCGTGTTTACTTTTTAGTCAGTTTTCCTATACTCTGTCGTCTTCCAAATATATTTGTTTTTGACTTCTTCTGTTAGTCTCAGTTCAAACAAATAAGTCGTTTATTCATTTTGGTTTTCGACCCTTATTTTTGTAGAGTATTCTTGTTGCGTTTTTATTGTGGATTGGTTTTGTGATTCGTATTTCCCCCATTTCTGCAGAGGTTAATGCTCTTACGTATCTAATTTTGTAATGAAGTAATTCGCTATTGCTTGAATATCATGGATCTGTATCCGCTGGGTTTCCCGAATGTCTACTTATACAGCGTGGAACAGCCAAATGGAATTAATGCGATAGCGAATAAAGGAGGGCGTGTTGGGAAAAATATTTACGACACCTCAATTTGGATTTTTAAATGGGCATTTTTCAACAAAAAAAATATATAGGGTGTGTCATGTAACAGTGGCCAATACCAACTTTCTTATTTTAAATGCAAGCCCCTATAGGTTTTTTATTTTTTGGATTCTCCTGAAAATTCTGGACCTAATTCATGTACAATTTCCTACAACTATCTTCAACTGTTTTGGAAATATTAAGTGTTTTCAGATTTATTACAATTAACATTAAAAAAATAAAACTATTTTATTTCACAAATTCGCTACATTACACTCAATACTTAATTCCCATTTAGCTCTTGATATTGAGATAGTAAGCAAAAACCATTCCTGCGTTTCTTTTTACAGATTTGAAAAAAAAAAGATTTTGTTAATTTTCGTCAAAACTCAGCCTTAGCTTGTTGTCTGCCTGCATAACAGTGATGATCAGAGTCAGTGCTACTGTCGTATCAGAAAAATTGTTCATTTAACAGAAATGCACAAAATAACCATTTTAGAAGTGATTGGTTATGGAGATAACACACGGACACAAGTGGAAGTTTCTCGCTTATTTCATGAAAATTTTCCAAATTTGCCGCCTGTATCCCAAGGAACAATTAGCAAAACAGAAAAGCAGTTTCACGCGCTTGGTCACGTAAGACCGATAAAAACAGTAGTTGCCAATACTCTAAGTGATAATACGAAATTGGATATTATACTTGAGTTTCAAGAAAACCCCCATAAATCTGGTCAAAAAGCAGTACGTACCACTGTTCAACGTTAGTCACACATAAATTTTTCGAGTATTAAAAGAAAGGAAAATGCATCCCTACAAAATGATGCCGATTCAGGAGCTCATGGAAGACGATTTCGATAGGAGAACTTATTTCTGTTAACAAATGATGGTAAGGTTAGATAACAATGTGATCAAATTAGAAGATGTTTTGTTTTCTGATGAGAGCGCATTTACACTTCACAGTCATGTTAATCGTCAAAATTGCCGCTATTGGTCTCATGTGAATCCTCACTGGCTGACAGAAACATACTCAATATCCTGAAAAAGTTAATATTTGTACAGGAATTGTTGGAAATCATGTCGTAGGACCCCTTTTTCATTTATGGCAACTGCAATGGAGATACAATATTTAGAACTGCTACAAAATAATGTCGTGCAACTTTGACAAACTTATATCCTCATCCAGTAAACCCACAAGTTCCTGCAATACAATATGGTTTCAGCAAGATGGAGCACCGCCCCATTACGAAATCAATGTCCGACTTGAACCAAAATTTTGTGGGGATATACCAAAAGTACTGTATACAAAACTAAACCCCTCAACTTCATGACCTAAAAAGACGAATCTTGCTTGCGATTAGTTCAGTCATGCCTGAGATGTTGAGTAACGTTAGAAGTCATTTCTATACTACTTTAGCCTGTTGTCAAGACGTTCGCGGCGAGCATTTTGAACATTTCCTCCATTGACATTAATGGTTTTTGTTTTTTTTTATATTATTAAGAAATAATCAGTATTACTTATTAGGTTTTTAGTATTATGCATCAAATTTGTGAAATAAAATAATTTACTTTTTTTAATGTTAATTTTTGTAATAAATCTGAAAACACTTGATATTTCCGAAACAGTTGAAGATAGGTACATGTATATGAATTATGTCTAGAATTTTCTGGAGTATCCAAAAAATAAATAATATACAGGAGCTTGCTTTGAAATAAGAAAATTGGTATTGGCCACTGTCACATGACACACCCTATATAATTTTTTTTGTTGAAAAAATGCGCATTTAAAAATACAAATGGACGTGTCCAAGTGTTTTTCCACCACGCCCTCCTTTATTCTTTATCTAATTTATTCCATTTGGCTGTTCCACACTGTATTTTTGCGTAATTCGTTTAGGTCTGTAAGAAGATGATTTTCTTCATTAAATCTTTGTTTTATTTCTCGAATAATATCGTTTCCAATTGGAAAATTATAGTCTCCCAGAATAGTAATATATTCGTTTGTTGGCGTTTCGTTTGTCATTGTCTTATGTTTTCTTCTCTTTTTGTATTTAGCAATATTGAAGGACATAATATGTAGTGACAGTTTCATTCTGATTACTACAATTCTGTCCGATACATATTTGCATTCTTTACCCTGGTTACTTATCTTCTTTGGATTAGTATCTCTGTTGGTACGCCATAATGAGGTAGTTATCTAGCATGGTTTGATCTTTCCCCCTTTTCGTGGCAAAATTAGAAAAAAAATTGTCCTAGAGGAGAGCAAATCGGAAAAATATGTCCTAGAAAGGGACAAATCAGATTCCGTCCGGGAGAATAAGTCAGCAATTTTATGGGAAGCTTTAATAGTTCTTGGCAGGTTTTTCAGGTCCAGGGGCGAGCTGCCCCTACCCCCCGTCTCGGTACGCCCATGTATATGACTATCTTTAAGGATTTGATGTCCCATATGGCAATTTTGAACATAGTCTTTGTTTTCCATGGTTGAGTTGTTCGGTTAGTTGCACTGGTCATTGGTAAATGTATCCTATTTATTCGAGTCACAACCTTGGTTCTATGAGCGTTTTTTTGTTTATGATCCTTACGTAGGGTGCTAAACTGACCTAAAGACGCCATTTTGCTTTATCCTTTATGCTTGGGACTAGCAACAGAGTCATCGCGCTACTTAATCCACCCAAGGACCCTGCAAACAGAGTTGTTTTCTGGTTTTGACGTTTGTCCCAATTTGTTCACATTCTCTAATTTCTTTTCTCTTAGGTCTGTATTTAGATCGTGCCCAGCTTTTTCCTTAGCATTAACACCTCAGTCTTTCGAAGAATAGTCTTTGTTTTTTTTAGTCAGCTCTAATCTATAATGATGCAAATCCAGTGAAACATATCCTTGCTCGGATTTTGGATACACACTACATAATTTAATTACGTTTTAAATTGTTTTAGAATTGTTTGAAACAACAATTTACACCGGTTGATCCGATGGAATATGATTTTGATGATCCATTTGACATCCCCGTGAAAGAGAGGTGGCAGATTTACAAATTTTGGCTTAATTCTTACGAAAAAGTTCAGACGGAATATATGGACTCATTGTTACGAGAACACAAGTCAGCATACAAAGATTTCGAGATTGTCAGCGCTGCTAACACGAAAAGAGTCATGAAAAATATGAAGGTCATTGGCATGACAACAACGTACGCTTCCCGAATACGTGAAACTCTGGAAACATTAAAATCTCCAATAGTAATTGTCGAGGAAGCTGCGCAGGTGCTTGAATCTCACGTCATTTCTGTGCTGAACCAGAAATGCCAACACGTGATTATGATTGGAGATCACATTCAACTGAGGCCTGCCACCAGCAATTATGAGATTGAAACTAAATATAAACTGGGTAAGATTGGCTTTATTATTTGATTTTCAGATGCTATTTATTTACGCATTATAACGGTAGATGGTAAACAACTTTTACGTTTTAATTATTTATTTTATTTTATTTTATTCATATATACGGGTAACCCCATTTACATAAAATACAAAACAAAAATTTAGAGAAAATAACATTAAAACTAAGACTAAATCTAAAAAACCACAAAACACACAAAAAAACATAAATCTAAAGTTTACATGACTAACATTGAACTAAACTTTTAGAAATAATACAAAATATAATATAATTACTTAAAATTATAATTAAGATACATGTAGTCGCGAACAAAAGATAACATCAAAACAAAACAAACGGCAGCATTAAATATTATAGTATAACAAGCGTTTGATTACACTGATAGAGTTGTAAAACAGATCGATATGAGAGGAGTTCTTATTGCCTGTACGCAATAACCTAGTCATTGCTGAACAAAATCCATAGTTAGTTCTATGAAATGGAACATTGAAAAGTTCTGAAGAACGAGTTCTCATTGTCGTATTCAATGATATTCTGTCTAGTAAGCAAGGGCAGTCAAGTTCACCTGACAACAACTTGTATAGGAAACAAATATCAGCTATGTTACGCCGATTTTGCAAAGATTGTAAATGCATTCTTACCAAAATATCACTATATTGATATATTGTCCCTGCTCAAACCCATTTTAAATGCTACTATACGAAAAAATGTATTTTGAATTTTCTCAATATTAGCTATATGTGTGTTATAGTGGGGGTTCCATATCACAGAACAGTACTCCAGAATAGATTGTACTAGTGAAGAATATAATAAACGAATCGTATTATGAGAAAATGTTTTGGATGAACGGTTGATAAAACCCAAAAGCTTGTAACTCTTAGAAACAACTAGATCAATCTGTCTACGAAAAGTCAGAGAATTATCGAAAACGACACCAAGGTCACAAATTTCACTTACTCGCTGTATCGTTTGTGAATTAATAGCGTATGGAATGATGATAGGTTGTGAAATTTTTGCAAAAGTAATAAAAAAACATTTATTGATATTCAGGTCAAGATCATGGCTAATACACCAGGCAAATAAAGAGTTTAAATCGGACTGGAGTAACGTAGCATCATAGCAGGTTGCAATTTCTTTAAACGGTTTGAAATCGTCAGCACACATTAAGATATTACAATGATTAATAATATTGCCAATGTCATTAATAAATAAATTAAAAAGAAATGGTCCCACGTGAGAGCCCTGTGGAACTCCTGAAGACACACTTATAATCCTGGAAATAATACCCCCCACTTTAACATAATGGTATCGGTCTGAGAGATAACTCTTTGTCCACTCTAAAAGTGGCCCATAAAATCCTAGAACTTGAAGTTTGGCCAACAGTATTCTATGGTTAACTCTATCAAACGCTTTAGCGAAATCGGTATAAACAGAGTCAACTTGTAGTCTATTCTCCAAAGTGAGTGAGTGAGTAAAAATGACTCGTAGACGGCTAAATTGGTTAAAGTAGATCTACCCGGACGAAATCCATGCTGTTCGTTAACAAAATTGTGTTTAAATTGCCATGATAAGAATTGAGAGAAAAAGTAGTCCAATAATTTCGGGATCTCCGATTGCAAGCATACAGCTCGGTAATTCTCAATATGCAAGCATACAGCTCGGGAATTCTCAATATTTTCTTTAGATCCACCTTTGTGGATTGGCCTCAGGCAGATATGTTTCCAAAAACTGGGAAATTTTCCAGATGACAGTGACAAGTTAAAAATTGTTTTGAGAGGAAGCGCTAGAGTGTAGACACAGTTTATTAAAAAATGCGATGGAATACCATCAGGGCCACACGAGAGCTTTATCCGAAGTTCATTAATTCTGCCAATGATGTCTGCTACAGTTACACAAAAGGAAGACAAGTTAACAGAGTTTTCATAATGAAAATGAGGCACATTAATGTTCTGATCCAATTTATAAACCGTTGAAAAGTAGGTAGCAAAAAGACCTGCAGTTTCCTCAGCTCCGTCGCTTATTTCATCCTTATAAAACGGATTTCGGAAGATTAAAAGACTTTTTCATGCCATTAATATACCCCCAAAAACTTCTTGGATTGTGATTTAAATTATTTTCAATATTATTAATGTACAATCTGTAACAATTATTAGTGACATCTTTACAAATGCCTCTGATATGCGAAAAAACCAAATAATCATCATAACTATTAGTTGACTTTTTATGCGCTGCCTTCTTTTCAGCTACCAGATGACGCAGCTGACCAGATAACCAAGCAGGATAAGGGGAAGACTTAAATCGTTTAACACGCACGTGTAAATTAATAGCCGAATACAATTTATCATAAAAATAAGCTACAGCTGATTCAATATCCCAGTCGGACAACGGTTGCCAATTACAGCTAGCAAGAAAGTTGTTGATAGCGAAATAATCCGCTTGTTTAAAGTCGTAATAAAAATCTTCATAAATTAAACTATTGCTAACACAATTAGAAGACAGTAAAATATCAATAGGTGTATGGTTAATGGAGGATGGAAGTATATAATCGTCCGACTTGTATGTGCATAAACTAAAATCATTAGTAAACACTAAATCTAGAGTCCTACCTCTTGCATTTAACACATAATTCTTTTGAAAAAGTCTATGAAATCCAAAGCAGTTTGCCAATACAGTGGCCGGATAGTTATTTCTCCATTATCTATAGTTACTCCATAATTATCGTTATTCCAAGTAACATCGGGAATATTATAATCTCCACATAAAACTAACTTAGCATCAGGATAACAAGACAAAATAAACTCCACAGATTTGCAATGGTCCTCATAAAGGCTGTAGTCTGAGCGCGGAGGGATGCAACATACACCCAATATAATCACCATTCTACGCTCTTTCAGCAAAACAAAAATTTGATTACAAGAAGTTAGTTCGCACTGCACTAATGATGAGTTGATATTTTTCCGCACGGCTATAAGAACTCCACCTCCACGACTCAAAGAATTCCCAGGTAACTCTTGTCTATCTTGGCGATAAACATTGAAATTTTCAAATCCAAGTTCTGAATCAAAGTGCTGTTTTGTAAGCCAAGAGTCGGTGAAACAAAAATTGTGTAATATACAAGGTAGCGCTACCTAAAGCAAGTTAGGTTGAATTTATTTCTAAATTGACATCAATCAAATTTTGAACTTGGCGGCCTTCGTTATTGCTTTCTTCATGATATTGTTGGTTTGTTCCTACCCGATGCGAAACAGTACACGTGACGATCACCGTCATGTGCATTCAAGAAAGCCTGTTCCAACCAAGTTATCACGGTTCACTAAACGATGCATCACGGTGTTCTAACCAAATGATGTACCGTTTCTTGCACTGTCATTTCAATCCTTCGTGAATAACAGTTTGGTGATTGTTAATAATAATGCACAGTAGAAACTGTCAAGAAATTAAGGTTATGGAACGAAGGTCGCAGAGTTGAGACCACAAACTTGCCAGAAAACCGTTCCAACTAATATTTTTTGTGACTACATTGGTAGTACGGTGAAGGGTGCTAAACTCGCACAAATTCAATGCATGCGATTTAGTGACAGTTTCATGGCGGTAGGGAAACTGCAAGTAGGAACAAACCTTATGTTAATAGCTTGCAATGGAAAATGCGCGTGATTTAACATCCGGCTAGAATGTGGATAAAAAGGTGCCATTGCGTTAATAGACTAAAAAAGCTTTGTCCAGCCAGAAGATAGTCGCTTAAAAATCAAGAGAATAACGTGAGAGAACGTTCACTTGTAGTAGTTTTCGGCACCAAAACCCGCGACAGACAAACGATAATGTCTAAGTGCATCTTGGGAAATAACACCACAGTTTAAAGAAAATTGCTGTATATTCCAGACGTTTCGGGGTCTAGATCAAACGCCGTTGTCAATGGTAAAGAAACTACGGATTAAAAAGGCACAATTCTAGGATGTAAATTAATTAATTATAAATATTAAATAATAATAAACATTTTCTTCATTTTTGTTTTGTTTAGTAGCTATTGTCGACCTTCAGTGCAGAATGCTAATATTAATTTATAATATTGGTTCATTCATTAAATAAAATATAATAAAAATTTATTATTTACGTCCATACTGTCAACGCCAGACAACTGACGGTGCCGCCTATTTGATCTGTGGTGTCGCCGCCACCAGACGGTCAAAACTCAAAACGAAACCTTGAGTAATTATATATCAAGGGAGCGATCGTTATATATATTCTTAGAGCACGTACTTCTGGAAGTGCCATGCAAGCGTTGTTATTGTTTCGTGGTAAAATAGTCAATGTAGTAGATCAGTATTGATTTTTCGAACGCGTTGCATTAACTTTCATATTAAATATTATGTTTTTAATGTGAATTTAATTATTTGATTAATATATTATCATTACAACCTTCCCGAAGGTGTTGTGTAAAAAAATGTCAGACAGCGGACAATAGAGAATGTATTAAATATTTAAGTTCTCCTAGAGTTGTTGGTCTTCTCTTTTCTTTAATATTCCTGAACTTGATTGAAACCGCAAACGACGAAAACTTTTAGGTTGCAAAGAACACTCTTCCAATTATTATATCGAATATTTTGCCAGGAGCGGTTTCAGCCAAAAATTTGAGGGGTCATTCATTTGTCAAAACCGATTTTTATTTCAATAGATGTGTCAATATGAGTGAACAATTTTGGTCATTACATCTTCTCCGATTTCTCCACAACTCTGTTTCTTATAAAAATATACTTTTTACAATTTCATGAAATAGGGTCGAATTTCGACCACTGGGCGACCAATAGTTCTACTAACGTGACAATCATCTCATTTACATAGGTTTACACCGATATACTGAGTACTCTATGAGTTTAAAATCTAATTAATTAATTTAGTGGTCTTTTTATCCGAATAAATTCTGTAGTATTAAAAATTAACAATTACAGGTATCAGCTTGTTTGAACGAATGGTATTGAACGATATCCAGTGTTATACTTTGAATGTCCAACATCGCATGAGACCTGAAATAGCTATGTTAATCACTCCAACAATTTATCCAGAATTATTTAATCATAAATCAGTAGAAAAGTTTCCTAATATTGTTGGAATAGATAAGAACGTTTTTTTCATTGACCACGACGAATTGGAGTCATCAGCAGGCGAATCTAGCAAGAAAAACATACATGAAGCTACATTTTTAATCCAATTAGCAATTTTTCTGCTTAATAATGGCTATTCCCCGAATGATATCACAATTCTTACTGCGTACTTAGGACAAGTGGGTGTAATAATGAGGGAAAGGGACAACGCCAACCATCCTAATATTCGTAAGGTTGCAGTAAAATCTGTTGATGATTTTCAAGGAGAAGAAAATAAAATTATACTGCTTTCCTTGGTGAGGAGTAACGAAAACTCTAGAATTGGATTTTTGTCAACTAGAAACAGAGTTTGTGTTGCTCTTTCAAGAGCTAAGCATGGCTTGTATATTGTTGGGAACATGACGCAGCTAGCTTCTCAAAATAAGGTAAGAATTTGTAATTTCATTATATAGATCGAAGTCATTTTGTTACTTTAACATATCTATGAATTTGCTTGGTAAGAATAAACATTAAAAATATATTACATTGGATGGCCATAACTTGGAATATGCGAAAAACTATTCAGTTTGAAGGAAGGCGTAACATACTCATTTTATTAACAGCACATTCAGCCAGGAAAACGATCTGTGCCAGATTATTCCTAATATTCTTGACGGATAAAAAATATTTATGTGGTATTAACATAGCGTTGTGGTCCTAAGACGGAGACTTGGCGTATATAATCTGATTTTGGAGTTTAATTTTTGGGGCCTAATTATAAAATTTAAGGAACTAAGTGCTTCATGTAGCAAATGACTTCTTATATACTGGGTGAAAATTTGAAAACTTACAAGAGTGTCCAAGAAACGATAGAGATTGCACAAACTACTTTCCATAATGTGTAGGGGGAACTAAAATTATGTATTACTATTAACTAATGTGCTGTGACTAAACAAAAAATTTTAAAATCTATTTAGGCGGTTTTGTTTAATATAGTTGAAATTTTTAATGAAAAATTAAAAATTATAGCATTTTAATTTTTAAGGTATATTATTTAATTCAAGAAAATTAGGAATTTCGATGATTTCCAATTTAAAAAAATTCATAAGAATTAATGGGTTGGAAATATTGTAAAAAATAATAATTAATTGCAAAAAATGCATTTTTTCTACGCTATATAGTTTTTGGTTGTTTAACTAATACTATCAAAATATATCAAGTGTCATCTTACACTTTTATAATCAAGAAGACCTCCCTGACATTAAAAAAAAATTATGAATTAAAACAATTTTGCAAACGAATGCGCCACTATGCCCCGCACTATATCCAATGAAATAGAAAATTTAAGATTTCGGTTTTATTTTTTGATGAGCAAATGCAAATCCAAAACCACATTTTCATTGCCAGATTTTTCAGTTATACGATAAACTTTTCAAATTTACCATCCGACGATTCGTTTTTCGGTTGCCATCATTAACTTTTTTTCTTATGGACACCACATTAGATTTTTCCACAAAAAATCACACATTTTTTTAAAAAGTAATATCACCTTAGTTGGCCTTGACTGCACCTAAGCAGCAGGTACGAAATTAGAGCACACATGGTTTCTATCACAATGAGTTTCACAAATGAAGAAAAACGAGTACGTTGAGACTTTATTACAAATAGAGCATTATAAAGAGTAACATTTTTAACCGACTTCCAAAAAGGAGGAGGTTATCAATTCGTCGCGTTTTTTTTTTGTATGTATGTTACCTGAATTCTTCTTCTGTGGTGAACCGTTTTGTATGAATATGGTCTTGTTTTATAGAGTATATATCCGGATTGGTGAAACTTCAAATTTGGGAAAAGAATTTTATTGGTAAAGTGAAGAAATTTGTGAATGCGTGCATGGAAATCGACCAATTTCCCTAACATATTGGTCGATTTTTCGAAAACTCCTTATGGATGTGTATAGTTTCTTAACGTTTAATCTATTAAGGAAGATCACTAGGTGATCTCATATACTTTTCTGCGACGTGCAACTTGCAGTTTTGCAGCAAATCTCCGAAAATTCCAAAATTCTTATCAAAAATTTTATCGAAATGACATAACGGTCATTTCCTCATAAATATTTTAATTCCAATGTAATAGTGCGGGAATTTTAGGCACTGGAAGTTTTAATTGCGAATTTGAAAATTTTCTATGTACATCTCAAGCATATACGTAGTAAAACATAGTATTTTCGACTCCTTAAATCAATGAGTACCAAGCTCGTTTTGTTTGTATACCCGGCGGTACTTTTGGTTGTCACATTCTCCCGGCCTAATAGAAAATTCAGTGACAACACATGTCAATCTAAACTGCTATTTGGTGGGTTTATACACAGGATGTTTAGTTACAGCAAACAAAATCACAAAGAAAAGTGATAGAATGGGTTGCATTTATATGATGATTGAAATATAAGTTAGGCCGTTTAGCTGTATATACAGGATGTATGGCATATAGGGTGGAGTGGACGATTGGTGGTATAAAAGTGTTGGAAAAAATGTGAAATTAAAGTTATATAGGGTGTTTAAAAAACTTATATGATATGGACGTAAAAAAACAATATGCAGGATGGTTGAAATATATGCTGAAGTTAAACTATATTTATATAGTGTGATTAAAAAATTATTTATTTTATAGCACATAAGAAGTTGCATAAAGTGTGGAGAGGAATTAGTGTTACACAGGGCGATAATATAAAATGTGAAAAATGAAATAATTTATGGGGTAGACCACAAGTTATATACTATGGTTGAAATATAAGACGGATTTGACTCCGTAAATATGGGATGGATTCTACTCTGTCCTATAATTTACAGAAGGCATCTAACAAATTTATGCTTGTCCATGGGCAGTCGTATGTACAGGATGGCTGGTACATAGGGTTGAGTGGAATTATGTATAGTTATACAGAGTTGTCAAAAAAAGTTGAAAAAAGTCAACGCGTACTAATACATTTTATTCGTAAACATTCGTTAGTTTAAATGAAAATGTATCATTGTGTAATGTTGAGGCTTTCGATGTTACCTGGTATTGTCTATTAAGGTTATATATACAAAATAAAAACTAAAGAATGAAAACTACCTGAGTTCAAAAAACTAAAAAGTTGAAAATAAAACATTTAAAAAAAATATAACCGACTTCCACCTATAACTAAAAAGCTAAAAATAATTATAACAAAATACAACTCTAGCAAATAAAAAACACATTCAATGTTGTTAGGTACCTACCTACCCAGGAAGTAAAAAATGTATACATGTAATGTATACATTAAAAGGTGCTCATTCTGTACAAATTAATTACCTACCAATCTAGTACATTTTTGAAGTCGGTGCCAAGCAACAATCAAGTTTGATGAAGTAGTAGATAAGTACGCAATGAAGTATTTTAGATTTGCTTGGCACCGACTTCAAAAATATACTAGATTGGTAGGTAATTAATTTGTACAGAATGAGCACCTTTTAATGTTTACATTTTTTACTTCCTGAGTAGTTACCAGACAACATTGAATGTGTTTTTTATTTGCTAGAGTTGTATTTTGTTATAATTATTTTTAACTTTTTAGTTATAGGTGGAAGTCGGTTATATTTTTTAAAAAAATGTTTTATCTTGATATAGTTTTTAGATAAAAACGAATCCTTCAAAAATTAACTTATCAAGTTTCGTCAGATATCGATGGACCACGGACCAACGGCTGGAGGGAGTGTTAAGAAGGTGGTTTAAAATTTTACAAAATACACATTTCCAAGAAATTATTTCCAGGTGATCGTGATAGAAGAATGAAGTTTTGCAAATGATTCTCAATTAAGGATGATACCCGAGATTTTTTTAAAACTATTATTTGGAGTGATAAAAGTACTTTTTCAAACCGTGGCGTCTCAGTAGGTAGCACGTTCATTTTCTTTTAAATCTATGGACTGGAATTTGCAATGATCAAGGGAACTTTAAATGGTGAAACACATTAATTTCTTAAAATATGTACTGGTTTCAGCATGACGGGGTCCGTCCACGTATTACTACAGCTGTTTGTGACTATTTAGATTAAAGATTTCCACAAAGGCGTGGGACGTTTTGGACAATACAATTCAGAACTATTAGAAGAAGAGATGTTATTAGGGCTGTCCCCAATTTAAATCAAGTTGCTCGTTCATGTGCCCAAGAGGAAGGTCGTTAACTTAATATTTTTTTATAGATATTTTATTGCAAATATCGTTCTTAATGTTCGAAAAAAATTTAACAAATAGTAATCAGAAACGGTCATCGTAGAGCTGAAAAAAAGTAGCATGAAAATGTGTTTTTGGTTTTGCATTCTATTGTCAAATAACGCTATAAAAAAGTGAAAACGAAATCCCCAATTTTCTACTTTTTTCGGATATCTTCGTTAGTATTCCGAAAATTTAAACAAAAAAAACAGATTTTCTTCAAGCAATAAAATACGTCCCCATTTAAACATCTTTTTATCCCCTGGGGTTTCTAAGATCCCAAACGTGAGGGTCGAATATGAATTACCCTGTATTGTCCTGTTTGAATCAGAAATCCTCCTAACATTTAATTAACCCTATGTATGTAGTTTTTCATAGTTTGTCCTTTTTGTTGGAATAATTTGCAGCACGGTTCTTTTCCGGGACGGATCCAGGAGTGTCATTTGGGGGGGGCTTGATCTCGTTTTGGGGGGGACTTGACTTCACTTAAGGTGATTTTTCCACAATAAACACTAAAAAAGCATACACCTCAGATTATTTGGAGGGGCTTCAGCCCCTTAGCCCACCCCCTGGATCCGCTAGTGGTTCTTTTAATTTAATAAGGGTACCTACATCTTTCTCTCAAAATCTATTTACTTTTAGTTATGGTACTCCATCGAGGAAATACTTGAACATCAACAGTCAATTGGAAAATATTTACCTCTAAAATGTGCACGTCATGGCAAAGTGGTCAAAGTCAAATCTGCAAACGATTTTAAGAAATTAATAGGCAAAGCTTGCCCTCTCCAGCATAAAGTAGAAGATAATAAACATGATTGTTTCGGCTGTACATGAGGTAAAATGAATTTAATTAAAACATGTTAACAAAATTAATTCCAAATTATACTAAAGTCGCCATTCGCTGTATAAAATTGACACTAGATTCTTTTGAACTGTACAATGTACATAGGTGAATAATATATATTTTTTGCAAATGAAAATGTTGCAATTACTAACCGAATTTTTTTCGGGTAGTGATTGCTCTAGGAAAACTTTTTTGAAGCGATTTTGATGAATTAGAACCGCAAAATCTATATTTTTGTTCATGGATTTCCACTATATAAAAACATAAAAACATTGCTACGTCGTTAAAATTTAATCTCCATAGTTCGTTGGGGACAGGGGTTTGAACCCTCTAATCCCCTGTGGCTATGGCTGCGAGTAGAGGTATTTGGCAAACCTCGTGGCTAGTATACCTACTATGAATATGCAGATGACTACACTGAGCGATAATAATAATGAGTTTTTGTGGAACATAAATTATTTCGAAACGTTTTTGAAAAAGCACGTTAGTTGTTAATTTTCTGATCTTCACCTTGTGCAAGTTATACAGGATATTTGCTCATAATCCCCTCTCCGATCGAAAATATCGGAATCTCTTAAGTTTTTGAGTTTTTTCGGAAAAACTTGAGTGACATAAAAATCTGTCATATATCGAAAAGCTATAAAGTCCTATAACACACAGTTTAAAAGCTCATTAAAATTCAGTACAAACATCACACCGCACAAGGTTCTAACCTGATGTTTGCAAGCATATGCACAAACCTATTTGTTAAATAATTACTAAAAACTACCATGTATTAAAAAAATTCATTTTTATTTTGCTAAATTTTACTAATAAGCCCTTTCGTGGTATTCTCACTTCTGTAGTTACCTAGTTTCAATGAGCAGGAAGAGACAAGTGAAGAGGACAGAAATTAGTAATTAACTGTTACAGATCCTAAAACATTCCTGTGGCCATTACATCCAGTGGAATAATGCTAGAGCAAGTTCATAAAATCCAATAGCGGATCTCCGAATTCGTCTGTTAAAGTGCTATGTCTGGTCAGTCCTATTGTATGGAGTAGAATCATTGAGGCTCACGTCCTGTTATGAATCGATAGGAGACATTTGAAATGTGGACCTATCGGAGAATTCCCTGGACTGATTATGTAACTAATATAGCAGTATTACAAACCTTAAATAAAGATAGAGATTCACTGCATACAATAAGTCCATAAAACCTCGTACCTAGGTCATATCCTGAAAAATATTAAATACAATATACCTCAATTAGTCGTGAAAAAAAACTTTCGTGGATGAGGAATATTCGTCATTAGACGGGTCTAAATTACGAAGAATTAATACAAACAGTAGAAAACAGTTTGTCGAAGTAATTGCCAACCTTCATTAAAAGTGAAGAATCCACCCCCAGAAGAGAACCGTTACAAATCGTGACAGTTCAATAGTCCGTTCATTTACGTTGTAACTACGTGTTTACAAGATAAGTCAGGCAGTACATACAGTTGTGTGGCATACAAGTGTTCGGAAGTTTTCTCATACATGATCCCAGGGGCGATCCTGTACTAAATTTACCTAAATATAAATTTAAGGCCTGATTTCTTGGGCTATTACATAAAAAATAGTCCTTCTGAGGTTTAAACTCATAGAAGTTATCTTCTGCTAGGCTTGAACTTAAGATTGCCTCGTTTTAATATTAAATTTATGAACATTGAGGTTCTTGATGCCCCCCCGTTCTGGATCCGGCCATGCAGAACTCTGCATCAAACCACTGTCTGTTCTTGACAAAGTTTCTCATCGGGATTAAAGGGTAGACTGAGGCACAGATCATACAAAGACTGAGAATCTTTAAATAGAGCACTAAAGGCTGCACAAGCATTCTGCCGGTTGACATTCCATAAAGACGCGTAAAGCAAGGGATTTGTTCGTAGAATATTGTGGACTGATGAATGAACATTGTCGGGCGTACGCTGACTCCATTTGTTTAAAGAGTGGTTGTCAGAATTTTTAAAAAATGTGCCACTAGTATAATTCGTAGTATGATTTTCCAGCATCATAGAACTTCTCCTCATTTTCCCAGGCCATCAGAGAGCAATTTAAATGAACGTTGAGATTTGAAGGAGGGGCGTTATTCCTTGTCCTCCAACATCTCCGGACTCTTGGATTTTTTGCTTGGGGTTTCATTAAAAGCCGTTTATATCACACAGAAGTCAAGGCCGTAGCCAGACATTTTTTTGACAATTCTTGAAGATGGATGAAATGATTAGGGCAGTAAAAATTATTTTTCCACACAATTCATGTATTTCCAGTATATAAGAAATGTGTAGAATATAAAAATAATGGAATAAAGTTGTTACTTCCTAAAAATTGAATCTTCAATCCAAAATTTGAAAAACTGGGTAAAAGAAAAGGGTGGCAAATGACACCATATAGGTACAACAGTGATCATCATGGAAAAGTTTATTTCAAATGAGATTTTTTTGTGGAACTTGAACACTTTTTAATCTAGCAAAATAAAAGAGGATCTTTAAAAATTTTTAGAATGGAGTTCATGCTAATGCGTGGTATGAGTTACTTATGGAATTTTAATAAGGCTTTAAATATTTTATTTTTCACTTTGGTTTAGCACAAACTGTTTTCGAAATTTGACGGTGTTTTTCCGGAAAAATAAAATCTGGGAATTCAACGGGGCTAAGATGATAAGACCTGCAACAGAAATGCATAGGTAGTAGATTTCTGCAAAAATAATATTCTGGCAATATTAGTATGAATTATTCATTCTTTTCAATAGAATACTGTGTATATTATTGAAATTGGATCTCCGTGTTAAATTCTAAAGAATTTTTGGTACTAGTTAACATTTTTTGGAAAAAGGAGACTTACAGAAATGAACAATATTGCAGAGAATAGAATTTGAAGTTTAATGCTGATAGTTTTAAACCTAATTTAAATTTTAAGCTGCAAATATTAGTGGTTTCCATGCAATTTTCACCAGCCAGTCAATTTAAATTACCTTTCGACAAACATATAACATTTTTACAGCAACTTCTTAAATTGGTTGCATTCATAATTGAAATTCTTATTTTATTTCAGGGTTCATCTTTTTTTATTGGATACCAAATTAATAATTTGATTTATCATGAAATTCGTTTTTTAATTTTTGTTCCAGTTCTGTTACATTTACATTATTCAGTATTATTTTGAGTTTTATATATAAACAGATTGAATTACTTTTTATTAAAATTTTATACACATATTTGCTTTTTCATTTCCCGCTCCTTTCCCAGTAGGATTACATTTCAAAACGAGAACAGAGAAAAGTGATCAATGACATTTACACATGTGAAGCTTAGAGCACTAGGAATCTTTGCAATTAATTTCATTCATGGTCATGAAATATCTAAAATATCTATAATACACTGAGCAAAAATATAAGTGAATATTATTAATTTGTCTAGAATTCACTCAGAATTATTCTAGAAATAATTAAGACCAAAATCTCACTCTCTGACAGTGCATCAGGTGTTATTTAAAATGTTTAAACCTTCACATATGGCAGTTTAAAATAAAACTCTCACAGATTAGGATGAACAAAAACATAGTACCAAAAAGTATTTTTATTTAATTTCAAGTCTGTTCAAAATCATTTCTCACATATTGATGGTTTGATTCTGCATGAACCTTACTAATGAGCTGTTTGTCTTGAAAAGATTTGTACTGTTGGGATAAACACTGCTCCAGTATTGACAATGTATCATTAGAAATACACTCTCTAATTTTTTTGAAAAATCTAAGATAATGATAAATGTTGTGGATCATTATCAAAATTGGTCCCAGTAATTCTTGAACTGATAACAAGTGGTGTATGTAGCTTTTTGTATATTCCCTGCATGTAAGACATCTACAAGATGGCATTATTGGTGTGAAATCTTCAGCATATTGTGCATGTCTCAAATTTATTTCATATGATTCAGAGTTTTCACTGATCTCTATAGCAAAAGTCAAAACAGCTGAACGCTCAGTTAGTATTCGACAATATGAAGTATCAAACACATCAACACCTAACTGCACTAGCCTCACAATAGTTAGAGGATTCCAGCAACCCTGAACAGCACACAGTTTGTTGGCAGGCATGTTTTCTATAATGAATTTGGTGACTTCCTTGACTTCTTTAAATGGTAAAAATTCTACTTCTGGACTATTATTATGTACACCATCAATCAGGAAACCACCAAATTCATTTATATTTTCTTTAATAGCATCAATGCATTTCTTTCTGGATTTTAAGCAATAACCACCAGCAATAGGTGCAATTACAAATTTCCCTCTAAGCTTTTCAGAACTCAGATGTTGCTCTAAACATTTTTTATTGAACATTATTGTCTGGTCAACAGCTTTTGTTATCCTTTTTTGTGGACTTGAAATGTTTGTATCTCCATCAGATAAAAAACAATACATATCTGGTTCAAATGATTCAACTAAATTCATATACATTTTGGTATCATACATTATTTTTCCGTGTTTGGTCCAAAGTGGAACCTTATCCTTGGTATGATGACCCTGTTTTGTTAAATCACTTGGATCATTCACAGTAAGACAAGTCGCACTATTTTTGTTGCCTATAAACTCAGAAATTGTACCACTATAATACTGCATTGTCTCTCGGAATTGGTGCACACTGACTAAAGGTATTTGAAGGATTTGCGAATCTTTACTAACAAGCTTGAATACTTCATGGGTAACATGAGGAATGTGGCCTCCTTGGGTATGTAACAGGACACATGGTGTCTGGATTTCTATATCTGGTTTTCCTTTAATGTCTTTTAATATGCCAAGTCGAGGAGCACGTTTTTGTGGAGTCAGGATATGAAATTTCATTTTGAATCTGTAACAAATTTAAAATTAGCGCAGAAACGCAAATTATTAATGCCAACTTACTGGATATTTACACCCAAAGTTATGAATTTTGTTAGAAATATAAACCCTTTGTTTAATTTCAAATTGACATTTCGTTAAAAGCTCCAAACATCAAATCAAAAATGTATAAATATTGGGAATGATTTATTGAAAAAGTGAATAAATTTAATTGATCCGTACTGCAATCCTGCAATCTGCAGTCCTTAATTTAAATACGAAAATGGGTTGGAATTGGAAGCAAGTTGAATTGAAAGTTGGAAATAATCCATCGTCTCCAGTGTTGCCATTTATCATTTTGATTTATGAGCACAACTTTTCTTACACCGTGAGCACAACATAAAGAGGAAGAGGTATGAAATTCCCAGAAACATTGTGGGCTGAATCTTTATAAATAAAATTGTTGCTAGACATTTAAATGGAAATTCACACAAATTGAATAGCAACTTTTAGTTATTTCAAGACTAGAGGCTACTAAATCGTATATTGTCCTAAGTGTACCTTAGATCATTTACCATCTAGATATAGCCTGTCAAGCATAAAATCATGGCAACGCTAGAAAGAGAGGGCAATAGAGATAGTAAGAGACTATTTCACTTAGTGGGTGGATGGTCGGTGGACGCAGCAAATGAACAACATGCTTTATTGGAAGCAGCTCCCAACCGAGTGAAATAGCCTCTTGCCCTCTCTCTCCTTAGTCTTACCACGACATTTGTGCACTGTAGGCTATCTCTAGAAAGTTAATGCTCTAAGTAAGTGTACCTTCTGATTTCTGATTCCTAGTATCCAAATCGAGCGAGACAAAGTCGAAACTTAACTCTGCTTTTCAAAGCATTTATGATTTTTTTTGTTACTACTTCGTACTAGCCTTCCAAGTTCAACACTAAATTCTTTCGAAATCAATATCATTTTCAGTATCGTCGGCTAGGGCACTTTCTTAAATCTGGCAACAGTGCTTCATCATCACATGTTACCTAATGTCAATTTAAACCTAACCTATTCCTTTCCGTCATTCAAATTAGTAGTGTGAACAGCTTTTTATTGCCTTTATTTATGTATTAATTATATGTCATGAGTTTAAGTGGTAGTGCAAATGTTCTAAAGATTTCATCTCGAATTTTCACATCAATAAATAAATTATTCAATCGAGCTTTCAGTGATAAATATCTGTTGCTGACCAATGTTGGACTTTCGGTGACACTCTCAGCTGTAGGTGATGTAATTGAACAGAACCTGGAGATGGTTACGGAGAAAATTAATCATTGGGATCAAACACGAACTCGAAATATGGCTATATCTGGATTTACAATTGGGGTTTTCTGTCATGCATGGTATCGATATTTAGACAAGTTCATTCCAGGATATTCAATGAGAATAGTTATTAAAAAAGTTACTGTGGATCAGTTTGTTGCTTCTCCATTATGTATTTCCATATTTTTTCTAACATTGGCTGCCTTAGAAAATAGTTCTAAAGAAGAATTAGTCCAAGAAATAAAGGATAAAGCATGGAAGTTGTATGCTGCTGAGTGGATGATTTGGCCACCTGCCCAGTTCATCAATTTTTACTTATTACCATATAAGTATAGAGTCTTATTTGATAATGGGGTATCATTATGTTATGATATATTTACTTCACATGTAAAATATGATGTAAGTAGTGACAAAAAAAGTTAAGAAAGTTATAAGATGTAAGAAGCTGTCACACTTTGAAATACTTAAATCAAGGGTGCATTTCAATAGCAACAAAATGTGATATTTCTTTCCATAATCAACCAAATGTGTTCTCTAAATATGTTACAGATGTAAATAAAGATTTTTTTTGACACAGTAAGTAAATTTATTTTTTTCAAAATTCCTGAAAGACAAGTGTTGGGCTTCCAAAGAATAGAACAGAAATATGTAATATATCAAAAAATAAGTATTAGAACAAAATAAGTATGTGTGGGGACACATAACATGCTAAATGCTGAAGCAAAAAATGTATAAACAAGTGTGCAAATCTGTAATTAGAAAGAAGTTTGTTAAAAACAGTAGATGATGTATATGCTGAGATAGGTATTTGAAAACAGTTTTAGCTAAACTAACACATTGTATTGTAGAATACAAGCAAGCTTGTATTTTTGACACTGAATTTTGATTCAACCCTGTCTTGTTATTGTTCAGAGTATATAAAAACTCTTCAAGATTAATGTTTTTTGCAGATATTAATTAATCCTATAGAATTTAGCATATAATTGATTCTTGAAAAATGTATAAACTTTTTCAAGCTTAATTTTTGGACAGAACTATTACATATTTATGACATTTGTGAAAAATATGAGTATCAAATAATTTATCTGGAAATTTAAACAATTAGAATTTCTAATTAATAACATTTTTAGAAATTTGATCAACATTAAATTTTACAAAATGAAATTCTAAAATTATATCTATACCTTACTGTAGCCAAAAATTTATAAAATTTTAAAAATGTATATTTTACATTCATATCTTTTAATTATTAAAGCATATTTATTTGCACTGAGCCTAAACCAGTACTAGTTTTCATTTGATTCCAAAGAGATTTTAATGGTGGGATCAAGGGAATATTGAATTAATATTGGAAACACATGTACTTGTAATGCTGATATTTTTAAAAACCTCGAAACACTATACTCATCTTCCAAAAATTGTGTGTACAATATGCATTATGGTTGTGGGTACAGATATACTGGCGAAACAGCAAGACATCTCCAGATAAAGAAAAAATAACACCAAAACCATGTCTTTCTAGATGTCGTCTATATCATCAGATCAAGACATAAAGAAAACCACGTTCTAACTGATAATGGTATACACCAAATGGACTGGTTTAAGCCAAAGTTGTTACTTTAAGAAGATCACACTAAGAAAAGACATTGAAGAGGTAGATGTATCTTTGCAATAGATCTTGTCAAATGAGATTTAAACAGGAGACTTCAAAATCAATTAATGGAGAACAAGTAATTTAAAATGGTCAAAGAATATTGACAATTGCAAATGAATCAGGTGAACTATGCTTTTAAAAAACTAAAAAAACAGTTTTTAAGAACGATTTTTGAGAAGCAATTGACACATCACATGACACAGGCAATATACATTCAGTCATTATTATACAGGAAAACTAGCTAATAAGTCTACTATCTCATACATAACACATCCCCACAAAAAAAATTGTCTGTTCTAAGAACTTCACTATGGAAAGTACCTCTATAAAGTACAAACCAGTATTTCGAGAATTTATTGTATTCTGTTTACAGTGTTCACGTGGTGTTCACTAATACACAATTGAAATTTTCAATCTTATATGTTCAAACTATACATATATAAATCTCTTATCTATGGTTCAAACCAAGAGTGTATAACCATAGATAAGAGATTTATATATGTATAGTGTATAACTTCCAACAAACATTAAAAAAACATACATTAATTATTTGATTGTATAATGTGTTGCCAATTGCCAATAGGCTAAAAATAATAAATGTAGATTTGATTATATGTGTACTCTGTCAACTATGTCACAGAACTCAGATTAAACAAAAAAATTGAACAAATAAAAAATTATTTGATATAGGTAATTGGTTATACGTTTACCAAAAGATAAATTAGAGAATTCCATTCATTCTCATGCTTTATATTAGAAATTAGGGAAATTTAACTATAATATCCACGAAAACAAAATATAATGTAAAGTCAAATGTCAAAATGAAAATAAAATAACCTCACATTTAAATCAGGTTTAGCGGCTTCTATTATAATTTTTAAAAATATATTTCTCTATATATATACTTACAAAAAGGTCTTAAATTTACAAAATGGTTGTAAGAAAATATGATCAGGAGTTGGAATACCTGGAAAAAATTAATTCCTACTGCTGGAGAATTAAGAAAGGCTTTCAACCTAATATGAATGTCGAAGGGGTATTTTATGTAAATCAAACTTTGGAAAAGCTGATGTTCGACGAACTTAGAAACGCTTGTAGACCAGGTATGGTAGGTGGATTTCTTCCAGGAGTTAAGCAAATCGCTAACGTAGCTGCATTGCCAGGTATTGTTGGAAGATCTGTGGGATTACCTGATGTCCATTCTGGTTATGGTTTTGCCATTGGAAATATGGCAGCTTTTGATGTGAATAATCCCGAGTCAATTGTCTCACCTGGAGGAGTGGGTTTTGATATTAACTGTGGAGTAAGATTACTGAGAACAAATCTCTTTGAATCTGATGTCATGCCTGTGAAAGAACAGTTGGCACAGAGTTTGTTTGATCATATTCCTGTAGGGGTTGGATCAAAAGGTAACGTCAGATCAGATTATGTATGCATGTTACTAAATTTAATTGAAGCATTAAATTTAACAGTAATATGAATATTTGATGTCACTGGTGTAAACCAAGGAATATATAATATATTTAGAATTTATATTCCTTGGTTACTTAAACTGAAAGTTGTTAAATTTGACAGAACATTCTGTGGTGCTTTCTGATACAATATTGCTAGTTTTTTTTTACAATTATTCAATGTTCTAAATAGTACTTGAAAAAGTTAAGGAGGGCTTGTATGAAGCTAAATTTAAGTCCAAGAATATGAGTGGTTGCACCCTTAAATTCAATGTTCTTTTTCAGAAAAGAAGGATATTCTCAATACTTTTTAATTCATTTATATGTCTGCTATTCTATTTGCTGCTTAATTTTCCATAACTTGAGAAAAAAGGGTTATTTTGATTACTGTTTAATAAATTTCCAGTGACTTCATTGAAATGACTTAATCAATTTGAATAGTTTCAATTTTATTTTGTTTTAAAAAAAATACAAGATTGGAAAATTTATTGCAAAACACAACAAAGTATCACATAAACATACTTCTCTAATTTAAATGTAAAGATATAAGTATCAGCAACTAATTATTGAGCACATATCAGGTTTGTAACTGTTTCCATTTTTATTTATTTGAAATTGGTTCATTCTTAAAAGTAAATTATTATTTTTGTAGTCTCTTTAATATAATTATTTTCACTGTCAACCCCATTTCAACAGTCAAACTCATATTCATAGAGTACATTAAATCAGAGATTGGGTTTATTCCATAAGTCTATTGCTTTTCACATTTTTATTGAACTCTAAAGAATAAATGTGCAAATAATACCATTTTTGATACACTAGTGTCAATGAATTTATGGATACATAAAAAGTTACTTAATTTATTATTATTATGTAACTGCCATTGTGCAATTTTCAAGTTTATTGCAAGTTACATGTAGGTATGTTAAGATTTTTATGATTTATTTTTTTTTACTTTATGCAAATGTGTTGAATTTACTAGATAATTTTTTTGTGTGCAGGAATTATTCCTATGAATGCAAAGGATTTGGAAGAAGCTTTAGAAATGGGGATGGACTGGTCTCTTCGTGAGGGTTACATTTGGGCTGAGGATAAGGAACATTGTGAAGAATATGGGAGAATGTTGAATGCTGATCCATCAAAAGTCAGCATGAGAGCCAAGAAAAGAGGTTTACCACAAGTAAGTTGCATTATTTCTAAAGTTTTGAGTAAAATTATTTCTTTTAAATTATCACTTTTAATTTTGGTTTAAATGAACTGTTTTATATTTCGTAAATATATGTCTTAAACTGCCTCTGAGACCAGTTTTAATCTCTATATTTATAATATTTTATGGTTCATTTCTAAAAACAATGCAAAAAATTAACTTTCAGGTTTGCCAGTATGTACTCACTTCGTACAAGCACAATAAACAATTTTAACATGGAAAAATATCATTTGAAAACCTTTTCTTCAGATTTTGATAGCTATATTTGCCTTTTATGCTTGTTTATTACATTATAGGACTAAAATTCTATAAATAATATTAACTTGCCATAACATTACTAAAATTCTGATTCAATAGAAAATCTATAATGTTTGTGAAATGTTAATAATGGCAACCAATGACTTATATTTTGAAAACTGCATCCAATTAAACCATTACAGCACTAAAAAAAAGTGATTCTTCATAAAAACATTTGAATGGTCAGTAATGCATACTGTAACCATTTCATGCCACCATCCGGATGGACAGAACGGAATACAACAAGAAAATCGACGAAGTACTATCGAAGGGAAAATACCAGCCACTGCCTACTGATCCAATATCCAAAATAGAACAGAAAACTTACAACATTCTCAGAGATCATGCTCAATACATTTTACCCGAGACAAGGAGAAAATTGAAGCCACATCACAGCAAACCACCACATCTTTATGGACTATCTAAGATACACAAGGCTGGAGTACCCCTCAGACCGATTACAAGTTCGTGCAACTCACCAACAGCAGCACTATCGAAATTCCTTCTACCAATCATCCAACCTTTGGAGGGCAAAACATCATCGCACGTCAAGGACTCAAAGCACTTTGTCCAAATCATCGGATCCATGGAACTTGGGCCAGAACATCGCTTAGTAAGTTTCGACGTTGAAAATCTTTTCACGAACGTACCACTAGACGAATCTCTCAACATCGTGAGAAACAAACTTACTGAAGATGAAACCTTGATGGAGAGGACGGAGCTGCCAATAGACTCAATCATGGACTTGCTTGAATGTTGCCTCAAGAACTGCTACTTTCAGGAGAAGGGCCGGTTCTTCATGCAAAAAGATGGATTGCCTATGGGTTGGTTCCCTGTTATCACCAACCATCGCCAACATCTACATGGAATGGTTCGAAGAACATCCAGTGAGGAGTTACGAGAAACAGCCTAAGCTATGTCAATGAAACCCTTTTTATTTGGCAACATGGAGAGGCAGAACTACAGGCATTCCTGGGGCACCTAAACCAATTCCAACCGTCCATTAGATTCACCATGGAGATGGAAGAGAGTGGGTGCCTACCATTCCTTGATGTAAAGTGTCAACGGACTATGACCGAAATCCAAACAACACTCTACAGGAAGGCTACGCATACAGAATTATACCTTCACTACAGTTCCAACCACCCAACAGCAAAGAAAACTGGCATCATCAAAACACTAATCCATAGGGCCAAAAATATCTGCAGCGCACCAGAAGCCCTCAAAGAAGAACAAGTGAAACTTAGGGAAGCCCTTTTCTCGAATGGATATCCGGAAACGATTATTACCAAGGCGTTTGAAGAGCTGGACAAACCACCTAGACAGGAAGAGGACATCACGGTAGCAACTCTAATATTACCGTATACTAAAGGCTTGTCGGAGAAACTTAAAAGAATTGCACACAGCTACGGAATCAGAATGATCTTCAAAAGCAACAACACCTTGAGGAGCATGATAACAAGAACGAGGCCCGACGCACCAGCAATACCAAAGAACTGTATATACAGCATACCGTGTGAATGTGGCAATCTTTTTATTGGAGAGACAAAAGCGACCGCTGGACACCAGGATTAAGGAGCACCACACAGCTACTCAAAGGGCGGAGGTAACGAAGTCTGGGCTAGCTAATCACGCAGGGACCGAACACCATAATATCAACTGGGACCAGGCCAGAGCAATTCACAAGGAAGAGCACTGGTACAAAAGAAAATAAATAGAGACAGCATATATAATCTCGAACGAAAATATAATTAGCGAGCCCAGCGTCCAAATTAAAAATATTTGGAGTGCTCTTCTTCGGCCTCTGTCGCTACGCATAACCGGCAATCAACCTCCAGGTACGAGGACACTGATTGGACCAGATAAGACCCAATGACCATGACCGGCGACCCATGAACGGTTAAGGGTATAATATAAATACGACGGATAATCTGAATTTCCTATCATTCACCAGATGACGATAGCAGATACACAGCTATTGAAACGTTGAGGAACGAGTTACATTGTCTACCAACTTCAGACTAACATTGCTTAAATGACCTTTTGTAAAACTCAGTTAACACGTTTGTGATCTGACACTTACCGGAATATGTCATTTTCCTGCATGTAAAATACTGAAATAACACTTTATTTTTGTTTTTTATAATTGTACAAAATAATAACAGATTTTAAAAAAAAATTCAACCCCAAAACACATTAAAAATTATCAATTACGACGTTAACCTCAAATCAAAATGTAAATAGGCAAACTTGTGTTATTGCCTCCTGGACAACGCCGTTCAGGCGTTCATTCAATGCGTATATAGACCTAGACGTCTTAGTGGTTACAATGGAAATAAGTTTGGCCTTGCTTACTATTTTCCAGCAAACATCTTTCAACCCGTTTTTAATGTAAACAGTCATATGTCCATTTATATTACTAGTCATTGGAAGCGATTGACCAATAGTCTGTTACGACTCTAATGTGGCATCAGTTTCTTTAGGGTATTTACCAAAATCAGGAACCAGTTTGTCAGTAAATTTGAAGACGCGAGATGTAAGACCGACATCTAGGATTTTCAAGAGAATCAGTACACAGAGGTTCCGAATCTGGAGCCGTTCCGTGAAATTGCTGTTCTCCCTTAACTCCTAGGACAGAGATATTGAATATCTCTGATAGGTGAAGTAACCTGAAAATTTTATCATGACATTCTGTCCTAGGAGTTAAGGGAGAACAGCAATTACACTGAACGGCTCCAGATTCGGAACCTCTGTGTACTGATTCTCTTGAAAATCCTAGATGTCGGTCTTACATCTCGGGTCTTTAAAAATTTAACGAAATGCATCAAATGCATACACAAGTGTTCGAGAAACAATATATATTATATTTATATATAATATATATTGTCTTGCATACAAAGGAATGACACCTCGAAGAGAGTATTCAGTTTGTCAGTGCCCTACAACCTTTTTTTATCAATATAATTCCTAAACAATACATGAATTATTAGTATTTAATATTACAGACAAAATTAGCTTAGCAATGCACTTTTTCCCAACATTTCAGTTTTAAATCACTAAGCTATTTTTGTTCCTAAACCACCTGCTTATAAGAAAAAATAATAATTTTATGATTATTTTAGCTGGGAACGTTAGGAGCAGGAAACCATTATGCTGAAATCCAAGTAGTAGATGAGATCTATGACAAGTGGGCAGCGTCGAAAATGGGTATTGAAGAAAGAGGTCAGATTTGTGTTATGATTCATTCAGGTAGCAGAGGCTTTGGTCATCAAGTTGCCACAGATGCTTTGGTTCAAATGGAAAAAGCGATGAAAAGAGATAACATAGAAACTAATGATCGACAATTGGCCTGTGCTAGAATAAATTCTAAAGAGGGGCAAGATTATTTAAAATCAATGGCAGCTGCAGCTAATTTTGCTTGGGTTAATCGCAGTTCAATGACGTTTTTGAGCAGGCAGGTACGATAATCTTGCACTTTGTGTTACACTATCTGTCAATAAGTAATTTATACAAGTTGTCAAAAACTTTAGATAATAAATAATCCAATTTTGATTCTTTTAGGCTTTTGCTAAAAAATTTGGAATGGCACCAGACGACTTGGACATGCATGTTATTTATGATGTATCTCATAATATTGCTAAAGTTGAAGAACACATTGTTGATGGTAAACCAAAAACACTTTTGGTTCATAGAAAGGTGACCATGAAAACACTTCACATTTTGAAATAACTAGGCGCATGTATATTTTTCAGGGTTCAACGAGAGCATTTCCACCCCACCACCCTTTAATTCCAGTAGATTACCAGTTGACTGGACAACCTGTTCTTATTGGAGGCACCATGGGAACGTGCAGTTACGTTTTGACGGGCACGGAACAAGGAATGTTAGAAACTTATGGATCTACTTGTCACGGAGCGGTAAGAGCGATACTTACGTTAAAAAAATAATTTGATAGTAATTTTTAAACAAGTTCTAACTTCATTCATCAGTATAAAAATAGGTATTTATGTTTTATGGGTGGGTTGGTAGAAGAATAATTTGAAACATGGATGGTGGAAGCAGTAATTTTCTACCCTTCAATTTAATGCAATGTACATTCTTGTCTCCTTGATACATAGACAACATCCACGACTATGATAGTTTTTGTCTTGATATATTCGGGATCTGTAATATCTTCTTTAATGACATTGGAACGAATAGTTTAGAGACTTCTCTAGATTACACTTATAAAAAGCTTGATATACATTCTGCTCATCTTAAATAATCAAACAGTTACTTAATTTCTGTAAATAAAGAACAGATGATGACTATTGCCATTCTTGGTAGCGGAGAATCTCGCGGCAACTAGCTTCACAATATGCAGATTGCTCATTAAAATTGTAATTGCAACTATTCCTCAACTCTATGTGGAGCAGAAGCTGATTAAACTGATTTTAGAGGTGCAATATGAATATCATCAAGTGTGTTCCTTCTCGCTATAACAAACGGTGGGAAGATACATCTGTGACCAATGTATTAACTTCTGCTCCTAGTTCAGGAACAATTCCGTTGTTGAAAGCAATCTAGTGAATTCACTTTAAGTTTTTTCCAAAGTCATAAATACTCATGTATCGTAAATTTGAATGGGCATCTTTAGTATCAGTTCTATTATTTATTTAGGTATCCTATATGTATGATTAGATGCGTGCATTGCTTGAATATGAAAGTGATATTTTCCAAATTTATATTTTATCTAGGGCAAAGGTATTTATCTAGTTCTCTTTACTCTGAATTTACAATAAATGCCTATTAGTTATTTCATTCTGTCTTCAAAGTTATGTCATAGTTATTCATTTATATCACTTCCTGTTTTTTGTCATGAGAGTGATATATCAAAGTGATGTAGGTTCCTGTTGATTCTTTTGCGAGATTAGTATACAAACAGGGTGGGGGATACTTTACAGAGAGCTTTGAATTTATCGCCCACGTTTTCGGAGCTTGAGATCTGTTAATTATATAGACAATATGTACTGTGAAAGTAAATAATCAATTGGCGTGCATTGGGTCAAGTTTTAAGTCGCAAAAAAGAGAGAGTTCTCCTGCTAGATGGGGTTAGTAGATTGTGTCAGTGTATAGGTAGACGTTTAATCGTGCTGTTGTGTGAGACGTATTGCCGCTTAATTTGTAAAGTTGGTAATTTTTTTCCATGTAAACTTTTTTTATCTATTATCGTTTTATACATTTTTTAAAATTTACCAAAAAACAAACTATTTGATGGAATCCAAAATCGATATTGAGTAATGTTAAGAGTATGTGAATGCCGAATGTATCGCCAGATAAGTGCATTTGAAAGAGGTCGAATTATTGCTTTACGGGAGGCGGGTTTTTCATTTCGAGAAATCTCTAACCGCACGAGCAGAAATCTAACTACTGTTGTGAGATGTTTTCAAGCATGGTTGGGCAATACCCAAAATGGGAAACAGTAGGCACCGGACGTCGAAGAAGCACAAATGAAGTTCAATATCGACGTCTAAGACTTTAGAGACCTATTTTCGACAACTCCAAATTTGGCTAATGAGTGGTTAGGAGAACAAGGTCAGCTTGAGAGTGTCCGAACGGTTTACCGCCGTATATGGTCTTTTGGACTGCAGCATTGCCGACCCCATCTTGTGCTACCTCTTACCATCGACGGCAGCGACTACGCTGGTGCAAAGAATGGCAATATTGGAATGTGGAATGGCATCAGATCACCTTCTCTGATGAATCTCGATTTGCTTGGGTAGACGTGATAGCCGAAGAAGGGTTAGACGACGTCGAGGAGAAAGACGTCAACCTCAATTTGATCTTGAGCGACATGTACAGCGAACAGTAGGCGTTATGGTATGGGAAGTGGTAGCTCATGGAAGTTTTTGTTCGAGGCTACATGTCAGCGTAACGTTATCTTCAGAAAGTAGTGGAACAGTATGTACTCCCTTACCTTAATCGGCTCATGGATCTTATATTTCAACAAGGTAATGCTTGGCCTTATGTTGCTGGAGTTAGTTTAAATTTTTTTGAACATACCCATGTGAATCTGTTACCATGGCCCTCCCAGATCCCCCGATCTGTCGCCCATAGAACATGTTTGGGATATGATGGGTAGTGGGCTCGGAAATTTACTCCAGCCCCCACGGATTTTTGAGGTTCTAAGATATTCAATAAAAGTTAGTTTTGAATAGTATTCCTCAAGAAGAAATAGACCACCTTATTGAATCAACGACAAGACGCTTTGGGGAGTGTATAGATAACCGCGGTGGACAAACACATTAACAAAGTTAATAAAAACAATTTAACTCATTGGCATTTTTTATTGAAATTTTCATCATTTTCTCCTTACTATAACTAAACAATATTAGATGTGATGGATGTCACTTTGCTTTTATGATTTAAACCTTCATCAATATGCTGCTTCTGTTATTCTTCCAGAAGTCGTTCCTTCTATAAGTGTTTGGCTTTCCTTTAGTTTTGGGAACCTATATTAGTCTATAAATTCTTTTAATTTCCTTACTATTACGACTTTTAAATGTGTTTCAATTTTGGTAGGTATAGGTAGCTTTGTTAGTAATACTAATTGTGTAATTTCTTTCTAGGGTCGTGCTTTGTCCAGAGCAAAGTCCCGACGCAACTTGGATTATACCGAAGTTCTTAGGAAATTAGAATACATGGGTATTTCAATTAGAGTAGCATCACCAAAATTAGTAATGGAGGAGGCTCCCGAATCTTATAAGAACGTTACTGATGTAGTGAATACTTGTCACGAAGCAGGCATTTCTAAAAAGGCTATCAAATTAAGACCGATTGCTGTCATTAAAGGTTAAAGTGTACAACTCGGGGACATTTAGTTATTCGCCTTGAACAAGGACTGACTATTCAATTTAAATAAATACCTTTATTTTTTATAATTATAATTTCTTTTTATTCACTGAAATGATTTGTTCACTAAATTTTTATTTTAAAAATATTTAATTAATACTGTATTCTCTAATTAAATATTAAGTTATATAGGAAATTATATTGCATTGTTATTTAGATTACGATATTATCTAATACCGTTTCCCAACCTTTTTTTTTTTTGTTGAGCCCCCCCCCAGATTATACCTAATATTTCCATTATTAATTAAAAAATAAATAAAAATGGTGACTAAAGTTTGATATTACACAAACTTACCTTTTAACAGTGAGATACAGTAATTTCACACCCCACAAACAAATTTCTTAACAAGGATTTGAAAAAAAAAACATATACGTTTTTAATTTATTTACTGACTGAAGACATCGCTTTTTGAATCAGCACCGAGAGAATTAATGAATGTGAAATTGTGATGTTTAATTTTCGCATTAAATTTATTTTTCTTCCAAAAATGCAAACGTCTTTGACATCTCTCTACGCCCCACTGGGGTTTGGGAAGCCCTGATCTAATATATCACCTGTGGTTTTTTCGCCCTGTAGCGGTCGTTTAACACGAGTTGTGATTTGCTCCGACTCTTTACAAAGTTATTGTTCGGACTATTGAATGACCATTAAGATCTCCTGACCTTACACAACCAGATTTTTTCCCTTGGAGATACATAACGATTAAAGTTTATTTCTGCAAACACTGTGACTAGACAAAATTAACAAAAATTCTATGTTAGTCTTGGACAAGGACCAGAAGTCAATGGTGAACATTTTGAACACCTGTGGTAAAATCAAAACATCTAACCTTGCCTTCATCCTGTCCTTCACTGACCTAGATCTGCACCTTGCCTTGAGTAGTCGGGTTTAATCTTCCTGCTTCACTGGTCGGCATATCTACCTTGCCTTTACTAATTATGGTCAACGAAATTTTATATAGAGATTCTTAAAACTCATTTCAGTTGAATGAACGCACTTTTAATACATTTGACCTTACCATGACTTTCGAGGCTATGTGCAGTCATCCTCAAGGTCACGTGCGGTCTATTAAAATCGGTAAAAAACGGGTTCCCGTTCTCAAAAACTAACGACCTTGATATTACATCCAAGGTCAAATCCTACGTACAAATCAATAGTCAGAGGGAAAGCCTAAACCTTTTGTTCGTAAAGTTTGTTGTTATAACGTAATCCTAGTGAATTATTATGGGGTTGCCATGCAATTGTAGGAACTTGTATAAAGGCTAACACAGAAAATTATCTAAATATAAAGATTTTTTTCAAGCTGAAAGAATTTGAAAGTTAATTTTATTTGACACTCGTAGATAAGATTTTGTAATGAATAAAATGTGATCAAAGAATTCTGTGGTAACTATTTATAGTTTTATAAATTTTCTGTGGGCTTTAATTTTTACACAAACAATAATCATCTTTATTCTCTCCGAAATAAATCACAATAGCCCCACTACAAAAATATGTACTTCAAATACAAGGATTCACTCGATCAGATGATCGCTACGTTCTTATCTACTAAACTGAAATCCTCCTACTATCCCCCCTTTTTACATCATCATCAGTGTTCCCGATCTTTTCCGTCTGATTCATTCTGGTCTGCTAATATGTATAACTTCTTATTATGATAGAAATTGTTGGGCCTTGTTTTTTATACCAGCAAATATACTTTCGGGAAATACCTTTTTTTGTCGATATGTTTATTCGAATGGTTTTTACTATTAGTTTATTTATTCGCAAAATTAGTTTTTATTGAAGACTATTAGTTTCTAGGAAAGTTCCTATTTTGGCAACGTCAAATAAAATGATATAACAATGGGTGCATTCAGGGAATTGTAGCGATACAGTGCTTTGTTAAAGCGGTGTACTAAAGAGTGCTTTACCCACAGAGCTGCAGCGCTTTAACAAAGCAGTAAAGCATATAAATTATCCGCTTTACCGCTTTATAACTAAATCAGCTGTCAAATTATGTGTTGATATTATGCAAAATTGTCGCCAACAAGTAAACATAACTAGTGAAAATAACTAGAAACAAAAGTTTTCATTCAGCTAAAGCAAAGCGCTGTGGCGCTTCAACGCTTTATTGCTATAATTCCCTGAATGCACCCATTATTAAATCAGTTTAATGTTTGAAGACGCGAGATGTAAGATCGACATCTAGGATTTTCAAGAGAATCAGTACACAGAGGTTCCGAATCTGGAGCCGTTCCGTTTAATTGCTGTTCTCCCTTAACTCCTTGCGTACAAAGGAATGACACCTCGAAGAGAGTACAGTTTAATGTTGTTATATCTTTTACTATTTCTGTTTGTTTTTCCCCAAGAATATAGAAAAAAATCAAAAGACCTCTCTCTGCTCTAACATTTTAACGCGGCGTATCACGACGCGCAGCCACCTCCAATATCCATTTGTGAGGGCGCAGTCCCTTTGATAAAACTTGCCTTTGAGATTACACGCTATAGTGGTAGTCTGAATCTGGTAGACAATGTCCCTCGTTCCTCGAAGTCCAAGGAAACCTCGAGATTACAAGCTATAGTTGTGCACAAGCGACTTTCGGCTCTAACTTCAAACCAAAGTAGAGATTGTTTACACCGCATTTTTTGTATGTCTATTTTTATTTCGGCTTTTTATTTATCAAAGGCGCCGACTCGGGTATTTGTGAGAATGTTCGAGGTCGACGATTAGCCTTTGGATATACAAGCTGGCTTGCGAATTGCGAACCTTATACGAAGTGTTTATTGTTCTACTTCCTGCTGTATTCTTATTGTTTCAGTTTTGTACATTTCTTCCTGGACTAAACTCTTCTACGCAGTAACGATCGAGCATTATTTTGATCCCACCATCCGAACATTATTAATAAAGAAGAATGCAACGACGTCAAGCTCCTCGGTTTTAAAGAAGAATAAAAGGAAGTATGATATCAGTTTCGAATTTGTTGCTTCCAACGGTTTACCTCTCTGCATGTTATGTAGTAAACAGCTTCTTAATAGTTCCATGGCACCTGCCAAGTTGCGCCGACATTTAGAAACTGTACACCCCGAGTCTAAAGACAAGAATAAAGAATTTTTTTGTACGTAAAAAAGAAGAGTTATTGAAAAGTCAAAAATCTGGTGATGCATGTAATCCAAACTATCAATGAAAAGGCGACGGAGGCATCATATTTAGCTATCGCATTACACACGCAGGAGAAGCGCACACTATCCCTGAGAATTTAATAAAGCCATGTGTGCTAGACAACAACAAAATGTCCGCTTAATTGAAAAATTTGCCAAGCATCTTTCTACTGTGCCGCTTTCACAGGATGTGCGTAGTGTTGTATTTGTGTAAGTTGTCTGATATTTTATTACAAAGGAGTTCCAGTATTTCATATGAATTGGTAAATTGATTTTAATATTGAGTAACATAGTGTGGTTTTAACACAAACTCAAAAAGAGCTACACAAAATTACAGAGCAAATAGAACAACAAATTAAGAAATTTGGTTTGGAGATAAACCAAAACGAAGTAAAGTGTTTGGTGATCTTACATTTACTAGTGTTACGTTATGTTGGTACTGTAAGCATGGTGGATTTACAAGCCACCCAATTTTAACAATGTACACAGAAATATACAAAAGAATCAAAATAAGAAGCCGAACATATAGAACTTTGCAGTTAGTATCGACATTCAAAGAATATTGTGGTTGTCATCATATATATTGTTACGAGAATTCATCCGACAGCTGGTGCAATCGGCCATCAACCAATTCGTGGAAGGGACATTATTCCGATAAATTCTGGGAATCCGAAATGTTTGTCTCTCAACAGGCGGACCGCTGCCGTTACTGGGAATTCCCTTAAAGCTTCCAGAACATGAAAGAGTTTCCTGATGGTTCGTGGACGTACCAGACAATTCCAAGATAAATATATAAATAAGAAGAGCTGGCGATAGGATTTATTCAGTTTTCGTCGGTCGTATTGTACAGTTGAGATAAAATGTAAATAGTAGTTTCTCTGAATATAAATTGTGTTAAAGTAGTGGAAATAAACTAGAGTGAGTTGGACTGTGTTTTTAAATAAATCTAAGAACTGAACCCGAATGTGAAAATAAAAACATTACAATATGTTATGTAGATAAATGACATGATGTGAAAGAAATTTGTTACGTAATTTCTATAAAGGTAGGTAGGTAGTTTGAACTCATCAAAACCCCAAAAAACAATACAATGTAAATGAAAAGGTGGACCAAGTAAGTTAAAGTGAAATGTGAAAACTGGGAAACATAAACGTATAAAGAAAATTTAAGAATAATCTGCATTTAAACTGGGAATATGGTGAAGCATAATTCTCTTCATTGTGTAGATTTTATATAATAACTAGTGGTCGCCCAGTGGTCGAAATTCGACCCTATTTCATGAAATTGTAAAAAGTATATTTTTATAAGAAACGGAGTTGTGGAGAAATCGGAGAAGTAGATGTAATGACCAAAATTGTTCACTCATATTGACAAATCTATTGAAATAAAAAGAAAATAAAAATGTAATCAAATATCGGTATTCGAAATATTTTTGACAAATGAATGACCCCTCAAATTTTTGGCTGGAACCGCTCCTGGCAAAATATTCGATATAATAATTAGAAGATTGTTCTTTGCAACCTAAAAGTTTTCGTCATTTGCGGTTTCAATCAAGTTCAGGAATATTAAAGAAAAGAGAGGACCAACAACCCTAGGAGAACTTAAATATTTAATACATTCTCTATTGTCCGCTATCTGACAATTTTTTACACAACACCTTCGGGAAGGTTGTGATAATAATATATTAATCAAATAATTAAATTCACATTAAAAACAGAATATTTAATATGAGTAATTATATATGAATATATCTAACGATCGCTCCCTTCATATATAATTACTTAATGTTTTGAGTTTTGACCGTCTGCCGGCGGCGGCACCACGAGTACAGATCGAATAGGCGGCACACCGGCACTGTCAGTTGTTTGGCGTTGACAGTATGGACGTAAATAATGAATTTTTATTATATTTTATTTAATGAATGAACCAATATTATAAATTAATATTAGCATTCTGCACTGAAGGTCGACAATAGCTACTAAACAAAACAAAAATGAAGAAAATCGGTTGAGAGACAGAGGAGAAAATGGTACCTAATCGTTTTGTCTTTGCCTATTTATATATAGATATAACATTATTGAGATAAAATTCTTAGTTTCTAGGATTCGAGAGGCTACTGACGCGGGCGTAATTTAAAAACTGTGGAGTCAGCATGAGCTGTCGCCACTAAAAATTTATGATGAGTGACCCATGCATTTTTCTCATTTTTTGAATACCTATTTTTGATTTAATGTTCGTAATTCCCTTATTTTAAGTGATTTGGCAATTTGACTTGCAGGATTTGGGACAAAATAACCCTTATGACACCCCACTTGTCTGTTGCCTAAAGAGGAGCAACTCTACTATTAATTTTTGTAGGGACCCAGCTGGTATTTAAGAAAAATGATGTCAGAGATACTGAATCTTACCACAATCTAAAGCTTTTGTAATAATAAGTGACGCGCCTGTACATATTCCCGGGGATTAAGATATATTTTCGAGAAATGTCAGTTTAAGGATAAATTTTAACTCCAAATCATGCAATTGAGAATCAACATGCGCTTATTTCTCAGAATTTGCTTCAAAAAGAATGGACGCATAAATGAGTGACTAGCGTCTTAAAGAATCTAAAGACATTACAATATAGTAATAAGCAACATTTTAGTAATAAGAAATCGCATTTAGTTTTTTTATTTCTCAGTCAATAATATTAACAGAACATATTTTGTATAATTAACAATATCAAAAACCTTAACAATATCACTAGATATAGATAAATAAAATGTGAAACTACAAATTGTGCTTCAACTGTAACGTAAAAATACTTCAATCTTAGGTAAAGGTCGTACTTATATGCTCTACTAATTTTTTCACAAACATTCTTAAAGTATCTTCTCTCATCTTTCCAACATCGATGACTTCTTCGTGATTTGGATCGTTTTCGTCATCGTAATCCATGATGCATTTATTTGTTATCAAACTAAAAGCTAACACTTTCAAATCACAGTGGATGGCAGTGATGACTTCGTGGACTGTGGACATTCCAACTGAATCAGCACCAAGCATTTTGAGCATCTTTAGTTCTGCAATCGTCTCGAAATTTGGTCCTCCCAAACAAGTATAAACACCTTCGTGGACGCTGCTTTCTAAACCGACTTCTTTGGCTAGAGCTTTAGCTCGAGTCAACAGTTGAAGATCGTACGCTTTGTTCATTGGAGGAAATCTAGGACCGAATCGCTCATCGTTTGGACCCTGAAGAGGATTGTTCCCGGCGAAACCCATAAGGTTGATGTGGTCCTTGATTAGCATTATGTCTCCCACTTTGAAATCTTCGTTCAGTCCACCGGCAGCGTTGGTGGCTATGAGATGACTGACCCCCAAGAGTTTCATGACTCGAACTGGCATGGCACATTTCCACAAAGGGTAACCTTCATAGTAATGGAACCTTCCTTTCATACAGACCACTGGAATTCCTGTCAGATAGCCAAATACGAGCTCACCAACGTGCCCTTTAACTGTACTCCTTGGGAAGTGGGGAATTTTTTCATAAGGAACTTCTATTTTGTCGTCCAATGCATCGGCCAGGCTACCTGTAAGAATGGCATATGAGTTGAAAGTATTCACTGTATTAAGGATTAACATTCTACATCCAATATTTAAATGGTAGAAAAAGTGAAATTTTATTCAAAAGGGATCTACTGCGTTTAGCGAATATTGTGGCATGATTAGGAGTAAAAAATAGCACACCAAGTTTTACCTCGTTGTTAAACAAACTATATTAGCCTATCGCGGAGCAACAAACATTAAATTGGAAAAGGTGTCATCAATGAGATGAGAAATTCTATTCCCTTGAGCGATGTCAAGAGCCCAAGCAACCTGGATCAAGAAGTAACCAAGCTGGTTGTCCAAAATTTAAATCAGTATGCCACTGATAACGCATTCTTGATCCCTTTCTTGTGATTTGTATCCTTGATTGCAAGATAAGTATTTGTTTTATTTGTACAGGATTGATGTTAAGGAGAATCTCTTATGAAATTGCCTAGGTTAATTATATTAGACACAGGGTGAATTTTAAAAAAATACGGATTGTTATCAGTCCTAATTTTAGATCAGTTTTTGTCAGTTGTTGTCGTTCTTTAGTGTTACAAAGTTATTTTAGAAATATTTTGGCGATGTGTGGGTTTGTATTAATATTTATTATTTTTGAAGAAATTGATCTATACATATATACACCTAATGTATACATTACGTTAGTGTTTAGACCGTGTACGAGTGGAAAAAAATACACTGTGTACCTTTACACCGTGGGCCCAAATACGCGAGTGAGTAAAATACTATTTTGTATGTTTGTTTTTAATTACCCATGTGCATAATAACTATCTGGAATCGCTAGAATTGTATTTCGTATGTTAGAATGTGAAATTTGAATATGTTAATTTATATAAATTTAAAAATTACATATGTATGCATTTGTTTTTTTTTGTGTTTTGAATCATATCCAAGCGAGAATTTGTTCTGAGCAGAGGCGACGCAAGAAGTAAACTTAATGTGAGCTAAATAGATTTCGCGAGGCCCTTTGATGGTGCAAGAAGGGACTATAAAATCAAAAATCATTTGAAATTAAGATTCGAGGCCCTTTGCCCCGCGAGGCGGTGGGCGGCAGCCCACACCGCCCACGCCTTACGCCGCCTCTGGTTCTGAGTTAACAACCTTAAATAATAACCAAATACTGCATCTTTTTTTCGAATTGTGCAATAAATATATAGTCTTCGAGCTGCTCAATATATTGCACAATGTTTCAAGGTTACTTAGAGACTATCAATATTGCGCAATATGAAATATAGAGCAAAATTATCGACAGTCCAGTGGCCGCCTTAGATATAGTATAAATACAAAGTTTTAACTGAACAAATCGTTAAATTGTTAACAGATTAAAAGGTTTTGTAAGACGGCCCATTTACCTATAACAATATTGCTCAATATAGATGATTAATTATATTATTAAATGTGTAGGGGTAAGGCGGCCTATACACCTTCAATAATGTTGCGCAACATAGATGATTTCACAATATTATTAAAATTATAATATTGGAAAATTGCGCAATGATTGAACAGAAGTTTGAGCGAGCTTAAATTTTATTGCGCAGTATTGTATCCTTGCTCCGTGTAGGGTTGATATCACACAATAATTTTTTTTAGTTATAATTTGGTGCGGTTGCGATCAGTTGTCACGTGTAGCATAGGTCCGCGTATTTAAATTGCCCAATATGAAATATAGTGCCAAATTATCGAGTCCATTGGCCGCCCTAGAGATAGTATAAATATAAATTTTAAATGACCAAATCGTTAAATTGTTAACAGATTAAAAAGCTTTGTAAGGCTCATACACCTACAACAATATTGCACACTATAGATGATTGCACAATATTGTTAAATGTGTAGGGGTAATATTGGAAAACTGCGCAATGATTGAACACAAGTTTGAACGAGATTAAATTTTGTTGCGTAATATTGTTTCCACGAGCAGCAAAGGAAGATTAAAAAAATTAAGAGTTTGAGAACAAACTACCACAATAACGCAAGGGTATAGATAGTCGTTGATATGGTGAAATCGCTTTCCTCAGAACTGTCTTCTTTATCTCAATCATAGGTTAGGTTTAGTTAAATCCTTTAAAAGTCTTTTTTCAACCATTCTTTGACCCATATTCGTTTTCTTTTTTTTTCTGGTTTCAACAAAATAACCAGCATGGCTGCACCCAAAACTTCGTAGTCACACGTGTTGCTCGCACGAAAATATTGACGCGAATAACTTCAATTTTATTGCTAAATATTATTGAACGTTTGGGTTCAAAGGGAGTATCAATACTATTGCACAATAAAATATTATATATGCAATATTATTGTAGGTTAATTGGCCCCCTAGTGTTATACAAATATGAAGAGTGATAATTGTAAGTAGATGTTTAGATCTTTAAACGTTTACCAGAGTTTGTACTCTTCTAATTTATGACAAACTATAACTATTGATTAATTCAGGTACATGTGCACTTTGGGTCAGGATGTCGGGTAGCCGCATGTGTGTTTATGTTCTGGGTTAGCAACTTAGGTTTGTTGCAAGTTACCAACCGAATAGTCAAAACAATTTTGCTAAAATTCTGCTTTTATATCTTCATCATATTAATAGACGTTAAAGTAATTAAAGCTGCTCCAAGAGTGAATAGTGATAAACAGTGTTCAGAGTTTGTTAAACCGGAAGTCAAAGGCTGTCCCGATCTTGCAAATAGATATAAGTAATTACATATTATTCTGTAAACAGATTTATGTATTTGCAATGTACTAAACATAATTAAAAGAAAACACACGGTAACCGGAAGAAATTAATTTATCTACCGACGATTAAACGAGATACTAGTAATGATATCTAAGTATACAAGTTAGAACACTGGTGTATGTTCAATAAGATCGACAGGCCTGAAACGCTAACCTTGACAGAAGAAGAATGTATATGTGCCATGCCAAAAAAGTTGTGGAAAATTATTTATAAACAATTAGAGGTTTAAAACTAATCAACATCTCAGTTTTTCCTCTATAACTTCGTTGATGTCGTGTGCAGAAAAAATTCTTAACAATAGTTTGTTATAATGGAATTTTCTAGAGAGCTAATGCCATTAGATTTTTGAAAATTATCACATTTCCTCAGAGAGGAATAATTATCAAAATAGAAAAGCAGTTTCGCGAGCTTGGTCATGTAAGACAGATAAAAAAAAGTAGCTGCCAATGCCCTAAGTGGTAATAGAAAAATGGATATTATACTTGAGTTTCAAGAAAACCCAAATAATTATGGTCTGTTCAACGTTAGCCACACATAAATTTTTCGAGTATTAAAGGAAAGTAAAATGCATCCCTATAAAATGATGCCGACTCGGGAGCTCATGGAAGACGATTTCTATAAGAGAACGTATTTCTGTGAACAAATGATGGTAAGGGTAGATAACAATGTGATCCAATTAGAAGATGTTTTGTTTCCTGATGAGACAAATTTACACTTCACTTCATGTTAATCGTCAAAATTGCCGCTATTGGTCTAACGAGAATCCTCACTGGATGACAGAGAAAGATAGGCAGTAGCCTGAAAAAGTGAATGTTTGCGCAGGAATTGTTGGAAATTATATCGTAGGTCCCTTTTTCATTGATGGCAACTTGAATGGAGATAAATATTTAGAACTGCACTAAAATAATGTCGTGCCAACTTTGACAAACTTATATTCTGATCCAGTAAACCCACAAGTTCCTGCCAATACAATATGGTTTCAGGAAGATGGAGCACCGCCCCATTACGAAATCAATGTCCGGCAGTACCTGAATAAAATTTTTCCAACTTGGTGGATTGGGAGGCGCGAATCGATAGAATGGCCAGCACTATCTGATTTGAGTTCATTGTGGGGATATGTCAAAAGTATTGTTTACAAAACTAAACCCCTCAACTTAGATGACGAATCACGCTTGCGATTTGATCAGTCTGAGATGGTAGGTTACCTTAGAAGAAATTTCTATACCAGAGCAGCATGTTGCCAAGACGTTCGCGGCGAGCATTTTGAACATTTCCTGCATTGACATTCATATATTTTTGTTTTTTTTATATTATTAAGAAATAATCAGTATCACTTATTACGTTTTTAGTGTAATGAGCGAATTTGTGAAATACAATAATTTTCTTTTTTTAATGTTATTTTTTGTAATAAATCTGAAAACACCTAATATTTCCGAAACAGTTGAAGATAGGTGTAGGACATTGTACATGAATTATGTCTAGAATCTTCTGGAGAATCCAAAAAATAAATAATATACAGGGGCTTGCATTTAAAATAAGAAAGTTAGTATTGACCACTTGCACATGACACACCCTATATATTTTTTTGAAAAAAATGCGCATTTAAAAATACAAATCGACGTGTCCAAGCGTTTTTTCCAAAATGCCCTCCTTTATTCGTTATCGAATTTATTCCATTTGGCTGTTCCACACGTATAAAGAAAAAACAGCAAAAAGTTCACTTTAGTGTGATTATAAAAAAACTTGCTGATATGGTACGCATAGATACCCATAACTACCAAAAAAAGTCTATTCCTCATTTTGCATGCAATTTTACTAATTCGTTGACTAAACAAGGGTCCAGGTTTAACCTTTCCGACCTTCCCCGACTAATGTTCTCAAAAATAAATTCAAGAATGACATATTTATTATTAATTTCACCTTGTGTACAACTACCCATACATACCATAAAAATATGTGATGCAATATTCGTTCACATAAGCCGTAATATCGGATTATTATTTTGAAAATTTAGTAAAATCCCACTAATAAATATGCTGATTACAAAATTAATTTTTATCAGTCTTCATATTAATCTCATTCTTGTGAAATATCCCAATCACTGGATTGTAAGCAATATGTTTTTCAAGTTATATCAGAAAAATAGCGGTCATTTACAATTACAGAAACAACAAGCAATGATAAACAATCGGTATGCCGTTAATAACTTCGTAATGAGATTAAAAACTGTTGGGGGCATTCGCCACGATTAATTGGATTGTGATTGATATTGTTGTCAAGATATTTGATAAACTCATCGTTATATAAAAATTAATTAATAAAAATATTTATTGAAGCTGTATGACAGCTATAAAGAGAGACTACGTAATAAATGATAAATAAAATTTGTTGTGTTCATAGTTCATATGTAAACGACGCTAGGTGTCGCGACGAACAACAACATACCACTTTTGATACAACCAGCATAGGAAAATGAAGTTTTTCTGAATTATTTTTTGTTAAAGTTATTTTTTCTTATTCGATGTATTAAAATTGTTATTAGCATAAACACATTTAAGGTTTATCATTAAAATATTGTAGAATTTATAATTCCTTTTGCCAGAAAAAGTATGTTATTTGTTTCGAAATTATACAAATTGAAATGGAAAAAAAATATATAATACGGTATGTGGTATGTGTCTGTCTATATACCGTTCGCTATATGATTTTATAACTTCCTGGGATTTTATTCTCTTTCCCATAAATAACTAACATTTTATTTTAAGCTTCCAAAATAAGAACCCTTCTAGAAATTAATCATTCTCAATAAAAAAAAAACAATAATTTTGCGAATAAATAAATTGATAGTAAAAAGCATTCGATGAACATGCTGACAAAAAAGATATTTCCCGAAATTTCGATCCGAATATGAAATTATACACGATAGGAGACACAGAATCAGACGGAAAAGATCGAGAAGAACGATGATGGTATAAAGAACATGTCGCTAAAAAGAAGACTCAGATTGTACAGGAAATTCAAATGAGGTCAGTAGCTACTTTTGGTGAGAAATTAGAGAATTTTGGAACACTATGAACAACAAAACTCGAAGGACATTTTAAATAATAATAAAATCAGAAAGGGAACAATTTGAGCAACTAATGCAACGAAGCAGTTAATTAGAAAACAGAGTTTTTTGAATCACACATAAGGGCAATAAATGGTGAAATTGAGTATCTAGAAACTTCAATGGATAGTCTTGAAAATAAGGTCAAAAATGACATCGACATCAATTCAATTCAAAGTAAAGTACAATGTGAACTTAGCACTATTCAAACTCAAGTGAAACGGTGATTAAAAACATTCATCAAGTTTTACAAAGAGGGAGATATTAAAAAACGCCGTAAGTACCAAGGCTTCTTTTATAAAACAAGCAATTTTTGATGGTATTTCATCAATTTGAAGCAGTGGCTTCAATTGGCACTTGGGATGGCCAAGAACAATTGACATTTCCAATAATTTCTCTAAGAGGTTAGAACTCTTCAGTGCACTCCTGTGGATGAACAGGATCACTTCGACAAGGTCATTGCAGTCCTAGATCAAAGATATGACAGCTGATGCAACTGAGTAGAAAAACACAAAAATATGATGAAAGTCTACAACAATTCGAAGCAGCTAGTAGCCGTTTAACATAGCTAGCGTACCCAGACTTACCAGAAGACGGCTACACAAAATGTTATAAGCGCTATTAGACATGTCGAGTTTCAACACAATCTGAGATTTAGTGGATTAAAGAGTAATACTGAAGCTCTGCGGCGTGCTTGGGAAGTAGAAGCTTTCATGAACATGTCCAAACCAAAGGTACAAGAAATTTCCATTAGTCAGGAAGAATCAGACTCGTTCCTTCAGAAAGTACTGTCCAACATTACTAAAATAACTGAGATAAAGCAGAAACGAAAGATCAGTCGCGTATGTTATCGCTGTAAACGTACTGGGCATTTCCAAAGTGACTGTGGAGTGAGGTTACCAGACAAATCACCAGTAACAGTTTGCCAACGCAACTATACCCCCACCACGAATAGTCAGCCAGTCAATAGAAGGGGTCAAATATTGAGTAAACCACCACCAGCCCTCAGGACAGTACACGTCCGGCAGGTCAGCGTGTGGGAGAAATGAAGATTGGATAACAGAGAAATCTATACAAGAATATATGGTCGATCCAGATAGTGAACTGGTCTATGTACCCAGGCCACGATGAGACGAGTTAGCTACTGGAGCGTCCTGAAGTCATTGTGGGCCCAATGAGAGTTCTTGAAAGTAGGCAGTGGTATGTTGAAGAGAATTTGGGGAAGCAATGATGGCAGAGACACTGGTGGTCCCTTAGATGAATGTACCCTATATCCGGACAGAAAACAATAATGGGGCTAAGGGAGGCCATCTGAGCATGAATAAAATTCTGGATAAATTTGCCAACTATATTACGCGACGTCGCCGGTCCATTTGCCGAGTCCGACAGGGGGAACAAATACATTCTGGTCGCAATAGATTACTTCAGCAAATGGCTATACCCAATCAAGAGACAATCACGGTGGCGACGGTCCTGGTAGAACAGTTATGCCGCAGCTTTGGTGTTCCTTTGGAGTTATATTCGGACAATGGGTGTAACTTTGAATCTAATGTATTCCAGAATGTCTATACGATGGTGGGAATCAAGAAAACTTGAAACACACCTTTGTATCCACAGTCAGACGGAATGGTGGAAAGATTCATTTGGATCCACTCGTTCCCTACCATGCAGAGAATAATTCCGATCTGAACGATTATAATTAACGGAGGGGCAGTTTCATTTTACGCTGACAATATAAGAAACCTTCGAGAAATATCATGCTAATTAAATAATGCTGAAAAGAAAGGGATTTCCGAATAATTCGAGTTCATTCTGGAATTGGAAACCATACAAGTTAGCGTATATACAGTGATGCGCAAATGTGTGGAACCAAGCAAATATCTCTGGCATTATTAGAAATATCAAAATGAAATTTGGAAGGTGGATACTGCAGTAGATTGCTTATTTGTTTCCAATTTTTTTCACAATTTTGAACTTCCTGTTTTACCGGCAATGAAACACCCTGTATAGTATTTTAGTTTCTGATGAAACATTTTATTGCGAATACAAAATATCGGGTTTGATATTGTTTACTTCAATACCTACCAAGATAGTAACAGAAAAGTAATTAAGGAAAGGAAAAATCGAATATCCATTAAAGAAATACATAATCGTAATTATTAACTATATCTAAGTGATTTTCAAAACTTTGAAACTTAACTTAACAAAACTTAATGTATTAGATGTTCAAACTGAGCACCGTTTACTTCTTGACAATAAGCAAGTAGGTTTTTTAAATTCTCTAGTAACATTAGCATTACTTCTGGTGTAATTCTCTGGAGGTCTTGAGTTATTCTTGCAGCTAATTCTTGCAAATTATTTGGTCTATCAACATAAACCTTAGACTTTAAGTAACCCCACAGAAAATAGTCTAGTGGATTAAAGTCGGGACTTCGTGCAGGCCATTCATAAGTACCACTTTTTCCAATCCATCCGTGATGAAATGTCTTATCTAAATGATCTCGAATAATGCGAGCGTAATGGGGTGGTGCTCCATCCTGCTGAAACCAGATATTATTTGGTAATTGCCCATTTACCTCCAATGCCGCAATAACTTGTGTCTTCAAGAGCTGTAAATACCTATCTCCGTTTAAAGTTTCTTGTAAGAAGAAGGGTCGCACGATTCTGTTGTTATAAATGCCGGCCCAAACGTTCAATTTTTGGGGATGTTGTGTATGAGCCTCTTCTACCCAATTAGGATTACTTTGCGACCAATAGCGGCAGTTATGTCGATTAAACGTACCATTTAAACAAAATGTAGCCTCGTCTGAAAACACCACATTTCTTATAAAATTATTATCACGGTTACAAATATACATCTTCGTTTCACAAAATTGCAAACGTCTGTCGAAATCGTTTTCGGAGAGTTCTTGAACGAGGCGAATTTTGTATGGATGATATAGCAACATTTTGAGCTACACCTTCATTATTTGCACTTTTTAACCGTCCACCTTTTAGTAAATAGCTAACTGTTCCACTTGTGTCGCACCTTCGTAAAGTTTTCGTCACTACTGAACGGAATATTTGTGTATTGGGATGAACAATGTTAAAAAGGTCACAAACTTCTTGATGCGTCCTTTTCCTCTCCCCATACCCAATCATCATTAATATTTCTATTCTTTCTCTTTCACTTTATTCGGCCATTTTCAAATCAAATTAAAACAATACAATCTTTTTACGTTCAAATAAAAAAACTAATAACTTATTTTGACAACTACTGTCACTTCTGCAATGAATTTCATGGACTACTAAACTTGATTCAGATTTAATTTGCGCCTGATTTAAACAAACGCACGTGTATTCGACTATGGAACAAGCAGTGCTGTTGGCTGTGACGGTATAATGCCACCAATTGACCAATAGAAATGCAAATCCTTACCGAGCGGCTTGTTTATATCGGGGGTAAATGAAATCTGAACCGAGTTTAGCTACCATCGAATTTTTCCTTTCCTTAGTTACTTTTCTGTTAATATCTCGGTAGGTATTGAAGAAAACAATATCAAACCCGATATTTTTGTATTTGCAATAAAATGTTTCATCAGAAACTAAAATACTATACAGGGTGTTTCATTGCAAATTTTAAAATCGACATTACTTCCGGTAAAACAGGAAGTTCAAAATTGTAAAAAAATTTGGAAACAAATAGGCAATCTACTGCAGTATCCACCTTCCAAATTTCATTTTGATATTTCTAATAATTCCAGAGATATTTACTTGGTTCCGCACATTTGCCCATCACTGTATATAAAAGCGATTGGTTTATGGGAGAAGGAGAAGTTTAGTGGATGGCAACTCAGTGAACATCTGTCCGATATTAGTTATCCTTGTAATTGTCGATACTGGAATTGCTTTGGTGAAATAAAGACGTTTAGAGTGAGTGCAATTTTTTTTTTAATTTGAACCCACGGCGAATATTTATGAAATATGTTGAAGAACCCTTTACCTTTAATTCTAGTATAATTTCAAATTATGCGGGCGCTACATTGACGCCATTTTTCCAAATTGGGAACACAGCATATATAGTATTTCTTACTACATTGATTAGTAAAGAATCCACCAATAAATTAATAAAGAACGAAAATAAACTTCCATTTTTGCACGTGGTTGACAAATGAGTCCTTTGTTGTGTTATTGTTTCAAATATCTTCAACCGGTAATAACCCAACGCAGTAGTTGTTTTTGATATTTAGTATTTTAAATGTTTACATATACATTTAACAATAAAATTTGATCGGTTTTGCAAAAATCACGTAAGGACCATTACTGAACCACATAAATAAGAAATTTATTGATAGGTACAACATTTTTAATAAACAAAAACAAAATAATTTAACATTTGATTTTGACGTTTTCCGGTTGAACTAAATTGCATTCTAGCGAATCAGTTTTGGTTCTACTTCACTGATGAAAAGAGAAGTGTCAAAGTATAATCACTATCAACCAAAGGTAGAACCAAAGTTATAATCGGTAGATCGCTGCAAATAGGCTTGATCCCACTGAGAGCAGGTTTTAGCAAAATAAACACTAAAAGATACAATATTTATGATACAATTTGTAGCTTACGTGGTGGACTGTTTGCTAAAAAGTTTATTAAGTAATTATCAGGTTCTTTTAAGATTTGTCACGGAATAACTATAGGGCTTTGGGAGACCCCATTGGTTCCGCCACTGGCTGCACAAATTGACAGAAAACCAACATATAACTTTACTTACTTGAATTTATATTTAAATCACTCTGTGAACGTAAAAATGAAGTCATTAAATCATTTTATGACCGAGCAAAAGTAGCAATCTATATGTTTTACGCTATCTATAAATACATGGAACCACCTCGTGGTTTTCATAATAGAATTGAGTTTAAACTATCTTATTCATGAAGCTGTTTTCGATTTAGTGACTATACATAAGATGACAATCCTAAAAATAAAGATTTTTTCGGTTTTCTGGAATTTTCTGGAAAGTTTCACGGAAAAATATATAGGTAGTACTATTTTGGGATTTTCTTTAATAGAAAATACTTTGAAATATCCAAATTGGGTCAATTGTTTTCGGAAAATCGGTGAACTTACATAAGTAATAATAAAGAAAATCCCCTTATGTATCGTAAAATCATTACATAATACTCGTATTGCAAATTGGTTACTATATTTCATTGCAAGTTTATACCTTTAGCAAATATTTGTTTTGCATGCAGCGAAAATTTTATCTTCCTGTGTTAGAATTTTACTGTTGTTGAAGTTAAATTTCCTCATGCTGAGTGGTTAGTGAATATATATATGCTATTAAAAATATAAAAAATAAATAATAGTAAACAACCTTCGTTCCAATACGCACCCATTCCCGAACCGCAAATGATTCCAATTTGTGGTTTGAAAGGCACAATGTTTTTGAGGTAGTTAGCTGTTTCCTGCATGGATTCATAAGTGTATCTGAAAGAAGATGGCGTTAATTACTATTACATAATATAAACATGCTCAATTCGAAAATCACCGTTTGAAATTCAGATAACTTGGTAGAGACGAAGCTCTTTGCAAAATAAAATTCACAAGGCTAATTAAAGACAGCATTTTTGTACTAATTTCAGGCACTTTGAGGTTATACGGAACACTACGTTACAACAGATAATAGATGTTTCGTTATTGATTGTTAACGGATATCAATTGTGATACGAGCATGATGCACACATGCTGATATACGAGTGTCGTTTTATAAGTAAAGTTGTTACGTACATATATTTTTATGAAAGCAATTTTATCCATCACACCTTAAAAATGAAGCAATGTTCTTATACGTTCATCGTAGTTTGCACTTCGCTTATCTGATTATTCTAATTAAAATGTTAAATTAACATTTTCTTTTCAGTTGTTTGTTATGAAGATAGTCTCATTCTAGCACGATACTTACTCTAAAGTGGATTTCAAAAATGTTTTTAAAGACACATTTTGTTTAGCTGGAAAAATTTCGAGTAAAATATTTAATATGTTAAAACATACATAAATACTGAAATGGATTTAAGTAGGCAGTAGTGCATATATATGTGAAATGGTTCTGATGTTTTTTCAAAGTTCTACACAGGGACTATTCATAAAATACGCCACGCTAAATTTTGCCTTTGCCTCACACTTTCTGGGACCGCCCAATAAATAGTACGTCACGCCTGCTAGAACCTCGCCCCGCGGTATATGATGCATTGCGACAAATACTAATATTACACAAATATTAATGTAATGAATAAACACCTATCTATATTAACGATCTTGCAGTATCTTCTTCTTTGTTTTCGGCACTAGCATTTATTTTATCTGCATCTATCCATTCTGCTTTTTCCCCCAATATGCATAGCAGATCAATAAGGAACTACCTTATCTTTTTATTCCCTTTTGGTTATTAAATTTTTCATAGCTTTTTTTCGGGTTAACATTTTTGTTAGTGTTTTAACTCACTTCTCACAGGCGCCATTTTTTTCAAAAATCTTAACTGTTAAATCTAAGAAATGCTATTGTAAAATTTTTTAAAGAGTCTATTTGTTGATTACTAAGTGACGAATGAGATAAATATATAAAAATAAATATAGTAGAACCTTTAAAATTTTATGTAGTAGTAAAAACCTTTGTAGGTATATCTAGAAAAACTCGCTTCGCTAACTCATTTATTCGAAATTTTTAACATTTCCGTTAAAATTGGAGTTTACCAGGTTCTATTGTATACGATAAATTATGTGTCTATAATAACACTATTATACGAGGGCTGCCTTTTATATTTCGGGATTAGAGAACAAAAACAAATATTAATCATCGAAAATCGCTTTGTTTTTCAAAATATTCCCCATGAAGATCTATACACTTTTGCATGCGTTTGAACCAATTGTCGAAGCACTTTTTCCACTCTGATTGAGGTATCTCCAAAACATGCATTCGAAACGCAGCAACCGCTTCTTCAGGTGTCGAAAAACATTGACCTCTCACTTTGTTTTTTACGTACGGGAATAAAAAGAAGTCATTTGGTGACAAGTCAGGACTATACGGCGGATGACTCATCAAATCGATGTTTTGAGTGGTCAAAAATGCAGTTGTTTGAGCCGATGTGTGAGAGCTCGCATTGTCGTGGTGAAGAGTGATCCGTCTTCGGCGGTTGGTTTTCCTCATTTCTTGGAAGACAACTGGCAAACAAATGGTTGTGTACCACTCAGAATTGACTGTTCTGCGTTGTTCTAGTGGAATGGTTGCGACATGTCCAGTTTTTCCGAAAAAACAGGCGATCATTTGCTTGGAAGTGCGTCGTGCGCGAACAACTTTTGTTGGATTCGGCTCATCTTGAAACACCCATACAGACTGCTGTTTACTTTCGGGCTCATACGCGTAAATCCACGATTCATCACCTATCACTATATCATAAACGTGTTTTGAAGCACCGTGACCGTATATTTTGAGCTTTTCTTTCGACCAATCGATACGAGCCTTTTTTTGAACGATTAACAAATTGTGTGGGATTCAACGCGAACAAATTTTTTTGACATTCAAATGTTTATGCAATATTGAATGTATGCTGGCCCCATTAATATGTAAAGTTGACTCAATTTCACGATAGGTCACATGACGATCTTGCAATATCAGTACGCGCACAGCAACAATGGTTTCCGGAACAACAACTGTTTTTGGACGACCTTCACGAAATTCGTCTTGGAGTGAACCACGACCTCGATTGAATTCACCATACCATCGATAAACAGTGGTCCTTGATGGAGTTTCATCATCATCAAAAATTAAATTAAGTTCATCCATGCACTCTTGCTGACTTAATCCACATCGAAAGTTGTAAAAAATAATCGCACGAAAATGTTCACGATTTAATTCCATTTTTTGGCCGAGATGAATACTTTAAGTTACTGTAAACAACACATAGCACTCGTATGTCAAAACGTTCTGAGTACGTATAACCTCAAAAATGCCAAACTTTACGATAGAGCTGTCAGTTGTCAGATTGCAACACTAGGGTTGTCCAATCCCGAAATATAAAAGGCAGCTCTCGTATATGCAACTTTATTTTATTAATGGCCGTGTCATGTCTCGCTTTCATTTGCTATTAAATAGAGTGTGCAGAATCCGTGAACCCTCTTTTTTCTATAATATTGGATGTACAGGCGAACCGATTGTGCCCGACTTAACTAATTATACCAAATAATAAGCTATTGTGATTGGAATATATACATAAAACTATTTATATATTTACAAAGATTACACGTACGACTTTTATTATAACAGAAAAATGAAACAAAAACAGACTAGGGAAAATTTAAATGTTAAAAATTAGAAATGTTTGTACTGAGAGAACGTCACATTTCCTTAGACCCCTCCCCCTTGCAACATATCGTCACGCTAACTGAGACCCCCACCTCCCCTGTGTGCCAACGTATCTTATGGACAACCCCACAGGCTAAAACAACTCAGGACTAGTATACCTTGGTTTTGAGGTGTACATAATTAAAAATAACGTTAAAACCCTAATATTCGTTTTGGGGGGCAAATTATAGAATTAATTGAAAAATAAGAAATCTTAATTGTTTCATATCATGTAACATATCAAATGAGAGGTTTTGTTATCAGGAAAACAAGTATATTTTATAATATTTTTAAACTATTTGTTTAAACTCCAAAACTAAGTAAATACTTGTATAAAAATCAAGCATATCAATAAAAGTGTATATTTGTTTATAATTTTGAGAGGCATAATTTAAAAGACATTTAGGAAAATATAAGAAAATGCGCTCATTCCCTACTAATCGTATATGTTATAACAAATCTGAAAGGTGGTACAAAACACTTTGTATTTGAGTCCAACTCGCTCTTGAAGTATTTCTTAAGACGGAAGGGTTATGTTGTGATAAATTCTTAAAAGGACCACTAAATTCTCTTTAAAATAACGTTACGTCTTTTAAGTTTTCGCTACACGTTACCGAGGAAATAATCTAATTTAATTGATAAGGATATCGTTTTTTCTCATTAAGTGTTATATTTGACACTAGTGTTGTATCAGTAAGAAACTACTGTAAATTTACAATGTTATATAGTTGTATACAATTTATAAATGTATAAATTCCCAAATACCAAACACTTATTTTTACAGATAACACCGTTTCAACAGCCAAGCACTAAACCAAAAACAAATCTACATGCTTATAATTCTCTCTAATTTACCTACAATGCTCTCTCATTTATAACAGTATCCGTAACTTATGTGGAAAATCTAAGTGGGAATACAATAATACTTACTTACTTATACTAAATTTCTCATCTTATACTTTTTTATAATAAATTTTACACTTGGCTGCTTGAGATTGGAACTATCCTCGAATTCATGAGGATTAAAATTTTTATATACGGTTATGCTTTCAACTGTGTTCCAAAACATGATGGGTAACATTAGATTGATCAGCTCTCCCACATTTTAAATGTGCTAGATGCTCTTTAAATCGACTTCTAATAGCTCTACGTGTCTGTCCATAATATTTTAGAACTCTGACATTATCTTTGATCTTATAGATTGGGCAATCCTCAAATTGATTTTTAGGATTGCCCAATAGTTTCTGCATTATTTTTGTTGTTTGATGTTCGCTTAATTTTTCCTGTAAACTTTGGCCAACGCCGTATATTTATTAGTTTTTCAAAATTTCAGGATCAACAGGTTCGGAGATAAAGAGGGTTAATTTTTGCTCTTCAGAAGTACTCTCACAATCAAATTTTTCTTTTACGATATGTACTCCTCATCGGGTCACCAAACTATGAATTGAGATCAAATTTCAAACTTTTCCGTTCAGTAGTTGCCTGAAATTCACATTTACAAACTGAATTTATGGCCATTATAACAAACTCAAACTCTTTGATTTCTTACATTGTTCGATAAATAATGAAGCATTGCAAACATTGAGTAAAATCCTCTGAAAAAATGTGAGATGCGAGAAATTGATAAAAGCTATAAAGTTGAAATTTCGATTTGTTTTTTGAGAGGTAAAAATGAAAAAGATTTTAAGTTCTACTATTTTTTTTAGTAGTAGATCTGATTTATTGATTTATTTAAAGGTCATTTAAAATACACTGATTTTCTGTAGTAAAACTGTTTGATCTCCTGTCGAAACATCATTAAAATTGTCAAAATTAATTAATTAATTAAATTTAAAAGTTTTCAAAGTAAAATCATTGAAAAATCCAAATTTCAAATGCAGAGCAACCCCTGACAATAATACCTTGAATAAAACAAAAATATATATATAACCGACTTCCACCTATAACTAAAAAGCTAAAAATAACTATAACAAAATACAACTCTAGCAAATAAATAACACATTCAATGTTGTTAGGTACCTACCCAGGAAGTAAAAAATGTAAACATTAAAAGGTTCCATTCTGTCCAAATTAATTACCTACCAATCTAGTATATTTTTGAAGTCGGTACCAAGCAACTCTAAAATCCTTCATTGCTTACTTATCTACTACTTCATCAAACTTAATTGTTGCTTGGCACCGACTTCAAAAATATATTAGATTGGTAGGCAATTAATTTGGACAGAATGAGAACCTTTTAATGTTTACATTTTTTACTTCCTCGGTAGGTACCTAACAACATTGAATGTGTTATTTATTTGCTAGAGTTGTATTTTGTTATAATTATTTTTAGCTGTTTTGGTTATAGGTGGAAGTCGGTTATATTTTTTTTGAAATTGTTTTATTTTCAACTTTTTAGTTTTTTTCAACTCAGATAGTTTGCATTATTTATTTTTTATTTTGTATGTATAACCTTAATAGATAGGATCAGGTAACATCAAAAGCCTCAACATTACACAATGAAACATTTTCATTGAAATTGACAGGTAAATGTTTACGAACAAAATGTACTAGTACGCGTTGACTGAATAAGCCCAAAATATATTTATGCGTTATGGACCACGCCATGTAACATTTTTTCAACTTTTTTTGACAAGTCTGTATAACTATATATAAATCCATTCCGCCCTATGTACTAACCATCCTGTACATACGACTGCCCACGGACAAGCATAAATTTGTTAGCTGCCTTCTGTAAATTATAGGACGGAGTAGAAACCATCCCATATTTACGGAGTCAAATCCGTCCTATATTTCAACCAGAGTATATAACTCCTTGTGGTCTACCCCATAAATTATTTCATTTTTCACATTTTTTATTATCGCCCTGTGTAACATTAATTCCTCTCCACACTTTATGCAACTTCTTATGTGATATAAAATAAATAATTTTTTAATCACACTGTATAAATATAATTTACTTCAGCATATATTTCAACCACCCTGCATATGATTTGTTTACGTCTATATCATATACCAGTTTTTTAATCACCCTATATAGCTTTAATTTCACATTTTTTTCAACATTTTTATACCACCAATCGTCCACTCCACCCTATATGCCATACATCCTATATATATAGTTAAACGGCCTAACTTATATTTCAATCATCACATAAATGCAGCTCCTTCTATCACTTTACTTTGTGATTTTGTTTGCTATAACTAAACATCCTGTGTATAAACCCACCCAATAGCAGTTTAGATTGACATGTGTTGTCACTGAATTTTCTATTAGGCCGGGAGAATGCAAGAACCAAAAACACTGTCTTCGCAAAATGGAAAAAAATTCATTTAAATAGGTGTTTGCCGGGTATACAAATAAAACGAGCTTGGTACTCATTGATTTAAGGAGTCGAAAATACTTTGCTTTACTACCTATATGCTTGAGATGTACATAGAAAATTTTCGCAATTAAAACTTCCAGTGCCTATAATTCCCGCACTATTACGTTGGAATTAAGATACTTATGAGGAAATGTCCGTTTTGTCATTTCGATGAAATTTTTGATAAGAATTTTGGAATTTTCGGAGATTTTCTGCAAAACTGCTGTTGCTCGTCGCAGAAAAGTGTATGAGATCACCTAGGGATCTTCCTTAATAGATTAAACGTTAAAAAACTATACACATCCATAAGGAGTTATCGAAAAATCGACTAAAATATTAGGGATATTGGTCGATTTCCATGCACGCTTGTGTTCATTCACAAATTTTATCACTTTATCAATAGAATTCTTTTCCATAATTTGAAGTTTCACCAATCCGGATATATACTCTATTAATCAAGACCATATTCATACAAAACGGTTCACCACAGGAGAAGAAATCAGGTAACATATATACAAAAAAAAAACGCGACGAATTGATAACCTGCTCCTTTTTGGAAGTCGGTTGAAAATGACTTCATGACTATATCCAAAATTGGCGCCCATATAACGGTAAAACAGGAAGAGAAAGACCTCAGATAAAGTAGGGAATCGACCTCAAAAGAAACACGTGACTGGGGGAGGCATATATCCGAACATTGTTAGGGATAGAAAGTGGCTGAAGAAAATAAAGAAAAACAATTAAAGTCATGATTGGTTCTGAGGAAAGGTTCTGTATATTGGAATTAATTAGCACTGTCATCTTGATAGACAATTGTAATTGGAAATGCTGTGGAACCTTTAGTGTGTCACAAATATAAAAACACAGTTTTGCACTCTAACACCAAACCTTTATTTTAAACAGTCAACGCCGTTTCAACAACTCTAAGTTGTCATCATCAAGGATTAAACCAAACTGGTTTCCTTCAGGGAACAACTATAGTTGTTATTTTGTATTATAAATTGTTGATTTGCTATCGTCGTTAAATAGTTTTTATTAGTTGGAAGAAAATGCAATTCGAACCCAGAGTAATTCCGTATAAATGATAATTAATATCATTAGTATATTATTTTCGCTTTAAAATACTGACCAAGCATTTTCTCGTGCATAAACTTGAAAAATTTTCTTATCTCAATTTATAAGTTCATTCTGATTTGAAACATTTACGATATTAGATGCATAGAATCATTTCATAATAAACTTATAGTTGTAGTATATTGTAAAGTACATTCTATGCTGATATTGTAAATGAGAGTTTTAATGTTGTTTTTTTTAAATAGCCTTTTGTTTGAAGCAAACATAACAGATAATGGAAATTATTATTACTGTATACTAATAAGAACAATAGTATATTGTTAAGGCTATTCCTTTATTCTGAAACACAGTTGTTGCTTTGTTCATTTTTCGATAAAGTAGAATTATGTATCTACTTAATCAAGATAAATACATTTTTCTAGAGTGCAATTGTTGCTTGGGTTTAATAAAAATATTGGAATATTATGACTGCTGATGATGTTTTGTTTTTAAAAAATAGTGGTAATTAAATTAAATGAAATTAATATTCTAAGCGAAATGAATTTCGGCATCTAGGATATTCAGGAAAAACTAGCTCACAGAAACTCTAAATCGGAAGTCCTACAGTGTATAACGCCGCATCCTTGTGACTCCTAGGACAGAATCTCATGACAGAACTCGTTGGTTAACAAAAATGTATCAAAGAAATCATGATACTTGAGATTTTTTAATCCATCGAACGCAAGATAATATATTATTTCTAGTCAAGAACACCTTCATCAGTTGTGCTCCCAACAACTGAGTAAAATCTCGAAAAATTATTTATGTATTTAATACATATAACTGAATTTAATATTTTATCGCGAAATGACTTTCTACATCTAGGAGTTTCATGAAAAACTAGCTCACAGAGACTTCAAATCGGGAGTCGTACAGCGTATAATGTCGTTTCCCTCTGATCCCTAAGATAGAATAACACTAAAGAATTTGTAGGTTAATTAAAACCAGTCAAATAATGAAAGCTGACCCTCCGTGTTCAAGTTTTTACAGAAAATTTTAGCTAGTTGAAAATATTTGTTTGAGTTATTTTATTAATAGTTTAATCAACAAAAAGCTGACCAACGAAATTCAGGTTTCGACCATAGCTTTTCTGCCGAAACCGAAACCCAATTTAGGGCCGAAACTTCTGAAAAACGAATTTGAGACTGAATGTTTGGTCGGACAATATTATTATTTGGAAAACAGTACTGTTTAAGTTTTGTACAAATATTTTTTTTTTGGATTTACTTTAAGCAATTACTTGAAACTTCCTTCGAGTTTTTAATATATGGGTCTGAAGTATAAAGAAGAGTAAGACTGGCATGACGTGGAAGAAATATTTTATATTTAGTGTTATGCAGCTTCTGTCAGCTGTCTAGTACGAAATATTACAAGATGATCTGCGTGATTTAAAATTTTATAGGGTGGGCCAATAGTCCGAGGACGAAAAATTGTCTCTATACGGATAAATATTTAAAAAATCTGCCCCAAGAGAAGGATGAGTGGTGGTGAGAACTAAAACCAATTTCAATGAAAGTTCAAGACCTGGTGATTCATATTGAAGTTGTATTTTCTAATCATCAATTCTAAATTACTATGGAATATTTCTAAGACCCAGAAGTAAAGTTGACTCTGGAAAAACAAGAAGGTTCTGTCACCTTAATTCCACTGAAAATATTTTTATCATTTGTCTACCGTATTTTTTGTTCTCATTGTTAAATCACAAATTTTTAATCAAATTGGTTTTCATTCTTGGATAATGCTTTAAAAATCTGTTATTGGCAAGTCGAGCATACACAGTAAGAAACTTTTAAAAATTTCTTTGAAATATTAAGTGATACAGGTAGGGTTTGCGATTCTCACAAATAAGAAAAGACTAAATGAGTGATATGAGAAGATAAAGCATTCTGTATTTTAGCTTCTTTAGTAGAAAATTCTCATGTTAATACCCAGGAGCTTTAGAGGGATTTTGACATAACTAAAACCTCTATTATGAGAATAATATCAAAGTCTGAATTCCATCATTATCAAGTCCATTTACACCAAGCACTTCAAGAGGTGGACTTGAGGTGCAATTGAGTAGAGCAAAAATAGGATGGAATTTTTTAAATTTTATTTACCGATGAGTGCACTTTTGATCACAACGGTCTCGTAAATAACCACAATTTTCATTATTACTTGAAATAAAACCCATACCTTTTGCAGGAACATAGTCAGGGCAGTTGGACAGTTATTTTTTTGGCAGGAATATTCGGCAACCGTATTCTTGCTCCATTTTTCTTTAACAGTGTTTTGAATTTCAACATTTACGTCAATTTCTTAGAATTATTTGATAAATTAAGGGATAAGTACTTTCAGCAAGATGGGGCAACTCCTCACCGTGCCCGTGTTGTTACTGCACGACATAATAGTGCATCCATCAACACTAGATGGGAACGAATGGGCCAATACTTTGGCCAGCGAGATTGCCGTAAATAACGCCCCTTCATTTTTTTCTGTGGGGTATGTTTAAGAAAAGGTATACACTAAACAAGTACCGACAGATAAATATATGAAAATAAGAACAAGGAATGCTTTTGTAAGTATTACCCGAGAAACTTTAATAAAGGTTCAGAATTTATTTGCCGAAGAAATCATATTTGCCTTCAGCAATGAGATCACCATTTTGAACATTTACTTGTAAGTTGTGGTGATGTATTATTTATTTACTAAACTATGATGCGAGGTTATTGGTAATTGCTATTCAATTATTTAAGTTTTATAGTGAACTCTACTGTTTGTTTTCCATGTGGATTAGAAATCCATAGTAATAAAGAATTAAGAATTAGAAGGAACGAATAAGAGACAGACACAGATAATCTCATATCGTTGGGAAGGTAAAGAAACTTAACATTAGATATTTTCTGAATGATAATTGTGGCATCTCTGTTTTTTTCTGAGTTCTTTGGGAATAACACCAGATAAACTGGAAAGTCTGTATATTTCAAAAGTCCAAACAAAGTCCAAACGTTTCAAGGTCTAAATCAGACCCCGTTTTCAATGGTATTAACACAAAATTATCAATAAAGAGTTAGATAAAATTGAACACAAAACAATAACTAACAGTCAACACCAAGCTCCAAAAAATACTAATACCCTTGATAACCACATTACTGCAACATCCATACCATACATACCGAGTCTTGCAGATAGACTGAAAAGAGTGAGGAACAGTTTTAATATTAAAACAACTTTCAAAACAAGAAAGACACTGAAATCAATTTAATCAGAAAATAAATCAAATAACGTAACACAAAACTAAAAAAACTGCATTTATAAGATTCCTTGCGAATGTAACAAATTTTATATTGGAGAAACCTCTAGGCTCATAAATGTTCGAATAAATGAACATTATAAATTATAAAAAAACACAATTCGAAAAGTCAAAAATTTGTGAACATGCCTGGAACCTTGGTCATAACATACAATTTCAAAATTCAAGCATATTACACAAAGAATAACACAACACAAAACGAAAGCTGAAAGAGTCTGCTTTAATTTTATTAAATGAAAGCGATTCTATAGCTTGTACTTCTATAGAATTCAGTCGTTTCTGGTTGCCAATAATCAAGAATGAAATTAATAATTGTAATATCCTTTTGAACAACCCTATAACGGGATAGTTCATAAGGTGTTTCCTAGGTTTTCCCTTATGACTTTAATGAGATTTCTGGAACATCAGAATTTCTTTGGTCTCATTTTTGGCGAATGCACTTATAACCAAGTGGTACCTAGGAACGTCACATGGAATTCTAAAGATAACTCTTTCAAATTCTTCCAATTTGAAAGAAGCTTTGTTATTTCACATGACCTTTTTGTGTTACCCTGTATATATCAAATTTGTAGTAAATTCCCTTAGTTACATCAGTTTTATTGTCAAACATTAATTGTGATTCTCATTTTTTAATTTCTTTTTCATTTTGTGTTAATACCATTGAAAACGGGGTCTGATTTAGGCCTTGCAACGTTTGGACTTTTGAAATATACAGATTTTCAAGTTTATGTGGTGTTATTCCCAAAGAATTCAGAAAAAATTAACATTAGATGACATACGAAATTAAACTCCACAACCTTCTATGCTCAAAAATATTTTATGAATAATAAAAAAACAGATAAAAATCATAATTTATTTTGATTTCTTCGTTTGTTATGCAACTGTTAGAAATATATACATATAAACTAATATCGGACGAAAGGAATTTAAATGAGATATCAGATAATTTGAAAGAAATATGGGGGTTCCATTAGAGTAACGATATCTGGCACCAGAAAGCGTGTTTATCATTGCTACTCTGCCTGGTGGTAGTGTAAAGGGAAGTCAATTTTCCTATGATAATTCTGAAATTCTGTTTTGTCAAAATATTAAATAACGCTTTTATGATACGTAAGTACATAAATGATATATGATACATAAAGTAGTAGTAAAATGAGGAATCCAAATAGGTAATAATATACTAGGAGTTTCATTTAAAAAATGCAATTTCAATAAGAATTTTCCTTGATGGCTTGTTTTTTTTCTAATAAAAACACCTATTTTGTATTTAATTATGGAATTCTTGGTATATTTCATATACCATGTCCTATACCGAAACCCAACAATTATCGAAAATTTTTTATTTCTTATTTCCAAAAATTATTAGAAAGGAACGATGTATCACAACAATAATAACAAAACGAATTAAATGTTCGAATTACTGACCATTAAATTTATAAAATGGACAAGTTGAACTTCTTGTAATACTTCAGTTAAAATTGATGGCACTATTTGTATTTCCACTTCAATTGTATTCCGCAATTCTTCAATAATTTTCAATTTTTAAGAGTATGCGCATATAAAATAGGTATCAGTAGACAACAGTATACATATGTCTAAGTGTTTATTGGGAAATAACACCACACTTTAAAGGAAATTGCTGTATATTCCAAACGTTTCGGGGTCTAGATCAGACCCCGTTGTCAATGGCTAAGAAACTACGGATTAAAAAGGTACAATTCCAAGATGTAAATTTAAATATTTGACAATGTTTATTATTAGATTTTTGACGTAACTAAGAGAATTTTTGTCTTCTAAATCAAATTTTCATTTTGCAATTACATCAATAAATATAAAGCCATTGACAACGAAGTCAGAATAGACCTTGAAACGTTTGGTATTCCTGCAATATACGTAGTTTTATTTCTATGTGGTGTTATTCCCCAAAGAAACATAAAAATAATTAAGAGAATTTTATTTGTAATATACAGGGTAGCACAGAAATTTCTAAAGATCATATAATCATAAAGTTCCTTTCAAATTGGAAGAATTTGAAAGGGAGATCTTCAGAACTTTATGTGGCGCTCCTAGGTGAATTTGTGAACATGCTTGGGACCTTGCTCATAAAATACAGTTTCAAAATTCAGTTATATTACACAAAGAAGAACACAACACCAAAAGAAAACTAAAAGAGTCCGCTTTAATTTTGTTAAATGAAAACGATTGTATAGCTACTACCTCCGTACAATTCAGTCGTTCCTGGTTGCCGATGATTAAGAAAGAAATTGCTAATGGTCATTGTCCTTGTGAACAACCCAATATCGGGATAGTTCATAAGGTTTATCCTAGGTTTTCCCTTATGATTTTAATGGGATCACTGAATCAACAAAGTTCTTTGGTCGCATTTTTGGCGAATGCATTTATAACAAAGTCGCACCGAGGAGCGCCACATAAAATTCTGAAGATCTCCCTTTCAAATTCTTCCAATTTGAAAGGAACTTTATGATTATATGATCTTTAGAAATTTCTGTGCTACCCTGTATATTACAAATAAAATTCTCTTAGTTACGTCAAAAATCTAATAATAAACATTGTCAAATATTTAAATTTACATCTTGGAATTGTACCTTTTTAATCCGTAGTTTCTTAGCCATTGACAACTGGGTCTGATCTAGGCCCGGAAACGTTTGGAATATACAGCAATTTCCGTTAAAGTGTGGTGTTATTTCCCAATAAACACTTAGACATTGAAAAATATGCCACAAGTATCCTTCAGAAAACAACAGTATACATATGATTAGACCCTCTTAATACTTAACATATCTTCATTACATCACAGAAGAATGGAAGCAGATTTGAGGTTCCTTCATAACATTTTGAACGGAAATATACAAATTCCAGAGTTATTAGACTTGATAAATTTTAATGTTAATACTAGAAGAACACGTAATACTGTGATTTTCAACGTTCCATTTCATAGTACAAATTATGTGTGTAATGAACCTATAATAGGATTTTAAGACATTATGGTAGTAGTTTAGAGTTATTTGGAATATCTACAACAACATTTAAAAGATTAATTATAATTAAACTTTTGAACATGTAAGTTTATAATTTACATTTTATGTATACATATTATTTTTTATTACTCTTTGTTAAAATTAATGCTAATTTCTTGTAAAATGGTACAACCGTAAATAAATAAATAAATAAATATTGTCCGGATTAATGACGTTGACTTTGGAATTCACATAACCTCATACATAAAACTTAAATGGGGTAAGATCTGGACCATTCAATAGTATGCAGTCCAATCATTTGCGAAAATATTGTAAAGGTTTTCTCGTACTATTCGCATAGTGTGGGGGATCCTGTTGGAATTAAGTCGAATCAGTCGGTATATAGGGTTTTCATCATTCCGGTAAATTCCAGTCCAAATGCATTTTTTAGAATATCTGTATTGCTTAGGTATATGACATGGTGCATGAAACTCTGTACATTATTTAGTATGCGAGTTGAAAACTTTGGAAAATATAAATTAACAAGATTTCTGTGTCTTTAAGTCCAATAAAGATCTTTAACAAAATGAATCTTTTTACTATTTGAGTGGAGTATTGATGCCAAAAATAGACTACAAAATGTCACAAATATCCATCATAAAACAATTCCATACTTGATAATTTATGTTTTGCTATACCTGTTGTATTGTTTCTGGTCGAGAAACGATCGTATCTGACATCTCACATAAACATATGATAAAATACATGATGACAGTGCTCTCGTAATTATGGAAGGTCGTTTAATGAACCCTAGATATATCATCAGCATAATAGTTTAAATCTCAGTATTCACATTGATTCCAACTCACTTGTAGTAACTTACGGATTTATCAAATCTATTTCTTCACGGAAGTTGTTCTTTTCTTGATTTAGTTGTTTTTTCCGGCACAGGTGACTGACCAAGTTTGTATTTCTTATAGTGTAATGACATACGGTTTTATTCACGATTAGAAACCTGAGGATAGTGTAAAATATAAGTTGTTAATAAGCAGAAAGTAGCAGTCTACTTTTTAGATGTTTCTAATCTTCTTAGAGTAAAAAAAATCAAAGCGCTGGAGACGTGGCTAACTCTGTAAAGTCTCCACGTTTTTATTTATTTGATTCCTGAATGTTGTGCACCTATAATAACTACAAAATATACCGTAAAGAAAGAATAGTGGAAATGCACATCATTGCTAGACTGTGATCCACAATTAGGAAAGAGCAAAGTCTGGTGTAGCAATATTTATAAAAACGAAATAAATAAATATAATTGAAACCTAGGAGCTTATAAATGATAGAATAAAAAAATAAATGAACTTAATATTGCTGGAGGAAGAGGTAGATGAGTGAACGGCCAGATAGTTGGTCGTTTTAGGAACAATGATGAAAGGCTGATTGAACTGTGCTATATAACTGACCCGAAACTAACAAAGGAGTTCTTGTAACGTAATACATCCATAAGTAGGCTTAGAGTTAGGAAAATAGAAGAATAAGATCGATTATGGACGGGAGCAGAATATGGATCAGATAATAAAGTAGTAATGGCTGTTCTTCATACTTACTAGTTTTGCAAGATTCCAAAAGCACTAAGGAACTCAAAGAAGGTAAAAGGGATAGAATTGAAAGCTAAACTAGAACTACTGCAAACGACTCCCGTTAAACTAGTGGCTATGAATTTACATATGCTAGTAATAAGGCCAGATACAGAGCGATTAGGAAGTTAAAAGTTAATAAAGACAGCAGTTCTAGAAACGTTACGAGAAGAAAGTCATATAGAAAATACAAAATATAAGCGAAAATACAACAAAAATAATATGAAAAATATACCAAAACTAATAAGTAATTCATATCTTTTTAAGAAATGTTAGTCAAGCAATTTTTAAGATGAGTTGACCACCTATAAGAATCATAAACATGTAGCACTAAAAGAAATTGGTTTTTAAGTAAATAATGTGAAATAGTTTCTTTGTATTATTATAGTATAATAATTAAACTATTAAATATAATGAAACAGCATATGAACTGCGACATTGGAAGAACCGTTTTTTATATTTCTTCTAGCATTTTCCATAGCGACGCTGTTTATTTTGGAGGTTCTTCATATTGTCTTTTCTAAAAACTACGAGTTTTTTTCCACTATTTTTATAAACACACGATATTTCACTTATTCATAAAATAATAAGTATTTTAGAATATACTTCTGGTCACGGCTGTTAGAGAAACATAGGTACTATTTTCAGCGACATCCGAGTTAGAAATAAAAAAAATACACCAAAAATATATCTGTGACCTTTATTGCAAATGTCTTAAGAGGTAAGTAAGGAAAGGTGTCAACAATTATTACTTCAAAGATAATTCTCAATGAATGAATGGATTAGTTAATTATTAAAAATATTGTTTTATACGTAAATGTAAAAACTTACTTGTCATTATCTGTGTGAACCACATGGTTTACGTAAAAATCTTCAGTTTGTTTAGTGAGCTCCAATACTTTATCAATCTGTCCATTAGTATGAGTTTTGCCAGTTCTAGCTTTAACGTTAGGCATATTAATTTTTTTATTGTTCTTATGACGCAGATGTGCTTGGAGTTAATGTAAATACATACTAAAAATCCAGAACTGAAGCAGGCTCCTTATATAGAATGTGGCGCATTTGGAAAATCACATCAATTATTACATACATATCAAAATGCGATAAAGCTTTACGTTAACTAATTAAATTGAAAACATTGCGTTATTATAGTGACTTAGATGATGTACTAGTGAAATATTCTGCAATACCGTAGTTGTTATCATACTTTGATGAAATGATGCTCTGGAATTTTTCGATATAATTATTGTGACTTATTCATCGCAAAATAATTATTTAATCAAATTCCTAATTTCATTTAATCGATTGAAATATATGCACAAATCCTACTAATATTGTTTATCTTGGATGGATGGATGTGTGAATAAATGGATGGATGAATGTTTTTATGTTTAACGCAAAAAAAATTAACGGGTTTGGATGAACTTTGGAACAAAGATAGTTTGTAACCTGGATTAACATATACTAGTGGTCCCCAGTGGTCGAAATTCGACCCTATTTCATCAAATTGTAAAAAGTATATTTTTATAAGAAATAGAGTGGTAAAGAAATCGGAAAAGTAGATGTAATGACCAAAATGTTCACTCATATTGACAAATCTATTGAAATTAAAAGAAAATAAAAATGTAATCAAATATCGGTATTCGAAATATTTTTGACAAATTTTTGGCTGGAAACGCTCCTGGCAAAATATTCGATATAATAATTGGAAGATTGTTCTTTGTAACCTAAAAGTTTTCGTCATTTGCGGTTTAAATCAAGTTCAGGAATATTAAAGAAAAGAGAGGACCAACAACCCTAGGAAAACTTAAATATTTAATACATTCTCTATTGTCCGCTCTATTGTCCGCTGACTATATTAATGAAATAATTAAATTCACATTAAACAGAATATTTAATATGAAAGTTACTGTAATACGCGTCCGAAAAATCAATACTGATCTACTACATTTACTATTTTACCACTAAACAATAACAACGCTTGCATGCCACTTCCAGAAGTATATGCTCTAAGCATATATCTAACGATCGCTCCCTTCATATATAATTACTCAATGTTTTGAGTTTTGACCGACTGGCCGCGGCGGCACCACAAATACAGATCAAATAGGCGGCACTGTCAGTTGTTTGGCGTTGACAGTATGGACGTAAATAATTAATTTTTATTATATTTTATTTAATGAATGAACTAATATTATAAGTTAATATTAGCATTCTGCACCTGAAGGTCGTCAGTAGCTACTAAACAGAACAAAAATGAAGAAAATCGGTTGAGAGACAGAGGAGAAAATGGTATTAGGTACCATTTTCTCCTCTGTCTCTTTGTCTTTGCCCATTTGTATATAGATGATAACTTTTATCCCGGTATTACGACATAATTAAGCAGTATACAGATCCTAAGTATAAACACTTTTTTGATGGTTCGATATTTCTTACTCAATCAAGCAAAAATGGATGAAGAAATTTAGATGAAATTTGACACACAGATAATTTCTAACCTGTATTAACACATAGGATACCTTTTATCTTATGTATATGTATGTCATTTGTAATGGTTTAGCAGTATACAGGGTATAATATAAAGAATGCAAATTATAGGGTGAAGCATATGTAGCATTATAAAGGATCCTGATTTAAGTTAACAAGGTTTAAATATTGTTATACAATTTATTCGCCGCCACTGGAGAAAACATTAGTGATTCCGATGAAAATAAAATGGGGACCGTCTGGGATAATAAAAAAACAAGCCCGATCCGGAACCTTGCATGCAACAAAATACCCGCCTAGAATTACGAGAAAAATCGATGTGAATTATAAATTGGACAGTTGTACACTTCACAGTTAGTTGAGCTTAGATGAGTCGTGTTATTATTTCGATGTAAATTGTTTTCGGAATCAGCTGTTGTAAATATTGGATTTTCATGTGTAAACAAGGTTCTAGAAAGTGAAAGTGAATATCATTTTTAAAAAAAATTGATTTAAACCCACTAAGTATACTCCAAGATACTAATTGTTAGCAAACAGAGTGTAAGAATGCAGGATACATATATAGTGTGAATTATATGACGCTGTATGCGGGTTGTAAGTAAAATTTGAAAGGTCGCAGAAAAAGTCTGCCTTAAGAGTTTATTGGCAATATACACGTCGATCCTTTCTCGGCAGTGTTTGGGTTGAAGCTCAGCATACAGAGTGCTCGTAAACTGAGTGCAAGTATAGTAAGTGATAGTAAACAGAGTAGCAAATAAGGTGTAAGTTTACAGAGAATACGTTTTATGGTGTAAGTATACAGGGATAAAGCATGCAGAGGGTATATTGGGAGTACGTAAATAGGGAGAAGTGTATGTAGTAGTGCATATAGGGTGTTAGTATTCGGAGTATATGTGTAAAAAATATAAGTATCGAGTGTTATAGTAAACAGAGGGTACTTATACTTACTTTACTCTAACCTTGTATACCTACAAGTTGAAGATATAAGCATCAATATGCGTGGTTTAAATGTTTAGGATGTAAGTATACAGAATCATTAATTTCCGGGTGTATGAATAGAGGATGTTTATAACCAAGCTGAAGCTTCTATAACAGTATATAAGTTAATATATAGTATATAGGTGTACAGAATATATACTGAAATTATACAATGTATACAGTAAACAGCGTATAGGTACGCAGGAGATACCGTAATTTCTACAATATTAGGCCGGTTCCTGTTTTAAGTATAGGTATATTTTACGTTCGAGGTTGAATCAGTGGGTAACCTGTAGTATAAGATATTTTATTAGAATTTTGTAAGATATAAATATAGATCCGTACAGACCCGAAAAGTAAAAAACGGTACTTTTATAGAATCACATTGTTGTCAGGTTAACTGTCTGTCCTTCTATCAAATTCATTTTTCTTAGGAAGGGAAATTTATAGAGTGAAAATGCTACTGGCCCTTAGTCACTTGGTTTGACAAAAATTCAAACTTCTAAGTCAATGCAATACTTTACATTAAATGTGACATACCAATATATTTTACGAAAATAATTTGAAAATAAAATTTCAAGAATATACTAATTTTATAATTGTTCAGTACTTAATGATATCCCAACAATTTAATCCACACTATTATGACCATATATCAAAATATTATGACCACATTTGTTATGTGTATATATTATCTTCATTCTCTCTTGATTAGTTACCAAAATAAATAAAGTGGCACAAAGAGTATTGCACATAATATAAATGATTGTCAAATATATTTCATAATAATTCTCAGAACTATGAATATATAGATAACTTAATATTTTTTGCAAATGAAATTGTTTGAAGGTGGGTAAGTTTTATGAATTTTTACAGAACTTAGCTCCATCGTTAGGAGGTGGGGGATCCTCTCATCTCATTTAATAATATACATTTTTCTCATTTAAATAATATAATGTTATTATAAGAGGTAACATTTTCTATTATAAACTAAATATTAAATACGTAATTAATATAATACGTTTAAATACTTGCATTTAGGTCTCTCATGATCTGTATATCTACATTGTACGTTTGGAGTTGCATACTAGTATAGGGAGTACTTATGCCGAATCTTTTATGTTTTGGCATACATATTAGTCTATATTAGAAAAGCTAAGCATATACTCGTCATATCTAATTTACGGTTGGATTTCCTTACTTATTTTCATACCTGTTACTTTCAGACTTCCATAATAGTCCATACCCATATTTCGGAATTGTTACGTTTGAATTTTCATACCTGGGTCGAGTACTCATATTTGCCTAGCTGTTTCACAGGAGTAGGTCCCGTATTTAGGTGCTACCATTAACACGGACCCACTTGAACGCACACAAAAAATTCATCAAAATCCTTTGGATGTTCAAAAAACTTTGATCATAGTGCCATCTACCAGCCCCAATTGTGAATCTAAACCATCTAGGGACCCACTCTAATATACTCAAAAAATGTAATTAAAATCTGTCCAGCCTTTTAGGAGTTCAAGAAATTTTACTAGAACCCGATTACTTCGCCATTTAACTGGTCCACCTGTGAATATATAAACCATTGAGGGACCCACTTAACCACACATAAATTTCAACAAATTCGGTGCAGTGCTTAGGATTTAAAACAAATTATTATTGAAATCGATGGTAAAATGACTATGCTATACCATCGATCCCGGCAGGGATCAGTTATCAACTACGCGTATGAATTCCCGGAAACACACACACACACACACACACACACACACAATTAGTATATTATTATAGTAGTATGCCGACTTGACCATACAATCATCACACTCCCTCTAAGGCACGCCATGATCGCCTTTAGGGGAAAATTCACTAAACCCCAGATATCCTAGATATCAAAAGGGTTTAGCTCTGTGGGAGCCTTTGCGATCTTTTCAGGCCCGTGGTTGGAGTCGTGGCGGCAGTTTTCCATGAATTTCCTGACCGTCTGGGCTGTTCTTAACTAGTCCTGTCGTTGACATAACAATTGGTACAGTTCGTGTGTTGTTCATGTGCCACTGAGTCTTTATTTGAAATTCCAAATCTCTGTATTTGGTTATTTTCTCAGCCTGCTTGATATTTATATTATTGTTGTTAGGATTTGCTATGTCAATTAAAGTTGTTTTCCGAGATACTTTATCTACCAAAACCATATCTGGTCTATTGTGAGGAACGGTTCGATCGGTCAGTATCGTACGGTCCCAGTACAGCTTGGAGTTGTTATTTTCTAAAACAGATTCTGGTTTGTATTTATAGTATGGTAATCTTACCGACTGTGATAATTCAAGTTTCAGTGCTAGTTCCTGGTGTCGTTCTTTATATTCAGTTGCAGCGAACGCTTGACAACCTCCTGTGATATGCTGGATAGATTCAGATGTTTGGCAACCGTACTTGCATCTGTCCTTAATAGAAGGGTCTTTAACGATGTACTTTAGGTAGTTCTTAGTTGGAAGTTTCAGTGCTAGTTCCTGGTGTAGTTCTTTATATTCAGTTGCAGCGAACGCTTGACAACCTCCTGTGATATGCTGGATAGATTCAGATGTTTGGCAACCGTACCTGCATCTGTTGTTAATAGAAGGGTCTTTAACGATGTACTTTAGGTAGTTCTTAGTTGGAATTACTTGATCTTGGATTGCCAATATAAAGCCTTCCATTTCAGTTAACATATGGCCAGAGATCAACCAGTAGTTCGACGCTGCACTGTCGATATAATCTTGGTTGACGTCATTTATATGTCTTCCATGAAGGGGCTTCTCTTGCCATTTCAGCAGTTTCTGATCTGTGGTCTGGTGGTGTTATTGGACATGTTGTTGTGTCAGTCGCAGTGGTGTTGAGTCATCGACCTGGCACATGACTCTGTGTAGATCAGAAAATTCTGCGAGTTTCTGTTTGTTGATCCAATAGTTTGCTTAGATCTGTGAATCCTCTTCCTCCTTCATACCGTGGCAAAGTTGTGCGTTCGACAGAGCTCTTTGGATGGTGATTTTGAGCTTTTGTTAGTAAAACTCGAACTTTTCGTTGTAATTGTACAATGTCAGTCTTGCACCAATTAACTATAGCGAAAGAGTAAGTGAGTACTGAACACGCATAGGGGTTAATAGCCTGTTTAGTTTGGTTTTCAACAGTCGTCTTACCCTTCTATAAAACTCTTCTGTTAGGTCCTTTTTCATAGTCAAGAGATCAATATGTCGAGCATGCTTTATTCCAAGGTATTTATAAGCATGATCTTCCCCCATAGATTCAATTGAGGTGCCATCTCCCATTTCGAAGTGCCCCTGTTGTATTTTGCTTTTAACTATATTAATAATTCGGAATTTTTCTAGGCCAAATTTCATATGGATGTCACTAGAGAACCCTTCTACTGTTTTAAGCATATCATGCAGCTGTTGTTTCGTAGCTGCCATCAACTTTAAGTCGTCCATGTATAACAAATGGTTTATCTTTAATGCTTGTACGTTATTGTATTTGAGACTGAACCCAAAATTTGTCGAGCTCAGTTTGTATGAGAGAGGGTTCATAGCCAGGCAGAACCACAGCGGGCTAAGAGAGTCTCCCTGGAATATACCCCTTTTAATTGGAATGGGGTCAGTTTGTATCGAACAGTGGCTCCATTCAGTGAGATTTTGGTTTGCCAGGTGGACATGGCATATTCTAAAAAGTTAAAAGTTAATAATACAATTATTCACCTTATACAGTTTCAGTACCTTAATGAGCCAATCATGTGGAACTGAATCAAAGGCCTTTTTGTAGTCCACATATGCCCTGTAGAGATTTCATCGTTTGGCGTGGGCTTGATTGCAGATAACGAAATCAATTATCAGTTGTTCTTTACAGCCCATCGAATTTTTGCGCATCCCTTTTGTTGTTGAGTAATTATGTTGTTCAGCTCACAATGTTTGAAAATGCGATGATTAATGCACGATGTTATGAGTTTGTATAAGGTTGGAAGGCAAGTTATTGGTCGGTACTTTGCTGGGTCCTGTGCACATAGGTTGTCCTTTGCTATGTAATGTAATGTAATGTAAGAGGTATGTAGCACCATGCGTAAGAAAACTAGGTATTTTGTGTGGGTGGGTAAGTACGTCATTTATAAGGGCTGTTAGTGTTTCGTGGGTTGCGTACAATTTCTTTATCCAGTAATTTTGTACACCATCTGGTCCTGGTGCTTTCCAGTTATGGAGGGATAATAGTATTATTATTATAGTATTAGATACATTAGATACATATGGATATTGACTGACTTCCAGAGTTGTCGTAGAATTAGACCGTTAGTTGTTACAACTAACATATTGTTATGTACCCACATATAAAAATTTTTCTAAAAATTTATTCTTATGTTATTTTAAATAAATGTATATAGTAGTAGTTAAGGGTTTGGGTATTAAATACTTAGTTAATAATGCAAAAATAATATTTAAAAAAGTTTACGTAAAATTCATTTCAAACACCCACTCACTCTCATATAAGATTTCGTAAGATTTTAGCACTCTCACTCACCTTAAAATATCTTACATATTTTATGGATGGTCCCTATGCTATATAGAAATAGTAGCTAAACAAATTTGTGGAATGTCCACCAAGCATTAAAAACTGAATCGGTTATAATTTTCCTCGTTTATAAATTAATTTAAAATATATTGCATTCAGAAGCATAGTTTACATTTAAAGATTGTTTTGGAATAACTACCACTTTTGAACAAAAACATATTATCGAAGATTATTTTTATAATAATCAAATACGGTATTGTGAATATTTCAAAATTCATGACGTTTTATCTTGTCCTCTTTTCAATTATCTGTAGTCTAGTTTGACGTGAATAACATGTATATATAAAGACTGGTACGTTTACAAATTATCGTTTCTTCAATAACGTTAATGTACAATATAATAATAATTGCAACTAATTACTTTATAATTGTATGTATTCAATTAACAAAATTTTTTTAGAGATAGAGATATTGAATACTCTCTTCGAGGTGTCATTCGAAGTGTTCGAGAGGACATTCAATTGTGGGAAGCGCAACTGAGAGGTTCCCTAACCAGAATCAATATGTATTATATTGATATATAATAAATATTGTCTTACGTATGACACCTCGAAGAGAGTATTCAATATCTCTCAAGAACAGCAATTACACGGAACGGCTCCAGATTATCTAACCAGAAACTGACAGGTGAAATAACCAGGTGAAGTAACCTGATTTTATCGTGAATTCTGTCCTAATAAGGGAGAACAGCAATTGCACGGAACGGCTCCAGATAGTGACATTCTGTCCTAGGAGTTGAGAGAGAACAGCAATTACACGGAACGGCTCCAGGTGCATAAAGAAGTGTTCGGAACCTCTGTGTGCTGATTCTCTCGAAAATCCTAGATGTCGGTCTTACATCTCGCGTCTTCAAATTTAACGAAATGCATCAAATGCATAAAGAAGTGTTCGAGAGGACATTCAATTGTGGGAAGCGCAACTGATGAAGGTTCCCTAACCAGAATCAATATGTATTATATTGTCTTATACAAAGGAATATCGAAGAATAAATATCTCTGACAGGTGAAGTAACCTGAAAAAATTTTATTGACATTCTGTCCTAGGAGTGAGAGAGAACAGCTTACGTACAACCTCTGTGTACTGATTCTCTCGAATGACGAAATGCATCCTCGACATTCAAGAGAGTAGGCTCCCTTCAATATCTCTCGAAGAGAGTATTCAATATCTCTGACAGGTGAAGTAACCTGAAAAAATTTTATCGTGACATTCTGTCCTAGGAGTTGAGAGAGAACAGCAATTACACGGAACGGCTCCAGATTCGGAACCTCTGTGTACTGATTCTCTCGAAAATCCTAGATGTCGGTCTTATATCTCGCGTCTTCAAATTTAACGAAATGCATCAAATGCATAAAGAAGTGTTCGAGAGGACATTCAATTGTGGGAAGCGCAACTGATGAAGGTTCCCTAACCAGAAACAATATGTATTATATTGATATATAATATATATTGTCTTGCGTACAAAGGAATGACACCTTGATTAGAGTATTAACTAAATTTGTCTTTAATTTCCACTTATTGCCTCTTTGCCATACTTTACATCACTAAGCTTTGAAATAGTTCACGGAAAAAATGAATGTAACATAAAAAACAAATTAGAGAAATAAATATCAAAAATATGGACTAGGAGTAAGAATTTTGTAAAAACTATTAACTCTGACAATAAATATATGACTAACTATACAATATCATTAAGCTAAGCATTAAGAATGTGCACACAAATAAAATTACATATAAAAAAAAACAAGTTGAATTTTACTAAGAATTGACACATTTGGTCAAATTTCAACCACAAGCGATTCTGGTTTAATGAAACGGAAAGGTTGCAACATAGAGAAATTGATCAAAGAAAAGAAGAATGTATATTTGAGGTGGTTGCCAACAAAAGAACTGCCAAATAACTAAAAGCAAATGATTGATAAAACACAGAACTAAAGAAAGCTGTACCACAAGCTAAGAATCAGAGGTCGAAAGGAGGATGGAATATGGTAGACAGAGTCTTGGACTCAACGAAATTTAAAGCATGATGGAAGGTGGCAAAAAAACTATGTTAAACTATAAACGGCGAAGTAGGCATAATTGTATTAATACTGGAGAGTGGATGTAATATTACAAAAATGTATGATTGATGATCGTTCCCAAGATGTATACCATTAGAATAGAAAACAGCCTTCATAAGTAATTTGTATAAGAAGAATGAAAGTCGAAAAGAAGAGTGCCTACACTGTAGAGAACTCTGTATTACGAATAAAGTTAGTAGATTATGTATTAGGATTATTGGAAACTGGATAGAAATTGGCTGATATGACGTTGAAGATCAAAGCGGTTCAGTCATTTTTCTTTAGATAATACATTCATACTCATATCTAAGATAAGTAGTTAACAAAAAATCGAGCACAGTTTCGTAATGCATTTTGTATTTGCAGATCTCCAGAAAGTTTACTTCAAGTAAATGTTGGCTTCTGTTGTGTGTTATGTGTACATATGAATAAGCAAGTGAAAAGTAGGACTACTTTGGTTTGAAAACCTGTTATGTTTTGTTCTTGTGCCGACTTTCCAACTTGCCTTAGGGTATTTTTACTGACTGAAGAAGATGAACCGAAGTCGAAAGAGGCACCAAACATTACAGGTTTTTGAACCAAAGTGTTTTACTTTTACTACTACTACTACTGAAGATTTTTGTTGTTGTAAGTTTGCAAAATCCCAAGAGGAGAATTACAGATTTGCTGTAGTCAAATGGTCATGCATGGTTAGCGTAGGGCAATCATTTGTTATAATTAAAAACCTCATTTTAGTTGCTTTCTACCTTTATAGGTTTTATCAGTTAGGTGAAGAAGCCCAAGAGTGAATGTGATATGAATTCACATTGTTGCTACAAAAAGTAATGCTGAATATGCAAAAACTAACAAAGTGTGTTCCAAATGATAACAGCTAAATATTTATTTTTTGCCATCAACTTCAAACTGGATCTTTCTTGCTAAACATACTTTTGCCTTTAAGATAGTTTCAAAACAGATTTTGATACCCCCCTCCCCCACCCAACATGAACAGCGGCTAGACGTAGACTACTCCCTCCCGTCTATTTGGTCCACCAGTAGTAGTTTTTCTGGATGTTGAAATGTTGATTGTGAAAATCCAAATTAACTATTTGCCACGTCAGTCATGCAGAAATTACTTAATATTTTTTTTGTTGACGTGTTCATTTGTTCAGAATATAGAGCCACATAACACATTGTGAAGTTTTAAATTATCTATCTACAAATTTCTCCCTCTTCAGTTGTCATATAATATTTGTTTAATAACGTATGAGTTTCTATTGAATTTTGCTATAACTAAATATATCAAAATCATGTTTTGATTTAAGACCTAATATTCAAAAATAGTGCAATAATTGAACTTCTATTTCGGTATTTAGGATATTGCGTCAGTTATTCGCACTTAATAATATTTATTTAATTTAAAGTTTGGGTATCTAACATTATTAATCGCCACTGATAAAGTCTTATCAAAAAAGTTCTTTGGTGGTCTTGACCTTGATAATTAAAATAATTTTAGGATTCGTTATTTGACAAGATAAACAAATAAATCTTGAATCAAAATTATATAATTTTATGCAAGAAATTAAACATTTCTGTAACATTTGTTTAAACTAGATCTAGTAGGTGTATAAGTATAGAGTGACATTATAAAAGTACGGATTAATAATTTTGTTTATATACCGGGTGACCTAGTATTCTTGATCCTAATTTTTTACTGCAAAAAATATATCATAATATATTGTAATGTTTTTATTTTCACACACTTGGGTTCAGTTCTTGGATTTATTTAAAAACACAGTCCAACTCACTCTAATTTATTTCCACTACTTTAATACAATTAATATTCACCGAATTATTTACAATTTATGTCTACTTAAATATACGGCTGTCGAATACTGAATGAATGCTATCGCCAGCTGTCCATATTTATATATTTCTCTCGGAATTGTCTGGTAAGTCAACGAACCATCGGGAAACTTCTTTCATGTGCTCTGGAAGCTTCAAGAGAATTCATAGTAACGGCTTCCCAGAAATATCGGAGGAATGTTGCTTCTACGAATTTGATGATGGCCGATTGCACCAGCTATCAGATGAATTGTCGTAACAATATACCAAAACGGCATTGGGGTAAGGACTCTTCCACTCAACAGGTTTGGATTACAGGAGGTTAAAATCGGTTAAAAATGTTGGGTGACACAAAACATTAATACAGGGGTGCCACAAGGTTCCATCTTGGACCCTACATTGTATTCTCATATTTATCCAAGATCTAGAAAACTATAACAAATGTAAAAAAAATTATGTTGATAATATGGTTTTGCTGTGGAAGGGTAAACCTATGACATTTAGATGCTGAGGAAGCCATTAATGAAATTAATAGATTGGTCACATTGAACCGTTGGGATTTTTTTAATATATAGTTTTTTGTTTGTGGTATTATTTCTTCAAAAACATAAAAAGTAACCATTTTAGCTGAAATATTATAAATAAAACTAAATACATTGCGGTTGCACCTATAGTGTCTGGAGTCTGGACTAAGGAAAAAAATTAGGAGAGCAAGGGAATGCAGTTAGAATTAACCAAATAAAATACGTAGGGGTAGTTGTAGTTTAAGGTCTCAAGCGAGTCAAGCTTTGTTTCTAGTAAGAATAAAAAACTTGCTTATAAATTCTATACTTTAGGACACATTCTCAACAAGAACAATTTGCTTCTAGTAAATAAGAGTCTTGTTGAATCTTAACTAAATTATGAATTTATATTCTGGGGTTCTGTTTGTAACAAAAATTTATTAAAATTACCGGTTAAATTTTAAGAACAGTTTATGTTTATGTACTTTTTGGGTAATAACACCACAATACTCGAACTTTGCCAACGGGGTTTGACCTAGCACCCGAAATGTACATTAATTTCCAGTATTGTGGTTTTATTTCCCTAAAACTGCTTAAACATTAACTAAATATACCATAACTATCCTTCAGGAAACAATTAAGAACAGTGTTATGGAGATAATTTAGGAAGCCATGAAGTCCTTGATGAAATAGCTTCGATTTCTAGAAGTACTTTAAGCAAAGTTGCTGCAAGATACCAGGAAACGGCCGAAACGAGAGTCGTCAAAGATTTACCCTGGATTTTATTCAAAAGAGGGTAATTGTACAATTTTTAAAATTTTGCAAAACTTCATCATCATATCATAACTAGCGCAACAAGAATCATAGGTTTTTTCAGCTAGTTTGTCTAATGCATCTAACTTCAGATCGGCTCGTTTTTTGTTGTTTTCTAGGGGGGTACAATACAGAAATTTTCCCTTAATTTAGATAGAAATGTGAGTACCAAATTGTTAGAGAGAATCTTAACGAAACTCAAATTATGAATTTATATTCTGGGGTTCTGTTTAAAAGTAACAATATATTGTGTTGCTTTCGAATCTCAAAAAATAGAACCAAATTTATTAAAATTACGGGTTATCCTACATTTTAAGATACAGTTGATGGCTAACTCTATGTACTTTTTGGGTAATAACAACCACTAGGTTGTGTGACGTAATATTTATTGGGGGTCGCAGAAAGTACTCGCAAAAACGTGATGTATTTTTACTATTGGGGAGTGCCTTCACAGTTGTCGGTAGTCATTTTGCGTTAAAGTATTGTTCACCTCTTACCTCACTTTCTTTGCCAATTTTCCTAGTTAGATTAGAAGCTGCATAATAATGTTTCGAGGTTGAAAATATTTTACTGAAACATCCAGCATATGCAGAGGAAGGCCAATTTATTAGATACAGTACCAAAGTTTCTGTATTTCTTAATTTAACAGTAACTGTAAGAGATATAGGTAAGTAGAAAACGACAATAAAAATTTCTAATAAATTTATTTTATGATTTACATTGTTTGTACTTTTTTAGATCTCCTATTGTTATTTCTAACAAAAAGTCTATACTTACTTTGTGGTTCAGCAATCGTCCCCATATTAACTACGCCAGACCAAGGCCATTATACTAAATACGTAGAGGTCGACCAGTTGGACATAACATGTAACTGTAGGCTAAACAAAATGGACTATCCTACTTTTATTATGGTATGCAACTTGCTCACGCGTTCTCTTTCGTGTCCTAAGTTGTCACAATATTTTATAAATTTGAACTTTTAAGAAATTTACTTCACTTTACTCTCTTTTACATGTAACTAAGGTCTAGTAAAAATGTTAAAATAACTAACCTCATTGAACTAACCTATAATGTTCACTTTAATTTTATAAACATCATAGGAATCTACTTCTCCTGATGGAGATAATGACTTAGGAAGTATTTTAAAATTTCACCATGCCATTCCTTGTCTCTTGACTATCCATGATGATAAACGAATAGCTTCTTTGTGATTTCTAGAAAGTAGTCAAAAACCTTGGTAAATACTTTTATTTTATTTTCAACTCAACGTCCAATGACCCCGTTTTCAACGGTACCAACAAGATTTTGGATATAAACATGGCCATCGGATTCTTGCCTGTCCTAGGAAAAACCTGAACTATCCCCATACTTAAGCAATATTTCTTTTAATGGGACCAGGAAAATCTATGAAGAACATTTAATAAAAAAAAGAAGTTTTCGTTTTGTATATCTTGTGTAATATTGTTGAATTTTAGTTTGGTGGCGTTATGTCGATTCTTTATATAATTTTGGTGTCGACGATATATTCACTATATAAATAACAAAGAACCAACTATACAATTTACATTAGAAATTGAGCAAAATAACACACTAACTTTCTTAGATTTTGCTCAATTTCCTAATAAAAAAAGTCTTCAATTGTCAAATATTTGATTCTTTTTTGTACTATACAATAAAGTCTTATTGTAAAAGAATGATTAGAAAGACTTGTTACTAAACGAACGTGCACAATTATCTATTAACACAATAATGGAATTACTAACATTTTGTACGAAACCAACTTATTTTCAAGTCAACGATCACTTGTACCAACAAGATTTTGGCATGGCCATGGGTTCTTACCTTAAGCAATATTTTAATGGAAAAATTAGAAGAACAAAAAAAAAGAGAATAAATCTTGAGTTTGGTGGCGTTATGTCGACGATATGTTCACTATATAAATAACAAAGAACCGAGTATACAATTCACATTAGAAATGGAGCAAAATACCACACTACCTTTCTTAGATATCTTAATAAAAAAAACACAATCGTCATTTGATACACAAGTCTAACGAAAGCCAACTCACACTAACAGATATCTCAATTTTAACTCTAATCATCCAAATACTGTAAAAACGGCATATTTATATGATAAAGCAAAAGCCAACTGTTTTAATAAAGAAATAATATTTATAAAAATGTACTTTAGGCTAACAATTATCTTAAAAAGTTCATCAATAAAGTGTTAGATAAAAATTAACACAAAAAAATCACTAACATTCAACACCAAGATACTCCAAACAATACTAATACCCTTGATAAATAAATTACTACAACAACCATATCATACAGGCAGGATATTTTAGAAAGACTGAAAAGAGTGGGAAACAGAATTTAATTGCCTTCTAAATTTATGTTTTTTTGGGCAATAATACCACAATCGAAATAAAACGACTTATCTTGAAGGAAAACCAAACGTTTCAAAGTCTATTCTGACTTCATTGTCAATGGCTTTATATTTATTGATGTAAAGCAAATTTTCATTTTGCAATTTACATCAATAAATATAAAGCCATTGACAACGAAGTCAGAATAGACTTTGAAACGTTTCGTTTTCCTTCAATATACGTCGTTTTATTTCAATTGTGGTGTTATTGCCCAAAAAAAACATAAAAGTAACAGATTTAATATTAAAACAACATTCAAAACAAGAAATAAACTGAAATCAATTATATCAAAAACTTAACCAAATAACGTAAAACAAAACTCAAGAAAATTGCATTTATAAGATTCCTTGCTAATGTAACAAATTTTATATTGGAGAAACCTGTAGACCTATAAATATTCGAATAAATTAACACAAAAATTATATAAAAAAACGACAATTGGAAAAATAAAAAAATTATGAACATGCCTGGAACCGTGGTTATAACATATAATATCAAAATTCTACCATATTACACTAAGAAGAACACAATACAAAACAAAAACTGAAAGAGTCTGCTTTAATTTTATTAAATGAAAGCTAGTACTTTTGTAGAATTCAGCTGTTCCTGGTTGCCAATAATCAAGGATGATAATGGTAATAATGATAGTAGGTGTTTCATATCCTGAGATTTGAACATCACAACCCTAGGTATCGGCACGATAGTTCACTATAGGTAGGTTTCCTGATCAGGAATTCAGATTCGGAAAGCTGAATGCCCCATTTACATACTCAACAAGGCGCACACGTACTTACTATTTAACCTGAGATGCGTTCTAGGAACATCAGCGCTCACATACATTTCTTAATACGCACGGAAATTTCCTTATAACATCGTCGTCGAAGTAGCGTCTCTATTCGGCGTGTACTGTGGTATGGGATCAGGTTCGACCGAGCACTAAAACACCTCTATTGCCCTCTAGGTACCTGGAAACTATCGTAGATATATCTTTAGGTACCCCAGCGTAACTATTCACCCATTACTTCACTCACAGTCAAGTACATTCGCTCTTCCCGTTCTTTATTTGTTATGATGCTTAACACGTAGTAACTAAATTTGTTCCATCGTATGCGGTCGGCGGTTATAATCTCCACTCTACACTGTATTTTGCGGCGTGATTACTTCCCTCCCTAGCTCTGCTTTCACACTCCAACACCGTATTCTGCGGGGTGTCGACCCCTCCGTAATATATACACACATCATCCTCCGCCTTTCTCACTCTCAACAAATAGCATCTGAACGCCCCATGTCTAGTTAGAAACTAGAATTTTTAGTTCTACCCTGCATATATCTAATTCGCAGCAAATTCTCTTAGTTACGCCAGTTTAATTGTCAAATATTAATCTCAAATTGTGATTTACTAAATTTGTCATTACGAATCCTTTTAATTTTCTTATTCATTTGTGTTGTTATATCATTGAAAACGGGGTCTGATTTAGACGTTGAAACGTTTGGACTATGTGAAATATACAGATTTTCAAGTTTATGTTGTGTTATTCCCAACGAACGCAGTAAAAATAAAAACCAGAGATGCCACAACTATCCTTCAGAAAACATTTGTAAATACCTTTTTCTTTTGAACTAGCTAAAGGCATTTTTGTAAGCGATAATCGAATTTTCGTTAATAACTTGTTTGCTTTATTTCTTTGCTGGTCAATAATACTAATAGAACGTTTATAATTAATTTCAAAAACCTTTAAAATATAACTATTTATAAAGTAACATAATGTGAAAATACATCCTGTATACTACACAAAAATAATATTTCATTCCTTGGTTACGGTCGTACTTATATTTTCTACTAATTTACTAATAAACTTTTTTAAAATGTCTTCCCTCGAACTTGCAACATCGATGACTTCTTTGTGATTTGGTTTGTTTTCGTCGTTGTAATCGACTATACATTTATTCGTTATCAAACTGAAAGCCAACACTTTCAAATCACAGTGAACGGCGGTGATAACCTCGTGGATTGTGGACATTCCTACTGCATCGACACCAAACATTTTCAGCAACCTTGATTCTGCAATAGTTTCGTAATTAGGCCCTCCCACACAAGCATAGACTCCTTCTTGAATGCTGCTTTCTAAACCTACTACTTCGGCTATTTTCTTTGCAACAGTCAAAAGCTGAAGATCGTAGGCTTTGTTCATTGGAGGAAACCTTGGACCTAACCTCTCATCATTAGGTCCCTGAAGGGGATTGTTTCCGGCGAAACCCATAAGGTTGATATGGTCCTTGATCAGCATTATGTCTCCCACTTTAAAATTTGTATTCAGACCACCGGCGGCATTCGTGACTATGAGGTGAGAAATTCCTAGTAGCTTCATAACTCGAACTGGCATAGCACACTTCCATAAAGGATAACCTTCATAATAATGAATCCTCCCTTTCATGCAGACCACTGGAACTCCGGACAGGTAGCCAAATACAAGTTGGCCAACGTGCCCTTTAACTGTGCTTGTAGGGAAGTGGGGAATTTTTTCATAAGGTACTTTCAATTCTGTCTTCCAGGGCCTCAGCTAGGCTACCTGTAATATGTTACAATAACGTATCAGCTCAAAATATTAACTGTATTATTCGACATTGAACATGAACAAAACTTAATAATAATAATGGTAATTTATTGCGTTTAACTTATAGGACTGCACTTCTGGGAATATATAATGTTCGTTCCTTCAGCCTAGATAACCGATACACAACGGTCGCGTACCTGCGCACAAGAAAAATATCGTTCCTTCAAAACAATAACCGTTTAGTGAACAGTTCAGTTTCGTGCTCCAAGTGACACGGTGATTGATACGCAACCAGTTAATGTACGGTAATTTCGATCACCGGCTTCTGGGTAGAATCGGTGGTGCAGTCACCGACTGGTACATGCATCGAGTTGCGCAATAAACGGTTCATGTACCGATGCATTAACCAATTGCCGATCGGTCGACAATCGGTTGAAGGAACGAACCTATGTATAACTAGTACATCTAGATTTATATCCTTGAAAAATAAACTATTATCGCGGACAACATGACAGCCATTCACCTCCACTTATTTGATCCCGTTTAGCAACATGTATCCAAAAGTGACATGAGCAACCTGTTAAAGCTTTTCAGTTAGATTTTCAAAGCATCTCCAGTTCACATAGGAAACGATCCTGAAAACAGTTGGTAACTATTTCTAGTACAAACCTGAAACTGCAAAGTAGCATGCATTACCAACTAACACAAAGCACAAACCATATTGTCCAGTCATTGAAGGCATAAAACGGAAATACTGGGTAATTTGTCTAAGCAAGATTTTCCTAAAAGTTTAGTTTCTATTTACCCTCTACTTCAAAGTTGACCCTGTGCCGGGGGTGGCTTTTTTTCCGGAAAGGCATGCTACCCCTTCTTATGGGTGAAAAATTTTATATGAAAAAAAGTCCGGGACTGAATAAATTAACTAATTTTAAGCAAATTTTGTTCCATAAAGTTTTTTCTGAAAAGTCAATTCTTTTCGAGTTAATCAGAAGTGAAAGTAACGATTTTTCAACCAAGAAAAACATGTTTTCATACGGTTTGTCGTAAATAACTTAAAAAATAAAAAAAAATGTTATTTTTATGGTTTCTGTAGAACCAACACAAACGGAGTTATAGCTTGTTAAAATTTTGTTTTTATTTTTCAAAACAAAAATTGAAAGTTTTATCGTGAAATAACTGATACACAATGTATTTTTTGGGAAAAGTTTATAAATACTCTTTTAAAGTGCTTAAAAAATCCTTTAATTTGTTTTTTTATAAAAGTCTCTAGCACGAATATTAAGCGAGTTATGACATAACTAAGGTTGTTTTTGTTTTGACAAAAAAATGTACAATTTACTATATACCACCCTAGTTGAAATTAAATCACCAATTTGTAGGTTTTTTTCTAAGCTAAAGCTCATGTAAATTGAAAATGTATTTAACACCTATTTTTAAAAGTGCTTGAGCTGAAAGGGTGGACTAATAGTACTATTGACGAACATGTATAAACTTTAAACGGTCATATCTAACTTAATTTTTATCCTACAAAGAAAAGAAACATACATTTAAAAAAACCTACAATTGTGTACTGTACAAAATTTTTCATATGCCTCATAGTTTTTAAGTTATTTTGAAATAATTTGGTCAAGTGCGAGTTGGACTCGCATACTAAGGGTTCTGTACCACCTTCAAGATTCTAATATTCCAGTTTCAGACAAGCAGGGAATAAATGCATTTTCTTATATTTACCCTAATATATTTTAAAGGAAGCGTTTTAAATTTATAAAAAATATACACTTTTATTTTCCACACACTTTTTATTTTATCTGCTTCAGGATTCGCTTGATTTTTATAAGAGTACATATGTATTTAATTTTCTAATTAGCCCCCCAAAAATTAACATTAGAGTTTTATTTTATTAATAAACTTTTATAATCTACTGTCTGAATTTTGAAGTTCTGTAGATTGGATTTTCCATTTAATTGTATAATTTGTCCCTAAAATTACTACGAGGGTTTTAATAGTTTTTATTATAAGTGAGACCCAGTACCCCTAATTATTTTCAAAATTTTAGGTAGTATGGTTTCGGAAATAAAGCGAGAAATCAGAATTTTTTATATCTTTATGTTAATATCTTGTAAACAATTAATTTTAAAAATATGAAAAATATATATTTGTATTCCTCATAGTCAGCCTTTTCATTTGATGTATTGCATTATTCGTTAAAAAAATATTTTTTATTTTCCGTTTAATTCTATAATTTGGCCCCCAATATTAATATTAGGGATTTCTTCATATTTTTCCTGAAAACAAAAAATTTAGGTCTTATAGTTTGGGGAATAAAGGGGGGAATAGGTAATTTTTTAAATATGTTTTTAATATATTTTAAAATATTTATTTAAAAAATATATATTAGTATTTGTCATAATAAGCCCTTGGATATGATATATCACTTGATCCGTTAGAAACAATTATAATTTTTTATTTTCCATTTAATTCTATAATTTGTCCCCCAAAATAAATATTAGGAATTTCTCCTTATTTCTTCAGTAAAGTTCAGGTGAGGCGCTATACCTTTATTTTTTTCCAAATTTTAAAGCTTATGGTTTCGGAGATAAGGGGGGGATGGGGAAATTTTTTTATATTTTTGTTAATATCTTTTAGTTATTTTATTTTAAAAATGGAAAAATACATTTGTTTTCGCCATAAAGAGCCGTTTCATTTGTTATATAACATGATGCGTTAGAAACAATTTTAATTTTATATTTTCCATTTAATTCTGTAATTTGTCCCCCAAAATTAGAAGTAGAGGTTTCTCCTTATTTTTTCAGTAAACTTCTGATCAGACCCTATACCTCTAATTTTCTTAAAACTTTACGTTTTTTAGTTTCGGAGATAAGGGGGGGGATGGGTAACTTTGGTATATTTTATATATTTTAAACTATTTTTTAATTATGAAAAAAATATATTTGTGTTCCTCAGAATGGGACCTTTTATTTGATATATTACATGATGCGTTTGAAAAAAATTTTATTTTTAAATTTTCATTTAATTCTATAATTTGCCCTCCAAAATTAACAATAATGCTTTCTCCTTATTTTTCCTGTAAAGTTGGCGCAACGATCTATATTTCCTATTTTTTTCAAAATTTTAGGCTTAATAGTTTCGTAGATCAGGGAGGGGGTACGGTCGATTTTTTTAGTTCCCCCCCACAGAAGTACCTCTAAAATCAAAATTTCTTCATTTACGATATGTACTCCTGATCGCGTCACCAAACTATACATTGATACCAAATTTCAACCTCTTCCGTCCAGTAGTTTAGGAGAAAATTGATGTGATGTGACAGAGGCATCCGGAGTGATATTATAAGGGTATCCGTATATTGTATATAATTTTGCAAAATTACAAAAATACAATATTCTCTTGAGGCTCGACTTTTTTCTAAACTACTTACTTTAAACCGGTGAACCTTTCTGAGTCTACTTGAAATAAGTAAGTCAAGTGATTTGTGAAGTGGTACAAATTAATTTCAACTGGGTTGGTATTTAGGGGGTAATTTGTACATTTTTGTGTCAAAAACAAACATTAACGATCTTATTTATGTCATAACTCGCTTAATTTTCATGCTAGAGACTTTTGTAAAAACCAAACTAAAGGATTTTTAAGTTTAAAAAAGTGTTATTACTCCGTTTGTATTCATTCTACAGAAATCACAAATCCATTTTTTTGTTTTTTTTATAAGCTACATTTTTTATCAAAATGATTAAAGTGCATATTTTTTAAATTATTTACGAAAACATGTATAAAAACATGTTTTTTTTGGTTGAAAAATCGGTACTTTCACTTGAGATTAACTCGAAAAGAATTGACTTTCAGAAAAAACTTAATGGATCAAAAGTTGCTTAAAATTAGTTAATTTATTCATTCCCAGATTTTTTTTTCATTATACTATTTTTCAACCCCGAAAAAATAAAACACAGGGTCAACTTTGAAGCAGAGGCTAAGTAATACTCAAATCCAAATTTTTAGGAAAATCGGTGCTGCATGGACAAATTACCCGGGAAAATGGTCAATGGCTGGACTAATAAATCTGACAGACAATGCAGTAAAGACACAAAAGACTACATCACCCAAACATGCACAGAAATAGAACATGGACACAGAAGTTGACATAGAGACCTATGTAAAAAAATAAACTTCTGAGAAGAGAGTTCAAGCCTCAAACCTGGTCTATTTTAGACAAGGAAGGAAATCTAAAAACTGACATCGAAGAAACGAATCATGGAGAATTTAATGTGCCAATCTGTACTAAGAGAGAGACTCCAACAGAGGTCTTGTGGACAAATAATTATGCCAAGAACCCTCGATACTACTTTCCAAATTAAAGGAAGCGATTGAATCACAAAAGAAAAACAAATGGCCAGTTGTGGATTCTATACCAGAATTTTTTAAATGTAGTAGGCTCTAACTACTGGAATTATAATACATAAAATAGTTTTTCAGGGCTTATTGGTCGTGATATTTGTTAGAATCTCTACGTTTCATCTGTTACTGCTGTGGTAGACATTTTCAAAGGCAATGGAGTAATGGCCGAAGTCAGCCATACTCAAAGTACTCCGGGAACTCCCAGGGCTCCGTGAAGCCTCCATGGCGGCTCCATAAAATAAGGGCCATAACGAAAAAATGCTATAGCGGTACTATTAGGGTTCAGGGAAAGTAAAATCTTCCAATATATTCCAACAAAAAGTTAAAGAAATTTAATTATAGCTGGAGTTACAATTTTTCCATGTGGAAGTGAAATTTCATCATGCAAAATGGTTGGTCCATATGTGCTCATCGAAATTAAAGTAAGTTTATAAATATTGATAAATAACTGCGCTTCAATACGTACCCAATCCGGAACCGCAAATTATTCCAATTTGTGGTTCAAAAGTTACAATTCTTTTGAGGAAGTTTGTTGTTTCCTCCAAGGATTCATAAGAGCACCTGAAAAAAAAGATGGAGTTAATTACTGTTGTGGAAAGTACACGTTTGGTGAGGAAGTGATATATAATTGACTTAAATTTAGACAATTAGGTTGAGAAGTAGTTCTTTGCAAAATATAATTTATTATATTTGAGGTTAAACTGCTGATTGGTGACAAGCCTTATTCTATGTCTGGTCATGAAGTGAGCAAGTAAATTATGACTACTTTCTTTATTCCCCGACCAGTTACGACTAGGGTGGCCACCTTTTTTTAAAGAAAATAAAGTATATTTACTATTGAAAATAAAAGAATAAAGTACAACATCTGAAATTAAAGTATTTTTCATACATATTTTCATCCCGCCACTTGGAGAAAAAACTATATCTGTAAATGCTGAAGTAGCGGAGATTGACACCAGAAATGACACTGTTTTCAACCGACTTCCAAAAAGGAGGAGGTTATCAATTCATTTACAACTTTTTTTTATGTATTTCGAGCGATTATTCAAAAACGGCTGAGGCAATTTTGATGATTTAAACGACATTATATTAAGGAACATTACAGAAAGATCTCATATAATTGTCTATAACATGAGATTTACGGTGTTCTAGAAAATCAGGAAAAAAGTAAATAATTGACTAGATTTCAGCGATTTTTAATGAATCTTCACTGCAGTTTGAATATTATAAATTGTATTATACAAAGATATGTTCCAGCTTGATTCTGTACATTTTTCTATAACGTAAAATATACCGTTTTTCTGAAAATCGGAAAAATATATGTACAAAAACTATAAGCATCATGGTAAATGTCAAATTTTCATTATACATATCTAGTTTAAATGTCAAGATTTGCCATGAAAGTATGTCGTACAGGGCGTTTGTAATGATTTCATTTTGATGCTTTTGAAGTTAGTTTATTTTAGAGACGAAGTTAAGTTACAGTCCCGTGAAATTGCAGAATATAATCCATTAGCTTATTAAAACGAAAATTTGTTATTCCGGCGATCTCTTCTGTGTGGAATACGACTGAAGGTGTGTGCGTGCGTGCATGTAATATAAGGACGTACATAAGCAGTTGCTTACAATGATGGTTGAAATATAAGTTCGAATTGAATTAGTTATACAGGGTGATTCTAAATATATATGCTGTTGCATATGCAAGGTGGTTGAAATAAGAGTGGAGCAAAACTATAGTTATATAGAGTGGATATTTGCGTTATAGGACTGAGATCATTACAGTTATACAAATAAATAAATAAATGTAGTTTGGAACATAAGTAGTTGCTTTTGCTTATACAAGGAGTTTCAAGTAAGGCTGGGGTAAAATTATTGTTATTCAGTGTGTATCAAAAATTTGTTATATAAGCATAAGCAGTTAGGATATTTGAATTATAGGACATAGGAATGTGATTCAAAAATGTGTATTTTGTTCTATAGGATAGACCATGAACAGTTGCATGTATATATGCATGTGAGTCGAAGTAAAATCATAGGTATACAGGAATAATTCAAACAATAGAAAAATAGAAACAGTCAATAGTGTGACGAGGATTTATACTTATACAGGGTGGTTTTATAAATATCAGGACCGTTGCAATATTGTGTGAAGTTGAATTTTAGTTGTACAGGGTGATTCAGAAATTTAAAAAGTTATATAGAGGTGATCAATACACAGAAGCATATACAGTGTGGACGCAATATAGAGTGTTAAAAGTTGTCCAAATAATAATACAAATAAAAAAAGTTTTAAAAAATATTTGCAAAATATTGAAAATGATTACAAATCAGAGCTGGAAAAAGAGAGACAGATAACAATACGCTAAAATATCCAATAGAATTTTACCTTAAATCAGATAAAAATGAAGATCAGATGTTTGGAAATAGTGATTGATTGCACATGGTTTCTAAACGGTTTTTATTTTAATTCAGCTGAAGTCGATTCTTTTTTAAATATAAATTATTTATATACCTCTTAAAAAATGTTGCCACTTCTGTACGGTTCTTAATCAAAAATTCGTTAGAATGAACTTATTGTATCTTTAAATGAAGAAACTTCTTCATATAGAACATCCATATTAATATTATGTTTTTTTAGTTTCATAACTTCAAACATGTGAACAAACTGCTCATGAAATAAAAAGGATCAATTTGAGTAACTGAAATCAAACTACTGGTCTAGGTACATCATGACTTTGTACATGAATATGAAAATTCTGTAAAGACATCTCAATTTCTTTAATAATTTTTCCAGTTTTATACCCAAAGAATAGATATTCTTTTCTTTTAATTAATTCTTTCCTAAGATTGTACATAATTGTTATATTATTCCCTTCTAAAAATTTTACAGTTTTATTCAAAATATTTAAAAGGTAACTAAAAAATGAAAGTAAAAGTCAATCAAGTCATTATGATCATTTTTATTCAGCATCACGAGCTAATTATTTCTTACGGCTTTCTATCAAATTGTCTCATTGGGCAGTCATTCTCCCTAAGCACTCAGACAGTATTTTCACGCATATTCTAAAGTACGGCTTACGGGTCCAATTTATCAATATTTCGTGGGCCTGTCTGCCCCACCGGGACTTGAAAAACTTGCCGTCAACCTTAAAAGCTTTCAATAAATTTGATCCTTATCATTGGGAGTTCCAAATCAGAATATTTAATCAAAATGTTTTGACAAAAGCTGGACATAGTGGATATGCATACATTGAAAGATTGCGTGTTTACAATATTGAAAAGCGCAACTGATGAAGTGTACCTGACTAGAAACAAATTATTATATATAAGTTATCTTGCGTACAAAAGAATGACACCTCGAAGAGAGTAATCAATATTGGATTAGATTAGAGATTAGATACATGTTTCCAGTTACTGTTAGTAAGGTTAGTTATTTTTAAATCATTACAGATAACTAAATAACATATTTATTTGTTATGTCATATTCATTTATGATAGTTAACTAAATGTATGTTGATTTATATTTTGCTGTGGTATATTTTTTCATTCGTAGCTTCTTTGAAACTGTTTTATAGAATTTCTAAAACACTTCTATGTAATAGCTAGTCCCCTAATTTTGTTTGTGAATACTTTAATTTTTAGGTTGTAATTTTGTAAGCAATTCAATATGGCTTTTATAAAAATAAAATAAGAAAAGTTTGATATTTGAACGCGAGATATCAGTGCATATGGACTAGAAACAATATATATTTTTTATTTGGCTCAAATCACAATTAATAATGTATACATAAACATACATATACAAGGTGTACAAAAATTAAACTTCAAATTGAAACCCAGGAGTGGACCAGTTTATGACTAACCAGAGAAAAATAATTTAAAAAACCAGAATAATTTTTATTAAGATATATATACTTTATTGAAAAAAGGCCATTACTTTGGACTGCATTTTTCAGTACTATAATTACAATAATTGAAAATATTTTTATTGGTAACCTCATTAACTATTATTAATGCATGTTGTTTTATCACAAAAAAATATATGGTTACATTTAACAACACAATTTTTGAGAAATAATTCTTTCAATTCAGTTTGACACCTCATTGTATAAAAAATATACCGAAACTACTATGGCAAGCTATTGCAAAAGTTGGCACCACTAATCTATACAAAATGGTATAATACTTCTTCCAGAATTCCCAAACAAAAATTCATAAAGATTTCGAACATATATGTTCGGCAGTATCCAAGATTCTTTGAAGTTATTCACCAATTGTTGATATGGTTTTCGAATAAATCGTATCTTTTAGGCAACCCCAGTAAAAAACTCCAATTAGTTTAAATCGTGAGAACGTGGTGGTGCTTATTTACTTTTGACAAAAACGAATGCCTCAGAAATTATTCGCTTGGTGGCCTATGAGCACTAAGTTACTTTTTACTGAATGTCGAAATGATTTAGAAACATGTACCTAAGATTTCCTCTTGAATAGATGGGTTTGATCAAGTTCCACAATATTCACTGTTCAGTGGGATCTTCCCTTCTTACTTCTTTTCTATAATAGACAAATATTTGGAACTTGTAATAGATACAACTTTAGTAGAGACAATTTCGAAAAGTTTCCCCGGTTTACTGGTTATTCTCTGCAGAGAGTCTTCCTTGCAGATACTCTGTGAGAAAAAAAATCTACAATATGACCCAGCAGTCTTCCTGTTTACAAATATGTGTATTGTATATTGTGTATACTTATCTGTTGTAGAGTAGTTTCAACTCCAAGCCTGTAGTCGTTGTTAATCTCTGCGTATACTAGTTATCGTTATTTCTTAAATGTTCGCCTATGGACAGTTTTTTGTGTTTATTAAATCAATTTGAAAGCTAATGAAAAAAAAATTATGTAAATAATACATGCAGTGACTGTCAATGACCCCAGAATTGGAACTGAAATGTCTCTACAACAGAAAGTATACATAATACCCCTGTTTGTACATAGGAAGATTAGTTGATCATATTGTAGAGATTTCTTTCTTTTAGAACATACATTTTTTAGGAAGACTTGGAAGGAAACTAATTTAGATATCACAAGTTTGCATTTGAGTAAGACCACCACGGCCTTGAGCAAAAATCTCAATTACAAAGGATTTAAGAAAACTGAACTTTGGAAGACTTATAGCTCTTTTATTTTCTTTAAAGGAGCTGGAAAATTATAAAATTATCATTAAAACTCCAATGTTATTAATTTGGTAAAATTTAAGTAGTTAGTCAATAGTTTTATTTTCCACAATTTTGAATTTTTATCTATATCTAGATATATATTAGTATAACTTTATATACTATATATTGTATACTCTCTTCGAGGTGTCATTCCTTTGTACGCAAGACAATATATTTTATATATAATATACATTGTTTCTGGTCAGGGAACCTTCATCAGTTGAGCTTCTCACAATTGAATGTCCTCTCGAACACTTTTTTATGTATTTGAAACATTTCGTTAAATTTGAAAACGCGAGATGTAAGACCGACATCTAGGATTTCTGAGAAAATCAGCACACAGGGGTTCCGAATCTGGAGCCGTTCCGTGTAATTGCTGTTCTCCCTTAACTCCTAGGACAGAATGTCACGATAAAATTTTTCAGGTTACTTCACCTGTCAGAGATATTGAATACTCTCTTCGATGTGTCATTCCTTTGTACAAAGGACTCTGTGTGCTGATTCTCTCGAAAATCCTAGATATTGGTCTTACATCTCGCGTCTTCAAATTATATATTGTGTTGAATTAAGCATTAACCAGAATAAACTTAAAAATAAATAAATTAACTGCCGTGAAGGATAGACAACCAACAATTTGGAGACTGCCAGGAAACGAAATAGTATGAAAATAATCCCAATTATTATAAATCCAAACATATTAAATAAAATAAATATATTAAGGATTTAATTTAAAACCATCTAATCAGTAAGTATGGAGAAAATGATTATTACAAAATGTTTCTTAAAAATGTTGTGCTAGCTTTTTACAAAATTGCCAAATTACAAAGCAACACTTTATAAATTGTAGGGACTGCTAAAAAATAATCGAAAATTAAATAACTGAACAGTAACAGTAAATTTGAATAGTATTACCTATCTAAAAAATATTTTAGAATAGAATAATTTTGTAAGCATCAAGAGCTCAGAGTAAAAATATGCGAATTAAGACAAAAATGATATTAAAATTTATCAAGGCAAGCTTTTGTGAAGGTTAATGAAGAATTAGTTAAAGAATATATTGAAATAAAAATTTAGATATTTTGCCAGATATAAAAAAAATGTGTTAAAGATTTAATTTTATTGATCAAAGGATTAAAATCATTAAATAGAGAGAAATAATAGTTCAGAAATAAAGTCCGATAAGTTGAGTAGAGTAGTAACTAAAAATTAAATTTCAAGTCTGTCCAGATTAGTAAAAAAACATTTTGTTAAAGAAATAAATTTTATAATGAGAGTGGACCAGTAAATTAATTGACCAGAAAAATAAATTGGGAGATGATAAGAGTAATATGAAATTCAACCTGAGAAGAGACTCTGTATTGATAAACAACATATTAACTGCTACTGATTGACAATAATTAAGCTTCTGTTTCCAATTTTTTACAAATCTGTATACTGTTGAATTGTTGACAAGGTTTAATATAATAATTTTAGATAATAATAGCAATAGCACCTCGTTACTTTGAATCTTATTAGTAATAGTTGAGCATGAAATTAGTAATTTATAAGATTCTTGATATAAATGCATGATTTGAGAATGATCTTTAAAGAAAATGTGTTAAATATAGAATTAATGATGAAAGAATTAAAATTCAACTGAAAATATTTTATTTATAAACATACCTTTAAATCTAGCAAGCATTTGAAAAGTTTGTTTTACATTTCGTCTTAAGGAGTAGTTTCCATTCTTTCAGCATATGAAACAATACTTGTCCTATTCTATATATTTAAATATGATACAAAAATCGTGAATTCGGTGATCACGTAAGAAACACATAGAAACCAGTGGTGACTATAAAAGTAATCCGGCAAAACTACCCCTTAAAGGGGGAGTACTAAGAGCTAAACTATGTTTTTATAGCTTAGGTGACATGTATTACACTAGTATTTGTCTTGAATATATTATCTGGTTTAAGAGCTAAAATTTTCAAAATTTGTAAACAGACAGACACATGTAAAAAACACGTATAACATGATAATTACTGTAAAAAATTACTCTTAGATAAGGGTACCTAGTCACCCCCTCTCTTAGAACCAACCTTCACAGTAGTGTATTTTTTATATCAAACTACCCGAGTTTCAGAATTTTAGCCAGAATATAGATATATGTGTGTGCTTGGTCCCAAGATCCGAAACCAAAAGTGAACAATCTGAAAGGCTAAACAGTTGTCAAAAATCCGCCTTGGACTTCCAGCGTCTTGAAATGATTGATCTCACAACGTTTCAATAGCTTTGGATCCGCTATCGTCATCAGGTGAATGATTGAATATGAATCATTCACCTGGTGACGAGAAACGAGTGATATTGTCTACCAACGTCAAACTAACAGTTGTTAAAACTATTTCAGTGTTCCTAGTATTTAACTCTCGATTTATTTAAGTGATTTGTAGACTAACTAACTTAACCTGCCCTTCTTACGCTGAACCATAGCCCCACCATCGTTCTTGGGACAAAATAGATTTAAATTCCTTAATAAAAACAACTTTATAGAATTTTCCATAGAGCTATTGTAGTCTCACAATACATTGTTTGACAACTAACTCCTATTATACAGTGGGGACGTGTGGGTTGGAACCAATTCATATAAAATTCAGGTGTTTTTTGTTTTTTGGAAAAACGCTCGGACACGTCGGTTTTTTTGGATTATGGTTTTTGTGATGATAAACTCATTTATACAGGGTGGTCCAGAAATAAATTGCGACCATCAACTTCATTTTTTCAAATGGAAACATTTGTTTGTTATTTTATTTTTGAATTCTGCATTGAATTCTAAGTATTTTTCCAATACCGAAAATTAACAGTTATAAAAAAATTAGATTTCTTTCAAAATTGAAGAAAAAAAAAACATCAACGTATCAAATTAAATGTTCAAATTGTTGACCCTTAACTTCCTGACCATACCTAAGACAGTTTTCATATTCTCGTAACACTTCATTTAGCGTTTGTGGCAGGATTCGTTGTATTTCGACCATAATTCTATTCTTCAATTCCTCTTTATTTTCCGGCTTATCTGGTCATTCGATATTACCTCTTCTTCAGATCTATCTATTTGGGAAAATATTGTCAAGATAATCCCGCACTGTTCACGAATAGTGCGGGGGCGCTCCATCCTGTTGAAACCATACCGAATATGCCAGTATATTGGGGTTTTCACCATTCGGGTAAACTTCTATTAAACAGGGTATTATGTCATTTTGTAATAGCTCTAAATGCTTTTCCGAGTTAAGTGTTCTCTCAATAAAAACAGGACCCACAATTGAAGTACCCACAATTCCGGCCCATACGTTAACTTTCTTGGAAAATTGTGTATGACTTTCGATTATCCAATGTGGGTTTTCAGATGCCCAATATCGAAAATTTGGCGGTTTACTGAACCATTTTAACAAAATGTTGCCTTGTCGGAAAAAACTATCTTACTTGAAAGTGGTGGTTGGCATTGCATCTATCCATCATTATTTCGCAAAATTCTACTCTCCGGTCCAAATCATCTTTAGTAAGTTACAGAGCTAAATGAACTTGGTATGGGTGCCATTTATTTCTGTGGCTATTTGTCTAGTGGATTGGTGAGAATTTTCTTGTAAATCGAGCAAAACATTTAATTGTGTATCTTCTGGAAGATGTTTGGTTTTGTCTCTTACGTGGCCAAATTCTAGAAACTTGTTGTCTATTTTTATACTATCGATCGTGTAATAGGCTGCTCCGGGTACTTCAAATGAAACAATTAGCAAACTTTAGTTTGTGTTCGAGTTCTGTCGCTATATCCTAACCATTGTCAAAATGTCTATTCTCTGCTTCTCAGTTAAACGCGCCATAATTTGAAACTTTGCAACTGCACTTGATAACTACTTATTTGAAGTAAAATTTTAGTACAGTTTCTATGAAAATAAACAAGTGTTAAAAACTCCAGCATTAAAAAAGGGTTTCCATTCATGCGATAGAAATACCGCCAGCAATCATAAAAACAAGACATAAATAAATATGTTCAAACCAACAAACACCTTATTTTTACAGTTATTTTCTTAACGTTAGAAAGAAATGTATTTTTTTCAACAACTGTTAATTAGAATTCAATACAGAATTCAAAAATAAAATAAAAAACAAATGTTTCTATCTTGAAAAATAAAGTTGATGGTCGCAATTTATATCTGACCCACCCTGTATACATGAGTTTATCATCGCAAAAACCGCAGTCCAAAAAAAAACAGACGTGTCCGAGCGTTTTTCCAAAAAAACCACACCTGAATTTTAAATGAATTTGTTCCAAACCACGCGTCCTCTCTGTATGTCAATATACCTGTTCTCATTACATCATTAATTAATTATTAATTATAATATATATATATATATCATTTATAAGCAAAACTTATTTCTAATTATTTGTGGGAACCACAGATGCCGCTTTCAAGTTCGTCACATCAATCTTTTCGCGCTTATATGACGTTTATATGTATATATTTGTTTAAATGAGATGTAAGCTTATTAATTACCTAATAATTTTAGAAAAAATTATTTATTTTAAAAGAAAATGTAAAAACTTACTTGTCGTTATCTGTGGGAACCACAGATCCAGCTTTGGAATTCGCCATATCGATTTTTTATCGATTTTATGACGTAGATGTGCTTAAAGTATAGGTAAGTGCTTAAAGTATAGGTAAGTACATACTAAAAATCGAAAACTGAGGCATGCCCCTTTTATAGATTATGGCGCATTTTGGATTACACTTGAATTATTACATGCATAAACAATTTGCACATTTTAATCCGTCGCGATAAGATCATGAATCTCTTGTCATAAAAATAATTTATTGTTTCAGAGCAATAGGTTTTTTTAATAAAGTTTTGGAAAAAAATCGGTGATATACAATATATGCTATTCACTGGTTTAAGTTGATAGCGATCGCCCAGTGGTCTAAATTCGACCAATTGTGTCAATTCCTAACAAAATTCAACTTGTTTTTCATATGTAATTAATAGGACTTTATTTGTGAGCACATTTTTAATGCATAGCTTAATGATATAAGGTATGGCTAAAAGGCAGTAAGTGGAAATTAAAGAGAAAAATTTAGTTAACATGAAGTTAACGAATTAAATAATTCAGCTGTTAACCAGTAGGATAATATAACAAATAAATGTAAATGACAATTCTATTTGAATCGAAATTTCAAAATAATCTGTTTCATTTTACTACAAATACTTATTCAATTTCCATTTGTATGTTTAATTAATAATACATGGGTGACCGAGCTTTACTCGTAAATGCAAAGGTTCATCAAAAATGTTGGTAGGTACATACTTATATACATATAATCGGATATTTGGTCTAACTTTACTCAAGATGAAGTGATTCAGTTTAATTTCAAATCTCTAGCACTTATTAAAATACTCATTACAATAATTCCACTTTATAATATATTTCCACCACCCTGTATATATAACTATCTATGGACTACCCATATATATATATATATATATATATATATATATATATAATACACTGTGTGTAAGCAACTGTTTATGGGCCACCCAATAAAACATTTGGTTTGTCACATTTCTGGGATCACCCTGTATAATTATAACCTACAGCGCCTTATATCTCAGTCAGTTTATATATGCATATGTAACTGCTCATGGCAACTTCATTGAGGCATTGAGGGACTCAAATTAACATAAGAACACATAACCCATCAAAAAATCGCCTAACCAGCACTTTTTACTTTAAAATTTTGAAAGGTTCAACTGTAAAAATGTAATGTTAGAAAAATATCCAGTAGTGATAAAATTCTTCTTATACAGTGAATTTTTCTAGAGCAGTTTTATTTGTCACAATCTCGTTCTTTCTCGGTAATACGATTGATCCCGATTTGTACATGCCAAAACCCCGAAATGGAATTTCGACAAAATCCTAGTACCGTTTCTTGCGAGAATTTCATATAAATAAGATGCATGTAAATAAACAAACATTATAGGTATTATATTATTAGATAAATAAGAAAAAATATATTTGCATCATATCACATCTCGTTAAAAGAACATTAAACAATTTCTGACTGACTGCTAATTTTTAGATGAGATGATAAAATTGATTTATAAGATTACCTTATATCAAATGACACTCCAAATTGATTCGTCTTATTTTATTGCTAATACTGTAATACTTATTCAAGTTTTATTTGCACATGGCATAAATATAAATAATTAAAAATATATTTGCATATCACATCTCATGAGTGTTTTCGTAGCTTTTCAACTCTTCAGGTTCGGAAATCAAACGTATCAATTAGTTTTAGAATCTCTAAATTGAGTACTTACATAAAACTTTTCATATGGATTCTTCTGTAAATGCGCAAACTTCGTATAGGTAAACACATTCGCTTTGGTCACTTCAGTAATAGCTGTCATCGTTTTTGTAAAAAATTAACGTAATAAATAAATAGAAAAGAAGGCTTTCACAGCAAAAGTCGATTAATTTAGTAATATTTTTTATTCCTCGCTACGATTGTCCACAATTGGATTTTTACTGTTGACGACTGTCAAAATTCGAATATTAGATTAAGCTACTTGTTTATAGTTGGCGCCACACACTTGCATTTTATTAATAATTTATCTCAAAATTAGTTATTTTAAAATATATAAATAAAGATTCTTTATATATTCTGCACTGAAGGTCGTCAATAGCTACTAAACATATCAAAACATACAAAAAACTGTTTATATATAGATAATTATGGCACTTAATAGATTTTACGAAATAATCGACAAACCGAACGAAAATTCTCAATCCACAGTATTCTAAACCACTTAACATTCCTTTAAGATCTGTTGTCAGTTTTAGAAGTACCTACCCATGCAGTGAACTTCAAAATTTCTTTTAAAAATTACAACTTCCTTTATAGGTAATTAATTATATTTCGCATCTTAAAAACAGTGTATACCATTACATATACATAGGCCAAAACACTTTCTGTCTTAAGGTAATGATTAGAACATGGTTCTTTAATAAATCAACTTATAATTGTATAAGTTTATCTGGTCAATATTTGCCAATGATAGTGTAATGGAACCAATATACAAAGCGTGCTCTAATTTTAATGTACTATGCTCTACAGGTGATATTTTCGCGTGTACTCTCAGTCAACTTCGGAAGGATGCTGTGGACAATATGTAGGAGTTTTATATATAATTAATTGTACCCAAGTTTTAAGTTTTTGTTGTTACTTTTACTTTTTAATTTTTACTGATTTTATTCTATAATTTTTATTATAATTTTATTGTATCCTTTTATTCTTTGTTTTCTTTATTGTCTTTCTGCAATTACCTTAGTTTTCCAACCACTATGCAATAGCTTTAGTTATAATTTAAATTGTATATTATTCTGTGAATAACTGTTAATAATAATGAAACTATCAATATTATTATTAGTATATATTAGATATTTCAATAACAAAAACATAATCCTAATTAGCAATAGAAATTCTTAGGTCACACTAATAGGTATCTCATTTTAACTTTAATCCTCCAAACACAATAAAATGGGGTAACATTAATTCATTAAGTAATTAAACAAAAACTAACATTTATAAAACAATCATTATAAGTAGGTACAATAGTTAAAACCACAAATTGCAAAAATTGCATTTATAAAACTCATTGCGAATGCAATAAATTGTATATAGGAGAAACTTACAAGCCTCTAAATGTACGAATATACACAAAGAAGAACATAACACTAAGCTAAAATTAAAATTATTATTCATGTGATCTTTAAACTTTTTTTGTTACCTTGACTGGGTAGCACAAAAAACCAGTGCCCTCTGTGCCTGTATTGCGAACTTTTGGCCCTTCATAGAATTAATTAAATACGGTTGTAATTGTGAACTAAAATGTATTGGTATTTATTATGGTGATAATCAAATGTAATAAAGGCACATTTATGTTGATATTTAATAACAGATAATTTCTGATTTACCCAATAGGACACGCTTATTAGTCCCCTCTAAACCATAAACGACAGTAAAGGTACTTGTAAAAATAATTATAGTTTAAAAAAACTAAAAAAATACGCTTTAATATCAAACCTAACTAAAAAGCAAATTTCACTATATTTGCATAACTCTCCTCTTATAAATAGCTGCCAATAGAATAATTGTAAAATTTAATATTTCAAGCACCCCCCCCCCGCTTTTTACACTGAATCGAATTATTCTGTTAACTTAAATTTTTATTTTGAGGTAATTAATCGTGATTGGTTGTTTGACTTTCTACTGCTGTAATATAAACTGTTCATAATTAAAAAATATTTTCTGCTTTTTAGTTAGGTTTGCTATTACAGCGTATTTTTTTAGTTTTTAGTCTCATAAGCGTCTTTAGTGTTTATAATTAAAAAGTTTACTTCTAGTTTCCATTTCATCACAGCTAGTTGTATTTATGCAAGAACAGTGACTAAAAGACAACAAACTTGAAAATTCAACTTAAGGAATTGTATTGTCATCGGCCCTTGACACGTGTGCCAAATTTCAGCTTAATTGGACTTCTTTCAGTTGGTGAAAATTACGTTGAAAGTTTCCGTTACATAGATAGATACATACGTACAGATCGACCTAATAAAAACGTATTAAAAAAATAGTTCAAATTTTAATTTGTAGTTCTATATTATTTCTAGTGATAATGGTGTCTGACGTAGACCCTGAAATGTTTGGGAGGTTTGCAATATCCAGATTGTCTTCTGAATATAATGCACATTTAACATTTAATATATCCACATTTTATTTATGTGCCCATAGCAGAAAATGTTCAAAGTTGCAATAATTTCTTCTATTGGTAAGAAGCGAAATTTACATTTTGTTTGAGAAAATTAAAATCTTGGAAAAGGAAAATGATACTAGAATATATGTTTTTTGGTTTTATTTTTGATATAATTGATTTTAGTGTACATCTTGGTTTAAATGATATTTAATATTATATCTGTTTCCCAGTCTTTTCAGTCTTTCGGAGAGATGCTGTATATATGGTATAGTTATTGTACTGATGTAATTATCTTGGGAAGCAGTGTTGCTTGGTGAAGATTCGAGTAACTATAAGCGTGAACAGAAGGCTACGAGAATTATGCGAACCGATCTGAAGAGGGCAGATGTGCCGAAACGTCGTCATTTTACCATCGATCCTGGTAGGGATCAGCTATCAACTACGCGGATGAATTCCCGGAAACTACCTAACACATTTAGTGCTTGTTACTGACTAAGCGTAGTACAAAATTTTGTACTAAGGGTAGTATATATATATTATGATTTATCTAGGTCAGTGATGGCGAACTTTTTGAGTTCGGCGAGTCAAAATTTTGAAAAACCGAAACATAATTTTCGTGGCATGCCACACACCACAAAAGTAAAGACTAAAAAAATAGAAATATTTATAAATTTTGTAAGTTAATTATTTGTTTAATATCATTTAGCATTTAAGTAATAACATTATTATAACCAAGTCTGGCTGTTATTAGAGACAATTATTCTTTGAAGATTACGGTGTGACCAAAAATAAGCTTGCGTGTCAGCATTGGCACGCATGTCACAGGTTTGCCAGCACTGATCTAGGTTATACCTAACTCTTATATATACGAACTAGCACTCGAACAAATTATTCTATGATGTGAATAATGAACCAATAAAACTTTAACAATGAAATGCCTTGATTTTAATTAAAAACGTCAATTTGGCATCACGATGTGCAATATTAAGGGGCCCATAATGTTTTTAAAACTAGCCCCGGAATTTCTTTCAAGGCCTTCAAGGCATGAAGATAAGATGTTTGTGTAAAAATTCGTTAAACAATCCTGATTTTCAAATTTATAAATAATTTAATTGAATCGAAATGGTCTAGAATAAACTGCTATGCTACTTTTGAAAGTTTGACTCACCAATTATTATCCCGCAAATATGTTGAAGATGAATTTTGTTGATATTGAGAATACAAATAATCCATGATAGTATAATCCACAATAGTATAATCCACATATTACCTTTCAAAATATTATGACCATATTTATTATGTATAAACATTATCTTTATTATCTAGTTGATTAATTTCCAAAATAAATAGTGACATAAAAAAGTATTGTTTAAAATAAAAATTATTGCAAAATATATTACATCATAATTCTTAGAACTTATTGATGTTATAGATAACTTAATACTTTTTCGTATAGTGAAATTGGTTGACGGACTTAATCGCGCAGTATTTAAATAATGTTTTTTAAAATATAGCAAGAACCCATTGCTAAGCTTTTGTTATCTTGGAATTGTTGTAACATACCTATAAACGGATAAATTTCAATATTCTATACTATTCACTAAACAAAAAATATATTAACTCACTTCCAAGTAGAGGTGCCTACACACAACGTTTAAAAAAAGAAAACTATAAAAGGTGTACAAATTAATTACCTACCTATCTAGTATATTTTTGAAATTGCTGCCAAGCAAACCTAAAATCCTGCATTGCTTACGTATCTGCTCATTCATCATATTTGATTGTTGCTTGGCACTGACTTCAAAAATTTACTAGATAGGTAGGTAATTAATTGGTGCTGAATGCTCACCTTTTATAGTTTACATTTTTTTACTTTTTGTGTAGGCTGCTAAGAACAATGAATGTGTTATTTATTATCTAGTGTTATGCTTTGTTAATTATTTTCAACTTTTTAGTTCTACTTGGAAGTCTGTTAATATTTAAAAAATGTTTTTTTGAAGGCTGTTAATTTTTAAAAATATTTTCTTTTCGGCTTTTTAGTTCTATTTTGAGCTCGGGTAGTTTTTAGTCTTTATTTTTTATTTAGTAGCCGGTAATACCTACCGAAAGTTCTTACGTTACAAAATGATACATTTTCATTTAAATTGACACGTACCATATCAAGGAACAAAAAGAATCTGATACAGGTGGATTTAATAGCCAAAAATCTGGTTAATTAAATTAATTATTATTTTATTGAATTTTTTATCACTTTCCTTTATGGTTTTGTTTGCTACACTAAACACCCTGTGTGTAATCGCACCGACTAGTAGTTTAGAGCTTGACATGTGTTGTCACTGCATTTTCTATTAGGCCGGGAGTCGGTGACACCCAGAGCACCATTTTGGCAAAATTGAAAAATTTTCATGTAAAGCTATATTTAACAGGTATACTAACAAAATGAGCCTCGTAGTTATTTATTTAATGAGCCGAAAATAATTTTAATATAATTATTTATAATATTAAAAGTTTCAGTGTCTACAGTTCCTGGACTATTACGTTGGAATTAATATATTTATGGGAAAATGTAAGTTCAGTCAATTCAATGGTATTTTTGATACAAATATTGGATTTTTCTGCGATTTTCTGAAAAACTACATCTTACTAATCATAGAAAAGTATATGAGGCCACTTTTGGACCTTCCTTAAGAATGCAGTTAAAAAAACTATTCAAATTGGTAAGGTGTTTTGAAAAAATCGATCAATTGGTCCAAATTCCATGCATCCCTTTAGCAATACAGTTCATTAGTTAAATTTGAAATTTCACCAATCCGGATGTACATTCTATTTAAAAAAACAACAATCAAATCCTTCACAACTGGATAAGATATCAGGTAACATACATACTAAAAACATACAAGCCCAATTGATAACCTCATTCTTTTTGGAAGTTGGTCAAAAAATGAGCACTCAATTGTCCACTCATTTCGTGGGAAAAAAACGGTTTAGAAATGCAAATGAACCGAGAAAGCTAAATTTTTATATGACGTGGGAGGGGGGGTGCCTAGAAAAGCTTAACTTGAAATTGTTGACCAAGATTTCCTATGTGGGTTTTCGAGATGGCCCTACCTTCCAGCGCACTCTATCGCTCCCCCCCCCCCCTAAAGCCGACTTTGGATCCGCCTTGGCCAAAGCTGTTATCCTGAACAAAGCTACACTGCCGAAATTAGAAGCTTTTGAAATTGCTTATACAAAAAGTTAAAGTATCTTTACTCTAACTAAAATATTTAGGATATATTATGAGAAGAGAACGATACCAGCTGCAGAATATATCATAGGTATTTGTGTTTACATAACTCTTCATGATTTGATTGTTCACTATCCGTTGACCAATTAATTGATTGTTGATTTATGTTGTTCATAAGAATCTGTCTGCAAAAATGTACCTCCCAAACGGATGAACGGATTTTCATTTAGTTATTTTTAACCGACTTCCAAAAAGGAGGAGGTTGTCAATTCGTCGCGTATTTTTTCGCTTTTTTTTGTATGTATGTTACCTGATTTCTTCTCCTGTGGTGCACCGTTTTGAATGAATATGGTCTTGTTTAATAGAGTATATATCAGGATTGGTGAAACTTCAAATTTTGGAACAGAATTCTCTTGGTAAAGTGATAAAATTTGTGAATGAACACATGCGTGCATGGAAATCGACCAATATCCCTAATATTTTAGTCGATTTTTCGATAACTCCTTATGGATGTGTATAGTTTTTTAACGTTTAATCTATTAAGGAAGATCCTTAGGTGATCTCATATACTTTTCTGCGACGTGCAACTTGAAGTTTTTCAGAAAATCGCCGAAAATCCAAAATCTTATCAAAAATTTCATCGAAATGACATAACGGACATTTCCTCATAGATATTTTAATTCCAACGTAATAGTGCGATAATTTTAGGCACTGGAAGTTTTAATTGCGAATTTGAAAATTGTCTATGTACATCTCAAGCATATAGGTAGTAAAGCATAGTATTTTCGGCTCCTTAAATCAATGAGTATCAAGCTCGTTTTGTTTGTATACCAGGCAAATACCTATTTAAATGCAAATTTTTCCATTTTGCGAAGACGGTGCATTTGGTTGTCACATTCTCCCGGCCTAATAGAAAATTCAGTGACAACACAAGTCAAACTTTAAGCTGCTATTTGGTACGTTTATAGACAGGGTGTTTAGTTATAGCAAACAAAATCACAAAGTAAAGTGATAGAAGGAGTTGCATTTATATGATGATTGAAATATACGACGGACTAGAATGATAGTGGTCCGTAGGCAGCCGTATATACAGGATGGCTGGACTGGACGTTTGATGGTATAAAAATGTTGGAAAAAATGTTAAATTAAAATTATATAGGGTGATTAAAAAACTGTTATATGATGTGGACATAAGCAAATCATATACAGGATGGTTGAAATATATGCTGAAATATATGCTGCAGTTGAATTATATTTATACAGTGTGATTAAAAAATTATTTGCTTTTATAGCCCATAAGAAGTTGCATAAAGTGTGGAGAGGAATTAATGTTACACAGGACGATAATATAAAATGTAAAAAATGAACTAATTTATGGGCTAGTCCACAAAGAGTTATATACTATGATTGAAATATAGGACGGATTTGACTCCGTAAATATGGGATGGATTCTACTCCGTCCTATAGTTTACAAAAGACAGCTAACAAATTTATGCTTGTCCGTGGGCAGTCGTATGTACAGGATGGGTGGTACATAGGTTGGAGTGGAATTATCTATAGTTATACAGGGTTGTCAAAAAAATTGAAAAAATGTTACATGGCATAGTCCATAAGGCATAAATATATTTTTTTATTAAGTCAACGCGTACTAGTACATTTTGTTCATAAAGATTTACCTGTCAATTTAAATGAGAAAGTATCATTGTGTAATGTTGAGGCTTTCGATGTTACCTGGTTCTGTCTATTAAGGTTATACCTACAAAATAAAAAATAAAAAATGAAAACTACCTGAGTTCAAAAATACTAAAAAGTTGAAAATAAAACATTTTTTTTTAAATATAACCGACTTCTACCTATAACAAAAAAGCTAAAAATAATTATAACAAAATACAACTCTAGCAAATAAATAACGCATTCAATGTTGTTAGGTACCTAGCCAGGAAGTAAAAAATGTAAACATTTAAAGGTGCTCATTCTGTACAAATTAATTACCTACCAATCTAGTATATTTTTGAAGTCGGTGCCAAGCAACAATCAAGTTTGATGAATTAGTTGATAAGTACGCAATGAAGGATTTTAGATTTGCTTGGCACCGGCTTCAAAATATACTAGATTGGTAGGTAATTAATTTTTACAGAATGAGCACCTTTTAATGTTTACATTTTTTACTTCCTGGGTAGGTACCTAACAACATTGAATGTGTTATTTATTTGCTAGAGTTGTATTTTGTTATAATTATTTTTAGCTTTTTAGTTATAGGTAGAAGTCGGTTATATATTTTTTAAGAAATGTTTTATTATGTTTAAAATTCAATTACTCCAAAAGTAGTCGTCATAAGTTTGAATGTGAGTTGTATAGAGATAGATATTGACCATATTCGACATTAGCTGTTTATAACACTTTTTACATAAATTCAGACAAGTTATTATTTGCAGACGCGAGATGTAAAGACCGAAATCTAGGATTTTCGGGGAAATTAGCACGCAGAGGTTCCGAATCTAGAGCTGTTCCGTGTAATTACTGTTCTCCCGTAACTCCTAGGTTAGAATGTCACGATACAATTTTCAGGTTATTTCAAATGTCAGTGATATTAGATACTCTCTTCAAAGTGTCATTCTTTTGTACGCAAGACAATATATAAAATATATATTGTTTCTAGACAGGAACCTTCATCAGTTGCGCTTTCCACCATAGAATGTCCTCTCGACACTTATTTATGTTCATCGAAGTTGCCTTGGACTTCCATCGTCTCGAAATGATTGATCTCACAACGTTTCAAGACAAGGGAAGTCCTAGGCAAGTTCGACGAACGAGTTACATTGTCTACCAGCTTCAGAGTAACACTTATTTATGTATTTGATACATTTCGGTAAATTGTAGACGCGAGATGTAAAGGCCGACATCTAGGATATTGCGAGGAAACTAGCACACAGAGGTTCCGAACCTGCAGCCGTTCCGTGTTCTCCCGTAACTCCTAAGTTAGAATGGCACGATAAAAATTTCAGGCTACTTCACCTGTCAGAGACATTAAATACTCTCTTGGAGGTGTCATTCTTTTGTATTTTCAATATCTAACATTTGGATTTGATTGATGGTATGAAACTCTTTTTCATAATACACGAATATTAGCAAGAGTAGTTTATAGTACTCGATAGATCTTTCTTTAGAATTTGGGCCGTATTCTGCTCGGAAATCAGCCTGGTCTCTTGATTGTTAAGGGTCAAATTTCGCACATAGTCTATTTGGAATAATTTTCGTGATTAAGTTGTACATTTGTGACATCAGGATGATAGGATGATAGTTGCGAAGGTTGGTAATATAAAATTCCATTTTTGTAGTATTTTGACTCGTATAAAGCATTCGTTAAATAATGGCTTAAGGCTTAATTTGATATCCTCAACAACAACTTCATCATTTTACTTACTAATAGAACATTATTTATGTCCACAAATGAAAAATTTCTCGATATTAAATCAAAAAATTATTATGCTAGATAATGCACTCACTGAAGCAAAAGAAGCAATGATGTTGCGCTGTTAATTAATTTAAATGTTAAGTAACGTTTTGATATGACTACTGACCCAAATGTAGTAATAGATAAAGTCGAAGAAGACCTGATATGGGCTGAATTTGATAAGCTGATAAAACACAAGTTAACATGGATCCTAGGGTTCAGACATTATTATAGAAGTGAAGACTTTTATAGCAGAACCTCTATTAAATAGGAAAGATGATTCCCTGGAATGAAATACGAAACAGGGTGAAACGTTTTCGCTGTGGGAAAACTGAACATTACAAAAGAGATTGTACAGTAACTTTACCACAAAGATTTCCAATCCCATTTGAACAAAGAAACAAAAAAACCACAACTAACATGGAAGGCATCTTTAACAAGCTTCTAACCGAAATGAAGCAGTTGTTGGGAAATACCACTCTAAAAACGGATACCAGGGCTACCAGTGCAAAATGTTTTCGCTGTGGACGAACCGAATATTTTCAGAAGGACTGTAGAGTGAGATTGTCACTTTCTAGAGATAGACAATTTTGGCAGTTGACCAACCAGGAAAAAGAGCACTTGAATCAGGTGAACAATTAGAAATTAAAGCTAGGAAAGACGTGCCCATCAGACAGATTAGAGCAACTGCAAATGACGATTGGACTATTGAGCAATGCCGAACAGACCAATTACAAGATCCAGACATCGAACCGATTTTGAAGAAGAAGAATACAGGAGCGTACAGACCCCGATGGGAAGAAATATGTAGTGAAGGAAAACCCTAAAAGCGTTGTAGGCCCAATGGGATTCTCTTCGAGTCGAGAATGGAGTTTTAAAGATAGTCTGGGAAAGTGCCGATGGGAAAGAAACTAAGTCTCAATTATTCGTACCCAAGAAAAGAGTACTCGCCATCCTGAAAGAGTTACACAACAGGATTTCTGGAGGTCACTTGGGTATGAATAAAACCCTCGATAAGATGCGAGAACGATTTTATTGGGTGAACTTCTATGAAGACGAAAGAGAATGCTGTCGTAACTGCAACGTATGTGCAGCCAGTAAGGGACCCAAAAATCGATCAGTTGGGAAAATGAGACATCACAACGAGGGTATTCCTTTTGAAAGAATTGCCATCGACATCGCCTGACCATTTCCAGTAACCAAGAGAGGTAACAGATATATCCTTGTTGCTGTTGATTACTTCAGCAAGTGGCCAGAAGTGTTTGCATTCCCAATAAAGAAGCAACCACAGTAGCAACGGTTTTAGTGGAGCAGCTGTTTAGCCGGTTTGAGGTGCCAATGGAACTTCATTCCGACCAAGCAAGGAATTTTGAATCAAATGTATTCCCGAAGGTCTGCGACTTGATGTGTATTAACAAAACAAGGACTACGCCGTTACACCAACAATCAGACGGCATGGTAGAGCGATTTAATAGGACTTTAGAAATGCATCTTTCTAAAGTGGTCGACAGTAACCAACGGAATTGGGATGAGCACATACCTTTGTTCCTGCTCGCATACAGATCCACTGTACATGACAGCACCGGGTTAACACCAGCTAAGGTTTTGTTTGGAAAGGAAATAAGACTGCCATGTGACCTGACTTTTGGGACGCCACAGGAATCCCCTATGAAGTTGATGATTATGCGGATCAATTACGGGAAAGGTTACCCATGAATTGGCAAGAAAGCGCATGTTAGCAACAAGTGCCAGAATGAAAACCCGGTATGACTTAAAAGCAAATTTGATCGGATTTCAGCAAGGTGATAAGGTCTGGTTGTACAATCCACAAAGGACGAAGGGAAAATGGCCGAAGTTGTCACCTACATGGGATGGACCCTACGAGGTTATCAAGAGGTTAAATGACGTAGTGTACCGCATCCAACGCAGCCCAATTACAAAGATGAAGTTTGTTAATCTGGATCTTCTGGTCCCGTATCGAGGAGATGCATCTAATCGGGACGATCAGAACTAAAGGGCAAGGGGGCAGTGTTACGGAAAGTTATAACGTCGCCCAAGGGAGGACCCTGTATATATATCTACCAAGTTTAACTGTCAGTTTGGGAGACATCTACATAGTTCGATATTAGCGCCATAGTATAAATCCGAAGACTCTCGAATGTAAAATTTTATATAAATAGATGTTCTGTGAGCGTTATAGTCAGTCTAATTAAAAAGTTCAGTGATTATAAGTAGTAAAGTAAACAAATTGTGTATTGTGCTTTGTATTGTATGATCTGTGTTTCAAGAAATTTGTATTGAAGTATTGCGGTTAAGATTTGTTTTCACCGTAAATAAAGAAGTATTAATTGTACTACAAGAGTATAATTGAACCCACGGGATACGTAACAATATGTACGATTATCCGATACAAGATACAAGAAACGAGTACTCAGTACCGAAGTAACGATTAGTAACGATTACTAAAAAGTAACGGCAATCTCCATCTCTATCCCCTACTCTTGAATATCATATATGAATTGAGATAATAAAGACCTTGAAGAATTCTAAAAGTTACAAGATGAGAAACCAAGAAGAAACTGACAGACCTAACTAAGAAAAAGACAGAAGAAGAAGTACACTGTAAGTATATAAAATAAACTATGAAATTATTTTGAAATTATTAATTAGTTATTATGATGATCAAGTAGGTATTGGGCAAATCAGTTAAGAAAATTCCCTAAGTTAAGCACTACTTTGCCTGGAAAGTATCTGCTTGTCAATGGTCTCTGAAGGAAGAAACTTATCAATCGTAGAAGATTTTTAGGGTCCTGTAATGATAAATAATTTATTACTGTATAACAAATAAATTTTATTTAATGCTATCTGTTTCTATTTTTTCCCTATAATACCAACAACACTTTCTACTAATACTCTCAGATCTGTTTCTTTCGATCTACCCACTTCTAGTACTTCATCATGATTAACCTCTAGTTTATTTACATATTCCGTTGGGCTCATATTTGTAAGTAAACTGAAAGCGAAACACTCTATCCCGCATTGTCTTGCCGTAATAACTTCATGTACGGTGGACATACCAACCGCATCGACCCCGAGTGATTGTAATGCTTTGTTTTCGGCGATTGTTTCAAAGTTTGGACCACCCATGCAAGTGTAAACACCTTCTTGGATAACGTTGTTTAATCCAAGCTTTTTGCAAATTTCTTTGGTCGATTCGAGAAGTTGCAAATTATATGCACCGGTGACCGGAAAGAATCTTGGTCCCCATCTTGGATCGTGTGGACCTACTAGAGGGCCAATACCAGCCATACCCATAAAATTGAAGTGATCCTTTATCAGCATTATGTCGCCGACTTTGAAGTTTGGGTTAAGGGCTCCGGCAGCGTTTGAAGCTATGAGGTGGGTAACACCAAGTAGTTTCATTAGTCTGACAGGCATAACGCATGTCGAGAGTGGATAGCCTTCGTAAAAGTGGAATCTACCCTGCATACATACAACTGGTACTCCTGAAACATAACCGAATATCAGACGGCCATGATGTCCTTCTACGGTACTTCTGGGAAAATTGGGAATATTTTCGTATTCAATGATTTTGGCGTTTTCAACTGCTTCTCCCATAGAACCTAAAAATGAAAATGTTGATAAATAAGTGCTTGTTATTAAAAATTTATGAATGAAGATTAAACTGGATATCGAAGGTACTACAGAAAGGTGCGAGAAGACTATGGTGAATAGATCTTTACACCCTTTGTAATGCGGCATGTTAAAAAGGTTGGAATACTTGTATGAAAGTTACGAGCACTTTTTACAAATGTGCATAGTGAACTAGTATCATTATCATTACCCTTATTATCAATGGAATTAAATGAAATATTAATTGTTGGGACTTTATTTGTACATATTTCAACTAAAGCACATAAGTAAGTATTAAGTTGCAGTGGTGGTTAAAGTGTTATTTTCATCTACAAGGCGAAAATAAAGCTAATCAATTTGAGAAAAATGATACTCATATTAGGTTTAAAGTATTTAATATACTGATAATTAATAAAATAAATGGTTTTCTCAGTTATGTCATTTTTACTACAATTTGTGTTTTCAAATATGTTGAGTATTCGACTGACATATATAAGAAAGTTAATTTATAAAATTTTCACGAAATCTGTCCAAAATTGTGTTATATTACTGAAAGCTGTTCAGTTGCTACAAATAAAATATAAAATTCGTTAAGAAAATTAAAAAATTAAAAAATTAAACTCATAATTTGCATCCATATGTCTGGTCATGAGGACATTATTTTCAACTGATTTTGAAAAGGTTTTATTTAATATTATATCTATTAGCAAGTAATTGTCTAAAAAACATATATACGTAAACAAATATATGTGTCTTTATTTACATAATCAATTAATTGTAATTGGCCTTCACGTAGTTCACATCTCTGACTCATAAATTTCATTTAGCACATTTTAGGCAAACTTTTAATTGTTTATTATTTTATTGAATGTAATCAGCTTTCGACGAAATTCAACACAAAGCTTTGGAAAACTAATAAAGCCAAATAAATTCTCCAAAAATCATTTACTGTATGTTTGGCTCCCACATATTCTATGAAATTAATGCTTTTAACTCCAATCTTTATTGATGAAATGTTCTATAGGTTAATTAAAATCGTTATACTGATAGTTTACTTTAATATATTAATATATATATATATATATATATATATATATATATATATATACACATATATTTGTTTTAAGTTTTCGCGGGCACTAAATGTTTTAGGTGGTTTCCGGGAATTCATCCGCGTAGTTGATAACTGATCCCTGCCGGGATCGATGGTAAAATGACGACGTTTCGGCAGAGTCACATCTGCCCTCTTCAGGTCGGTTCGCATAATTCTCGTAGCCTTCTGCTTTCGCTTCTAGTTACTCGAAAGCAGAAGCAGAGTGTAAGTGCGAGTTGAACTCGCATACTAAGGGTTCCGTCCCCCTTCAAGATTCTAATATTCCAGTTTCAGACAAGCAGGGAATGAGGGCATTTTCTTATATCTACCCTAATATCTTTTAAAGGAAGCGTTTTAAATTTATAAAAAAATATGCATTTTTATTTTCCACACATAGACTTTTTATTTTATCTGCTACATACTTCTGCTGATTTTTCTAAAAATATGTATTTAATTTTCTAATTTGGCCCCCAAAAGTAACATTAGAGTTTTATTATACTAATAAACTTTCAGGGAAGCCTTTTATAATCTACTGTCTGAATTTTATGCTCTGTAGATTGGAAGATAAAGGGGAAAATAGGTCAAGTTTTAAATAATGAATTATTAAATCTTTTGGACAAATTATTTAAAAATACAAATAAAATATATTGTTCAGAATTTTAGATTGTGTACTTTCTAAAGTGGGAATTAAGTCGATATTTAATATTTTTGTTAATATCTTTTAAACAAATGTTTTAAAAACATGATATATTTGTAATTCACATAATCAGCCTTTTGATATATTACATGTTGCGTTTGAAAATTTAATCGAAAATTAGTGCCAATAAATTACAGTAATTGCTACAGTGTTTTTAATAAATCTAAGAACCCCAAGTGTAAATAAAAACATGTACAGTGGCGTTAGGTGTGAGTGTATTTCTGGAACTGTAGAAGTAGAAAAAACAGACTAACAATGTTTAAAGCGGCTAGTTTAAACCAATTGAAAGCCGGCGGTTTTAAAAAAAGAACTGGAGGAAAGGGATTATATGTTTGAACTTTTTGTTAATCGGGACATGAGTCAACTATTAAAAAATAGGAGGATAAATTGCTTAAAAATTCTTTAGAAGATAAGCTACATAAACTACATGAAAATTCTCAAACTATAGAAGATAAATCGCTACATAATTCTAAAAACTTAAAGGAGTCTTTAGAAAAAAATTCTAAAACCTTAAAAGACAAATTACTAGATCATTTTAAAACCCTAGAAGACAAATTACTCGAAAACTCTTAAACCTTGAAAGGATCCTTAGAAGCTCAATTACTGGAAAATTCTAAATTCTTAAAAGAAATTTTGAAAAGCATTGTACAGAAGTTTTGAAATGCCGGAAGAGAAAACTATCGAGAATAAAGCTCGGATGGAAGAGCTAAAGCAGGCAATGATCGAAGAGCTGAAGCAGACGACGGTCAGTAATGAAAGGTGAATAGAATGGCTAAAGCAGACAATGGTCGAAGAGCTGAAGCAAAGGACAGACAAAAATGAAAGGCGGATAGAAGAGCTAAAACAGATAATGGTGGGTGACATTAGCAATATAAAAGAACAGGTACTCTCAATACAAAGGGGAGAAACGCAATCAAAAATCGAAAGCAGAAACAGTAGTGGATTCGAATATTGGCCCCGAGGCAACAAGACACAAAATGAAATTTCCACAATTTGATGGAAAATAGTCATGGACGAATTATATGAGCCAATTCGAGGCTGCATCAAAGCAGCAGGTTGGCAGAGGAGAAGGTAATATTATTAATCACGCCTTAAAAGGGGATGCTACAGATATTTTGCAAACGTTGAATACCTCTGAACAAGAAGACTAAGAACAACTGGTCAAACATTTAGATCTGAGGTATGGGCAGACACATTTTGGAGTACGTTACGTTTACAATTGACAAATCGCCACCAAAAATCAAATGAAACCTTACAAGAGTTTGAAGCTGATATTGCCCGTCTGGTTCGCCTTGCCACACCGGAAACTGTGACAGAAAAGTTAGCAAAGCAAGCATTTTTGGATAGACTTGGGGACAAGCATTGACACAAGCTCGACCTACTCAATCAGTGGATGCACTGACTAGAGCTCTGGAATTCGAGGTGCGAAAATACCTTAGGTTAGGTCAAAGTGTGAATCATTGAAGGCGAATCAGAAGTTGGCGGAAATGATTAAGCTTTTGTAAGGAAGATAGTAGAGGAACTTCTTATCGGAAAAAGGCAACTGAGATGTTGGAAGTGTGGTAAGGTAGGACATAAACGGAGTCTTTGCAAGGGGAGCAACGGAGTACCGACTTACTCGTTGGAACATCGCGCAAGAAGAACCCATAAGAATGCTGATTCCTTATCGAGGAGACCATGCCCTGATGATTGCAAACATTGTCAGCGAGCTGAAGAAACAGGGGCTGTTCTCTGTAGAACTACCGCCGTCGATGACCACTGGCAACTAGAGGATATCCAAAAAGACCAGAAATTAGATCCTGAGTTAAAATAGGTTATCCGGTGGACGGAAGAAGACCGAAAACTATGTGGCAGGAGATTTCTCGATACTCACCAACTATAAAGTCATACTGGAACACCCTCATCCTGGAGAACGGACTTCAGAAGAGGGCAGGACAGAACACAGATTGTAATTCCCAGAACTAGGAGGTCGGGGGTTTTGCGAGACCTACATGATGGTACCGAAAACCCTGGGGAGTTAAGAGAACGTTTCTATTGGGTGAACTGCCAAGCAGATATCAAGGACTGGTGACGAAAATGTACGGTTTGTATAGCAAGAAATGGTCCTACAAAGCGAGCAAAAGCTCCCATGAAACAATATTAATAGCATATTTGAAAGAGTGGCATTTGATATTGCCCGTCCATTCCCTGAATCTGACTCCGGAAATAAATACACTGTGGTGGTGATGGACTCTATTTGAGTGAATGGGCAGAAGCTATGACCATTAACCGCCATTTGTCAAATGTAGTCTCTGACCACCAAAGAGACGGACCAGTATCTTAACTGGTTTCTGATGGTATATAGTTCGTTTGTGCTGAGCCCGGCCAGTGTTATTATAGGGCGAGAGTTACGATTACCATGCGATTGGAAGTTTGGATGTCCTCCAGGAGAGGAGACTGCAGATGAAGATCACGTCAGTTAGTTACGTCAAGGGATGAACTACATTCGCTAACGAATCCGGTTAAAGATCCGAGTGCCGTTGCCCTAATGAAGGAAGCATAAATAATCAAAGCCGAAGGCGGGGAATTCCAAGTTGATGATCTTGTTTGGTTGTATATTGTGCGAGAAAATTCCATGCTGATTTTAAAAGGAGCGGTCCATCATCGCAGGAGTTAGTTAGTTATTGCGAAGAGCTAAGGTCCAGTGGGGAAAGTTGTTTATCTCGAAGATAACCAATCAGTGGGTACCAGAGACATCTTCTATTTACTATCGAACACATTCTCGGATGACAAGTCAACATATAGCGATCTTTGGAAGACTCTAGTAGAGTTTAAGAACTATGGTAAGGGAAGAAGAACCTGATGAAATTCGCACTAAGAGAGCGCCCTACATAGGATTTACAAACTCTGCACAATTCAGGCGCGAAAGAAGTTGGAAGAGTTTAACAATTAGGATCCTGAGTTTATTAGTTCCATCTTACCATAAATTGTATGTGGGCATACAAGTTGCAGTCCCTAAAATATGGTCACATTACATCAAATACTCATTTTGACTGGGTGAAATATAACTAGAAAATCAACACTGACGAGTAAACAAGCAGAACTGTAAAAGAAACAATCTAAATCATAACTGAAAATTCGAAAATTAGCACATATATAGTACTGTAATTTTAAGAATGATTAAAAAATATATAAGCACTGGAATACATTTTAAATAAAAATTATATAATAACCCTTAAATTGAGTACTGTTTAGGGAATGCAATACCGGTATACCGAAAACCGGTATACCGTCCAAATTTTCGCCGGTATTAATACCGATATTCCCCTTAAAAATACCGGTATTTTCGGTATTGGAACATTAGCGCTACTTGACACACGTTAAACGGAAGGTTGATTCGGGAAATCTCCCATTTACTTAAAATCAAATGAGATTCCCTCCACTGTAGCTAAAGGCTGTTAGTTTAGTGCGCAGTGTTTTTTCAGTACGTAGACACAAATTGAGAGTGAAAGTTGTTAGTTTTGGGCTTGTGCAATAATTAATATATGAAAGTAAATTTGGTAGTCCTAGAGTTTAAGAACCATGAAATATGTGGATCCTAGATAAGATTAAATAAATATTTGTCTTGTAATTGAGCAACTAATATGAAACATGCTGTTAGAGATATACTTTACAAAAACAATTCCAGTTTAGTGACTGTTGATGCTGAAATTGCACCAATTGAATCCCAATCTAGCGATTGTTATAGTGGTGTAGATGATGACAATGACATAGAAATTGACAATGAAGAAGATAAAAAGATTACAGATGATGGTCTTGTCCTGTTTGGATCTGTTGATACAGTGAAATAAATTTGAATTATGATAATTTATCCCCGCTGGTAACTAAAAGTAGAAGTGCCATCAACATTTTCAGAATATCTCCAACAAAAAATGATCAATATTTACAAAGATATGTAAAACTACAATTTGGACAAGAATTGAATTTGCAATTGGATGTCATAACACGATAGAATAGTTTACTTATTAAGTTGGAAAGATTACCAATTACTGTATTGTGTTCAAAAAGCAGATTTAAAATCAAACATAGTCTTTTCCGAAGAAGAGTTTCTATTAATTTCTGAAATCATTGATGCATTGTCACCAATGAAATTAGCAGTTAAAATTTATGATTGACAGGCTTGTTGCACAACAAAGTAAAATAAGTATTGAATTGATAAATGCTCTGAAGTATAGAGTAATGCAAAGACGAACAAACATATCTCAAGTTTTGCAATATTTACACAACGCTTCACAAAACGAAATCGAAACGGATAAACTTAAAAAAGGTTCTATTACAAAAATATTGATTCCACTTACAAAACGCCTCGGAGTTAAAAGTAATGAACCAGACAATGAAGATGTTGATCTTGAATATACACCAATTACATCTCTCTCCCCTATTAACACTGCAACTGTTTCATTAAAAAAACAAATTAGAGAATGTGATTAACAAAGCAATGACGAATGTTCCAAACCCAAAGAAACAAAACAAAAAAATAGAAATAGAACATATACGTAAAAAAGAATTAAAATTTTTTGAGGGCATGGAATTAGGGGGGTGCATCTAAAGCTTGCTTTTGAATACTTGTTGACAATACCTCCAAGTATGGAGTCAGAACGAGCCTTTTCGGCTGCTGAACATATAACCACAAAAATAAGATCGAGGTTAGACGACGGTGCGTTGGATCATATATGTTTTTTGAAACCATATTTCAATTTGCATCAAAAATAATAAACACTTGTAGGAATTAATGTAATATTAAAAAAGTTGGATTTTATTTTGTTAAATTATTCTTAAAAATAAATATTTTGTTGTTTACTTGTGTTTGACATATATTTGTAATACCCCTAAATAATGACATAACCTACAGTAAGTTAATTTTAATTTTGTTTACATTTTTTAAAATATGTAATACTAATACCGGTATTTTACCGGTATTACCGGTTCTAAGAGCGAAAATACCCAAATTCCGGTATCGCAAAAATTTACGGTATTGCATTCCCTAGTACTGTTTGATTAGTATTATTTTAACCAATTGCTTACCCAGTCCGGTTCCACATATAATTCCAACTTTTGGCTTGACATCACAAAAATTCCCTAAGAACTCTGCTATTTCTTCTACCTTTTCAAAAGTATATCTACAATTATATTTGAAGTTTTGTAAGCATGTGTATAGAATAAAAATAAAATATCTTACTCTGTAGAAATCTGAGCCATTTCCGGTATTATAAATTAACACCAAGACAAAAACGGATACTTTAAAGTATGTCCTCTTATATGTTAGTCAGTTAGACAGTTTTATTGTCAGCACATGCTTATCTAGTTGATAAGATTACTTGCAACTACAAAAATTAATTAATACTGATGATATGATCAACATTTCATGAGTGACTGCACTTAAAAATATATGATAACGTTTTAAAATTTATGTTCATAGAAGCTGTTACTCGCAATTTGATCCATATACACAATAATTTCGTCTACTTATTATCAAAAAATCTCTAGGTAAAAATATTTCTTTACAATTAGTAAACATCAAATTAAAAAAACGTAATTAATTATAATAATAATATGACTTATGAGTATCTATTTTGCATACATTATAGTTTCAGGGACTCAAACCACACGAATATGTTTTATAGTGAAATAAAATACATGATGTTTGATTTGAAATAAGTGAGATAATTGTTTTTATATATATTATATAATTATTTATATTATATAAAATATTTCGTAGATACTGTTACGAGAATTTATCCGACAGCTGGTGCAAACGGCCATCAACCAATTCATGGAAGGGACATTATTCCGATAAATTCTGGGAACCCGAAATGTTTGTCTCTCAACAGGCCGACCGCTGCCGTTACTGGGAATTCCTTTAAAGCTTCCAACACATGAAAGAGTTTCCCGATGGTTCGTGAACGTACCAGACAATTCCAAGATAAATATGAACAGCTGGTGATAGTTCAGTTTTCGTCGGTCGTATTGTACAGTTAAGATAAAATGGAAATAGTAGTTTCTGTGAATATAAATTTGTGTAGAAGTAGTGGAAATAAATTAGAATGAGTTGGACTGTGTTTTTAAATAAATCCAAGAACTGAACTGAACCCGAGTGTGAAAATAAAAACATTACAGTGGTGACAGGTGTAGGTGTATTTGTGGAACTTTAGAAGTGGAAAATAAATAGACTGACAATGTTTAAAAACGTGAGTTTGGACCAATTGAAAGTGACGGACTTGAAAAAAGAACTTGAGGAAAGGGATTTAGAAATTAGTGGAAAGAAAAGTGAATTAGTACAACGGCTACGAGATGCTGTAATAAATGAAGGTAACGATCCTGATACTCAATCGTTTGAGATTTCTGGTACTGGAGACATGAGCAAGCTATTAAAACAAATGGAAGAAAATTCTAAAAACTTGAAAGAGGCCTTAGAAGATAAACTACAAACATTACAGAAGAATTCTAAAATCATAGAAGATAAATTGCTAGAAAATGCTAAGTCCTTAGAAGATAAACTACAAACATTACAAGATAATTCTCAGATCCTGAAAGAGGCGTTAGAAGACAAATTGCTAGAAAATTCTAAAAACTTGAAGAAGGCCTTAGAAGATAAATTAGCAGAAAATTCTAAAACCCTGGAAGACAAATTACTAGAAAATTCTAAATCCCTAGAAGAAAATTTGAAAAGCATGGTACAAAAAAACTCAGAAATGCTGGAAGAGAAAATATTCGAGAATGAGGCTCGGATGGAAGAGCTAAAACAAACAATGGTCAAAGAGTCAGTCAGAAATGAAACGCGGATAAAAGAGTTAAAGCTGACAATGGTCGAAGAGCTGATACAGACAACAGACAAAAATGAATCGCGGATAGAGGAGCTAAAGCATATAATGGAGGGTGAGATCAGCAAAATAAAAGAACAGGTAGTCACAATGCAAAGAGGAGAAACACAATCAAAAACCGAAAGCAGAAACAGTACAGAGGTAGTGGATTTAAAAATTGGCCTCGAGGGGACAAAACACAAAATGAAACCTCCCCAGTTTAATGGAAAATCATCATGGACTAATTATCGTCGCCAATTCGAGGCTGCAGCTAAGCTAAACGGATGGTCGGCAGAGGAGAAGGCAATCGCATTAACCCTAGCCTTAAGGGGGGATGCTACAGATATCTTTCAAATATTGAATACCTCGGAGCAAGAAGACTACGAACAACTGGTCAAACATTTAGAACTGAGGTACGGGCAGATCCATTTGGAGCATGTTTATCATTCCCGATTGAAAAATCGCTACAAAAATCGAATGAATCCCTTCAAGAGTTTGAAGCTGATATTGCCCGTCTGGTTCGCCTGATAAAGCCTCTGTAAGGAAGATAATAGAGGAAATGCTTACAGAAAAAAGACTAGTAAGATGTCGGAAGTGTCGTAAGGTAGGACATGTCCAGAGTCGTTGCAAAGAGAGCAACGGAGCCCAGACTTCCTCGCCGGGGAAACTAAAGAAGGCCTATGTAAAGGGACCATCGTCGACCTGTAGCAAACAAGTGTTAACTACCAACGCATATGTCGCTTCGCTACGCAACCACGTTAACAGTGTCTTCATAGAAGGCCTTATTAATAGGAGGCAATTTGCAATGCTGCTGGATACTGGTGCGACGAAAACAGTAATAAGGCCCAACATTGTTTTAGAGACAATGATAAAACCAACAAAATGGCAACTGCGAACAGCGACAGGTTGGTTATATTGTACAGTAAAAAGCGTGGGGTGCTTGAAATATTAAATTTTACAATTATTCTATTGGCAACTATTTATAAGAGGAGAGTTATGCAAATATAGTGAAATGCACCCCACGCTTTTTTACTTGCTAGTGCTGTAATATAAACTGTTCATAGTTAAAAATTATTTTCTACTTTTTAGTTCGATTTGCTACTAAAGCATATTTTTTATTTTTTTTAAACTATAATTATTTTCAAAGTTTTTAGTCTCATAACAATGTATTTATAATTAAAAGTATACTTCATGCTTGCTAACCTTTCCATTTCATTACAGTTCTACTACTGCTAACTAGATGACAGTAGTTGATAGACGAATTTGTATTTTGGTGACAAAAAGACAACAGACGGGAAAATTCAACTTGAAGAACTGAATTGTCATCGGCCCTTGACAAGTGTGTCAATTTTCAACTTAATTGGACTTCTTTAAGCTGATGAAAATTACGTTGAAAGTTTCCGTTACATAGATATATACACATCGACGTATTAATGACTTAACTCTTACTTATCTACGACGCTTTTAGCTATCAAAATTATTTTATAAAGCATTCTGTTTTTTTTAGAAAATCTAAGAACTAAATATAAAAACCACAAACTCAAAACGAAATATTACAACTTTCTACACAAATCTCTAAATTTAAATGTTTATGTATCTGAAAAAACAAATATTGAATGTTCAGGTTGTTACTAATTCTGATTTATACGTAGTCCGTTCATTTTTTAAGAATGAGCAATAAACTAAAATGTGAAGTGAAATATGTGGGGGCTTGAAAACAGAATTTAAAAAACATTTGAAAAGAAAACTACAGTAGGTGGCAGAAAAGCTGAGTTTATTGAAAAACAACTGTAATTTATTTTGTAATATAATTAAATTATATAATTAATAAGTATTTAATTCAAAAGTGGCGGCCGACAGTTGTTGAGACTTCTTAGGTACTGGGGTGCCAGCATGTGGTTGAGCTTGCATATTAAATAACCTCATAACGATGTCATCATGTTTAATAAAAGTTATCGATTCGTTATGAAACACACAATACTTGGCTTCCACTAGTGGCCACTAGATGCCGCACATAGTCTTGCAGCTGCAACAACAAAGAAAAACCCCTTAGGGGACGGTCGGTGGCTATGACAACGCAGCGAGGGTTTCGAAGCGCCGACTCGTCGACTTAACGCACAACAGTCGGACAATTCCAACACTCCATACATCTCTCGACAGGCCGTCTTCGTAGAGAACGGAATCAGTGGCTGTTGATACGCGGAGCCGGCACGAGAATGCGAAACAATGCTTGCGACCTCAAATAAACAAGAATGTTGCCGCCAAGCTGTCTAGACTTAATGAAGTTAAGAGATTGCAACCTCGGTACCCCACACCGTCAGTCACTTTACAGGTGCCACTTGTGATCAGCTGATCCGTGTAATCATTTCACAGTGTGCCGGTTTTGAATGTTTTGTTGACATCAGTCTCGTTGCGTTTTGCTGATTTTGTGTTGAACTGTTTGTTGTGTTGTGTCATGTGATTGACTAGTGAGTACTGTGGAGATGAGCTTGAGTGACGGCGTAAGTTCACCGGGGTACTACGGTCGTTCCGGAATACTAGAGACCCACGTACGCGGTCAATGGTATCGCGTATTCGTTACATTAGAAGACGATTATCTTAGCATTACTCTTGACGAGTCGTACGAGAATACCACGACTCTAAATGGTACCCTGAACAATAACATCGAAACTCCTGGTGGACTGAGCGATACTCCCGACGTACCGGATTCGGTGGCTAATCAAAAACGATTGGTGCGCGTCATTAAATCCGAAAATAATGGACTGGGAATTTCCATCAAAGGTGGAAAAGAAAATAAAATGCCAATTCTTATTAGTAAGATATTTAAGGGGATGGCTGCAGATCAAACGGAGCAGCTTTACGTCGGCGACGCTATATTGTCAGTTAATGGGGATGATTTAAGGGATGCGACACACGATGAGGCCGTGAAAGCTTTGAAGAGAGCCGGAAAAGTCGTTGAACTTGAAGGTGAGTATTTTAACGTTAACGAGAAAAAACGAACGTACGACGCATTCGGAACAAGCTAACAGGTTGTTTTCAGTGCATGACATCGTTTTAAATGATCAATTGTCTATTTATTTGCGTCTAATTTAAAACTTGCAAGTTTTCAATTAACTAGAAGTACTTCTAGATGCTTTTGTTTTAAACTAGTTATTTATTTTGATAATAACTCTTAATTTTTTTATGTATCACTTGTACACGTGCTTAATCAAAATTTAAATAAATCCAATATTGTGTTTTAGGTATCTTAATTAAAGTGATCCCTTTCTTACAGATAATCACTCACGTTTTTAACAACATTGCGTATTGACACTAGTTTTGTATTTTTTAAACTATTGCAATTTAATAAATGACACTTGAGAAAACCGAACTTGTATACTAATATACAAAAAGGTAAAAATTGATTGTTATTTCGTTTCTGTTCTCAGTTTTCACTATCTGATTATTCATTACAAAAAATATAAAAATTCACAAAATTGTCAAAATTATTCGGTCAAAAAACCGAAATTAGAAACACAAAAATATGAACGTCACAAGTCAGAAATTTAAAAACAAAAATGTCAAACATCAAAAATGCCAAAAATGTCAAAATTAACAAAGATGTCAAAATTGACAAAAATGTCATATAAATATCAAGAATGTCACACACCAAAAAAAAAAACGTAAAAAATGGCAAAGACAATATAGGTGAAAAAACCTAAAATGAAAAACGACGAAAGAATATTTCACGGCAAAAATTATTAATTGATAAATTCCAAATTAATGTATGTTTAGAAACGGTTGTTGCCATGTAAATTTTGCTCATGAAAGATTTTTTTATAATAAATCTTACAAAAAATCTTAAAATATACAGTACGTGAAAATTACCAAATGAAACTAAAAGAGTATAGATACGTAAAGTATGTGTAGGGATATTTAGTTATAAAATTAAACGGGAGAGCGAGAGTAAGGAACCCACCAAGAACCCAAACAAAATGAAAAATAATATGAAAATGTAAATAAAGAGTTAGTATTGGAGCTTTAGAAGTGTTTGTAGTGCTAGATTTTAATTCGTTTTCGGGATTTACTAAAAAGCTGTATGTAGTACGTTACGGTAAAATCTCCCCAGGATCCACCTTAATAGAATACCATTTAAACTATCCGTACATTTTTTTCGGTTTTCTGAAAATTGGTGTATCGCCTCGTAGAAAAATATTGAACTATTTTCCGATATATTTTGGATAATTATCAAGAAAAGTTATATGACAGTTGCATGATGTTAATAATTTACTGCATTTATTGTTCGCAAAAACGTTTTAGAAAGATTGAAGAGAGCAGCTTGCGATACAAGTTAACAACCTCCCTTCTAACAAGAACTGTCAAGATTGATCTCGCAGTTCGAGAAATCAATGATATTAGAACAAAACGAAAATTTGTTAAATATATTTTTTAAGAATTCTAGAAACATTTATTTTCACCTCATAGAAAGACGTAGGTATTAGACTTTTTTAATAGGAAACAGTTTAAATTATCCATATCCGTTAAGCTGTCGAGAAATCGGTGAACATACATAAAGAAAGATTGTATGTTGTATAATGTTTCGTTTAGTTTATTTATTGGTAAAGTATTACAACTGTGTGTTTTCCAAGTCAAAGGTACAAAAGTATGAAATGTATTAAATATGTATACAAAAGAATATAAAAAATGTTATTAAAATGGAAAGAAAATAAAATTTCCTATTTACTAATATATAGACAACAAAGTACATTGTAGAGGGAAACATTTTACACATTAAAAATGTATGCATTGAAATCACTTCATAAGTATTCCTTTCACCCTTGCTTTAAAATGATATACGTTTAAATTTTTTATTTCTGCTGGCTGTGCATTAAAAAATTTAATACTATAATAGTCAGTACCCATTCTCGTTCGTTGCAGTCTGTGGTAGCTGAGAACTAAGTCTCCTCCTTTCCTGGTTGAATAGGAGTGAATATCGTTGTGTGTGCTGTAGCTGTTTTGGTTCTGTTTCATATAGACAAGACACTGAAGGATAAAAGAGTAAGGCACAGTATATAGTTTAAGTCTCACAAAGCCATCTCTACAAACAACTGCAGGAGGTTCCTAAAGCGTTGGCAGATAGTGCTGCATGCGAGAAATTTTATTCTGACCTACTCTGAGTTAAATGTTGGTCATCGGATCCTCTGAAGCCGAATTGAAACAACAACTGTAGGAGGTTCCTAAAGAGTTGGCAGATAGTGCTGCATTATGAAACTTTATTCAGCCCTACCGCGAGTAAAATATATTGGTCATGGGACCCTCTGAGGCGCTGGCAACACTGGCAAACGACTACCGAATGGAAACAACAACGGCAAGGAATTCCTAAAGAGTGGGCAGATGGTGCTGCAAACGTGAAACTTTATTCAGCCTTATTGTGATTTAAAAATTTGCTTAAATCCGAAAATAATGGACTGGGATCACCGGTAAACCATTACCGAATTGAAACAACTGCAGGATGTTAAGTGTTGATCATCGGACCCTCTAAAGCGCTTGCAACACTGACAAACGACCACCGAATTGAAACAATAACTGCAGGAGGTTCCTAAATAGTTGGCAGATAGTGCTGCATTCGTGAAACTTTATTCAGCCCTACCGCGAGTTAAATATATTGGTCATCGGACCCTCTGAAGCGCTGGCAACACTGGCAAACAACTACCGAATGGAAACAACAACTCCAAGGAATTCCTAAAGAGTGGGCAGATAGCGCTGCAGGCGTGAAACCTTATTCAGCCTTATTGTGATTTAAAAATTGCTTACCGGTCTAGTTTTGAAAAATGCCTCGTAGTTAGTACAAAATTCTTACGATCAAATGCCCCAGTTATTTAAATATTCTCACGTTCACGTTACTGAAAAGCTCCAAATTTACAAATTTAGCATTGTCTTTGAATAAAACATTAAAGAAAATCATTCAACGAGACGAGCAGAAGACAACACGCTCATTATCATTATTGAGGGTGTCAGGTGGTAGTTCGATGATCAGAGCGAGAACAAACAAAGGAAACAACTTAATATCGTCACACCGTCCCTTCGGGTACATCGTCTCTTGTGATGTTCTCCTTCTGTCAAGCGAATGATCTACGAGATACAACACGTAATGAGACAGTAAGAAAGAAGCGAAGAGGATGACACGAGAAAGGAAAAAAAAGCACGATTGTCAAGCTTTCCGACAAGTTTGTTAATGGCTCTCAGATTATTATTATATCGGTGAGAGCCGTCGCCGTAGCGTTAATAAATTATTTATTACTTAATCGGAAAGTTCGAATTTAAAATTTATATCGTTTTAATGATGCTACTCGAAACGGATACTTCTCGGATGCAGACGTGTACGAGTAACAAAATATTTCGTTGCTAACTGAAACTGATCGGATGCGTGGGTAATCGAGCGAGAACATTATGGTCGCCTTTTAATTGCTGATTTCGATATTAATTTGCAATTTTACAAATCGCTGGCGAGTTTAAAATGCAATATTGTACCTAAATTACAGTAATTAAAACTACGCTGGTTGTTGTTTTTTATTCATTACTTGAAAGAATCTAGGTGTATAGATATATAATAAAAAGTGTAAACGATACGACTGCAAGTATTTTGAGGAATAATAGTTAAATAAATTTAGTCATTTATAGTGTCCGATCGAAGGTCAGATTTTGGCCGAAGCCGATTGTTCGTCCTTAGCCTTAACCTTCGGCCGAAGTTGAAGCCGAAGGCCGAAGGTTTCATTTGTATGAAATTATATATAAGGTCCAACCGAACATTCGGCTTCCGCCACATTCGGCCAAAAATGGCACCTTCGGCTTCGGCCAAAAATCAGCCGAAGGTTTCTATCAGGCCCCGAAAATGGACAAAGTTTTACGAACGAACACAAGTTGCTTGCCGAGGACAGTGGTAACGATATCGTAAAACTCCATAACTTATTCCTCTAATAATGTTAAAGATATTTGACTAATTTTTCTTGAACTAGGAACATCGTATACAGAAAAAATGTTGTTATCAAATTTATATTTCTTAATTAAGCAGTGTTCAAAGTTTTTAAATTTTACCGTTGTTGTGATTTTCGCCTACAGAATGAAAAAAATGTAAAGTAAATTTTCTTATAATTTTTCAATTGTCCATCAGTGTTGTGCAAAAAATGTTAGAGATTTGAAACTCAGTAGAAAATTGCATTTTTAAATGCTCAACTATGCTTTGCTGGTTTTCTTGAAATATAGTTTTTTCGGGAGCATTTCTTCTTACGAGATTTTTACATTGCTTCCATTTTGTAGTAATCTGAAAAGCATTGCCAAAAACCGAAACATAAACTTTTAAACTTCATTTATGGTTACTAAACAAGTGAAATGAATAGTAAACTCTGACTCCTTTTAGATTGTTAAACAAATAACTGTTGCAAAAAGTTAGCATTGTAAACATGATATAAAATGAAATGCTCATAAAAAAACACATTTTTCAAGAAACCACAGTCACGAATTTTGATAAGTTAATTATGCCATAAAAATTAAACTTTCTGCTAAATTTCAAAGCTCTAACACAACACTTAACAGCTATCCACAGTGAATTTTTTCTCTAATTAACCGTCAAACTTACATTGAACACTAAAATTATTATACTGTTGTTGAGAAATTACTAAAACTGATAGAATTATCATTTCTGCAACTTAAAACACTCGCTATAATTTAAGAAATAAAAATGTGTTAATCCCACTTTATATGTGTCATGCGCTGTATGTTTTACAAAAAATCTAATCAAACACTTGTGGGTTTTTTTGCAACAGAAAATAACAATTTCCCTAGGATATATAAAAATTGCATTGTTTACACATTTATATTTGAATAAAGAAATATATAATAATTTCCTACAAAATGAAACCTTCAGCTTCGGTCGAAGGCTAGGGCCGAACAATCAGCTTCGGCTTCGGCCACAATATGGCCTTCGGTCGGACGCTAGTTCATATTTCTTTGTTGAAGTGAAATAAGGTAACAGAACTTAACACGACAGCCAACTATAACTGTGTAAGCAATGCAATTTTTATAATCCTACGGAAATTGTTATTGTCTTTTGCAAAAATCTCCACAAGTGTTAGACTGGATTTTTTTGGTAGAATTTACAGCACAAAACACATACAGGGTGTTTCTAAAATAGAGTTCCAGTCTTCTGCTATGTATAGAATTCATTAAAATAAGCTAAAAAGTCCGTTTTAACATGTGCCCTAAAACTCACCCTAAGAAGTTATATGTCCTTAAAGGACTCAAACAAAACTGTTTTTTCTGTTATTGACAAAACGAAAATAAATAGAGGAAAATGTATGGGTCTTACATAACTTTTTACGTTAAATAACATGTGCTACTCCGTTTTTCGACCTGCAAATCATAAGCGTCCTATTTAGGTACGTTTTTTTTTTACAATTTTAACTACACATTCATAAAATCTTAACAATTTTACGTAAAAAATATCTTGGTCAATGATAACTCCCAGATATTTAAAAGCATTAACAATTTCAATTTGGTAATAATTTATAAAGATTTCCAACTTTTGCGCCTATATTTCGGTGGTAGTGTGTCTGGCGAATCGAGACTGGAGGCTGGCGCTATTTAAATTCCTCGAATCTTCGAGAATCTGTGAAGGAAACTCCGCTATTCTTTGACATTCTCGACCTTCTGAGAAGAAATATATGAAACCAAGAGCCAACGAAAGGATTCATTCTGTATTCGGCGGCCGTCTAGTAAACAAACATCAGGTGTCAGATAAATTTTAAATAGTTGTGTGGATATTATAGCAGTGGAAATAAATTATACAAAGTTCGGCTAAGTATTTAAATAAATCCAAGAAACCAGGGTGGGAAAATAATAACATTACAAAAACATTAGTTTTCTCAAAAAAATGTAAGAATTTTGTACAAATTTTGCCTTCAGAAAGTGATAGTTTTGCAATTATAGCCTTTTTTAACCGACTTCCAAAAAGGAGAAGGTTATCAATTCCTCGCGTTTTTTTTTTGTTTGTATGTTACCAGATTTCTTCTCCTGTGGTGAACTGTTTTGAATGAATATGGTCTTGTTTAATAGAGTATATATCCGGATTGGTGAAACTTCAAATTTTGGAAAAGAGTTCTATTGGTAATGTGATGAAATTTGTGAATGAACACCTGCGGGCATGGAAATCGTCCAATATCCCTAACATATTGATTGATTTTTCGAAAACTCCTTATTGATGTGTATAGTGTTTAACGTTAATCTATTAAAGAAGATCCATTAGTGATCTCATACTTTTCTGCGACGTGCAACTTGCAGTTTTGCAGAAAATCGTCGAAAATTCCAAAATTCTTATCAAAAATTTCATCGAAATGACATATCGGGCATTTCCTCATAAATATTTTAATTACAACGGAATAGTGCGGGAATTTTAGGCACTGGAAGTTTTAATTGCGAATTTGAACATTTTCTATGTACATCTCAAGCATATAGGTAGTAAATCATAGTATTTCCGGCTCCTTAAATCAATGAGTACCACGCTCGTTTTATTTGTATACCAGGCAAATATCTATTTATATGAAATTTTTTCCATTTTGCGGAGACGGTGCTTTTGGTTGTCACGTTCTCCCGGCCTGATAGAAAATTCAGTGACAACACATGTCAATCTCTAAACTGCTATTTGGTGCAATTACACACATAGGGTGTTTAGTTATAGCAAACAAAATCACAAAGTAAAGTGATAGAAGGAGTTGCATTTATATGATGATTGAAGTATAGGACAGAGTAGAATGATAGTGGTCTATAGGGAGCCGTATATACAGGATGGTTGGAATATAGAGTGGAGTGGACGTTTGGTTGTATAAAAATGTTGGAAAAAATGTGAAATTAAAATTATATAGAATGATTAAAAAACTGTTATATGATGCTGACGTAAACAAATCATATACAGGATGGTTGAAATATATGCTGGACTTGAATTATATTCATACAGTGTGATTAAAAAATTATTTATTTTATAGCACATAAGAAGTTGCATAAAGTGTGGAGAGGAATTATGTTACACAGGGCGATAATATAAAATGTTAACAATAATTTATGGGCTAGTCCACAAGGAGTTATATACTATGGTTGAAATATAGGATGGATTTGACTCCGTAAATATAGGATGGAATCTACTCCGTCCTATAGTTTACAGAACGCAGCTAACAAATTTATGTCTGTATAGGATGGTTGGTACATAGGGTGGAGTGGAATTATCTATAATTATACACAGTTGTAAAAAAAGTTGAAAAAAGGCATAAATATATTTTGGCCTTATTAAGTCAACGCGTAAATAAAAACTAAAAAGTTGAAAATAAAACATTAAAAAAATATAACCGACTTCAACCTATAATTAAAGAGCTAAAAATAATTATAACAAAATACAACTCTAGCAAATAAATAACACATTCAATGTTGTTAGGTACCTACCCAGGAAGTAAAAAATGTAAACATTAAAAGGTGCTCATTCTGTACAAACTAATTACCTACCAATCTAGTATATTTTTGAAGTCGGTGCCAAGCAACAATCAAGTTTGATGAAGTAGTAGATAAGTACTCAATGAAGGATTTTAGATTTGCTTATAACAAAATACAACTCTAGCATATTTTTTTATAATTATTTTTAGCTTTTTAGTTATAGGTTGAAGTCGGTTATATATATATATATATATATATATATATATATATATATATATATATTTAATGTTTTATGATATTTCAAATGTAGATACTAAACAGATTATATGGGTTTACCGACTACTTTAACAAAGACAAACCACTTTTTTCAGACGTCTTCTAAAGCTGTATGTTGTTACGTTGCTTATTTAAACTTTCCACATTAAAATATGATTTTTTTTCAACTTATAGTAATTGTTTTTACTTCTAGAACCATTGTTTTAAACAAAGTTATCACAAATTCAATTTCAAGGCAGAAATATTTTAATACAATTTTTTTAGCTCCAGATTGCAGTGGGGAAATAATGCACACTGGCTATATAAAATAGTTCCCCCAGTTTGCATTCTTTATAAATAAACAATACCTTCAATGGTAATATCGATTTTATTCAAATAGAAGTTCAACCGGTAGACTTCTAATAAATTAGTATGTCAGGAATAATGTCGAATAATACTTTTGTTTTTAATTTTCTTTCAGCTTATAATAAAATCGAATGTTATATCGAGCTCACGATCTCTTTTTTTTCACCCTACCCTTATTAAGATTGCAAAAGGAATTGTATAGTTTGCCCTTTGCCACTCCCTCGACTGTTTGCTTTTACTAATTGATAGGTAATCAAAGCAGGGGCAGTTTTAAGAAAGAAAAGGAAGTATAATTGTTCAGCTGAATGTGTTCTAATAGAAAAATAGAGCAATGAAAAAGCTTTAATTTCGTTACGATGTTATATAAAAAGATGTTATATAAAAAATAAATTTGAAAATGTTTACCTTGACAAATATTTCACCTAAATTTTAAGCATGACCCAACCAGGCAACCAATACTAATGCTTCTGTCTTGTACCCTTCTTTAAAATGTGTTTTTTTCCGAATGGATATATTCATTCTATTCCTTTAACTACCGAAACAGTTTGCGAGAATGAAATATATTAGGCCTCTGTCACACACATCCGTGCACGCCCGTTGTCCGCGAAGACTATCACCAACGTTGAAAATTATTAAGATTCAATCTACCAGTGAGAAGATTTTAGGGGCATTTCAACACACAAATTTTAACGGTTGTTAGGTGTTGTATCAGTTAAAAACCTCCATTGACTGACCTTTGGGTAGGCTTTCTTGTCTTTCGGCATTTGCATTTTGATTTTTAATTAATGCCTTTGGCTTGGTACTGAAATTTCCTACTAGAAAACGACACGAAACCATCCATCCCTTGCATCGAGTTGCGCTGTTAAAGTTACCGACCTTTGGCGGATAGGACTGGCGGATCGAAATGACCTGAATGAATAATATTAATACCCCACGAAAGCAAACAAGACTACAAATTGGTCGATAATATCTTTCATTCTCGCAAAGTGTTTCGGTAGTTAAAGGAATATAATGAATATATTCTTTCATAAAAACATATTTTAAAGAAGAGTACGAACCCAACGGTCTTTTGGCTTTCGTTGGGTATTAATATTATTCATTCAGTTGTTTTTCGATCCGTCAAAGGTCGGTAACTTCAAAAGCGCGATTCTATGCAAGGGTTTTTCTAGTGGGAAATTTCAGTAACTGCCAGGCCAAAAGGATTAATGGTGTAATAAAAAGTAATCAAATGAAAATGTGCAAATGCCGAATAAAGAAAGCCTACCCAATAGTCATTGGAGGTTTTTGAGTGATATAACCGGTTAAATTATTTTGTTGAATTTGATCTTCTCACTGGTAAATTGAATCCTAATAATATTCAACGTTGGTGGTCGTCGTTGCGGACGACGGAGGTGTACGGATGTGTGAGACATCAGCATTACATGGGTTTATTCTTGTCAAACATCTGGTGAATTAAAATAATCTTGTATCATTATGCTGGTGAAAGAGGCTCTAGAAGTGATTATTGATAGTGTTAGTGTTTAATAGTGTCCGGAAGTCCTCGTGGCTACCTCATGTGCATATACATTTTTGTGGTATTTTCAGTTGATTTTTACTACAATGAAGATAAAAGTTTTGGAAAACAAAAATGGTTATTTATGGGATATTAAATAATTCTAGAAATGTGCAACATACATATATAAGTATATACATACAAGACCTACCTCAATCCGTAATAAGGGTAAGAAGAACAAGGGTGAGTTTGGTTTAGGGTTCGAGAGGTAGATTCCTCTACGTGTCAAACACAAGAATTGCAGGCCTGGATAAAAGTGCGTAGGGCTGCTTTCTGCTGTTGTTGTACCAATAAAACAGTACACTATTTGGCAAAGAGAACACGTTCTGTATGTTTAAAACAACATTACGAAGGTAATTTCAAATGCATTTACTAAGTCGCAAAAAATATACATCCATTGTTGGATTGGCGAGCCTAGCCTATCTCGCGCCATACAAAGTGGATAAAAAATAAAAATCCATTTTCTAAATGTATATATAATGAATTACACATGATGTAGGTAATTGTTACGGTTTACCAGTTGATAGAGCAAATTTGAGGGCATTTTTGGAATACATGTTTTTCGGCTGATATAATGGCATTATCAAATTTTTATTTTTTCTTATTTATGCAAAATTACTTAATGCTCTAGCCCCGGTAATTACTGGAATTTCCATGCGCTCTGAAATTCCTTGTCTAGAGGTAAGTAAAAAACTAAACACTCCAAAACAACAATAAAATCATCAGGGGTTTCAAAGAACTGTCGCTCACACCGAACCCAAATAGGGTGTCGCACACCCTTATCCTTAGTTAACCCTACGAAAGGTGACTTTTTTAGTATGGTATGTTTTATTGCTTTCTCCACTTCTTCGATATTGAGCGCTAAATGTTAGGTGACTTGTCTGGGATCTTCCCTTATATTAAATTATTTGCTTTTAGGGTTCCGTAATATACAATATATGGATACCCTTATAATATCACTCCGGATTTCTGCCTCTGTTACATCACAGTAATTTTCTCCTAAACTACTGGACGGAAGAGGTTGAAATTTGGTATTAATATATAGTTTGGTGACCCGATCAGGAGTAAATATCGTAAAAGAAAAAAAATTGATTTTAGGGGTACTTCTGGGGGGAAAAACTAAAAATATCGACCGTTCCCCCCCTGATCTCCGAAACTACTGAGCCTAAAATTTTGAAGAAAATAGGAAATATAGAACGTTGCCCAAACTTTACAGGAAAAATAAGGAAAAACCATTAATATCAATTTTGGGCGGCAAATTATAGATTTAAATAAAAATTCAAAAAAAATTCAAACGCATCATGTAATATATCAAATGAAAGCCTCATTCTGAGGAACACAAATATATATTTTTTTCATATTTAAAAAAAATATATTTAAAAAGATATTAACGAAAATATACAAAAATTTACCCATTCCCCCGCCCCTTATCTCCGAAACTAAACGTAAAGTTTTGAAAAAAATTAGAGGTATAGGGTCTGACCTGAAGTTTACTGGAAAAATAAGGAGAAACCTCTACTTTTAATTTTGGGGGGCAAATTACAGAATTAAATGGAAAATATAAAATTGAAATTGTTTCTAACCCATCATCTTTCAAATGAAAGGGCTCATTACGACGAAAACAAATTATTTTTTTTCATATTTTTAAAATAAATAAATTAAAAGTTATTAACAAAAATATAAAAAAAATTACCTATTCCCCCCCCGTTATCTCCGAAACCATAAGCTGGAAAATTTTGAAAAAAAGGAGGTATTGCCCCTCACCTGAACTTTACTGGAAAAATAAGGAGAAACCCCTAATATGTATTTTGGGGGCAAATTATAAAATTAAATGAAAAATATAAAATTAAAATTATTTCTAACCCATCATGTTATATATCAAATGAAAGGGCTCATTATGACAAAAACAAATATTTTTTTTTCATATTTTTAAAATAAATTAATTAAAAGATATTAACAAAAATATAAAAAAAATTACCCGTTCCCCCCATTATCACCGTAACCAGAAGCTGAAAAAATTTGAAAAAAATGGAAGTATAGCCCCTCACCTGAACTTTAGGGGAAAAATAAGGAGAAACCCCTAATATTCATTTTGGGGGACAAATTATAGAATTAAATGGAAAATAAAAAATTATAATTGTTTCTAACGGGTCATGTAATATATCAAATCACAGGGCTCATTATGATGAATACAAATGTATATTTTTTAAATTTTTTTAAATGGTAATTTTAAAATATATTAAAAAAATATTTTAAAAAATTACCAATTCCCTCCGTTATTCCCCAACTATAAGACCTAATTTTTTTTGTTTATTGAAAAAATATGAAAAAATCCCTAATTCTATTATTTGGCCCCCAAATAATAGAATTAAACGGAAAATAAATTATTAGACAACCCCCATAGTAATTTTAGGGACAAATTATACAATTAAATGGAAAATAAAGATTCAATTTTCAAAAGCATCATGTAATATATCAGATAAAAGGCTCATTATGTTGTTCATTATTTTTAGTTCGTGCTCTAACATACTTTTATCAATCTTTTTCTAATATCCCTTGTATGGAGGGACATTTTAAAAGCTTTTATTTATAAGTTCCCAAGTTTGCATTTACAAATATGCAGAATCGATCTTTGGCACGTTGGTCTTTAATTACTCCAGAATAGAAGGGATTATATTCTCTTAGTTTTTCATATCCATTTTCCTTCTTAGTTTCCCAGAGAACGATAATGTTTATTTTATGTTTTAGACAATTCCGTATATTTGTTGTTGTTTTTGGCGTATTCCTTGAATATTCCATGTAGCTAATCTTATGGTTCATTTTCATTGCTGAGTTTGTTTACCAACATTCTAGTTTAGCATCAGAGAGTTACATCATTGTTCCCGTTTGAGGATTGTTATAGTTGTTGCTGACCCAGTGAACTAACCCTCAACCTGGAGGCATAGAGTTTAATTTCGGAGTATCCTTCTGCTAGGTAGATTGCCTTTTCTACGGCTAAAGAATTCTACCTAGGCCACCTGTCGTTCTTTATTTTCTGCTCGTCCATCCATGTTACTTATTTGATGAGGGAATTATTCGCCACCAGGGGACGCTTCTTCTAGGGCATATGGATTCTTTTCCGGAAAAAAATACATATATGGATATTTCTCTCAGACTCTGCTCAACTGAAGAGTGAATATGATGAGGCCAGGGCGTACCCAGCTTTTGGTATAGGGAGGGGCAAATTTAACAAAAGATTGTCCTAGTAGTGGGCAAATTGGAACAAAACTAGTCCTAGAGAGGGGGACAAATCAGAATTTTTTTTCCGGGCAGGCAAGTCAGTAATTTTATCAGAAGCTTTTAGGGGTTTTTCAGGTCGGGGGGGGGCAGATGCCGTCTCTCCTGCCCCCTCCCTCCCTCAGTACGCCCATGAAGTCATTTAATAGCGCTATGGTTAGACAGAGCACACTCCTTGTAAGCGGTATTGGTTTAAAATTAACAAATAACTTTTAAACGAAGCGTATTCTATATACTGTAAATTAATTGTACTTTTTGTTTTTTTCTTACGATCTAGAATCCTGCTATTACTTTGTTACAATGAAAAAAAATACGCGAATTTCCCGTGACTCTTGGACATTACTCTAACAGCCGTGGTAACAGTAAACAGGGGAGCGTTATAAAATTGTGTTTCTGATTTTATTTATATTTTAGTGTTCCATGGTTAGATTTAAAAACCATGTTGGATACGACAGAATGAAAGAAACGCAGGCTTTATCGCATTTGTATGCCATCTTAAAAGATTGGATTTTGCTTTCAAAGGATCTAAACGAAAAAAATACTCAAGATACGGTCGACTCGATTTTTGATATGTTCTTTACTGCGATTTATAAAAAGGTTTATTCAAAGTAAAGGTTTGCTTGAACCCATAACAGTCCAATTCTTTTGTGTCGAGAGGAAAAGAAATCGACAATGACCACAACAAAAATTCCCTCAATACTGTGATATCCTTATATAATGTAATGGGAGAAAATCAGACCGAGCAGATAGGTATAATCTGGAGGGTTCATAAAAACATTAATTCTCTCTTTATAATATTAGGTCTGGAATTTTTCGAATAAAGAAATTCTCCATAGAGTATTTCGAATGAGTTTACTTGAAAGCGGCGGCTCGAGACGTTTTGTAACGTTGGAGATTAATTTATACTTTAATAACACGGTGATAAAAATCTAGAGATAAAGCATTAAATCAGAATGGCAATATAATTTTTACGACGAATTGCACTCTGGATAACTTGATTTTAAGAACAAATAAAATATAATACTTTAATTCCTACACCTTTATTGGTAATAAGTTCAGTAAAACCTGCTGATTAACGCTGGGTTTACTTTTCATCAAAATGGCGTTATGCCAAATAGCCTTAAATGAGGTCAATCTTATCATGTAAATAACGGGGTTAGGGGAAAACGGGTGTAAAATTGTTCAAGGTGTTTTGTTTTAGAATAAAACCGGTATCTTACAAATATAACCTATGAATAGGTAAAAATAAATAAAATTGTAGGTCACCATTGATATTTGGGATTATTCAGATTCTTTTTCATTTCATTTTCTGCTTTTTATCAAGAATGTTTCTAATGTCATTTCCATTTTTCTTTTGGCTTATCTTATCGACATAAATGGAAAAGACAACCACGACTCTTAAACTCAAAACTAATGTCATTTTCAATAAACTGGTACATAATTTCCGTTATTGTGGCTAAACTGGTTAGTAGGAATGCCGTCGAAAATTTTTTCAGAATCAATTTTCAACATTTTTGTGTTCTTCTTGATCCGCTAATTAATTGAGTTCATTATTAGAAAGACTTTTCGCAATTGTTTGCAAAACTTCTTCCATATCTTCCACATTTACGTCATCTAAACTTGATTGTTTCGCTAATTGCACTAATTCGTTTATTACAACAGTCTCTAGTGTCATCACCCTTGTCTAGATCTGACTAAATGTTCTTCATTCTAGACACATTTATATTAATTGTTCCAAAACTAGGGAGTCGTACTGTCCCCAACGGCGCGCCGTTACCCTGTGACTCCTAGGACAGAAATCACATTAAAGAAAATCCAACTAAACCTGTCACAGAAATTATGATCTTTTCGAGATATTACAAGCCATTAAACCAAAGACTTTTTCTAGTTGAGAACTTTCATCAGTTGCGCTCCCTCATCTGGTTGAAATGTATAATAATTATTTATGTATTTCGTGCATAGGTACAAGTGAATTTAATATTTTAAGGCGCAATGAATATCCACATTTAGGAGATTCAGAGAAAACTAACCCACAGAGACCTGGCAACTCCTAGATGTCGACATTCATTTTGCAGTAAAATAATAAATTCAGTTGAATGTACGAAATACATAAATATGTAATGGAGATTTTAATCACTTGATTGGAGAATTGTCCTTAAAATTAGCGCTCTTGCCCCCAGTTTTTTTAATTTCGCGATGGCGTTTAACAGGCGGTCAAAAGTATTCACTGAACCAATTCTGGAACATTTTTTGCTAGATAAAGTTAATTTTGATATTCTTTTTATTGCACTTGGGTTTTTGGAATCATGAACAAGAAGTGGCTATAATTTGAAGTTTGAATTAACCTTATAGTATCAAAAAGAAGTCTTAAGGAATTTTTCGCAGCCTTAAATTCTGGTGCACATTTTTCTCCACGGGTTTGAAATATATTTGAAATTCTCTTCCAAACATGGTCCTTTCTGGACGATGGAGTCCCCGTTCAATAATTTTTTTTTTAATGTCGCTGGAACTTTATGTTATATCTCGACTTGCTACTTCTCTGGTAATTTGTATGTTATCAAGATTATTTTGGAGTTTAAAACTATTAAACCAACTTCGACTTGTAACGAAAGTCTCAGTTGTTTCACCTGTTTCACCCTGAATGGAATATTATGTTCAATTTCGTCGTCAATCCGTATAGAATGTCCTGAACGGGTAATTCTAGAGAGATTATTTTTCAATTCGACGCATTTCAGGTTTACTGCTAAATAAGAAAAACTCGCTCTAGCCAAAAACCTTACACAGCTAGAGTATTTCTTATTATGATTGAATCTGTATGGGTTTATTTGAAATTTGTCCGGTACTTTTTCTAGATCAGTTGGACATTAATTTATCCATCTTCAAAATATGAAACGAATTATTAAAGAAAGACGATACTCAAGCACTGTGTACCTGTAATGGTGTTTGAAGAGGTTCGTGTAAATAAATAAAATTTGAGCATATCGTAGATTGTGTTCGACCCTTATCGATAAAAAATGAAAGGAATTAATAATCGATACCAAGCATACCTAAACACAGAACAAAGTTTGTGAAACCAACAATGTCAGTTATGTTAAATACGAAAGGGTACACTATGGGTCAAATGGCAGTTTTTAACGGAAACCTAATATATTGAAGAAAAATAGACATATCCAATTGAAGTGCTTATTACGAAATAATGTAATTCCCATCTTTCATTATCTCCCTGAACAAAAACTGAACTATGTACTAGTACGCGTTGACTTAATAAGCCCAAAATATATTTATGCCTTATGGACCACGCCTTGTAACCTTTTTTCCATTTTTTTGACCACTCTGTATAACTATAGATAATTCCACTCCATCCTATGTACCAACCATCCTGTACATACAACTGCCCACGGACAAGCATAAATTTGTTAGCTGCCTTTTGTAAATTATAGGACGGAATAGAATCCAACCCATATTTACGGGGTCAAATCCGTTCTATATTTCAACCATCGTATATAACTCCTTGTGGGCTACCCCATAAATTATTTCATTTTTTTGACATTTTATATTATCGTCCTGTGTAATATTAATTCCTCTTCACACTTTATGCAACTTCTTATGGACTATGAAATAAATAATTTTTTAATCACACTGTATAAATATAATTCAACTCCAGAATATATTTGAACCATCCTGTCTATGATTTGTTTACGTCCACATCATATAACAGAATTTTATCACCCCACATAATTTTGATTCCACCTTTTTTCCAACATTTTTATACCACCAAACGTCCACTCCACCCTATATTCCAACCATCCTGTATATACGGCTGCCTATGGACCACTATCATTCTATTCCGTCCTATATTTCAATCATCATATAATTGCAACTCCTATCACTTTACTTTTTGATTTTATTGCTATAACTAAACACCCTGTGTATAAACGCACCAAATCGCAGTTTAGAGTTTGACACTGAATTTTCTATTAAGCCGGGAAAATGTGACACCAAAAGCACGGTCTTCGCAAAATAGAAAAATTTTCATTTAAATAGGTATTTGCCTCGTACCTATACAAACAAAACGAGCTTGGTACTCACTGATTTAAGGACCCGAAAATACAATGCTTTACTACCTATATGCTTTAGATGTACATAGAAATTTTTCAAATTCCCAATTAAATCTTCCAGTGCCTACAATTCCCGCACTATTCCGTTACGTCACTTCGATGAAATTGTTGATCAGAATATTCCGCGATTTTCTGCAAAACTGCAAGTTGCACGTTGCAGAAAAGTATATAAGATCACCTAGGGATCTTCCTTAATAGATTAAACGTCAAAAAACTATACACATCCATAAGGAGTTTTCGAAAAATCGACCAATAGATTAGGGATATTGGTCGATTTCCATGCACGCATGTGTTCATTCACAAATTTCATCACTTTACCAATAGAATTGTTTTCCCAAATTTGAAGTTTCACCAATATCTATTAAACAAGACCATATTCATTCAAAACAGTTTACCACAGGAGAAGAAATCAGGTAACATACATACAAAAAAAATACGGGTCCAATTGATAACCTCTTCCTTTTTGGAAGTCGGTTAAATATTTCTGATATTTAAAAAATCATAATAAGAAGGTTGGCGAAGAAGGAAATGTTGATGAAAAATAACGTTCTGATGCAATTGGATAGAATGACAGATTAAGGACTGTGACATCTGTAACGAAATTACAAGTTTACAACTATCGTTCAAACAAATGTTTGGCGGCTTCGTTTAGATTCAAAAACAAAAAAAAATCAAAATAATATAGTTACAAGAAATGACGTCCAATACCCAACAGCAAAAAACAAGAAATTCAGTATATATTTATATATACGCTGTAAGAGAAATAGCTGTTAGATCATCAATTTAATGATTGTTCGGACCGAATCTATTTACATTCCAATGCAGATAACAATCGTGTTTGTTCGTTCCAACATTCAAATAACACTAATTAAATCGCATTTTATATTTCAATTGTCCATCCTACACAATTCCAACCACACATGTACACCGTACCTATAATGAAATATACCATTTATAATGTTGATTAATGTATATATATATATATATATATATATATATATATATATATGTACTTGTTTTCGGATTATGTAACAACGCTTTCGAGGAAAACGCCAATGGCGAGGCTTACAAATGGACGGAAACTCTTAATGTGAATATTTGCCAATCACGAAATATCAAAGTTGAACTAAAATTAATTTCGCTTTAAGATGTAATGAGTAGGTGATTTGGTTTTATTGATTGTTTGCTGTATATCTACATTTAACGTTAGGATTTAATAATTAGTAGACCAAAGTAAATATACTCACTAACCAACAAATCCCACAAGGAGATGTTTAAATTTAATATTGTTTTGGTAAAACGTATATGCTATAGTAAGCAATAATGATTAAACTTTGGTAAAGTTTGGTGAATTTTTTTTCATGTATACTTTTTATTTTATCAATTAATATTGTAATCGTTTTTTGGATGTTGTTTAATTTACCAAAAAAAAAACAAACTGTTTGATGGGATTCAAAATCGATGTTTAGTAGTGTTAAGATGCCTAGAGTACGTGTACGCCGAATATATCGCCAGCTAAGTGAATTTGAAACAGGGCGAATTATTGGTTTACGGGCGGGTTTATCATTTCGAGAAATCGCTAACCGCACGCTCAGAAACCCAACTACTGTTAGGAGATGTTATCAAGCGGGGTTTGATAATACCCAAAATTGGAGAAGAGTAGGCACCGGACGACGAAGGGGCACAAATGAAGTTCAAGATCGATGTCTACGACTTATGGTCTTTAGTGACCGGTTCTCGACAACTCGTAATTTGGCTGATGAATGGTTAGGAGAACAAGACCATCTTGTAAAGGTCCGAACGGTCTTTTGAACTGCAGTATTATCGAACTCATCTTGTGAAATGACTACAATGGGACACAGAACGGCAACATTGGAATGTGAAATGGCATCGTCTTCTCTGACGAATCTCGATTCGGCTTGGGTGGACAGGATGGCCGAAGAAGAGTTAAACGACGTCGAGGAGAAAGACGTCAACCTCAATTTGATTTTGAGCCACATGTACACCGAACAGTAGACGTTATGGTATGGGGTGCTATTGCACATGGAAGTAGGTTGCCTTTAGCCTTTGTTCGAGGCAACATGACAACGCAACGTTATCTTCAGGAAGTAGTGGAGCCGTATGTACTCCCTTACCTTAATAGGTTCATAGATCCAATTTTTCAACAAGATAATGCTCGGCCTCATGTTGGTCGAGTTAATTGAAACTTTTCTGAAGAGACCCATGTGAATCTACTGCCATGGCGGCCCATATCCTCCGATCTTTCACCCATGGAACATTTTTGGGAAATGATGGGTAGAAAACTCGGAATTTTACCCCAGCGTCTACATGGACTTTGGAGGTTCTGTGACATGAAATACAGGTAGCTTGCGATAGTCTCCTCAAAAATAAATCGACCAGCTTATTGAATCGATGCCAAGACGTATTGGGGAGTGTATAGAAAACCGTTGTGGACAAACACATTATTAACAAACTTAATAAAAAAAAAAATAAACTCCTTGTTATGTATTATTAAAATTTTAATCATTTACTTCTTATAAATGGTGTTTTTTTAGAGGTATAGAACTTTAAGTTGGCGACACTCTTTTAACGGGCGGTCACCTTGTCAGCTGTCAAGTGATTTATGTTTATTTTGGTTTGGCATTTCATCATGAGTAGACTGACGCCTGAACAACGCTTCCAAATTGTGCAAATTTATTTTGAAAATCATGGTTCTGTTCGAAATACTTATCGCGCTCTACGGCCATTTTACGGTCTACATAATCGTCCATCATAGCAATTAATTCGAATAACTATGCAACGTTTTCGCACCACGTTTAATGATAATACGCATCCACAGAGATGTATGTCGTACAGTGCGTACTGAAGAATCCATTGCTGCTGTAGAGCGTAGCGTAGAGGAAAACCCGAATCAGTCTATCCGCTATCGTGCACAGGAATTGGAATGTTGGAAAAAGTCATCGAAAATTGGACCTCCAGATTAGACTAGGTCCGAGCCAGCGGTGGCGATCATATGCCAGAAGTCATATTCAAATTATAATGCCAGAAGATTATTTTTCGAATTAAGTAAATTTCATATAAATTTAAAACAAATATCCTTGTTTTATTCCATTTCAAAGTTCTATACCTCTAAAAAAACACCCGTTATAAGCATGTTTTACCAAAACAATATTAAATGTAAACATCTCCTTCTGGGTGTTGCGATTTCTTTGTCAGTGAGTTTATAAGGTTGGTTATAAAGTGATTGTTTATTCGCACATGTAATATAGACGATATCAAACTGCGTTGTTTATAACTCTGTGAATTGCATATATTGGAATTATAAATTGTCATATATTATTGTTTCTTATTTAAATGATGTTTTACAGTGACGGCGTGATCGAACAAAAATTGATTTAAAACTCGGGAATTTATTTTTTTAGATAATACTGGAACACGTAACTTCTTATTTTTGGTTTTGGTTTTGCATACTTCATATACACAGAATAATGCAAAAGTCAGTCATCAGTTTTGAGTTTTTCAGATGGAAACACCTATTTCGTCTTACATTTTTTAATTCTGCATTTAATTCTGTGTTTAAAAAAATACGAGTGATCAATAACTAATAACTAAGATTTCTTTATTTCAACAATTATGTGGTACTGGAAATAAGAATTCTTTATAAAAAATATCGAATCAAATTAATTATTTATTCAAATTTATTCCTCACTAATTTTGAAGGTAAAAAACTTGATAATAATCAACCAACCATAGGTGTTTTTGGAGCTATCAAAGTGTTTTGATACCCTCAATCATTTATTACTTCTGTATAAACTAGAAAAATATGAAGTAGGAGGTGTGCCTCTACAATTACTCCATAGTTATGTAAGTGACAGAGAACAATTTGTTCAAATAAACGGTCTTCAAAGCAGTAAGTGAATGTTTATTTAATGTTATTATATAAAAACTTATGAAGACGATACTGCTATCATTAGCTCTAGACAAAATTGGACTCAAACAGTTTGATTATAAAATCGGAAATCAATTTATTTCAAGAGATAATAGTAGGAACCAAATATACTGGGTATAATAGTTGTTCAAAATCTTAAATGGAAACAACATCTAAATAGTATATTTAAAAAACATTTGTAACAAAAAAAAACTCTTTAATAGTTTAGCAACTTATCGCGTTTCAACGCTTAGGGTGATCATATCAAAATGCACTAAATCCTATAATTAATTTACAAAATAAAATTGTTAAATCTATAAACTGCTCTAACTATATAAGTCACAAATTATACAGTCATCTAGTTTTAAGGTACTAATATACAATTTTAAATATGTGAGAACAAAATATCTACAATCTACATCTATTACAAGATCGTAGTGTATAAATAAACCTAAGGTAAATCTTGAAATTGGAAAAAAGGCAAATTTTATGCTATAGATTATGTCAATAAATTACCTGAATATCTGTGACTGTGAAGTCATACAATAATAAAAAAAAATAGGTTTATGAAAATATCTGCTAGAATGTTAGTCTGAAGTTGGTAGACAATGTAACTCGTTCCTCGAAGTTTCCTTGGAATCGTCGTTCACAACCTCGAATCGTCAGGTTCCTTGGACTTCGGTCATCGTCATTGGGTGTTTGTCCAATCAAGTGGTTGATCTAGCGGCAGAGGCCGACAAGGCCAGCCATGTTTTAGTGAGGTCAGAAATCAACCATCACTGTTGGAAGAAATCCCAACTCCTGCAGGACGCGGAAGAAAGGTTTCAAGAAATCAGAAGATGTACACACGAGGAGGCCCTTTTGCTTGGATTCAAATACACTGTGACAACATCAGACGAATCGGCCAAAAGGTGCACACTGAGAAACTTAACAAACGTACCAGGAAGCAGTTGCCGAAGGATACGACTAACAGGAAAACAGTAGTGAACTTGTCATCCAGAGTTCTCATAGCAGTCGAGGAAGCATTGCTTACTAAGGGCTAAACTACGCTGTAGCTCCAAAAAAGATGCCAGGACTAGATATCATCAGTTCCGTGGAGTCAGCAATAGGCAGCAAAGAGACACCGCAACTGGAGGAATTCCGATGGAAAGTCAGAACCGCAATTGAGAAAACACAACACATCAAACAAAACATCAACGAATCCGATAGGAGGATCATAAAAACACTTAAGGACGACAAATATATCATCATTCTATCAGCTGACAAAGAAAATGCCACCATCTTGATGGACAGAACGGAATACAAGAAGAAAATCGACGAAGTACTGTCGAAGGGAAAATATAAGCCACTGCCTACTGATCCAACTTCCAAAATAGAACGGAAAACTTACAATACTGTCAGAGATCATGCTGAATACATTCTACCAGAGACAAGGAGAAAATTGACGCCACATCACAGCAAACCACCACATCTTTATGGACTACCCAAGATACACAAGGCTGGAGTACCTCTCAGACCGATTACAAGTTTGCGCAACTCACCAACAGCAGCACTATCGAAATTCCTTTTACCAGTCATCCAGCCGTTGGAGGGCAAAACATTATCGCACGTTAAGGACTCAAAGCACTTTGTCGAAATCATCGGATCCATGGAACTTGGGTCAGAACATTTCCTAGTAAGTTTCGACGTTGAAAACCTTTTCACGAACGTACCACTAGACGAATCTCTCAACATAGTAAGAAAGAAACTTACTGAAGACGAAACCCTGTTGGAGAGGACGGAGCTACCAATAGCGTCAATCATGGACTTACTTGAATATTGCCTCAAGAACTGCTACTTTTAGGAGAAGGACCGGTTCTTCATGCAAGAAGATGGATTGCCTATGGGTTCCCCGTTATCACCAACCATCGCCAACATCTACATGAAATGGTTCGAAGAACATGCACTGAGGAGGTACGAGAAACAGCCTAAACTATGGTTGAGGTATGTCGATGATACCTTTATTATTTGGCAACACCTGGAGCATCTAAACCAATTCCAACCGTCCATTAGATTCACCATGGAGATGGAAGAGAGTGGGTGCCTACCATTCCTTGATGTAAAGTGTCAACGGACTATGACCGAAATCCAAACAACACTCTACAGGAAGGCTACGCATACAGAATTATACCTTCACTACAATTCCAACCACCCATCAGCAACGAAAACTGGCATTATCAAAACTCTAATCCATAGAGCCAAAAATATCTGCAGCAAACCAGAAGCCCTCAAAGAAGAACAAGTGAAACTTAGAGAAGACCTGTTGGCGAATGGATATCCGGAAAGGATCATTACCAAGGCGTTTGAAGAACTGGACAAACCACCTAGGCAGGAAGAGGACACCACGATAGCAACTCTACTATTACCGTATACTAAAGGCTTGTCGGAGAAACTTGTCTATATTTTAGAATAAAATACTTCATGATTATCAATGATTCCCATCCTTGATCCCGTTCATTAACTGTGGATTTGATATTTATCATACTGAATGCAGGCAACCCTTATTCTAGTTTAATGTGGCATTTATTTATTTGCACATTTTGAGAATTTAGTTTTTGCAAATTACTAGCATCAAATTGGCCATTATGCTGATTATCAGTTGATGTAAACTTCTTTCTCAAACATAATTTGCTAATTTTGATTTACACCGAGTTTATATTCTTTATTTTACATTATAAAACTTAATTTTCTCTAATTAACTTCTTAATTAAGAGCCAGAGTCATTGCCTGGGTTGTATTTTCTGCAATGTTTGAGGTTATGACTTATGTCAAAACACGAACTGACAATAAGTTTTCAAATCATTCAAATGTTATAATTAACAAATTATCAATTGTGCCAACTCATTATTCTGTCTTTATTTAACTGCTCATTGTTGGCACAAAAATTTAAGTTGACATTTTCTTGATTACTTTTATGTTTTTTTGGGCAATAACACGACAATCTAAATAAAACGACATATACTGAAGGAAAACCAAAAGTTTCAAAGTCTACTCTGACTTCGTTGTCAATGGCTTTATATTTTGCAATTTACATCAATAAATATAAAGCCATTGACAACAAAGTCAGAATAGACTTCGAAACGTTTAGTTTTCCTTCAATATACGTCGTTTTATTTCGATTGTGGTGTTATTGCCCAAAAATACATAAAAATTTAAGTGTTGCCAACTCAGGACACTTCAGATTGATCACCCGGTATCACTTTGTGTGTAGGTACCTATTAACTGTGAATGTACTATCTACATAATGTTATGTTTTCTTAATTTTCAACTTCTTTATTACCTATAATTTGTTGCTGCTCAATTTTTAAAATTATATATTATGTCCTGAAGTGACTGCAATATTGCTCAGTTGCAACATTTCAATTTGTATCAAATATCTAACTTAATTCCTTATGGGATTTTGTCATTACTTTTACTTTGATGAGATTTTTCTTTTAAGTTTTTATACTGATTCAGTTTTAGTCATTATATGTTTCTTCGATTACCTAATTATCGTTCAAATATTGAACCGAAAATAGAGCTTTATTTGTAGAGTTTTCTTACCAGTCGAGAAAGTTATAAAATTAGAAAGTCTGGTTCAGATTTTTCAATCTCATTAAAATCGTTAAATCTTCATCATTTATTTTAATTATAACGAATAAAAGGTTCTTTGTTGAAACCGTTCTCTGTTCTTTTTTGGTATTTTTTCTTTCATTCCAGATTACTTTGTTTCAGCCTAATGATGTTTGAATTAATGGAGCTGTAAAATTTGTTTCGTGACATGGCGCAAGTAAGGAGCGCCCTGCCCTTCCAATATCGTCCACTTCTAATCGAGCAATTTAGATGTGAATTGTCTTCACAAATCGCATAGAGGAAATTAAAAAGTCTTTTCTGAAATTACTAGAATGGTCTCGACAGACCGTCTTTAATTAAATTGTGCACCTAATTTTTTGATTGATTTTCTACATTGCGATGCTCTAATTTCTAATTTAATTTTATTTCGTCGAACCGTCTAAATGATGAAATATGAAACAAGGAAATGTGAACGAAATGTAAAAATCAATTTTACAAAATTATTTTGTTCGTTTTCATTGTTGCTGACTGATTTTCTTCTGAAAATAAAGAGATTTTGCTAATAGTCTTATAGCATCTGAATAACCATATTCAGTTTTAAGAATTTGTTTTGAATTCTCATGTAAATATAGATTAATAAATGCTTTATTGTTAGCTAGAATATTACAAATTTTACATGTTACAATTTTGGGAGTGTGTATAAAAATAATTTATATTTAAAAAAGGACCGACTTCCACTGGCATCAAATAAAAACCGTTTTGAAACCGTGTGCAACCAATAACTATTTTCTGACATATTTTTTTATCAGATTTAAGGTACAATTCTATTGATTATTTTAGCGTATTCTTATCTCCCCCTCTCTCTAATTTGTATTTTTTTATATTTTCCACATATTTGTTAACTTTTTTATTTGTTTTATTATTTGGCCCACTTTCTATAAGTGTAATTGTAATTCACCCTATATTGCAACCACCCTGTATATGTTTCTGTGTATTGGTCACCCAATATAAATTATATGTCTCTCATTTTCTGAATCACCCTGTACAACTATAATTCAACTCTACACAATGTTCCAACCACCCTGAATAAGTATTAATCCGCTCCATCCTATTGACTGTTTCTATTTTTCTATTGTTTAAATCACCCTATATACCTATAATTTTACTTTGCCTAATATGCCAAGTATAAGCAACTACTAATGTTCCACTCCACCTTATATTTCAATCATCCTGTGTATGCAACTGTTTTTTAACCCTCCGCCCTATAACTCGAATATCCTTACTGCATATGCCTTTTTAACCATTTTTCTAAGCTTTTTTACCTACTCTGTATAATTATAGTTTTACTTCACTCTTATTTCAACCACCTTGTATACGCAGCTACTAAAGTGCCAATCAATACAACATATTTTGAACCACCCTGTATAACTTTAATTCTATTTCACCTTATTTTCCAACCATCCTATATATGGAACTGCTTATGTACCACCCAATATCACATTTATTTGTCTAACTGTAATTTTGCTTCGCCCAATATTTGATTTGGCACATTGCTTGCTGCTTGAATTTCGATGCATGCACACATCTACCATCGTATACCATATAGAAAACATCGCTTACCTAAAAAAAAAATCTTTTCGATACACTAATGAAATATTTTGTGCCATTTCACTTGACTGCAATGAAAACCCTTACAAACACCCTGTCGGATATATTTTCATGGCATATGTTGATATTTAAGCTAGATATGTATATATGATGAAAATTTGACCTTTACATTGATGTTTATGGTGTTTTTCAAAGTATTTTTACGATTTTCGGAAAAACGGTATGTTTTATGTTATACGGAATCAAGCTGGAACATCTCTTTGTAGAATACAATTTAAAATATTCAAATTGGTTAGAGAAAACAGTGTTGATTTATTGAAATTCACTCAAATGTAGTCCCTTAATTACTGTTTTTTTTTCTGATAATCTTGGAAAACTGTAAATCTCCCATTATAGAAAATTATATGGTTGATTGTGGTTTTTAATTGTGAAGAGATTGTGCATTACAAATTTGCCCCTAGAGGTCAGTCAATCAATAATGAATATTAGAATGAGGCGGCCCCATTTTGGGTCAAGCGTGACTGTTTTTTTTTCAGCATAATAATGTTATGGCATCCTCCGTACTGCACCGACATAATTCCTTGTGATTTTTGGCTGTTCCTAAAATTTGAAACGCCACTCAAAGAGCATCGATTTGATGATAAAATTATTAAGTTTCACATCTTCCAGATTCAACCGGTATTTTATGAATTTCGTAGGAATTAAACTAAATGCCTTTATGTCAAGTGTTTTCAATAGCACATATGCAAATCTGTTTGAAGAGTCTAACGCACGAATTGAATTTTTTATCTTGTAACCTGCTATCCGCATAGATATACCTGTTGAGTGATTTTAAACGCCAACTCAAAATCAATGCGGCGACTAGTTTATAGCGTTTTTAGACGTTGTCATTATTGTTTGTGACATTCGCAAAATTTGTTTTCCATGCTTTTATCAATACCAAATCTGAAAACAATACCTCCGTTCAATGGGAAATGAATTTCGCCAAAAATTGTATACCCTTATCCCCTCATAAATTGAATTTTTGCAGAATCATGAAACGTGTATCTGTTCATTTAAATTACACTAGTTTACAGTCATTTTGCGACTGTGATGTTAGATGCTGTTTCACGCTAATTTTGGGTTTGTAAAACAGAAAATGATAGTAAAAATTTCCTAACAAGTAGGATTTTTGAGTTATAATTTTATTTTTAAATAAAATCATGTTATATTAAATTACAGCATGTACCAAAGCAACTTGTGTTTATAATAAAACTGGGTGCTAGTGTTTAAGATGCCAAAACCCGAAAAAGTTCACTTTTTAGAAGTGTTGCAGTCAAGGGGTGTAGGGGTCAAACCACCACCAGTAGTCCAGTTTATGTAAATTAATATAATAGCATCGTAATATACTTTGCCTACACCCAAACAAATCTACCTACCTATTGCTTCCTATAATTTGTAAATCCTATTCCACATTTGAATCGAACTGCTAGGCTACTGCTTGTTCTAGCAGGTTATGCCTGCGCGTTGTGGAGGTGCAGCTTTTGTTTTAACCTTGGTCTCTGTCACGTCGCCGTGTCTAAGTTGAGTCATGGTTGACAAAAGAGAAGACGTGTTTTTAGTTTTGAGCTTTTTACGTGAACTTTATCAAAATCTCTAAGGTACAGAAACGTGGTTCTGTTAACCCCGCGGACTGTTTTTGTTATATATGTGGCCAGTTTATCCCTAAATCAGATTCTAAATTCAAGAAACTATGATGCTTACAAGTAGCAGATATGTGGTGACCTAAAAGTCATAGGATTGTTACTAGTGCTTCAGGGCGGATTTACTAAGTATTGATGTTTTCTGTGTCTGTGAGACAGTAACTTTGTTAAAGCATTAAATAAAGACGGAGATGCATTAAAATACCTTTAACAAATTTTTCCTAAAGAAGACATATTTGTTGGACCTCAAATTCGAGAAATACCAAAGAATGAGAAATTCCATCAAACATTAAGTAATGTTGAACTGGCTGCGTAATAATAATAATTGTTAATGAGTTTTTAGGAAAAATAGAAAGCTACAAAAACTTGTAAAAGAATTACTCCAGCACTATTGCAAAATGGGCTGTCGCATATTCCTTAATATCCACTTCCACCACTCACATTTAAACTTTTCTCCCGAAAATTTGGGTGCGGTTAGTGAAGAGCAAGGAGATAGGTTCCACCAGGATATCCTAACAATGGAGCAACGATACCAAGCTAGATGGGATCCGGCAATGATGAGTGATTACTGTTGGTTCCTTATGAGGGAAAGCGATCAGCAGTATAAGCAAAAGTCATCATTTGCGAAAAAATTGTCTACAAAAGATTTAGTATAAATGCGTCTTGGATCCGTTGTAGTAAATAAAATCCGTTATTTTTAAAACGACTTTTTTATATCAACTTACAGTACAAACTGTACGAAAATTTCAGAAAACAAATAAAAAAACATTTACTCTGTAACACAAAATCGGTACGTGAAAATTTTTGAACTCAAATTCGTAATCAGGACCCCTCAAATACCCCCACAGACCTCTTAGCACATCAGCTGCAACTTTTTCCTTCAAATTTGTTGAGTAGTGTTATTGTCAGTATATTTATGCCCACGCCTGTAATACATTTCGGAATAGTGAATTTGTCTGAAAACAATTCCCCGCTTGCCTCCATCTAATGTTTCTCAAAATGAAGTTTAAAGAAAAGAGTATGTTACAGTTAAATAAATTAACTGATTATTGTTAATAATTGAAAGAATTTATCACAAATACCCGTAATTATTAATAAGTCACGCCCATCTTCGACAAATGTATTAATAAGCAATGGAAAAATACCACATCTATTCCCCAACATGCGTCAGCTAGCGTGCGAGCTCTTCCCTTGGCTCCCTACATTTAGTGCATTCTCGACATTTGAATCGTCACTACTTTTATGTCCGTTTGTATTTATTTTAAGTCTAATGGAATTAAAGTTTTAAAGAATTATATATAATAATTTCTCCCCCACAAAAATTTATCAATAAAAGGTATTTTACTTTTAAGCAAAATCATATTTCTGATAAACCTCGTATGCAATTGAAAAAAGGATATATAATGATTGCATTTTAGGCTTCAGACAATGCAGATCTTTTTCGTTAAGATAATAAAAAAGTTTTCCGTCTATTTCTAACTTGAATAGACAGACTGTACGAATTGAGAACCTCTATCTTTATTGAAGTGGCTTAATTAACATTTATTCTCGTTTACTTTTATCCCATTTTCAATTACTTTAATCTTATAATTCAAATATTGTTAATTACGTTCAATTATTACCCGCTACTTCACAAAATGTGTTCGGATATTCTTGTAAAATTTATCTTACGCCGTATTTTGTAAAAATTTCGTTTTGTAAAAATAAATAATCTCTGACCATATAAATTGTTTTTAACTAATAGTAACTCAATAATTTATGAAACATGGTCTTACTTTAGGTAGTATGTATAGTCTGTCTTGAAATATTATTTGTCAAAATTTCGTATTTTTGTTCGGAACTACATTCGAGAAAAAAAAAGAGCACCAGCGTTTCTAGACTGAACGATGGAAGCGAAAGCTTCTTACGAAATAGTATACTTCTCGTAATTTCAAGATCAAGATGGTGTTGGTCGGAAGGAAGTGTCGAATCAAATGCCATTTTTTCCATTTCATTACCATACTAATCTATTTTCAATAGAGTAAGTGTGGGATTTCGTCTCAAAAATGTATTTTTTACATACCTTGGTTGAGAAAAACATAAGACCGGTGGCTTAACATTCATATTATTTTATATTTAACAATGTACATCATACCTTCTTCCTACACCAGCGCCATTCCGGTTATTTCTTGAACAAGCGCTGGGATTATAAAAAAATCTGGAATTTTCTACTGGGACAAAAACTGTTTATCTGGACGCTGTTCGAACAAATGTAGAACGACCAGAAGATTCCTAAGTATGTTAATACAGCGTACATAGTGTTATGATTTGGATGTGAATTGTATTTAGAATCAGCTGTTGTAAATATTTGATTTTTAAGTTTAAATAAAAGTTTCAGAAAGTGACGTGAATATCAGTTTTTAAAATTAACCAAATTTGAACGCACGAAGTTTATTGCAGTATGTTAAGCGTGGGCTTTTGTTAAAAATAAATGGTTTAATAAAATCTGCCAAGACATGGAAATTGATAATTACTCACTAGCAAATATAATACTTTATTATTATTTACAAAAATACATAAAAAACATTATAAATTAATAATAATAACAGCCTCATTTTCTACTTTGACTAAAACATACTTTTGCCATTTTTCGATTGCCACAGTTTTCTATTTTTTTTAATATTATGTTATTCAGTCTTTCTGCATCATCATCCAAGTGCCACTTCCTTATGGAGATTCTAAATGTACAGAATATTCACTCATGGTATAATAAAGACCAAGTGATTTCTTGCACACAAGCCTTTTCCTGATGTCACGAACTGTATTTTGCCCAAGTTACTCGATTCATAAATTTATTTGGAGCCAAGCACAACGGAACTTGAAAACTTATTGGCTTTATTATTATTCAGGGCAAAAAATAACTCACTACAACAGATGTTCGAGTATACAAACAGAGGACCTCACTACGACTGTGGCCATTTTATGCTTAAAGCAAAAGTGTATATTCCATGCCAAAAAGGATACGGATTGGGCCACCAAGACCAGCCAAGCGAAAAATCAGCCTTCAACAGAAATCTGAACCACTTCGTTACAAATAGAGACTAGTTCCAAAATTAGATATACACGAAAGTGGGAAACTCTGTAGAAATAGACAAAACATCCAGATTAATTTTCTACGGAATTGAAAACCTTAATAAAAAACAAAAAAGCCTATAATACACGAAATAGGACAAAGGATTGTATGTATATTGTGTTATACAATATACAAAACACTATTGAGACAGAGTGTTTCTAAAATAGAGTTCAAAACGCAATAACTTAAATTGCTAAGCGTTTTGGCAAAGTCAGTCTTTTATTTGCCTTTGTAATTTTTGGTTTAATAACTTAAAGAGCAGAATCATTTTACGGGAAAACCATTTGAAATATCGTTTTGAACAAAAATAATATTTTTTACATAAAATTGTTAAGATTTTATAAATCTGTAGAGAAAATTGGAAAAATGAAATAAAAAAAATTCAGACTGAAAACTTCCTTCACCAACCTAAATAGAACGCTTATGATTTCCATGTCGAAAAACGAACTAGCACATATTATTTAACGGAAAAAGCTGTGGGTTTTACATTTTTCTCTATTTATTTTCGACCGTTTTGTCAATAACAGAAAAAAAAACATTTGAGCCTTTTTAAGGGCTTATAACATCCTAAGGATGCGTTGTAGGGCACATGTTAATAGGGGCATTTTGACTTATTTTAATGAGTTCTATACACAGCAGAAGTTTAGACCCCCTGTATACAGGAATACCTGTTGGTCATCTTCTAGACATCTCTTTCTTACAGAATCTCTGCGAGGAGGAATTTCTGTTCAGCCGATTAGTAATCCGGGCAATTTTTCTAAATTGCCTTACTACACTTTCTTGGCTATTTACAAATATTTTTGTGTTGTAAGAATAACCTAACAGAGAAAACCCTAATGCATAGGCAAAATAATCAAGGACCTCTTCAACAATCTTTCCGAAATTATTTGTTGATTAGTTGGTACTTATTACAACATACTCTCATTGCTATATTGGGGACAAAATATGTTATTATAAATCTTGAAGAAGTATACGAAAAACTAATGGATAAAAATTAGGTAACTAGATACACCGGAAGTTCTTTCACTAACAAAAAATATAAAACAAGAAGGAAACTTTATCAAAATAATAAAGTCAATGATGAAAAATAACTTGGTCTGTTACGAATTAGACTCGCATACTAAAGGTTCTGTACCACCTCCGAGGTTTCTGATAATCGAGATAATAGTTTCATCAATTCTGTAAAGTCAACATTTTTGGACCTAAAATAGTAATTGAAACATAAGCGTAACATAAGTCTATTGAGAATATCTTGATAAATATGAACTTTAGAAAAAAATTCAATGATTATTTTTGCAGAGGGTTAATTTCCTACAAAACCGTTCCCTTGATTTTTCCTCAAAGCCAAATACCGTAAGAGACATTAAAAAACTACAAGTTTATTATTAAAAAAATCCTAGTGCTTTCTGATAAAAAGGAAGCTTTCTAGAGGGCGCCTCAAGAATTTAATTTTTCTGAATCTATTAAACTTTGTATTTTCTATGAAACATGACTCCCATTCAGATCCTTTTTGCTGGTCTGAAAAAGATGTTTCTGATTACAGGTCAGTTAAAAAGATGAAATGCGCTAATATTTCTTGAAATTATAATGCGTTTTAAGTTTCTGTATGTTCTATTACGGTGAAAATGTTAGAGCGCTTTGTCTGGAGTTCTTTTGACGGGTTTTCTGCTTATCGATAAAGTTGCCAAGTCGAGGAGGTACAATGTTCGCAGGCCGTTGTACTCTACTATACAGCTTTTGGCTTGGATTTAAGTTCATGAGATAAACACTGTTAACGGTTCTTACTCGAGAGAGTGTTAATGTCTATGGGCTATTTCAATCGATATTGAAGTTCATTAACACAAAAACACAAAATTCTCGAGGCGAAATTTGCAAACTTGGAGGTTAAGTAGAGTGTCGGGAGACGTGCAGACAGCGTATACGCTCTTTCTGACGTCATCTTCCTCACTCGCCAAACCGTATCAAACTAAGGATTAGATTACTTTCGTATTAGTTTATTGATTGATACTTAATACTTTTGTAACTAACCCAACAATAACTTTGCGACACTGATTATTAAGAATTTTTCTTTGAATACACATAATGATCTATTTGACGCTAAATTTCAAAAAGAGTCTGTATGTGAGTAAAAAATAGCACATTTCGGACATTAATAACTCGAAAACTATAGCACCACCCACCGGTCAGCCTGTGGAGATGATCTTATGCAATAGAAAATATACTAATCGTAGGATTCCAATTGCCCTTTTTAGCCAGGTTCGTATTCTTATTGCCCCGGATCAGATATTTTAAATCAACAATAAATTTGCTACTTTGGACTTCCATCATCTTAAAATCTTAAAATGACGGATGATTTTATAGCTTTGGATTTGCTATCGTCATCAGGTAAATGATGGGAAATTCAAATTATCCGTCGTATCTATAGCCTTAACCGCTCATGCTCACTGGGTTGCTAGATCCCCTGTTTCGTCCAACCAGCGTAGCCGGGCCTGGCGATTGGTTGTCGGCGATGCGTAGCGGAAGTGGCTTAAGAATAGCTCTCCAAACGTTTATAATTTGGACGCTGGGCTCACTGATTATATTGAAGTCTTGAAGAATTTTCTTTTATACCAGTGCTCTTCCATGTGAATTACCCTTGCCTGGTCCCAGTTGATGTTGTGGTTTCGTTCCATGCGTGATTAGCTAATCCAGGTTTTGTTAGCTCTTCCCTTCGAGTAGCTATCCGGTGCTCCTTAACCCTGGTGTCCCGTGGTCGCTTAGTCTCCCCATTGTAGAGATTGTCACATTTACATCGTATGCTGTATATACAGTTTATTGATGGTGCAGGATTATCCGGCTGTGTTGTTGTGATCATGCTCCTCAAGGTGTTGTACCATATCCGTGTCCAATAGTTTTTCCGACAAACCTTTGGTGTATGGTAGTAATACGATTGCTATCGTGGTCTCCTCTTGCTGCCTAGATTGTTTCCGGATATTCGTTTGTCAAAAGGTCTTCTCTAAGTATAATTTTTCTTCTTTCTGGTGTGCTTCAAATATTTTTGGCTCTATGGACTAATGTTTTGATGATGCCATTTTTCGTTGTTGATGGATGGTTAGAGTAGTAGTGTAAGTATAATGTGTAGCCCTCCTGTATAGTGTTATTTCGATTCCAGTCCTAGTCATTGGGCACTTCACATCAAGAAATGGTAGGCACCCACTCCCTTCCCTCTCCATGGTGAATCTGATGGATGGATGTGATCGATTTAGATGCTCCAGAAATGTCTGTAATTCTCGCTCCCCGTGTTGCCAAATAATAAAGGTGTCGTCTACATACGTTAACTAGAGTTTTGGTTGCTTCTCGTACCCCTTCAGAATTTTATCTTCGAACCATTCCATGTAGATGTTGGCAATGGTTGGCGATAACGGGGAGCCCCTAGGCAATCCGTCTTCTTGCATGAAGAACCGGTCCTTCTCCTGAAAGTAGCAGTTCTTGAGGCAACATTGTAGTAAGTCTATGATTGAATCTATTGGCAGGTCCGTCCTCTCCATCAGAGTTTCGTCCTCGGTAAGTTTCTTTCTCACTATGTCTAGAGATTCGTCTAATGGTACGTTCAAGAGGTTTTCAACGTCGAAACTTACTAAGCGATGTTCTGGGTCAAGCTCCATGGATTCGATAATTTGGACTACATGTTTTGAATCCTTGACGTGCGATGATGTTTTGCCCTCCAAAGATTGGCTGATTGGTAGGAGGAATTTTGATAACTCCGCTGTTGGTGAGTTGCGTGAGCTTGTAATCGGTCTCAGCGGTACTCCAGCCTTGTGTATTTTCGGTAGTCCATAAAGATGTGGTGGTTTGCTGTGATGTGGCGTCAATTTTCTCCTTGTGTCGAGTGGAATGTATTCAGCATGATCTCTGAAAGTGTTATAAGTTTTCCCTTCTATTTTGGCTGTTTTATCAGTTGGCAAAGGCTTGTATTTCTCCTTCGAGAGTACGTCGTCGATTTTTCTGTTATATTCCGTTCTGTTTATCAGGATGGTGGCATTTCCTTTGTCAGCTGGTAGAATGATGATCGATTTGTCGTCTTTAGGTATTTTTATGATCCTCCTTTCGGATTCGTTAATATTTTGTTTGATGTGTCGTGTTTTCTCAACTGCGGTTCTAATGTTTTCCATCGAAATTCCTCGTGTTGCGGTGTCCCTTTGCTGCTTATTGCCGACTTCACTGAACTGATGATGTCTAGTACTGGAATGTTTTCGGGAGCTACAGCGTAGTTAGGCCCTTAGAGAGTAGTGTTTCCTCTACGGCGGTGAGAGTTCTGGATGACAGGTTCAACACTGTTTTCTTGTTGGTTGTATCATTCACTTGATGACAATAGCAGATCCAAAGCTATTGAAACGTTTCATCAATGGTTTCAGGACAATGGAAGTCCAAGGAAACTTCGAGGAACGAGTTACATTGTCTACCAGCTTCAGACGAACATGGTGATTTCAGTAATTTTTTAGTGTTAATAAATATATAATTAAAGATTTATATCTATATTAGAATTAGTATACTAATAATAGCTGAAAACTTCGGTATTATTCAACTGGCTCGTCTAAGAAACACTTTGGGAACCCCTGCCTTAGATTTTAGATCGTCGACCTAGTTCTTCGTTGTGTATATGGTCTTGCAGGGTTACATTTAGCATTCGTCTTTCCATAGCTCTCTAGAACCTGTAATTTACTTGTGATGTCCTTGTTTATTGTCCAAGTCTTCGATCAATATGTTAGTACATACTAGTCAAGGTATTTGGTATATTTCTAGTAGTAAACCGGAAATTAGATCCATTATTGGCGGAGCCAATCAGCATTTATTCCATTCGTTGGAAACAGTCTACTTATACGCAGCCTGGGAAAACTAGGAAAATAACTTTTACTCTCATTACTATGACTTTGGGGGCTTGGATCTGACTACAAATGCCTCAATTTTAGAAAGTCTACGTACAAAGTATTAAATGCGTTACGATTCTTTGAGGGGTTATTTGATCGTTTCCTCAAGGTTTGAATATTTGCGGTCCAGTAAATTTACTCTCTCTCCTTTTTATCGAGTTACAGCCGTTACGTGTGTAAAGCGAATGAAAAGGGTGAAAGATTAACGCTTTATTACATTCCACACATACGCTCACACATTTCATCTAAGTTGAGAGCGTTTCTACTAGACAGATAAATCATCGTGGCCACTTTTAAACGTCCAGCCAGCCCTCCCATTCCAATTTTCTGTCTTTCAAAACGTCCGACATTCTTGATCGTGAGGGCTTTATTCAACACCGTCGGAGGCAGTCAAAGCAAGGTGAGGGAAGCAACGCACACTTCGTCCTCGTATGTTATATAACTACGTCGTGTAACCTGCGATGTAACCTCGAGTGTAGCCGCCCCTGTGAAAGGTGAGTCCATTAAAGCGGTTGTCGACTGTTGAAAGAGGAAAACGCCGCTTTATTGTGAGCTCCCTCCATTCATTAATCTCTTACGCAAAATCATATATACCGGGCTTCAAAATTGTGACCGACGGTAGATTAAAAACTTCTAAAATAATGTTTAATTAGTTTTTGGTTCACGAAACACGGTAATGATTTTATGATCCAGCAACTTTGAATTTCTTTAGCAGAATGAATTAAGTTAATTAAAATTGAAGGGAAACGAACTTTGTTACATTCTTGTCCATTTTTCATCTTGGTGTTTTTCATATAAGTAACTAATTCCGAATTCACTTCACTCCTTAGAAAAATTGATCTAACATTTCTGATATCTGATATAATAATACGATAACATGAAAGCGCACTACCCCTTTTTGATCTTTATTTTAAAAGGAGGTTAATGAAACGTACTATGCCGTAGATGTGTGGAATATACAAAGAATCTTTATTTTGTCCGTAAAATAATGAGGAATTATTGAAATATAACCAACTGAACCTTCTATGAACAAGTAGCTCAAGATAATGGTTAAAATTGACATTTAGATTGATGATAGTAAAATACTATAAAAAATATAAACAACTCTATCCTATTTACTAAATATTCAGTGCAATACCAAAACATTCTTTTCTATTGATTTATGCCGTTATTTTTTTACAAAATGATAACAACACATATTAGTGTGTCCAGAATTTAGGGAAGGTTTTCGCATATAAAAAATAATCCTGATGAAAATTCCTCAAAACCTATTTATTTAGAAATTCTAAAGGAAGTTGATAAATTTGATTTCAGCTCCTCACGAACTGCATATGGAGATGCTACGTTTAGCTAAAGTGTGACACGAAAGCTATGTACACTGAAATATAATACGTACCCAGAAGATTATATTCATACACACCTAAATGCAATTTTGTTGTTGAAAGCAGTTGCAAATGTGCTTGATTGCAGTGAAGAATTGTTGTTGTCTGTAAAACTTTGCGAAATCGTGGGTATGGTCTTTTTAAAAAATGTGACATACTGCAGCATTTTTTTACTTATTTTTATTACATATACAATTGGAAGTTGAATATGTATAAGACATAAGTAATAACATGAATCGAATTATTTTTAAGTGTAATTTGATATAAGGTAATCTTTTTAATTAGTTTCGAGTACATGGTATGGTTATATTGTCATCTAAAACATTTACAAAATCAATCTCACATATATTAGAATTATTTTTGAAGCCTTAAATCAGTTAACTAATAAATTTATACTGTGATAATTATTTTTTATTAACCGACTTCCAAAAAGGAGGAGGTTCTCAATTTGTCGCGATTTATTCTCCTATTGTGAACCGTTTTGAATGAACATTGTTTAATAGAGTATATACTCCGGATTGGTGTAACTTCAAATTTGGGAAAAGAATTTTCTATTGGTAAAGTGAAGAAATTTGTGACTGCACACATGCGTGTCTGGAAATCGAGACCAATATCCCTAACATATTGGTCGATTTTTCAAAAACTCCTTATGGATGTGTATAGGTTTTTAACGTTTAATCCCTAGGTGATCTCATATACTTTTATGCGACATGCAACTTGCAGTTTTGCAGAAAATCGCCGAAAAATCCAATATTCTTATCAATAATTCCATCGAAGTGACGTAACTGACATTTTCTCATAAATATTTTAATTCCAACATTATAGTGCGGGAATTGCAGGCACTGGAAATGTACATCCCAAGCACAGAGCTAGTATAGCATAGTATTTTCAGATCCTGAAATCAATGAGTACCAAGCTCATTCTGTTTGTATACCAGGCAAATACCTATTTAAATGAAAATTTTTCCATTTTGCGAAAAGGGTGCTTTTGGTGTCACATTTTCCCGGCCTAATAGAGAATTCAGTGACAAAAAAATGTCAAACTCTAAACTGCCATTTGGTGCGAGTATACACACTATACACAGGGTATTTAGTTATAGCAAACAAAATCACAAAGTAAACTGATAGAAGGAGTTACATATATACGTATGATGATTGAAATGTAGGACGGAGTAGAATGATAGTTACAAAAGGCAGTTAAAAACTTTATGGTGGTCCATAGGCAGTCGTACATACAGGATGGTTGGCATATAGGAGGGGACCCTTGGTAGTATAAAAATGTTGGAAAAAATATGGAATTAAATTATAGAGGGTGATTAAAAAACTATTACATGATGTGGACATACATATATCATATGGTTGAAATATATGCTGAAGTTGAATTATATTTATACGTTGTGATTAAAAAATTATTCATTCAAGCAACAATCAAGTTTGATGAAGTAGTAGATAAGTATGCAATGCAATATTTTAGATTTGCTTCGCACCGACTTCAAAAATATTTGTACAGAATGAGGACCTTTTAATGTATACATTTTTTACTTTTTGGGTAGGTACCTAACAACATTGAATGTGTTATTTTTTGTGAGAGTTGTATTGTGTTATAATTATTTTCAGCTATTTAGTTATACGGGGAAGTTGGTTATATTTTTTTAAAAAATGTTTTATTTTGTATTCAGCTTCGTTCCAACTGCTGTTCACTATAAATAAAACAGTGTGTCATCTGTAAATGAAACGACGTCTAGGAATTTCTGTTTAAATCATGAATTAACCTTTAAGTGAAAAACCTGGCTCCGAGGATCCTTCTCTGTGGTATGCCATATTCAATGCTTTTACAGCACGTGGTTTAGAGGATTCTATACTGTTGTATACTTGTTTCATTAAATGAGCTGTCGAATCTTGGGATGATTTACGTTTTTGAATGACACTACTTTTTGAAAATTGTTATTTTCATTAAAAAAATTATAAAACGTTGCCTTGTCAAAGATTTTAGTAATGTTTGTTATCAAACTCTTTGGGTAATATTTCTCCACGTCAATGATGTCACCTTTTTTGCATAAGTGTTTTTTGATAAAAGAAAATATGTTTTTGTGTACTAGACTAGTAATATTGGCAAGTCCTTAAGTAGAATTATTTTCATGACAATTTATTGGAGCCATAAATTGGTATTTAAGCAAATTGTATTATTGTTTACTTCTCCGTTATAGTGTTAGGGTTGTAAAAATTGAGGACTTAGATTAGATTCTTAAAGAATTCTAATTGTAGCCAATACTTTATCTGACGAGGAACCGTTTAAATAAACTTCTGGAATTTTTGAGTAATTATTGATGTGAAAATTTAGGTAGTGGAGAAGTTTAGTTTAGTTAGATGTTGCTCAAAGGCGGCGATATTACTAATTCGTGAAAACACTTTAGTACATAATAATATAAGTGATTGTTGAAAATGTTTAAAACTTCGATAGATTATTTAAGATAGAAATTGATTTAATTAACTTAAACAGATAAGAGACATCCCTAGACAAGAAATTTTCGCTAAAAACGCAAACGTTAGTTAGTTTTCAATCTTTTGTAGTTGACATAATTAATGGCCATAAACTCTATCGAAAAATAAATGTATTCAAAATTTTCATTTGATTATTATAGTCATTACCTTAGTGAAACACTTTGCAAGGAATTTTACAATCTTAATATTTGTTTTATTACCAAGAGTGGTAATGGCATTTATCTTGCAGTTTATTCTGGACGTTTCGTAGACACTTTTTGTACACTTCTCTCATATCGAAGCTCTATATTTATTTCATTCTCAGTAATAAGTATCAGCCCTTGTTGTTTTTGCGTTCTAGGGAGTTCATCTTTATCTTTTATCAACACTAATATTTAGGATATTTTCACATAAAATTACCATATCTTTTAATTCTTTCCAATCAGAACTGAAAAAGGCATAAATAGTGTCATTATTTTATATGATTTTAAATGTATTAAATTTTTGGTTTTAAATTGAGTCACGACCTCAAAAGTCTCTAATAAATGTATACTATTTCTTTAAAGGGATTGCGATTTTAATAGTATTCGGCTTAATCTCCTATTTTTCTTGCTAGAAAGAATAAAATCTCCCCTAAACGCTCCTTTCCTAAATCTTACGCCATTCTTACATCAAGCTGAAATTTTAAAGAGGGTCGGTCTCCGAGATAAGGAATAAAGTAGCTAATATCCATTTTATGTAAAAAGTTGTTCCTTAGGGAACCGAAATTGACGGTTTTGGGAAACTTTTACAGAAATGATTTTTACCTACACCGGAAGGAATTTTTCTGCACAAGATGTTTGTTTTTAATTTGTTTTTAAGATGTACCTGTACTTTTAAATTATTTAACAGCTTTTTTTTCGACATCGTTCAATGATTGGGAATTGATTGGGATCGAATAACGCTATAACAGCAAGAAAAATAAGATGCTCCATTTTTTTATTTGAACTTTTTTAATATAAGCTCAATCTCAGCGTCTGAGTTTATTAAATATTCGACGTTTAGACTCCTGCTTTTGAGCTATTATCAAGAGACAAAAGTCAAAAAGAGTTTCAGAGTCTAGATCGAACTCGGGGCCTCAATCTGCCTACTCCCCAAGAGTCACTAGGTAACTGAACAGTTCAGTTACCTAGTATATATATATATATATATATACATAGAGTTTCAAGGATGGAAAAATATGAGTACATCCGTTCGTTATTTCGATGCATGTTTGAATCTTGCAGACGTTTCGCCAAGATCTCACTTGTAGGAACCGTGACAACGCATGGAGAATGCAGGAAATATACACATACAGGATTATACGTACACTATAATTATAAACGATCAGCAACGAAAACTGGCATCATCAAAACACTAATAGAGCCAAGAATATCTGCAGCACACCAGAAGTCCTCAAAGAAGAACAAGTGAAACTTAGAGAAGACCTTTTGGCGAAGGGACATCCGGAAGCCATCATTAAAAATGCATTTGAAGAACTGGACAAACCATCTAGGCAGGAAGAGGAAACCACGATAGCAGCTCTATTATTACCGTTTACTAAAGGCTTGTCGAAGAAAAGAATTGCACACAGATATGGAATCAGAATGATCTTCAAGAGTAGCAACACTTTGAGGAGCATGATCACAAGAACGAGGCCGGACGCCCCAGCAATACCGAATAACTATATATAAATATATACAGTATACCTTGTAAAAGTGGCAATCTTTACATTGAGACAAAGCGACCGCTGTACACCACGGATGGGACCAAATGACCATGACCCGCGACGCATGATGGGTTAAAGGTATAAATATGAGGGATAAACTGAATTCACCTGATAAGGATAGCAGAGAGAAAGCTATTGAAACGTTGTGAGATCAACCATTTCACGACGATGGAAGTCCAAGAAACTTCCAGTCAAACGAAATATTAGTAATTTGTTAGTAATTTAATAAATGCTTCATTAATTGTATTAACTCTAACAAAAATTTCATAATTCCATCTGATCTATTGATTTTTCTGAAGAAAAATGAAATACTATCCGCACACACTAATTAATGTTTTTGAGTCATGATAATATTAAACTGACCAGTGGCGGTTGGTGGGGTATGAAACTGGTGGTGCACTTTACTGGTCAAATATTGGGATTCAAAGATGCAACAAAACAAACCAACAACAAATCCTAATTCTGCATTTATTTTTTATTAATTAAAATATTCGTCGACTTTTTTCGACAGCGAAATGTTCAATGACGTTTTTATTAAAGTCTGGCATTGATTGTATATATTTTTCAATACTAAGCACAGAAAGAGCCAGTCCTGAGACATCGTATTTGTAAGAAACATTTTAATCCTTCACTCCAGTTTCCGTCCAAATTGATTCCCGGTCATAAATAATGCAAGGAAAATAAAATAATGTAGTGTTTTAAAACTTCATGTAAATACTTTATTTTTCATTTTTCACTCTTGTTTTCAATTAAGATATGGCTTAGATGGACCAGGCAATTTTATATCTAATTTGTTTTGAAACGATTTATTATTGTTTTTAATATAGTCAATGTTAAAGTTGATACTCATTTTCACAGTTATGTAAACACCCACACACACACGCACTGTATATTAAATATTCTTTCATAGACTACGAGGACAAAGACAAAGCAACCACTAATTAAATCACGTAAACAAAAATTTGAATTGTTGAAACGTTCGGATAGGTCTGATCAATATCAGCACAGCTCGGTGTCTCCGTGTGGCGTACGAGAATCAGCCCATTACTCCATATAGTTTGCATTAACTATCTTCTATCTCACGCGCTAAGCGTGTTATATCGTATCTCATAGAAGCTATATAAGTTTTACCGTGCACTAGCCGAAGTGCACGGTGAAATATTCTTTCAAGCAAATATGTCTTCATACTAGTTTGGATTAGAGCTTAAATTGTTTTTTGATAAATTCCTTGTTATTGAAATGATATTTATTAAACATTTTGTGTTGATTTTTAACCTTATTAAAAGCTTGTTAAATGTGGTGGTTCAGCGCACGAGTGCACTCAAGGGACAGCTACCCCTGAAACTGACGCCATACAGGAATTTCCTCTTTCGTGAGCATTTTTAATGTTGAAAATAAAAAATGTAACTATTACTTTTTGACATGTAAGAAAACATTTCTAGTAAACTAATCCAAATAAATGGCATCTCGTATGTTTAAGAGTATAACAAATCTAAACTAAGAGGTAAGTAGAGCATGATATGTGATATCGGCAAATAACTTTTCAATTTTCAATTCCAGATTAAACCGTCCACAGTAAACAAGAAGAATTTTCCTTTACGAAGTGAAGTCTTTTATCTTTAAGCGACGAATGATACTGTCCTGTTATTGTCTTTTCTTGCTGCAAGTAAACATTATTCTCCTGGAATCTTAATCGACAGTATCCATTAGTTTTTCAGCATAAGGAATCTTATCGTCTGTCTTTGGATTTATCTCTTGGCGAGGTTTCTACTGGTTTGAATTATTATTTGGTCTACGAAGTAATGTATCCCCGTTTTATCAACATCCTATAAATCTCGCTAAAAACTTTTAGATTGTAGTATTGTTGGAATATCCTTTGCACAGTATTTTTAATTCCTTAAAAAATTATGTTATGATAATTGGGATTCAATACGATTTTGTAAAGAAGAAAATTTACCTAAACTAGCTGTCGCCCAGTGGTCGAAATTCGACCAATTGTGTCAATATCTCTGGCAGGTTAAGTAACATGAAAATTTTATCGTGACATTCTATCCTAGGACTTTAGGGAGAACAGCAATCACACAGAACGGATCCAGATTCGGAACCTCTGTGTGATAGTTTCCTCGAAAATCCTAGATGTCGGTCTTACATCTCGCTTCTACAAATAAGTAACGAAATTCAAGTTTTTTTCAGATATAATTCATAGAACTTTATTTGTGTTCAAATTCGTAATTCTTAATTTAATATGACAACAATTCAACTGCTAATGGGCTACCCTACACATTTATTTTTTCTAACACCCCTGTATAGCTATAATTGCACTCAATTCTATAACATTTATTAAAATCCTCATTATAATAATTCCATCTCATTATATATTTCCACCACCCTGTATATGCAACTGCTTATAGACCACGCATAATATTTTTTAACATTTTTCAACCATCGGGTAAAGCATTCTGTATATGCCACTGCCTATGACCCACCATATTTACTCTTTTTGTTTATGAAATTTTTAATTATCTTCTGTAACTATAATTCTACTCCGACCTATATTTCAATCCTTTTATATATGGAACTCTTCGTGGTCTACTCTATAAATCAATTCCTATTCTAACATTTTTTATCACCATCCTGTATATCTATAATTCCTCTTACCCTATATTTCATCTTAACTATATATACAACTGCTTATGGGTTACGAAATGTTGCATCTCCATTTCCGCCACCCTGTATATGCATCTATGTATAACATTTTTTGCACCACCCTGTATAACTGTAATTTTACTGCACCTTCTATTCCAAGAACCCTGTAAATTCAACCGCTAATGGGCTTCCCTATATAATTATTTTATTAGTTATAATTGCACTCTACTCTATATTTTAAACACCCTAAATATGCAACTGCTTATGTGCGACCCATTAAAAAAATTATTTCTAACATATCTGGAATCGCCCTGTATAATTATGATATTCAACGATTACTTTACCCACTAAACAATAACAACGCTTGCATGCCACCTCCAGAAGTATATGCTCTAAGTGTATAATAGCATTGGTCTGTCTATATATAATTACTCAATGGTTTGAGTCTGGCGGCAGCGGCACGCGGCACATTCATTTGTTTGGCATTGACATTATTGACGTAAATAATGAATTTTTATTATATTTTATTTAATGAATGAACCAATATTATAAATTAATATTAGCATTCTGCACTGAAGGTCGTCAGTAGCTACTAAACAAAACAAAAATGAAGAAAATCGGTTGAGAAACAGAGGAGAAAATGGTACCTAATCGTTTTGTCTTAGCCTATTTATATAATATTTATATAATCTTTGCTGACAACAAAATAAGATACACTACTAAAAATAAAATATAGGCACATTCGGAGATAGTCTATATTAACCTGTTTATTTAGCAAACAAATAAATTATGAACAAATATATTTCACCCTGTAGAGCTACGCAAATTAATGTTATGTATAAAATTATTTTTAACCTAATTCCAAAAAGTTTTCACTCTCCTAGTAGGGAAGGTCTTGAGGTGGTCTCATATTTTTCTATGACGTGAAACATACCATAATTCAGAAAATGGACAAAAAGCATATATTAAAATTAGTATTTAATGAATCTTAATTCATCGGAAACGATCGATTTTGAATTGTATTCTATTAACGTAGATCCTAAGGTGATTCCATCTATAACTTAAAATATTCTGATTTCTACTAAATAAAATACAATAATTAGAATAAATAATAAACATCAATGAAGTGTAATTTAAACTTTTTTCACGAGTACGGAAATTTAACAGTCAACGATATTTAAAGGGAGAAACAGAACCCTGAGTTGAAACAAGAAAAAAAGTTTATTTATGTTATTTACGAATTTGCCGTTCATACTACACAAACTAATTCAAGAAATTCTAATTTCACTTTCACGAGCTAGCTTGGATTGTCTCATTGTCCATTTTGTATCAAAACGTCTATTTATATACAGTTATGTCTTACTGGAAATCTTCATGTTAGAGTCTAGATGTATATTTCAAAAATTCCAAACGTTTGTGAATCCAAGTCAGAATCCCGTATAAAAATTGTATTAAAAATGTTAATTTAAAATTTAAATGTTTTGTACTTGTTAATTTCACAACACTGCCAAATGTCACAAATATCTACAAGGGTAAAGTAAAAATAAAATGTTCAATATCTTAAAATGGTAAAATATAAAAAAGGACAAAATTTCCAATAATATCAAAATGTTTATAACATCAAAAATATCAAATGTCAAAAATATAAGTTCTACCCAAAATGTGGAAAATGTCAAAATAGCTAACGTGTAAAATCGGCGTTCGTGTTTCCTCCTGTCGACATTAGCGATCAAATTGCCGATTCAATTCTATCTCTGGCTACACTAAATAATTATACTAATGTTTGTCTTCAACATTATCTATGTTTCCCAACCAAGTGACGGCTTGGCGCTGGACTCTACTCTTTACCACAATCTATAGGACTTGCTAGTTGTCGTTTCTCATTCTCATTATTGATCTTTTCTCTTGTTTATGCATTTTCCCAAAACACCCCTTTTCATGATTTTCCCAAATCGTACAAATCTCTTAAAATAAAAAAAAATACGAATATTAAATCAAAAATAGGTATTTAAAATATATTTGAAAATTTCGGAGTTTTGGCTGACACCGTTCCTGCTAATGGGTTGATCTTTTTCGTTGTTCTAGTATATTATTGAGAACTACCGTCTTTTTTTACTCACCAACTCACAACTCAATTTCACTAGCTACTTTTCTAGTATATTACACTTCAGTATCAGCTTTCTACTACGTTGCTATCTACTACCCTCATTGCTGCTGTACGCCCGCCGGTTTTTGTACAGATGATTAATTTCTAGAATGAATCCTTATTTTAGTAGTGTAAAATGAAATATTATAACACCATTCATCCCAAATATCATACTCGTACTGACTTTTTGGTCTATAAGTCCCATGGTAGCTGTCAGGAAGAACAGCCGTGTCGTCTGCGTGCTTTATATTATTAAGGCATTCACCATTCATATTAACCCGCTCTTGCATGCCCTCTAAAGCAGTTTGAAATATTTTCTCTGAGTTTAACTTGAGAAGTATGAGCGGGACAGTATGCAGCCTTGCCACATTCTCTTTCTGGTAGAGATATTATGTCACAAATCTTATTTCCCTGCCATTTTAGCTCTTTGGGACCAGTACTAGGTCGCAAATACCGAATTCTCCTTTCCGCTGATGTTAGTTATTTTAAATGACTCGATCAAAGATCTTTTGAAAGTTACAATTACCTATAGCTTCTGCATATTTGTATCAGAACTTATAGTATAAAAATTGCCTATCTTGTTCCGAGTCTGCTACCAAAGCCATTGTTTATTCTAGTCAGTCACTAGGGACTCGTCGTTTCATAACTGCAGTTAAACAGATCAAGCAATAGTGTTAACAATTTTCTGGCATCCGTTTTAAAATCTCCCCTGGTGTTTTGTCTGGTCAGCATGCTTTGCCATTTTAAGCTGTTTTAGTCTATGTTTGACCCCTTCTGTAGGTATTGGAGGTATGAACAATTTTTATGATAGGTGTTCCTGGTTCATCATCAAATAACTCTTTTTTGTATTCTGTCCATCTGTTACCTATTTCTTGTGGTCGGCAGTAAATTAAACACATCATGGTGTTTTTTAGACTTTCTATTTCTGCATAACTTTCTTCAAGCCAGTTATCAAGATAAATATCTAAAAAATCTAAAATTAACGTCAAAATTTGATTCTACCGATTAAAAACTAAAATTCAGGATGAAAAAATTAGATAAAATCAGCGGATTAATAAGTTAAAAAAAAGTGTGGGATTCATTTGAGACTGAACGATAGAAGCGAGAGCTTCGTACAAAATATAATTCCCGTTTCTCGTTATGTCCTTGTGTCTGTTTTTCTTTCTTTGTGTCATTCTTAGTAATGGATGTAAATTTCAGAAGAATTAAAATAATTGTCACTATTTTGCTACGATTCAAGTATTAATCCTAATGTGTAATTTATTACTTAATTTGAACATAACTGCAAATGAACATAAGTTAATTTTTAATTAAAATATATAATTTGTTGAATTATAATAATTCAAACCTACTTCATCTATTGAATATGCAGGTAATATATAACGAGGTCAGTAAAATTATTACCAGATTAAATTATCGGAAGATAATATTTTAAATATCAAACCATCTCCAAACTGTCCTTCAAAATAGTTGTTGTAATTAGTTTAATCTAATACATATTTAAAAAAAGTGTCTGTCAAAATGCATTAAATTGGGGTGGCACTGATGTGGCAAGACCAGGTCATCAATCCACTTGATCGGTGGAAGCCGCCGATGAACTACATATTGGATGTAGCCAATGACTACTAATATAAATGGACCCGGCACTCTCATATATAACACTTTATTATTGTTTTTTTACAATTATAGAAAATAATCACTAATTTTTAAAAAGTTTTAACCCCAAAACACTTTATCAATTACGAAGTTAACCTCAAATCAAAATGTAAATAACCAAACTTTCGCTATTGCCTGCTGAACATAAACGGCGTAAAATATCGCCGTTCAGGCCACCAGTCAATGCGTACATATATCTAGATTTACGTCTTAGTGGTTACAATGGAAAGAAGTTTGGCATTGTTTACTATTTTCCGGCAAACATCTTTCAACCTATTTATATTATTAGTCATTGAATGTAGCTCATTGGAACTCGCTCCTAATCCAGTAAAATAGCCTCTTGCTCTCTTTATTGCCCTTTCTTTTTAGTCTTGGCATGATATTTGTGAACTGCAGGTTACCTTCAGAAGTATAAGCTTTCAACTGGACACCTTCCCAGTTTAATCCCCACGTAGGTTTGAGATTGTTGACTCTACCATCTCTAAACTTGGTAACGTTGCACACCAGTTTATAAAGCAAAATTTAACTCATTTTCGGACATTAAATTCAACAGCAATTCGCTTATACCATTACGTCAGTAACAGTTTATAGATAATTATTGCTAAGATTATAATAATAATATAATAATAATAATAAATACCCGCAACATTACGAATTTCTTTTGTTTTTTGAAATAATAATTAAAAGTAATTAAGGAATCGTAATGCCGTTTACAGAAAAGTTGTAGAGAATAAGAAATCTTTCTTAATGAGTGTTTATACATCCTGATTGGATCATTTTCTAACGACTAAACTCAGAAAACCTGGTCAAAAGTGGATTTTTTTCAAAAATGTATAACTTTCTTGTAACTAATACTGAAATATTAGACATCATCAAAACGATAGTTTATGATATTAAGTTTATATGCGCTCACGATGGATTCTATTGAATAAGTAGTTTTTGAACAATTCGAATTTAAATAATTTAGAGAGCTATATTGCACATCCTACCGTATTAACGAGACTAGCCCGAACGAGATATACTAAAGATATTTTCATAAATTCCATTTCGATTTGTCTTTCTTGTTTTTTTCGCTATAATGCAGAGAAGTTGGTTTACAATAATGGTAAACATTGCATTAAATGTACGAATATGCGACAGCCAGCCAGCGGTGCACTGACAATAGCTGTCAAGGCACATGAACGGATCTAGAATTTTCTTAAAGTGGCGGCATGAGATGAAAATTATGGTAAATTTTATTGTTATGTTTTTTAGCGGTTGATTGCGTTTTTATTTACATAACTATTGCCTGTTCATATTGGTCTATTTTTTCATTGGTTTATTAAGTTAATGCTTACCTGTATACAGTATATTAATTAAATGACTTTTTCCCACTAACTGGATACGCCACTGTCAAAACATCGGAGGGTCCATTGTTTAAGCTAAATTTTAAAAGCAGTATTAATACATTTTACGGCACTCTAACAAAAATCCAAGATATACGAAGTGAAGTTCATTTATAAGCTTTCAAAATATATTTTCCATACCGCTATCCAACTATTGTGGTTAATACGTCCTGCAAAATATTTCTACAAATTATTTAAATTGCAATCCTGCAAGATCTGCTGAATGTACAATATCGATCTTCAGGGTTGTCAATCTCAATGTTATAAGTTCATTATCACTAGGAGGCAGATTAAGGTTGCAGCTGATATTACAACCAAGTTATGAATTTTTTTAAATCACTCACTTTACATCTATTTTTCCAGATTTTCTTTATAAAAAATGCTGAGATCAAAATTAATAAACATTCATTTTGAAGATTTCTGATTCTCTACAATTGTTATATTGTCGGCATTATGAACAGATCATTACTTTACACTATAAGCAAAAAACGGCATATTTTAAAAAATTATGTCAGTTATGACTTATAAACTATTATTTACGTGATGGCTTATGCGGTTTGCTGTTAAATATTATGTCACCTAAAAATCTCTATTGACATGTGTATTGTCCTTTGTTGTGGTGTTCTGGCATTTGACGTATGTCAAGTATCTTTTTTAAAATATCACAAATAGCAATTTGAAAAGTTAATTAGAGCAAAAAGGAGATTTTATGCAGGTTATTTGATGTTGATTGGATGTTTATATTTGTTTATATACTAAAATTTATTGTTTTTTATATAACCGGAGAGGCTCTTAATATATGACCTAGTCCGAGATTCTTACACCGAGGACTGAGTTGTATGGGTATTTCAGAGTCAAAGAAGTGTCGTGTCGGTCGGAACTAAATACATTTTTTTCATTTCACTACCCTACCAATCTGTTTTCATATTCGTAACCGGAGAGGCTCTTAATATATAACCTTTTCCAGGTTTCTTACACCGAGGAACGAGTTGTATGGGCATTTCAGAGTCAAAGAAGCGTCTTGTCGGTCGGAACCAAATACATTGTTTTCATTTCACTACCGAACTCATTTATTTTCGTATGTGTAAGTGTGGGCCTTCGTGTGAAGAAACTTTGGCGAATTTCACCTGAAGGAAGAGATCAGTGAGCACATTTTACTAGCCGTGTAGGAACTTTTACCATTTTGAAGTTGTGAATTATACCAACAGGATACTCAACAGGCATCCTATTTATTTCAATACTTTTCACTTAGCTTTATTTAACTTAACAACTCCATTACAAGCAATAATATGGCAATAAATAATTTCATAAAGATATCAGAAAATGAAAAGTTATTTTATTTCATTGTCATAAATTATACATTAGTATATTTCAATCTTCTAATGAATATTTCAACAGACTCCATTTACATTTCACGTGATAACGCAACGTTCAAATGGCACTAATTAATTGCATTTGATGCTTGAAAGGTTTACGGCCTACGTTCAACCGTTCGGTATTGTATCTAAACTATTAGTGTGTAAGGCCTTAATGGTTATGAAACCGAAAAGATATGCCAGCAAGATGGCACATGTGGACGGAAATCGCTTGTTAAATATGAATATTTTTCCATTTATAAATGTTGTAGTTCGAGTTAATTAAAGTTTATTGCCCTATTTTCCATTGAATATGAGTCATTTAGTGCACAATACCTTTTTAGTTACACCTAATAATGATATTGGCCTACACTTGAGTCATTTGCATGGTGTAATTTATGGTAAATGAAATTTAAATAGTCTATTCTGTGGTAATTATTTGATGTTTTGACTGTTTTGTGCTTCGGGATTTGTTCACGAGATATCCTTTTCGATTCGTTAACTATATGTTGGTGATAGAGATAGTTTCCAGATTTGGGTCCATGTTGTTTCTTCGTTTTTTCTTTCCCTCTGATAACGACAGTGTTACGCTTAGTACACGAGGCAATAGAGCAAAACAGAAGGCATTTTGGGACCTAGAATTTAATAGCAAATCGCTTATACTTGTGTTTTTATTTTGCTTTTGACTTGTATCATAATGCAGTTAATGGAAAAGTTGTAAAGAATCAGGAGTTCCTCTTAAAACTCTCTGTAGCCTGGATTATATCGGTTATCTGCCTGGTTGTCTAGGTTAACCTCTGAAATATATATATATATATATATATTAAACATGGAATATTATTTATATATTGCAATATAATCCGTGGGTTCAATGATTTAATTGTCTTTATTCTGCCAAACTAACTCATTATTTACGACACAAAACTGAATAAAATTGAAACAGCTTATCGCTTCGCCTTGTCGTTTAAATTCAGGACACAATCACTGTCAACTTCTCCCCTCATACCACAGTCGGCCTTAAATAGGATCGTTAGAGATACCAGAATTCGATGGTATGTAAGTACTGCCAGAGTATGCGTATTCGGTTCGAGAAGCACCTTGAACTCAGTTTTTACATTAATCGAGTTTTCGGGGCTACTATTGTTGAGGCTTTTTTTTTATTTTCAGCTGGTTTTGTCTCGAATTCGCAACTTTTTATCAGGATTTTTGGCGGCACAAAATGTATATTATAATAATATGATATCAGTGTAAAGGTAACGACGTCACTATAATCGGACAATTTTGAAGTTGACGTTGTTTTGAGTCATTTTGTCGTTTTTACCTCGAAGCGGCTATAAAAGTGTATTAATATTAAGTAAAATAAGGGAAAATTACGAGTGAATCGTATGTCTAATCTTTCGAAAATTATTTTAATTTTCGGAAAATAAAACATGTTTTGCTTTGATGTTTGTTTTCTGTACTGAATGACATCGTGAATGCCCAAGTGTGTGTGTATTCTAGTTTTAAAATGTAATATGTAGGACCAGATATTAAACAGGCAGAAACCAAGACAGAAGTTACAAAAGTTAAGAAAACCATGAGTCGTCTCAATTTTTAACACACTTCAAAAAGAAGGAGGTTCTCAATTCGTCTATATATATATTTTGAATATTAATTTGGGATTTTCATTCCTCACAATGGTTTCTGAAAAATATAGATAAGTTAAATAATTGAAAATCAAGTTGTAGTATTTAGGAGCAGTTTGTGCAAACTGCCCTAACACTAGTTGCTTTCTTATAGAAAAAAGTCTCGCAGGATTAACTGTGACAAGGTAGGTCTTCGGATTTGTCAACTAGTTTTCCTGTATAAAATTTTTGGAACACGTTATTTTAAAACTCAATATAGTTTGGCGCTGGGCAGAAGCTAATTGTAACATTAAAAAAGGATAGATCAGTTGTCGGTCTTTAGTTTTGCAGGAAAACTAAAAGTAAAATGAAAAAATATTTACAAATGATTTTCAATGAGTAGCATATGTGTTTGTAAAGAACATTTTCCAGATGATATCTATTAGTGGTTTTTATCATGAACACAATGGAGAAAACAGTCCTAACCTATTACTATATATCTTAAATGAAAAAAAGCATTGAAAGTATTTTTCATTAAGCATTTGTTGGATTACACACTGAGTGATATATAATTACAATTTTTAAAAGAAATTTTGTCAACTGTAGCTGAAAAATTTAATTAACAAAACGTCATACGTACCTCTGCAGATTATTTAAATTAAGAATTAAATTACACATTAGGATTAATACTTGAGTCCTAACAAAATGGTGAGAATTATCTTAATTTACCACAAATATATATCCATTAGTCAGAATGACACAAATAAATAGAAACAGAGACAATGAGATAATATTTTAATGTATTTATTTATTTAATTATTTAAGTAATCAAAAGGGAAAGCCCCAATAACAGATTATAATTTTCACAATTTACATAAAACACTAAGTCAAATAATAAAGAAAATAACCACTTATAACATTCCCAAACAATAAAAATATTTAAAAAATGAACCTAAAACTGCAACATTCTGTAAAATACACCAATAAGTACAAAATATTAGCAACTAAAATATAATCATAATCAAAAATAATCTAAAATATTTTAATAATTTTCCTGTAAAAACTACCTGAACCTTCCGCCCAAATATCCGTATGCCCTAACTCATTATAAAACATACACATTTTATTTAATAGAGCCAACTTTACCAAGTTAGTCGTCTCCGTCGTGTGTGATTTCTATTAAAATATTGTGGTACCAACAAAGAGATTCTACCAAGAAGTTTAGAGCAGTCTATCTCGTTTTATTGTAGTTTGTATAAAAACAGAACCGATGCCATTTTCCGTCTACTTTCCAGCTTTTTAAATTTAAATTCATTAGTTAAAGTTGAATTTGGTAAACTAAATAAATATTCACCATATTTTTTGTAATAGATAAACCATAAACACTTTTTTTGACCAATTAATTGCAGCATATTCGACGATACTCGTTATGTAAGCGTTAAAAAATTTTATTAATGTGCTTAGTCTATTAAACATACAAAAATTACGAATTATGAACCCTAGCATTTTATATGCTTTTTTGACGACATAATCTACATGATTATTGAATGAAAGTTCGTTGTCAAAAATTACCCCTAAATCTTTAGCCTGTAATAGTAAAGAATCAGCAATATGACATATATTTTAATAGATTTTAAAATCATCAGCAAAAAGTTGACAACGTGAATGTGATATGGCTTTAGGTAGATCACCAATAAAACAAAGAAATAGTAACGGGCCCAAATTCGAGCCTTGAGGGATTCCCGATATTGAGAAATATATTTTAGATTTAACTCCTCTAAATACCACATATTGCTGCCTTGTCTCTAAGTAACTGTTGAACAGTTTTATCAAATTATTAGTTAGACCCATCCCCTGTAGTTTTAGTAGTAGTACTAAATGTTGAACTTAGTCGAAAGCTTTTGCAGTCAGTGTATGTGACATCTATTTGCCCAGCGTTTCCTACATAAAATGCGCTTTGAGCAAAATAGTTACAGTTGATCGTTTTTTTTTTTCATAAATCCGTTCTTTAGGAATAATTGGGGATACATGAGAGTAGACTTTCTCATATAGTATCATTTCAAATATCTTACATGCGGTCGACAACATAGCAACGGGTCTATAGTTTTTTATGTCATTCATTTCACTGCTTTTAAAAACTGGGACAACTTTTGTTATCTTCCATGCAACTGGGAAAATACTCGATTTTATTATACAGTTAAATATTAATTTCAGTGGCTCCATTAATAAATGAATACAACCCTTAAATATGTAAGCGGTATATTGTCAGGACCAGATTACTTTTTAGGCTTAAGTTTTTGTGCAGCATGGCTAATATCAGTGTCATTGATTTCTGTGGCTGCTAACATTTCGGTTATTAGGCAGCTATAATCATTCTGTTATAATACGATGGGTAAAATCTCTTCATTGGTACCGTTAACGGGACACTAACATTAAAAAGATTGTAAACAATTCCATAAAAAATATCCACAATTTGCTTTACTTCTTGCATGCTGCTCATCTCGGTCCAGTCTACTGCTTTCAACAGATTGTACATTAATTGAAAGTCCGCCTTTTAAAAATTATATTGAGGGTTAAATGTTCTGAATGTTTTTGGTTTACAAAGTTTAAGCTCACCATATAGTGCTGGATGATCGACATGATCAGCTACAGGAGGAAAATCACATTTCTCATGATTTTTATAGCGTGGTTACTTAAAATCAAGTCCAAGTACCTGATACTAATCAAATAAGCAGTTTCAAACAATTAATGGTCATATCATAGTTATAAGTAACTTCAGTGCTACCTCTTTATAACGTTTGTTTGTCTCAAGAATGTTGTTATTATTAAATCTCTTCGATAATTCCATCCTAGTTGATAAGACCAAAACAAACAAACGCAAGGTGTTAAATTTTACTATATAACACGAAACTTCTGTTTATTGTGTCTTTGCTAAGACCGCCGGTTTTCACCTTAATTACAACAAAGCACTTGTCTTACCGCGGCCGTTTTGCCCTTCTCTACGGCCGCATTTCGTGTCTCCTTATCAACTTGTTCTTCCTACAAACTCATTAGTACAAAGGCCCTTCTCGTCTAACAACAATACACCTTTCTGGGAGCAGAAACGGCGTTGCCGCTGTCTCAGTAATAAGGTCTTAGGACCGAAAGATTATAGCCAAAGGCAGAGTGCTTCAGAGTCTTTGAAGTAGTGTTGTCAATACATTAAGAATGCTGCCCTTTCAGAGAGGTGCGATTACGGAATTTGTTTTTATAGATGTGGAGTTTAGTTTATTATTATTAGCTTAAATGACTTGCAGACCGGTTATGTTATTTTAGTTTATTTTTTAGTTTTATGGTTTTAAAAATATGTCTGTATTTTTTGGAATTTAATATAGTATATAATAAAAGGAAAAAGTTTAGAAGTTGTTTAAGCATTTTTTAGATTTGTTGAATAAAGATGAAGTTCTGAATCTGATCTGAGGAGTGTTCGTAAATCTTTCATTTCATTTCACTGAATTTAAATAGAAATCAATTTATTATATAAATTTCTGGGACCGCCAATCTTTGACGACTTGGTTATATTAAATTTTTGGTTGTATCCATTAATTGTACACTTGGAATTTAATGTGCTTATGCAAAAAAACTGAGTAAAAATATTTTCCCCAATGGGTACGTAGATTCTTCCCGGACTATTAGTAAAATGCCTTGCTTGCTGGAACTGGAGGAACAATAATTTTATTAAAAAAAAACGACTTCAGCTGACTTAAAATAAAAACCGGTTAGAAACCGTGTGCAATCAATCACTATTTTCAGACATTTTGGGATGGATGCGGGGGTTGTGAATGTCCTGAAGGAATATTGTGGAAACCGCTATATGACACGATCTTAAGGTTGGCTCTGCCAGAGGGATGCGTCAGCCTGGCTTTTGCAGACGACTTGTTAATCTTCGTGAGGGCCAGGGGTCTGGATGAGATGGTGGCTAAGGGCAACGAGTCTTTGGCTATCATCAGGGAGTGGTTCGATAAGAACCATCTAAAGGTAGCTCTTCAGAAGACGGAATGCGTCATTCTGAGGGCTCCTTTGGGATGAGGGGAGGCATTGCCTTCTCTTGGGCCGGGGTGAGGGTGGTCTCTAGGAAATTTATTAACTGTATGGGGATCACCCTTGAAGACTCATCTTGAATGAGTATATTCGAAGGTCTACCAGAAAGCCAAGGAGGTGGTGGCGGTATGGAAAAAGGTTATGAGAGTGGGAACGTATGCGCGCATGATTCAGGGCACCTATAGACAGATGCTTCTGCGGGTGACGTGTGCTTACCGGACGGTATCCTACGAGGGGCTGTGCGTCATCACGAGGCAGCTGCCTATAGGAATCGAGGTCGATGAAAGGAGTAGGATCTTTGAAAGGGTTCGAGAGGGGGGAGGATCGAGTGAGAGTGAGAAAGGAAGAGAGGGAGACATCCTTAGATGTATGGGAGAGGGACTGGAGAAGTGAGGATGAGGGAACGGCGTCCTGGACGAGGAGGCGTGTTCAGATTTAAGAGGAAGGAGGATGAGTTTACAGTTTAATGTGGACAAGTGGATACCCCTGAACATACTTTCTTTGAGTGTGAAAGATGGCAGGGGTATCGTATCGTCATTCATCTGATGACGATAGCAGACACAGCTATCGAAACGTTGTGAGATCAACCACTTCAAGACGATGGAAGTCCAAGGAAACTTAAATCATCTAAATTGCCCCAGTCGTTTTTGAATAATCGCTAGTCATAAAAAAGTTGCAGACGAATTGATAACCTCCTCCTTTTTGGAAGTCGGTTAAAAAGATTCGGCATGTTTCCAACATAAGTAGACACACTGTATACATGACAAATTAAGGATCTCTGGTTTTTCTGACATTTGTTAATTAACATTTACATATAATTTTATCCAAATTAACCGACTTCCAAAAAGGACGAGGTTATCAATACGTTGGCACGTTTTTTTTTATTTATGCTCAGTGATTATTCAAAAACGAATTGTACAATTTTGATGATTTAAATTGCATTGTATTAAGGATTATTGCAGAAAGGTACCATAGAATTTTCTATATCGTGAGATATACGGTTTTCCAAAAAATCAGAAAAAAAAACAGTAGGTATGGGTCTACACTTACAGTGAATTTTAATGAATTTACAGTTTTCTCTAAAACAGGTCAATCTATTTGAATATTTAAATTCGATTCTACAAAGAGATGTTCGACGTTGATTTGTTATAATTTCTATAATCTAAAATATACCGTTTTTCTGAAAATCGGATAAATTGTGAAAAAAAAACGGTAAAAATCAAGGTAAATGTCACATTTTGATCATAAATATATATGCCAGAAAATTATATGGTACAGGATGTTTGTAACGGTTTTCATTTATTTTGCATACATTTGCAAATATAACTTACGATCATTAAATGGAACTAATAAATTATTTAATACATCATTAACCAAAAATAGTCAAATACCACCAATAAGATAAGTTTAAAAATTTGCGGATGATAATAAATATCAGCACTCTACGAGTTTTGAGCCCAAGTAAATTAAAGACAATTAACAACTTTCTAGGAATTGGGTATTATATTTTTAAAAATAAAAATAAATAGAAAAGAACATTTATTACATTTTTTTTCAATGGATATGGCATATTGATAAAAAATGAATAATATTAGATACTATGTATGTAAGGCATTAGTACCGAAACACAAAATGCCTCAATATTGGTAGTAAATCTGTGTATTTGGGCGTTAACAAACCGTTTGTTAGCGCTTGTCAACAGACAGGTTAATTTGTAAATTTTTTAGGGATGATTTTAAGCAAAATAAAGCCTAGGTAGCATCACATTTAGTGTATAGTTATTTTACTGTTGATATATTAAACACTATTATACGATTTTATTATCGTATGTAATCGACCTTTTCTATACAGTATAGGTGGTAGGTGTGTGTGTGCGTGCATAGAAATTCAAGCATCAAGCAATGTGCGCAGTAATATAGGGCGAAATAAAATTACAGTTATACTGGTGGGTTTTAAAGCTCCACAGATAGAATGGTTGAAATATAAGGTGGAATTGAAATAAAATTACACAAGGTTGTTAAAAAAAAATTGTTGTATTGGATCGCACATAAGTAGTTGCGAATAGTAGCTGGTTGAAATAAGAGTGAAGTAAAACTATAGTTATACAGAGTGGATCAACGTTAAAAACATTGTTAAATAAGCATATGCAGTAAGGATATTTGAGTTACAGGGCGGAGGGTTAAAAAAATGTTAAAAATCAGTTGCATATATAGGATGATTGACATATAAGGTTGAGTGGGATTATAGTTATATAGCGAGGTAAAATTATAGGTATACAGTGTGACTTAAACAATAGAAAAATAGGGGCAGTCAATAGGGCGGAGAGGATTAATATTTACTAGCTGTCGCCCAGTGGTCGAAATTCGACCAATTGTGTCAATATCTGTGGCAGGTTAAGTAACCTGAAAATTTTATCGTGACATTCTATCATCGGACTTTAGGGAGAACAGCAATTACACGGAACGGATCCAGATTCGGAAGCTCTGTGTGATAGTTTCCTCGAAAATCCTAGATGTCGGTCTTACATCTCGCTTCTACAAATAAGTAACGAAATTTGTGTTCAAATTCGTAATTCTTAATTTAATATGACAACAATTCAACCGCTAATGGGCTACCCTACATATTTATTTTTTCTAACCTCCCTGTATAGCTATAATTGCACTCAATTCTCTAATATTTATTAAAATCCTTATTATAATAATTCCATCTCATTATATATTTCCATCACACTGTATATGCAACTGCTCATGGACCATGCATAATATTTTTTAACATTTTTAAACCATTAAGTATATGCCACTGCCTATAAGCCACCGTATTTACTCTTTTTGCTTATGAAATTTTTAACTATCTTCTGTAACTATAATTCTACTCCGACCTATATTTCAATCAGCATATATATGGAACTCTTCATGGGCTACTCTATAAATCATTTCCTTTTCTAACATTTTTTATCATCATCCTGTATATCTATAATTCCGCTCACCCTATATTTCATATTCCCTATATATACAACTGCTTTTGGGTTACGAAATGTTGCATTTTCATTTCCGCCGACCTGTATATACATCTCTGTATAATATTTTTGCACCACCCTGTATAACTCTAGAGTAGAATGCATTATAACTAATAAAATAATTATATAGGGAAGCCCATTAGAGGTTGAATTTACAGGGTTCTTGGAATAGATGTAGAATTACAATTCTACATCTATTCAATTCTACATCTATTCCAATAATAACGCTTGCATGCCACTTCCAGAAGTACATGCTCTAAGTATATAAAATCATTGGTCTCTCTATATATAATTAAATTGCTCAATGTTTTGAGTCTGGCGGCGGCGGCACATTCAGTTGTTTGGCGTTGACATTATGGACGTAAATAATGAATCTTTATTATATTTTATTTAATGAATGAACCAATATTATAAATTAAGATTAGCATTCTGCACTGAAGGTCGTCAGTACCTACTAAACAAAACAAAAATGAAGAAAATCGGTTGAGAGACAGAGGAGAAAATGGTACCTAATCGTTTTGTCTTTGCCTATTTATATATAGATATAGACTTATATAGGTATATTGGGTGACTAATACACAGAATCATATACAGGGTGGTTGCAATATATGGTAAATTGTAGTTACACTTATAGAAAGTGGTCCAAATAATAAAACGAATAAAAAAGTTAAAAATATGTGGAAAATATGCAAATACAAATTAGAGAGAGAGAGAGAGAGAAAAATAGCGGTATATACGAACACCCTAAAGTAATCAAAAGAGAACTGTATCTTAAATCAGATAAAAAAAGGATATACGTCAGAAAGCCAGTTGAAATTTGTTCTTTTTAAATATAAATTATTTCAATTACTTCTTTTAATGGATATATAGCGGATGCACCAGCGACAATTTTTTTCTTAAAATAACCAGTTTTTTTCGATTTTCAGTTAGTTCTTGTTGGCCTTGTGTCTATCGTGTGGATAACCGCAAAATTGTTTCTGAAGCCTTTATAAATAACTGCTTCAGTTTGCAAATTGACTTTTACAACACTATGTATTTAAATGTGAAACTGATATGGAAAAATGTAGGCTCGGAAAATGAATTCCCATCCGGGAAAGCTGAAACATTTGACTCGACGAATTTGAGGACAATAAAGCATAACAACGAAGCTAACTTTATTTTCCCAACGCCGAGGGAAATTTATATGCATACTACAAAAGGATGGATAAGAGAAACTGCTGCTTCTGTTGGCTCCGTTGCCGGCGCTGTTGCTCTTCAACCGAAAATTCTGCGTTCGTTCATTTTCTGCTATAAATTTAACTAAACAGACAACTGGCTGCACCTTTTCTCCGGTGCCGGCGGTGTGCGGCGTGGGGTGTTTACATTGTTGGCAGCTTTTCAACTCGCCTGTTTTTCTGTTGTTATCTGCATCAGAAAGACGTTTGCTCTTTTCTCGTTTTGCTGACGACGCTTTTTTGCGTCGCCGTGCCGCATGAACGTTGAAATGAATCAGTTGAGTTATTAGTTTAATATATTTTTTGTTGTGAAGAAAAGCCTGTAGTCTCATTTTTTATGCAGTTATAATCCACATACACTATGTACAGGGTGGGCAAATTTCGATTTTTATACAGGATAATTCAAATTCGACCCTCAGCAATGGTATCTCGAAAACAACAGGAGATATGGAGAAGTGTAAATGAGGCAAAATTTGCGCAATGTAGTCCATAGAAGAAAAGAGGTTTTTTAAATTTGAATTTTCTAAATAATTTCGAATATATCCGAGAAAAATAGGAAATAGATTTCGTATTTATTTTTTGTAGCGCTGTTTGACGAGGGAACATAGAACCAATATCACATTTTCACTTTTTCAGGTATACGATGACCTTTTCAGATTTGCCATCCGACGTTTCGTTATTTGGCTACCATCACCAACATTAGTTTTTCTAATGAATGTCACATTAGATTTTTACACAAAAAAGTAGATCATTTCATTCTGATTTCATTGATATACAACTTGTTATAATTTGCTTTCTTCAAAGCATTCAGATTTAAATAATAAATAATATCACCTAATTTTAACTGCAAACTCATAGAAGTAAATTATATGAGTATTAAAAACAAAACAAAAATATGGATTTTTTTGTTTTTTGCTTATAGTGTGAAAAGTGATATCATAATGCCATGGATAGAGAAATTGTAGAAAATAAGAAAATCTTCAAAACGAGTGTTTATAAATCTTCATCGCAGCATTTTTCATTAAGAAAAGCTGAAAACAATATAAATTGACTATTATAATAAAATTCATAACTTGGTTCTAATAACAAGTTAATCCTTAATCTTCCTCCTTAATGGTACTTTATAACGTTGAGATTAATAAGGCTGAATATCGATATTGTTTGTTAAGTTGATTTTGTGGAATTGCAATTTAAATAATTTGTAGAAATTTTTTGCAAAACGTATCGTCTTAACCACGATAGTTCCATAGCGATATACAAAATATATTTTGAAAGTTCATAAATTCAACCCAATTTGCCTATATTGGATTTTGTTATAATGCCAGGAAATTGGTTTCAAATAATAGTAAATACTGCCGTAAAACTACGAATATGCGACAACGAGCAAGCGGTTCACCACTGACAATATATGCCAAGGTACTTGGTCGTATCTGGGATGTTCTTGACGAGCGGGCATCTCGTGTTTTATTTGTGAAACGCTGGTTCTGTCAAAGCCGTAATTTATGTTTGCTGTGTTACAGATTAAAATTTAGTTATCCCATAAAAGGTAAAGAAAAATATCAAACTGAAAGTGCGGTGTAGTTGATTGTGAAAATACACCAAGAAAAAACCAAAATTACAATTATACCACTTTCTTGGATTTCCATAGCAATTAGAGATGAGAAAAAAATGAATTGCAGCAGTTCGACATCATGGGTAAATAAATTTGATTTCCAGGTTGTTTGTCATTATTGTATGTATAAAATTAATCATAACTGTTGTTCTATTAAGAAAACTGAGATTTTTTTTAAGCAGTGGGGCAATCCGTCTCAACCAGAAACAAATTCAATGATTTGCAGTGGTCAAATTGTTTGGGGAAAAAGTAAACAATGCACATAACAAAAGTTAGAATCCAACTATATTTCCTGCAATATGTATATAAAAAAGCAAAATCTTCATGATATTAACAATAGTCAGTAAATATATATAAGCAAAAAACAAATAAACTTATTATATATAATTTATTAGTAGATTTCACTAACGATGAAGTTTTAATGGACCAAGATAAAAAATTTGAAGTTGGAACAAGGATAATAAAGCAACAACAGATGCAAATATACATGTTAATTCACAAAGAAATGAATATTGATTATATATTATTTATAGCTTTTGTAATAACTAATAATAAAGAAGCGCTCATAAAAAAAATAAAAACAATGAGAATAAAAAGTGTTATTGATTTAAAAGAGTATAAATATAGATATATTACAGAAAAGATAGTTGAATTGTAAACTTTATGTATCTACATTGTTTGATTTTTCTGCTCCATCGAAATGAGCACAGCAAATCCTTGAATATGTTCCTGGTTGCCATGGCTTTTCATTTCTCCTGTAACTAAAAAGTTACTTTTTTCTTTATTCCTAAAAGAAAATATCAATTAAAAAATTAAAAATTATGTTAACCTTAAATTTCAGTTTATTTTGGTAAGAAAAGTATTTACGTGATTAAGTTTTCTGATTGCAAGAGTTATTGAATCTTATTTTTGTTAAGAGAACAACAATTGTGATTAATTTTATGTATTTAGTAATGACTAAAAACGTGGAAATTTAATTTATTGTCCTTGAAAACGAACTGCTGTAATCAATTTTTTCCTTCCTCTCCGATTCCTATAGAAATCCAGGAAAACGGTAGAATTGTAATTTTTGATTTTTCCTTGATGTATTTTCAAAATCAACTACACCGCACTTTCGGTTTGATTTTTTCTTCCCATTTTATGGGATAACTAAATTTTAATCTATAACACAGCAAACATAAATTACGGCCCTGACAGAACCAGCGTTCCACAAATAAAACACGAGATGGCGGAAATGTCTATTGTCAAAGATACTTTACTAGCGTATTGTATTATTATATTTTTTTCTCACCAGTTTATTTTCATAACTATTATCTGCGTATATTGGTCTATTTGTCCATTGGTTTATTAGGTTAACCGTTACTTGTATATTGTTTTCTGTCATTAATTAAATTCATTTTTTCCTCTGACTGGATCTGCCACTGTCACGACATCTGAGGAGAATTAAAGGTCTGTCGTTTAAGTCAAAATTGAAAAACACTAGTAATACATTTTATAGCAGGATAAGAAAAATCCAGGATGTACAAATTGAAGTACATTCAAAATATATTTTGCATATCACAAGGAAACTATCGTGGTTAATACGATACATTTTGCAAAATATTTATACAAATTATTTAGGATTTCCCGAACGGACTAAATTCGTTAATAAGGTGTGCGATGCAAAATGGCTCTCTTAATTATTTAAATTCCAGTTCATCAATAGCTACTTATTGAATAGTATCCATCGTGAGCCTATATAACTTAACACCATGAACTATCATTTTGACGATAATTATATTCTAGTTTTAAACGTTGTTTGTGGCATATTCTTGATTACTTTTATGTTTTTTTTGGGCAATAACACCACAATAGAAATAATATACGTCGTTTTATTTCTATTGTGGTATTATTGCCCAAAAAAACATAAAAGTAATTAGTTACCAGAAAGTTATAACTTTTGGAAGAAATTCGACTTTTTACCAGTTTTCCTGAGTTTCCTCGGTGAAAAATGAGCAATGAGCTTGAATAAACGCCAATCCAGAATAATTTCAAATTTTCTATAACTATTGACGGTGTTCGACAACAAACTTTTCTTTTGAAAGGTTGAATAACCTCGAGTACCTAAAAAGATATGCGTAGTGACGCACTCTAATGGTTGGTTTAGTAATACCGTAACCTGCATTGGAACCATTAGCATTAGAACCAACAAGTAGTTGGTAGCAACGCTCAGTTCGTGGCAAGGAAACCTGTGTGCGCAGTAGTAGTAGCGCGGTAATAATGTAGGAGAAGAAGGATAATGATGTCGACCTAGTCATAGTTTGTAGATTGCGAGTGTAGTTTTAAAGGTAGATATTTAGTTATTGGTTTTCAATCAGGTCATAAAGCATTTTGGGAATGTAGATCGTTGAAGGAAACAGTATTAGTACGTCGAAATAAATTGTGAAGAAAATTCATAAAACTTGTGGAAGTATAATTTTCTTGGAAAACAAATCAATGGCGTCAGTCAGCCACTGTAGTTTTTGAACATTGTTGAAAAGTATACTGTTGCAGAATCTTGTAACACTTAATCACTATATTGTATGGAGAAGATTATGATTATTATAACTTAATAAACTATGTTATTGTTGGAAAAGTGTTATTGATGTACCCGCAATTACGAGGGGAGTAAAAAAGAACTTCCCCTGTGCCTTCACATTGGGCAATAAGTTACTATTATTATTCTCCATTATCAGACCGAAACTGTTGCTTAAAATGCTATTGCTTGTCGGATTTATCATCGTATCGTTCGTTGAAGGTGGTAACGGATCCAGTCCCAACAGATCTAAAAGGTCTTGGTTATTACTATTTGAGATTGGTGCTTGAATCGTTTGCGCAGAAGATTTGATAATATCTAAGTCTATATTGTTATCTGTACCGCCTAGTAAGTCCAGTAGTGCATTCTGAGACAAATTTGAAAAGATTGTACATTCATTTATTTATTTTAAGTTTAACGTATATATTTATTAACTAATGAAGTTTCATTAACATAAATAAAATAATTTATGCAGCGAAAAGTAAGGAAAAGTATTTCCTGAACAGTATAAAACAACCATCATTCTTTACCATTTACAATATTTTCTAAAAAAATCGGGAATTAAATTCAAATAATTCAAAATACCGCGTGAACTGTAATATTATCGGATTTGAACTAACGAAAGGTGAAGAAACAACCTCTTCGTAAACATGTTCAGATTAAATGGGAAAAACATACTCTTCATAACTAGACGGTATTACGATTCCATCATAACGTATATACAAAAAACAAAAGAACATCGTATTTTTGAGGATTTTTATTACTTAAATAGTTTACTTCTACGAATTTGCTGTTAAAATCTTATCAATTAGTCTCTACAAACTGTTACTGACTTGATGATATAAACGAATTGCTGTTGTATTTTATGTCCGAAAATAAGTTTTAATTTTGCTCTATAGACTGGTGTATTACGGAAGTTTGTTCTCTTTTAACTATATGGGCTGCAATTTGTAATGATTGAATACTCTGTCCTTATTTTTTCGAGAGGACTTTGAACGGTAGAACATGTCATAAATTCATTAGAACCCAATTTGTAGAATATGTCGATTAACTACTGTAATGGGTACAGGTTTATGACTTAGATCAATCAAGATTTCCACATAGGTGGATAGGAAATTCGGGGCCAGTAATTTGGTCGACAATCTCCCGCCCTTTCAGTTCTGGATACTTTTTTGTGGGGCACTTTGAAAAATAGAGTGTATGGGGAACGGGAATATAATAAGATAGAAGAAGAACGTAGAGAAAACTCTTTACAGTTTTGGTCTATTAAAAGAAGAGATGTTATTAGGGCTATTACCAATTTAACTCGACCTGCTGGTTTATATGTTCAAGTGGAAGGTGGTCAGTTCTTTTTTATACATATTTCATTATAAATATTGGCCTTATTGTGCGAAAAAAAAATTAAATAGTGCTCTATGCGGCTGTTGTCTCTACGGATATAACTCAAAACTATTGAGCTGTTTTCGTACTGTTTGTATCAAATTTGTAATAAATTATTAAAATATCTCGTTTTTTTGGATTTGTGAAACTCATTGTGTTTGAAATTTGAGTACTCTAATTTCGCCTGAGAAGTACTTCGGTGGAGCCAAGGCCAACTAAGGTGATATAATGTGGCGTCCATAAGAAAAAAGTTAATGATGGAAAAACGAAGCGTCGGATGGCAAATCTAAAAAGAATGTAGCTGAAAATGTTATTTTGGTTTTGCGTTTCCGCATTAAATAAGTAAGTTTTAATAGTTAGTTTTAGTATGTCTGATTTTTAAATCTATATCTTCACTATTAACCTATAATAGATCTTTCTGATGCTTTTTTGTGAAACCAGTTTTCTTCATTGTTTGATAATGATCTATTTTGGGGGTTGATCTATTTGTTATTGCATTTATTTTTTAAAATATTTTTATCATTCTGTTATTGTTCACATCTATTCTATCTACTTACGTATTGTTTCAGTTAAGTTTGTTCAATCTTATTAATTTATTTTGTAAATATACAAATCTTTTTGTAGTTTCTGTGGAAGTCGTCAGTATACGGTTATTTTATATTTTTCGGGTATTTGCGGTTCATCTGCTCTACTATTCTTATTTTGTCAGCTTGAATTTATTTTTTGGTTTTTGGTTCCTTTCTGATATTTTTTACAGAAAAGAATTTTCTAAACAAATTTTGTTTGAAGATAAAGACAAATCAATTACCTGAAAAAATATTAATGCAATAAAGGCCAGTTTGTTATTAAATTCAAATACTGATGATTGTTAGGTATAGGCCAACAAATCCATTTATAAACAGTTCCCGACTTCATTAAATCTCTGAATTCCAAATTCCGCCGATGTTGTCAGGAAAATGTATTTTCCACTTAATTAGATGTTTAATTAAATATTCGTTGATAATTAAATATTGAAGCGTCACCCCTTTGTCATTCACTTAGAAGATTACTTCCATCGTTTGATTCAAATTTATTAAATTTATTTTTTAGTGGAATTTTTGCTGTAGTTCAACTTTTTGGTAGTAATGTTTTCTATTTTGTCTTGATAATGAAACATAAAAATTTTCAACACATAGTAGATAGTAAATTGGTCGGCATTATGAGAAAAATTAGATAGTCGTCTAAATTGTGAAAGTATGGTATTAAAACCCAAATCAGGAATGAATTCATTAGAATCACCATAAATAGTCACTATGTTATAGGAAAGACATTGAGTAAATAAAAATTTTTAGTATACTTTTGCATTTATGATTATTATTAAAACATAATTTAAAGAAATATTTTTTATATATTTTCCTACATGCTTTTAAGCTGCCTTCTGAAATTATGCGTTAGTATACGTTATCCCGAAAAAACTGGAATCCAGCGGGATTACAAGTTTTTATTCAGAAAACATTGGGACTGAGAAAATGTATAGGAGAAATGCAGTCCCTAGCGATAACTGTTGATTATACAGTGTGGAACAGCCAAACAGCCAAATGGAATAAATTCGATAACAAATAAAGGAGGGATTGTAGAGAAGAAAAAAAAAGACTTATATAGGGTATGTCATGTGACAGTGGCCAGTACCAACTTCCTTATTTTAAATGCAAGCCCCTGTATATTATTTATTTTTTTGATTCTCCAGAAAATTCTAGACATAATTCATGTACAATGTCGTACACCTATCTTCAACTGTTTCGGAAATATTAAGTGTTTTCAGATTTATTACAAAAATTGACATTAAAAAAAAGAAAATTATTGTATTTCACAAATTCGCTACATTACACTCAATTCTCAATTCTTAATTCCCGTTTAGCTCTCGATATTGAGATAGTAAGCAAAAACCATTCCTGCGTTCCTTTTTACTGATTTGCAAAAAAAAAACAGTTTTGTTTATTTTCGTCAACACTCATAGTCTTAGCATATTATTGTCTGCCTGCCTGACAGTGGTGGTCAGCGTCAATGTTGTTGTCATTTGAATTTCGTTAACTCTTCGTAATAATATCAGAAAAATGGTTCATTTAACAGAAATGCACAAAATAACCATTCTACAAGTGATTTGGTATGGAGATAACATACGGACACAAATGGAAGTTTCTAGCTTATTTCACGAACAAATGATGGTAAGGTTAGATAACAATGTGATCCAATTAGAAGATGTTTTGCTTTCTGATGAGAGCACACGGTCATGTTAATTGTCAAACTTGCCGCTGTTGATCTAATGAGAATCCCCACTGGATGACAGAGAAACATACGCAATATCCTGAAAAAGTTACTGTCATAGCAGGAATTGTTGGAAATCATATCGTAGGTCCCTTTTTCATTGATGGTAACTTGAATAGAGAAAAATATTTAGAACTGCTCCAAAATAATGTCGTGCCAACTTTGACAAACTTTTATCCTGATCCGGCAGTAACTGAACCAAATTTTTCCAAATCGGTGGATTGGATCGATAGAATGGATCTCCTGATTTGATAACATTGGACTACTTTTTGTGGGGATGTGTCAATAGTACTGTATACAAAACTAAACCTCTCAACTTGGATGACCTAAAAAAACGAATCGCGCTTGCGAGTAGATCAGTCACGTCTGAGATGTTGAGTAACGTTAGAAGACATTTCTATACTAGCTTAGCATGTTGCCAAGACGTTCTTTTTTTAATGTTAATTTTTGCAATAAATCCTAAAACACTTAATATTTCCGAAACAGTTATAGGGCATTGTACCTACATGAATTATTGTAGAATTTTCTGGAGAATCCAAAAAATAAATAATATCCAGGAGCTTGCATTTAAAATATTGTATCGAAATTTCCTTAAGCCGGCCCTGGTTTCATTCCAGTACGACACCGATCGCTTTTAGGACAAAAAAATTGTTCTCGAAATGGCTCGGCAGCTGTAGAATTGATGTACAAGAGTTTTCGATGCAGGTTTTAAAAGGAGCGATCCATAATCGCGGCAGTTAGTTAGTTGAATCAGCTGTTGTATATATTTGATGTAAATAAAAGTTCTAGAAAGTGGTAGTGAATAATTAGTTTTTAAATTTTAATTGAACCCACGAAATTTATAACAATATAAAGTTGGTATTGGCCACTGTCACATGACACATCCTATATATTTTTTTTGAAAAAATGCGCATTTAAAAATACAAATCGACATGTCCAAGCGTTTTCCCCTACAAGCTCTCCTTTATTCGTTATCGAATTTATTCCAATTATCTGTTCCACACTGCATTGGAAGATATTTTCAACAGGAATGATTTGACATATTTAGTAAAGTAAAATTTTAGATTTAAGCAAATTCAAGAAGTAGTTTTAAAATCACTGTTAATCTACCCCAAGCAAATAGTTAATTTCTAATTTTGTTTCATTTTAGCACATTGTTGTCAAACAATTATCAGCAACGTTGTTATCTCCGTTCAAACTTCTTTTTCGTTGTACAAGTTTGATAGTGTTTTATAATGTTCGGCTCTATTCATTATTTATGATATTCTAGTAGATAGCTTTTACAGTTTACAGTTCTTCAGAGACTAACCACAAAGAGCTACAGTTTTGTTTTTTTAGTATACCTATAATAAAAGTTTTTTATTATCTACTTGAAATCAGTAAGTTCGCTGATAAAGTTGGTGGTTTGTTAGTATTCTTTCAGCTTTCTTCATACTTTTATAGCTTCTCTTTTGCTCTTAACTGTTGCGGCAAAAATGGCATAAAGTTTAACGTGATAATGTAATAAGAGATGAAATTTTTTTGCGTAAACTAATATACTTATTCGGTCTTTAAAAAAGTATTAAAGCCGGTTAATAAAAATTTCTCGTTTCTGCATTATTCTTCATACTCAGCGACATTAAAAAGCAATGAGTTCTAAAACTTTCTGATATTATTGGTGGTTAGTTCAGTCTTATACAGGGTGTGTGATAAAATAAGAAAAAATATATTTATTTTTCGTTCTTTACATTTTTTAGTATTTAAGAAAATACATCTTTTTGTCTCTTCAATTGTTTTGTATCCTCCTATATGTCGAGGGAAAATCCTACAACCACGATAAATAAGTAGGCTTTGAAATAAGTTAAAGATAATACCCAAAATTGGAGAAGAGTAGGCATCTTATGTCGAAGGGGCACAAATTAAATTCAAGATCGAAGTCCAAAACTTGTGGCCTTCTTGGCTGATGAGTGGTTAGGAAAACAAGGCAATCTAGTAAGAGTCCGAGAGAGAAAGACCTCAACCTCAATTTGATGTTGAGCGACATATACACCGAACAGTAGGCGTTATGATATGGGGTGTTATTGCACAATGGAAGTAGGTCACCTTTAATCTTTGTTCGAGGCTACATGAGAGCACAACCTTATCTTCATGAGGCAGTGGATCCCATACTTCAACAAGACAATGTTCGGCCTCATGTTGCTCGGGTTAGTTTAAATTGTTTTGAAGAGACCCATATGAAGCTGTTGCCATGCCGCCCAGATCCCTCGATCTTTCGGCCATAAAACATGTTTGAACTATGATGGTAGAAGGCTCGGAAATTTATCCTAACCTCTACAGACTTTGGAGGTTGTTGTTGACATAAAATACTGGTAGCTTGGGATAGTATTCCTCAAAAATAAATGAACCGCGTTATTTGATTAATGCCAAGACGTGTTGGGGAGTGTATAGATAACTGCGGTGGGTGGAAACATTATAAACAAACTTCTGTATAAAAAAATTAAACTCCTTGGTATTTTTTATTCAAATTCATCTACTCCTTACTACAGAATCTGTTTTACCAAAACAATATTATATTTAAACATCTCCTCTGTGTTGCGATTTCTTTGTCAGGCAGTATAGTTGAGATAAATTTGTAAAAGTGGGTAGGTGTTTGGAATGTCTTCGATGCACATTCCATAGAGAATATTCAAAAAAATGTATGAATTAGATGTTGCGGTTTTAGTTCAATGCTGGTTCAATGCAAGTATATAATTGACGAAGGACCTTTAGCGGAACAATCAATAAACACGTGCCGTCACATAAACGAACCACCAAATAAAAGTTATCACTAACCTTTTATGTCGAAGCTCTGTGGTGTTTTCTTGGGTCTTCTTTCTTCAGAGGCTAGCCCCGTAACAACAGGAACAGTTTCTTAGAGCTTCGTCTGGACAACACGTTACACAAAAAATAGCGACGTAATTTTCATTGATTGAGCATACAAAAATGCGAGTTTAACAACAAATGATGCGCTTTTGTAAACACAAAAGAAACAAAATGAAAGCGGTTTAGCGGTCTTTACGAACGGAGCTAAGAGCTCGCGGACTCGTAACACTAACAACAATAAGCGCCGTCTCTTCAGACGGGATCAAAGCCACCGAAAAGTTCGGAGTACATACACGAACCTCCCAAGCGTCTAAACAGCTAGGGATCCGAAACACGAATGTCAATACTGTCTATATTTTACGCAAAAAACACTTACAATTAGCATTAGCGCGACGGAATGTTTTAGAAAAGGTGCAGAAGTTTAAAAATCAATGAAGTAATTCAATCAAATTGAAAACAATACACTAAACAAATTGGGGGAACGCACCAGTGTTTTCTGAAAGATATATTTTTTCTGAATTTTTTGGAATAACACCACCATTTCTTGAAAAATTCTTCAAATAATCCAAACATTTTCAAGGTCAAAGTCAACCGTTTTCAATGGTTAAATAACACAAATGAACCAGAAAATGAAAGGTTGGCAATGGCAAATTTAGTAAATCACAATTTAACATTCTTATGTCTTCACTATAGCGTTTCAATGTCAAATGTTGATTTACGAACCTTTTAAATTTTAATTTTTTTGTTTATTTGTTTTAAGCTATAACCATTGAAAACGGGGTCTGATTTAGACCTTGAAACGTTTGGACTATTTGAAATATACAGAGTTTCACTAATAATGAATTATGTGCAATTACAAATTTAAAAAATGACAATTCTATAAAAATTTTACCTGCTGATAAAGGCAATGCAACAGTAATTTTAAATAAAACTGATTACGATGACAAAATTCAAAATATAATAAACCAAGGACAATCCACTAAACTAATAAAAGATCCAAAAGCTCAATAGAAAACAAAATATACCGTTTACTGTACAACCACAAACATGACTTCACAGAACAAGAACGTAAAGCACTCACTCCACACAATACTAAACAACCAGATTTCTATGGCTTACCAAAAATTCATAAACCTAATATTCCTTTAAGACCAACTGTCAGTTCTATAAATTCTCCCTGTAGTGAACTTTCAAAATTTCTTTTAAACATTATTCGTCCTCTTACAGGAAGTTCTGTTTCTCATCCAAAAAACAGTGCACATTTCTTGGAAAAACTGTCTCATATACAATACAAAAATATTTTTACAATAGCAAGTTTTGATATAGTAAATCGTTATAACAATGTTCCTGTTTCCAAAACACTTCCAATAGTAAAACAACTACTAGAACGGGACTTTTCATTAAATCAACGAACTCAGTTATCAATTGATACAATAATGGAACTACTAACATATTGTACCAAAACTACATACTTTCAATTAAACGATGATTTTTACCAACAGGATTTTGGCATGGCCATGGGTTCTTGTCTCTCACCAGCATTAAGTAACATATTTATGGAAAACTTTGAACAACAAGTAATTTTATCAAAAGAAAATAAACCTTTAATTTGGTGGCGTTACGTTGACGACATTTTCGTAATTTGGGAACACAATCTTGAAGAACTAGATAAATTATTAAATGATATAAATAACAAAGAGCCAACTATCAAATTTACCCTAGAAATTGAAGAAAATAACAAACTATCTTTCCTAGACACATTAATAACAAAAACAGAATCTTCATTCGAAACAGAAGTTTATAGAAAACCAACTCATACATACAGATACCTAAATTTCAATTCAAATCATCCGAATACAGTAAAGAAAGGTGTCATTAAGTCATTATATGATAGAGCAAAGACCAACTGTTCTGATGATAATAAATTCAACAAAGAAAAAATAATTATAAAAAATGTTCTCACTGGAAACAATTACCCCACCAAATTTATCAACAAAGAGTTAAACAGGCTTGAACAGAAAACAAACCTTCCGAATCAACCCAGAACTCCTCTTAACACTACTACTACTCAAGACAACAACATTACAGTTACAACTATACCATATATACACGGTCTGTCAGAAAGATTGAAAAGAGTGGGCAACAGATTTAATGTTAAAACAATATTCCAAACAAGAAATACACTGAAATCTTTAATATCGAAAACAAAACCAACAAACAAAACCCAGAACTCAAAAAAATGCATATATATGATTCCTTGCGAATGCAATAAATTTTATATTGGAGAAACATCCAGACCATTAAACGTACGAATAAATGAACACATACATAAAGAAACGACAATTTGAAAAATCAAAAATTTGTGAACATGCTTGGGACCTAGGCCATAAAATACAATTTGACAATTCAACTATACTTCACAAAGAACAACATAACACAAAACGAAAAATAAAAGAGTCTACCTTAATTCTTTTGAATGAAGGCGATTGTATCGCTTCTACTTCTGTAGAATTTAATCGTATCTGGTTTAATGGTTATTAATGGTAACCTCCTTTTGAACAACCCAATATCAGGATAATTGATAAGGTTTTTCCTAGGTTTTCCCTTATGACGTTAATGGGATCACTGAAACAATAGAATTCTTTGATCGCATTTTTGGCGAATGCGCTATCTTATAACAAAGTGGTACCAAGGAACGCCACTTATAAATTCTAAAGACAACTCTTTCAAATTCTTCTAATTTGAAAGCTGGTTAACTATTATTCATGATGTTTAGAATTTTTTGTGCTACCTGTATATCTAAAAACAACAAATTTTCTAATGTCAATTTTAAATGTCATAAATCACATTTTCATTTTGCAATCTACATCAATAAATATAAAGCCATTGACAACGAAGTCAGAATAGACTTTGAAACGTTTGGTATTCCTGCAATATACGTCGTTTTATTTCTATTGTGATGTTATTGCCCAAAAAAACATAAAAGTAATTGTGGTGTTATTCCCAAAAAAATCAGAAAAAATACAGAGTATGTCGGCTTTTACGGCCGGTGTTACTGGATAATTGTAATTTTTTAGGCTGTTTTATTGTGGTCTAGACAAATTTCTTCGGAACGTTCTATCTGCAACTGCGGCAGAGATCTTCAGGGCGCGGACGTGAGTAACTTTTCTGGGTTTCGCAAACTTCTACCGATCATTCATACGAAATAATTAGTAATGGAAATCATGATAATCAGAAATATCATGATGAAATGAATAAAAATATGTATTTACTAATTTATGTAATATTTACAGGAAAAGCGTACAACATATTACTGAACAAAAAAAAACAGGAGGAAATTAAATTCTCTTATTACGAACATCATTCACATATCTTCGAGTATCACGTCACCAATTTTTAACTGCACTTGTGCTATAAATTCATTAATTTCAATCTAACGTTACACATTCTTATGTCTTCACTATAGCGTTTCATATCTTGCCAATAAAAGCGGATAGAATCATAAATAATTGTAGCACTGGCAATTGACCCAGCTTTATGAGCATTAGGTCACAGAGATCGTATGCTAATTGACTTTTTTAAGGCTTATCAACGGCATCATGGATATTTTAAGCAGGTTGTTTATTAAAGTTTGTTGTTAGGATTTGTTTGTATGGTGTAAGTATATGGGTTATCTACTTTAACTGGAAGTATTTTTACTTTTAGTGTACGATTTTACTATTATTTTATTAGACAACTTCGATAAACTTATATATTGTAATTGTATATAATTTTTGAAAATGTTTATTGTTTAATTGAAATGTTTAAATTTGATATTTAAAATTTTGTACCTCACGGTCCTTTTCACTTGGGTTCAAAATTGTCATTTTTAACTATTTAATAAAACCTTATACTTATCTGTTTAGTTCTTTGCTTTTCACTACTACTTACTCTTTCTGAAATTCACTACCTTATTACAAACTTTTTTTACTAACTCTTTGTAAATTACTTTTTATGAAATTGTATTACTATTATTTCAAATAAATATCTTAAATTTTTTACACTTAAATCTCGAAACAAATTTCCAAGCCTCTATATGATCATATGTTTAACTATTAATTTGGTAATTTTGTGAATAACTAATGTCTCTAAGATCATTTTTGTGGTAATCTTTTTATACTATAATACCTACATACCTATGTTTCAAAATTTACTAATTGTACTAATTTACTAATATACTCTTGTTGCTTTTAAACTTATTAACTTTGACTAGCAATTGAGTCCAACTTAAATGTTTTTATATATTTACCCAGACCAGATATTTACTTTTTTACCAGCTTCTTCTAATATACCATGTAATATTTTCTTGAAAGTATTGACTGATTCTATTTGCTCTTTTCTGTTTTCTTTTATAAATTTTCCCATAAATATTTATTGTTTTAAAACGCGTAGCATCATCTAAACTTCTCTTACGGTGTGTTGTTAAAACTCGATATCATTAATTTTTAGGTTATATTCTGTTACTATAGATACTTCACATATTTAACCCAAGATAGCCGTTGATCTGCACTCGATCTTCAACCAAATAAAAAAGAGAACTGTCAGTGTCAATTATTTCTTTTTATAATACCATAAATTGCCATCATCAAAAAACATTTCCGTTTACCAATTTTTATTAATTTAATAGTATTTCCCTCTTTATATTATAACTAAATTTATAATGAAAGCTCAATTTTAAATTTAAAACTCTGATTACACTTTTATATTTGCCTAAATCTTTCAATTATCAGATTTTTTTACTTGATTTGATTCATTGCTACCAGCAAACCACCATTTGTTGCAGGTACTTTAAAAAATATATTTCTTTTCCAATTCCTTTTACCTTACACTTTTGGATTACAATTTATTTTTCTCTATGATTTTTATTCTCCCATCTGAATTATGATCAATTCCTGCTTTTTAATGTTTTCATTGATGTTTGAAAATTTGACATTTACTAAATCTGTTTTTACAATTTATTAAATAATTTAAAGTGAAAATGATCTAAATTTGTGTAATTTTGTGTCCTGGATGCCTAAAATTGTGAATTTACTTGTTTCTGAATATCTAACTGGTTTAAACTGAGTTTTTTTGATTATGGTACTCCCTATTAGTTTGCAGCTGTAAGAGCTGATTTGGTGATCTGTGGTAGCAGGTATTTAAACGAATTTCATAGTTGTTCCTTATGTTTACGGAGAATTCCACCAATCCTGCCGATTGTTCACTTGAGGTATGATGGAATAGTTTTTTATTTGTAATTAATATCTGCATTTTTGGGATTTTTGATTATGGTGTGTGTATTCTCTGTTGGAACGTGACTATTTGTTGAGAAGTTGCTTCATTTTTGCCTGTGAAGTCTATTTTTGCCAGCAGGTAATATTGTGATATTTTCCAATGTATTGGCCATCTTGAGGGCTTTTATCTTCTTCTTCTGATGTGTTGTGTTAGTTTCGCTGTATTGAGAACTTTGGCAATGCCTTGTCATTTCTTCTAGTTTTAACTGATGTTTTGGGTGGTGCTTCATTTATACTTTTAGAACATTTTCCATTTTTTATTTGTAGTTTCAAAGATGTAGTGTTTCTGTCTTTCCCAATGGACAGGTATCTTAGCAATTCAAAGCAGTCCCACAGCATTTCGTGTAATTGACCGTTGAGCTGCAAGTCAAGGTTATAGAGCTTGTTTTCTGTTGAGTACTTATCGGGTGATTTTTTAAATTCTTTGAGAGGCGCCCTCCTGACTTTGTCCAGGATAGGTTTTGACCATTTGGTCTTGGTATTGTGAGGCTGCTTAGTGAACGTTAGTAGCAAGCGTTTGCGGCAGTTAATCAGTGAAGTGAGATTGAATGTTGAGAATTGAATTGTTTCTGTTACAAATTTATGGACATTCCTAGAATTCCAGATCGAACTTGGGGTCTCAATCTGCTTACTCCCCAAGTCTCACTAAAGGATTGATTTAGAAGTACAGGTTTTAGATCCAACTCGGGGTCTCAATCTCCCTACTCCCCTAGTCTCTTAATGGCTCCAGAGGAGTCGAAACGTCGACGATTTCATAAATTTAGACGCGGTTCTCACCCGGAACCTATCCCAGTTCATAATTATGAACGCAGAAGCCTCTTAGAACATATAACAAAACGGAAAAAACTATTAGATTGTAATATTTGCAATTATTTAAATAGCGGTGCTTATTTGAGAATTGTTTACTAACTAATTTTTCTGTTGTTGTAAACGATATAAGGGCTTGTTAACATTTTATCTGGCACTTTTATTTTCGACATCAAAGATCACAACAATGGAAGAGCCACTGTCAATAGATCTGCCCGTTGCCACGATTATCACCTTGTTGAAGTATTCTGTGTTTTTGTAATATTTTCTTGCAATAATTATGTTCACTTTGTTATTGTCGTGTATATACTCAATAATTATTTTTCATGTTGCTGCCTGCTGCGAAGATAATTCATCACAATGTGTATTTATCCATCTGTTTAATAATTCAAGGTTAAAAAAGATTTTGAAGAGTTTTAAGGCGCACCAAAATTATGCCAATCTCCCGGAAGTCATTCTCGTGCACACTGAGTTGTCTATCTCTCGTAATTGGTAAAATAAAGGGTTTCATACCAACTCATACATCCAACACAAAAATACACGGTAGGACGCCTCCTCTAACCATCTTCTGTTATTCATCAACGTCACATTTCTATTCCTCATCACACTATGCAGTGTACATTCTTCATCTATATGGATGATATACATCATTAAATTTTGTTGCTTGCTTGCGAGTGAGATGATACATTTTTCCATCGTGAAAATTTAACTCATCTATCATCATTTGAATGACAACCGTTCAAACCTCATTATCTCTTTGCTGTGGGTAAGTTAGTGTGTGTGTTATAATCCATCTTCGAAATTTGATCGTGTAATACGAATCGACAGACAATTTGAAACACTTACCAGGAACACCTATAATTTTATCCTCTAGCTAATAGTGCATCATACCGCCAAGAGAATTATTGTTTCGCTCTAATGTAGCTTATTTCCAAGTAAGAATTGAGTGCACATATACGAGTGTAAACGGTTTGAGTGCAAAGATCAATACTTCGGCTCAAAACAAATCAAAAAGCTGTATGACATTTTCAGAAATATACTATAGTTTTGCCAAAAAAATAAATAAATAAAAAAGTTAGAAGTTAGGCAGCCTTTATTAAAGTGAATAATCGACTATTTCCAGCTTAAAAATGCTTGTAACGCTAAATATGTAAATATCCAATAGCTTATACACCTTTAATAACTGCATTAACAAAAAAAATTATTTAAACTCTAAATATTCTGTTATAATCTGCCGTACGTTTCTCCCAACAGATGTGGCAACGTGGCATATAAACACGACTAGCTTAGTAATACAGCTGACTGCTACCATGATTGTTTTTTTTCTGTATTAGTTCTTGTGCGAAAATTTATATCTAAGTGAAAGTGACTTGCATGACACTCGATGTAGATATCGTGATTTGATTTTCTGGAGCCAGATTCGGAACCTCTATGTGCTAGTTTCCCCGAAAATCCGATATGTATCAAATGCATAAAAAAGTGTTCGGGTAACAGCAATTACATGGAACGGCTCCAGATTCGGAACCTCTATCTGCTAGTTTCCCCGAAAATCCTAGATGTCGGTCTTTACATCTCGCGTCTTCAAATTTAACGATATGTGTGAAATACATAAATAAGTGTTCGAGAGGACAATTGTGGGAAGCGCAACTGATGAAGGTTCCCTAACCAGAAACAATATATATTGTATATATTGCCTTCCCTACAAAAGAATGACACCTCGAAGAGAGTATTGAATACTCTCTTCGAGGTGTCTTCCTCGAAAATCCTAAATGTCGGTCTTTACATCTCGCGTCTTCATGTTGCACAGACTATGTAGAGAAAAATTGTTAAGTAGTTAAGTAGTTAGGTTTGTTACGTTCACCAGGCAATTTTTTACAAAAAAAATTCTGTATTTCTTGAAATTATTATTGAAAAACATATTTTATAAAATAAATTACATTAACATTTTTCGGATACCTCAAAATTAGACAAAAATTTCGCGTCATCATTTTTGGGCCACCTTCGTGCACCGGTTTAATTTTTTTGACGTCGTGCAGCTTAGTGTTAATTTAATGAGTAATAGATATTTTTCGAAAATTTTTTTGTTTAATATACTTTGTATGGAATTATTTCTACATCATATGTAAACAACTTTGAATTCTCCCTTCTTCAACTTAATGCATAAAATAAATCGCCAATTATATTCAGTTCAATACATAGTTATTGAAAGCGTATGTTTTTGAAAATAATATTTTATAAACTTTAATTTACCTAAATAAATCTAAAGGCACTCGAAACAATATAATTATTCAACACATAAAATCACAGGTGTTCATCTTTTTGTGGTGACTCATTTCTTTACTATTCGTACTAAAAGTGAATCTGATTTTACTGTGACGTTGCCCGATGGACAATAATTTACTTAACATATATTTGGAATTTTCTCGCTTATTAAGGCCTATAGACCCTAGTGTGGTAAGAGTTTTTTGTTTTATTTGGTGTATATCATCTTCACCTAAAATATATGAACTCAAACTATTTAAACCCTGTATGGGGTGTGGCATGACCAGTTTTGATAAGAAGTTTATAAGGATGCAGTTGTATGTGAAATTAATTTTAAGTCCACATTTCATATATCATGTTCTATACCTAAATTTGATGGTTTTTGGGGATACTTCAATTGTTTCTTGCCATTCAAGAAAAGAACTATTCCAAATAAACCAAAATCTGCCTGTTAACAAACTCTAGTGCCTTAAAAATGTAGTACAGCGAGTTATAATTGTTGCGTTCCCGAATTTGTTTAGTGTATTGTTTAAATTTGATTGAATTACTTCATTGATTTTTAAACTTTCGCACCTTTTCCAAAACCTCCCGTCGCGCTAATGCTAATTTTAAGTGTTTTTTGAGTGAAAAAAAAAAACAGTATTCGTGTTTCGTGTATTGTATTCCAAGCTACTTGGACGCTTTTGATTCCGTCGTAAGATGGCCGCTTTTTGTTGTTATTTTGTTACGATTCCGCGAGTTATTAGTTCCGGTCGTAACAACCGCTAAACCGCTTTCATTTTGTTTCTTTTGTGTTTACAAAAGCGCATCATTTGTTGTTAAACCCGCATTTTTGTTTGTTCAATTAATGAACATTACGTCGCTATTTTTTGTGTAACATGTTGCCCAGACGAAGCTCTAAAATCAGTCCCTGCCGTTGCGGTGCTAGTCTCTGAAGAAAGAAGAACCAAGAGAACACCACCTGCAGAGCTTCGACGTAAAAGGTTAGTGATTAACTTTTATTTGTTTATTTGGTGATTTAATTTACGCGACGATACAATATTTTATTGAATGTTCTGCTAAAGGTCCTTCGTCAATTACATACTTGCATTGAACCAGCATTGAACTAAAACCGCAACATCTAATTCATACATTTTTTGGATATTATATGTAATGTGTCATCGAAGACATTACAATTATACTTGACTTAAATGTTTTTGCTTTTAAGATATTAAATTCTTTATATAGGACATCCTGTATTTTATTATCGATACCAACATTCCTATGCCTAAATATAACCAGTTTTGAAATATTTCTTTATTTTGCTTAAAACATCACACTTGTTATTTCAGTATTAATAAAGTGCAGGCTATAATTTTCAGTATTTAACGTGGCAGTTTGTTCACCCCTGAAGTTATTTATTCTTAAAAACAATATTAGTTCGGTTGAGATTTTTGCAATTGTCAATTGAAATGGGAAAATTGTGGAACTTTTGGTGTGTCACAGACGTATAAACACAAAGTTTTGTACCCTAACATCAAACCTTTCTTTTTTCACTCACATTTCAACAGCGAAGTTGTCATCATCAAGGAGTAACCCAAAACTCAGTTTTGGTTTACTCGTCGTTCACTGCACCACTGTAGTGATGCCCAGCTATCAGAAGTAGTACAAGATGGGGTCTACAATGCTGTAGTCCAAAAGACCTTATACGGGGGTAACCGTATGGACAAGGTGGCCTTGTTCTCCTAACCACTAATCAGCCAAATTTCGAGTTGTCGAAAATCTTAGACGTCGATCTTGAACTTCATTTGTGCCCTTTCGATGTCCGGTGTCAACTTTTCTCCGATTTTGGATATTATCAAAGCACTCTTGACAACATCTCATTATAGTAGTTAGATTTCTGTTCATGCGGTTAGCTAAACATCGATTTGGGATCCCATCAAATACATAGTTTGTTGTTTGTAAATTTAAAAAAATCACTAAACTTTACCCATTTTAATCATTTACGACTTACAATATCATCTATGTTTTACCACATCAATATTAGATTTAAACATCTCCTTCTTGGTGCAATTTCTTTGTCAGTGAGTATATAACTGAAAATGGAGCGATTATTACATAGTGCTTTCGTATAGCCTTTCAATCATCATCACTTCTAATCTTAGACAAAAAATAACCAATTTCCAGCAAGTCGCGTTACATCATCGATCCATCTTGGCGGCCGTCCCCTTCTTCTATATAACTCTTTTTATCCATCAGTCAGCTGTAATTCTAGGTATGTGATCAACCCCAATTCTATTTTAAATGTTGAATAGTTTCGATTATATACCGTATTCCTGTGTTGCGATGATGCTTCTATTAAGAATAATAATTCCCAACATTAATCTTTCCACCTGGACTCAAACAGTGGTTCAGGTTATCGTTCATCATTCTGTATGTAATTTCGTGTGTTTGATTGCGACTCGTTCTATGTTTTTATTGTGTAGTTTGAGTTTATATTTTTTTTGATTGGGCTGATTAGAACTTCAGAATTAATATTTTTGTTCATGTATTTCCAGGATATATAAAATTGGAATAATGTAATATTTATTTTTATGAAACAGATGATTAATTGGTTAAAATCGAATCATGAAACAAAATTCTAAAATTTTGCGGGATTAAAATCCTCAGACCCCTACCCCTCCCATCGCTGACTACTCGTTTGCTGTTAGATCTGTTTGTTTTAATTTACTGCTAGCTTTTATCTCTCCTATCTCCCAAACACGGAGAATATGGAAATTTATTGTAACTACTTTTCGACCCAAAATATAATATTTTGAAATCGAACAGATCGTTTCTCATTAGCATAGAAACCATTTATGTTCATGCTGCTTGAGTATTGTCAATACAAGAAGAATGATTTCATAATAGTTAATTTAGTGGACTGGGTTTATAGAAAATCTGTATTTATTTAAAGGCCGATTTTTGATAAATAAAACGAAATCATTACTAGATTCTAGATACATCATTCTCTGACTAACGAGAGCAGTTCTTTCCGTAGACTACCCTAACATTTCGTTTTGGTACTTAGGAGTAGCAACTTCTCTTCCTTCAGTCTGTATGCCTACAGTTCCAAAATTTCTTTTGAAAAGTCAAGGACATTGCTAAGATGTTTTGTAGAGGCATACTAGAAGTGTTACGATTTTATCAGGCTGACAGTGTCAGTTTCTATAAAGATAGCGGATCAAAGTTTACAAAATCTTTCCTGAGGAGAAATAATAACTTTTTTTGACACTGATTGTTAGTCCGTTATATGAGGTCGACAACATCATTAATCCTGTTGAAAATGTTGTAGGGCCTATACTATAAGGGTGATAACTTCGCGACTTATCCTTCGCCATTTGGGTGTAGTCTGTCGTTCTTCTTTGCTAAAATTGGTTATCTCTGGGTCTTCCACCTGGTTCGTTTTGCATAGTTCTGTAGTTTAGTTATGATTCTGGGTGACTCTAATTTGAACATGCCTCTCTTTGATAAGGAAAACTGTTGGCTTCTTATGAAGACCCCCAGTACGATGCTAAATCTCTAAGAGATTCTCCTAAAATTTTTCATCCACCTGGGAAACTGTCCTCCTCGTTTCTTCTAGGGGCAGATCTAGAATCATCATGATAAGCAAAGCTTACTAAGTAGAACCAAACTCATGAAGTTTATGAAATTATTGATTTCCTGTCTATTGTCTAGGATTAGATAACCTTAACTCTCGGTTATTATTTTTCCATTTTTACTAAAGTTCTTCATCTTCATCAATTCTGATTATTGCCAAGAAATTGTTTTATAGCAAGCAGTACTTCTGTTCTGGTTTAAAAATCCTGATTTGTTGCAGTCCTAAAACCATACCAATAGCAGTTTTGCTGGCACCGGTCTCGAGGATAAATTTTTCTTGTTCTCTAAAATGGGGTTCGAATATAGAAGCATCTTTAATCTTTTTAATCTTCTGAATGCATTGTCTTATGTCTAAATTCAGTTGGATGAATCTTTTTTAAGGCAGTTTATATCACGGAGTAGTGATGGTAGCAAATCTTTCTATATTATATCTATAATAAGCGCAAAGACACAATAATCTCTGTAGTTGTGACTTTGTGAATGGTCCAGTCACGAATTGCTTTCACCTTGTGCTCATTGGGGTACATAGGAAATATTTTTTGACATTGAGTCGCAGGTTTGCATTTGTGATTTTTTCAAATAAATTCTTAAGTTATCTGCAAATGTGTGACACAGTCCATTTAATACAAATTAACTAGAGTGCTGAGTGTGTCGTCATCTATGTCGAAACGCGGATCACTATCTTTCTTGGTCAGGTCCATTCTTTAGACCTCTGTATTTAATATGTAAGATGCAATCATGTAAAATGATTATGGTATGAGTTACCGAGTACCATTAACGCTACAATTAATTACATTGGTAAACAGTAACTATAGTCTGTTTTGGAAACTGTTATAGAAAATATTTATTTTATTGCATACTACTGCTTAGTGTATCCTGGATGAAGCACCTTAAAAAATTATCGCCGAAGATATTAGCATTATAGAAAAACACAAATAGAGACTTGTCAGTTAGAGTAATAATTGTGCTTAAAGAAGCTTTGCTTTACAGAAGAATACGGTATATCATTGCTCTTTTCAAAAGTTTTGTAACAACTAACAACTACATCTACAGCTTACCGTACGAGGAATAAGAATTAATATTTTTTTAAATTCCATAATCGACAAAACCGAATATTCGAATATAACGCAAGCGATCATTTAGTTTCATTCAAGAAATTTATTTCCGTCGCTGCCAAGAATATATTTTATGCTGATGTGAACATATTTATGTCTTTAGCTGTGACTCAATTTTATGAGAACCTCACATTTTAATAGCGTCATCCGCATTTTATTGAGATACATCCATAATATATTGCTGGTAACTTAAACTATGTAGAATAAAAACACGAAGCATATGCATATACTCATTTCTAATAGATTAAGATCAAATAAGTTTCAACTCTGATCCCACATTTACATGGAATTTATCTTTAAAATTGTATAAATTACATAAAATAAGTTTCTAGTTAATTAGTCAAACACCGTTTATGCGGCAGGTGTTTTTTGGTTACTTCATCATTGATACGTGCGATGAAGTCATAATTTATACAACAAATTAGGATGTTACTTTAACACCGATGAAGATTTACTTTTTTAATTTGCACTACTAGTCAATTAGCTCTATCAACAAAAGCAAAATTGAAGACTATTTGTACATATAATTTCGCAACAAACTGCTTATGCCATCACTAAAGTATAAGTTCATTGTCGATAAGTGAATAATGATTTTAATAATGGGTAAATTGTAGAAAATCAGGAAACTTTCAAAATCATAATTATATTATAGTTTGCATAAAATGACCATTTTTGATATTTAAATGATCTAACCTTAAGTTAAAGATGTCAGGCAAGTAGTTTTTTCAGATTGTATCCAATTTTTCGACATATTTTGCAAAATGCAGCGCATTATTCACTAACAGTCTATTAGGATATACCAAAAATATTTTAAAAGGTTCCGAAAATGTCTCTTATACAATTGTGTTAAAATGCCAGAAAAATTCGTTAAAATTGCTTAGGTATATGCGATTAAGTTTTATAATTCCATTAAATGTTTAAATATACTAGATATAAGACTGTAACTAAATAGTTTTAACAGTAGGAAACAAAAACTACAGTCAAAAGAAATAAATAGTTTTCAATTTGGGAGGCCGGAGTATTAATAAAATTTACTAATCAATATGTTACTAAAATAATGAAAAAAAGCTTTATTCAGAATGGGGGTGTTTAACTTTTTTCAGCATTTTTGAATATTATCGCTTGTTTGTCTCTAATGATTTGAATATCCAATGTGCATATTATTTATTTTGCAATTATTTCAAACATATTAAGATAGTGATATCTATCAAAGCAAATGAATTGTTTAAGTATATAAACTGGGGGTAAAGGTAAAATGTTTATATCTATATACGCTAGTAAAGTATCTTTGACAATAGACATTTGCGCCATCTCGCGATTTATTTGTGGAACGCTAGTTTATGTTTGTTGTTTGTTATAGATTAAAATTTAGTTATCCCATAAAATGGAAAGAAAAACATCAAACCGAAAGTGCGGTGTAGTTGATTGTGAAAATACACCAAGAAAAAACCCAAAATTACAATTACCACTTTCATGTATTTCCATATCAATTAGAGATGAAGAAAAAATGAATTGCAGCAGTTCGACATCATGGGTAAATAAATTTGATTTCCACGTTATTACTCATTATTATATGTATAAAATTAATCATAATTGTTGTTGTATTAACAAAACTGAGATTTTTTAATTACAGCAGTGGGGCAATCAATCTCAACCAGAAACAAATTCAATGATTTGCAGTGGTCAAATTGTTTGGGAAAAAATTAAATAGTGTAAATAACAAAAGTTCCAATCCAACTATATTTTCTGCAATATGTATATAAAAAAGCAAAATCTTCATGCTGGTTTTTGGGCTGAAAAATTACGAGTACCTACGACAAGACAAAATTGCATCTTCAGGAGTCGATGAAGCTCCAGTTGATATTAACAATTGTAAGCAAATATATATAAGAAAAAACCAAATTTACTTTATTCATTATATTTAATTTATTGGTAGATTTCACTGACGATGAAGTTTTAATGGATCAAGATAAAAAATTTGAAGTTAGATCAAGGATAATAAAGCAACAACAGATGCAAATATACATGTTACTTCACGAAGAAATGAATATTGATTATAAATTATTTATAGCTTTTGTAATAACTAATAATAAAGGAGCGCTCATAAAAAAATAAAACTAATGGGAATAAAAAGTGTTATTTATTGAAAAGAAAATATTGATATATTCCTGGAAGAAAATTATTAATTAAAAAATTAAAAATTTTGTTAACCTTAAATTTCAATTTATTTTGGAAAGAAAAGTATTTACATGATTAGCTTTTCTGATTACAAGAGTTATTGAATCTTATTTTTGTTAACAGAACAACAATTGTGATTTATTTTATGTATTTAGAAATGACTAAAAACGTGGAAATTTAATTTAATTGCCCTTGACGACGAACTGCTGTAATTCATTTTTTCCTTCCTCTCCCATTCGCTATATAAATCCAGGAAAACGGTAGAATTGTAATTTTTGATTTTTCCTTGATGTATTTTCAAAATCAACTACACCGCACTTTCGGTTTGATGGGATAACTAAATTTTAGTTTATAACACAGCAAACATAAATTACGGCGTTGACAGAACCAGCGTTCCACAAATAAAACATCAGATGGCGCAAATGCCTATTGTCAAAGATACTTTACTAGCGTATTGTAATGAATTATTTTAAAATAAAATAAGGCAACCAACAATACCCCATTGATGTGTCTGGGTCATCTCATTTATAAACTTTCAGACGTGTGATGTGTGATGCTTTTGAGGATTCATACGGTTTCTCCGCTTTCAACTGTTGCATGCTTCATTCGTTGTACCGATTATTAACTACCGATTAGGATCGATTTAAGGTGTTTTCAAGTGACGAATACTTTGCAAGGAATGTTACTTTTTCTCCATCACCAAAGAAGCAGTAATAAGCACAGGCGCAGCAAATTGCATACGCTAGACAGCAATATATTAGCCGCAAGTAATTCTGGTATCTATTTTTTATTCTGCATCAAGGCTTTTCTTATTTTATATTTTAATTGTTTTACCTTATTCAAAATTTCTCTTTGTATACTGTCATTTAAAAATATTATCACTAAGACTTTCACCATAACACCAGAACAAAATTGAAGACTTCATCTGACATCTATTTCCAGGGATCACCTGACTAATGTCTTTGTGAGTGAGAGTTGGATTTGTTGGCCGAGCTGAGTTTCATTTCTTCAATACCTAACTTGTCGGATGATCGTGGTTAATACGGTGCAACTAATCTCTCTAAACTTTTTAAGTGGCAATTCTGCACTCCTACAATTCCGACAGTATCCAAAGCGTTTCCTAATTTTGCGCAACACTAAAAGTCCAGTTTTCAATAAAAAAAGAGCGGCAGCCATTTGTGACTGAACGCTGGAAGCGAAAGCTTCTTACGAATTATACTTCCTGTCTCTTGTTATCTCCTGTCTCGGTTTTTATTTCCTTGTGTTATCATTAGTAATGGTTATACATTTCAGGAGAATTAAAATAATTGTCACGATTTTGTTAGGACTCAAGTATTAATCCTATTGTGTAATTTAATTCTTAATTTAAATTTCTATAAGTGCCAAATAAAATTTGTGAAATTATTAATTTACAAGTTGAAGCTCATATCCGATGAATTGTAAATGCGGCAAAAAAATAACAAAATGTGTTTGAAATTAATAGTGTTCTTTCTGACTTCTGACATATGTCAAGTCCGTAATGCAATATATCACAAAGAGAGAATTGCAGTTTTTATTAGAAAAGCAAATTTGTGCAGGTTTTCTATATTAGTTGGATGTTATATTAGTTTTTTTTCCTATATATTATTGATATTCTATAAAAGAAGAAACTCATAATGTATTTTACCTGGTCTCTGATCAAGGTAGTGTGTGATGTCGTTGTTGGTGTCGGTGTCGGTGAAACTGCAAGTTATTCAATTCATTCCCTTGCTCATCTATTCTCATATGTGTAAGTGTGGGCCCCCGTTAAGAAGCTTTCGCTTCAAAAATCTGCTTATTGATTGTTAAGTCGACTTTTGTGGTGACTTTTTTGGAAGGTGTATTGACTCTATTCAACTTTTTCATTGACAGAATTAAATAAACTAAGAACTTCCTTTTAAAATCGTGTTAGTTATCGCCTATGAACTATTAAATTGGTGATGTTATATCTTCTAATGTGGAAAGTTTACTATTGCGTTTAATTATATATCGGTAATAGATTTTGAGAACATTTTTACATTATGTAATTGAAGAATTGAATGGTACTTTTATCTTGTGTGGGATTTGCATCATTCCATTGAATTGAAAGTAGACACAGTAGAAATTATTTGGCACTCCTCAAAATACTTATTGGCAATTGCCATTACATATAAAAGGTAATAGAAACACAGCGCCTGTTAAACAACATTTATAATAATTTAATTCAATAATCGTAAAAGGAGAAAATGATGTAGGTCGAGTTAATAAATAGAATACTTAAATTGCTAACTGCAGTAATGAATATATGCATAATTTATATACATCACACAGAATAATTATTAGCAGGTGATATTTCTGGTACATCTCACGTCAACATACAATTAAATTGTTATTTTTTTAATAAAACTAATATTCTGTTGATAATATTAACAAGATATTGTGTATGAATATAAAATGTCTGATAAATGGATGTCAATAAATAAATAACACGGACTGTTATAACACTTCTCGAATGTATCGAAATTATCAATAACTAATATTCCATTCAAACACTTTACCAGTAAAGAACATAAAACGTGATGTTTGCCAGTAATAGTATAAATAATTTCATTATAGTTTTTACACAAAATTAGTTTTTGAAATCCAGTCATTTAATTTCGGCCAATTCTAATCTCTAAACCGGCTCAAATACAGTTATCAAATGCTTGACTAGATTTTTTAATCGTCTCAACACAAGATCACGTCACCCGTTTTGACAGTTGAACCAGATGATTATCCTTCCTTCAGGCTATTCCATTATCACAACTTCAGCTAATCCACTGAGTATAACTGTCTAAAGCCGCATCCTCATTACCTCACTTAGAGCTTGTACCTTATGGAGATAGCCTGCAGCTAAATATTATAGTACGACTAACAAGAAAGAGGGCAAGGGTATTTAACTCGGTTGGGAGCTGCTTCCAATGAAATGCGTTCAGCATGTTGTTCAGTGGCTGCTTCCACCCGCTAAGTGAAATAGCCTGTTATTGTCTCTATTGCCCTCTCTTTCTAGCATTGCCACAATTTTATGCATGACAGACTATATCTAGAAGGTACATAATCTAAGGATTTTCAGCCGCGTTCTCCCTGAGTTGATGTTGTAGATCGATTCCGTCTATCCACACGGTCGACTCAGTTCTACGCAATAATCGACTTGTCGATCGACATGTCGACTGGTTTTCCATGCATTGTCGGAAACATCAAAGCGCAGTCGAGTCGAACCTAGTGTGAGGACAAAGTAGTCGTAAGTTAGTGACTGTATTTTCCACTGTTTCTGCAAAATGGAATGGGAAAAAGAAAAAGTGATAGCTTTTACTGAAGCTTAAGCCACATCCTCACTGAATCGACATTGTCGATCGACTCTGTCTATCGGCAGAGTCGACTCTGTGTTTCTGAACCACCGTTACATCTATATTCAAGATTCAATGTCAATATCATCTCTTTACATCTTTTATAAGATCACTACCACTATATCGATTTCTACTATCAAGACTTGGTGGAACACACTTCTTGTGCGTGATTTTCTTATTTTTTTAGAAGCGATAATGACAAATGAAGCACAAGCAATAATGGCGTCATTTTCATCAGACATTTTGATGTCGATTGATCGACATAATTTCTGTCTACTAGGTGAGAGAGTCGATCTACAATGTCTACTCAGTGAGGACGCGGCTTAACGTTCATTAACCCACTAGTCATTCACGTTCAGCTTCACGTTGAGCTTGAGCCTGAGTCATTCTAATTCTCAACATAGCTCTTATTTGATCATCGTCATGTAAAACGAATTCTAGAACTATTGACTAGGTTACAGAAGAATTTGGGCCACTTGACCCGTGCAAGATTTAAAATTTTGGCAACTTGGGAATCAAAAGTTTGCTTAATTCCCTTCCCCTCTTCCTCTCCTCCCTTTAACTCTTCCTCTCTCCCCCTCCCTTTCACTCTGTATCTTCCTTTTTTTTCCCTCTGCCTCTCCAGTTCCCTTTCTTTTTCCCGTTTCCCTTCGTCTCCCTCTCCGCCTTATTAATCTTCTCCGTCTCCATCTCCTTGTCATTAATTAAGCGAGCTTCCAGAGTTCCAGTGGAATACTCGCCGTTTTCTCCAAACTTAGACTTTACAAAGACCAATAAACTTATCATTACTTTTTTCGAATTACCTACTCTAAATAAGCGTTGTAGAAAATAAAAAAAGCGACAGTCATTGAGATTGAACGATGGAAGCGAAAACTTATCACTAAATAAACTTCCCGTCTTTCGTTATTTCCATGTCTCTGTTTCTCCTTATTTGTATCTTTCTTAGTAATGAACATAAACTTTGTCCCCATTTTGTTACTTTTTAAGTAGTCTATCCAAATTAAGTTCTTAATTTAAATATAACTGCAATGGAAAATATGATAAATAAGTTCACTTTTAAATACTATTATAATTATGGTAATAAGGGTGTAAATTCTCAAGGTCAAAGTAAAACATGATTTCATAAATAATACAAATTTGGATTCTTACTTTGGCACTTGAAAAGGTTTCGACAATTTTACTAAAAGAATAGCTACCCTCTAAGATTGGGGGCATAATCACTACTATAATTTATTTACCACTTTCACTTAGCATTGTGCGAAATTCTGGGAAACCTTTATTAGCCAGCATTCGGTAGTGAAATGGCAAAAGGGGCTATCTGCATTTTCTTAAATTTTACATTAGAAGCAATAGAAACCTTTATTTTATAAGTATTGTTGTATTATACGAATTATTATTGCAATGATGTTTGATTTTATTAAAGTAAATCATAGAGTAATGTAAATATTGAAGATCTATAGTATATGTTAGTGTATGTCAGAAATAATTGACATTTTATAATACATAGCTCATTTTGCCTTAACATTTTAATTTTAGAAAATATTAAATTTAAGTGAAAACTATAATATAAATTATTGGAACAAATAAAAGAATTTCTTATAATTAATTATCTTCTGAATCACTTATTAGGTCGGCATGTGTATCTGGAATTCATGAATTATGCGGAATGTCTTTGTAGAAACTATTATTTTCTTTTGGAATAAATGGTAATAATGGAAGTAAATTATTAAATTTCTTATCGGAAATAAGTATTTCTGCTGTAGTATAATATTTTCTCGTTTATTTAGCCTACGAACTTTATTTAATATATTTTGTATGACCATTTTCCAAGTAGGTAAATCAAGAAGACCAGACTCTAGACTAAATTAAGAGTCACTTTTTCAACCTTCTGTTACCTGAGACTTCAAACAGACGAACCCATTTGTTGTAAGTCGTACCTAAAGTTTTCCAGTATACCCTTTTTCATAAGGTGAAAAACACTGAACTGTATTATTTAAACTTGATAGAACCTCAATTCTAAACGCTCTACACTCAGTTATCACTATTGTGCCACTGTAGTTTTCTTTAAAACATTCTGGTAAACTGGTTTCGTTTATACACAGAATATGTTGAGGTAAAGAAGTGATTACCTTTTACGTACTCTGATATTAAGAAATTTTATAATGGGTAAATACCTTACAAACTGAAAATAATTTCCTATATTAATTTCAATTATTATTGAGTGATAATGTAAAATGTTTACTTTATAATATGAATTTAATCAGCACGAAAATGTAATGGCAACGCTAAGGTTGATCTTGTTTTGTGGGGTCCGGACTTCTGACGTATGTCAAATCGCTAATTTAAAATACTTATCGCAATTTGTTTTTGTTTATTTACTGATTTTCTATAAACGAAGAGACTCATAATATGTAACCTGGATCCTGTTACACAGAAAACTAAGTTGTATGGGTATATCAAGGCCAAAGTAGTGTAGTGTCAGTCGAACCAAATATATTTTATGCATTTCATTACCGTTCTCATCTATTTTCATATGTATAAGTGTCAAAAATCATATACAATTTAGAGCTAAACTGACACAACAACCATATTCTTGGTATTTTCTATATTTATTTCCAGCTTGTGGTAATATTACCTAAGCTTTTCTATCCCGAAAATTAAATTACATTTTCCTACACTCAAAATAATTGACCGATATGTAAAGCGAATTATAAAAAATTTGCCTTTCGGCTCTTTGTGGATTTTCCCGGTGGCGCCCTCACAGATTCACCCGCGAAATCCCCAATCGCCAATGAAAGAGTTAACTTTGTCAGTGCCGCAGCCAACTTGATTCTCTACATATTTCCATGACCAAGCATAGTACGGGGGACTTTAATTGGCAATGTCCGTTGATGCGAATAACGACTTTGAGGATAATGAAAAATGCAAGGGAGCACGCTAGATGGTTATTAATCAAAGAGTTCTTTCAAAATCGATGAGAGTTTGTTATTTTGGACAAAGTTCGAATTAGAAGCATCTGACTTTTCTATTCGTTGAAATTGAGGAATTTCTGTAACTTATAGTTAAGCTCTTAGATAATTAGATAAAGGACCAGGCAGGCACCTTTCTCATGGAAAAATGGACTTCCGTCACATTGTTTGAAATTTTGGTATGTTGAAGAAGTTGACGTTCTGGCAAAAAAAGATCCATGGGCTCAAACAGATTCTATGACTAGTTTTCGAGATACAGAGTGTTAAACATCGAAAATGCCCCATTTTTGATATGAGGTTTCCAATGATAGACGTGCTTTATTTCCGGTTATTGGAGGAATTGTGATTTGTACATTATTGGACATAAATAAAATATTTCACAAAACAATTGCCATAAGTTTTGGTGGATTACAGGGTATTTAAAAAATACGTAATATGTGATTTTGGAATTTTTTTTATTACAACGTTGAAAGCATCAGAAGGTGTTATTGCACAATTAATATCTGGGTAAAGTAATAATTTCTTGCTAAATATAGCTAGAAAAGGCATATATTATTTTTTCCTATTAATGAGTCACCCTGTACGAACCATTCGTGCTGCAATTTTAATAAGACAATAAGCATATATATATGATCCGTCTCTTGATACTCAATAGGATGTTAAACTCTGAGAAAAGGTAGTTTTTTAAACTACCCTGTAGTTTTATTAGTTATTACATTTTTACGTTTACATTTTTACATTAACAAATGTTCAGTGTTTAACTGAGCAGAATATTGTTAAAATTGTATGAATAGTTTTCGAGATATATGGTGTTACACCTCGGAAATGTCTCCTTTTTCTTATCAGATTTCTCATAACAGAGGTGTCTTATTTCCGTATTTTGCAGGAAAGATAATTTTCGCATTATTGAATAAAACAATTAATATTAATTATTTTTGATTACAGTGTGTTTCCAATATATGTAATATGTGTTTTCAGAAAACTCATTTTTTTATTACAACAATGAATATATAAGATGTAATCGCACAATTAATAAGAAATGAGTTCTTGAACGTATTCATATATTATACAGTGTAAATCCTAAATATACCATTTTTTACCATTAATGAGTAACCCTGTATCAACTAGAATACTTTAATTTGTACAATTTTTGCAAACCTGTAGAATTTAGTGTGATGCTGAATATTCCAAACGTTTCGGGATCCAGGTCTGATCCCGTTGTCAATGATTAAGAAACTATGGATAAAAAAGTCACAATTCTAAAATGTAAAATTAAAATATTGACAATATGTATTATTTGTTTTCTGAAATCAAATAATTTGACTTAATTTTTCCATAAGAAAGGTGCCTGGTCCTTTAACTCATCACTATTTTATACTTAGAGCATCACATTAACGAGAATACAATTGAAGTGAATGATATCAAAATAATGCAGTCAACAGAAAACTATGGAAAAATTTAGTTAACCTACTCACTAACATCACTGCATCTGTCACTAAGAATGCATCACATATAAAGTGTTGGGTGAACCTTCTGCATACAATTTTATTAGTTATATATTTTGAATTTACAATTATTAGTTTTACTTGTTCCGTCGGTTTTGGAGCATCTATCACCTTATTTTTAATTTGTTAACAAGATTAAAACGTGGTAAATGGATAGACTTTTGGAAAGTGTAATGCTAAAGCAATCTCAATTTGAATTTAACTGCAAATTAATTAATCGCTGCCTTTATTAGAGAGTGTGAAAATCCTGTAAGGTTGAGCTGTTCTCGCCTCTGGTCTATGAGTTGTGAGTCGGCCGGGTCTGGGTTCCTCCTTTATTCAGACTATGCACTGAAAACGTGCACAGTTCAAGGAGATAGCAAATTTTGACAATAATTCTTCCGTTAACTAGACTTAACTACATTTGAGTATTCGATAATGTCGGTAGACATCGGACACTTGAGATAAGCATATGTGACTCAGTTAAATTTGTGCTGCTCCTTCGGGTTGTTTGTGTATGCGGTTGTCAAACATAAGTTAGGCACTGCCTTGATAATTCTTTTATTACAACTGGGGGGTCTTCATTTTGTGATATTAGTATGCTTGGATATATCGACCATAACGTTTAAGTTGACAATGATGTCATCTGATTATGTGGAGTGACTATTGAGAAATCGAGTGAAATATTCGGAGCTTTTTATGTAAGAGTCTCCTTTTTCCACAATAGGTTGTAAGATGCTGGCTAGATATTTGGCGTATACTGGGAGTTGAAAGCTCTATACGTCGATGACACATTTGTCTTATGACCTTGCAATAGAGCAAAATTAAAAACTATTTTAGAACGTAAAATTCAGGAATAGTTCATGGATGATATCTTACATCATTTTAACAGCAAATTCGTAGAAATAATTTATTAAAACAATAAAAACTAGCAAAAATATGGATTTTATTTGTTTTTGGCTTATATTGACAAAAATAATTAAGGATTCTTGATCTTGTCAATGGAAAAATTGTAGAGAATTGGAATGATTTCAAAATGAGAGTTACAGGTATTATAGGGGTATTTTAGGCCGAGACATTAACATCCACTTAACTGACTCTATTTATTTGGACACGCCATTCATGACACTCGAGGTTAATATCTTAGCGATAATATATTTAAATATGTAAGAAATATTTGATAATAAAAGGAAATGTAGAATAGTCAGCAACCCGTCGCACCCACTTTCCCTTAATTAGTTTCAAATCCCACAACATTTTCTTCTTTCTGCCACTAGCACGAACTCTCACGTAAAATGCAATATTCACAAACACTTTTAACCACTTTTACAGCATTTCAACAAAAATCCAAGATATACAAATTGAAGTATATGATACCAGCTTTTAATATGTATTTGGTATATTCCTATCAGACGGAAAAAGTTAATACGGTACCGTTCGCAAAATATCTCTCTTAATTTTTTAAATTACAATTCTGCACAAACTACTTATCCTTAAAAATCTATATTGAGCTTAATTAATTCTAACATTGTAGTCTATGCTTGAGCGGAAAATTATCTTTGCAGTTTTTATTTCAACAAAATTATAATTAAAAAAAGTAATATTTTATCGGTTTTTCTGGATTTTCTCAGCGAAAAATCCTCCGATGGGGACTTGTAAATGCTCATTTTAAAGGTTTTTCGATTACAACTTTTCCATTGAGAGTATTACGATTCCTCCATACGTTTTCATAACACGAGCAAAAAACAAAAGAAGTAGAAGAAAATGGGTTTTACTGTTTAAATAATTTACTTCTTCGAGTTTGATGTTAAAATCAGGTCAGTTATGATTTATTAACTATTACTAATGTGAAGGCATAAGCGGTTTGCTGTTGAATTTTGTCTATTAAAAACCTTTATGGACTGGTGTTGTTCAAATTTCTAGATCAGATAAACCCAATAATTCAATTTACCTTACTTAGAACTTGAAAAGAACAACCAGGTACTTTTTCTTTGTGTCCTTGTAAGAAAAAACTTCAGAATGGGCACCTTATTCAGAAAGCCAACACTTGGGAATATATATCTAAATTCCAAATCCCATCAAAACCCGTCAAAAATACAGGGAGCCAACCGGCAGAATTGGCAGAATTCTCTGAAGGCATGCCTTAACAACACCATACAAATCCCACGAGGCCATAGGAACAAGTCTATGAAATCCTAAGCTAAATGTTGAGATAGAAATCCAGGTAGTACACAGTATAACATGCGAAATGTGCGACAATGTATACTTTGGACAAAAGAACAGAAGAATTTCAAACCAATTAGAGGAGCCGGGTTCTAACATCAAAAACAATTGGGCTACAAAATCAATTTCGATAGTTGCAAACAAAAATCATACCACCCATTACAAAACAAGACTACACCGAGAAACTATTGATATCGAAAAAATGTACCATTAAACAAATGAGACGACCAGCACCTATATAGTATGTGAAGATAGTTTTATATAGATAGAAGATAGTTTTATATACCGAACTAGCCGAAAACAAAAAAAAACAGTCAGCGACGAAACTGACATTTAGTTCACCGTGTCAACGAATTCGAATATATAAGTGAGACCTTAGAGAAACGTCTGCAAGATTCCATCTTTAAACATATGCACCATTCACAGATTACAAATTCACTTGAAACTGCACAAAATGAGTTGTATATTATATTTATTAAAATTATTTTAAAATTAAAATTTCTTTAGATAATGTTAACTTTCCCATACGAAAATCAACATCGTACTAAATGATTAATAATCAACTCTCTTAATAATTACATATGACTCATGGAACTGAGTTTGCCAGATACGGCAGTAATTCACTTTAATAATAAATCATGTGTAACCGTCACCTGCTGACGTTCACACCTCACAAACCAAACATGAGAATGTTTCTCATCAAGATCTCTAGTTTCTTTAAAAAATTGATTGCAAATTTAATATATCATCTACATAAAATAGATGCCACATCTATTATTATTTAAAATTCCTGATGTACCTTTCTCATATTTTACTTTAATGATCTTTACCTTTCATAATATTTGGAATGGAGGTTTGAAAATAAACTATATTTATTATGGTCTCCCATAATTATGGTGGCTTTAAAGCTTAAAAATGCTTTTAACCTTGTGAATATGTGGAAACTCTACCAGAGACATTCCACTGGAATTATTAAAGCTTGACACACATAAACTGTTATATAAACTCAACAAAACTATTTCTATTAGTACTGTACAAGAAGAGAAGCCGAGATGAATGTGATAATTACAGAGTCATAGCGCTACAAAACTTGATGGCTAGAACACATTAAATTTAGAACTAGAGGTCTCGCATGGAGCTACTGCTCTGTCAAACCTAATTATATAAAATCTACTTTTCAGCAGAAAATACATAATGTTTTTTTACTTAAAAAATACAATAAAAAGATGAGTAATTTCACAGTGAAATGGAAGGAATACATTCGCAACGTGCGATATTTTTGTTACATAAATGATGTCTGTGCGAGCTTTTAAAATGTGTTTTAGAGTCCTATTGAACCAAGCTAAAGCAACTAGAGACTATTGTAATTTTAAAAAACTCAAAAATCATCTTTTTTCAGTTTTGATGAATTGGTGTCTTCCTGCCTTTCACCTCATTTTACTGCAATAGGATCAGATCTCTCCACAAAGTTTCCTTGGGCTTCCATCGTCTTGAAATGGTTGATCTGGCGACGTTTCAATGGCTTTGTATCTGCTATCGTCATCAGGTGAATGATGGGAAATTCAGTTTATACGTCGTATTTATACTCTCAACCAGTCATGACTCGCCGCTCATGGTCATTGGGTCTTATCCGGTCCAATCAATCAATCAATTGTAGTTGATGCGTAGCGGCAGTGGCCGAAGGAGGGGTCTCCGGTAATTATATTGTCGTTCGAGATAATATATGCTGTCTCTCTAAGTTTTCATACGATTGAGTACAGTTACATCTCCAATACCCATGTCCTTCATATTTTTACACAGGGAGACTGGTTGATCGTATTGTAGATCTTTCTGTTATAACATTTGTGAGGAAGACATCCTGTAAGAAATAACCAGCATTTCACAAAATTGCCCCTACTACACTTTGTGTCCATTACAAATTTCAAATACTTCTCCGTTACAGAAAAGAAATGAAGGAAAACCCTAATGAGCAGACAAAATAATTCGCTATATGATGTTGTCATTCCTAAGTTTCTCCTGTACTCACTAAGATGGTTTTGCTGGATCCTATATAAGGTTGTGATTGTTGGTTCGACTTGATTGGCTAAGACAGACCACATCACACCCGTTTAGATACTTTCACAATCCTGTACTGTAGATCTAATCTTGAAGCATTAAATTTGCGTGCGGTTTCGCTTGATAATAGGCTTCAGAAAAAGTGTATTATAATAGTGTCTATAGTACTCTGTTCTTTCTACCTTGTAGGTTAGCTTAATTCCTCAAATTCCATGTCGATGATAGTTTGCCTAAATATACAATTCCAATAGATACTTTCTAAATTTCACTGTTTGATGATTAAATGCTTCTGTTGTGGTGCAGAAATGTTTTCAGACCTGCAACATACAATCTGAGCTCTGGCTTAGGTCTATCGACGACACCTTTACACTTTAAAAAAATTTAATTTGAAGTATAAAGCTTAATATTACAGCTGTATTACAAAATATAGTCGAACTAGACATTTTTGACTACCAATAGCACCCACTTACATACAACGATATTGCACACTACTTCCACAACATCATTTGTTTGCTGTAGTAGATTAGACCTATGGGAAATACCACAAATTAAAAAATAGACGCACCTAGTTCTTTATCTCTTGGGTCGTGTACATTAGAGAATAAAATATATCTACTTCCAATATTTGCTTTATTGAAATAATTTACTCCAAGAAAAGTTAACGAAGAACAGAGTAAAAATTAAAAGCGGGGAGTAATAACTGAAACAACGAAACTGGCACCTAACCTCAAAAATTGAAATTGTTTTAGTATTGCATATAAGTGACAGAACAAAATAACATTAAATATAAAAAATTCCAAACAGATAAAACGATATTCATTTGACCGTCGGTAACACAGCACCTAGGGTGTGACCTTTATTGGCCGTTGAAGTTGCTAGATTAAAAAAAAATTAAAATCATGTCTGCCAAAATATTTTTTTATTCCTCCGTAAAAATAGTTTTTTTATCCTTCCTCATTTTTTTGTAATAAAAGTCTCCAATAACCTTTCCAATACCTTTAAGAAGATGTGTACACAGTCTCATGATAATCACTTGAGTAGTTTTGGCATGAAAGCGTAACAAACAATCTTACATTCACATTTATAATATTCGTAGGGATTATAGTATACTCACTGAAAAATGAATCGCAGCACCCAGAAGGAGGTGTTTAAATTTAATATTATCTTGGTAAAACATGGATAATGTGACGGAAATTTCTCCAATAATTCGTGGAATCGGCATTCTTCCAATATTTCGAGAAATCCGAAATGTTTTCTGGCGCTTCGAGGTCGCCGGCTTACTTAGATGATATTCTCGAAGAATCTAGTTCATCTCCTGGGCGGCTTTTTGACTTCCTGGAGAATTCCGAGAAGTAATATATAAATACGGAGAGCTGACGGATTCATTCATTCAGTATTCGACTGCCGTATAGTAAATATAAATTGTAAATAGTTCTGTGAACATAAATTGTGTTATAGTAGTGGGAATAAATTAGTGTGAGTTTGATTGTGTTTTTAAATAAATCCAAGAACTGAACTGAAGCCGAGTGTGAAACTAAAAACAATACAGTGGTGTCAGGTGTGGGGTGTATTTGGGGAACTTTAGAAGTGAAAAATAAATAGACTGACAATGTTTAATCCAGAACTTAACGATTGAAATGTAGGCAGAGGAATCGCACTGGGAAAGACCCTGTTTCGTGCCAAGAAGATTGTGCCTGTAAGAGTAATGAACCTAAACCATTATTCGGTTGCGTTAACGAAAAGAACAATTTTGGGGCATTGTTCAACAGTTTCCTCTGTAGTCAGAATAACACAGCATACAGTTATACCACCAAGTAAACTATCTGAAGAGTTGGAAAAACTCATAACAGATTTTTCCAAGAATTTAAAACCAAACCATAGAGCAAAATTGAGGGATATCGTTAGAAACTACCAGGATATCTTCGATATAGGGAACGAAAAAAGAGGACGAACTGGTCTGCTGAAACATAAAATTAATACTGGGGACGCTCAACCTATTCGACAGTCGGCGAGAAAACTAACCCTAGCTAAAAGTGAGAAGAAGCCAACAGGATAGTTCCGCGAAATGGAGAAAGAAGATGCAAATGAACCATCCAATAGCCCTTGGGCTTCTACAGTTGTCTTGGTTAAAAAGAAATATGGTTCGACCCGATTTTGCGTGGATTATCGGCAATTAAACCACTCTATAACGAAAGAAAGCTATCCTCTCTCAAGATGAACGATACCCTAGATACGTTGGCTTTATCGAAAATGTTTTCCACCGTGTTCGCAGAGGGAGTAACTGTTGATAAACAGAAAAACAAAGCTATCCAGGAATGGTCGATACATAAAGATATACACCAGGGATGGTCGATACCTAAAGATATACACCAGTTAAGAAGTTTCCTGGGGTTATGCACGTACGATCGTCGGTCTGTTGCAGGATTCACAAGTTTTAAGTTATCCTTTGCCAGATGGGAACTTCGTCCTGGATACCGACGCAAGCAATGTCGAAATAGGTGTGGTGCTTTCGCAGATCCTATACGGTGAGGATGAATCTCGATTCTGCTTGTGTTGATATGATGGTCAAAAAAGGTTTGACGTTGTCGAAATCCCAGATTTCAACAAGATAATGCTAGGCCTCATGTTGTGTAGTTTAAAATTTTTTGAAGGGACTCATGTGAATCTGTTGCCGTGGACGCCCAGATTACCCGATCTTTCGCCCATAGAACATGTATGGAATATGATGGGTTGCAATCTCGGAAGTTTACCGGAGCTCCCCATTGACTCTAGAGGTTCCAAGATATGTAATACAGATAGCTTGAGATAGTATTCCTCAAAAAGAAATAGAGCACCTTATTGAATCAATCCCAAGACGTATTGGGAAATGTATAGAAAACCGCAGTGGACAAACACATTATTAACAAAAAATAAAAAAAGTTTACTCCTTACTTCTTTGTCAGTGAGAGTATATTAAGCTTTATAAATCAAAAAGTCAAACTGTATATTTTCATATGATATTTGAAGAGGTGTAACTCTGAAAGTAGATAACTTACAATTGTTCTAAAAGTACGACAACTTTCACAGATTTGAATATATTCTTTAAATTTCTATGAGTACTTTGTCAGCAATTGTAATTAAAATCAATTAATAATTATGCATAGTAAATCCAAGTTAAAGGAAAACTACCAACCACACAATTTCTTTTAGTCAACTGACACTCACTAAAAATATCACCGTACAGCATTTTAACGTTTCTAATAATACCAATCGCATAAACATTTCTCAAAGCAATATAGCACTTCAATTTCAGTAAACAATAGTTTAATAACGGATAAGCCGCTGGCTGCATTCCAAATTTCCGATAAATCTTATTCAACGAAGTACAACAACGAACTCATCAAAAACTGTTAACCCAATAACCCCAGCAATATAATATCAATAGATGTCAGTGCAAGCAGCTATCTGTCTCTCTGTCTCCTCGTCCTCTCCGGATTCCGACGGCATGGTAATGGAGTCATTGTTGATCACTGCAAAGAGACCTTGAAGGCCCTCTCATCTCGAATATTATCAGAGATAAAGGACTTGTCAGAGACAAATTTGCCGAGATGACGGCGTCTTATATAATAGTCCAGTTATTTAACAGAACTCGGAAGATTTACGATGGCTTTAGAAATGACAGTGGAAATGGATTTAAGAGTTCGCATATTCTTAATTCAATCGTAAACTTCAATTCAGAAATTAACTGGTTATACTCGTTTTTATTCATTTGAGCAGAAGAGTTTGTTTTCCAATTCTCACGATTGTTGCACTTTCTAATTCCGAAATATAGATTTCCCCAAAAACAGTAGAAACCCCCATTGCCTTCCATCAAATAAGTAAATACTTTGTCCTAATAAAATATATTTTATTTTGCTCAGGAGGAACACAGTTTTCTATTAGTGAATAAATTTCTATACTAAGTACCATATTTAAAATTATTGAGGACACTTCCGGCTGCCTTGCCATCTACCCCCTGAGAATTAACTCAGGTCCTCACGCGAACGCAGTTTTCCTTCTGAATAATCGGTGTCTTCTTGTTGGGATATTGCTATTAGTAGTACAGCAGCTGTCTTATTTGTGGTTCGTGGCTCATTCCTTGCTATGATATATAGCGTATTCTACCCATCTCGTTGTTGTCTCCTGAAAAATATAATATTATGTACTTCATTTTATATTCACCTGTCTTCTACCTCTGGGCTTCTTCGTCATCTTCTCCTTCGTTTAGGCAGAGCTGGTTCTTAGGCCGTTTGTAACTGTCAATAAATCTGGTGTCACAATAGTCGATTAGCTGTCGTAAGTGAAGGTTTGGGTGCTGTTCCAGTTTGGCGTAAGCCTCTCTGGCCTTCATCTTCATTCCTGCAAGCAGTGGTTGGTGTCGTAAATCGTTGAAAATTACCGTGTTACGAACGAACCAGGGTGCGTTGACTACGAGGCGTATTCATAGGTTCTCCTGCCTTTGGATGGCCTGCCTGTTGCTCTTGCTTGTGTGTCTCCATACTATTGAAGCATACATCACCTTGTTTAAGAGTCCCAGGTTGCTTACTCTTCCTATTAGGGGGTAAGGTTTGGCATGGGCAGCCCGGACTTTGTTACAAGCCTCTTGGACATTCCTCGTGAAAGTCAACTCCCTGTCGATGATGACTCCAAGATACATGACTTCGTTCTTCCATGGAATTTCTCTGCCGTTGACGGACAGGTTTTCTGTTTGAGCTTGAGTTTCGTCCTCCTTGATGGCTATCTTCTACTGAAGACACCATTTCGTTAAATCGTCAGTTGCTTGCTGCAGCCGCCCCAAGGCTGGCTTGCACCTAAAACAATTGCATCATTTGGCGGTGTCCGTTGCGAACTGGGCACTTATAGTGTCGGCTAGTCTTGGGATGTCTGCAGTGAGATTGAAATTAGCGTCCGGGTCAGAACTGCGTCTTGGGGAACCCTTGCCGCGGTGGTCCGGTATCCTTAGTGCTCCTGGCCTAATCGTACTCTTACTCTTAGATGAGCCCACTAGTTGGATGATATTAATGGGAAATTCTAATTGGGCCATCTTGACCAATTGTCCGTCATATTTTAGTTTTGACGGTTTTCATTTTGTTTTTAACATTGTCATTTTCGACATTTTTTGGTATGTTTTACATTTTTTAACAATTTTAACATTTATGACAATTTTGCTATTTTAGTCATTTTGGACATTTTTGACCATTTCGACACTTGAAATTTTTATCATTTTTGTTATGTTTTTTAAATTTTGGATATTGACGTTTTTGGTATTTTATACATTTTTGCCATATTTTTTCCACATTTGTGAAGACCTTGACATTTTTAGTTATTTCTGTTAATTTTGCCATTTTGACATTTTGTATATATTAGATTTTTGAGATTTTTCTCACTTTAGGTTTCTGTCAGAATAATTTTGCCTTTTGTGCATTTATGTTGTTTTGATGTTTTTCGGCAATCTCTTATCATATTTCACTTGCGATAAATGAGTTTAACATTGATAGTTTTGTTGTTTGTTGATGTTTTGACATTTTTAAAATGTTTGACATTTTTGACAATTATGCCATTTTTAACATTTTTCATAATTTTAAAATTTCTGATATCTTTGAAAGTTTACACATTTTTGATAACTTTTTTACATTCATGTCATTTTTAATTTTTTGGGATTTTTTGGCATTTTTGACATCGACTGTTTTTACCTTTTTGACATTTTGGACGTTTTTGAAATGTTTAAAATCGTAGACAATTTTTCACATATATGGTGACCTTGATATTTTTAGTTATTCCTGTCAATTTTCCGTTCTTAACGTTTTGCACATTTTACTTTCAGAAATATGTTGTCATTTTTCACTTGTCATAAATCAATCAGTAGCGTTATACAGGAGATGTCAATGACATTTTTTTGATGGTTGATGTTTTTGAAATCTTTGACATTTTTGACAAATATAGATTTTTGATATTTTTTACATTTTTGAATTTTTGACGGTTTTTTGCATTTTTGACATTTTAAACACTTTGACATTTTTGTCATTTTTGTCATTTTATTTTTTTCTTTTTAATATGGACATTTCTTACTTATTTGAAATAGACACTTTTGCCTTTTTATAACATTCTTGTATTTTTATCATTGGCGTATTAACCTCTTTGACATTTTCGACATTTTAAGTTTTTTTTACATTTTTTCACATTTGTGGTGACCTTCACATTTTTAATTATTTCTGTTAAGTTTGTCTTTTTGACGTTTTGTTGAGATTTTTTCACCTTTTCTGACAGAATAATTTTGACAGTTTTGGTAATTTTTATATTTTTGTGATGTGTGGTGTATTTAACGTTTTTTTAATGTTTCGATGATTTTGATATTTTCGACGTTTAGTGGTGTTTAGTTTTTTAAATCTTACACTATTAATATTTTTACATAACCGTCATTTTCATTTTTTTTAAATTATAGGGTATGTTACTAGCCTATAGTGTAGCGTGTAGCGTTTAGCTTTATAATAGTTGAACAATTATCAAATCAGTTACCATCGTACATACAAACAAAATACCTTACCTGTTAGTACAAATATATAACTCTTTTGCTTACCACCAAATGTACTTGTAAAATCCTTTAAAGTAAAACTTATTTATTCTGTAGATTGTGCTCCAATACTATTAAAGTTGTAATAATATTTTAAAACTTATTTATCTAAGAGCTATCCTGAATACTATTATGAAACCTATTAACCGATAACGGGTCTCAGTGAAACTTCCTGAATTTTAATTTACTCATACAATTTTTCAGGTATATTGGAAACCTCATTATTGTTCATTATTGTCGTCCTGAAATTTTCCATAATCTTCGATTCGTTCGTTGAATAGGAGCATCAATATAGTTCAGATGCCACCCTTCGTTGCATACAAATTAGGCATTCATAATATTCGATAAGCCGAGAAAGCTGATGTATCCGGGGGGCCCCAGAGTAAGTAATACGGCGAGGGTGTCGGTCGGCAGGGTCGGCGGTGGTGATACTCCTATCGACCAACACGCTGATGGCAGCACGAAAACGGACGCAATTTCGCCGATGCCACATACACTCCCATTTAAAATGCCTTCAGGATTATCATAAGAGAGTGTATTTGGTGCTTGCACGATGCCATTTTTCCACCACGAAAAAAGTAGTTTTTTTAGTGGAACGGATGTTGGAAAATCGCTCCGAGTAACGCGAGGAATTCGACTTCGCCAACTTTACGCTAATTTAGTGGTTTTTAGGAAGGAAATCGTGTTGCGGTGTGTCGGGTGGTGCCGGCGGTGGTTTTTCGACAGAAGCATCCAGAAGAGGTTATTCGAAACCGAGAAAATATGGTGATGATGTGGGGAAATTCCCATGCATTTCCGAGCATTCGGTTTCCGTTACATCAGGAAGTTGGTCACGTGACTGGAATATATTTGTGCTGTGAGTGGCGATTTTCAACAATGATAACAAAAATTTATACAAAATGTCACAGCGTGTTTTAAAACATTTGTTGATCCTACTGCTTAGAAGGTAAAAAAAGAGCGGCAGTCAATTGAGACTGAACTATGGAGGGGAAAGCTTCTTACGAATTATACATTATAATATTACGAACATATTTTTATGTTTTTTTGGGCAATAACACCACAATAAAAATAAAACGACGTATATTGCAGGAATACCAAACGTTTCAAAGTCTATTCTGACTTCGTTGTCAATGGCTTTATATTTAAATAAATATATTATATAATATAATATAATATACGTCGTTTTATTTTTATTGTGGTGTTATTGCCCCAAAAAACATAAAAGTAATCAAGAATATGCCACAAACAACGTTTAGAAGACAATTTCGAACATACTTTTATAATATTCTGGCAATATAAACGAGGTCACATTAATTATAACATATTGAATTAAAAATCGAAACAGTCTCATCAATAATAACTATTTATACTTAAAAAGTCAACCCCATAAATCATACATTTATTTCAGCAAGCAATAAAAAAATTGAAGATTCATTAACACGCCAGTTGAAGCTTAATTAAACCAAAAATTAATATCCGATGAATTGTAAGTGCGGAAAAAAATATGACAAAAGTGTAAGAAAGAATTATGGAGTGTAGAGTGAAAGGAGGACAAACTTATATGGGAATAAAACTGAAAAGTGTCCAGCGGACGGTTTCAAATAAGGAGTTCAAGAAATGACCAGAATGGCCCAAGTGTGACCACAGGGTATGTTATGAAGTTAATTGTCAACGGATTGAAATAGACAAATCCAACATTTAGAAGTGAAGCGGCTGAAAAAGTGAGAATGATGTAAAATTATTAGTAAAAATCGTAAATAAAACGTAGAAAATCTGTTATGTAAAGTTCTCTTTGTAAATGGTTGTCTCCGTTTTTTGTAATCTCTGCAAGTGATATGAGTTTATAGTGTGTTAATTGTGATATAAATTAATAAGCGTGTGTCCCAGTCTTGACTTTTTATAAAACAGTGATTTTATAATTGTTATTTTGTTATTAAACTTTTTGAAACACTTAAAGATTGGGAAAAATTTGTATATTTGTAATATTTTTATACTTATTAACAAATAGATGTTGGTGAATTAGATGTAAATAAAAAAATCTTTATTTTTACATTCTTGTGTTCATATTACATATTTATTTTGAAAAGTTGGTGTTTCTAGTTCCTTGTTCACCTTTCTCTGGATAAAAGGTAATTAACAATTCTTTTCATCACTGATCAAACTGCTATAATTAATTAAATTATCTCTTCTGTTATCATTATGGAACAAATTTCACTTGCATTTTATTCTAGAATAGTTTCTTTTTCAAGGATTTTAACATTTTCACACACTGGTTTTCCATATATTTTTTATTGTATCCATTAACTACAATTAAATGACTATTTTTGACATCTTTCTGCTTTAGGTCTATTTTAAATATTTTCAAAGGTAAGCCTGGTGAATGCCCCTGGAAAAATATCTCCAGAAGTTTGTTGAAGTTCTCGAGTTAAAGGACAATGCCATAATCAGTTTAGTAATTATATAATAATGGGTTCTTCAGAGTTTAATTTGTGTAGGATATTTATCTTGACTCCTAAAAAAATGTGCTAATAAAATTTTGCTTGTAAGTCATTTTTATCTATGTACAAGGTATTTCATTGACTATACACTTTATTAATGTTAAATATAAATCTGGTTGTTGAACTGTGATGGATAAATTTGCATTTTTTGGATGTAAATTCTTCACATTAACCTAATTTTATTCACATAGGTTTGTTCGTAGAAAACTGATTTCTACGAACAAATTATCCGGTAGGTACTAGTGGCTCCCCCAAATTGAAACCATTTTGTGAACACTTTTTCTTACACAGAGTGTGTCCTCCTTTTACTCAAACCTCCATAGAAAGAATCTAAAAGAATCTTAACGTTTGGTTTCAATTTTGTAATACCACAAAACGATAATTTTTTGTTAATGCTCTAAGTCATTAGATGTATATGCTCTAAGCGTGGGTATTAATAATAACTTAATAAAACAATAATACTCGTTTTGTTTATGTTATTAATGTACATAGCAGCTACTTCCAGAAGTATAGGGTTTATAGTGCCATATTATGAAATTTAACAATGTCCAGTCAATTTTTCTTCGGTGTTCAATTAATGGTGGCGCCCTCTAGTGACGAAAGGTAATACAAATACAACAATATTAATTTATGAATACAACTCTTGTGAACTTTATACATGTTAAAACTTTACCACGCAATACATTTCAATGATTATTCAGACGTTTTAATGTAAAATGTTTACTTTATAATATGAAGCCTTCTGACGTATGTCAAGTCTTTAATTTAAGATACCCTCAAAGAGAAGAATTGGTATTTTTATCAGAACGAACAGCAAATTTTGAGAACAGGTATTGTATTTTATATTAATTTAAATGCATCAATATTATTGATTTTCTATAAAAGAAGAAACTGTTAATATTTTACCTGGACCCTGTTTCTTACACAGGGAACTGAATTGAATGGGTATTTTAAAATCAATGTATTGTGTGGTGTCGGTTGTGGTGTCGGTCGTGGTGTCAGTTATGATGTCGGTCGTGGTCTCAGTCGTGGTGTCGGGCCGAACGTGTCGAAAAAATTAAATTTCAGGGTATGCAATTCATTCCCTTGCTCATCTATTTTCATATGTGTAAGTATGGGCCCCCGTTAAAAAGCTTTGTCTTTCAACAAAGACCACACGAGAACATGCAAACAAAGTTTATTAAAAAATAGTAAATATTGATGACTGTTTCGTTCTTTAATTGATAAAAAATATTTTAATTATATCAAAAGAAACAGCTTCTGGTGATTTACACATATTGATTTATTGACATTGAGACTTATTGTTTCATCAGAGTATTCTAAAGAAGCCAACTAATTGAAATAATTGCCAATTTCAATAAACAAACAAGTGAAAATCGCCAGAGTGAATTTGTTTTAAAATAATTGTTAAAATTTATTGCCAGTTTTTTTTTAATTGTTCCGGGTGCTGGATCTCAAATTTGTTAATTAATATTACCAACAGAAGCCTAATTGGAATGTTCTGAAAATGCAGTAGTAATGTATTAAACAAATTTTCCAATGGAAACTAAACCTTAATTGAAGAAAGTTATTTTTTTTTCTAGGTTTAACAAAGGTTTTGCATGTTCATTCGTTTTTCTTTCTATTTTTTTTTTTGAAAAGTGCTGATTTACCTGTTTTGCTATGCGCTGATTGTTGTTTGAGGTTACCAAGAGTTTGTAGTCTCCTGTCATGTTCGTATTTCAGCTTCTCTGATAGTGTCTAATTTTTATTTCCCGGGTGAAAGCTCTTACTTGTTCCTCGTTGACAGCAGCCAAATTGTTGGGTACACTGAATCTGTGGGACACCATTTATATGTACAGTTTTTGCAATTACTTTAACATCATGTTGAGTATAAATAGACAGATCATATATTTGTTTACTGTAATATTAAAATTGCAGCAAGAATGATTTATTCAAGGTTACTCTTTAATAGGAAAAAATAATATATGCCCTCTCTAGCTATTTGTATGGCTCACACTCTATGTTATATGAACCACATCCAAGGAATTAATTCTTTAACGACATATTGTTGTAATAAAAAAATATTTTGTCTATGAAAAATGTTACGTATTTTTTAAACAGCCCGTAATCAACCAAGATGTATGGTAATTGTTTTGTGACATATGTCACATAATGGACAAATCATGATTTCTACAATAAACGGAAATCATGTGTGTTATGAGAAACAATAAGGCGACGGTTTAAACCCTGTATAAAACATATAATCTATTTGAGCCCATGGATTCTTTGTCAGAATATCAACTTCTACTACATTTTCAATTTTCCATAAGACAGTTATTATGAGATCAAATTAACATATAGGAAAGTATGTTATAGATATAATAAAATATATCCTGCAAAACAAAAAGTCCTCTCGGCCTCCAGACTTTTAAGAGGTAACTTTTAATTAAAGCATTGAATCATTATAAGTAAATGTAAGATATTTCCTCATAGAACTTCTTAGAGGTATCTTTTAATTGAAGCACTGAAGCATTTCCTCATAAGTAAAATCGTAAGATTTATTTAGCCTAGCATAGATGTTTGTCACCCCTTGAAATATTAAACGAATTCTCGATAAACTCTTCAAGTTAAGCCAAAAATCAAAAAAGGGTACCACTATTTTTTCACACAAGTTTGTTAATTTTGAAAAAAATAAAAACGTTGCCCACTTTTCAGGAAAAATAAGGAGAAACCATTAATATTAATTGGGGGGCAAATTATGTTGAAAATTTAAAAAACAAAAATTTTTAAAACGCATCATTTCATAAATATAAGGTCTTTCTAAGGAAACATTTTTTCATATTTAAAGAAAAAAATAATTTAAAATATATTAGAAAATATACCAATTTACCCATTCCCCCCTTATCTTCGAAACTATAAAACGTAAAGTTTTGAAAAAAATTAGAGGTACAGTCTCTGAAGTTGTGGAAAAATAAGGGGAAACCTCTACTTTTGTGGGGGCATCAGAATTAAATGGAAAATATAAAATTAAAATTGTTTTAAGGTCATGTTATATATCAAATAAAGAAAACAAATATTTTTTTTCATATTTTTAAAAACATTAATTAAAAGATATTGAAATATTAAACTGAATGAAAAAATCTCATGACAAACTATAACGGATCAAGTAATACATCAAATCACAGGGCTAAGCCAAATATGTTTTTTTAATTTTTTTTAAATAAATAATTTAAAATGTATAAAAAAATATTAAAAAAAAAATCACGACCTAAATCTTTAATAATAATTTGGGGGCCAGTGTGAGCGCATTATGAGGAATCAAATATATACATATTTTTAAAATTAATTGTTTACAAGATAAAGCTTTATTTCAGAAACCGGACCTAAAATGAAAATATTGCTCACTTGAAATTGAAAAATTATTAGAAAACCTCCATTGTAATTTTAGGAACAAATTATACAATTATATAGAAAATAAAAATTCAATTTTCAAAGTCATGTAATATATCAAATAAAAGGCTCAATGTGAATTACAAATATATCATATTTTTAAATCATTTGTTTAACAGATATTAGCAAAAATATAAACAGCTTAATTCATTTTAGAAAACCTATTTAAATTTTGAAAAGTATATTTATTTGTATTTTTAAATAATTTGAATAACAGATTTAATAATAAAACTTACCTATTTTGCCCTTTATCTTCCAATCTATAGAGCCTCAAAACAGACAGTAGATTATAAAAGGCTTCCCTGAGTTTTTGTAAAATAAAACTCTAATGTTAATTTTTGGGGGCCAAATTGAAAACGAAATAAAGTATTCTTATAAAAATCAAGCGAATCTTGAAGATTCAGAACCCTTAATGCGAGTAATAATGACCAAATTTTCAATGATCGGGTTACCTGAAATAGACTCTGATTCCGTGTTTTTAGCGAGAAGATCCTGTAATAAATTTTTCTAAACAAAATGGAATACATATAATTTATAAAAGCTTATGTTTTATATATAAAAAAGTTTTGTTTCACATTAGGAAACGGAACTCTCTTGTCAAACCCAATAAAACTGAATTATTAATGTAGACTATGTAAACTAATACGTTTATTTTCATTTCAGGTAATGCGATGACTATAAGTAGGGCAAAGGCATCTCGTAACGCCACGTAACATAATATTAAGGTAAGATAAGACACATGGGTAAGACATTCATTCGCGTTCCCAAAGTAAATGTAAAGGTCGTTTGTACATTCATTACCTTCCTTCCACGTTCGTTGGGGTAGAGATGAGAATATGGAGAGAACATTCATAGAATGTTTTCGCTCTGGCAGAGAGAGACTACTTAGTGCCCCCGCACTTTATCAGTTGTTTATGTTTTGTCTGGTCTTCCGAAAGACTATACGAGGTGATTCATGTGGGAAATTCCGGAAGAGGTTTAGACTTGAGAGGAATTTATATTGGAAACAGAAACAGTTTTGCCTTATATTTATTGCATACAATTTTGTTGTTCGGTTGAAGTTTATAATTTAAATGTTTATATATATTATCACAAAATACTACATTACTGCCATATAAGTCGGGATTGTCGTAACTGGATTTCAACTACTACCCATAAAATTGTTTTTTATAATCCCATTTTTCTTCATTTTTTTTTGTGTTTCATGATAGTCGAGATGTTTCAGCTTGAGTGCGTTGTTCTGACAGGAGGTTGGAATCGGCTTAGACGGTGTTTGAACTTTGTAACTGTGTATATTTTTATTTTCATGTTGTTTCCTGTGTATATCAGTTTCGTGTTCTGAAAAGAACAGTTAAGGTGAAACTTAGAAACTGCATGCACCTTTTACATTCAGTTTTCGGGGACTTAAGTTAGCCCACAATCGTTGTTTGTTGCTTTACCTGTTAATCCCTTTCTGTATTCTCTATTCGTTTCATTGTTTATGACCCCTGTTGAATTTTTTTGAAAATCGTTGATGATGTGAGTTGATTATATTTATTGTAACGAAATTTATTGCGGGATTTTCACAGAAGATTCTTGCACATATCTGGCAAATTAATTCCGTCGTCTCCTTTTTTAACTCCCCGATGTTCTCAAGATCAATAGCTTCTTCTATAAGCTTATTTCTTTGGTGGACTACCCTGCTATTTACGTGTATGTATTAAAGTCTATATTGTGTCTTTTATGGAGTTTCGTGTTGAAATAAGATCGATGTAGTCTGCTTATATCAGATGTTTACTTTACGCTTCTATGCTCTTAGTAAAATGTAACACAAAAAACTTGAAAAATACATAGTTAAGTTTATGCAGCCTTGGATAGAGGGAGCGGATTCCTATGTCAAAAGCTTACACGATTTAGCTTGAATCTAGCCCTCTTAAAAAATTTGTTTCATCAATCTCATCCTCCTACCAGATATCGAACATGGCCAACTTCCGGCGAATACGAGTGGATGTTCAATCACTCTGACATTAATTTCGAATAAATATGGAACTATTTGCTGTAAAGTTTGTGATGTATGTGTGTATATGTGGAAGTACATAGGCTAAACCGCTTCTAGAACAGAATCGATCAAAAATACATGTAATTTCCCATAAGAGATTAAAATTATCGAAAATTTACCAGGATGACCTTGATTGACATCGCCCATGTAAGATTTTGCGGTTTAGAGGTGAATAACAGCGTAATTAGAGTCATTTGGACTTAATGTGGAGGTTAACCGTCATATTTAGGGGTGTATTCATCTATTATAAAAAAGGCGTTTGGCGTTTAGCGGGGGTGAAATTCAAAGGAGGGTTCTGCGAAAAAGGGGGCCGAGTTGTCGGACCGTGCCGAGGCGAACAGGACTGCGTAGCCCCCATTGCAGCCGTAGTTAACTGTTAACCTTAACTGCATGTCACAGCCGCCCTAGTTAGGGTCTCCGCAGTCCTATTCGCTTCGCCACGGACCGAGAACGCGGCGTCTTTGTTCGCCGAACAAATGACACCCTCGTTTGAATTTCACCCCAGCTAAATGTCAAAGGGGCCTTAGATATGGAGAATACACCCCTAAATATGACGTTTACATCCCCACGTTAAGCCAAAATAACGCTAATCAAGTTGGAAATTGTCGCAGTCGTCGTGGCAAATTATCCCTAATTTTAACCTTACATTCTCTTATGGGGAAATAGCATGTATTTTTGCCCGATTTTGTTCTAGAACCAGCATAGCCTATATACTTGTGGACATTAACTGACTCAAGGTAAACATTTTGCCCGTTTGCTATAATTGTACGTTGATCCTCAAGATTAACTGTTTTCATTAATCCTGTAGCAATAAAAAAACTCCCTACATAACTTAACAGCCCTTGGCTTTTTGGTCACTACCTCTTACTGTTTTAAAAAGAATACGATATCCAACATTTTTTAAATTTCTAACGTTACTCGAGTAATTCTTACTAACTTTAACTTTACTGCAATTGGAACCCAGTCTGTGACATTGTTTCATGTGCTCATGCTCATGGTTAATTTAATATAGTGCGAATCCAATTTACCATACCAGGGAAAAACAATTGCCTCTTTGGTCACCAAATACGAGATTGCAATTATTCATGGTTTTGTTATTCCCTTAAAGAGCTTTGAAAAGAGCACCAATATTTACTGACAGTCGGAGCCTTATTAACTAAATGCAGAGTTGTTAACGTTAGCTCCTCGTGTATTCCCTTTGGAAGAATTTAGAACGAAATCTTTCACATAACTGATACTAATAAAATGAAATTTTTAACTATTTTTGTAACCCTTAAATGGTTTCAGTATGTGAAAAATCTGCTCCTATAGTATATTTGCATTCAGTATTTTTTTTTAATATACAACCTACATATATGTGAAAAGACAGATGCCATTTACAACTTTTTTATTTGTGACTTTTTGTCACAAAATTCAGAAAGAAATAAAACAATATTCAGACAATCCTCACATACATTCACAGAGAGTTATTTGTCAAGAAAATCAAGTTAGCTTGCCGTAAAATGACGTCATAATGACAGATATATTTATTGTTCAGATTTTCTCAAATTAAGGGGTCTTTCATACAATTTTTATTTCAAATCAATTTCTCTCCAATTTTTCACAAGTTAGGAGGAAAATACTTTATTTCCTGCCATTGGATTAGTATCAGTTATTGTAAATTGTAAATCTTTATTTCTGTGATTCTACTAAATATAAAGTTTCACTGTATACATTATCATTTTATTGATTTTATAAATATTGCTCTCCTTCTATTTTATAGATCTTCAATATTTGACAATCACATTCAGAAACTGAAATATATAATAGAAATATAATAATAAAATTATTTGATTCTACAAAAGTGAATTGAAATGGAGAGATCTCTATTTATCTATTTGTTCAACTGCAATGGTAAAAAACATTTTGTAACTAACCCTAATAATATTTCAAAACGTCTCAGTTCTTCAAAAAATTTAAGTGCCATAAAAACTAAATAAATAAAGCGAATTTGAATACATTTCCGGTTGCCATTTGTCAAATTATTTCTGATTTACAATGGAATTGGGAAATTAAGGTCTGAACTTTAAGCTCGTATATTAGATTTAACAAACAGCAACCAGCAATATCTCTATATTTTCTTGTCTCTGAAAAAGCTCCTCAGCTTATCTCTTTTATTTATCCAATCTTCTTCAGATTAAAAGTGACAGCTTGATAAATCAAATTTATCACAAAGAACGAGATCGGGATGAATATTCAGAGATATTGCCTTTCAGTGATTACGGTTCTTTAATTCAGAGAATCTTTTAATAAAGGGAGATTATTGAGGCTGACAAAACAATATTAGAACAAGATCTGGTGTTACGTTTTTTACACTGACTGTATAGCAGGTAAAACTCTTAAAAAAATTACTAGACCTTGGCCATGCTAAAAATGACTTCTTTTAACAAAACTAGCGGTCGCCCAGTGGTCGAATATCGATCAAAATCATTGTTAAAAATTTGAAGATATACCTATATAAATTTGCGTTTTTTTTTTCTACTATTAGAAACTTTTTTTGAACTTATACAAAATGGTTCACTACATACCATTATAATTGAGTAAAAAATTATTTCGCACAGGATAATAAATTCACTTTTGGTGTCTTACAGTTTCAGTTAATATACATGTAGGACGCTAAGGTATATTCAATAAGCAAAATCAAATAACGTTCTGTTCCCGAATCATACTATAATGGAATAAATTAACATTACCGATAAACTTCTAGAATTCAGAACGTTAAAAATCAAGATTTATAAAAAGCCTTGCTTTGAGTTATTAGAATATATATGAAATAATTTTGTCCTCTAGCGCTGGAAGGTTTAGTGGCGCTAGTTCAGCTATTATGGAATAGATGGGGCAATAACTGTTATTAACGGAAAATGTTGGCCCTTTAATCCAAAATATTTTTTTATTAATATCACTAAAGGCCGTCAAATAGCAGTTAAAAAACTCAAGAAAGTTGGTTCACGAACAGAGGGAAATCGTACCGAAATCTTTTGCATTTGCGTATTTATATATAAATTTTTAATAAAATATACACATTTAAAATGTCAATATATTAATTTTAGGTAAAAGTCATTAATCCTGTATTCAGTAGCAGGATTTTGCAGAAATGGTAAATTAATATTAAATATAATATTTTTATACATTAGTTTTTCCAAAATGCTTTCCAGTTATTCAGATATTTCAAAATTTCAAAATGCAAGAAACTAACTCATAAGTAATTATGACGATGCAGTATAAATAACTACGATGTACTTACTTATTAGTACCCATCAAACTGCAATGTATGTATAATTCAATAATTTCAATTAAATACACAACGTTAGCGACGACTATTTCAGAATTGTATCTTAAATATAAAGAAATACATTGCACCTGCTGTTAATTTTTTTGAAATATTACTTTTTATGGCAACTATTCTTGTAAGTGTAATGAACTTGAAATTTTTCACATTGATAATTTTCACATTGAATTTGAAAGGTACATTAACTTGACAGCTAACAATGTTATGAAATGTCTGACTGAAATCAAAAGACTCTAATTCGCTAAAACGAAGATGGCCGTGAACCTTAGAATTATTGCCATGATGTCAGATCTCACAATTTATCTTTACTATCACTATTTGTATTCATATTATGGGCTTTTTTAATCTTAGTTAAATTATATGAAAGTATTTAGCCTTTAAAATAGGAACAATATAAATTAAAACCATAATGTCAAAATAGTAAAATATTATCGGAAATACATTGATCAGTTGCCACACAATATACAATTCTAATTTTAGTTGGCAAACCATATTTAGACAGAAATCAAACTTGGGGGTACTAAATAAATGATTATTATTATATGTACAGTGATGGGCAAATGTGTGGAACCAAGCAAATATCTCTGGAATTATTAGAGATATCAAAATGAAATTTGGAAGGTAGATACTGCAGTAGATTGCCTATTTGTCTCCAAAATTTTTTACAATTTTGAACTTCCTGTTTTACCGGAAGTAATGTCAATTTTAACATTTGCAATGAAACACCCTGTATACTATTTTAGTTTCTGATGAAACATTTTATTGCGAATACGAAAATATAGGGTTTAATATTGTTTACTTCAATACCTACCGAGATATTAACAGAAAAGTAACTAAGGAAAGGAAAAATTCGATGGTAGCTATCTCGGTTCAGATTTCATTTACGCCCGATATAAACAAACCGCTCGGTAAGGATTTGTATTTCTATTGGCCAATCGGTGGCGTTATACCGTCACAGCCAACAGCACTGCTTGTTCCATAGTCGAATACACGTGCGTTTGTTTAAATCAGGCGCAAATTAAATCTCAATCAAGTTTAGTAGTCCATGAAAGTCATTGCAGAAGTGACAATAGTTGTCAAAATAAGTTATTAGTTTTTTTATTTGAACGTAAAAAGATTGTATTGTTTTAATTTGATCGTAAAATGGCCGAATTAAGTGAAAGAGAAAGAATAGAAATATTAATGATAATTGGGTATTGGGAGAGGAAAAGGACGCATCAAGAAGTTTGTGACCTTTTTAACATTGTTCATCCGAATACATAAATATACCTTTCAGTAATGACGAAAACTTTGCGAAGGTACGACACAAGTGGAACAGTTAGCAATTTACCAAAAGTGGACGGTTAAAAAGTGCAAGTAATGAAGGTGTAGCTCAAAATGTCGCTATATCTTTGGAAGAAAATCCTCACTTATCCATTACCGACCTCGCCAATATGCATGGAATTAGCCGTCGTTCAATAGGAAGGATATTAAGGCGAGAAAAATATCATCCATACAAAATTCGCCTCGTTCAAGAACTCTCCGAAGACGATTTCGACAGACGTTTGCAATTTTGTGAAACGATGATGGATATTTGTAACCGTGATAATAATTTTATAAGAAATGTGGTGTTTTCAGACGAGGCTACATTTTGCTTAAATGGTACGGTTAATCGACATAACTGCCGCTACTGGTCGCAAAGTAATCCTAATTGGATACAAGTGGCTCATACACAACATCCCCAAAAATTGAACGTTTGGGCTTACATTTATTTACAGAATCGTGGGACTTTTCTTCCTACAAGAAAATTTAAACGGAGATAGGAGACACAAGTTATTCCGGCATTGGAGGTAAATGGACAATTACCAAATAATATCTGGTTTCAGCAGGATGGTTCATAACTCCATTACGCTCGCATTGTTCGAGATCATTTAAATAGGACAGTTCATCACAGATGGATTAGAAGAAGGGGTACTTATGAATGGCCTGCACGAAGTCCAGACCTTAATCCACTAGACTATTTTCTGTGGGGTTACTTAAACTCTAAGGTTTATGTTGATAGACCAAATAATTTGCAAGAATTAGTTGTAAGAATAACTCAAGACATCCAAAGAATTACATCAGAAGTAATAGCTAATGTTACTAAAGGATTTAAAAACCGACTTGCTTATTGTCAAGAAGTGGACGGTGCTCAGTTTGAACATCTAATACATTAAGTTTAGTTAAGTTAAGTTTCAATGTTTTGAAAATCACTTAGATTTAGTTAATAATTATGATTATGTATTTCTTTAATGGATATTAGATTTTTCCTTTCCTTAATTACTTTTCTGTTAATATCTCGGTAGGTATTGAAGTAAACAATATCAAACCCGATATTTTTGTATTCGCAATAAAATGTTTCATCAGAAACTAAAATACTATACAGGGTGTTTCATTGCAAATTTTAAAATCAACATTACTTCCGGTAAAACAGGAAGTTCAAAATTGTAAAAAAAAAATTGGAAACAAATAGGCAATCTACTGCCCATCACTATATAATATAATTTTTTATGGTCAGAACTGAATAGCGTAATAATGTGGAATAACTTTCGGAAGCGATCAAAATTTGTTAGTTTTTCGTTTCATTTAGTTTATTTTTCGAGTCAATCCATCTTACGATTTTTTCTCCAAGCAATCTGGCGGCACTGTTTGGCATTGCTAGTGTGGAGGTAATTTATTTTATTTTTATTTTATATAATGAATGAAGCAATATAATCTACAAAAATAAGCATTCTGCACTGAAGCCCGTCAATAGCTACTAAACAAAACAAAAATTAAGAAAATCGGTTGAGGAACAGAGGAAAAAATGGTACCGAACCGTTTTCTCTTTGTCTATTTATATGTAGAACATATCGCATGGACTCCGAACAGGGTGGCATGTATTGGAATAGTGAATTCAATTGTGGTAGGTGATACCCTTACAGCAATTTCGATATGAATCTAACAGTCGAGCGGGTAAAGAATTTCTCATCATTTCCCGTGATTGGGATTCCCGGTTTATTTTATAGTGATCACGTTTTTTGCTGAGTTGCTTTCCAGGGTACAACGTCCGTCTTATTATTAATGATAGTTTTCGCGCACTTTTTTATCTTTTTTTCTGTGTTTTTTCTGTACTTCTGCATTCTCAGCAGTTTAGAGGGTCCGCGAATTTGTTATTCTGCCTGAAATTTCTGAAAATCTTATAGTTTATAGTTCACTTGTATGATCAGTTGTACATTGTACACTCTGTTTGTTATACTTCTTGGCCGCTTCTGCAAAATTGAGCTTATATCTAGTAGTAAAAACTGCCTCAAAGAAGAGTTTTTCACAAACAAGAACAAGAGATATATTGTGGTGAACGAGCTGAATCAATATGAAGTGTAAGGAACTTTACACCGTTTAGTTTAAGTTTGGTCTATAATTAATTAGACCCGGTCCTATAATTCAAATATCCTAACTGCTTATGTTTATATAACAAATTTTTGATACATCCTGAATAACAATAACTTTACTCCACCCTTATTACAAACACCTTGTACTACTTATTTTTCAGTCTATATAAATTTTTTAAACTCCCCTATAAAACTGTAATTCTACTTCACCTTATATTTCAACCTTCCTGTATGTTCAACTGCTTCTAAGCCTTCTGTATAACTTTAATTATACTCCGTCCTGTAACACAAATATTCACTTTTATAACTATAGTTTTGCGCCACCTTTGTATACGCAACTACTTATGTGCCACCTAATTCAATATTTTTTTGAACCTCACTGTACAACTAATTCAATTCCACCTTATATTTTAACCATCCTATGTATGTAACTGCTTATGTACCTCCTAATATCACGCTCACACCTACAACCTTATACCCTATAGAAAAGATCGCCGGCATAATAAATTTTCTTTTCGATAAGCTAATGGAATATTTTCTGCCATTTCTCGCGACTAGAAGCCCCGTAACTTAACCTCGTCTCTAAAAGAACCAGAGATTTTTGTTGCACATATTTTTCCGATTTTCAGAAAAATAGTAGGTTTTACATTATAGAAAAATATACGGAATCAAGCTGGAACATATCTTTGTAGAATACAATTTATAATATTCAAATTGCTTGAGCCGTTTTAGAGAAAACAATGAAGATTCACTGAAATCTAGTCCCCTATTTATTTTTTTATCTGAAATCTCTTGTTATGGCCCAAGCCGTTTTTGAATAATTGCTGCTTATACATAAACAAGTTTTCGAAGAATTAATAATCTCCTCCTTTTTGGAACTTGGTTAAAAAAGAACAAACGAGTTGTAGTCTCAGTGTGCGTGGCGTACATGAACTGTTTTCCTTTTATTTTTTGATAATGAATCTTCAGCTAAGCGTATGCCCATGTTTTTCCACACACTCTTGATAATAATATCACTTAATATTTAATAAAGCAGATTGCTGCATGTAAAATGCAGATTTTAGGGCAACTAATTCTAACTAATGATAGCGAAATCTGGAGACCCAGTATACGATTAAAATACGAGGTCGGTAAATTTTATAAACTGCTCTATCCTGCTTTATTTTAAACGGGTTTTATTGTAGCGCATTATTTGTAATTTCTACGAGAAACACTTTAAAATAAATTGCACATTCCGCGACTACCGGCTCCATGAATCACCCTGTACGAAATAATCATTGTGATTTGGGAGACAAGACAATAGAAGTAAATGTGGGGAGAAAAACAGTCGAGTTGGAATTGTACAGTAACAGTAGTACATTTTTAGATGTTAACGTATTTTCCGCTTTGTATATATAGAGAAAACTTCATTCGGTGTGTTGTAGGTATACTTCACGGACTCGAGGGCTTAATTTCAGCTTTTATTGTTGTTTTATTAGGGAAGACTTATTAGAATTGTTAGGGGAGAGAGATACTTGTTTTCTATGCATTAATGAAATTATTTGTGTTCTGAAAACACTGTAGAAGTGAATTAATAAGTATATTTGGAATCTATTTAGCGCAATATTGGAAATTATCGAACTGGCGCGTCCGCCAAAAATTTCAATATAAAAAATCGAAGTAATAGAATTCACTTTATTACAGTCATTCTGCATCAAGGTCGCTGTGAGAGGAAATTATATTCTAACGTCTTTTTCGAGAAAAAATTATTTATGTATTTTATATAAATTAACAACATTAAGTTTTAATAGTTTTTTTAATTGAGTCAGTAAAACATAAATGATAAGTAAGCTATTCTAAAAATTGAATATACCGGGTGTTCAAGACCATCCATATACACCAAACTATTTTTTCTCAACTAACGACATTTCCATCGGTGAAAGGGGTATATCCTATCGATTGGACGCACAATAAACTTATGGTTGAAACTGCAAAACAAACAAAATACGACTTTAATCAAGAGTATGAACTCTTCAACCGAGAACATTTAAAATAAACCAAAAATCACTTCCGGTTTCTTCCGGAAGTGGGAAATTCTAATTGGAAGTACGTTTTTTACCGATATATGTACATTCCAAACTTAGATTAGGATTATTTAAAAGTAAGCGTGGTAAAGCAAAAGACTTTGTCTCGAAATATCGTATGTTTTTCTAGTTTGAGAAACTGAACTTCCGGTTAGTACAAGAACTGAGGAGTCTGTCTTGCTGCCCTTAATTTTGCATAGATTCCAAATCCAAGTTTGGAATGTAAATGTCTCGTTCAAGAAAACGTACTTCCGGTTAAAATTTCAGTCTCCCTGGGGGAACCGGAAGTGATTATTCCTTTATTTCAAGCATTCTCGACCGAAGAGTTCATAGCATAGATACTCTTGGTTGAAGTCGTATTTTGTTTAATTTGCATATTAAGCCAAGGTACCTTGGAGGACTAAAAATGAATTTTAACAAAAAATAAATTATAACAGAAGATGTCTTTAAAAAAATAGGTTGGTGGCATCGTATTGGACTTGTGCACCCTATATAACTTTCTACTGTTTTGAGATTGATTGCACAGTTTTTGAGAAACTGATTTTTGAAATCTCGAATTTATACGTGAGCTTTTATTCCCATAAGAAATGACGATAATGATATTATTGGATAAAGAGCTGACAGTTTAAACATTACACTATAAAAACGGCCTTTTACCGTCTTGTTAATTATAATTAGACTCAAATTCAAAGTCTCATAAAATAGACCAATGTTATTTACACAAAAACAGTAGTGCAATTCTTCAGAAGCCCTTTAGCATTTGACTGTTTTATTATTATTATTTTGTTTGAGGGTGGTCTGCAGTGCATGTTTAGCGTCATTTCTTGTATATTAGAGATATAGATGTTTCGATTTGCCCTTTCTTTACTCAGTAACTCTCCAAAGTGGTCTCTCCATCTGTTCAGCTGTTCGCTACTGTCTGTTAGTAAATAAAAGTAGTTTTTGATCTTGTGATGTGTGTTGCGTTATGTTTTTTATTGTTGAGTTCTTTCGTAAGCATGTATAACACTTTACCGTTTTGATTATGAGCTGCTACGTCACATTGATTTGCTATATTAGTGGCCCAAAAACGTATATCATTTCTTGTGGCGTTTTAAATTTGTTTATTTAGTATCTGATATTTTATACTAGAAAAAATTTTTCGTCTTCAGCATATGTTATATTTACTTTTGTTTTTTTCTTATTTCTGTCAGGTATAAAGCGCCCTTTACTGTCGCTGATCCATTCTTTCATTTTTCTTTCTTTAGTGCCAAATTATTTTTCAGCAACTTCCTCCAAATTTTTTACCGCGTTCCCATTGACAATGTTGGGTATTTTTGTATTTTGAGTTGTTGCCTTAATTTCCTCAAGCAATCAGGGGTTTGCAATTTCTCTACATTATGTTTTGGTCTTCTAAATGTGTTTTTCTTTGTTATTGCTTTTAATTTTAGTTAATGTTAATTTTAAAAGACATATTCCTTACCAATAATTAATATTATTCATCATTATCATATTCACAGTATAGCACTTAGATATTTGTTTCTCATTTCTATCCATTCGCTTCTGTTCTTAATATTTTGGGACTAGATTATGCCGTTATTTTCCTGATGTCATAGACATATCTTTTGGCGTTTCCTCAGTCTTTTTCCCACCTGGGATGTCACTGAATGATGTTTCTTGTCCATCGATTACCTATTTATCTAGAAAAATACATTTTCGTTTTTGTATCTTTTACCTTTGTCTGATTTAGTATCCACTCTATTATTTTTTATACTCTCCTTGTTATTCCGATCATGCATCTCACTATAGACTTTTGTATAATATGTTTTTGTTCGATTTTTAGACTCTAGGTTTCACAATTGTTCCTTACCTGTGGTAGACATAGTAATCAAAAATTTTTCTTTTGAGATGGACTGGTATTCAAGACTTGTAGAATAATGTGTTCTTTAATAATTGTTCTTCATGTAGTAGAGGATCATTTTCTAATTTTTCTATTATCAATGCGTTAATTTCATTTTCCAATATATTGTGATAAATTTCACCATTTAAATTACCAGGAATAAAAAGGGGTCTAATTAGATGATTTCCCAAAATCCCTGCCCAAACGTTTAGTTTTACCGGATGTTGACTATGAGCTTTTCGATATAAATGAGGATTTGTATCGTTTCAAAATCTACAGTTATGTCGGTTAACCTCCCCATGAAGTGAAATAGTGCACTCAACCAAAAAGCAAATATTGTACAAGAAATTCAGGTTTTCGATGATAGGCTGGGTCATAATTTCGCAAAACTCTTGCCTTCGATCCCAATCATCATCATTCAATTCATGAAGTAATTTAATTTTGTACGGATGGAATTTGTACTTAGGCAAAATTCTAAAAACGTTAGTTTTGCTAATACCGGAAGATGCAGAGATTTGCTGGACAGACTGCGTGTTTAGTATAAGTTGGACATGGCCCACTGTAGCCACAGCTACCCCTTCATCATTTACAATTCCAATGGGACCTCTTTTTTTACTCAGCCCGTCTCAACAAATTTTAAAATGACGAACGTTACTTTCGGGATGGTTTTGGTTAAAAACCCTTGCAGCAGATCGAGCACAATTTCGATTTTGGTAATAAAGACTTACCAGCTCAACACGTTCTTGCAATGTGTATACCATAAATTTTCAACAAATCAGTAAAGTAATAACTTATAACAGATAAATGTACAATGCTTCAAATGATCGAATAAAGATCAGAACAGATATACAAACTTGCTCAGCAAAAATCAGCAAAAAATAATGTAAAATAAATGCATGTATAGATTTAATGTTTTTCTTGTATTGTGTGTTATTACAGGGTGCGGCAGTGAAACGGGATGGTTTAAGAGCGTACTATAAAGGAACTCCTTTTAAATACTTTTCCAGGCAGTAAAAACTTTTAATTTAATAATCCGGTTTTACTACTAGGTCTGTTAGGTTTTCTGTTACATGAACAGGAATTGCAATAAAAATTTTTATTAAGACGGTATAGTCCATAAAAAGGGTTTTCAAATGATATACAACACCTATTTTCCCTAACTCAAATCTCTAGGTCATTGAATTGGCCTGTTTATGTTGAATGCGCGCAAGCGCTAATTCACCTCAAAAAATTTCCCCCTCGAAACAAAAATCGACCTGTTTTTTCTTATTGCAATAGTTTTGAAAATAACAAAAATATTCAAGGTGGCTCGTTTGAGATGGAGTATCCTGTATATTGGACAATGCATCGAACGCTTTTTCGAAGTCTAAGAAAGCTAATGCGTATGGTGTTTGATATTCTTTATTTCGATTGATTCTTTAGAGTATGTATGTGATTCATGGTATTGATACCACTTCTTCTCGTGGCTGGGCAGGGTTTGGTGTACTTTGTTTCTGTTATGTATCATCTTTGTGACTGAGTTGTATACGACTGACAGAAAACTTATCATTCTGTAATTGTTAATGTCTCGTTTGCTAGTCTTCCTGTGGATTAATACTTCGAGGGCGTTATTCCATTGATCTTGTATGCATCTGGTTCTTGGACATTACGTATAGATTTTGACCGGGCGCGTTTATGTTTCTCTTCTAGCCTATTTTAGTAATTCGGGCGTTACAACATCTTTTGCTGCTCCTTGCCATTCGTCATGAACTTGACAGCTAACTTTCTCGAGTATGTCTCGTGTTCCAGAATATGAATTTCAAGAGTTTATACTGATTCCCATACATTTTGGTGACGTGCTCTATTATTTTATTTTCCGTCTGTTGAAGAGATAAGATGTCTTTTCCAGATTTTTAGTGCTTTCGTAGGATTCTTATAGCTTTGTTGTGTTTCGATAGCAGATTGTAATAGTTTTTCGTTGTTATATTTTGATGTCCCCTGAATCTTCGTTCTTGGTGTGTTGTTTATTTCGGTATGTTCTACACGTTGGATGTCCTTTGTCCATTTCTTTCATTTCTGTAACTCAGATTGGGATTATGTTTTTTTTTGGGTTCCACCTATTTCTTTCACACAAGTTCCTATTGTGTTCATTGCTTGCATGCTATTATTACGAGAATTCATCCGACAGCTGGTGCAATCGGCCATCAACCAATTCGTGGAAGGGACATTATTCCGATACTTCTGGGAATCCGAAATGTTTCGTCTCTCAACAGGCCGACCGCAGCCGTTACTGGGAATTCCCTTAAAGCTTCCAGAACACGAAAGCAGTTTCCCGATAGTTCGTTGACGTTGAGAAATATATAAATACGGACAGCTGGCGATGGGACGCATTCTGTTTTCAACGGTCGTATTGTATAGTTAAGATAAAATGTAAATAGTTTCTGTGAATATAAATTGTGTTAAAGTAGTGGAAATAAATTAGAGTGAGTTGGACTGTGTTTTAAAATAAATCCAAGAACTGAACAGAACCCGTGTGTGAAAATAAAAACATTACACTGTCTTGTCCTTGTAGTTTTTCTTCTAGAAGTGCTGAATATTGTTCAGTATTTTTTCGTAGTAATGAAGAAGTAGGCAAGCAATTTGTTCTATAGAGAGTAACATAGGTTACTTTTAATCCGAAAAATGACAGATCCTGTTTTCATGTTCTTACTTAGTGCATAATGTTGCAACTGTCGAAATAGTGCAGTTAGGAGAGCATAGTCCGTAAATCTGTAAATGGAAACCAGATGCTGACTTTCTTAAATTGATAGTTTAACAATGTGGAGTATAGGTACTTCTGTAATTAAAATTGAAAAGTCGAACAAGTAAAAAATGAAAATTAAATTGATGAACAGCAAACGTCACGTTTCCTTTGATTCCCCCTTCTGCGTATCACATATCGTATTTTACAAAAAGCTTTCCACAGACTTCAAAGGTGAGCCCTGTATGCAACGAAATGCGGATTACAAAAGCAATATAGATCATCTAATTCACTAGATGAATTTCCTTTGGTTTTCTATGACACTTCATGTGTTGCAAAGCGTTTCTTTTGAACTAATGCGAATCAGTAGTAATAAATCAAATTGTCGTAAACCGTTGTTCATTTCAGTGTCAGAAAGAAATTTCTGGATTGAAAGACGGTTCAGCACTTTTTCTCTGATGAAGTTGATGACAGTAAAAATAAATCGTAGGGTGGAGTCCTTTAGATTTAACACAGGAATTATCCTGGAAAATTAAACGGCGGTAATGTTTCAGACCCTTTTCTTCTAGTTCGTGGTGGCACAACAAATCCTTTGTTTGATTTGCGACGCGCTGCACCCACACAAGTGAATGTTTAAAACATAAAGCTTCTAGAGTGAATCTGACTTGTTAATGAAGTTATCTTAACCCCGTCGGTTCACTGAAAGTCGCTTCATTTCTGATATATGAGGTATTCGTTTAAAAGTCGTAACTTTGCATGGATCTCATACATGCCCGGAGAAAGAAAATTTTAGCACTTTCTGACGCTTTCATTTATGTGTTCTAGTACGGATTTTATTACTTGTTGGGTATAAGGGTTGATGAAATATTAATACAAATTTCAGTTTTTGTACAGAACTGATTCATTATTTATTAATGGTGGTGTATTTCTAAAATTTAACCTACTATAGTTTTGACGCCAAGCATTTATAGCATAGCTAAGTGCTCGACTGCCGGGGAGTAAACTCACACAAATCGTCACCGTCACTGTTAGATTTAAGCCTTCCATTCGCGCCCTATTAAACAAAGCTCAGCTTGGTAATGTTCTAACTGTGCATATTTAGCTGGTATACTAACTAACTAACAAAGAAATCTTAACACCCAGAAGGAGATGTTTTAATTTAATATTGTTTTGGTAAATCATAGATGCTAGTCAGGAGTTAGTTATTCAAGTTTGGTGAATATTTTTTCATCAATTTATTATGTTTTTATCAATTAATATATGGGTTGTTAATTGCATTTTTTTTTAAATTTACCAAAAAAAAAACAAACAAACTGTATGGTGGGATCCAAAATCGATGTTTAGTAATGTTAAAATGCCTAGAGTACTTGTACGCCCAATGTATGGCCAGCTAAGTGAACTTGAAAGATGTGGAATTATTGGTTTACGCATGATGGATTTTTCATTTCGAGAAATCGCTAACCCCACGAACAGAAATCCAACTACTGTTATGAGATGTTATGAGACGGGGCACAAATGAGGTTCAAAATTGACGTCTAAAAGTTATGGCCTTTAGAGACCGATTTTAGAAAACTCGAAATTTGGCTGATCATTGGTTATGAGAAACTTGTAAGTGTCCGAACGGTTTACCGCCGTATAAGGTCTTTTGAACTCCAGCATTATCGACCCCATCTCCTGCTACTTCTGACCGCTGATCATCGAGGGAAACGACTACAGAGGTGCAGAGTAGGGATGTTCGACATGTATCGATATATCATAATATAAAGATATATGTTGTCGATATATCGAATCAATCCGATATTATCGAATTAAATATAATATCGTTATATTTTACCCGATATATGAATATCGTACAAATTTAAAAGCTTTACACAATGACAATTTTGAATTGTCATTGACAATTTGAATACTGAATAGGCTTCATTAGCCTTATTAACTATGAAATTGAATAAAAAAATAATTGATGGTGCTTCATTAGTGTCTTGGTCGTTCACAAGGTGGAAATAAGGCAGAATTAGTTGACAGGTTAAAAAAACATATCAAGCTTAAAATAATCTTTTGAAATAAATCAATATAGGTATTCATAATTAAAAAAAAATACACATTATTTGTAGCTAATCTTTATAAAAAGACAATTGAAAATTTGGAAAAATTGTATTTACAAGCCAATGGTTTAATAATTGTCGGAAAAAATGACAGATGTTGACGCATGCGCACAAAAAATTTTCGAATATGAAAAGTCTATTATATGAGGGCAGCACTTGGAGGATATACCCAGAGTGAGTATAAGAACAAAAAGTGGCCAGAAAAAGTGCAACTCTTCCTTTTCTTTATTACAGACTAGTTGAATACAAATTGCATACGATATATCGAAAATATCGATATATTTCATGGATATATCAGAAATTATCGATACAGATTTGCGATATATTATATCGAAAAAAATATAGATTTTTTTGCTCATGAACATCCCTAGTGCAGAGAACGACAACATTGGAATAGGGAATAGCATCAGGTCGACTTCTCTGATGAATATAGTTTCTGCTTGGGTGGAAGAAGGGTTCCACCACGTCGAGGAGGAAGACGTCAACCACAATTTTATTTTTGAGTGACATGTAAACCGAACAATAGGCGTTATGGTTTGGGGTGCCATTGCATATGGAAGCAGTCTTTGTTCGAGGCAACATGACAGCGCAACGTTATCTTCAGGAAGTAGTGGAGCCGCACTATGTGTCAAATAGCATTTTTTTAACGAAAATAATATCTTAGGTTATGTAGATTAAGGGAAAATTATTTAGAATGTCATCATCCACTATTATAGCGGTGGAAATCAGGAGTTAAATGTTGATCATTTCAAAATTCTATCTATTTTTCTATTGTTTATGAATCAATGCCAAGACATGTTAACCATTTACTCCTTACTATAGCATCTACGTTTTACCAACACAATATCAAATTTAAACATCTCCTTCTATGTACTCCGATTTCTGGGCCAGGGAGTATATTTTGTGGATGAATATGTTAATATTTCTAGTTTAATTAAAAGTAGAAAGTCTCCGCTCACTTGTGGATCACTATATCACTTAAATGGCCGTTATGGCTTTCGTCACAAAGGACTCCGCAAACTTCTTGTGGAAATGAAACTCCGGTTAATTTGGCTCATTTTTCGATATGACATTCTACACAGCATCCTGATCAAAAGACTCAAAATCATAGGACCCCAAGGATCAGGTTACATATTTTGAAGATCGATATGTCGGTCCTACGATAACATATATCTTGACTTGTGGCTAAGTACAAATGATGAGATGGCCTATATAAAACATTGCGTGACATAGAAATGTTTTCTGGTAATAGTCTGGTATGTTTTCTAGTGCTTGAACTAAAGGTGACTTTGAACTGTTAACTTATTTTTTGAAATATTTTTCATTTAATTAAAAGTTTATGATTATGTTTAACATTACAGATAATGTAAATTATTTTAGTTTTATATCAAAAATATTTGGTTGCTATATTCTATCGATATGATTCTATTAAAATGTACTAATGAGGATCTTTCTGACCATTCCGAATATAGTAATAAGTTATTGAAGTAATGGACATTTCACAGTAACAAATAAAGTACATATGAATAGAAAACAAAAAGTAGATGATCTAATGCAGAGGATGAACGTTAAATTAAATAAAACATTTTTAAATAAAATATATCCGACGTCTACTTATAACTAAATAGCTAAAAATAATTATAACAAAATACAACTCAGGCAAATAAATAACACATTCAATGTTGTTAGGTACCTACCCAGGAAGTAAAAAATGTAAACATTAAAAGGTGCTCATTCTGTACAAATTAATTACCTACCAATCAAGTATATTTTGAAGCCGGTGCCAAGAAAATCTAAAATCCTTCATTGCGTACTTATCTACTAATTCATCAAACTTGATTGTTGCTTGGCACCGACTTCAAAAATATACTAGATTGGTAGGTAATTAATTTGTACAGAATGAGCACCTTTTAATGTTTACATTTTTTACTTCCTGGGTAGGTACCTAATAACATGGAATGTGTTATTTATTTGCTAGAGTTGTATTTTGTTAAAATTATTTTTAGCTTTTTAGTTATAGGTAGAAGTAGTTATATATATATTTTTAAATGTTTTATTTTCAACTTTTTAGTATTTTTGAACTCAGGTAGTTTTCATTCTTTATTTTTTATTTTGTATGTATAACCTTAATAGACAGAACCAGGTAACATCGAAAGCCTTAACATTACACAATGATACTTTCTCATTTAAATTGACAGGTAAATCTTTACCAACAAAATGTACTAGTACGCATTGACTTAATAAGCCCAAAATATATATATGCCTTATGGACTATGCCATGTACCCTTTTTTCAACTCTAACCTATGTACCAACCATCCTGTACATACGAGTGCCCACGGACTAGCATAAATTTGTTAGCTGCCTTCTATAGGACGGAGTAGAATCCATCTCATATTTACGGAGTCAAATGTCCTATGTTTTAACCATAGTATATAACTCCTTGTGGGCTAGCCTATAAATTAGTTCATTTTTTAAATTTTATATTATCGTCCATTGTAACATTAATTCCTCTCCACACTTTATGCAACTTCTTATGGGCTATAAAACAAATGATTTCTTAACCACACTGTATAAATATAATTCAACTGCAGCATATATTTCAACCATCCTGTATATGATATGCTTATGTCCACATCATATAACAATTTTTTAATCACCTTATATAATTTTAATTTCACATTTTTCCAACATTTTTATACCACCAAACGTCTAGTCCACCCTATATTCCAACCATCCTGTATATACCGCTGCCTACGGACTACTATCATTCTAGTCCGTCCTATATTTCAATCTTCATATAAATGCAACTCCTTCTATCACTTTACTTTGTGATTTTGTTTGCTATAACTAAACACCCTGTGTATAAACGCACCAAATAGCAGTTTAAAGTTTGACATTGTCACTGAATTTTCTATTAGGCCGGGATAATATGACAACCAAAAACACCGTCTTCGCAAAATGGAAAAATTTGCATTTAAATAGGTATTTGCCTGGTATACAAACAAAACGAGCTTGGTACTCACTGATTTAAGGAGCCGAAAATACTATGCTTTACTACCTATATGCTTGAGATGTACATAGAAAATTTTTAAATTCGCAATTAAAACTTCCAGTGCCTAAAATTACCGCACTATTACGTTGGTATTAAAATATTTATGAGGAAATGCCCGTTATGTCATTTCGATGAAATTTTTGATAAGAATTTTGGAATTTTCGGCGATTTTCTGCAAAACTGCAAGTTGCACGTCACAGAAAAGTATATGAGATCACCTAAGGATCTTCCTTAATCGATTAAACGTTAAAAAACTATACACATCCATAAGGAGTTATCGAAAAATCGACTAAAATATTAGGGATATTGGTCGATTTCCATGCACGCATGTGTTCATTCACAAATTTTATCACGTTACCAATATAATTCTTTTCCAAAATTTGAAGGTTCACCAATCCGAATATATACTCTATTAAACAAGACCATATTCATTCAAAACGGTGCACCACAGGAGAAGAAATCAGGTAACATACATACAAAAAAAGCGAATTTTGGAAGTCGGTTAAAAACATAGTCACTGTTGTTCGGTACCTATACACAAAGTAAAAATATGTAAACAATAAAAGGTGCTCATTCTGTACTAATTAATTATCTACCTATCTAGTATATCTTTGAAGTCGGTGCCAAGCAAACCTAAAATGCTGCATTGCTTACTTACCTACTACTTCATCAAATTTGATTGTTGCTCTGATATTAAAAAAATATTTACATAAGTAATGTTTCCATAATTTAATCTGTTATAATTGAAGTAGCCTCGTTATGTATATTGCCTGAAGTATGTTTAAATTATTATAATTTAACAAATTTTGTATTATTAATTAAAAATTAACTTACATGTCATATATTTAAATTAGGAGTATAAATACACATTAGGATTAATACTCGAATCGTAACAAAATTATTTTAATTTTCCTGAAATTTATGTCCATTACTAAGAATGACTCCCTTATAATATCACTCAGGATTTCTGCCTCTGTCACATCACAGCCATTTTCTCCTAAACTACTGGTGACCCGATCAGGAGTACATGTCGTAAAAGAAAAAATTTTGATTTTAGGGGTACTTCTGGGGGGAAAAACAAAAAAATCGACCGTTCCCCCCCTGATCTCCGAAACTACTGAGCCTAAAATTTTGAAAAAATAGGAAATATAGAGGGTTGCCCGAACTTTACAGGAAAATTAAGGAGAAACCATTAATGTTAACTTTGGGGGGCAAATTATAGAATTAAATAAAAATTTAAAAATAAAAAAAATTTCAAACGCATCATGTAATATATCAAATGAAAGGTCTCATTCTGAGGAACATAAATATATGTTTTTCATATTAAAAAAAATATTTAAAAAGATATTAACGAAAATATATCAAAATTTACCCATTCCCCCCCTTATCTCCGAAACTATAAAACGTAAAGTTTTGAAAAAAAAATAGATTTATAGGTTCTGACCTGAAGCTTACTAGAAAAATAAGGAGAAACCTCTACTTTTAATTTTGGGGGGCCAATTACAGAATTAAATGGAAAATATAAAAATTAAAATTGTTTCTAACCCATCATGTTATATATCAAATGAAAGGGCTCATTATGACGAAAACAAATATATTTTTTTCATATTTTTAAAATAAATTAATTAAAAGATATTAACAAAAATATAAAAAATTTACCCATTCCCCCCTCCATAAGCTGGAAAATTTTGAAAAAAAAACGGAGGTATAGCCCCTCATCTGAACTTTACTGAAAATTAAGGAGAAACCCCTAATATTTATTTTGGGGGGGCAAATTATAGAATTAAATGGAAAATTAAAATTGTTTCTAACCCATCATGTTATATATCAAATGAAAGGGCTCATTATGGCGAAAACAAATATATTTTTTTCATATTTTTAAAATAAATTATTTAAAAGATATTAACAAAAATTTTACCCATCCCCCTCCCTATCTCCGAAACCATAAGCTGGAAAATTTTGAAAAAACAATGGAGGTATAGCAGAACCAGAACTTTACTGGAAAAATAAGGAAAAACCCCTAATATTTTTTGGGGGGCAAATTATAGAATTAAATGGAAAATATAAAATTAAAATTGTTTCTAACCCAGCATGTTATATATCAACTAAAAGTGCTCATGATGAAGAAAACAAATATATTTTTTCCATATTTATAAAATAAATTAATTAAAATATAGTACCCATTCCCAATTATAGTATTAAATGGAAAATAAAAAATTATAATTGTTTCTAACGGGTCATGTAATATATCAAATCCCAGGGCTCATTATGACGAATAGGTACAAATATATTTTTAAAATTTTTTTAAAATGAATATTTTAAAATATATTAAATACATATTTTTTAAAAATTACCCATTCTCGTCGTTATTCCCCAAACTCTAAGACCTCATTTTTTTTGTTTATAGGAAAAATATGAAAAAAAATACCTAATTCTATTATTTGGCCTTCAAATAATAGAATTAAACGGAAAATAAATTACTAGAAAACCCCCATAGCAATTTTAGGGACAAATTATACAATTAAATGGAAAATAAAGATTCAATTTTCAAATGCATCATGTAATATAAAAGGCTCATTATGTGAATTACAAATATATCATATTTTTAAATCATTTGTATAAAAGATATTAAAAATATTAAACATAGACTTAATTCCCACTTTAGAAAGTACACTATTTAAAATTTGAAAAATATATTTTATTTATATTTTTAAATAATTTGAATAATAATTTAAACTTTGACCTATTTTGCCGTTTTTCTTCCAATCTACAGAGCCTCAAAAGTCAGACAGTAGATTATAAAAGGCATTTCTGAAAGTTTATTAGTAAAATAAAACTTTAATATTACTTTTTGGGGGCCAAATTAGAAAATTAAATACATATGTATTGTGATAAAAATCAAGAATCCTAAAGCAGATAAAATAAAAAGTCTATGTGTGGAAAATCAAAGTGTATATTTTTTATAAATTTAAAACGCTTCCTTTAAAAGATATAAGGGTAAGTATAAGAAAATGCACTCATTCGCTGCTTGTCAGAAACTGGAATATTCGAATCTTGAAGGTGGTACGGAACCCTAAGTATGCGAGTCCAACTCGCACTTGACCAAATTATTTCATAAAACAATCGCTGTTGAGTACTAGTATGGAGAAAATGTAACAGGCAAAAATGTTAAAAAACTAAAACAGTACGTCCCAGAAATATCTTCTAAAATTTAATCTTATAATTAAGTCAATCATAAAATAATATAATGCTTGTTAATTTCGCCGTTCTATGACATAAGGGTAACACTGAAATTCCATTTTATGGATATAGTAATGAATCAGAAAAAATGATAAAATTATCTATCGCCTGGGGACGAATCCATTCAAGAACCTAAAATAGTTTCGAGGAGGTCGTTAAATTTATTCCGTTGATTAAATGTAGGTAAATGCTGGTCATACGTCAATAAAATTTGGCAGATAATGGGACCATAAATCAGTCTGATTAAAAAATCCATTTTGGATCAGTTCCCGTTTCATATAGTTTTATGGCTATGGTGAGATCTGTTGGAAATGGATTGTCCATTTTCTAATAGAAGAACACCCTAATATGAAGATTTTTATTAACGGTTTTAAAGGAAATTACTGCAACATTGGAGGAATACGGTGATAATGATTTTTATCAAAGTAAATTTATTGGTTTAATTAAATTTTGTGTTGGAACATCTTGTATATTATAAAACAACTAAAAGCACACTCGGTAATTTGGCATTATTAACAAGATAATTGCGTTCATTTCAAAAATATAATTTGATATGTACTCAATATTCAAGGCACCTAGAACAAATATAATTATTCCACTGATTCTATGTAAAACGTGTATGAGATTTTTTTTATCATGTCTCTAAGTTTTTTCGTAACTGAGATACGAGGGCTTGATGAGAACGATCAATTCTAAAAATGGACCTGTATCCCCAAAAAAGAATGGGGCTCTGGAGTTTTGATTTGCGGAATCATTTAATTAGGACGAATAAGACACGATTATGAAAAAACGCCTATTTTAATCTTAAATACATACAGGGTGGGCAAATAAGAATTGCCGCAATCTATATCTTAGGAATGGCTTGTAGTACAGCTTCAGAGGAAATTTTTTTTAGATAGAGTGGCAAGGTGAAAAAAATTATTTTGTATTGTACAACGACCGCTAGAGGGCGTAACCGAACACCAAAAGTAAAATTTCCCCATTTTCTACAAAATTTACATAAATAAAATATTCCAAAAACAAGAAAATCGTAATTTTAGAAACATTCCGCATACTTTTTATTATAAGTATTGGTAGGGCTGTAACAAACCGTATGTATTCGTTACTTAGTAACGAATACTCGATAAAACTCGAAGTACCAAATCGTTACTTTTACAGTGGTATCGTTACTCGAATCGCATGTTTACTTGTCGACTGCCGCATAATACCAATACCGAAAGGTCCGACTCGCCCATCGTTAGTTTCGTTATTTCGTTAGATACGTTACAATTTCATATGTTTCGTACGTACGCATATGTCGTATGTTTCGCGCATACGAATAATTCGAACATACCGTATTTTAGACCGGGCGCTGGTGACAGAAAAAACTGGACAATTTTTTCAAGGCTGCCTTTGATAGAAGACGTACTTACAGCCGCAAGTCGTAGATAAGTATAATTTATAATCATCGAAACCTACAAACTCATATTTAAACAATGAGTTTATTTTGCATTTAAAAATGACTTCTCGGAACAGCGTTTTATAGTCTGCCATTTATTGAAATACAAGGCAGGATTGTGTGATTCATAAAATCTCATTGGCAGACGATTTACTCGAGTACAAGGATGAAATATAATAATATTGGTTTGCAATAACAGTCGTGTAACTAAAACCAATTTTTTCAAGTCTGCCAATGACATTGTAGTCTATCCTTAGCCTAAAATTGACGAAACATCACAAGGCAGTCGATTTCCAGTTATATAAACATTACTAACGTATTTGTCAATTGGAGTTATTGTAACAAAAATGCTAATTATTATTATGCAAAGAGAATATATGGAAGAAAAGTCTGTTTATATAAAAGATAATGCACTTAAATTTTGGCAGCCACGAACTTTGTTATATCCATGATGAAGTAGAAATTAGAAAAAAAAATACTTATGCATGTTGAATAAAAAAATATTTCTAAATGTGAATGACATATTTTGGGCATAAAATAAAATGCGTTAATTTTCATTCTGATGAGTAGATTAGGAGAACTGTCAAATTAGTATAAAAATATAATTATTTATCTATTTATTTATTGAGAATTGTATCTATGGTTATATATATTGCTTTCTGCTTACTAAGGAGACTGATATAAAACAAATAAAAATATGTGTTTAGTTGCACTGAATAAAAATGTTACTTTAGAAAATCTGTTCATATTCCACACATAATTATCCTTTAATTGCAACGTATTATATAATAGGCAAGCACTCATTAGTTCTCTACATTTACGAGCTACTACTCAAATTCGACAAATGAAAGTAACAAGTAACGATCACTTTCTAACGGGTACTCAGACTAAGAGTAACGAATACATCCCAGTATTCAAGAAGTCGTTACTTTTTCAGCTCTAGTATTTGGTTCTGTCTTGTCAAGTAAGCGGTAGTGACGAGTGGAAAATTTTTTACAAACTGTGCCTTTTTGAAATTGGCTTTTCTCCACTAATTTATCAGCTGTGTACTATATCACTTCTAATAAATGAGAAATAAGAGTAAATTATCAATAATCCAGTAAAAACAGTGTATCGATATCGTTTTGCAATCAAGTGATACTACAAAATGTTGGTGGTGGGAATTTTCATTTTTATTTCGACTGCTCTGGTTTCCTTCAATATAATTGGATAAGGTTCGTTGTATTATGAATTCCTTTTTATGGCCCATAGAGAGCGACTTAAATTGTTCCAGTATTATTCATACTTCCACCCCTAGGTGGCGTTTAGAAAATTACATAACATAAAGTAAAATGTTGCTTTCTTATTCAATATGATAAAGAGAACAAGGAATCAGGTAAAGCAGAGTATTTATAGTGTTATATCAGGAAAATTTCTTTCAGATCCTTAAGACCCCCGCTTAGATCCGGCAGGGCTTGTAGATATATTTGCTAAAGGATACTCATGTACATTGATGTAATGAAGTCAAATGCCTTGGTATCCTATTTGGATTTTGATCATGGTTTTTCAAGCATAACATCTTTATCCATTTGGCGAGGATTTGTGGAGTTTTCATAGACTTATAAGCAAAATATTTTCTATTTTACACTAATAGGTATCAAACAGGAGTATTCGTCTGCCCCTAAGAGGATCACAAAAACACACTAGTAGGTGTACAAAGAGTTTTTTTTTAAATTCGGCTTTTGGACTTGGATTCTGATTTTAACTTCATCGGTAACGTCATTGTTAGGAGTGATTGTGGTAATTGAAATGCTCCATTCTTTCACTGTTTTAGGTGTTCACTGTCACGTTTTACCCTATTGTATCCCTTGGATCTATTATGTTTTAACACATATATTACATCTTATCTTCGTTGCCGCTTAGATCCACGGCTGTTGGATTTTTCGATCTGCTTTAGGGATATTTTTGTGTCTCCCATGCGGTCTATACCATCTACATGCTCTAGCAATACTTAAGACCATTCGCTATTAGAGTGCCTTGGAGTTCTTTAATATACTTAATACCTTTTGGGTTTCCTTATGGAAGGGTTTTTCAACTAATAGGTTCGCTGTGATGTAGATTTCTTTCTTATGCGAGTCTTCATATCTGCTATTTGTAACGACCTTAAAAGATAATTTCCTTTCCTCAATTAACTTTTTAACCGATTTAGAAAAGAAAGAGGTACTCGATTTCAATTCCGAAGTGGGCCGTTATTTCTTTCAAGGACACAATTTATACCGTTTTTTAGAAAATCTCTAAAACTGTGGCTCTTAGGAAAGACATTATTACATTTTTTATAGAGAATTTATGATCTACAAATCTTGTTTAAGGTAATTTTGCGATAAAACTCACCGATTTGCTGAAAATCGTGAAAAACTCTTTTTTGACCTTTGACATCGAGCCATTTTTTCCCTAAGACCGGTACGGTGGGGACTTTTGAGATTTCTCTTATTATTGTATTTTGAGCAATTTTATCATGTTACGGTTTCCTATACATTTTTGAAACATTTCTCCTGATATAGGCCTAAATTGACCGGACTATTGATTCTCTCGCCTTACTCTCTCGCGTCCTTTAACTTCGACCCGAAAAACCGACACAAAACGGTGCGACAGCGTTACCTCGTGTAGCCTCCTGGAGGGTGGGGAGGTGGCATTAGTGTTTGGGTTCACCTGGGCATAGTACCTCTCGTCCCTGATTATATTTCCCTGGAGGAGACACTCATCCTGGTTTGGGACGTTCTATATCTATTTTTTCTTTTATCTTGTTGTTCGGACTGGTTTTTCTTCGTTCTTATTAGCTTTGTTTGTTTCTTTTCAACATATTGCATATTTTTCTATACTTTGCTTGGTCATTTATTTCATTCCTGATTATCTTTTTTAAGTCTTTGTCGTGTATTATGTTTTGTTAATTATTTACAACTTTTTTAATTTTCTAAAGACAGTCTGTCGCAATTGGGATCTCCCTGGAGTCATGCATCTTGACGATGAGGTAGCTGACACTGGCCAGAATATTGCCAATTTATTCGCAAAAAAATTTAGTAGTGTATATAATAATCTAGATTTATCATCGACGTTGGTTAAATTTGATTTTTTAGATTGTTTTAGCAAATTGGTGTTCTTGGAATCTGACATTCTAAAAGCTATAGCTGACCTTGATGGTAACTCTTCCCCAAGTCCTAATGGTATACACCCTCGACTGGTAAAAGGCTGTATAATTGTTTTTGCTCCTCATTTAACTAGATTACTTAATTGGTCCATTTCTATAGGAACTTTTTCAAATTCCTGAAAAACTAGTTTTGTCACACCTTTTTTTAAAAATGGGGACAGATCTGATGTGAATAACTATAGACCTATTACGAAAAATTGTGTTTTTGGCTTATTGATAAATTTGTATATGATAAAATATCCTCATTTATATTCAAATTTATTACGCCTATGCAATATGGTTTCTATCCTTCTAGGTCCTCCCAGACGAATCTTTGTACCTACCTAGAATATATAAATAATTCAATTAGTAAAAATTATATTGTGGACTCTATTTATGCAGATTTTTACCGGGCATTCGATGTCGTTAATTTCGGTCTCCTTGTTAGGAAGCTCTCGTCTTATGGTTTTCATGGACCATTACTACATTGGCTTGAATCTTTGTTAACAAACAGAACTCTAATTGTTAAGATTAAAAATTTCGAGTCTGAACCCTTTGATGTCACATCAGGAGTCGCTCAAGGGTCCCATCTTGGTCCCCTTCTATTTATACTTTTTATAAATGATTTAAATCAAGAGATCAAAAACTCTGAATTTTCTTTATTTGCTGACGATATGTAAACTATAAAAGCATTAAGTCGATTCAAGACAAAAATTCCCTACAAAACGATCTTGACTCCCATCTAAATTGGTGTTCTTTGAACGGTTTTACATATAACCCAGTAAAATGCTATGTCATGACTTTTGGTAAAGACTCCCCTAATATGTTTACATATAATTTAAATGGAGCTAATCTTGCGAACGTACACGTAATTAAGGATCTCGGGCTATATATCGACTCCAATTTAAAATTTCAATTCCACTTGGATTATGTCGAATCAAAAGCCTCTAAACAAGTCAAGTTCAAGAGATTTTCAAGTAAATTCAATAAGTTCGAAACTTTTAGAATTCGACACTACCGTTTTATATCATATTCTATCTTATTGTTCATTCATTTGGAGACCCCATTGGGATTACCAAATTAAATCACTGGATAGACCTCGTAGATCCTTTCTTCGTTATTCTTCATTCAAATGTGGTCAGCCTATGCACTTTACAAACCACAACTATTGTAACATTGCTCAGATACTTAAAATTCCTGATTTGTACTCATCATTGACAAGAAGTGATATTGTTTTTGGTTTTAAAATCATTAACAACAAAATAGATTGCATTGACTTGTTGGGTAGGTTAAATTTTCACGTTCCTAAGCGACATCTTCGACACACATCTTATTTTTATGAGTCTGAATATCACTGGTTATCGCCGATGGAAAGAATATCGGAACTTATGAATGATAACTGTTCGTGGCTTGATTTATACAATTGTAATGTTCCTAACTTTAGTATTACGTCAAAAGTTGTATTTAATTATTCTTAATCATCTAAGTGTTTTATTTTAGTTTCTTAATTACTTTTGTACCGTTTCTTTTGTGTTTTTATATTTCGATTTATCATTGTATGTAATGTAAATGGGGTTTTACCCCGTAAATTTTAAATAATTAAATAAATAAAGACTGAAGTATCTGTTAAAGTTTTTTAATATTATATTGAACGGAAAGAAAACTCAATTTAGCCGGTTCAGCCGTTTTTGTGTGCTGAATCTGTTTCATTTTCTAAAACAAATGTTAGTCTAAGATTTCCAAATTAATATTCAAGTAATATAGCTTAAATTTGCCTTTACTGAGTTCAAAGTTTTCTCATTCTTTAAGAAAGGGTAATCTGGCCTTTAGATCTTAGATTTTGTATTAACATTTCCCGAAGACTTCATTAAATCATTTCGTGAAGATTCTCTCTTTATTTGCGAATTAAACATTCAGTTTTCCATTAAACTGAATCTCATTCGTGTAATCAGTAAATGAATTCCATTCATTTCAATGAAATAATTTCATCTCGGAGATGTTTTCTGCGGAATTACGATTCGAAAAACTAGCGAAAAGGGTCCTGAATTGAAGGAGAAACCTCTCAAAGAATAGACGAAAGTCGCATGTCGGCTCGTGAAGATTGTGTTGTAATACTAGTTGAGAGGCCTTAGTGTGCTTCTATCCTATTTTAATCAAGAGATTTCGCTGTTTTTGCTCGGCGATATAGAACTTTGCCGAGCCGTCGAGATATATAAAGCCCGGGATGAGAAAGAGGACTGTTTGGATTATTGGAAGGAATAGACCAAAGAACAGAGCAAAGGAGATTTTATAAGTTGACTTAGGAAGCACGGGGATTATATGAATGCTTACAAGGATCAATGGTCGACGTCTTGGTGTTGAATTAACGGAAAAATATTGTTTCAGGCGCCAAGTTTTTAGGACTAGAATAATATTTTGCGTATTAATTTTTATAAACTCAACTGTTTAAAATTGAAACGGTGTTTTAATGTTATTGAATAGGAGTGAAAATATGATACAAATAACTTTGATTGCCAATTTGACAATTAGAATAACTAAGGTATCTTTGAAAGGCTGGAAACTCTTAGAACTGGAGTTACTAGAAAGCAAAATATGTTTTCAGGTTAGATGTTGATAAATGGATTTCTTCTTCAACGGTTTTCTATACGTTGGATATAGGCAACATTCATATGTAATAATAATAAACTCTTGATGAAATGCACATTAACGGAAAACCAGTAAATCTTAATATTGAAAGAATAAAAAAAGAAATAGTATAGCTTTGGAGCAGGTTCAAACAACCTTTGATGGTAGAACCAAATAATAGAGTAGAAAAACTTAAGATCATAAAAGGTACATCTACTGCTTCTAGATCTGAAGAAACCATATGCCACCCTATTTCTATTTGATTCTGATTGTATACAGGCAAACAGCCAAAATTAAAATATGAAATAAAGTAACAGATGAATTCGTGAAATGATAAGGCTTAAGTCAGGTTTGTTATGCCCCCAATTTTAATATAATATTTTCTACTTCTTATAGTGTCTATCCCTTTAGGATTTGGCTATTAACATGGCAGTCCTGACTTTATTGACTACCGTTCTGAAAGGTTCTGTCATTTGTAATTTGTTAAGCCAGGAGTTTTTTTATCTTCTGCTTAAAACGTTTCCTTGTAAAATTACTCGCGGGAGGCCGTATTGATGTTTATTGCACATTATGTGGCCTAAGTATTTAAGTTTCCGTTGTTTCACATTATTAGGTGTTTCACACCTCCTTGTTGTTAGCGCGGTCCAACCAGGAGATATGCGCCAGTAGCACCACATTTCAAAATCTTTCGGTTTTTTCATTGACGCCTCGGTTATTGTCCAAGACTTGACTCCATACTGTAATATTTTTATTTACCCTCCAGGTTCTTGGATTTATTTAAAAACACAGTTAAACTCACTATAATTAATTTCCACTATTTTTATATTCACACAAATGTTTAGAATTTTTGTTGAACACCTGATGTTAACTAAAAAGCAATAGAATATGATTGAATCCCTTCGTCAGGTGTCCGTATATATATTGTTTCCTCAGAAGTCTTCAGATGGATTCTCGAACCTTCCAGGAATTTCGATAACGCTAACCGCCGGCCTAGAGGCGCCAGAGAAACAACCTTTCGGATTCCACGAAATATCGGATGGATTTCCGTCACAATACAATATAATTGAGAACAATTCACTACTCAGTAAGCATAATTTTTAAGTTAACATTGTGAATCTTGAATATGGTGCCCTTTTTGATGATAGTCGATCTTTCTTTTTCAACTCTGTGTTTAATCTCCACCCCCTTTGATCGTTTAAACTAGTGCCCAGATATGTATAACTTTTGTAATTGTCTGTTGGTTGACAACTAATTGCCGATTTGCACTTAGTTTTTGCTAATGACCATACGCTGAATTTTGATATATGTGTGATTAAAGATTGTAGGCCTTCCAACGTATCCACAAAATAGACTAAATCTTCTGCATATCTGACGTTAGTCAGTCATTCACCATTTATAGGAATTCCTTTTCTGAATGATAATTGTGACATCTCTGGTTTTTATTTTTTCTGAGTTCTTTGGGTGTGTTAATTTTTTAATTTCTTGTTCATTTTGTGTAATACCATTGAAAACGGGGTCTAATTTACACCTTGAAAAATATACAAACTTTCAAGTTTATGTGGTGTTATTCCCAAAGAACTCAGAAAAAATAAAAACTAGTTTCATAATCTGCTTTTAGTCTAAATTAAATAGTAATAAAGAGAGTACAGAACCCTGTCTCACGCCTCTTCTTATTGCAATTTCTTCTGTTACTGTCATGATGCTGATAGTTCTATTGTCTCCATATGTTTCTGGATTCGACGTTGTAGGAAAGATTATGAAGGTGTATTTCAGACAGTTTTATGGAATCATATCTGAATTATATTATTTAATATTTATAAGAGGATAACGCTGTAAGGGTCTGGAAAAACGATCTAGGGGTATGGGAGTGCCTATCGTGGGTTCAACCCTGTGTACCCTACCCTTTGCGGATGACTAAGTGGTACTTGCACAGGATAAATAAACGTAGAATAGGTTAGAAAACTTACAGAGGAATACTGAAAGAGGTGTTTAAATCACTGACAAGACGCAGTATAAATGCATATTAAGAAAAAAACCCACCTGAGTCTAGAATGAGGAAAATGAGAAGCTGTAAGGAATGTGTATATTTATGCATAAAGTGGACATCAATGGGACGAGTGAGGCGACATTTTTAAACAGAATAATTAAAGAAAAATTAATTGGAGCATTGACCAAAGAGTATGACAGAATAACAACAGCAGCAAAAACAATAAAGTCAGTAAACTATAGTATAGTATAGCCGGTAGTGATAGTGAATATTGATTTTTGGAGAAGAGCGGCAAGGAGATCTAGAGTCGCACATATAAGACACGAAGAAATAAGAAGACACATGAAAGTGAATGATATGCTATGGACACGTGACGAATCTAACCTAATCCAAAATAATCTTACAATGGGCTCCGGAAAAAAGAAGGCAAGGTACACCATCTACAGGTACAGGGGCTTACCAAAGCAGTCAGAAAGGGTGAGAGCAATATATCAGACAACGACTGCCAGAATAGCATAATAGATAGGAAGTGCCAGGGGGAACTTAAAGACGCATAACGCTATAAAGGGGATTTAAGAAATATGTTTAATATTGTCGTTTATTGGTTGTCCTCCTACACTACGTTGGCTGTACCTCGCTGGTGAAGTTTCCACTTCATTTTACAGTATAACGTCCAATGTATGCTGCTCGTTGTGCTTCGTGACCATATAATATCATGGTTACATCTTGAACTTGAGGAGTCTGTCTAATCCGCTGGTTTCGTATTGTGGTCTTGCAAAGTAATGTGCTGGATCCGTCTCTCCAAGGACGTTTACGTCTTCTTATTTCCAGACCCTGGCTATTAGTTAGTGAAATTATTCCAAGTGTACATACCAATTCGATGGTATGTTCGTATGTTCGTATAATAGTTTTTTAAGGTTTATTATTTATTTATTTTCTCTATTTCAATCATGAGTTCCATTAGCATTTCTTTGAACTCTTTTTTGTCTAAATATTCCGGTGTCATCTGCGAGTCTTAAGTTGGTAAGTTTTTCACCTCATATCATGCTTCCGCGGTGTTTGCATTCCAAATAGCATATATCAAATATGTCCTAAATGGCTTGATTAAATAATATTTGATAAATTGTCAACCTACTTTACCCCTCTTTGAACGTATATTCTGTCCGTTATTTTGTGAAATGATTTTATTGGAGTGTTTCTGGAGATGCAACGCACAAAATTTGTGGCAAGGCTAGAAAGAGAGGGCAATTGAGACAGTAACAGGCTTTTTCACTTGGTGGGTGGAAGCAGCCAATGGACAACATACTGATCGTATTTCATTGGAAGCAGGTCCCAACCGAGTGAAATGAAAACTTGCTCTCTCTATTACCCCCCTCCCCTCTTTAGTCTTACCACATTTGTGCACTGTAGGCTTTCTCCAGAAGGTACGAAGGTACAAGCTCTAAGGTTTTATCAGATAAATGTATTCTGCGACATATCGAGTGAATGTCGTTCACAGTTTATATTATATGTTCGTTTGTATCAGATATCTTGTATATTATATTATATGCTATTTTCTATTAGTTGTCTAATATTGTTATGATTGTCTTCTAAACGTTGTTTGTGGCATGTTCTTGATTATTTTTATGTCTATTCTGACTTCGTTGCCAATGGCTTTATATAAATATAAATATATAAATTAATATAATAATAATAATAATAATAATAATAATAATAATAAATCCCGTGTGGTGGCCGGGTTAGAATAGCACCACGGTACCCACCGCCTGTCGTATGAGGCGACTAAAGGGGCAGCTGTCCGCTGACCTACTACCTAGCTTTCCTTCCTTCTCCACAACCCGCACGGGATGGTCTGGTTTAAATCATTCCATCTGGGAAGTGACAACCCCACGGGTCCGAGTTACCTGGGTCACCAGGGTAAATTGGTGACAACACCCATGAAAATGGAGTTAAGAAATAGATGCCTCGGAAAAGAGCCGCTGCCTGGGGATCGCCAGGGCATGTCTGGAGCCGGCGCTGGACATGACAGCATGCGGGACGTCGGTGGCAGGGTGCTGAGGAGGCGGGCCCCTGCCGTCCAAAGAGCTACAGCCCAAGAACCAGAAGAACCACAAGAACACTCACCAACACAGTCACAACAACAACGTGACCATCACCAACGGAGTCAAACGAGAACGAGAACTCCACCCGCAGAAAGTGTTGCGCAGGATCAACAGCCAGCGCTCACTCAAGCGGGACTGAAAAGACAGCGCATGAAATGGACTGGCGCCATGAATGAATTTATAATGCGCACGTTTTACAGAATCACGAACCTTGGCCAGGACAAGACTGGATATCGCCAAATACTCTATCAAGAGTTCTGTCGTGAGTACCCAGAGCTTCAAGTTACTGAACAGAGAGTTGCAGATCAATATCGTGTCATCTTGAGAAATGGCCTTATTTCGCCTGAACAACTGGACACAATAAAGAGCGAAGTGGAGCGCGAACTATTTGGTCGAAATACAATCGATCCAGAGCCGGAAACACCTTTGGAACAAAGAGCGGACGAGACTCAAGAACTACAGCAAGAACAGCCAACCAACGCTGATCTGCTTGAGAAGATCCAAGCAGGAATGGAAGGAGCTCTTGGAGAGTATAATGGAACAGATCCACTGACTAGACCAGGTCTTCCCAAACTAAGATCATCTAAGAAACTGGGTATCGTCTTGCAGGCTATGAACAAATTTATCTTGCCAAGCTATGTTTTAGGTGCTAATACGTTAGAGTCGCTACATACAATCATCTACTGTGCTGCAACTGCCATCTGCAGAATAATTGGGGTCGCAGTAAGACCAAAGCAAGACCCTCCCCAATTTAGACAAACCCCTCGAATACCACCTTGGCAAAGAAGACTTGAAGGGAAAATCAATTCTCTTCGGAAAGACGTTGGAAGACTGACCGAGTACCAACGAGGAGTCAGGAACAACAGAATCGAAAGGCTTGTCAAGACTATCATGGACAATAACCGAATACACTCCCAGTGGGATGGAGAAAACATCACATCTCAGCAGTGTCTGGACAGTCTACGACAAAAGCTCTCCGTCTACACAAGTCGATTGAGAAGGTACAAAACCAGTAACCAACGGAAACTAGACAACACACTCTTCCGACAATCAGAAAAAGGGTTTTATAGAAAACTTAACAACAACAATAATAATAAAGCCCCTAGTTACCCCAGTAAAACAGACATCGAGGAATTCTGGAAAACACAGCTTTCCACAACAATCTCCTATAACTCCGGAGCCAGCTGGATTAATGAGGAGGAGGCTGCATCTCAGAACTGTGAGGCCATGCAACACCAACCATTTACAACGGAAGATACATCCAACATAATGAAGAACCTCCATAACTGGAAAGCACCAGGACCAGATGGTGTACAAAATTACTGGATAAAGAAACTGTACGCAACCCACGAAACACTAACAGCCCTTATAAATGACGTAATTGCCCACCCACACAAGATGCCTAGTTTCCTTACGCATGGTGCTACATACCTCTTACCAAAGGACGACCTATGTGCACAGGACCCAGCAAAGTACCGACCAATCACTTGCCTTCCAACCTTATACAAACTCATAACATCATGCATTAATCATCGCATTTTCAAACATTGTGAACTGAACAACATAATTACTCAACAACAAAAGGGATGCGCGAAAAATTCGATGGGTTGCAAAGAACAACTGATAATTGATTCCGTTGTCTGCAATCAAGCCCACGCCAAACGACGTAATCTCTACATGGCATATGTGGACTACAAAAAGGCCTTTGATTCAGTTCCACATGATTGGCTCATTAAGGTGCTGAAACTCTATAAAGTGAATAATGTATTATTAACTTTTTAGAACATGCCATGGCCACCTGGCAAACCAAAATCTCACTGATGAAGCCAACTGTTCGATACAAACTGACCCTATTCCAATCAGAAGGGGTATATTCCAGGAGACTCTCTTAGCCCGCTGTGGTTCTGCCTTGCCATGAACCCTCTCTCAAACAAACTGAACTCAACTAATTCAGTCTCAAACACAACAACGTACAAGCATTAAGATAAACCATTTGTTATACATGGACGACTTAAAGTTGATGGCAGCTACAAAACAACAGCTGCATGATATGCTTAAAATAGTAGAAGGGTTCTCTAGTGACATCCATATGAAATTTGGCCTAGACAAATGCCGAATTATGAATATAGTTAAAGGCAAAATACAGCAGGGGCACTTCGAAATGGGAGATGGCACCTCAATTGAATCTATGGGGAAGGTCAAACTTATAAATACCTTGGAATAAAGCAGGCTCAACGTATTGATCACATGACTATGAAAAAGGACCTAACAGCAGAGTTTTATAGAAGGGTAAGACGACTGTTGAAAACCAAACTAAACAGTAAAAATCTGTTTCAGGCTATTAACACCTATGCGTGTTCAGTGCTCAGTTACTCTTTCGGTATAGTTAATTGGTGCAAGACTGACATTGAACAATTACAACGAAAAGTTCTGTCGAACGTAAAACTTTGCCACGGTATGAAGGAGGAAGAGGATTGACAGATCTAAGTAAACTATTAGATCAACAAATTTCGATTTTGCGTAGTCATTTCCAGAAACTCGCAGAATTTTCTGATCTACATAGAGTCATGTGCCAGGTTGATGACTCAACACCACTGCAACTGACACAACAAATGTCCAATTACACCACCAGACCACAGATCAGAAACTGCTGAAATGGAAAGAGAAGCCCCTTCATGGAAGACATATAAATGACATCAACCAAGATTATGTCGACAGTGCAGCGTCGAACTACTGGTTGATCTCTGGTCATATGTTCCCTGAAACGGAAGGCTTTATATTGGCAATCCAAGATCAAGTAATTCCAACTAAGAACTACCTAAAGTACATCGTTAAAGACCCTTCCATTAACAACGATAGATGCAGGTACGGTTGCCAAACATCTGAATCTATCCAGCATATCACAGGAGGTTGTCAAGCGTTCGCTGCAACTGAATACAAAGAACGACACGATGCTGTGGCAAAAATACTTCACCAGGAACTAGCACTGAAACATGAATTATCACAGTCGGTAAGATTACCATACTATAAATATAAACCAGAATCTGTTTTAGAAAATAACAACTACAAGCTGTAATGGGACCGCACGATACTGACCGATCGGTCTGTTGCTCACAATAGACCAGATATAGTTTTGGTAGATAAAGTCTCTCGGAAAACAACTTTAATTGACATAGCAATTCCCAACAACAATAATATCAATATCAAGCAGGCTGAGAAAATAACCAAATATAGAGATTTGGAATTTCAAATAAAGACTCAGTGGAACATGAACAACACACGAACTGTACCAATTGTTATGTCAACAACAGGACTAGTCCCAAAACATCTATTAGACAATTTAAAATACCTCGGTCTGGACGATCATCTGTACAAACAAATGCAAAAAGCAGTCTTGTTAGGGACAGCCCGGACGGTCAGAAAATTCATGGGAAACTGCCGCCACGACTCCAACCACGGGCCTGAAAACCTGGCAAGGGCTCCCACAGAGCTAAACCCTTTTGATATCTAGGATATCTGGGGTTTAGTGAATTTTCCCCTAAAGGCACTCATAGAGTGCCTTAGAGGGAGTGTGATGCCATACATTGTATGGTCAAGTCGGATAAATTATATAAATATAAAGCCATTGACAACGAAGTCAGAATAGACTTTGAAACGTTTGGTATTCCTGCAATATACGTAGTTTTATTTCTATTGTGGTGTTATTCCCCAAAGAAACATAAAAATAATTGTTATGATGTTGCGTAATGCAATGTTCTGAAACCTGGCTTCTTGGATTGGTAAGTCTCTAGTTTTATTTTTAAGTGATTCTAGTTGTTTGTTATAAATAGTTTAATAGTTTACAAGTCTGGGATAGCAAGTGAGGAAAAGAAAGATGGGTGTTTGAATTATTTTAAAGAATATACCAAATAATGTGGTAAGGAAATTTTTCAAGGGCAATAAAAAATAAACTAACGACATTTATTCTTTAGTTCCGTTGAGTTAGACTATGAAACCTTGGAGTATTTGAAATATATAATAGACTTGGTAGCAATAGTGGTGTTATTCCTAAAAAAATCTAAAAATACTCTCTATACTAATGTTATAAATATGGGTTGTTGGTTTTTATGTAGACACTGTCTTATCTCTAGAATTAAAAATCCAAAACTTGGAAAATAAGTAATTCGACTGAAAGTAAAGTACACACCGAAATGTACGAGTATAAAAATAGTGGAGTAATATAATCTTTCAAGTAAGCATATGCGAGCAAACTACTGATGGATGCTTATATATGCTAAAACTAGTGATAACCTGCATTATTAAACCGATGCAATATTCATCGTAAAATAAAACACTCGTATAACATTATTAATGCTAGATAAGTGCAGTACAGATAATAAGAAGTGAAGAGAAAACTAAAAGAGGCATTATTTTATTTATTTTGTCAATAAAATTTATATCTATTTAAAATAAAATTCGTTTTGAGGTGTTAGTTGTAGTCCTGCTATTACCACATTACTGCTTATCTTTATATATAGATATAGGTTTTACGGGTATAAAGGTATAATATAGTTTGTAGGTAATCATCTGTGTGGCTGATAACTGATCGTTGGGATCATATGAAGTTTCGGCAGAGTAGTAACATGTTTGTTCCCATTGCTTCCGCGGTCATAATTATGAACTGGACTAGTTTCTGAGTGAGACTCTCCTCAAAATTTATTAAATAGTCAACGTTTCCACTCCTGCTTTGGAACCATCATCAAGAGACAAAATGACAAAGAAAACTTTAATAACACTGATTTAAAAGAGTTTCAGGGTCTAGAACGAGATAGAGGGGTCGTGGTGTGGTTGGGCATTTAAGTGTCGACTGGTATGTGTTGATTTCCTATAGACGGTATATGAGGATATATCTCTATTAGTTTTGGTTATGAGGACATCAAGAAACGGGAGAGAAGAATCGAAATCGAACTGAATCTTTGCTATGAGGGCAAATGTCACAAGGGTCATCAACATATCTAAGCTAACAGGAAGGTTTTAGAGTAGACTTAGTTTGGTCTTTTTCTAAGTAAGTAGTAGGATTATTATTTCGTAGTCTGGAGTTTGGAGTAGAGAATTCGTCTTGTGAACATAGTCCTTAGTGTTGAGAAGAACTGTCGCGTTATCTTTGTCAGCAGGAAGGCTAGTTATATGTCAAGAAAGACTTAACTATTTTTCCTGCCGACAAAGGTAATGCGACCGTTCTTCTCAACACTAAGGACTATACTCTCTTCGAGGTGTCATTCTCTCGAAAATCCTAGATGTCGGTCTTACATCTCGCGTCTTCAAACTAAGGACTATGTTCACAAGATGAAATCTTTATTCACATTCCAAACTACAAAATAATTAATAATAATTCTACTCCAGACAGTCTAAACTACGAAATAATTAATAATAATTTTATTACTTAACTTAGAGAATAAGACCAAGGAAATCATCGATAGAACCCATCTTCCTCTTGACGTCAAAAATATCATTATTTCTAGTGAAAAATTTCTAATATTCCAAAAATGTATGCATGACCCCAGAATTATAAGACGGACATTTCTTTTAGGCCCATTGTCAGTTTTGTACAATCTCCAACCCAAGAATTAAGCAGGTATTTAGTCAAAACCTTTTAACCTCTAGCCGAGCAAACACCCTAGTATGTAAAGAACTATTCTCCCTTCTTAGATATGTGGGGCGAATATCAGAAAATGATATCCTAGTTAGCTTCGATGTTGTATGCCTTTTCAATGTAACAATTTCAGAAATGTTAAATATTCTAAAAATAAAACATTTTCTGCCATCAGTACAACACTGTACTTCTTGTACAACACTGTTCTTCTAATACGTATTTTTCATTTTAAAATACGCATTGAACAAATCGAAACCCATGCTCTAAACTCGTATAATCTAAAGCGTTCCTGTTAGCTTAAATATGTAGATGGCACCTTTGTCATTTGTCCTTATAGCAGATATTTATTAGACTGGTTTCTACAATACCTCGGTAGTATACAACCTAATATTCAGTTTACAATGGAAACCGAGTCTATAGGAAACCAACTCATACCAATCGATACTAAATGCCCTATCACACCATCACCCTGTCCAACTGAATTCTGTAGTGAAATATTTGGCTCTTGATGTAACAGATTAAGAAATATTGAAAATAGACCAAACAAGCTTAACAATCTTAAGCAAATTCTTGGAGTTGTTCAAGTATTACGTAAGCACTATAGGGGGCCGGGGGTCTTTGCTTTGCTTATTTTTGACGACATTAGTAGTAAGAGGTTTGCTTACTTTTGCTGACAAGCGGGAGGAGGAGGGGGTAAATAATTGTAATAAATCTGCTTACGTCATACTTGAGCCACAATGCGCGCACAATTCGTCAATTTCAAAAACCTCCGATTAAACCAACATCAAATAAAGACATACTTCAGCACACATCAAATTATAGCCAAACAGGGAACTTAAAAGACAAAGTACTTAACTAAGATCGAGTATTTTAAAGATTTCATGTTGCGATTGCCCAGATAGGTAAATCGGTCAACAGCCAAGCCAACAGGCTTGTCACCAGTATATGAACACTCTGTCAATTTGTAAGGAACATCCGACTTCAGCTGCCTCTAATTTTGTCTGAAAATTCCTTTACTATTGATACTTTTTATATTTAAATAACTGAACTCATTTTTTAAATCTTAATTTGTAAGTAATTGGCTAGGTACGGGTTTAAAACGCCTGCTCATACTTCTGACTGCACTCCCTAGTCAATGAGCTCTGACTCTGACATATATTACTAGCAGCAGCAAGAATAAATACCAGTTTGAATTAGTGAATTAGTTTAAAGTGGATACAATAGAATGTTATGTGAACAAATCAGAAAATTTTTCTTTGTTAAACAAGGCTCTTAGTTTGGATGTGACTTGGAAGAATCTTCCAAAGTAAATTGTGAATAGGTTTTTCTATTCTGTGTTACTAATTTCTTTGAACATTTTATTGACATTTTCAATACAGGTAGAAACGACTTAAAACCAGCAATTTATCATCACATTTTATGGTCTCCTTCAAATTTCCACTGAGAAACCAACTTTTCCATTTTCTCGTTACGACACACAAATATATATTTTTATTAAATCCAAATCCTATTTTTTTATACTTACGTCCAAAGTGTAATTACTTGAAACGTTAATAAAGAGAAATTTGATATAACGAAACGAGTTCCCGACAAGAAACCAAACCCGAAAATAAATTCTTAACTAACTTGGAGAAATGTTTAGTTTTATTCGAGTAAATGGCTGCCGTAATGCCTTAGCGTCGGCCCGAAACTCCACTTTGAGACGAGTTAAAAGTTGAAACCATTTCTGACAACTCAAACAGTCATGAACGCCGGAGTTGCTTGGAGATTTGTTCTTGCTGTTTGCTCTGTCGCTCCATTCTTTGTATTTGCTTCGGACGAGACGAGCGGGATATATAAGAAACTTACGCCGAGTTTGTAGAGAATTTGATACTTGAATTGTAATGCCATTCAAAACTTGGGACGTGTTGATAGTCAGCGGTCTAAGTTTCTTATTCCCTGCACTGCATCCTCGGAGATTAGCAGAGTAATTGCAGTAATTTTAGGAAATAATTAATAATGGGCTTTATATCTTCGCTTTGAATTGCATTAATATATAATGAACGTTTCCAAGTTTCTTGTTTAGACTTCGTTTCTATGGGTTTAACGAAATTGAGTTATTAGCAATACATACTGGTGGGTTACTATGTTAACAGTTAAGTTTGTTGATTTTTTATACAAAAACACAGGTAATGGACTTTCTAACTAGAAATAGGAAAGAGTTGTAAGAATGTAGATTGCGGCCAGATTCTGATTTTTCAGCTCGTTTTCGAGCCATCATAAAAATAAATATTCGACATTTCATCCACACTTCTAAGAGGCTTTTGCAAGGTTCTAAGAAGTCTAAATTTGCCCATTCCTTACCGTAGGTACAACTAGACCAGGGGTAAGTAACCTTTTTTGGCCGCGGGTAAAAATCAACCAAAATAGGAGCATTAAAGAGACCTTTTGGGTCAGAGATATTTTCATATTAAAACAGCATTTTAGTAAATAATAAGATATATTTTATTAAGAAAATAATTACAAACATAGTTGAATAAACTTTATTTATAAACTTTCTCTACGGTATCAATGGCTCCATTCATGTTGAATTTGTGACGTCAATTTAGTCAAGTCTGGTTTATAGTTAGTCATTTTAAGTCGAACACACAATCTGAATTTTCAATAGTTAACCTGCTCCTGTTTTTGCTTAAAATAAATTTCATTTGTGAAAATATTTTCTCACATATAAAAGTGGACCCGATTGTGGACAAAATGGCAAAACTATTTTTTTTAATGATGAAAACCTCGTAGAAAGTGATGAATGGCTACTAATATAAATGGACTCGGCACTATCATATGGGTTGAAACATGAGACAAAAATAGAAAGAGATACAGATATATTTGTTTACAAATATTATGGCTCCAACAGTAGCGTCCAATCTGCATTAAATTAAAGGTCATGTTATTCAGATTCAAAATAATACAACTACGTACCTAATCCACAAATATAAATATATTAATATCCATTAAAAGATGTGCACAATAACAAAACAATTAGTGGCTTAATTACTAATATGTAACAGTAATTATCAAAACATTTATTTATTCACGTAAAATGTAGTTTTATTTAGTGCTTAAATGACCTTTTGTAAAACTAACACGTTTATGATCTGACACTTACCGGTGAGAAGATAATTCGGCAAACGAACATGCCGTTTTCCTGCATATATAGCACTGAAATACTATTGTTTTATTGTCTTTTACACGTACACAAGTTAATCACGGATTTCAACACCAAAAACACGTTAAATAATTCGAAAATTGAAATTAACCTCAAATCCAAACATAAACAAAACGAACTGTCGGGAAAGTGCACTGTTGCCTGCTACACATTTTTATTAGTAGTCATTGGTTATACTGGATTCTTTGGTACATTCACAATTTTGCGACAAAAATTTTTTGGGGGGAAAAAATGTTTGTATATCTTATACTTTATTTTCGGAACTAAAATTGAAATTACCAAATGGCTCACTCGTTGCCGACCCCTGACTTAGACAGTGTCAGTCTGGCTCACCTTAAATCACTCAGGCTCAAGACAGGAGCCCCTCACAAAAATGGTAGAATGTGTAAACGGTAGGTGGTTATTTCTAAATGAACCTTCCTGGGATCGATGATGAAATGCCTTTATCAAGTTGATTCGCATTGTTCTCGTATGTCTTCTCACGCCTCTGGTTACTCGAAGTTCCTAGATGATTTGAAAATCACTACCATACCTCAAGTGTCTGCTGATCTATATTATTGTTTATGTATTACTTTTAATTTTGAGTGCTTGACTTTTTTTAAGCACATTTCAAACGAATATTTGGCATTCTCAATGCGTTGCCACGATGAGACATTGGCGAAACGTCTGTGAGTTTGAAACTCGATTCATACTAAGAAACGGATATATTCCCGGATAAATAATTCTTCATATTGTTCTATCCGTGAAAGCCTACGACTGGAGGTCTCCTTCCTCTACGGGAAGAAGACCTTCAAAGCCACGAAGACTTACGAAATACTGAGATGAAAAAGATGTATTTCGCCGTGCAACTTCAAGTTTCTGATCAATTGCCGCTATCAGAACTTTCTACCAATGTTGACAAAGCTGCCACTGCACACAAAAACAGAAACACTGAAGCCATTGTGAATTAAGCAAGCAGGGCCATTCTCAAAGAACAAATGTTTTTCTCAATGTGTTTTATATCTATCAACTTCTCCAAATTTGTTGTGGTCATTAGAAACCTGTCCAAGCCAAGTAAGTACATACAATACACTTGTTTGTATACTGACTGATGATACTGCAGATTATTTCTCCCAAAACATCTGTGAAGTAAACTAGACCATAAGTATTTGTCTTGAAATTACCTTATAAAGTCGAAAGGCTGGAAACATAGTTATTAACCGACTTCCAAAAAGAAGTAGGTTATCAATTCGTCAGCACATTTTCTTAAGTATACTCAGTGATTATTCAAAAACTGCTTGGGTAATTTTGATGATTTAATGGCATTGCATTAAGGAATGTTACATTAAGGTAGCATATAATTTCTATAATGTGAGAAATACAGTTTTTTGAATATCAGAAAAAAAGAAGTAATTAAGGGACTACGCTTCAGTGAATTTCAATGAATCTACACTGCTTCTTCTAAAACGGCTTAATAAATTTGAATATTTTAAAATGTATTCTAGAAAGAGATGTTCCAGCTTGATCCTGTAATATTTTTCTATAACATAAAATATACTTGTTTACTGAAAATCGGAAAAATATGTGCAAAAAAACGGTAAAAATCAATGTAAATGTCAAATTTTCATCATAAATATCTAGCTTAAATGTCAAGATATGCCATGAAAGTGTATCCTACAGGATGTTTGTAACGGTTTTTATTTTGCGGGGTTTAATGTCGAGTCAAATGTATCGAAAAATTGTTATGTGAGCGATCTATTCTATGTGGTAGGTGTGTGCGCCTGCATGGAAATTCAAGCAGCCAGCATTGTGCGCAGTTGAAATGTAGGGCGTAGTAAAATTATAGTTATACATGTGGGTTCAAAAATCAAGTAAATGTGATATTGGGTGGTACATAAGCAGTTGCAGATGTAGGATGTTCGAAACATAAGCTGGAATAGAATCAGAGTTATACAGGGTGGTTAAAATTTTTTTGTATTGAATGGCACATAAGTAGTTGCATATACTAGGTGGTTGAAATAAGAATGAAGTAAAACTATAGTTATACAGAGTGGATCAAAAAACGTTAAAAATATTGTTAATTAAGCATATGAACTAAGCATATTTGAGTTACAGGGCGGAGAGTTCAAAAAATGTTAGAGACAGCATATACTGTGGAACGTAGTTGCTTATACTTCACTTGACGAAGAAAAATTATAAGTATACAGTCTGATTTAAGCAATAGAAAAATGGAAACAGTCAATAGGGTAGAGAGGATTAATACTTGTACAGGGCGGTTGCAACATCGTGTTAAGTTGAATTATAGACTGTAAAACAGCAACTAATGTTTTTGTGGTAAAAACATAGAGGTAATTCTGAATATAGAGTACATGAGGCCTCGAAAATTGTGGACGTATATACATCTCATAGAAGTAGTACCTAAAGATAGAATGTGTAAGGTATGGGTGCCTGCACAAGTGCAGGGGGATCGTCAAGCTGGATGAAAAAGATGAGAGGAAACCCAGTTGATGTCTCTGTCTTCTGTCTAGAGCTGCAAGCAACAGCTTGACGTCAAATGAGCTTAGTCTGAGTAAGATAAGTCCATATGGTTTTCTGTTTCTCTCAGCGTTCCGTTCTTCTAGATGCCTGACTGATTTTATATTTAAGTAATATCTCTAAGATATTTGTCTGTATGAGTTCGCTGCTGATTGGTGCTTGTTGGCAAGTGACGTATAAGTATAACTTGCAGCACTAGAGAGACTCTTCGTCTTCTTCGTTTTCTTTCTCTCACCAGCGGTACGATTCCACCTGTAAAGTCTTAGAGCTTATACTTCTGGAGGTAGCCTCCAATGCACAAACATCGTAACAAGACCAGAAAGAGAAGGCTATTTCACTTGGTGGCTGGAAGCAGCTCCTGAAATGGCCTGTTGCTGTCTCTATTGCCTTCTCTTTCTGGTCTTGTCACGATATATGTGCATTGCAGGCTACCTCCAGAAGTATATGCTCTAAGTGTAAAGTCGACCATACCTGATGAACTCTATGGTAACTGATCAAATATGTTTTCGTAAATGACAAAATTATTATTTGTTATCCTTCATTATCAAGACACTTAATTTAGTTTCAGATATTGAAAGACAAAATGGATTAAGCTATCCGTGTTCTTTCTTCAACTCTTTTCTGTGTTATAGGTTTTTTCTTTTCTTTTGTTTGAAGGAGCAGTGTATTGTGCTAAATGTTGAGATTTTTTTCCTTAACCAAAACATAATATTTTCAACAGTATATATAAATATAAAAAGTTTATAAGAGATCGTTATTTGAGAAATTTGGAAACGATATTATTTCGGACAAGTTCGATACCTGTATTTGTAAAAAATCGTTACTCACCAATATTGTTTTTCGGTAGTATTTATCCCCGGGCTTTTTCCAACGCTACAACATTGTTCGCTTTAGCCCATAATTCTCCCCCATCATAATCCATCAAGGAGTGAGCGACCGAGCGAGCGAGCCTATTTCATTTTTCAAGGTTATAAGTGGAATATAGATTTTCCGCTTAACCTAGCCTCCACTTACTCGCATCCATCCTCATTAGGAATTCTTTAAATGTCTTGGAGACGTGCCTCGTCCCCGGTTCCAGACCAGCTCCTAACTTGTCCCGGACTTTTCCTTAAAATGTTGCTTTTAGCCGAGGCGTAAACGTAGATTAACATAAAATGTTTTAATCAAATTAGCGCTGGGAAATTCGTAACTCCCCATTCGAGATTGAAGTTGCCGTTTTTGGAAGTTTTGTAGTTGCGTTATCCATTAGATGCCGACGTCTCGGAAGAATTTCATTTGAATGGGAGACGTTTCGTTTTTCATTTTGAGGGCGAATCAAGCGGATTCGAGTCGATTTTGACGGAGCGAACACGAGAAATGCGAACCGCTTAATTGGGATTTAATGGACTTACTGCCTTATATTAACTTTTCGGCTTTCAGTGACGTATAGTTAATTCGCACGACAGAAACTTTTACATATATTTAATACTTAATGGGATTTGAATTAAATATGAACAACTTTGAAAATATTTCAGGAAATTTTTGAGTGAGTTATAAAAAGCTGAATTATTTGTGTGGTTATTCGTCCGTGTTTTCTCTTCTCTAATTTTGGAAATAAAGGGCAAGTGTGTTTTCGGAAATTATTTATATGGCTGGTTTTTATTAGAATATTACATACTAGGGATGTAACGAATGTCCGATTTTCAATATTCGGGAATACGAATGCGAATTTTCAGCTTAAAAGAAGCAGAGCGGACTCAAATTCAGTTCAGTTACCTAGTGACTCTTGGGGAGTAGGCAGATTGAGGCCCCGAGTTCGATCTAGACTCTGAAACTCTTTTTCACTTTTGTCTTTTGATAATGGCTCCAAAGCAGGAGTCGAAACGTCGAGTATTCAATAAATTCAGACGCGGTTCTCACCCGGAACCTAGCCTAGTTCATATATATATATATATATATATATATATATATATATATATATATATATATGTTTTAGGTGGTTTCCGGGAATTCATCTGCGTAGTTGATAACTGATCCCTGCCGGGATCGATGGTAAAATGACGAGGTTTCGGCAGAGTCACATCTGCCCTCTGACCTGAAGAGGGCATTAGCTTGTCGCAGCTGTCACTAATTCGTAACAGCAGCGGTACCCATCGAAGCAAAATTTGTTAAGACTTGTGTACATTTATAGTTTAATAGGACAGTTATTTCTTGACAGATTCTTAAGCGCGTATTTAGAAATATTCAAGCTTTAAGAATCGTATTTTTACAGCTAGAAGAGTGACCCAAGAAAGTACCGGCATATTTTAAAGTTTGCCAAAGTTTAGATACGTCTGCAGTTTTGTTTTTGAAACTGATTTAAAAAATGAATTCAGCACTCTGTCGTAATTATCTAAAATCAGTACGCAAATAAAAAAGGTATAGAGCAAAAATAAAATTTCGTTTTTCTTGGACAACTTTGTATGATAATATCTTTTCGAGATTTTTCAATCCATTGAACGCAAGAAAATATATTGCTTCTGTTCGAAAATCTTTATTCGTTCCGCTCCCCTCAACTGATTTAAGCTCCAAAAGATTGTAACATAATTTCTTTGGCAGGATTTCGTTGACGTACGAATTCTTTGTCCCAGAAATCACAAGGACACAGTGCGGCGTTATATGCAGTATGACTTCCGATTTCGAGTCTATGTGAGCTAGTTTTCCCTGAAATTTCTAGATCTCGAAATTCGTTTTGCCATAAAACCCTGTATACTGTTATGAAATTGACATAACTTTCCTAATTTTATTTAACATTTAAGTTGTTGCTTAATTACATCAACGTGTCAGGATTCCATAAGAAATATAAATATACACTTGACACACAACTAGTGTATTTTTGTTGTAAAGAAATGTATGTCATCATAGAACAGTTATTTCACATTGCACGTACAAGTAAAATACTTACCTGAAGGTAATTAACTTTGCAGTTGCAAGTAAGTTATTCACTGTGCAATGTACCTAATGAGTAAAATCATAATAAACCTGAATCAATTCTCAGCAATTGCATTGTTATTTTTAAACTATTTTCGTATTTCATTGTTGAACACATTCGCAAAAAATTCGCATATATAACCGCGAATACGAATGCGAATATTAAAAAACACGCGAATGTTCGCTAAGGCGAATGCGAATGCGAATATTCGTTACATCCCTATCACATACATAACTAACAAAAGTAAGATCAATGACTTTTATTAACAAAATTTTTGGTATATTTTATCTGTAAAGGGTGAGGCTTTAATTACCTTGTTGAAGTTATATACAGGGTGTCTCAACGAAAACGAGCCACCTGGAATAATCACCAAAATACTCATTATTTTTGTAAATCGCAAAAACACATCAAAAGATTTGCGAAGGGCACATATTTGGCCATACTAACTGTTAACTAAATTGCACTCTCGTCACCCCAGCACTCAATTTTTTTAAATGGAACACTACCATAAGTGACATCTCGTTTTAACGCGTCTTTAAAAAATTGTGTCGTTTTTGATATTCTATCAACATTTGATCAATTTGTAAATTAAAACGTGATTCCCAGATATTTTTCTGCTTCTGATGTTATTGACGAATAACTCGCTTATAATTTTAAAGGAAATGTTGATAGAATAGCGTAGTAGGTATGTGGGTGATCCTCAGCTAACTGTGATTTTTTATGTCTAGTACTTTATTTATTATTCAACATGATTTTTTTTAATCAGAAAATTATAAATATGATATATTTGATAGTATTTTACCGTCGACATTCTATATTAAAGCATAAGTATTCATGGATCATGAATAACTTACAGAGATATACACCCAAAATGTCAGTACTGTGGCATATGTGATCTTCGTTTTTCAAACTAAATGTAAAAAATTCTGTAGAGTCGTCTTAAAATCTAAAGTTTAGCTTTTATAACTAAAATCTGTTGTATAATTGAATGGTATAAAGGAATAATAGATTTAACTAATGTTAAACTTTGTTTTACTCCAAGACTATTATAAAAAATGTTATTTTAATTCTACTGTTAATAAATTTTAAAGACTGTTAAAATCAAGAAAGAAAATACCGTAAATGTCCATGTATGATTTTCAAAGTCCTACAATTTATCATTTGTTTAATTATATTAAGAATTTAAACAGATTTATTAGGGTACCAACATGAAATATAATAATGATGATTGTTTAAACACACACCAAATTATTGATTGTTTTCCTAACTTTTCCAGCACTGCATACACGGACCCCAAATAATAACTATTACTCTGACGATCAATTGAACTATAGCTACTTAAATATTACTGAATTTACAACCTCCGAAATTTTTGATGCCCTAAAGCAACTGAATCCTAAGCACACGAAAGGTCCTGATCAGATTCCAGCGTTTATAATTCGCGACGGTGCAGCTGTTCTTGCTACTCCTTTGACAAAGATATTTAATCTTGCTTTAATAACCGGAAATCTCCTACTGTTTGGAAACTGTCGAGGATTTGCCCAGACCTGTAAAAAGAAAACAAAGCAATATTGAAAATTATGGACCTATAACTATCATCTGCAATTTTGCCAAAGTTTTTGAGATGGTTTTTCATAATCTGCTTTACTTTCATGTACAAGGTCAGATTACAGTACACCAGCATGGTTTAACTCAGTCTGAACAGCATAAGTTGATCTTTTATTCCAGACTTAACTTAACATTTTGGTGTATCTCCCTCACTTCTTATATTGATGTGAATGCCTGGTGTAAAAAAATGATCTGAAATTAAATTCATCAAAGTGTCACGCCATAACTTTTAACAGACGGCAAACTCCTAATTTGTTAGACTACAAAATAGAGGGTGTTACTTTGTCAAGACCAAACAGTATTAGAGATCTTAGTGTTAGTTTTGATAGCAAGTTAAATTTTAATGTGCATGTGAAAATACTGTACAAGCAGCTTATATAATTCGAAACTCTGAGCTAAGCACTTTGATTTTACTTTACAAAGTCTTTGTAAAATTGTGAAATATCGGCTTGAATACGCTGCTTTGGTTTGGCACCCAGGGTATAATAAGTACAGCGAAATGGTCGAAAATATTCAGAGGCGATTTTTTAAATTTCTAGCTCGTAAAGTTGATGGTTCATATCCTCCCTTAGGTTTTCCTCAATCTGAGTTACTGAAGAGATTCTAGCTTCCTAGTCTGCACGATCGGAGGAGAGTTCACTCAACTGTCTTTCTAAGTAAGTTGTTTAGAAAACAAATAGATTGCAGTGAGATTTTACATGAAATACTTCTGCATGTTCCTTGACCTAGCTTGCGTAATAATAATACATTTTATTTACCAAAACCAAGAACAAATATTTTACAATTTTCACCTCTCTGTTTTATGTGCGAAAGGTGTAACTTCCTAAAATTAGATATATTTAGTTCCTCCATAAGTGTAATAAAAAAAGTAATCCCCTTTTCTATTAATCTGATGTATAATGTTTATTAACGAATTGTCTTTATTTTTTATATTTCTATATTTGCCCCTGTTCTAAAATTGGTCTTTATACTGTTGGATAGTGTAATCAGCCGTGGATTTACACTAGGGGCAGCCGGGGCTAGTGCCCAGGGCGGCAAATTTTCTAGCGAAAGTGATTTTTTTTCTTCATGCAATGACCTTTACACAGAGTTTTCAAACTTGGAAATTTCATATCGCATTTTTATGACATCAGCTATAAGAAATTGTAGAGCAGAAGGATCGTTTTAATGTTTGAACAGAGTTAAAAACTTCTTACGATCTACAATGAGTATAAATAGACTTAATAGGTTAGCTATTCTATGCATCGAATCAGACGTACTTCAACGATTAGATTGCGAAGATTTAATCGATCAATTTGCAATTCAAGAAGTCAGGCGTGTTTGCCTGTGAAGACATTAATGTGAGAGTCACCCTTAGTGTAACATTTATAATTCTTAGAAAGAAAAAAACAAACATTTTTTTATGTACTCTCTCTTCGAGGTGTCATTCTTTTGTAAGCAAGACATATATATATATATATATATATATATATATATATATATGGTTTCTGGTTAGGGAACCTTCATCAATTGCGCTTCCCACATATGAATGTCCTCTCGAACACTTCTTTATGTATTTGATACATATCGTTAAATTTGAAGACGCGAGATGTAAAGACCGACATCTAGGATTTTCGGGGAAACTAGCAGATAGAGGTTCCGAATCTGGAGCTGTTCCATGTAATTGCTGTTACCCGTAATTCCTAGGTTAGATTGTCAGGATGAAATTTTCAGGTTCACTTCACTTGTCAGAGATATTGAATGCTCTCTTCGAGGTGCCATTCTTTTGTACGCAAGACAATATATATAATATATATTGTTTCTGGTTACGGAACCTTCAGTAGTTGCGCTTCCCACAATTGAATGTCCTCTCGAACACTTCTTTATGTATTTGATACATAACGTTAAATTTGAAGACGCGAGTTGTAAAGACCGACATCTAAGATTTTCTGGGAAACTAGCAGATAGAGGTTCCGAATCTGGAGCCGTTCCATGTAATTGCTGAATGACACCTCGAAGAGAGTATTCTATATCTCTGACAGCTGAAGTTAACATGAAAATTTCATCGTGACATTCTAACCTAGGAATTAAGGGTAACAGCAATTACATGGGACGGCTCCAGATTCGGAACTTCTATCTGCTAGTTTCCCCGTAAATCCTAGATGTCGGTCTTTACATCTCGCGTCTTCAAATTTTTTTATGTTTTGAAAATATATGTAATAAATTTTCTGCAATCAATTATGTATTTTAAATTAAAAAAAATATGACATAAAAACTGTCACCGAATAAAATTTGTGTATTAGGGCGCCATATTTTTCGTTGCCCAGGGCGGTAATACGTTAAATTCGGCCCTGAGTGTAATAATAAATAAAAAACATTATTAATGTAGATCCCTTACAATTTATTCAAACGAGGCCAGTTATCTGTGTCAAACTAGTGTCAATTTTAATACATGAATGATAATCAGCCAGTAGTCTTTCATAAAATAAAAGTAGTTTAATTTGTTGTTCGGTTACATGCTCTCTTGACAAAATGCTTCGCCATCCTTGCGAGTTAATAGGTATTTTATTGCTATTCCCGCAAATTATTCTTATTTTAGATTTGTGACGTCATTTTAGAACCTCTGGCATGATTTTAATATCGCTGGCATGGCATAGAAAAATGGATTTAACATTCTTCTCTTACATGCTCTCACATGTAATTTCAATGCAATTTATCACTTGCACTTGCAAACGGTTTTTAATATTAAACTAATGGTTTTCCACACTGTCTCATTGAGAGCTTCACGAATTCGTTACCTTGGCATTACATTTTTGGGGGAATATTTTACAACTTAACTCATTTTCATTACAATGAATCATTCCGACGTAGCGCAGCATGCAAAAATTCCTCAACAAAGGATGAAATCTAATTTCAAAATTTGGGAACAGGCGGGAAGGGTTAGAGAGGTGTAATCTGGTTAGGGAAATAACGCAAAATATTTATGAGCTGCACGAGTTTCACCCACCGTCCTTGTCGTCATATCTCGAACGATCAATGACTACGAGCGTGAAGCAGATGTAAAACTCCGAAGATAAGAATTCCCAAGGAACGGGAACAAGGGCGGATGATTTCGAACAAGGTGTTGGGAGAGCATTTTTGTAAGATTAATTGCGAAACTTCAACTTCGTAATCTGAAATGTCTTGAAACCCCTTTTTTACCGATAATCATCATTTATTTTTAATTGTTCTCTGCCTCTCTTTCACTCGACGACGAATCGTAGAGTCTTCTGGCTTGATGTAGCTGAACAAGAACGATAACAGAGAGGTTCCGGAAGACGAATTTCACCGGACCTTGAAACATTTATCCTGAATAATTACTCTTCTTTATACAGATAAATTTTTAATTACTTACCCTAACATGCATTAATTAAGAGATCTGGTAGCCTAAAATTAGTCATTGATTTTGGTGAAAGCTTTCTACCTTTAATTAAAAAAGTTTCATGAAATGAATGTCTAATCCTCCTAGTGATAACAAAGTATGTGTACCCACTGTAGTCATTAGAGTTTATTTATTTATTTAGTAATTTAGGACAGCAAACAGGCCGTAGGCCCGATTCAGCATCCACAACTTACTCTAGTACAATTACAATGGTTGCATATTATAAAAAATAAAAAGTTTATACCAGACTCATAATGTTTTCTGAAGGATACTTTTGGCATATTTTTCAATGTCTAAGTGTTTATTGGGAAATAACACCACACTTTAAAGGAAATTGCTGTATATTCCAAACGTTTCGGGGTCTAGATCAGACCCCGTTGTCAATGGCTAAGAAACTACGGATTAAAAAGGTACAATTCCAAGATATAAATTTAAATATTTGACAATGTTTATTATTTGATTTTTGACGTAACTAAGAGAATTTTATTTGTAATATACAGGGTAGCACAGAAATTTTAAAGATCATATAATCATAAAGTTCCTTTCAAATTGGAAGAATTTGAAAGGGGGATCTTCAGAACTTTATGTGGCGCTCCTAGGTGCGACTTTCTTATAAGATAGTGCATTCGCCAAAAATGCGACCAAAGAACTTTGTTGATTCAGTGATCCCATTAAAATCATGAGGGAAAACCTAGGAAAAACCTTATGGACTATCCCGATATTGGGTTGTTCACAAGGACATGACCATTAGCAATTTCTTCCTTAATCATCGGCAACCAGGAACGACTGAATTCTACGGAGGTAGTAGCGATAAAATCGTTTTCATTTAACAAAATTAAAGCAGACTCTTTTAGTTTTCTTTTGGTGTTGTGTTCTTCTTTGTGTAATATAACTGAATTTTGAATCTGTATTTTATGACCAAAGTCCCAAGCATGTTCACAAATTTTGGATTTTTCAAATTGTCGTTTTTTATGTAATTTTTGTGTTCGTTTATTCGAACATTCAGAGGTCTAGAGGTTTCTCCAATATAGAATTTATTACATTCACACAGGATTTTATAAATGCAATTTTTTGTATTTTGAGTTCTGTTATTTGGTTTGGTTTTTGATATAATTGATTTTAGTGTATTTCTTGTTTTAAATGATGTTTTGATATTATATCTGTTTCCCACTCTTTTTAGTCTTTCTGATAGACCCTGTATGCATGGTATAGTTATTGTATTAATGTGATTATCTTGGGAGTCAGTGTTGCTTGGTGAAGTTTGATGTTGGTTGTTAGGGATTGTTTGGTATTCCATTTTGTTTAACTCGTTATTAATAAATTTATTTGGGTAATGATTGGCAGAAAGTATATTTTTCATAAACGTTTTTTCTTCATTGAATTTATTGATATTAGAACAGTTGGTTTTTGCTCTGTCATATAGAGATTTAATGATACCTCTTTTTACTGAACTTGGATGATTAGGCATAAAGTTGAGATACCTCTTAGTATGAGTTGGTTTTCTGTAAACTTCTGTTTTAAATGTCGATTGTGTTTTGGTTATTAAAATGTCTAAGAATGGTGATTTGTTATTCTGTTCAAGCTCTAGTGTAAACTAAATAGTTGGTTCTGTGTTGTTTATGTCGTTAAGTAATGCATGTAAATCCTCAAGATTATGTTCCCAAATAAGGAATATGTCATCAACATAACGCCACCAAACCAAAGGTTTAATCTGTTTTGAGAAAATTGTTTGTTCTTCAAATTTTTCCATAAAAATGTTGCTTAAAGCGGGAGACAAAGAGGAACCCATTGCCATGCCAAAATCTTGTTGGTAGAAGTCATCATTAAGTTGAAAATATGTTGTCTTTGTACAAAATGTTAGTAGTTCCATTATTGTATTAATGGACAATTGAGTACGTTGATTTAGTAAAGAATCTTGTTCTAATCGTTCTTTTACTATGGGAAGTGTTTTGGTGACCGGAACATTATTGTATAGATTCACAATGTCAAAACTTGCTAGTGTGAAAGTATTTTTATATTGTACATGTGATAATTTTTCTAAGAAATGTGCGCTGTTTTTAAGATGAGAATTAGACTTACCAGTAAGTGGTGAAATAATTGTTAAAGGGAATTTTGAGAGCTCACTGCATGGAGAATTTATGGAGCTGACAATTGGTCTTAATGGAATGTTGGGTGTATGAATTTTAGGTAACCCGTATAAATGGGGCGGTTTAGAATAGTGTGGAGTAAGATGTTTACGTTGTTGTTCTGTAAATTCATATTTGGTTTTCCCTTATGATTTTAATGGGATCACTGAATCAACAAAGTTCTTTGGTCGCATTTTTGGCGAATGCATCTTATAAGAAAATCGCACCTAGGAGCGCCACATAAAGTTCTGAAGATCTCCCTTTCAAATTCTTCCAATTTGAAAGGAACTTTATGATTATATGATCTTTAGAAATTTCTGAGCTACCCTGTATATTACAAATAAAATTCTCTTAGTTACGTCAAAAATCAAATAATAAACATTGTCAAATATTTAAATTTACATCTTGGAATTGTACCTTTTTAATCCGTAGTTTCTTAGCCATTGACAACGGGGTCTGATCTAGACCCCGAACCGTTTGGAATATACAGCAATTTCCTTTAAAGTGTGGTGTTATTTCCCAATAAACACTTAGACATTAAGACTTATAATCACAAAGAAAAATAATACAAACTTGATAATTAGAATTTGTTAATTTGAGCGAATTACTTTAATTTGTTTTTTAAAGGACGTGAAAGTGGTGTTAAATATATCAATATTTTTACAAAAGGTATTGTGTAACATACAAATTAAACCTACATTTGTTCTAGAAAATTCGACAAAGAACAAATTGTTATTTCTTGTACTTTTTTGAGGTATATAAAAAGACAATGATGATAACAGTACTGGACAGTCAATAATATTAAGAACTACTTTGTAGAGAACTAGTAGGCCAGACTAATGCCCTCAGTTTTAAGAGTTCGCCACTGGTTATACCATCATTTAAAAATGTTTCAGTTAAAAAGTATAAATCCGCATCGATGTTGTTTAAGTTGACTTTAACTTCACTAGTTTTGGACCGAAGTCCGCGAACATTTTAGTAATAGACAGTTAGACTTATATGAAAAAGAAATAAACAGTAAAGAGGCACTTACGATTATTGCTTGTTACTGGCTTTGAATCTTATTTAGATCGTCAGAGCTGCGAATAGCCTTAACTTTGCTGGTATCATCTTTGCGTACAAAGACGTTACCGTTTATTATTCAGGTGTATTTAAAATTGTTTTTCTTTGTAGATTCTCTGGCTGCCTTGTAGAGTAATTTGTTGTTAGTGGTAAGATGTTCGTTTATGAAAAATCGTTCTGATATTCCATCTAAGCTAAATCCTTGGAAATTTTTCTTTAGTTTTCTGTATTTTTCTTTGACTGCCGACATCACTAACACCTTTGTTTTCAGTGACGAGAATCCCATGATAACATTTTTTGTTTCATTTTTCTTGAATGACTGAACATGATGTTCCACATCAAGAGTTCATGATAGAAGGGAAGCCTGGCGACAACTATTGTTCAAATGTGAAACTTTTCATTGTTGTTGGTATCTATAGCATATTTTCATTGGACATATCGCCAAGTCGATTTGAAAAATACGTAATAAAATTTTTACATATCCTTTAATCATTCAAAATATATCCTGCAATACTTCCGTTTGTATTTTGGAAGGAATGATAGTCCGGTTCAACGTAAAACTTTTAACAAAATGACCAGCAGTGATCTGAGGGGTTCGATATCTAGAAATCATTGGGAAAATTACTGTTCTTGAGCATGTTAAAAACTTCATTGCAACATATCGCCAGGCCCCGAGAAACTCACTGTGAGAGAAACAGTACACCATCTGGAGGTATCTAATTCTGTCTAAGCCTACTTTGGATTGGTACTTGTTTGTGTCAGTCAAATGACGTCTTAGCTATTCGCTGTTTTTCCGGACAACTGCGCACAATGCGGCGCAGTGTTCACCACTACATCCAGCCGCAAAATGAGACTTGGCGTGTGTCACGACGATAAATTGTAATCCACGTAAGGCTAAGCGCAAATTGAGACGCGTATAGTTAGTGTGACATGATGCAGCACAGAACGATCTTTTGTAACCTATAGGATTGAGTAGAACAGCGCAAATTGACAACAAAGTGCTGCGAAGCATTACTCTCGTCTACGGACAGTCGCTTCTCGCTGTAGTTGAGACTCGTGCCGCCCGTGTGAGCAGATTGTTAAGTGTTTTGAAAAATGTCAAGATGAGATGTTAATATTGGCGCTAGGGTATCAAAAAAAGTGATACGATACAATAGATATTAATTATATGTAAACAAAACTGAAATAATAATATATTCGTTCGTGAATCAGATATTTTTCGACAATTGTCCACGAACTGGGTGACACATGGGCGTCACGCCATTCGTGTCATGTCACCTCACAAGGGCTATACGCGTCTCAGTTTGCGCCTTGCCTACATTTATGCGACTGTGACACGTCACGCTGCATTGCCAGATATCTCAGTCGCATATAATTACGTGGATTACAAATTCTCGTCGTGACTCACGGCACAAAGCTGCGTCTCATTTTGCAGCTAGCCTCACTGTTCCAACTACATCACAGCCTCGCACAAATGGACATAAGAAGTAGCTGTGCCTTCAGATATTTTATGTAAGGGTCCCAAGTTAACCTAAAACTTTATCATAAAACATGACGTATGTTCCAATTAACACCCGAAAATTGCGGCATTGTGCGGCACAAAGTCAATTTGTGCTCTGGTAATTGGAAATCTACCATTGCTTTACAGAGGTTGTTTCCCAATTACCAGAGCGCAAAGTGACTTTGCACCTCAGAATGAAGTAATTTTCCGGGGTTAATTGAAACATACTTCATGTTTTATGATAATATTTTATGTTGGTAAACGGTGCATAAAATATATTAAGGCACAGATATTTCTTGTGGCCCTTTGTGCTAGCTACTGCTGTAATTAGAACACTTAGGTCAACCGCAAAATGAGACGCAGCTTCGTGACGTGACGTGAAGTGAGTCACGGCGAGAGTTTGTAATCCGCGTAAATATATGCGACTGCGATATCTGGCAATGCAGCGTTACACGACGCAGATAATACCCACAGTGACATACGAAACGCAGTGTTTATGCCGCAGTTTGTCACCGTGAGTTTGTTCAAATCGTTTAAAAAATGTAAGAAAAAATTATGGAGGCAGTGCGAATTCGTCAACTTTTATGTGATAACAGCCATGAAGACTATCTGAGGTCCGAGCACTCCAATTATGAAATCAAATAATAATCAATACAAGCAGAAATCACCATGCTTCTCACAATGAAACTGCGATCTGTTTTGGGATTGGAAAACAGCGATTCAATATCATCCAATGTTACGATACCACAGGTGCCCATACTTCGTTAACTTGATTTGTATATTTATTAAACTAAATATTAGTTTACTTATAATAACGACAATTAGAATTTATTAAGTCATTCAAATGCTAGATAATAATGATGTAACAGTTGACATCATAGTCCACGATTTAAAATTATTAAAGTGTAACATAAAGTAAGATATCGGACACAAATTACTTTCTATAATAATGCTTAGATATTTTAAATACATAAAATTAATATCGTTTCTTGTTTTTTAGATACCATAGTCTCTGTTTTAAAATTCTGCTTTAGAACTGTTTTTGTTTGAGCTTATAGAAAATATAACATATGCAAACAATATAATTTGAGTGTAAAAACACAGTTTTGCACCCTAACACTAAACCTTTATTTAAAGACTCGTACGGATACCCTTATAATATCACTCCTATTTCTGCCTCTATCACATCACAGCAATTTTCTCCTAAACTACTGGACGGAAGAGGTTGAAATTTGGTATCAATATATAGTAAATGAAGAAATTTTGATTTTAGGGGTACGTCTGGAGGGAAAAACTAAAAAAATCGACCGTTTCCCCCCTGATCTCCGAAACTACTGAGCCTAAAATTTTGAAAAAATAGGTAATTTAGATCGTTGCACGAATTTTACTGGAAAAATAAGGAGCAACCATTAATATTAATTTTAGGTGGCAAATTATAGAATTAAATGAAAATATAAAAATAATTTTTTTTTTCAAATGAATCATGTAATATATCAAATGAAAGGTCCCATTCTGAGGAACAGAAATATATTGTTTTCATATTAAAAAAAATTAATCAAAAAGATATTTACGAAAATATACCAAAATTTACCCATCCCCCCCTTTATCTCAGAAACTATAAAACCTAAAGTTTTGAAAAAAAATTAGAGGTATAGGGTCTGACCTGAAGTTTACTGGAAAAATAAGGAGAAACCTCTACTTTTAATTTTGGGGGGCAAATTACAGAATTAAATGGAAAATATGAAATTAAAATTATTTCTAACTCATCATATTCTAAATGAAATGAAAGGGCTCATTATGACGAACACAAATATATTTTTTCCATATTTTTAAAATAAATTAATTAAAAGATATTAACAAAAATATTTAAAAAAATTATCCATTCCCCCCTCCCCTTATCACGGAAACCATTAGCTGTAAAATTTTGAAAAAAATACAGGTATAGCGCCTGAACTTTACTGGAAAAATAAGGAGAAAGCCCTAATATTCATTTTGGGGGGGGGGGCAAATTATAGAATTAAATGGAAAATAAAAAATTATAATTGTTTCTAACGGATCAAGTAATATATCAAATCAAAGGGCTCATTATGACGAATACTAATACATTTATTTTTTTTAAATAAATATTTTAAAATATATTAAAAATATTTAAAAAAATACCCATTCCCCCCTTTGTTCCCCAAACTATAAGACCTAATTTTTTTGTTTACAGGGAAAATCCGAGTCCAACTCGCACTTGACTAAATTATTTAGTTAACTCCCTGATGATATCAACTTAGAATTAATGAAATGGCGTTGAGTGTTTAAACAAAGTTGACACACCAAAGGTTCCACAGCATTTCCATTTACATAATTTGAGAACAAAATTAAAGGTGTAGAGCAAATCTTATTAGTAGACAGTTAATAGTTATTAAATGGCGAATGGATAAACTAGAAACTACTAAATTATATTTGTATGTGACATTTTCTTCTTCTTCTTCTTAACAAATGTATCCTTTTTGGCCGACCTTATTAACTAAACACAAGATGTTAAACTACGTATTGTAAAGATAAGAAACTGAAATTGCACAAATATTAGTCAGTGCTTGAGTGCCTCTCACAACTTAGATTCTCATTTATTAGTTAAATTGACAATGCTACAAACTTAAAAACTTTAGTGATCACTTTGTACCTGTCTTTTACAATTTATCTGCCATTATTTTCTTCAGTTTTTGATTTTCTGTACTATACTACTAGAGTTAGAGCATTTACTTCTGGAGGTAGCCTGCAATGCGCAAATATCATGACAAGACTAGGAAGATATGGAAATAGACTATATACTGTACATAGCTCATTGGATGCAGCTCCCAATAGAGTGAAATAGCCTTTTGACCTCTCCGCTGCCCTCTTTTTCTACTCTTGTTACGATATTTGTTCATTGCAGGCTACCTCCAGAAATACAAGCTCTATGCTACTAGGCTAGAACTAACCCCATTAATATATTAATCCACAATTTTTTCAACAACCAGCTAAACTTTCAAATATTCTATAAAACAAATAATAACTAACACTTGTGACTCGCAATCTTAACCAAATGGGTTTAGCGTTTTAATCTGAAATGTACATTAGTAGTGTAAAATTCATCAATTCTTGTTTTGCACAAGAAACACTGACAGGATTTTGCATTAATGTTGTTATTCTGCATTGTATAAAATTCAAGGAATTAACAGACGATAACAGCTAATAACATGACTTAATGATTTGTGGAAGTATTGAAAGCATCCCTGCTATCCATGAACGTCGATTATAGCATTTACAGAATGTTCAGGAATAACTACTGGATATGAGCCTTTTCTCTGTATTTGTTATTGGGTTTGATTGCTATTCAACTGAGAGTGTTGTAAATATGAACTAGCCTTCTTGTATGTATCTGGTAGCACCAAAATTACAAGTATATTTTCAGTAATTTCGAAAAGATTGTTGAGCAGGTCTTGAATTATTTTGCCTATTTATTGGGTTTTGAAAAATGTATATGGAGAACAAAGTGTAGTACGGCATTTACGTAAAATTTTACTACTCTTTCTTCTCAATATACATTTTTCAAATACTTATCTGTTGCAGTAAAAAAAAATGAGGAGAGAAAATCTAATGAATAGGCAAAATAAGTATATTTTAGTTATATTTTAAGATTTAGTTTTTTTGTATTATGATCTTCGTTGTGTACTCTTGAACCGATTTCAACAAAGGAGTGGTTCTCAATTTACCGGTTTTATTTCCATGTTAGATTACCGATTACTAGAAAATTACTTCTTTAAGTTGGATAGTTTAACCTGTATTTTATTAAGGAAGATCATGACATGGCACATGCAGTTATTTTCGAAAATTTTAAATAATATTTTATCAAGGTTAACATTCAAGAAACCTTGATTGATATTTTGGAAACTTCTTAATCGATTAGGATCGTTTTAACTGTTTTCTATTAGGCAAGATGGCGGGATAGTCTCGCGCAATATACCACCATAACATGATCGATACCATTCTACAGAATATCGGAACAGTAAATAGAATAAATTATATCTTTATATTTTTGTCACTAAAGCATAAATAGTAATTTTTAAGTGACAGTTTACATATTTTTATATATGTAATTTAAAATGTACTTATTTTGGCTTGTAATGAGATGAAAGCGATGTATAATTAATTCTCTTCTCCTTTATGTTCATACGCAGATGCAGATTTATCAGATTTAATGTTGCTCACACTGACCCGTATATTCCATTTGCTATAAATTGTTTCATGTTCCTAACGAGGCGCGTTTGTCACTTCACTAATTTTGAGATATTACCGCATAAACCACGACGATTTAATATTACGACTACTAAAACGACAGGATACAAATGACTAAATTACAACAAAAGTACGCACCCTTTTAGTTGGTTATAAAGAGAAAGCCTTTTGTATATTCGTATAACTTCTTCTGAATTTATATAGGCCAGTTCTTCGCCAACCTAAATACGAATACACAAGGACCTTTTGATATAAAATTATATGAGGTTTTTGACATGAAAATAATCAGAGACAACTGTCCTCATCGGTTCAAATAATAATTAATGTTCAAATAACTAAAAAACGCACATAATAAATCAAAGTAAAATGTAAATATGGAATAGATATTCTGGTGGAGGTGCCAGTTATAACTAAAAATTATATATTAAGATAAATCAGAAGAATGCATGATATTAATTATTGTATTGCGTCGTAATTTACAAATGCACTCACTGACAAAGAAATCGCAACACTCAGAAGGAGATGTTTAAATTTAATGCTATTTTGGTAAAACCTTGGTGCTATAGTAAGTTTAAAATCCGAGACAACAGTTAGTTGACTTTGAAGAATGAAAAAAAAAGGAAAAAGGAGCAGGTTTTTAATTAGACGGAATCATTTATTTATTTGTCTCAGAAAGGGATATATTCTCTTTTTTAAAAAAATATCAAAGAAATAAAAAAAGGTTTTTATGAGTAGCTCATTATAATGTTTAAAATTATTATTTTTGATGTTAGTGAACTGCGCGCATCTTACGAAAATTAACACAATAACCAGCTGCCCAACTATACTTAGATATTCCTAACCTAAGAACATGTACATCTGTAAAAGATTTGGTCTTTAAGTTGGTAATTAAATTTAAAAGCGTCGAAAACTTCTACATAGTAGTTCGTATATTTATACCTGCTGGATATGAGTGCCCCTAGTGCTTTTAAATTTAACTACCAATTTAAAGACCAAATGATTTATGGCCGTAGACAGCTAAAAGTTGTGTATAAATGTTTACCAGGCCGTGTTGGAAGTTACAGATTTAGATATATGAGCAATAAATGATTATAAATATATAATAATTTCTAAATGACCGTGTCTATAAGTATTTATGAAAGGGCGTGTTACTTTAATCCGGCTCGAATAGCACATAGTGTATTAAATTTCAACAAACATAATTTTCACCATACAACATTATGTTTGAGTCTTACTAAGTTTTGCAACAGTACTCGTTTAACTAATGTCTAAACTGCAATGGCCGACTGACGCCATTTTTAATATTCCATTTTCCAAGAAAGTCCTACTACAACTTTATGGACTTTCATCTTATTCCTTCCAGCAATTGTTTTACATTCACGATGCTTTACAGACAATGCTTTTTGAAATAAACAAACTTTTATTACATGAAACTAGCAACGTTTTACAAACGTCGCTCCCAAAAGTCTCTTACAACCCATCAAACGACGTACGACTTCGACTTACTAATACTGTTTCTTCTATGTTTCAGCGATATACATTCCCAAAATGCTTTATGACCTTTGTTGAAACCCAAACTCTAAATAACTACCATTAAAATTTCACTTTTCTTGCATCGTTTTAGATATGGAATCTACAAACTATGGTTCACGATGACCTAATTCGCATTTTTTTCTACACATGTTTCAAGACTATTTTCTTTGGGTTCAAGATTAAAAAATAATATTGCTGCCAACTAAACATTGCTACCAACTGAAAGTTGTTGGTTCAATGACTAATAGTTTTGATGATAATGCGAGGTTACCCTGTTGAGTATACTAACCGTTAGAGTGCGTCTCTACGCAACTCTCTTTACCAACTCGAGGTTAAGTAACCCTTTCAAAAGAAAACTTTGTTTTTGACCAATATGGCATAATCATTTCTATATAAAAATAATTAAATTATTGATATATGAGTATAGTATGCAACGTAGTGAAGCATGTGGGAATAAGAGGTCAGTAGTGAAAGAATAAAAAGGATTTTCCAAGCATGCTAACTAGGTAGGCGTGATTATTCCAGGTTACAGAGTGTCACTTAACCAATGGAGAATTTCTAAAACGAGGTGATGAAAATAGGTCGGTTAACATTTTAAATTTATCAGTAAATGATATTAAGGCATTCACGGTGACAATATTTTTAATAGTGAAAAAACAGTTGAATGTATTGGATTCAAAACCTGTACAATATAGGTTTTAAGGGTAATAAATAAAAATGTTGTCTTTAAGTTCGGATTATGTTTATTTAACTTAACTGTATTCAACTAAAACTGTATTCTGCATTATCATTTTTAATCAATTTTACGTTTGAAAATTAATAAATGTTGGTACAATTGATAAGTAGTTAGCTAGCTGGGGTTTAATTAAAATTGTTGTTTTTTTTAAACTTCACATTTTGGTTTAGTTTCGTTTGTTAAAAAAAACCATTAATTCATAATATTTCCTATCTGTACTGATTTGAATTTATCTTATCTACACGGCAAATGCAGTTAAATCACCGGCAAAATATGCAATTCGAATTCAAAAGAGATTTGATAAAATTAGTAAATATGTGTTGTTTAAAGTTTTTACACTTTGTGTAAAATAAATTAACAAATATCAAAATTATTCCTTGAAGTTTCCTTGGACGTCCATCGTCTTGAAATGGTTGATCTCACAACGTTTCAATATCTTTGGATCTGCTATAGTTATCAAGTGAATGATCATTCATTAACATGCCTACTCACTGACAAAGAAATAGGAACACCCAGAAGGAGATGTTTAAATTTAATACCGCTGGTAGAGCTGGGTGTTTTCCTAAAAACTTGTAGATAGTAGTCACGCATAATAAAACAACTGCCAAATTCCAAGCAATATTATTATTAATACGAAACTGCAATCATAAAAGAACGTACTTAATGAGGTCTTTATGCTATATCATTTTTCATGAAGACTAGAGGTTGGATGTCGGCTTTACGCTGGTGTTTACCGGTCTGAGTCATTTAACATAAATTAAGAGACGGCAAGGGATTGATACCCTTATAGGCGACTGTCTGGACATATATCTCTTTTCACAGGGATAGATGCCTTCGGAAGAACCATTGGAAAATCTCTATATGTTGTCCCAAAAATAGTAATAATCTACATGCACTACTCCTTATTCAGAAATAAAAATAAAACAAGTTTACCTGTTGAATCCAAAGTTATACAGGCCCAAAAATCATCGGCATATTTAAAAAACTACTAATAACCACACGCGCAATCACTTTGTGGTAAACTGAATAAGGGGAGGGGTGCATTTATATTATAAGCCATTCATTTGTTCTCGCGTCTTAGATTCCACAATATCGTTCTGAGGAATCTATCCCACTGAAACATATATCCGGGACTTACCCTATGACCTTTAGAGAAAGATTTTCGACACCTCGCAATTTGGTTGATGAGTGGTTAGTAAAACAAAGCCATCTTGTAAGTGTGCGAACGGTTTACCGCCATAAGGTCTTTTAGACAGCATTATTGACCCAATTTTATACTACCTCTGACCGCTGAGCATCGACGGCAAGAACTACAGTGATACAGAGAACGTCAACATTGGAATGTGGAATGACATTACATCTGCTTGGGTGGACAATGTGGACATGATGACCGAAGAACGGTTAGACGACTTCGTGGAGAAAGACGTCAATCTCAATTTGATGTTGATCGACATGTACACCGAACTGAAGGCGTTATGGTATGGTGTGCTATTGCACATGGAAGTAGGGCACTTTTAGTCTTTGTTGGCAACATGACAGCGCAACGTTATCTTCAGGAAATAGTATTTATTTATTTATTTACAAAAAAAAAACATGGACACACACAGATTCCACATCCAAAATAGTGTCCTCGAAATACAAATTTAGAACGAAGATCAGTGGAAATTAGCACAGTAATGATTAATTAAATATGATCGAAATACAATTATTAATCTACACCCAAAAATAAAATCTTAAAATGATTTTTGACTACAGGCTGTGACCTCTCAAAGATATTGAAATCATCGCAATATCTATTAGCAGTTCTTATCATTCTACAGACAGGCGCATTGATACCTGAATTGGTATTGCCAAAAGGCTGAAGATAAGTATCTTTAGATCTTAGGTTTCTTGATTGTAAATGTAAATTTATCTTTGGTATAATATCGGTACAATCAAGTGTTTTAGTAAAAATTTTGTAAAAAAAATAGTAAATAAATAATTGAAAATCTTCTCAAGATACCAGAGTAATTTCTGTTCATGATAGTCACGTTTGCCTTAAATGCCAAACATTTTAATAACTTATTTTGTATACTTTCAAGTCCGGTTTCATAAGTAACATATTGTGGGTTCCAAACCACAGAGGCAAAATTGATGCGACTATGTATGAAAGCATTGTACAATATTAGAAAAGTTTCTTAATACAAACCCTAGCAGCCGATTACAGTGATTAACAATTTTTTCAACATGTAAGTTAAAAGTCATTTTAGAGTCCATTATTACACCTTACAACTTGTTGTTCTTAATGATATACTGATTCTCAAATACATTTTTATTTCTCGTAAATGATATCGAGACACATTTATCAAAATTCAAAAACAGATTGTTGTTGTTGCAGTAACTTGCAAACTCTGGCAATCATTTTCGTCACTAATGGTGCTGAATATTTTTAAATCATCAGCGTAAAGTAGGAATGTTGAATTATGAAAGCAACTATCAATATTATTTAGATAAATAATGAAAAATAATGGACCTAAATGACTGCCCTGAGGAACTCCTGATGTTATAGTAAAAGATTTAGAACAATAACCATTTATGAAAACTGACTGAGTTCGATCACTTATGTACTACCAAACCCAGCGACAGAGAAGACCACCCATACCAACCTCTGCAAGGCGCTCTATCAGCAGTATAAGGCTGATTTTATCGAATGTCTTGCTGAAGTCGGTATATATGGCATCAACCTGTACACGATTGTCCATAGCTTCCAGAACAAAATCAGTAAAAGTTACCAGATTTGTCTCTATTGACCTGCAGGGATAAAAACCATGTTGCTGTTTTATGATAATATTTTTAGTAGCGTTTAAAATGTGCCTATGAATAATTTTTTCAAACAATTTACCAAATATAGAAAGTTTGCTCATCGGTCTGTAATTTTTTATATTATGTATATATGCACTCACTTACCTTAATCAGCTCATGGCTTCCATATTACAACAATAGAATGCTCAGTCTCATGTTGCTCTAGTTAGTTTCAACTTTTTCGATTCGAAGAGATCCATTTCTTGCCATGGTCGTCCAAATCCCCCGATCTTGTGTCCATAGAACATATTTGGAATATGATGCGTAGAAGGCCCGGAAATTTACCCCAGCCCCCACGGACTTTGGAGGTTCGAAGACATGAAATACAGGTAGCATGGGATAGTATAAGTGTTTGAAATACGGTGATTATAATATTAATAATCAACCATTTAAAATAATTTCCCAAATTAGTCAATACTAAAATTAAATTAGCTAAGTACTACATGAAACATTTTCTATTGCGTCATCTCGTAAAAAACATATTTTTAATATCGTTATTTAGTAAAAAAAAGATGATGATCTGACCCAGGTGTCTCGATGTCACAATTCACCACATTGATCGAAAAAAAGAAAAAAATGATTATGGGAGCTTTCACAATTTTCCTTTTCGTCCCTATAAAACGCGTTCGCTCCCTAGGGCTACCGTAGACGTTAAACAAAAATTGAGAACGACATCTTATTTTCCAATTTCCTTATGGGTATTTGACTTCGACAGCCCCCTGTTGTAATTGTTATTCCAACAATGGCAATCAAATAAATGAAAGTCAGCCGCAAACGGCCTTTCCTTCAACTCAACACGTATTTAATACATTTTTTCAGTAAAGATGTATCCGAAGATAATCTTCTAACGCAAGCGAGAATGGATTGACATTCAGGTCAGTTCGAGTTTTACCTTCTTCCGCGTAAAATCCTTAATGCGATTATCTTTGTGCTTCCTGCTGAGTCGTGGCTTTGCCGTCATTTTTCTTGTGTGTGCGACTGCGACAGCAGAGAGACATATAACGGAAAATTCTTTCCCCATTTAAGTGAACAAAAGAATGTTCTTTCGTATACCTCAATCATATATGATTTTTAGTCCACACGAGATATCCGAAAACTCATCATCAAAAAGGAAAATGGAGGTAGGTTCTGTTTTTTATTTTTTTCTTCGAAAAAGTATTGGGAGTTTTGAAAAGTTCTTTCGTGTTGACCATAAAGTTATGCGAACTTTTCTGTTAAACATTTAGTCGCGAAAAAATGACATTTGGAATCTTAAACTTGAAACAACGACTTTTTCTAAGTTCTGAATGTTGAGTTTTTTGCTGGTTAGTGAATTTTACATTACATGAGAGTCGTCGAAATGTGTTTTACACTAAAAAAAAAGGAATACATGTATATGGGCTGAGGTAAAAGTATGAAAAGAACTGGAAAGAAAATTGTAGGATGTTATCTCGGATATCCGGTGGTTACTTTGGATATGACCTTGATTATGATCATCATCATATAGGGTTTATGTGGGCACCGTTTTAAATTATACAGGCTGTGTAAAAAATGATCTATGTGTTATAATAGTTAATCGAGCACCCTATATTTGAAGTCAAATATGAATTATTAAACCAAAAATGTTACCGAGGAATTTCAATGTCCATCTCGAACGTTTTTGACATAAATTAAAATTAATAAAACTTCTACATACATTTTAAGGGGTTTTCAAGTAAAAATGGTATTTATGACTTGTTTAGGCGGTACATTGAAAGTAAGACAGTGAAATGCTTAAATGTCAAAAAGCTATACATATTTTCAAATAACAAGTAATTTTATCAAAAGAAAATAAACCTTTAATTTGGTGGCGTTACGTTGACGACATTTTCGTAATTTGGGAACACAGTCTTGAAGAATTAGATAATTTATTAATTGACATAAATAACAAAGAACAAACTATCAAATACACCCTAGAAATTGAACAAAATAACAAACTGTCTAAATATTGATAACCAAAACAGAATCTTCATTCGAAACAGAAGTTTATAGAAAACCTACTCATACTAACAGATACCTAAATTTCAATTCAAATCATATGAATACAGTAAAGAAAGGTGTTATTAAATTATTATATGATAGAGTAAAGACCAACTATTCTGATAATAATAAATTCAACAAAGAAAAAACAATTATAAAAAATTTTCTCACTGGAAACAATTACCCCACAAAATTTATCAACAAAGAGTTAAACAGACTTGAACAAAGAACGAACCTTCCAAATCAACCCAGAACTTCTGTTATTAACACTGCTACTCAAGACAACCACACTACAGTTACAACTATACCATACATACAGGTCTGTCAGAAAGATTTTAAAGAGTGGGCAACAGATTTAATGTTAAAACAACATTCCAAACAAGAAATACAATGAGTATCACTAATATCGAAAACAAAACCAGCCAACAAAACTCAGAACTCAAAAAACTGCATATACAAGATTCCTTGCGAATTCAATACATTTTATATTGGAGAAACTATTAAAAATACGAATAAATGAACAGAAGAATTACATAAAGAAACATAATTTGAAAAATCGAAAATTTGTGAACATGCATGAGACCTAGGCCATAAAATAAAATTGTGGCAATTCAACTATACTTCACAAAGAACAACATAACACAAAACGGAAAATAAAAGAGTCTGCCTTAATTCTTTTGAATGAAGACGATTGTATCGCTTCTACTTCTGTAGAATTCAATCGTATCTGGTTACTGACAATTAAGGAAGAAATTATTAACGGTCATCTCCTTTTGAACAACCCAGTATCGGGATAGTTCATAAGGTTTTTCCTTCTGACGTTAATGTGATCACTGAAACAGCAGAATTCTTTGATCGCATTTTTGGCGAATGCGCTATCTTATAACAAAGTCGTACCTAGGAACGCCACTTATAAATTCTAAAGACAACTCTTTTAAATTCTTCAAACTTGTAAGCTGTTTAACTAAATACTTTATCTTTAGAATTTTTTGTGCTACCTGTATATTTAATAAAACATTTAAAAAAAAAAATAACCGACTTCTACCTATAACTAAAAGGCTAAAAATAATTATAACAAAATACAACTCTAGCAAATAAATAACACATTCAATGTTGTAAGGTACCTACCCAGGAAGTAAAAAATGTAAACATTAAAAGGTGCTCATTCTGTACAAATTAATTACCTACCAATCTAGTATATTTTTGAAGTCGGTGACAAGCAAATCTAAAATCCTTCATTGCGTACTTATCTACTAATTCATCAAACTTGATTGTTGCTTGGCACCGACTTCAAAAATATACTAGATTGGCAGGTAATTAATTTGTACAGAATAAGCACCTTTTAATGTTTACATTTTTTACTTCCTGGGTAGGTACCTTACAACATTGACTGTGTTATTTATTTGCTAGACTTGTATTTTGTTATAATTATTTTTAACTTAAGGTAGAAGTCGGTTATATTTTTTTTAAAAATGTTTTATTTTCAACTTTTTAGTTTTTTTTTTGAACTCAGGTAGTTTTCATTCTTTATTTTTTATTTTGTATGTTTAACCTTAATAGACAGAACCAGTTAACATCGAAAGTCTCAACATTACACAATGATACTTTATCATTTAAATTGACAGGTAAATCTTTACGAACAAAATATACTAGTATGCGTTGACTTAATAAGCCCAAAATATATTTATGCCTTATGGACTACGGCATGTCACCTTTTTTTGAACTTTTTTTGACAACCCTGTATAACTAGATAATTCTACTCCAACCTATGTACCAACCAGCCTGTACATACGACTGCCCACGGACAAGCATAAATTTCTTAGCTGCCTTCTGGAAACTATAGGACGGAGTAGAATCCATCCTATATTTACGGAGTCAAATCCGTCCTATATTTCAACCATAGTATGTAACTCCTTGGGGGCTACCCCATAAATTATTTCCTTTTTAACATTTTATGTTATCGCCCTGTGTAGCATTAATTCCTCTCCACACTTTATGCAACTTCTTATGGACTATAAAAGAAATAATTTTTTAATCACACTGTATAAATATAATTCAACTCCAGCATATATTTCAACCATCCTGTATATGATTTGCTTATGTCCACATCATATAACAGTTTTTTAATCACCCTATATAATTTTAATTTCACATTTTTTTCAACATTTTTATACCACCAAACGTCCAGTCCACCCTATATTCCAACCATCCTGTATATACGGCTGCCTACGGACCACTATTATCATTCTAGTCCATCGTATATTTCAATCTTCATATAAATGCAACTCCTTCTACCACTTTACTTTGTGATTTTGTTTGCTATAACTAAACACCCTGTCTATAAGCCACCAAGTACCAGTTTAAAGTTTGACATGTGTTGTCACTGAATTTTCTATTAGGCCGGGAGAATGTGACAACTAAAAGTACCGTCTTCGCAAAATGGAAAAATTTGCATTTAAATAGGTATTTGCCTGGTATACAAACAAAACGAGCTTGGTACTCATTGATTTAAGGAGCCGAAAATACTATGCTTTTCTACCTATATGGTTGAAATGTACATAGAAAATTTTCAAATTCGCATTTAAAACTTCCAGTGCCTAAAATTACCGCACTATTACGTTGGAATTAAAATATTTATGAGGAAATGTCCGTTATGTCATTTAGATGAAATTTTTGATAAGAATTTTGGAATTTTCAGCGATTTTCTGAAAAACTGCAAGTTGCACGTCGCAGAAAAGTATATGAGATCCTTATCTTCCTTAATAGATTAAACGTTAAAAAACTATACATAAGGAGTTATCGAAAAATCGACTAAAATATTAGTGATATTGGTCGATTTCCATGCACGCATGTGTTCGTTCACAAATTTTATCACTTTATCAATAGAATTCTTTTCCAAAATTTGAAGTTTCACTAATCCGGATATATACTCTATTAAACAAGACCATATTCGTTCAAAACGGTGCACCACAGGAGAAGAAATCAGGTAACATACATACAAAAAAAAAGCGAAAAAATACGCGACGAATTTATAACCTCCTCCTTTTTGGAAGTCGGTTAAAAACAACAAAAATCTTATGTCAACTTAAATGTCATAAATCAAACGTTCAATTTTGCAATTTACATTTTCATTACATATTTTAAAGCCATTGACAAGGAAGTCAGAATAGACTTTGAAACATTTGGTATTTTCTTTCAATATACAGCTTTTTTAATTCAATTGTGGTGTTACTCCCAAGAAAACTTAAATAATCAAGAACATGATACAAATAACATTTAGAAGACAAACAGACTGAAATTTTAAAAAGATTCAAAGCTACTTAATTCTTATTAAGGTGAACATGTATACATCAATAAAGTTTACATATACCTTCTGATCACTATAAGGTCTGACATCTACATCTAACAATTTGTTCGTTTCAGTTTTGTGATGGGTTTGACATATGTTTTAGTGTCTGTCAAAGTGACCTTTTACCTTAGAGATTATACTTCTGGAGGTAGCCTGTAATGTACAAATAGCGTGCCATAACTAAAAAGAGAGGGCAATAGAAAGAGTAACAGGCTATTTCACTCGATTGGGAGCTGCGTTGAATGGAATATGCTCAGCATGTAGTACATTGGTACATTCCACCCACCAAGTGAAATAGCTTCTTACACTCTCTAATGCCCTCTCTTCCTAGTCTTGGTAGGATATTTGTGCAGTGCGGCTACCTCCAGAAATATATGCTAAAAATATTTTACTGATATTCTTAAAAATGTTGTAATTTTTTACCACTTTACAAAAAAGAGAAGTCAGTTTCAGTCATTTTTTCAATTTCTTGAGTATTATATATTCGTATCTAAATAGATTTAAATGTCTATATACAATTTCCATTAGTGTTCAGTAATTAATTAATAGAGTGGTATAGTTGAAGATCACATAATTGGACCATCATTTTATGGTGGCATAGTAAATGGTCAGGATTATTTGAACTTTTTACTTTTTACCATTACTTTAGGCAAACATTTCTCTTAATATTTTTCTTAATACCTATTTTCCCGGCAAATGGATGGGAAGAGGCAATGGGCAAATGGTTGGCAAGAGGGGGACCCGGGGAATGGTCACATCTTAACCAGGGTTAAGTAAAATTGAGGAAATATGAGCCTATCATTTATATATTCCAAACGTTTCAGGTTCAAATCACATTCCGTTTTCAGTCAAAATAAAATATTAACACACCGGATTTAAGAAATTAAAAAACTAATAACCTGACAATGAAAATTCTGCCATTCACAAATTCATATCGATTTAGATCCTGAAACTTTAGATTATTTGAAATACACAAACTTTCCAGTTACGTGGTATTATTTTTAAGAAATTCTCAAAATACAATCTAAAGATGTCACAACTAGCATTTCTTCTATTTATTATAAACACGTTGTAAAACTATTTGTTTAATATTTGTTATATGCTAAAGAAATTTAAATGAATTTAGTCTTAACAACGTGTTGTCTTTTTTTTGTTTGTCATTTACGCAGAATCCATTTATTATAATATTTTTTTAAAGCTCGGTTTTTGTGATTCAATTTTAAATATTTCAAAAATCAATGATTTTAACTATAGGTACTGCTTTATAAAAATGAAAGAACTTATGGTGTATACTCAGTTTTTTAAATAAAATCCATTTAAGAAAATTGTGAAAATCAGGTGTTCGAGTTTTGACTTGCCCTTTTATTCAGTTATTGCAATACTAAAGAAGTAACAAAACAACTAAACCCTGTATTTAATAATCAATATATACACATTTTTAACACACATTCAAAAAGGAGGAGGTTATCAATTCGTCGCGTATTTTTTTATCAGTAGTGTTCTGAGCTTGAAACGAACCATATTACATCAAATTCTATCAAATATTTGCGAATTTATAGGCCTAGTAACATTCCGTTAATTACTCCTACCATATATTCAAAAACCAATAATTGATACGTTCTCCATAAACGTAAACTGATTGAATTAAATCTGAAGTATTAGCTGCTTGGTTCATTTTTGCTGCGTAAATTAATCGATATAACTGCTTTTAATTTTTCTTATTTAGCTATAAGAAAGAATCACATGGATCGACAGAGGAGTCTAATAATAAAAACAATATGGTAAGTGCCATTTGAAAAAATAAAGTTGTACTTGTTTAATATTTTAGAAATTTATAATTTTTCCCTGAACGCCCTGTATAAATTAACAAGATTAACTTAAGAGTATAGTATAACTGTATAGTATGAGGCCCCAGTCTCAAGGATAGCTCATAGAAATTTCAATATTGTAATTAATATTTTAGCCCTTTTATTGTTTGGGTTGCTTTGCAGATTTTTCCTATAAGTTAAATTATATCAAACTCAAAGATTTGTCATAGGTACATGATTATAAAACTCGCTTGATGAAAGTTGTATAATCTGAGATAATGAATTCTAGAAAGTTTTCTGTGGTTGAAAAAACATATATGCTCGAAGTATAGCGCTGTATCGTTAACTTATGGAGGGTTGAGCAAAGGAGGACACACTCTGTGTAAGAAAAAGTTTTCCACAAAATAGTTTCAATTTATTATATTTGTTAATAAGTATAAAAATATTACAAATATACAAATTTTTTCCAATGTTTAACTGTTTCAAAAAGTTTTATGACAAAATAATAATTATAAAATCACTCCGTTTTATAAAAAGTCAAAACTGGGGGACATGCTTATTAATTTACAATCACAATTAACACACTATAAACTCATATCACTTGCAGAGATTACAAAAAGCGGAGACAACCATTTACAAAGAAAAGTTCACATAACAGATTTTCTACGTTTTATTTACGATTTTTACTAATAATTACGTCTTTTCACTTATTCAGCCGCTTCACTTCTAAATGTAGGATTTTGTATTTCAATCCGTTGAAATACAAAAACTTCATAACATACCCTGTGGTCACACTTGCGCCATTCTGGTCATTTCTTGAACTTCTTATTTGAAACCGTCCGCTGGACTCTTTTTAAGTTTTATTCCCATATAAGTTTGTCCTCCTTTTACTCTACACTCCATAGGGTAGAGAAATAGCGAGCGCCCCCTGATATTCACTTTCTCTTTCTATTGTTATTACACTGCCACTTACAGTAACGCCCATACCTAATTCACTCTACGTATAATACCTCTATGTGTATCAAACATGAATTTTAATTAAATAAATCAAGTTAGCTAACTACAATCTGACATTGAAGTAATTGTAAAGTTGTCAGTCTATACGTGATAATCGTAATTAGTAAAAAATGTCTCATGACACGTTAGAAGATCAAGGTCTAGAGAAAAATCCAAATTTAGAACTAGCTCATTGCAAGTTTCTTTTGACATTGCGAGAACATTCTGCAGATGAAACCCTACACGCAAGAATTACAGAAGCTATTAAGAAGAACAACATGGCACCCTGGTACGAACTGGTCTGCAAGGACGTAGGGTGGACTGTTGACAAATCCATTTTAAAGAAGCTGAAGGCTCAAAACACAGAAGAAATTAAATTGTTAGATTTAGCAATTGAGGATGCCGAGAATAATTTAGGGGAGATGGAAGTGAGAGATGCGTACCTCAAAAAAGCTGAGTATTATAGTCTTATTGGTGATAAAGCAAATGCTGTTGAGTCTTTGAAAGCGACTTACTCCAAAACGTTATCACTGGGACATAAAGTTGATGTTATTTTTCACCTGATAAGAATCGGTTTCTTCTTTATGGATCATGAACTTATAGATAAAAATATTGATCAAGCAAAAGGTCTTATTGAAGAAGGTGGCGACTGGGATAGAAGAAACCGCTTGAAGGTTTACCAAGGGATGTATTGTATAGCAATAAGAGATTTTAAAATGGCTGCAAGCCTTTTCCTGGACACAGTAAGTACGTTTACTTCATACGAACTTATGGACTACAAAACTTTCATTCGATATACTATTTACGTCTCTTTAATTAGTTTGCCAAGAAATCAACTGCGTGATAAGATTGTTAAAGGTTCTGAAATTCAGGAAGTTTTGCATACTGAGCCATTCGTGAAAGGTTTGTTGTTTTCTTTGTATAACTGCTTGTATGCTGAATTTTTTAAAAATCTAGCTGAGGCCGAAGCCATGCTAAAATGTGACTATTTCTTCCATCCTCATTACCGTTTCTACATAAGAGAAATGAAGATTTTGGCATATTCACAGCTCTTAGAGTCTTACAGATCTCTAACGTTGCAATACATGGCAGAATCCTTTGGAGTTAGTGTAAAGTTCATCGATATGGAATTGTCAGAATTCATTGCTTTGGGCAGGCTAAACTGCAAGATTGACAGAGTTGGTGGCGTTGTTGAGACAAGTAGACCAGATTCCAGAAATGTGCAGTTTAACTCTGTCGTAAAACATGGTGATTTATTGTTGAATCGGGTACAGAAATTATCGAGAGTTATCAATATATAGATTTGTTTTGTTTTTCTTGTTTGAAATGATAAAATTTAGTAATTTGTTGTATTCCATTCTTTTTGACATATTAAAATAAAATTTCTAAATAATTTATTTGTGTGTTGTTTTTTATTCGTTCAGTATTGTACTTTGTTTAAAATGGTAAGTTGATGGATAAGTTTTGAATTCCAAGGTTCCCCAGGAGGTAGCTTGCAATGCATATACTGGATCAATTTGAAGTGTACTGAGTTGCCAATGCCTAAATTCTTGTGGTAACATTGTGCAGTTGCTATTGAAAATAAACACAAATAATAATGAGTTGACACAATTGATAGTTTCTTTATGACATTTGAAAATTCCGGGTTGATATAACCTCAAACATTGCAGAAGATGCAACCAATGAAATTGACTTGGCTCCTTATTAAGAAATCAATTAAAGAAAGAGTACGTACTTGGGGTAAATCAACAGTTTGCCTTTGATATTAGAGGATTATAATATTGAACTGAGAAAACAATTAAGGAATTTATTTAAAGTGATAATCAGCATAATGTACAATTTCATGCTAATATTATGCAAAAACGAAAATCTGTTAAAAAGGTGCAAATAAATAAAGGTTGAATTTGAAAAATTAAAAAGTAGAATAAGAGTTACCTGCGTTGTTATAATTTATATAAATATCTGATAAATGACATTAAGGATAGGAATCATTTTGATAATCATGAAGTAAAAAAATGGTGATACTTAAGCATTTCTTGGAAATAACACCAGAATTCACGAATTTACTATATATTTCCAAACATTTCGGGTTCTAGGTCAGACCCCGTTGCCAATGGCAAAGAAACTATGAAAAATTCTAAAACATAAAACTACATTGTTTCGAAATACATATACAATCATTTCGTGAAGTGTATTGTTATTTCCCAAGAAGTGCTTAAACGTTTACAAAATGTGCTACAACTATCCTTCATGAAACAACTAAAAATAGTGATGATTTTAATACAAATTGATGCACAAATTGTTATGATTATAGTTCTGACAGTGTTGTCTGCCATTATTGTCCTGGAGGACACTTTCACTCGGTATATCGTGGCAAGACTAGAAAGAGACAGCAAAAGAGCATAATGTTTCTTAGTTGGTGGGTGGAAGCAGCTCTCAGTCTAGTGAAATAGCCTGTTGCTCTTTCTATTGCCCTCTCGATTTGGTATTGCCTCGATATTTGTGCATTGCAGGCTACTTTCAGAGTCACTTAGCTTATACACGACTCCAAGATAACGTTATGTAGAGGGAGGGAGAGATGTCAAATGATTGCCATATTCCTGCCACGGCTATTTCCCGCTCATTTTCACCAATAAGGATCAACTTTAAAATCGACAACACGAGGCCTTGTGCGTTATGCAACTGTACAGACCGTTGCAGATTTTTAAAAATCATGCAAGGTTGCCAGATTGCTTGAAGAGATAATTCCTAAGAAAATAATATATTTTACGCATTTGATTCAACGAAAAATACTATTCAAGAGATCAGCCATTGATCTTAAAATTTAATATAAAAATTAATTACCTACAAAGTAAAAAAATAGGTAATAAACAATTGTACCAACCAATTTTGCCTTAAAAAATAAAATATTGATAATAGAGTTATTAACAATGTTCTGAATCCCAATTGGGGCTCATAGTTTCATTATTAAATTCCCCAACTATCATAAGTGCGCAAACAGCAACTCCCAATACTTTGTAAGCAATTTGTCAACTAAAATCACCTTGATGGTGCAATCTTCTGATAACTACTGATTTTTTGACTTAGGTGGTTTGCATTTTTACGGCTTAACTTTAATAAAATTTAACTAATAATACCAAGATCATAAAATTATACATATTTCGTGAGATTTACTTTAAATCCTCAGATCTGGCAACACAACGACAAACGCTAAACATCTGTTCTCCCTTTGCTATAAGGTTTGTTCTTATCTGCAGTTTTCGTACCGCCATGAAACAGTCACGAAATCGCCTACATTGTTTTTGTACACAATTGCGAGTTTCGCACCGTTCGAAGTACTACCATTGTATAGTCACAAAAAATATTAGTTGGAACAGTTTTCTGACAAGTTTATGGTCTGAACTCAGCAACTCATATACTTGATACTACTATACTGTTAGCAAAGTCTAGAGGAAGGCTAGCAGAGTCTAGAGGAAGTCTGTACTTCCGGCCTTATGAGCATGTTCGAAAATGCCCCAATTGTCTCTTCTGTTGTTAGTTATGTTCTCTCTCTGTTTGATTCTTGGCAACGCTTGCTCAAAACGGGTTAGGTACAGTAACATGGTATAATCTCTCTTAGTCGGGACCCTTCCGCTTACTGGCGATAGTATTTTAGTAGTATTAAATATATGCAGCGACCTGCATTCCATAACCTTAATTTATTGACAGTTTTCTACTGCGCATGATTAATAAGAATCACCAAACTATTCTGGCTCTTCACCAAGAAACGGTACGTCATTTGGTTGGAACACCGTGATGCATCGTTTACTGAACTGTCATAACTTTGTTGAAACAGGTTTTCTTGAATGCGCATCGGTGATCGTCACATGTACTGTTTCGTATCGGGTAGTAATAAACCAGTAGTAAACCGGAAATCAGTGCAAAAATTGCGGAACCAATCAGCATTTAGCCTATACCTTGGCAAACTCTTCTTAAATGCACTCTGGGTACTCATACACTCACAGTAGTTGTGCCTTTGTTGAGCATAACTAAGTCTGAACAAATTTAGATGTGGTGTGTTCAGTGACGTTGTAGAATAAGCTTATTTATTTAATGCATTTTAAATTTGTTTATTCGGGCTAATTTCTAATCGGCTGGTGTAAATAATATGCTACTGTGTACATCTAATTGATCATTAAGAATCAACCTAGAAGTAGATGATTCCTTGACGTTGTTAAATATCTCTAGGCTTTCATCATTTTTTTAAATTATTTGAATGCAGCATACGTGTATCATAATAGTTTAGGAAATATCTGTCCTCTCTGCAAACAATGGTTAGCAAAGGTGGTAATTACCTTTTATTAATCTAAAAAACGCATGAGTTCATCATAACGGGTTTTAATGTTTCGACAGTTCATACTTGTATAGAAATAAATGCGCTCTGAACAGTTAACTTTTAAATTTCGGATTTTAAATAAATATTATTAGTATTTTCTTACCATTTAATAATGGTTCGGATATTTTAAGTTATTATTCAAAACTAACTCTAATATTTTGTCTAGATACAATTATACCTATTCTCTCAATTAGATTACCAAAATGTGCAACTGGTGCATATTTTATTAGTTGCTCAAAAGAACTGACAAAGGTGTAAATAGAATAATTCACAAATTGTTGTTCTTTCCCGAATATCTATTTATTAATTACTTTTGGGTCCTATCTGTATAGGCTATTGACGTAATAACATTAAGTTAAGTTTTTGAACCATTTTTTTGCAATGCAAAGCATGTTAATATAGCGAAAATACGTGTCAAAGTTAATAGTAGAACAAGACCGCCATCAACGTGTTCTAATAATAAAACATGACTAATTGACGTAATATTCAACATTTTTTATAGATGCGTTTTTGTTTTTTAAGAAAAAAATGGTGCTCCATCATTATCATCAGTCTCTGTCTAAATGGGGTTTCGCTATTCCGTTCTGCTAAATTTATTATATAAAATCATATTATGCAAGAAAAATAAATATGTGTTTGCTTAAAATTAAAGTATGCATTAAGATTATTTATTATAACGATATCGTTTTACAGGTACCACCCCTTAGCAATTTTTCGAATAGACTCGTCCAGAAAATTTGAAATATATAAGCGATTTTTTTTTTAATTTCAGGTATAGATTCCATTATCTAAGAAACCAAATAAACCAAAGTTGAGCATATAGTAGCTCATTTTATAGGTTTTTCATTTCACTTCAATATTGCCCATAGTAGCAAACACGGGTTCATGGATGGATTTTGTGTAAATGGTAAAAAACTAAATTGATACCGATTTGTTGAGTTTTTTTTGTTAAAAAACAAAAACGCATCGATAAAAAATGTTGAATTTTATGTTATATCATTCGAACTCTTTGATGTTGACTTCGCTCTACTATTAATTTTGTTACCAAACGGTTTTTTTCTCCGTAAATGACCTGAGCTAATAGTCTATTTATACAGGGAGTGAGAGGGAAATATATCAAATTATTATGTGATAATCGAAATTCGAGAAATGTTGAATATAAACATAATTTGAATTATACTATTACATTCAGAATTGTTATTATGAAAATGCGAAGTGAGCAGAGATAATTATGATATTACGAGTAATACCTTTAAAATAAATAAATCTAGTAAGCCTCCGAAACAACAATTTTCCTTCATTAAAAACATATGGTACTGGCAATTGAATTTCTGTTTTGTAATTCACGATTCTGCATATACGAGCGCCCTTCGGTAATTACGTATACATACATGCAACAATATCCAATTCATCATCATGACCATCGGTTTTGAGTATCGCATCGTTCTATGTATCTATTGTTTGTACAGTTATATTTATTTCCACGTTCTTCATTCTATATTGGTTTGCTTTGGGCTTCGAATTCCGCCCGAAATTTTGCTGATGGCGGATGTATTATAGAATGTGTACAATATTGTTACTAAAAGTTGTCCTCTTCGCCTGATAATCAAAGTTTTGCATACATTTAATGTGTTCTAATTATTCAGGATCGAAAAGTTGTAATTATTTGTAAGATAACTATTGCCTATCTGTGGCGTATCTCTTAAGCTGCAGCTTATTACCAAAAATCACACAGAAATAAAAGTTGGTTTTAAAATAGATATAAGGGGTTGTTGCAAAATGCAAAGTTTTTACATAATTGTTGTTGCGAATAAAAACAAAAAAAAATCGAGAGGATTCGTAAAAGCTTCCGGGAAATTAAAAAAAATGGGAAGGGGTTTTAGAGAAATATATTAATACACTTAAAACCATAAAGACATGAGTTCAAATTTGATCCCGAATAGAATTCCTTTTCAAATTTGAAATGTCACCAACCCGGATATACATTAGACTGGTCGTTAAATATTAATTTTTTTTGCGACGCCCCCTCAAAAGCTTCCTTTTGATGAAAAAACACTCGGAAATTTTTTTAATTCAAAACAACACGTGCCTCTAAACGATCTAAGTCAATTTTTGGGTATAATCATTAATCATCTTTTTGAGAATATTTCATGAAAAATACAATTTTTTTCGAAATATAAAAAATTATAAAACTGAAATCAATAAAAGAAGACAATATTGGATCAAAATACAAATAAATAAAAATTCAAATTCAAAAATTTTCCCAGTTAATTTGGTCTATTAAATAAAGAAATGAAAGATATTCAAATTGATATTTTTATTTTGAATTTAAATTTATATTTAATGTTATTTTGATCAAATATTGTTTTTTATTGATTTGAGTTTTATATTTCGAATAACCTTTTTTATGATATTTTTCATGATATATTCCCAAAAAAGTTGATTAATGATTAAACCCAAAAATTGACTTTCCCAGTGTTTATTTATCAAATGAAAGTGTCGCAAAAAATTTAATTTTTAACGACCACCCTAATATACATTCTATAAAACTAATTATTCAAATTATGTCACAGAGAAGAAATCAGGTAATATACATACACAAAAAATAATTTGGTCAAGTGCGAGTTGGACTGGCATACTTAGGGTTCCGTACCACCTTCAAGATTCGAATATTCCAGTTTCAGACAAGCAGGGAATGACTGCATTTTCTTATACTTACCCTTATATCTTTTAAAGGAAGCGTTTTAAATTTATAAAAAATATACATTTTGATTTTCCACACATAGACTTTTTATTTTATCTGCTTTAGGATTCGCTTGATTTTTATCACAATACATATGTATGTAATTTTCTAATTTGGCCCCCAAAAAGTAACATTAGAGTTTTATTTTACTATTAAACTTTCATAAATGCCTTTTATAATCTACTGTCTGAGTTTTGAGGCTCTGTAGATTGGAAGAAAAACGGCAAAATAGGTCAAAGTTTAAATTATAAATTATTAAATCGGTTATTCAAATTATTTAAAAATATAAATAAAATATATTTTTCAAATTTTAAATAGTTTAGTTTCTAAAGTGGGAATTAAGTCGATGTTTAATATTTTTAATATCATTTATACAAATGATTTAAAAATATGATATATGTGTAATTCAGATAATGAGCCTTTTATCTGATATATTACAAGATGCGTTTGAAAATTGAATCTTTATTTTCCATTTAATTGTATAATTTGTCCCTAAAATTACTATGGGGGTTTTCTAGTAATTTATTTTCCGTTTAATACTATTATTTGGAGACCAAATAATAGAATTAGGTATTTTTCTTCATATTTTCCCTATGAAAAAAAGAGGTCTTAGAGTTTGGGGAATAACGGGGAAAATGGGTATTTTTTTTAATTTTTTAATATATTTATTTTAAAACAATTAAAAAAATATATTTGTACCTATTCGTCATAATGAGCCCTGGGATTTGATATATTACATGACCCGTTAGAAACAATTATAATTTTTTATTTTCCATTTAATTCTACAATTTGCCCCCCAAAATGAATATTAGGGGTTTCTTCTTATTTTTCCAGTAAAGTTCAGGTGAGGGGCTACACTTCCAGTTTTTCAAAATTTTTCAGTTGAAGGTTTCGGAGATAAGGGGGGAAATGGGTAAAATTTTTTATATTTTTGTTAATATCTTTTAGTTAATTTATTTTAAAAATATGAAAAAAACATATTTGTTTTCGTCATAATGAGCCCTTTTGATATATAACAGGATGGGTTGGAAACAATTTTAATTTTATTTTTCCATTTAATTCTATAATTTGCCCCCCCAAATAAATATTAGGGGTTTTTCCTTTATTTTCCAGTAAAGTTCAGGTGAGGGGCTATACCTCCATTTTTTTTTCAAAATTTTCCAGTTTATGGTTTCGGAGATAAGGGAGGGGGGAATGGGTAAATTTTTTTATATTTTTGTTAATATCTTTTAATTAAATTATTTTAAAAATATGAAAAAATATATTTGTTTTCGTCATAAAAAGCCCTTTAATTTGAAATATAACATGATGGGTTAGAAACAATTTTAATTTTCCATTTAATTCTATAATTTGCCCCCCCCCCAAATAAATATTAGGGGTTTCTCCTTAACTATCCAGTAAAGTACAGGTGAGGGGCTATACCTCCATTTTTTTTCAAAATTTTCTAACTAATGGTTTCGGAGATAAGGGGGGGGGAACGGGTAATTTTTTTTATATTTTTGTTAATATCTTTTAATTAATTTAATTTAAAAATATGAAAAAAATATATTTGTTTTCGTCGTAATGAGCCCTTTCATTTGATATATAACATGATGGGTTGGAAACAATTTTAATTTTATATTTTCCATTTAATTCTGTAATTGGCCCTCAAAATTAAAAGTAGAGGTTTCTCCTTATTTTTCCAGAAAACTTCAGGTCAGAACCTAGAAATCTATTTTTTTCAAAACTTTACGTTTTATAGTTTCGGAGATAAGGGGGGGGGGAATGGGTAAATTTTGGTATATTTTCGTCAATATCTTTTTAAATAATTTTTTTTAAATATGAAAAAAAATATATTTGTATTCCTCAGAATGAGACCTTTCATTTGATATATTACATGCGTTTGAAAAATTTTTTATTTTTAAATTTTTATTTAATTCTATAATTTGCCCCCCAAAATTAACATTAATGGTTAATTTTCCTGTAAAGTTCGGGCAACGCTCTATATTTCATATTTTTTTCAAAATTTTAGGCTCACTATTTTCGGAGATCAGTGGGGGGGGGAACGGTCGATTTTTTTAGTTTTTGCCCCCAGAAGTACCCCTAAAATCAAAATTTTTTCTTTTACGATATGTACTCCTGATCTGGTCACCAAACTATACATTGATACCAAATTTCAACCTCTTCCGTCCAGTAGTTTAAGAGAAAATGGCTGTGATGTGACAGAGGCAGAAATCCTGAGTGATATTATAAGGGTATCCCTATATTGTATATACGGAACCCTAAAAAGAAGAAAATGCACGCCGAATTGATAACCTCCTCCTTTTTGGAAGTCGGTTAAAAAATAATGAAGTTACAATCACAAATCTTTTTTTGATAAAGGAATAACCATTTAAGAAAAAAACATATCGGCCTTTGTTCACTGCAGCAAAAAAATCGATCCTAATTTGCTTTGTCCTTGCAAAGTTTCCGGGGTCCTTTAATTTTCTGCACCTTTCATGGATTTAATGCATGCACCTATGTTTCGCCTTTGTCAAGATTGTATCTTCGTCCATAATGTTTTTTATTTAAATATGTTGCATCATGTAAATTAAACCTCACTAGAAACTCACTGCGACTTTAGTCTAGAACAGTTTGAGATTTTTTCTGTAACATTATCGATTTTCAAATTGAATTCTGATAATTCCAAATTTAAATTGATACAAATATTTGAACGAAAATGTCTAAATAGTACCGATGTAATTGTGAATAGGTGAGAACTTTAAATGTCTTTTCATTCTTTAGTCGTTTAAGATGTTTAAGGATACATCTGGATTTTTGCTTATTTATTTGTTTCTGTTTATCGCACTTTTTTTACTAATCGAAAGATTCTTGTTCCAACAACATTGAAAAAAAATCTTTTTGGTCTTTTCTTTTTAATTCTTTGGATATTCTACAATTTCATTCATTCTTGGAGTTTGTTTTATGGACTTTCAACTTTATCATTTTGATTTTCACTACTCTGCACTCTGCACAGTCCATTCTTTTTTCTCCATTTATTTTCAATAAGGAAAAACATAAAATTAGTTTTTAACTGTTCACAGATGTTATGTTAGACTTATATGTTAATGTCAAACTATTAGGCATTTAGCAATTTATTAATAGAAACTTTTGCAAACTAGATTTTGATAACTTTTACTGTGAACCAATTATTTTAGGATACTCAAATATTATTATTTTTACTAACATTTATTAAATTTTTGTGAGTGGCATATTTACCTGTTTTCAAATAAATAAATAAATATTTCGGGATTGGACAACCCTAGTGTTGCAATCTGAAAACTGACAGCTCTATCGTAAAGTTTGACATTTTTGAGGTTATACGTACTCAGAACGTTTTGACATACGAGCGCTATGTGTTGTTTACAGTAACTTATAGGATTCATCTCGGCCAAAAAATGTAATTAAATCCTGAACATTTTCGTGCGATTATTTTTTCAACTTTCGACCACTGTTTATCGATGGTATGGTGATATCAATCGAGGTCGTAGTTCACTCCAAGACGAATTTCGTGAAGGTCGTCCAAAAACAGTTGTTGTTCCGGAAACTATTGATGCTGTGCGCGAACTAATATTGCAAGATCGTCATGTGACCTATCGTGAGATTGAGTCAACCTTACACATTAGTGGGACCAGCATACATTCAATATTGCATAAACATTTGAATGTCAAAAAAATTTGTTCGCATTGGATCCCATACAATTTGTCAATCGTTCAAAAAAAGGCTCGTGTCGATTGGTCGAAAGAAAAGCTCAAAAAATACGATCGCGGTGCTTCAAAACACGTTTATGACATAGTGACAGGTGATGAATCGTGGATTTACGCGTATGAGCTCGAAAGTAAACAGCAGTTGACTGTATGGGTGTTTCAAGATGAGCCGAATCCAACAAAAGTTGTTCGCGCACGAAGCACTTCCAAGCAAATGATCGCCTGTTTTTTCGGAAAAACTGGACATGTCGCAATCGTACCACTAGAATAACGCAGAACAGTCAATTCTGAGTGGTACATAACTATTTGTTTGCCAGTTGTCTTCCAAGAAATGAGGAAAATCAACCGCCGAAGACGGATCACTCTTCACGACAATGCGAGCTCTCAAACATCAGCTCAAACAACTGCATTTTTGACCACTCAAAACATCGATTTGATGAGTCATCCGCCGTATAGTCCTGACTTGTCACCAAATGACTTTTTTTTATTCCAGTACGTATAAAACAAACTGACAGGTCAACGTTTTTCGATACCTGAAGATGCGGTTCCTGCGTTCAGAATGCATGTTTTGGAGATACCAGAGAGATCAGATCAGAGTAGAAAAAGTGCTTCGACAATTGGTTCAAACGCATGCAAAAGTGTATAGATCTTCATGGGGAATATTTTGAATAACAATAAAGCGATTTTCGATGATTAATATTTGTTTTTGTTCTCTAATCCCGAAATATAAAAGGCAGCCCTCGTACTTGCAGTTGAAAGGTGACATGAATATCATACAATTTATAGTGATTTGACATAATTATAAGCAGTTTTTAATTTTAAATAGTTCTGTTTCATAACAATTTTAGATATTGTTAAAAATAAAGGTACCTACTTCACTTTTAAGCAAAATGCATATTTGCTGACAATCCTCGTATACAGTTGAAAAAGTGACATGTAATTATTGCATTATACATTTCAGACCATACAAATCTTTTTATGGAAAACAGCTTTCTTTCTAATTATTATTTAATATAAAGTTTTCCATTTGTTTCCAACTTATGAAGAAACACCCTGTATAGGGTATTAACTGATATTGATTTTCATTTAATTCCAATCAGTTTGCAATTTATTACATTCCACGTACCGAACAGAAACGTTTCCTTTTTGTAACACTATCGCCTCCACCAAAGGTTATAATATATAAGAAAATCGGTTAAAAAGTTTTCTAGAAAATGGTAGGCTATGTTCTTGAAAAAAATAAGGGACCACTTAGAGATCTCTCAGTTTAAACGATCCTTGAGGCGGTTTCGAGTAATGGCGGAACACAAAAAGAATTCTCTTAATAACGAAATAACTCTGATATTTGGCATGCGTATATAAATAGGTTCGCCATCTCTGCACTAGAATATATAATTTTCAGAAGGCATACATTATTATCAAGTATCCAAACTGCAGTGAAATTAGCTGGGTTCACTTGAAACTGCATGATCTATCGATTTGCAGTTGCCGTGATGATGATAGTGTTCGGATGGCATGAGAGATCGGCACACCGACCACCGACATTAGGCCGGCATTGGGCCGACACAGTTGTCATGTCCGGCCTGGTCGGTCGGTTGGTCGATTCATTGTTACACGACTCCTATCTACAACTAACAACCACTAGTGTCGGCTAATCGAGTACCGTTCTCGTTATTCTATTAACACGATTGTTGATTAAAAACGAGATTATGTTCATGGCGTAAAAGCTGTTCGTCACCGATTAAAAAAAGCGCAGTTTTGTGACAATTGTTTGGCGAGAATAATTGAACGTTGATTTTATTGTTTTTTGGTATCTTAATGTTGCAGGAAACACGAGTGAAAAAATCCGAACGGACTTAACAAAGATTCTGAATTCGATTGTATATTTTTTTAATATTTGGTACTTCACAATTCCGTGAATTATGAACCACTGTTACTAATTTTTATTTTCAATTATTTAAAGAATACAGTTCCAGATTGGTACTATATTTTTTCCAGTGACGTGAATTGTGCCGCATGTTAAGGTTGATCAGAAAATAGGGTAAAAACTGACGTTACATTCTGGCGAAAGAGCGAGTGTTAATTAAGCGTAATTAACGTTATTTGAATAGTGGGATGAGATTAATTTAAAATAGAATGTAAGCATTTTGGAGGTTCATTTGGGGTTTTATATCCTCACAATGGTTTCTGAAAAATACAGATAAGTTAAGTAATTGAAAATCAAGATGTAAGATCTAACGGCGTTTTTGGAAACTGCCCGGAACACTAGTTGCCTTCTTTTAGAAAAAACTCTCTCACAGGTTTAATTGTGAGGAAGTAGGTCTATGTACACTTAATGAACCTCCAAGTGAATTTAGTGAAGATCCAACTAAAAAGTGAAAAAGACTTTTTATTAAGTAATAGAAAGTCAATTATCTCGACATAATTACATAAGTTTCAAAGAGTTCAAAATAAAAGTAATACGGAAAACCTGGAGTCAATCTAAACCTTGAGTTATTACAAATATATAGCACAAAGCACTTTGTTATATACAGTGAGGTCCTAAAGCAAAGGGTAAATTCATTTTCTACGTAATTATGAATGTAAATATAAAATATTAAAAATAGGTCAATATTTTCACATGCTACTACCCGTAAAAAATTAAAATGAAAAAAGTGTAGAGTGTCATGCCGCGTGTAAAAGGGTTTTAAATTGTCTATTGAGCAATATAAGATTTTACCACAAAAAATAAACCATTGGAGTCATATCCATCCTATTAAAACCATATAAAGTCTGCGAAGTTAAAATTATCAGGAAAAGGTTGTCTTAAGTCAGCTATTAAAACATTTGTAAAAAACCCATGTAACTGGCCCTGTAATGCCACTGAAAAAATATGGTCCACTTATTTTGTTTTTTGTTATTCCAGCCCAAACTTTCACTTTAATAGGATACAGAGGTGGATCTTTCCTCACCCAGTGAGGATTTTGCGTAGTCCAATATTGACAATTTTATTCGTTAACAATTTCATTGCTAAAAATTTGCGCATTGAAGAAAAGATAATTTTTGTAAAACATCGCATTCCCTTGGCATCTATTCGTAACCATTTCACAAAATTCTAATCTACGATCAGGTTCATCGTCATGTAGTTGTTGAACCAGTTTTATTTTATCTGGATGGTATTTCTTTCGTTTTTATAAATTCTCAGTACAGATGTTTTACTTACATCATTATCATTAGCTACTTTTCTTGTATAGACCAATCAATACAGCATACATTAACTGATAATGTGTAAAAAATACTATCAGGATACCGACGTGCCATCACATTAACAGCGATTCGTAGCGATATTTTGCTATGTTTTCCACTCGCAACTATGGTTTTTTACTTTGTTATAAACAATTGAAGCCAGAAAATTAGGTTTTTTGTCTTAGTATCTATATATAAATAGGCTAAGACAAAACGATTAGGTACCATTTTCTCCTCTGTTTCTCAACCGATTTTCTTCATTTTTGTTTTGTTTAGTAGCTACTGACGACCTTCAGTGCAGAATGCTAATCTTAATTTATAATATTGGTTCATTCATTAAATAAAATATAATAAAAATTCATTATTTACGTCAATAATGTCAATGCCAAACAAATGAATGTGCCGCGTGCCGCTGCCGCCAGACTCAAACCATTGAGTAATTATATCTAGACAGACCAATGCTATTATATACTTAGAGCATGTACTTCTGGAGGTGGCATGCAAGCCTTGTTATTGTTTAGTGGGTAAAGTAATCGTTGAATATCATAATTATACAGGGCGATTCCAGATATGTTAGAAATAATTTTTTTAATGGGTGGCACATAAGCAGTTGCATATTTAGGGTGTTTAAAATATAGAGTAGAGTGCAATTATAACTAATAAAATAATTATATAGGGAAGCCCATTAGCGGTTGAATTTACAGGGTTCTTGGAATAGAAGGTGCAATAAAATTACAGTTATACAGGGTGATGCAAAAAATGTTATACATAGATGCATATACAGGGTGGCAACATTTCGTAACCCATAAGCAGTTGTATATATAGTTGAGATGAAATATAGGGTAAGAGGAATTATAGATATACAGGATGGTGATAAAAAATGTTAGAATAGGAATTGATTTATAGAGTAGACCACGAAGAGTTCCATATATATAATGATTGAAATATAGGTCGGAGTAGAATTATAGTTACAGAAGATAATTAAAAATTTCATAAACAAAAAGAGTAAATATGGTGGGTCATAGGCAGTGGCATATACAGAATAGTTTACCCGGTGGTTGAAAAATGTTAAAAAATATTATGCGTGGTCTATAAGCAGTTGCATATACAGGGTGGTGGAAATATATAATGAGATGGAATTATTATAATGAGGATTTTAATAAATGTTAGAGAATTGAGTGCAATTATAGCTATACAGGGGTGTTAGAAAAAATAAATATGTAGGGTAGCCCATTAGCAGTTGAATTGTTGTCATATTAAATTAAGAATTACGAATTTGAACACAAATAAAGTTCTATGAATTATATCTGAAAAAAACTTGAATTTCGTTACTTATTTGTAGAAGCGAGATGTAAGACCGACATCTAGGATTTTCGAGGAAACTATCACACAGAGGTTCCGAATCTGGATCTGTTCTGTGTAATTGCTGTTCTCCCTAAAGTCCTAGGATAGAATGTCACGACAAAAATTTTCCTGTTACTTAACCTGCCAGAGATATTGACACAATTGGTCGAATTTCGACCACTGGGCGACAGCTAGTGTTTATAAAATCAAAACTAATAAACTAATCTCAATGGTGTCAAAAGGTCAATTGTAAAGCATGAAAATACCAATGAAATGAGCCCAGGCTCGATCCGATTGGATCATTAGTAACAGGGAAAAACAGAAAATACTGGAGAATGTAGCATTAAAAAAAAATCGAATCTTCGTCACTTTAGAAGCTGAAGAACTGGGCTTGTAAGAACTGATATGAATTTATATCTATTTTATGTACGCCAAAACTAGGCACTATCGGTTTATTAGTTTTTGAACAATTGTGAAATAAAGTTATTTGTTCAATATTTCTGCTTTGTGCCTCCACGCGTCATAGATAATCAAATTTCAATTTTGAAAAAAGTTGTTGAAAGTAGAGGTGACATTCTACAAAGTCTTTATTCTCATTTTCACTGTGTCTGTGAAATATCTGAAAAATATTAGCAAACATGACAAAAAATGGGCGAGTGTGTGAATGTATCCAAGGAGTGGGGGAAGCACGGTTGTTGAGGGGAAGCGTTTAGTAATATAAAATATAGACAGGCTGCCTGTAATTTATAAATATTTTTATTGCTTTTTTCAGAAACTAATTTAGATATTTTCAAGACTTTTTTGACTTATTTAGTTCAGTGTTTGTTTCACTTTAATATAACTAACCTATTGCCTTAATTCTGGAGTTCTCTATAAAATATTATATAAATATATTAATAAACAAACAGTTTTCATTTGATATAATAAAATCGAATAAATCGCCTGTATAAAAGCTTTTTTAGCGATTAGATTCTTTCACCATCTGTCAGACTGACAGTTACTATCGATAATAATTATTGTCAGCAGTTCTCCTCAACAACCGTGTTCCCCCACTACGCAAACACATTCATACGATCACCAAATTTTGTCATGTTTGCTAAAGTTTTTCGTATATTTCACAGGCATTTAACGAAAAATGAAAATAGAGGCGTTGTAGAATGATATCTCTACTTCCAATATCTCTATTCTGAATTGATATTTGACGACCCATGTCGCATGGAGACGCACTGCAAGAATAGTGGAGTAAAAACTACATATCACAATTCTTCAAAAACTAATAAACCGGTAGCGCCTGTTTTAGTCACGCTTAAGGTAGATATCAATTACTATCAGTTCCCACAAGCCCAGTTCTACAACTTCGATAATGACGGAGTTATGATAATATAAAGAAAACCGCTAAATTTTCCAGTATTTTTTGATTTTCCGTGTTACTAAAGATCCTATCGGATCGAACCTGGGCTCATTTCATTAGTCTTCATGCTTTACAATTCACCTGTTGACATCATTGAGATTAGTTTATTAATTTTCATTTTAAAAACATGCAACGAAAATAAACAATTGTTTATAATAAAGTAAAAAACCATAGTTGCGAATGGAAAAGGTAGCAAAATATCACTATCTTGATAGTATTTTTTGCAGTAGGTTTTTGTGGGTTTTGCTCAACATTTAACAATATATCTAACTTCTTTGTCATTCAATCGTGATCTCCCAGGTTTGGAAAGATCTTAGACGGTTTTTTTTTCTTTTTACCCAACGCAGACAGGGAAATGTGACGGTCAGAATGGTTCTCATTTAATATTTTGCATACCGCTGATTGCGTTGTTTTATCACCCACTTCAATTAATATTAGTTTCTCAGTTCTTTGGGTCTCAGAATGACTGTTTAAAAAATAAGTGGTGCCACATTTTAGCTAAACGTAGAATCGTCATATTCAGAAATAACGATTATTTGTATTTTCGGTATATCTACGGTACAGCATCTTTCGAATGGTATACATGTCATTACTCTCCTTTTGAAACAAAAACCGAAAAAGGAATTCTACCGATTTGGTCTATAGAGTAACGAAATTCAACTTATTTTTCAAATATAATTAATTGGAATTTATTTGCATGTGAAATATTAATACTTACGTTCTGAATCAGAATTCGATTACAGTTTTGCTCCAGCACCCCTATGTCTTCAAAAAATCCCTAAAGATCTTCAGAAAATTAGTTCTACCGTTTCCTCAGTTCTTCTATATTTACTTTCCGCCCATGTCTCTACCTTAGGGATTAGGACCTTTGTCCATCTTCCTTTGTCTGAGATTACCCCACTCGTTCTGCCAATTCCTTGTTGTTTCTTCTGTTTATTTTGTGATTTTTGTTCTCGAAGTTATTCCTGCATTCTTCTATTAGCAGATGGATTGGTGGAATCCCCGATATCACTCCTGCTGCCTCATAGGATATGGTTCTATATCCGCTAATCACTCTTAGTATCGCTTCCCTTTGCGTTCGTAGCATCATAGTTTTATATCTACCGATGTTCATCCTATACCAAGTGGGAGCTCCGTATAACAATATCGATTGCACCACTCCATATAGCAGCCTTCTTTTTACATATGAGGGACCCTTCACATTGAGCCTCTACATGTTTTTTGTATGTACCTAGGTGGTCGATATGTATGCCAAGGTATTTTAGGCTCTTCTGGTGAGTTATATGATGGTCATCTATTTTGATTCGTATTTTCTTTCTGATTTTTTCCATTTTTGTACCTTTCAGTACTACCGCTTCACTTTTTTTCAGGGGCCCATGTTAATGAGGTCTCTTTCATCCATTTACCTATTCTACTTATGGCATTGTTCACTCTGTCTACCACTTCTTCTACTTTCGGCCCTTCTGCGTACAATGCACCTTTGTGGGTAGTGGAAGACCCAGAAGGTCTTCGTACACGACATTCCACAATGCCGGCCCTAGAACCGATCCCTGTGGTACCCCTGTTGTCATTTGGATTGATTTCCCCTTTCCTATGATTAACTCCCGCCTGTGGAAGTAATACTCCACTATTCTTATTAGGTACTCGCTTACCTTTTTCTTTTTAAGTTCTTGTACTATTTTTCCCCAGGGGCTGAGTTAAAGGCGTTCCTAACATCAAATGTCACGAGTATTACCCAATTTTCTCGTGACTCTTTAGCTTTATCGCGGATCCAATTGGCCGCCATCACAGTTGACTTCCCTTTCCTAAAGCCGTACTGGATTTCCGAGATTTTTCCATCAATTTCTAGTGCTATACGGTCTCTTACTACAGTCTCTAGGACTTTCCCCATTACATTTAGCAGACATATAGGTCTGTATGATGTCGGTTCATTTATGGGTTTGTCGCCTTTTCTGATGAAAACCACCCTCGCTTTCTTCCAAATATTTGGGAAGATTTGCTTTTTCAGCAAATTGTTGTACATCCCCTTTATTTCTTTATGACTCGTTAATACTTTTTTGGCAATTTCTGGTGGTAACTTGTCTGGCCCTGGCGCTTTTTTCGGTTTTAAAAAAGTATTTTATTAATGACGAGAACTTGACATGCGACACGTGGTTTCTGACTTATTTTCATGTTCTGAATCAGAATGTGGTGTCACATTTGCTCAGCATCCTAAAGTCTTCAACAAATCGCTAAGGGTCTTCAGAAATATCGAAGATTTTTATGAGTGATGAGACCTTGGCTCTTGGGTTCCAAAGTATTTTCATGTTTTAAATCAAAACACAGTTGCTCCAGTACCCTCGAGTCTTCAGAAAATCGCTAAATGTCTTCAGAAAAATGTAACATTTTTATGAGTAACGAGATCTTAACATATGCCACATGATATCCCAAGCAATAAATATAAAACTGTAAAGAGAAAAAATTTTGTCATAGTATTAGCTAAGGATATCTAAAATAACATGGGACTTGATTAGCGGGTTTGCCTACGTTTACTAGTGGATTCTGACTGCGTTGTCAGTGACTTTAAAATATGTTCTGAAAATGTAAATTGCAAATTGAAAGTTTGATTTATGACATTTAAGTTGATATAAGAAAAAATTGTTGTTTTTAAATATACAGGTAGCACATAAAATTCTAAAGATCTTGTATTAAGTTAAACAGCTTTCAAGTTGGAATTTACATTTAAAAACAAGAAAATTTTTTCTTATGTCAACTTAAATGTCATAAATCAAACTTTCAATTTGCATTTTCATTTTCAATACATATTTTAAAGCCATTGACAAAGAATTCAGAATCGACTTTGAAACGTTTGGTATTTTCTTTCAATATACAGCTTTTCATTTCCCAAGAAAACATAAAAATAATCAAGAATATGCCACAAATAACATTTAGAAGACGTTTACTAGGTTTTCTCTCAAAAACACCGTATTAACAGCTCTCGTCTTTTCGTTTTGTTTTTCAGTTTATAATTACTCTTTAAATTCCTATAGTCTGCCATCGTGTTGTCATCCCAAGTTCCTTGCTACCTTTTTTGCATCATCTTAATATCTTTCATCCAGCTCTTCGCTGAAATCTTCAAGATTTTCAGGAAAATAGGCTAGATAATAGAGATGGGCATGTCCGGATGCACATGCATTTCAGGACCTGCATCGCTAGTGTTAATGATGGATGTACATCCGACAGCAATTCGGACACAGATCCGCGGACTTGTCGGAGTGGCAAGAAACGCATGTAATGAGCGGTACTGAATATAGTTTTAGAGATGTGTAGGTTCGGAAGGACACGAATCCTCGGACTTGCGTGAATGAAGGATGTAGATCGTTATCGATCGGCGGAACCACTTGTTGATATTATACGCGGGCGGCATCAAAACTTGACATGAGCGGTACTGAATCAATGATAGCGGACTGGGAACTGCGGATCGGAGTGAGCGGATCGGTATTACCTATAGTTTAATCATATAGAAGTATTGTTGGTTCATGGTTATATATTTTTATCGTTTTACTTGTCAAATATGGCTATTTTTAATTGTAATTATTATTTTTGATAAATCATTATCGCTTTCTCGTAATTTTGTATAAAGGGTAAAAAACAACAACTCAGTCACAGTTAGACAACCGGACCCATATGGGTCCGACGGACACGAGTCTTGGATATACAACTTTGGAACTGGATGCATATCCGGATCCAACTCCTAATTATGAGCGGACCTACCCATGTCCACTGGATAATGGTTAGTAAGCACCCAAGTTTTTGAATTCTTTTATCATTTCAGCGATATTTTTTTTGTAATTTGGACTCTTCTGTTTTCCTAAAAAGTTTTGTTTATCACAAATCTCGTCTTGGTCTCGTCAATTCCTAATAAATGAAGTCTCGTTCAAGTCTGGGTCTTGTTTCAATGCCAGTTGTGTTGTCTCGTCTCGTTTCGCTTAATTTTATATAATGATAATAAGTATTATATAAACTCAATAATTAATAATTTTTACGCTAACATTTTTTTAACCCTCCGCGTATGCTTATTTAACCATTTTTTAAGTTTTTTATCCACTCTTTTACTTCCCTCTTATTTCAACCACCTTGTTAACGCAACTACTGATGTGCCACCCAAAACAACTATCTTTGAACCACCCTGTCTAACTTTAATTGTATTTTTTCTTAAATTTCAACTATCCTACATATATGAAACTGCTTATGTACCACCCAGTATCACATTTATTGATAAAAATTTTTTTAACCCACGCACACACCGTATACCATATAGAAAACAACGCTCACCTAAAAAAATTCTTTTCGATACATTAATGGAATATTTTGTACCATTAAACTCGACTACAATGAAAATAGTTACAAATACCCTGTACAATACACTTTCATGGCATATCTTGACATTTAAGCTATATATTTATGCTGAAAATTTGACATTTACATTGATGTTTACTGTGTTGTTGCAAATATGTTCACGATTTCTGAAAAACGGTATATTTTACGTTATAGATAATTATACGGAATCAAGTTGGAACATTTCTTTGTAGAATACATTTTAAAGTATTTAAATTGTTTGCGCTGTTTTAGAGAAAACAGTGTAGATTTATTGAAATTCACTGAAATGTAGTCCCTTAATTACTGTTTTTTCCGATTTCCTGGAAAACCATAAATCTCTGTTATATTCCTTAATACAATACCATTTAAATCATGAAATTTGCCCAAGCCGTTTTTGAATAATCACTCACAATACATAGAAAAAACGTGGCTGCGAATTGATAACGTCTTTGGAACTCGGTTAAAAATACGTCGGAAGCCATGTGTTACATGTCAAGTTTTCGTCCCTAAATAAATATATTCCATTTTTCTCAATACTTGGAAGATTTTCTGAAAACCTTTAAGATTTGCTGGAGACTTTTAAGAGATTTTCTGGAGACCTAATGATGCGGGAGCGCTTTCCTCACTAATTCAAGTTTTCCATTTTTTAGTCTTTAGCGAGTTTCTTAGGGTTTTCAGAAATTTACGGAAAACTGAAGGGTGATGGAACAAAACTGACTACGGATTCGAGTTTGTTGTAATTTTCTTTGACATTGGTACTATACGTTTCTTTTAATCAATTCGCTCACATACATAGAATTACCTCATTTTTCTTGATCTCACTCAGCACTAAACTAGTTACATTGTACAATTCTATTAGAATTTAATTTATGAGTGTTTTCTTTCCCCCGGCCAATCATTGGGCAGGATCTGTGATCTTTTTTTATCGTCAGTGGGAAAAGAGCTTTCACGCGATGAACAATAAACTCGTGTTTAATCAACAATCATGTCAATAGAATGACGGGAGTCGAGAACGGGTGCGAGAGGGTGCTCGGTAAGCGGACATGGTAAGTGTTGTTAGTGCTGAGAGAGAGCCGTTCAACAATGAACCTGACGCCATGTCATCCGGGTACAATCATTCCGGTTACTGCTGTGAATTCACTACAATGGAAAACCCATCCGGACAAATCGATAGATGTAATTAAATAGAAGCAACTTGAATCGTGAAAATGACTGTTTTCAGTGTGCCGCGAACAGTACGGAACAGAACAGGACAGAAATGTTGACGGGATGAATTGGATATTGTTAGCGAAATCATCGCTTAAAGGATATGCAATTATCGAATATTGCGAACTAATTAAATACAAAACGGAAATGCAAAATTGCTATTGCCAGCTGTTTTTAATTACGGGGAATTATTTTAAAGTTCAGTGGTTTTTGGATACGTATAAACGGTTGATGAATTAACATCTATAGTTTAGCATTTGCACTGTAATGTTTGATAAATTCGGTGATATAAAATAAATTATGCATATATTGACCGTTTGAAAACACAGTTTTATAATTGTTTGGAACTCTATAGCAGAAAAGCTGTTTAAATAGAATTACTTTGTTGCAAAAATATGTACTGACATTAATAAATTTTGGCAACAATTATTTGATGGAATGCTATGTGAGGCAAATACAATGCAAATAAATTATAGTTTAGAACTCTAAAACACACGTTATTGTCAGTTCATCAAAAATAAATACAAAATGTAATATTCTTAAAACATTTACTTCGATATTTGTATTCCACCCTTGACATTATTTTGTCTCAATTTCCCTAAAACGTAGAAATATAATTGTTCGTTCAATATAGGTACGTGATGTGTTGTTTAGTCTTCTTGAGAAGCATTTAATTTTAATTAAACTTTACAAAGCACTTACGATTTTTTATAAAGCCATTTAATATTAGAAGTGACATATTTTTTAATAATTTATCATATATTGTACAAAAATTATAATTTGCTTTCAATCAACAAACAAGATGAGATGTTTTCAGTGATATGTTTAGGAAAATTCAATTATTTTGTTCTATATAGGGTGAGTTTTTTTTTGATGATTAGTGTGGGGATCTCGGAAACTAATGGAGATAGAGCAATGGTTAAATTGGGAAAGATTTGCAGTTTTAATGGCCCAATTTAATGACACTTTCGGATTTTTGTAAAAAGTCATGGCTTACTAGATATTTTGAAAAAACGAAATTTTGTCGATTTAGTCAAATCCCTCTAGATCCTTTTTTTTGATTTTATAAAAAAAGTGTAAATATCAAAATTGTAGGGAATTGTATCCCGAATATGATTGTTATGTCCTCGTTTGCGTGACAGCTCTCGTTTTCGAGATATGACACAAACTTATCTTTTTTTGAATGGAAGCCATAGTTGACTATGACCTCAAAAAATCGGGCATTTTTAGAGCTTTTCAACGATGTAATACTCGATATAGTTATTCATAAAAATAACGTAGTTATAGATGCTTTTCTTTCTTATTTTCACTTTTAACGTATGAAAAAGATTGTTTTGACTGACGTAATTTGAGTATTGAATATCCTCTCGAACACCTCTTTATGTATTTGATACATTTCGTTAAATTTGAAGACGCGAGATGTAAGACCGACATCTAGGATTTTCGAGAGAATTAGCACACAGAGGTCCCGAATCTGGAACCGTTCCGTGTTGCTGTTCTCCCTTAACTCCTAGGACAGAATGTCACGATAAAATTTTCAGGTTACTTCACCTGTCAGAGATATTGTGGGAAGCGCAACTGATGAAGGTTCCCTGACCAGAAACAATATATATATAATATATAATGTATATTGTCTTGCGTACAAAGGAATGACACCTCGAAGAGAGTATTCAATATCTCTGACGGGTGAAGTAACCTGAAAATTTTATCGTGACATTCTGTCCTAGGAGTTAATGGAGAACAGCAATTACACGGAACGGCTTCAGATTCGGAACCTCTGTGTGCTAATTCTCTCGAAAATCCTTGATGTCGGTCTTACATCTCGCGTCTTCAAATATAAAGTAAACTCATTGTTTTAAAGATTGTGGCTGGTCGGTACTATAGATGTTGAAAATTTTGAGTTTACTTTCGAAGTTAGGTAAATTAAACAAAGGGCAGTTGACAAGTTGCCTTACGAATAAATAAAGTCTATAAAAGTGTAACCTAACTCTTTGAAAAAAAAACTGACAAGTATTTTATACTAAACGGAACAGAAGCTAACCCGAATACGTCAAGATGTTCAGGATCGATTAATAAAATCATTGAAAAGAAGAGGGCAAGTTGAATGACAAAACCTGTCATCTGATTTCATAAAGAAGACTTTGTAATAAACACATAACTTTAAGGATCCACAATCTGTCACACACACACACGTTATCGTACTTTAAATTTTGTCAGATACTGAATGTTGAAACAATGAAGTTTTTGGGGCCAAATGATACGGATGTGATTTTCCTATCATAATATTAATTTGGGAAACGTCTATGTAATTTGGATGATATGAATTTAGGATTAACTAATAAAACTTTAAATTGTTACGAGGATAATAGAGAGTGCTCCTGAAAAGTTTTAAACGGATCTGGGCTACGGTTATTAACAGGCGAGTCAGCCAACGGTGGAATGGTTTGGCAAGCAAGCGTGAGATAATTTAGTTTGTATATTTGTATCAAGTAGCAGAGGTTTTGTTTGTATAATTTTATTGTACTTTTTTGTTCAGTTATTGTAAAAAGAGCTCTATATAACGAGTTTGCACCGTAATATGCGAAACAAGGTGTGAAAAGAAACTTTGGAATTACATGAGTATAAACATTCAAACTGTACATTTCAAAAATAATTATTTTGGTACGAATCTTTAGTTAAGTAAATATTTATTTAACATGTGCCGGTGTGTATTATGAAATCTTACTATAAATAACAAACTAAATAGTTCGCCATATTATGTCTTCGTCAGGTGTACAATGTATTTATAAACATCTACTGTTGTACGCCAAAATTATTCTATTTATATTAATCTGATACAGAACCATTAAAGAGATTAAGGAGAGGGGAGGAGTTTGTATTTAGTTGGTAATTTAACAAAAGGACTGAATATTTAAGGTTATTAAATTCTAAACTTTCTAAATATTTCAATTTTAAACTCTTGTTTTCTGCAAAATTTGCCCAATCCAGCTATATCGTCTGACCTTCCATTACTGGACTTTTTTCTGTGGGTTGCCTTAAAACAACATACTTTTTCACTCAACCCGTCACATGACATGGAAATATTAAAAGAGTGCACATAAGCAGCAATTCATGAACTCAATCAGCTACAAATCATTCGTAGTGTAAGGTAAATTTATTGGGTTAGGGCTGGTATTAATTCTTCGATGTTCGAGAAATTGATGTCTCAAAATCATACGTACGATTTTTGATCAAAACCCTGTTGTAGATAGGTAGGTACCATTAGATCTGAGTGACAGAAAATTCAAAAACTTTGTGGTTGTTATAATTGGGGCTCCACGCTATAGGTGCAGATTCCAGTTTGGTATGAATAAGACCAAAGAATAGGGTTTTTATTGCTTCTAAGTTTGTGAAAACTCCACAGTTTCACATGTAATCCAAGACTTGAGGAGTTTACGACTGAAAATGATTAACAAAATCCAATTTGCTTCTAAATAGGACACCACCGTCTTTGACTTCCTCGCATCTAAGTACTAGAGTATCTTTTAGTTGGTAAAACAGTGGATTGGTTCAATCTTACGATTATATGAGCTGACTTTGCATTTTGATGACTTCAACAATAACATGTTTGAATTACTCTATGCATCTAAATCGTTTAATTGTGTTTGTAAAAACTGAGAACCATTCTAAATTTAACTTAGGGAAAGAATTATTGCAATAGAATTATTTGATTTAAAACCGTTATATGGGACATACTGTTCTCTAGGCGATAAACACTTTAAAGGCGCGCATAGTTTTCTTAATTTTGATATCAAAATCGAGTGATGAATTTTATCAAAGGCCTTCGAAAAATGTACTGGACTCGAACGTTCATTTCTTCAGCAACAAATTAAGTAAATTTTGGGTTTGTTGCTGTAGATCAATTTTGCATAAAGCCTGCTGAAATGGAGAAATAAGGTTCTGTATTTGGGGGGTAGATAACGTTGTAGACAGAAAACTTAAAAACCTTTACAAATTTTCGAATACTTAACGTTATGTCCGCTGTGTTTTTTCATCAGTTAGGAAAAGTATATGATTCGATTATTTTATTGAAGATAAGCTCGCACATGAGCACAATCTTCAATTAAAAAACATGGTATTCTGTCATTTGCAAATGTCAATTTGTTTTTTGATTTATAAAATAACTTACATGTCATATCTTTTTTTTCGGACATATTTAAATTAATAATTATTTTAATTCAACCTGAAATGTATATGGGTAATTCTCATGAAATCTCGAAATTACCTATCAATAAATTAATGAAAAATATTTTAATTAATTTATCTCCATTTGCTCATAAATTTGTACTTTTATCTTACTAGAAGTGAAAAATATCGTGGTCCCCAGAATCAATGAGTTTTGACGATTTAAAAGTGAGGGAATGATGACTGAGGTGAGGAAATGATGATTATATTTATTTTCATATGAAATCGTATAATTTATTTTTTGAATATATTTAGAATTCTACTAGGTTATATTAACTTACAAATTATGAAGTAAAACTTATATCGCAGCTTGAACATGACTGAAAGAATACTTATATCAATACTTTTTCTTATCGTAGTAGTAATCACAGTTCAATTAAAACAATAAACTATCAATATGAAATTACAAAAAAAAGTTACTTCTTTAGAAATTATTAAAAATTTTCAGTGAGATTCTTGAACATTGTTTTGAACAAAGTTCAGAAAATTATAATTATAACCTATTAATTTAGTAGATTTGGTTTTAAAATTTCGTAGTATTTTCTCTTATCACAATGTTTGTTTAATCGAGTGTAGTTATTTCGGAGTTGTTTGGTAATGACTTCTGAGAAAATAAGCTTCTTTTTGACAATTTTAGGAACTTGAATATTCTTCAACAGTGCTGACACTTTAGCTTCAGGAGAAGACAAAACTTTTTTAGTTTGCTGCTTACATCTCTTCCGAAATTTCTCTTTTTTTCGAGTTTCTTCTTTTAGTTTTTTTTCTAATTTGGCAATTTTAGCATATTGTATTGCTCGACGCTTTCTTAGTTGCTTCCTTCTCTGAATAGCTACCATACTTTGACGCTGAGTATTGTGTCGATGAACAGGTTCTGTCAAATTCTCACGTATTTTAGCTTTTCGGTCTCTATAGTTTTGACTATTTTTTTTCCAATTTTTTCTTTTTAGTTTTTTTTCTTTGGAACTCATTGTAGCTATAGATTTAACTTGGCCTTTCTGTTTTTTCTTCAGGTATTTACCTCTTTCTTTCTCACGAATTTTTCTAACTTTGCTGGATCAGACTTCATTTTCTCTCGACGCTTTTTATCGTATTCTTTTTTTCTCAATTTCGCTTCAGCAACAGACAACTTTTTACTTTTTGCCATTGTATATGGCTCTGAAATAAGGCAAATTGGTAATTAAAAAGTTTCTATAAGTAAAGATGTATGAAAACCGACTCGATGTAGACTGAAAGGCATTACGTCTTAACTTATCATTCCCTCACTTTTACTCAAAATGAGGGAATGACAGTGAGGGAATGACAAAACAAATTGTAACTTAAAAAATCTCATAACATAACCTTTCATTACCAGTTAGCTTTTCGCTACGTTTTCTAACTCTAAAAACATACTTTACTACGTCATCGAAATTGGAATACTATAATTACCTTTTTTATTTTTCACTGTGAGGGAATGATTGCATAAAATGTAATCTTTGAAATATTAAAATGAAATCTTCTTCCAACGATTATTCCAACAAACTTTAAGTTAATTCGCTATTCCAATCCAGTTACCATACTACCAACTCTCAAAAACTAATGAGAGTGTTACCAAAGTCTTTAAAAATATACCTACTTATCGACTGTTGGTAATGCTGTGAGGGAATGATTATTTTTCATGGGACAAATATTGAGTTAACATTAGAAAAGTTGTTGATGACTTATGATCCTAAATTCAGAGAAATTGTAAAAAAATGTTGTATTTACAATAGACAAGTCATAGTTACAAACAAATTTTTTGAGAACTTCTCCATTAAAAGTTTAGACAATGTTCTAATCTGGAGTTTGGGACATAGTGAGGGAATGATTTTCAGAGTATTATATATTTATTATTCCTTACAAATGCCCGTACAATCCCAAAGTTATTACCAATATTTTTAGCCTTGATGATGTTCTTTTGAAAAAAAAAAACTTCCTAAGTCGGTTAGGATTATTCTAAAAACTGCTAGGACAGGAGTTTCAGGATTTCATGAGAATTACCCATATCCGTTACTAAGAATTATACAAAGAAGAGAAACAGAGACAGTGAGATAACGAGAGACGGGAACTATATTTCGTAAGAAGCATTCACTTCCATCGTTCAGTCTCAAATGACTGCCGCCCACTTAAGGTTCAAAAACGCCTTCAATTTTGCTTTATTGACTAGTGTATAATGAAATGTCGAGAACCCTCCACGAAAACATAAAGTTTTTGTTTATAAAACTAATTAAATTTTTTTTCAACATAAGAACAAGTTAACAACATTAGCCGTGTGACCTATTTTGTAAGTATACCCTTAACGAATTTCATTTTAATCCAATTATGAAGTAATTAATTCCGAAAAAATGAAGACGATATAATTCGTTTTTCAATTCAATATACCTTCGACGAGATTTGTACGCGAACTTTCCGTGCAAAAGCTAATCCCGTTGGAAATAAAGCTTTGCTTCGCTGACCCGAGAACGGAAACCTTATAAGACGTTGCCTTGCGTTGCCTCCTCCGCTCCGGCCTGGCGGCGTCGCCTTAGAAGGCGAAACGTTGAAAGTTGGGAACGTTTTCTCTTGTTGAACGTTTCATTTCTCTCGGCTTTTGCCTAGAGAACGATATTTCGAGAGTGTATTTGTTTTGTCACGAACGGCTATTTACTCCCGGAATGTTTCCGGCTTGATGTCTGCCGACCTAAAGGTAATTCCTATGGAAATTGTCACGAACTTCTGTCAGTTTAGAGAAGATGCAAAGAGGAAATTTTGCAGTTTGCCTGATATTGTAATTAGATACCGGATTTTTCGAATTTTTGGTAATTTAATAGCGAAAAATATATCGTTATGAATCCGATATTCTTCAAATACAAACGTTCATAACATATGTTCCTTAAACTTTGTTTGAAATGTGACTATTGAGTTGCTTGTAAGTCCTACAAATAACAATAACTAAAGGGTGTTCTAACTTGAGGTTAATTTTTAAATTTCCGCCATTTATATTTTGGTACTAGAATATCAGATGTTATGTGACAGATGACAAGTAGGAATATGTCGGTTATTAAAAATGGAGAGATATACGATTGAGCAACTCCTGTTGATTATTAAAAATTATTTTAATTTTGGTGAAGTGGAAGAAAATTTCGTACAGAATATGGAAGAGATTTTCCGTCAATGTCACCATTGGAAAAATTGTTCAAAAATTAGTGAAAACTGGTTCAGTAAAAGATGAAAAAAGCAAAACATATCATCGTAGTGGATGTTCAGAAGAAAATATTGCAGCTGTTACTGCTAGTGTTGTTGAACAACCAAAAACATCAATTGGTCATCGAGCACAGCAATTGAACATTCAAAAAACCACTTTATTCAGAATTTTGCACAAAGATCTTCATTTAAAGGCTTACAAGATTCACATAACGCAAGAAATAAAGCTAACAGACTTTGGTTTACGTCGTCAATTCGTTAATTGGGCCATACAACAGAAACTTGTGAATTTTTTCAACAAACTCATCTTCTGCGATGAAGCACATTTTGAATTGGGTGGTTTTGTTAACAAGCAAAATTGTCGAATCTGGGGTGAAGCAAATCCACGAGAAATAATGGAAAGACCGATGCATCCACAAAAACTAACTGTTTGGTGTGGTTTTTGGGCTGGTGGAGTGATTGGTCCATACTTTTTTTAAGAAGACAATGGAAATGCTGTTACTGCGAATGGTGATCGATATCGAACGACGATTACTAACTTTTTGTGGGATGAATTGGAGCATATTGATGTGCAGAATATGTGGTTCCAACAGGACGGTGCAACATGTCATTCAGCATACCAAGATTTTTTCCTATGAAGCTATTTGAAACAAAAAGGTCTATGCAAACGATCCACAAACAATTGATGATCTAAAGGAGAACATTATTGACTGTTTTCAAGTAACTGAACCGCAGTTATGCCAGAAAGTTATCGAAAATTTTGGTAAAAGTTTAGAAGCTTGTCGGACAGCAGCACGTGGTGCCTTACAAGATATGGTTTTCCATTATTAAACCGAAACAATTGTACTATCAATTTGAAATAAAGAATTTGATCATTCTCAAATATTTGTGTATTTTATTATAAATTTAAAAGTTAACTTCAAATTGGAACACCCTTTATTTGGCAGAAAATGTTGAAGAGGTCTTTATTTATTTTGCCTGTTCGTTAGTGTTTCCTTTCCTCAGGTTTTTGCTGCAACAGATCCGTATTCGAAACTGTAAAGAGGGAACAAACTGCAGTACGGATATTTACTCTGTTTAGTGCTTGACTACTTCAGTCAAGTGATGTTTAGCTATCGCCTACAGTTCTAGATAGGCGCAGATTTGTCCGCTCGGTTTGCTTTCTTGCTCATCGAACGTTACAATTTCACTTTTACAAGCCCGTATACCTCACTTACTCTATCTTTAGGTATTAACTCCACAGTTGGAGTTGAAACGTCTCCAAACCGATATCAATTGGTGTGTGTTGTAGCTCGCTTTGTTATTAACAGTAATATAACATACTAGTAAGGTTCGGCATATGCCTTTTACCAGCCTACCTGTTGATAATAATGAATTATAATATTATATATTAATTCTAATAGGATATGTCCTTACAAAAAAGGATAAAATTAAACATTGATTGATAATGGAATTATTCAAATTCTGCTTAAAAACACACATATTTTCGATTTAAAAGATATTTCGATAAACAATGTGGTATGGTAATACATTTACACATATTTTGAAGAAAATTCATAGGCAATTAATTATTATAACAAACCAAATGTGTGGTAGAGATACGTTGGTGACATTTTTTGTGTTTTGGGAGTGTGGTGTTGAAGAACTGCACTCATTCCCGAATTACATCAATAGTCAAGAACCCACAATACCATTTACAATGGAGATCGAAAGTTTACATAAACTTGCTTACCTTGTATTTATAGATAGAACAACCTTCAAAATACGTACAAGCACTTTCTGAAACCCTGCGAATACTCTTAGATATATGAAGGAAGGATGGAGTTTTTAAAATAACCAAGATATTCAAGGTGGCTCGTTTGAGATGTAATACCCTTTATAGTTTACAGTAATCTGTTCGAGGTGTCATTCTTTTGTATGCAAGACAAATGTAAAATATATTGTTTCTGGGTGGGAACCTTCATCACTTGTGCTTCACACAACGAAATATTCTTTAGAATAATTATTTACGTATTTGATTCATATCGTTAAATATGTAGACGCGAGATGTAATGATTTTGAGGGTAACTAGCAAACAGATGTTCCGAATTGTCGATGTACTTTTGTAGGTTGTGGTAAGTACAATAAATTAAGGTCTAAAGGAGTTGTTTTCGAGTCTAAGGAATTGCAAAAATTTTACACTCACTATAAACGTGTTTATTTGATCCAAAATAAACTCACAATATTTATTTACAAAACCCGATAACTAATACCGAAACACATTTGCTACATGATAACATCCACTAAACTTCTTCCTACCCATGAGGCGATCGAGTTTATATCGGTATCGTCGCCAGTTCGAGAATTAGTTCTCACTTCTAGTATGCCAGCTTGTATGATATCTAATTCCGGAATGAAATCGAAAGTATTCTTGCCATCAATCGAATTGTTCTGGACTCCGTTTCTTGTGGCTCTTGTGTATTTGAATGGTTTTTGTCGTATTCGTAATTTCCGTTTTTGTTTAGGATGATTAACTTATGGAAAATTTCTTAATTTCTGGCAGCTTAAAATTAATGCTATAATAATATCAAATAAAAGTTGGTGTAGATAATAATTTATTAAAAAATTTCCCTCCAATTTTTTAGCTGCTACTCCATTATTGATACAATTGATCCATTGTTGAATATTTGACGAAAGTTCGTACAAGCAAACGTAAGAATAAATATACACTGTTTGAAAACTTAAGAGATGATGAATATTCATGACAGAACTCACAAACATTTCAATATAGGAACAAAAAAAGTAAAGAATTCTATATAACTGTTATCGGTTGACGCCACGAATTACGCACAAATATTTTCCAACGATACCCTATTAACTGAATTAATATAGCGACACATGGAGAAAATATGCTTTTATATGAAATGAAGCCTTATATCCGAATTGTATTTCTCGCACTGGGTCCATAACAACTTCTATTATACGACGCTAACTTTTCGGAAAGTCGACACATGTGTTCCCACCAAATTGTCAGCGTGTCAGCTCGGCTTTCCCTAATATTCATCTATCAACTTTAGATTACTGGAATGTAATTCAACTTCGGCAACTACTAATGAATTAAATTTTTATTTGTAGTTGCAAAAGCTCAAATTCATTTTTGATTATTTCCGAACTGGAATTTTATATGCAATTCGCTCGTTTGTATCGGGAGGGTTTCTAACTTTAAATTGCACAGTTACTCCATTTCTAGAAAAGGAATAAGAGCGAAAAATATTCGCTCACAGATTGCTTCAAATATATTGGCTGCCGATCAATATATTAGACGATTTTAATACACTGCCTGACTAGGACATATTTCATACAAGGAAAGAACGATTTATAAAAGAATATTTGAATGTGATTGGCATTTATTTAGAGATACACCGGTCAATAGAAGATTTTAAGTGAAATAAAATTCAACAGCAAACCGCATAAGTCATCACGTAAATAATAGTTTATAAGTCATAACTAACAATTTTAACAGCAATCTCGTATAAGTAAATTATTTGAGCATTAAAAACCCCAAAAATATGGGGTATTTTCATTTTTTGCTTCTAGTGTAATAAGTAATAATCTGTTTGTAATGGGGTCCATAGAAAAATTGTAGAGAATCTTCAAAATGAGTGTTGATTGCAGCATTTTTCATAAAGAAAACCTGGACAAACCGATTTAAAGTTAGTGATTTCAAAAAATTCATAACTTGGTTGTAATAACACCTGGAAACTTAATCTGCCGCCTAATGATAGCTTATAACTTTGAGATTAATAACGCTGAAGATCGATATTGTACTCTAAGTAAATCTTTCGGAATTGCAATTTAAGTAATTTGTAGAAATATTTTGCGGAACGGATCGTATTACCACCATAGTTCGATAGCCATATGCAAAATATATTTTGAAAGCTCATAAAATGCACTTCAGTTCGTATATCTTGGATTTTTGTTACGGTGCCGTAAAATACATTAATATTGCTTGTGAAATTTGACTTAAAAAACGAATCCTTACTTCTCCTTCGATGTCTTCAGAGTGGGGGATCCAGTCAGTGGCAAAAAGTAATTTAATTAATAACAGTAAACCGTATACAGGTAACCACGAACTTAATAAACCAATGGAAAAATAGACCACTATGGGCAGTTAATAGTAATGTAAATAAAAACGTACCATAATGTTCATCTCGGGCCCCCGCTTCAAAGGAGTTTTTCCTCGTCATCCTGAAAATGGACAAAATGTATCGTATTAAGTTCAATTCCTGAACTACATCACGTTTCTAGGCAGGCGCCAGTGGAAGTGATAACCGAGGATAGCTACAGGGTTTGAAAATGGTAATTTTTTTGGTCATGCTGTTCATCGAGTAAACGTTCCAAAATTGGCTGCATACAAGATTGTGATATATTTAATAAATTTAAGCAGAGCGTTACCATCAAGGTAGCGCACAGGGGTAAACTTGTCAAAAATAGGGATGAACTTCGCCATTAAGTAAAAACAACGCTATTTGCACCATTTTTTTGCTTACACAAAAGAAATTATAATCCAAAAAGACGTACAGCTAAATGACATGAATAGATTTTTCATGACGTCATTAATGTGGTCTGTATGACGTCATACACAATTTTTTTCAATGCGTAGCCACATTTTTATTAAGGATTCGGAAAGAGCGGAAAATTTCATGTCCGAATATGACTTTGACCATGACCTTAAACTTGATCTTCCGGGTGATTCCAAGATCAAAGTTTTTTTGAAAAATCAACTAATTATAGCTTAATTAGGTGTATGGGGGTTTTCGACATCGCTCATTTCGAATTTGATATCAGTTTTTTAAAATTCACAATCCAAGATGGCGGATCAATTTTTTGGAAAAAAAGTCAAACAATTGTTGCACAACCAATTAACGGTAATCGATGTTTTTAATCCTGATCCGAAAGATTACTGATTCAAAGAGGGTATTCCAAATTAAAAACAAATTTGACGTTGAACTTGGCCACTACTTGTTTTGGAAATTTTCAAAAATTATTTCATATTCGAAATCATCGACGTCGAAAAGCCCCGTATACTAAATTGGGAGTAGGTTGGTTCATTTTTTTTCAAATTACCAATTTTCAAAATCTGATTACGAATCTGAGATCAGATTTTCGCAATCCAAGAGGGCTGAACGAGTTTTTCAAACAAAAACTGATTTCAGATTCGAAATCCGCGACGTAGAAAACCCCCGGTGCACCTAATTTGGCTATAATAGGTTGATTTTTCAAACAAACTGTGATCTTGATATGACCTTGAAGGTCAAGTTCAAGGTCATGGTCAAAATCATATTCGACCTGAAATTTTCCGCTCTTTCCAAGTCAGTAATGAAAAATGTGGCTTTGCATTTAAAAAAAAAATTATGACGTCATACAGATCACATTAATGACGTCATGAAAAATATATTTATGTCATTTAGCTGTACGTCCTTTTGGATTAAAATGGTTTTTACTTAATGACGAAGTCACCCTATTTTTGACAAGTTTACTCCTGTCCGCCAGCTTGATGGTAACGCTCTAAGGCAGACACCTCTCGGGAATTTGCTTAAATGCATCACAATCTTGTATGGAGCCAATTTTGGAATGTTTACTCGATGATAAGCATGACCAAAAAACTTACCATTTTCACACCTTGTAACTATCCTCCGTTGTCGCTTCCACTGGCGCCTGCCTAGCAACGTGATGTAGTTCAGGAATTGAACTTAATACGATACATTGTGCCCATTTTCTCGATGACGAGCAAAAACCGGCTCTATCTCTTAGACTATAATTCTAGAACCGTCCATGTGCCTTGACAGCATTGCCAGTACACCGCTGTCTGGCTGTTGCATATTCGCACATTTAATGCAATATTTACCATTATTTTAAATCAATTTCTTGGTATTATAGCGAACATCCGAAATAGTCAAATTGAAGTGGAATTTATAAACTTTCAAAATATATTTAGTATATCATGGGATGTGCAAAATTGCTCTCTAAATTATTTAAATTTCAATCCTTCAAAAACTACTTATTGAATAGTATACATCGTGAGCCCATATAAACATAACATCATGAACTATCGTTTTGACGATTAATAATATTCCAGTATTAGTTACCAGAAAGTTATAAATTATCTGTAAAAAATGATCCAATCAGGACGTATAAACTATAAACGCTCTTTAAGAGGGATTTCTGATTCTCTACAACTCTTCTGTAGACGGCATTACGTTTCATTATATAAGCAAAAACCAAAAGAAGTTTTGCGGGTTTTTATTAATTAAATAGTTTACGTTTACGAGTTTGCTGTTAAAATCTTTGCAATAATCATCTATAAACTGTTACTGACGTGATGCTATAAGCGAATTGCTGTTGAATTTTATGTCCGAAAATGAGTTCGATTTCGCTCTATAAACTGGTGTACATATTTTGTTATTCTATTTAAAAAATTAAAAGGATCCCAATAGTTATAGAATACCAAGTTTATTGTTATTGTTAGTTTTTATTGCCATTAAAAACAGGGTGTGATTCAAGACCCTGTAACCTTTGGGGAGTTTGAAATATAGAATTTCTAGTAATTGTGGGGATTATCACTATCGTTCAGAAAAAAAATACATTGTTTTCTAACTGTTATTTCTGGCATACGCCTGATTATTTTTATGTTTTCTTGGGAATCACACCACAATTGAAATAAAAAGCTGTATATTGAACGAAAAAACCAAACGTTTCAAAGTAGATTCTAACTTCGTTGTCAATGGCTTTATATTTATACATATTTTTCGTTTAATATACAGCGTTTTATTTCAATTGTGGTGTTATTCCCAAGAAAATATAAAAATAACCAAAATACATTTTACCATAAAAATTGGGAGCCTTTCATGGCTCTCACAGTTATACAGGGTAATTCAGATTCGATCCTCAAAATTGCGATCTTGGAAACTACAGGAGACACGAAGATCAAATAGGGGTGAAACTGTGCAATTTAATGCTTCAAGAAATGCCGTTTTTTCTATTCAAAATTCCGAATACTATTGAAAAAAAAATTTGACATTTTTAAAATTTTTTTGTAGCGTTATTTAAGGAAAAACGCAAAACCAAAAACACATTTTCGTTGCCACTTTTTTTCAGCTAAACGATGACCTTTGCAGAGTTGCCACTCGACGTTTTGCTTGTCGGCTACAATCATCAACTTTTTTTCTTATCGACGCCACCTTAGATTTTTCAACGGAAAATAGTGCATTTCATTCTGATTTAATTGCTAAACAACTTGTTACACTTTACTTTTAAAAGCATAAATATTTAAATAAAAGAAATATCACGTGAGTTGTCCTCGCCCCAAACTAACTACTTGTCAAACAAAATTCAAGCCAACTATTTTCAAACAATGTGAAAGAAAAACGAGATTTGTTAAGAATTTATTACAAATTTAAAAGAAACACTAAGAAAACAACCCAATTAATTTTGAGTTGTATCCGTAAAGGCTACATCAGCATAGAATATTATTTCAAAATAGAAAATGAAAATTCATTAGTATTCAGTTTGTTCTAATTTTTTAAAGTTGCACACATGTGCCTTAAGTTTGGAACATTTTTGTTAAGTTCATTTTATATACATAATTATGAGAAAAACAATTTATTTTAACTTTTTAACTCTGCTCGGAATTTCATTATTTGTTTTTTCAGTTTTCTTGGGAAGTTATACCACACTGAAAAAAAATGCTGTATATTCAAAAAAGCTGACTTCGTTCTCCATGACATTCAGATCTCAATAAAATATAAATTTAAAATTTGAAGCTAACAGTTTAACAATTTTACGTGACATAACTTAGGAAGTTTGATGTTTTTTGGATATACAGGGTAGCACAAAAAATTCCAAAGCTCCTACATAATAGTAAAGCTGGTCTCAAGTTGGAAGAATTTGGAAGAGTTGTCTTCAAAATTTATTCGTGGCGCTCTTACCTGTGACTTAATTGTAAGATAGTGTCTTTGCCAAGGATACTATCAGAGAATTCTGGAGATTCAGTGATCCCATTAATGTCATAAGGGAATACCTAGAAAAAAATATATAAGGACGGCAAGCACATACGTTTCAAATCTACGTTAGTAGAATAATAATAAGGACACAACACAAAACTAAAATAAAAAGAGTCTGCTTTAATTCTGTTAAATGAGGACGATTTCATTATGGATATACAGCCTACAACATTTTTAAAAAATCGTTGTATCTTTATTTTATTTAACACATTTAATGTTTAGGTTAACAAAATTACCATAACTCAGGATAAGTCTAAATTGCAATTCAATTTCGTATCATCAGTTTCCCAATGATTCGTTTTATTGGTTCCCCAATAGACGGTTGAACAATTTTCTTCCAAACTACACGTTTTACACAAACCGATTCTCGACCGATGAAAGTATGCAAATAGATGTAAAATTTCCTGCAGGGCATCCGAATCAATCTCTAAATTACCTTATGTTTGAGTTCAGTTTGACAGAACAACTAATTTCTGTGCGCCACGTTCAAGCAGGCGCTCTCTGGGGCAAACAACATTTCCGTTATGTTCTCTTGCTTTTGATCTTTGGCTCAGTGAATACGTACACCGTAGAGCGCTAGATGTATATTAATTAACCCAGTAATTTACTAAAAGCCTCGAATTACGCGATATATTATCGCTCTGATAATGCTGTTACACGCTCATGCATACCTCTTTACATATATATGTACGTGTAGGTCTATATGTACGTATATATGTATTCATAAATGCTTTCGCAAACTCGCTCACGCGTTCTAACTATGAGCCTCAATACCAGATCGGATGACACGTTTGCAAAGAGGTCCAACAGAGAAAGCCAACAGTTCATTAGGCATATCATTGAAATCAAATGAACTAAATTTTGTATATCTACACCGCAATGCGAAATGATAAATTGAGAGTTATTAATTTGATTTAAGACCAGTCAATAATATATGGAAAAATTTGGATAACTACGACTTGGATTACCATTCTAATGGTTCCTTGCTACTTACGACGATTCTCAGAATCGAGATCAGTTATTTATTTTAAATTTACATTAGACGTGTGCAGTGCAGATCTTTAGTGATAGGGTTCACTCTTTCATGTTTGTTCGCCAGGATTCGACGGCGTTGTTGTTTTGACTCAGAAGTTGTTGTATAGCCCTTACAGGAGGATTTATGTATATGAAGAGCAGGATTGCTAGAAATCTTTTTAAGCACTCTTATAAGTATGCTATGTATCTCAGGTGTTTGGATGCTACTAAGACCTGGTAATTAACAAAGGGGAGTGGTTTAGCACCATACATTATTTGCATCAACTGGTCTACTATCACGTCTCCTTTAGCCACGTGAGTGCTGTTCATCCAAACCGACGAGTAGTAAAGTTACTGAAGTAGTATGACGTGTCTTTTCATCATAATAAGTCATTCTAGCTGTTGTGTTGACAATTGTAAAATTACCACATATAATACAGATTGTTTAATCTACGGGTTTTCTTGTTCAATATACCGGGTGTTTTATAGAAGGTTCGCCAAATTTGGAGGACAGATAGGTGGGCTTATGTGCTATATTATGTAGCCCATATAACATCTAGATATCTTACGGTTTTTTTTTAATTTATTTTTTTTCTTAATTCTCAGATTTTTACATTTGAACTGTTGTAGCTTTTTTAAATAAATAAAGCATACGTCAAGTTGCAATAATTTTTCTGACTAATACAGTGGTAGTCTTTAGTCGCATCTCATCCCATATTATTTCAAAAGTAACCTTTATTCTTTCTCTTAACTACTTTTTGGTTTCTATTTCGCTCTCATAAACGAGTTGCTTGGCCCGTCCACATACAAAAAAATCAAAAGAAGTCAGATCTGGCGACCTTGGAGGCCATAGTATAGGGCCAGTTATCTCAATTCACGCGTTTCAGAATGAAATGTCCAGTAGCTTTCTGACGGTTCGTCTATAACGTTCTGGACATCCATCTTTTTTGAATTGTTTGACCAATTTTATTGGTATGTCTTACAATGGGATTTCAGCTAATGAGATCGAACATCCCGCATTGTTTGGAACGCAACATGAATTATTTCCCTTAGCTGCTCTTTGGTGTCTATTTCTATCTCGTAAATGACAAATTTTTAATGAACGATTTATTCATCTTATTAGATGAAATCTCATTGGAAGACAGACCAATAATATTCAAAAAAGTTGTGTATCCAGCACATTATAGGCAAACTGTCAAAGAGCTCCTGGAGATTACATTCCCAAACGCTTGAATTGAGAGGGCTGGCCCTATACTATAGCCTCCAAGGTCGCCGGACCTGACTCCCTTTGATTTTTTTGTATGTGGACGGGCCAAGCAACTTGTTTATGATAGAGAAATAGAAACCAAAGAGCAGTTAAGAGGAAGAATAAATGTTGCACTGTAGGAGTCAGAAAAACGTGTCGCGATTGCATTCTTAGCGGTAGAAGTCGTTTTGGACAAAATTTATAAGAAATTATTGCAACTTGATGTATGCTTTATTTTTTGTAGTTTTAACCTTGTAACTTACAATCCCAAATTTTATTATGATACTGATTACTTTCCAATACGTTTGATATATCGTTGGAAATGGGTCGAAGTCGAGAAGTTTTTGTAAGCATTCGAAGTTCTCGATGTGCTTCTAATTTTTTTTAATAGGATAAAGTGTTTAACTTAATCACTTTTTTATGGAACCTCGCCATTTCTGAAATCATAATCTTTTTAAACAATTATTTGTGCAAATATCAAATGCAGATGAGCAAACAAACATAATAGATTATATTTAAGTTTATTTGGTGAAGATGCAGAGAAAAACAGTTCAAATGTGAAAATCTGAAAATTAAGAAAAAACAAAATGTTATATATTATATACATAATATAACACATGAGCCGACCTATCTGCCTTCTAAGTTTGGCTAACGTTCTACAAAACACCCTGGATATAAATTATTGCAGGGAGATACTTGGTTTACTGCTTAATAGTTAAGAAAAAAGTAAATCTAACCAATATTGCATTACTTGATTGTACTAACAGAAGAGTAAAGCCTGAAAAATTTGTTTAATGGTTTATAATCATTTAAAATTACAATAATTGAAACCTGTATGTTGTTTACAAGGGTTATGAGAATTCTAAAAAAATATTTTTTTAATTATTTCATTTTCATGAACTTATCAAAAAGGAGTTTATTAAGGGAAAAATACTGATAAGTTAAGTAATTGAAAATCAAGATGTAGTATATAAGAGCAATTTGTGAAAACTGACCGCAACACTAGTTGTCTTCTCGCAGCATTAACTGTGAGAAAGTATGTCTACCGATTTGTTAACTAGTTTTCCTGTATAATTTGTTAGGATGTATTTTGAAGTGACGTTTCGATTCCTTATCAAAGTTTTTTGATGTGATTTATGCAATATTCGTAGACTTGACTTTTCTGGCAATGTTAATTGATTGATTAATTGACTTTGAAATTTCCTTTTTGATGTTCATTTGTCAGGAGCTGTTGCCACGATACCGGTTTCTCTACAGAGGGTGTACACCAGTTTCTCCATTATTTATCAACTTTCTTTGATCTTCTGTTTTTATGCGTTCTTCTTTAAGTAATATTTTTGTCTTATTCCAGTCCATTTTGTGTATACCATTATCCGTTAGTACATGGTTTACTAACCTTGATCTGTCTATAAGTCTTCTTGAGACGTTGTATACTCTTTTGTTCTAATTTGGAGAGGTTTTGATGTATAACAGGTATATGTTTTTCCGCGGGCCAAGGTACACTCTAAACACAATTTTTGGAACTTTGAGTAGCTTTTTTGGGTTTTGATCTTAGTGTATTATTTATTTAATAAATCGTTTTTACTTAGAATGTGTCTCCAATACATTTGTTTTTTTTCGGATAGAAACATGAGGAATAACGATTATAATTTGTTGAGTTTTTATCAGTTTGTGTGTTGTATCTTAAATTAGAAGTACTTTCTGTGTTTGTTTAGTTTGTTGGTTCCTTTGTTGATTGTCGAGTTGGTAATTTGTTTTGTTTATGAAATGGTTTGGGTATTCGTACTCATTCAGGCCCAGTTGATAATATAGATTTTAAATATAGTACACAACTTAAAATTCTAATTATTAGGTTCAATAATACATACTTTCTTGTCCCAACAAATATAGAGTTCCTAGTTGAAATCATTTTTGTAAAACCCTGTACACTCCTCATTTTTAAAACTACGCTGAAAATGGCCTATTCAGCCTGGCGTAAGTAGTATAGTACAATTCAATAAAATATGGATTATTGTACAGTAATAAAATAAATATCAGAAGTCTTCATGTAAATTGGCAAGGGTAGAGTGTATGTAAAATAAAATACTGACCATAATTATTTAAATACTTTGATTTTCAATAAATTAGTATCAAGTAAACACTGGATATCCACATTTTTATCGAGTTTATAGTACTAGCTATGTATATGAATTCTATGAACTATTCACATTGCTCTATAGTATCGGAATTCATCTACCATAGTTAATTCTGACTTATATTATATGGGAATAGCATATCTAAAATGTTGCGTAACAAAACGAACACGAAACGACTCTGTTGTCGCGTTACAAAGAAAATCTAATCAAGAGTTTACGACCAGTATAAATATGATTCCATACATTTCATAAACCGTTGATAAGTCCTGTTTAGAATTAAATCACCGAAGCATTCCAGTCACATATATAACGTCGTAAAAACGACGTCATAAAAATAAGATGAGAACCTTTTATCTCTTTTATATCCTGAAATATCGTAACTCCCTCTTCGCCAATAAACTCCGTCCTTCGTTCTCGGAAGCGGAAACAAAACTAGATAAAAATCTGGCAAATTTAAACTCTAGAAAAGTATTTGTCAGCTAGAAAATGGATTTTTCAATGTCAGGCTAAGCAGGTCAACTTCAACATTGGAACTCCGGGATGCTCCTTCTGACCTTCTTAAAAATGATCCTCTTTAAACATGTCGCTAGCGAAACACTTCAGACACTAACAATCCGAAAGTTTTCATGTGGCCAATTAAAAGAAACGACATAATGGCATGTGTGCTTCGTACGAGATTGTATAAATAACTTGTTGAAACTATTATGAGAAATAGTTGTTGCCCAATGGTCCAAAATTGTTGAAATTTCATAATTTTTTTTAAGTTTAAACATTACTGAGTTTCTCTCTTTGATGTTTCATTCTTTTGTACTTAAGACAATATATTAGTGTCAGTCAAAAGTCCTCCCCCCTCGAATTTTTGAACAGTTTTACTTAATTATTATTATGTGTTCTTGGAAAATAACACCACATTCGTAACAAAAATCTGTATATCTATATATAAATAGGCAAATACAAAACGGTTAGGTACCATTTTCTCCCCTGTCCCTCAACCGATTTATTTATTTGATTTTTGTTTTGTTTAGTGGCTATTGACGACCTTCAGTGCAGAATGCTAAAATATTTTTATAATATTGATTCATTCATTAAATAAAGTAAAATAAAAAATTCATAATTTACGTCCACGGTGCCGCCAGATTGTATCGAGAGAAAATCGTAAGAAGGTTTTACTCGAATGAGAAAAACAAACTAAATTAAACAAAAAACTAACAAATTTTGTTTGGTTCTGAAAGTTATTCTACATTCTCATGCTATTGAGAACTCGCCCACAAAAATTTATATTATATGATAATGACAATTTATTGGGCACTCGCAAGTTTTTCTAAATATAGTTTGTCAACTAAAATCAGAAATTTGTATTGCGTGGCAACTGAACAATATTTTTCCGATAATATTTTATTATTTTAACATTATACTATTAATTTATATTGTTTCTATTTTAAAGGCTAATAGTTTCATACAATTCAACTAAGATTACAAAGCCTATGATATAAATTCAAATAGTGAAATTGAAGATAAATAGTTAGATCTGACATCATGGCAATGGTTCTAATTTCTCGACCAGTTCACGGCCAACCACATTTTAGCAGATTGAATTTCAATTTGACATTTCTTAACAATGCAATCAGAAAATTATCAATGCATAATTTTCAAAATTTAAATTTCAATGTACTTACAAAAATTGTCAACATATAAAGGTATTATTTAACATAAATTAACAGGTGGTGCATTGTATTTCTTAAATGTTTTGATATAATCCCCCGATGAAAACTTTTACGTGAGTAAACTAACTATTGAGATATTATAAAGCTAATTGATACATTTGATTTCAGATCCACTCCAGTTGAATATGTTTTTTCATTATTTTATGCCATGTGCAAAATAAAATTGAATAAGTATTAGTAATATATATATATATATATATATATATATATATATATATATATATATATATTCGATATCAGGTAGGTAATTTTTAAATTAATTTTAACATGTGTAAAATATTAGCAGTCAGTCAGAAATTGTTAAATGTTCTTTTAACCAGATGTGGTATGCTGCAAATATATTTTTACTTATTTATCTAACATAATACATATATTGTTTTGTTTATTTACATATATCTTATTATATGTAATTCTCGCACTATGACTGTCGAAATTTCATTTCGGGGTTTTGACGTCTACAAATTGATTGCTCGGGAAAAATCGAATTACCGAGAAAGAACGAAATTGTGACAATAATTATGACAGCTAAGTTTTGAAATTAGAAAAGTTTCAATACAGGATGATTTGATAACATACTTGAAAAAAATTTCCAATACAAATTGATGTGTAGAATCATAAGAATTTTATCGCTATTTAATATTTTTTTAAGTAAAAATTGCTGCTTAGGCGATTTTTGGATGGGTAAAAGGTGTTCTCATGTTCTAAATTACTGAGATATATGGCGTTGTATATTATAATTACACAGGGCGATTCCTGATATGTTAGAAATCATTTTTTTCGTGGGTGGCACACAAGCAGTTGCATATATAGGGTTTTTAAAATATAGAGTAGAGTGCAATTATAACTAATAAAATAATTATATATTAGAATAGAATTAAATGATACAGGGTGGTGCAAAAAATATACAGAGATGCATATACAGGGTGGCGGAAATGGAAATGCAACATTTCGTAACCCATAAGCAGTAGTATATATAGAGTAGATGAAATATAGGAATTATAGATATACAGGAAATGAAATGATTTATAGCGTAGCCATATTATGTTATTGACCACGACCGGCTAACCATCATGTCGATGTATTTGGTCATTGGTTTTGTATTTTAGGTTTGTTAGATGGGTTTTTTCATTGTTTATATATGTTTGAAAATGATGCGCTAGGCATCGAAACTAGTCACATGTTTTTGTGAATAAATGTGTTAGTGATAGTAAACAAAGTAATTAGTTTCATTTCATCATCATGATTGACTATCACAAAGTAACGGTTTCCACAATCGATTTTTTGTATGCAAAATATCTATTGAGAAGTATTCTCACCACCACACTTCCTAGTCTACGATGAGTAGAATAGAACAAGAAATGCATTAATTTGGAACTGTAAAAGATCTCAAATCTGCCAGATCACAATTGAATACCGGAAAGCAATTGGAAGTACTGTTAAATGTTAAGCAAAACCCACTGGAACCAAGAAGTGAAGCAGTAGCTAGTGATGATAAGATAATTAAAATATGTGTAAAAATTTTGAAAAAAGGGTTCTTGTTGGAACACGGTTGATGTAGTCTGTTTAATCTTGACGTTTACTGTATTCTGCTCTGCTCTTAATGGAATGAAATTAATGTTTCCCACTATGAGTTTTTACTTCGCTATTCTCTAATTAGAAAACCCCGAACTCTCTACATGACATCAAAGAGACTTTAATACTTGCAAACAAATTGCCAGCATAGACAGTCACAGGAATGGATCGAAATGGCAAAGTATTTGTAGTGAATTGGGTTAAGTGGACTGTAGTTTTGAGTTGGTTCTATTTTGATAAAAAACTCAATTGCCCTTCATAAGAAAACTCTTACTTTGTCTACGAGTTAGATTTAGTAAAAGCCTGGGAAATCTGCCATCCATGTATTTGTCTGCATTCGGCCCGGGTAGCTGGCCTTAACCCTGGGTTTTTAGGCACAACTAAAGTTTATAATGTTGGGCAATGCGCACTCACGAGGGGGTTTACAATAAATGAGTAATAGCTACACACGGACTTTGGGGTTGCACTAGCGAGCACATAGGGTAACGTTTTCTCCTTGAGAGTTTTAGGGAGATCCGTACTGTACGAAAGACGAACAGCGAGAGTCCCTCTTGTTACTGCGATTGCGCTTAAGGCACCCAGTTTTTTCCAGGCAATTGAGAATACATATATAAATGTTAAGGCTGTCTCTTTTAAACCCAAAAAAGACAGAGTGTTCTGAACAGTATTGAAATGAAAAAAAATCGGGGAGTTAAATAAACAAGTAACTTACCAAATACGTGGAAGTACTCCCGGGAAAAATCCCACAAAAAAGTTCCTAATAATAAATATATGCACGTGAGCGATCATTTAAAACAATCATAGGATCCATATAAGTTTCAGAATTTTAATTTAAAAAATGTCAAGTGCGTGTTTGATGAATCCTCAGGTTAACTGCTATTTTCAGAGCACAAACCAAGAAAAATATGGAGAAGTATTCATCTAGGAGTACATTCATTCACTATTTTGATTCATGTTTGAATCTTGCAGACGTTTCGCCAAGGTCTCATTTGGCATTATCAATGCGTTGTCACGTAATTGACAGGTATTACCTGACAACGCATTAATAATGCCAAGTGAGATTTTAAAATATTATAACTTAAAATATACAGGGTATTCCATCTCAAACGAGCCACCTTGAACATCTTGGTTATTTTCAAAACTATTGCAATAAGAAAAAACAGGTCAATTTTTGTTTCCAGGGGGAATTTTTTGAGGTGAATTAGCGCTTGCGCGCATTCCACAAAAATGCAATGATCTTGAGATTTGAGATAGGGAAAATAGATGTTGTCGGATATCATTTGAAAGCCCTTTTTTCGGGCTGTACCGTCATAATAATTTTTTTTGTTGCAATTCCTGTTCAGGTAACAGAAAACCTAACGGAGCTAGTAGTAAAACCCGATTATTAAATTAAAAGTTTTTACTACATGGAAAAGTATAAAAAAGAGTTCTGGTATAGTACGCTCTTAAACTATCCTGTTTCACTGCCGCACCCTGTAATAACACACAATACAAGAAAAACATTAAATGTAAACATTCATTTATTTTACATTATTTTTTGCTGATATTTACAGCAAGTTTGTTTATCTGTTCTGACCTTTATTCAATCATTTGAAGCATTGTACATTTATCTGTCAAGTTATTACTTTGTCGATTTGTTGCAAATGTTAAATATAATTATGGTATACACATTGCAAGAAGGTGTTGAGCTGGTAAGTCTTTATTACCAAAATCAAAATTGTGCTCGACCTGCTGCAAGGGTTTTTACCAAAACCATTCCGAACGTAACGTTCGTCATAAATACGTAATGGAGTTGATTTTAAAATTTGTTGAGACAGGTTCAGTAATGAATAAATAAAGAGGTCCCATTGGAAGTGTAAATGATGAAGGCGTAGCCGTGGCTACATTGGATCCTGTCCAACTTATACCAAACACGCAGTCTGTCCAGCAGATCTCTGCAACTTCCGGTATTAGCAAAACTAACGTATTTAGAATTTTACAAATTCCACCCGTACAAAATTAAATTACTTTTTGACTTGAATGATGATCGTTGGGATCGAAGGCAAGAGTTTTGCGAAATTATTATAACCCAGCTATTGATCGAAAACCCGAATTTCTTGTACAATGTTTGCTTCTCGGAGGAGTGCACTATTTCACTTCATGGGGAGGTTAACCAACATAACTGTAGATTTTGGAGCGATACAAATCCTCATTTATTTCGAGAAGCTCATAGTCAACATTCGGTAAAATTAAATGTTTAGCAGGGATTTTGGGAAATCATCGAATTGAACCCCTGTTTATTCCTGGTAATTTAAATTGTGAAATTTATCACAATATATTGGAAATTGAAATTAATGCATTCATAATAGAGAAATTAGAAAATGATCCTCGACTACATGAAGAGCAATTGCATTTTCAACAAGATGGAGCTCCTCCTCACTACGCCCCACCTGTTCGTCAATACCTCGATTTGGAATACCCTGGTCGCTGGATTGGAAGAAGAGGTCCTATAGAATATGGCCTGCCCGATCACTTGATCGGAACCCTTTGAATTTTTTTGTGGGGACGTGTTATATCCAAAATTTTTATGACTCAGCCTGAGAATTATGTGTCCTCAGATAACACCGACTATGCTGAACCATGTCAAAGACGGCATTCAGTCGAGGTTGTACTATTTAATGGAAGTCAATGGAAGACAATTTGAACATTTGCTTTAGAGGCATTGCATTGTAATGTAAATTAGTTTTTTTATTGAATACTCTTTTATTATTACATGTACATAAATTGCAATAAAAAAATTATTATGACGATATAGTCCGTAAAAAGGCATTTCAAATGATATACGACTTATTTTCCCTATCTCAAATCTCAAGATTATTGGATTGGCCCGTTTATGTTGAATGCGCGCAAGCGTTAATTCACCTCAAAGAATTTCCCCCTCGAAACAAAAATCGACCTGTTTTTTTCTTATTGCACTAGTTTTGAAAATAACCAAGATATTCAAGGTGACTCGTTTGAGATGGAATACCCTGTATATGAAATTATAAAAGTAGTTATTATTTGTAAATTTCGGATATACTGTTTCAGATTAAAAAATTTTTAAATTTTTAAGTTTTATTTGCGACATGTTCAAAGTGGACAACATCGATAATTTAAATATTTCCTCTCAGAAATATCCTTTCTGCTCCAAAATTTTATATAATTTTGCTTCTCTTGAATATAAATATAATAGCAGTCCATTATATATAACAGTATCCAGACAGAAACTAGAGAATCAAGCCCTCATAAACTCACAAATTGCAGGCAGATGAAACCAGTTCCATAGACTTGGAAAGAAAGAGCTGCAAACAATATAAATATTGTTATTTTATGCTCCGACAGTTTCTATTCAGTTAGTACTTAATTAAAATATAAGCATATGTTGCTACATACGAGCCACTCATCTCGAAGAGCTTTCGAAACAAAATTAAAATTCTAATTGCGATATTTCAGTTATGTGAAAGTATATACATGTACCTGTACCGAGTTGCTGTAACTGAGACTTCCTTAAAAGAAGCTTTCAACAAAATAGAAAAGTGAAGAGAGCTGGAGTTCTAAAAGGAAAACTTAGAGTAGCTGAAAATTGTGTAATATGAAAGGAAAGTCCGCCCAAATAAATGTAATACACGAAGTTACCGAGACACAACTATCTGCACTGAGAACGTTAAGAGAATGGTTTTTACGATTATTGAATCAGAGAGACTTTAACTGAATTTTTATTGCATTTGTGGAAACAGTGTATATCGGTCATTTGAACAGAGAATTGCGTTGGAAATAAGAATTACGAAATGTGTCGCGTTATTAAAACAAATTAAAAAAATATATAATTAATTAAATTTAAAAAATAATTTGGTCAAGTGCGAGTTGGACTCGAATACTTAGGGTTCCGTACCACCTTCAAGATTCTAATATTCTAGTTTCAGACAAGCAGGGAATTAAATTTATAAAAAATATACACTTTGATTTTCCACATAGACTTTTTATTTTATCTGCTTTAGGATTCGCTTGATTTTTATCAGAATACATATGTATTTAATTGTCTAATTTGGCCCCCAAAAAGTAACATCAGAGTTTTATTTTACTAATAATCTTTCAGAGAAGCCTTTTATAATCTACTGTCTGAGTTTTGAGGCTCTGTAGATTGGAAGATAAAGGGCAAAATAGGTCAAAGTTTAAATTATAAATTATTAAATCTGTTATTCAAATTATTTAAAAATATAAATAAAATATATTTTTCAAATTTTAAATAGTGTAGTTTCAAAAGTGGGAATTAACTCGATGTTTAATATTTTTAATATCTTTTAAACAAATGATTTAAAAATATGATATATTTGTAATTCACATAATGAGCCTTTTATCTGATATATTACATGATGCGTTTGAAAATTGAATCTTTATTTTCCATTTAATTGTATAACTTGTCCCTAAAATTACTATGGGGGTTTTCTAACAATTTATTTTCCGTTTAATTCTATTATTTGGGGGCCAAATAATAGAATTAGGGATTTATTTCATATTTTTCTTATAAACAAAAAATTGAGGTCTTATAGTTTGGGGAATAACGGGGAGAATGGGTAATTTTTTTAAAATATTTTTTTAATATATTTTAAAATATTCATTTTTAAAAAATTTAAAAAAATGTATTTGAATTCGTTATAATGAGCCCTGTGATTTGATATATTAGAAACAATTTTAATTTTTTATTTTCCATTTAATTCTATAATTTGCCCCCCAAAATGAATATTAGAGGTTTCTCCTTATTTTTCCAGGAAGTTCAGGTGAGGGGCTATACTTCTATTTTTTTCAAATTTTTCCAGATTATGGTTTCGGAGATAAGGGGGGGATGGGTAAATTTTTTTATATTTTTGTTAATATCTTTTAATTAATTTATTTTAAAAATATGAAAAAATATATATTTGTTTTCGTCGTAATGAGCCCTTTCATTTGATATATAACATGATGGGTTAGAAATAATTTTGATTTTATATTTTCCATTTAATTCTGTAATTTGCGCCTCAAAATTAAAATTTTTCCAGTAAACTTCAGGTCAGAACCTATACCTCTATTTTTTTTCAAAACTTTACGTTTTATTGTTTCTGAGATAAGGGGGGGGAATGGGTAAATTTTGGTATATTTTCTTTAATATATTTTTAAATAATTTTTTTTAAATATGAAAAAAATATATTTGGGTTCCTCAGAATGAGACCTTTCATTTGATATATTAAATGATGCGTTTGCAATTTTTTATTTTTAAATTTTTATTTAATTATATAATTTGCCCCCCAAAATTAATATTAATAGTTTCTCCTTATTTTTCCTGTAAAGTTCGGGCAACGTTCTATATTTCGTATTTTTTTCAAAATTTTAGGCTCAGTAGTTTCGGAGATCAGGGGGGAACGGTCGATTTTTTTAGTTTTTCCTCCCAGAAGTACCCCTAAAATCAATTTTTTTTCTTTTATGATATGTACTCCTGATCGGGTTACCAAACTATACATTGATACCAAATTTCTACCTCTTCCGTCCAGTAGTTTAGGAGAAAATTGCTGTGATGTGACAGAGGCAGAAATCTGGAGTGATATTATAAGAGTATCCGTATATTGTATATATCGAACCCTAATAATGTGCCGCATTCCCAATTTCGGCCAAATTTGAGGTAAGGGGGTCTGTATTTCCCCAAAATTTTACTCTGATTTAGTACCTTCAAAGAAAAAGAAAACGTCTCAGTTCAAATTTTACCCTTCTGGGGGCTCAAGAATTAAACCCTTTGAATGTCCTACAATAGACGAATTATTAATCACAAATAGCAATTTTCAATCAAACATGTTTTAGCACGTCGCATTTGAAAGGTTTTTTTGTACAGTTTAAAATAGTTCGTGGGGATTTTACAGTAGGTTTAAAATGGAGGGGAGACATAGTCCTCAGAATGCATATTTTCCCAAAAATGAAGATTTTTGGACAATCTAAACCAGTGGTGCTTTTTCTATTATTCTTAAGTAATCAAAAATGTAATTATTATCCTCTTTTTAAAATAAAAACCAAAAAAGTCGGTAATGCGTTTTCATTTCCACGAATTAATATACAAGATTCCAGGTATCAAAAGTGTAATATGCGATTTTCTAAATTTTGAATGAAACTGAGCTTATCGTACAGGGTGTAACATATTGCATATCAGTATAAATAAAAAGTATTTAATAATACCATATGTCATAAAATTTATAGTTTGCCAGAAAAAAATGTTCAAAACAAGCACTCACTTTGTATCTTTACCTATTTATTGGCGAACCTGCAACAAATTTATCCAATCAACAGTACAACTTTTAAAATCCTTCACCATTGTTATTATAAGAAGGGATATTTACTTAAAAGAAACAAAAATTCAACAGAATTAATGAAATAGAAATTATCGGCAAAATCGGAATAAATTTGCCTTTGTATACTGCGATAAAGGAATTATTGAGAAAAGTCATGGTTCCGCAAAAAAGTTGGGTGATATTTATTTGTGTTGAATGTAAAATTTTCACAGGTTGGCTAAGAGAGCTAGTTTTATTTCAATTATGGTGTCATTCCCAATAAGTGCATAAACATTAAGTAAATATGCCACAACTACCCTTAAGGAAACAACTATGAAATTTTGTTTATGTTTACGAAATATGAGTTTGGAAATGTTAAGCATAGAGTAAACAACAACTGAACCATTGGTGAGTTTATTATGAAATGGCAAATTGTTGTTTCTTGTAAAATTTCTTAGTTCTATGTTGATCGGGTATGATACGTTTTAGATGGTTTGTTTTTTTTTTCTATTTTCAGTCTAGATGTAGTAGTCATTATTATTAAAAGCTTACTGAGGAAGGCCAATGTTAGAAAATAACTCTATGTTGAAAATAATTCCCTTATAATGCTTCGGTAAATCAGGCATATCTTATTGCATTTGTTTTTTCATTGAATATTTTCTTTTGAATCGATTTTCTACGAATCTATTTAAAAGTATCAGTAATAGCGTCTAGTACTATCAAATATCTGCACTATATTATGCTGAGCTTTGTATATTAGTATTTAGACTGTTGATAGTTGTTGGTACAAAACTAATTTATAATTTAGTCTTATGAAAACATTATTTATGAATCACATTAGATTCATATTATACTTTCTTTATTGCCTATTTCCTTGATTGTTAAATTTTTAATTATAGAAACTTTTGTTATCATCAAAAGAAGTTATTTTTGTTATTCATGTTTCTATTAATTGGACATACCTAAGAAGTTAGTTAGAAATGGTGTTATTGTACGAAACACTGTATTGTAATTATTTGCATTTATGGCAAACCAAGGATAAGGCATAATTAATTGCAAAAGAGCATGGGAATATTGTAACAACTAGAAGTCACTGCCCGGTTATCCGATTTCGATCAAACTTGAAGAGTGGTTCTGTGGTTACTCTTCACCAAAATGGACTACGGAAGTTTATAATGGTACATGGTGGGAAACCATCTCTCGTGTACTTACTAAAAGAATATTGGGTAGGCTATATTTTTTTTAATTCAATATAGTTCTGTCTACCGCTTGCGAAGCCAGGGCGAGGCAACTAGTATTTTCATAAATGTCAAAGTGAGTTTTTTTCAGAAAATAACCCAAACATTTGTTTGAACCAGTAACAAGTTAAAATTATTTTAACAGCAAAACAATATAGTTAAAAAGTTTTTAGTAGGTAAGTAACACACTAAAAGTATAATAAAATTTACTAATAAGGTGTTTATAACGACACATGCATTAGACCTCTGACAAATTTGGTTCTTAAATGGGAAACACAAACCCTTTTTTACTCCATAGAAGTAATACTTAAGTTGAGTGAAATAAGCCACCTGTACAATTGTAGTAGTAACACGGATGAGAGAGCAAGTAAACCAAGTGGACTTATCTGTCTCTCGCTGACTATACGTCCCTTGACTGACGCATTCAAGCATTAATCAGAAGAGAACATTGACAAGTCACTGCATTAACTTTAACTCAGCGCCTGACATGTATATTAAGTAACTCTTTGATTTACTCATTTATCGTCATAACGGTAATACCTAAAAATAGAATGCGCAAGGTATGGACTTCTGTACAAGTGCAATTGTAGCGCTGAATGAGAGAAAATGGAATTGACTGAAGCAAACAAGTACCAATAAGAAGCGAGCTAAAACAGATTCAGTTACGTTTCGTCTCGGGTCCTGACGTAGTCTATATTTAGGTATTAGCTCTATGCCGTACGTCAAAAAATATACATTAATAATTCGCAAAATCACAAAAGGAAATACCTCATATAAATAGACTGTCTGCTGATGACAGAATTGGGTGTACCATTTTCTCGCTTCCGTCCCAAAGGAGTCTAGAGAGTGTATTATTGTTGACTACAGTGAGGAGAAATTTGCCACAGTACCCTGGGGCTAACATGTGAAAAATTATTTTTCTCTTTTACGAAAACAAAAGATATTTTGCTCCGATTTTGTAGCATCTACCGGGTTACCAAACGAGTTCTATGATAAATAAATAAATACTAGCTTTATTATTCAACAGTTGCCCATTTACAGAATAATTTACAGTTTAAATCATACCGAAAGGTATTGATTAGTGATTGAGAAACTAAGGTAATTCTAGAAAGAAAATAAAGAAAACAAAGAATAAAAGGATACAATAAAGTAAATATAAAAATTATAGAATAAGCACTGTCAAAATTGAAAAGTAAAATTAAGAATAAAAACTTGAAACTTATATACATGTTTGTAAATGTCCTACAAATTGTCCACTGCAGCCTTCCGAAGTTGACTGAGAATACACGAGAAAATATCACTTGCAGAGCATAGTACATTAAAATTAGAGCACGCTTTGGTATTGGTTGTATGTTTGTTCTAGCTCTGCTACATTTGAAGGTACTCACAGCTCTAGTAAAACGACTAGGTACATTAAAATTGAGCATACCTAAGATAGCAGAACAGTCGATCTGTCCATGAATAACTTTATACAATAACGCCAGTGACGCGAATGTTTCAGCTGTTTCATATACGTCCTCGTAAATAAATCATTAGTACTAAAATAATTAAATAAAGGAAAAAAAATATAAGTGTAGATGTAGCATGTGGCGAAAGTGTTAAGAGACGTGATCCTGTAAGGAAACAAAAGAATTTGCCTTTTGAATGGTTTATGATGAGTCACAAACATGCATTTTTCAGATGTATTTCTGTACTTTTACTATTTTTAGGGTTCCCTATATACTATATACGGATACCTTATAATATCACTCCGGATTTCTGCCTCTGTCACATCACAGCAATTTTCTCCTAAACTACTGGACGGAAAAGGTTGAAATTTGGTATCAATTTATAGTTTGGTGACCCGATCAGGAGTACATATCGTAAATGAAGAAATTTTTATTTTAGGGGTACTATTGGGGGAAAAACTAAAAAAATTGACCGTTCCCCACCTGATCTCCGAAACTACCGAGCCTAAAATTTTGAAAAAAATTGGAAATATAGACCGTTCCACGAACTTTACACGAAAAATAAGAAGAAACCATTAATATTAATTTTGGGGGGCAAATTATAGAATTAAATGAAAATTTAAAAATATTTTTTTTTCAAACGCATCATGTAATATATCAAATGAAAGGTCCCATTCTGAGGAACACAAATATATTTTTTTCAAAATAAAAAAATTAATTAAAAGGATGTTAACGAAAATATACCAAAATTTACCCATTCCCCCCCCCCTCTTATCTCCGAAACTATGAAACGTAAAGTTTTGAAAAAAATTAGAGGTATAGGGTCTGATCTGAAGTTTACTGGAAAAATAAGGAGAAACCTCTACTTTTAATTTTGGGGGGCAATTAAATGTAAAATATAAAATTAAAATTGTTTCTAACCCATCATGTTACATATCAAATGAAAGGGCTCATTATGAGGAAAACAAATATATTTTTTCCATATTTTTAAAATAAATAAATTAAAAGATATTAACAAAAATATAAAAATATTTACCTATTCCCTCCCCCCTTTATCTCCGAAACCATAAGCTGTAAAATTTTGAAAAGAAATAGAGGTGTAGCGCCTCACCTGAACTTTGCTGAAAAAATAAGGAGAAACCCCTAATATTCATTTTGGAGGGCAAATTATAGAATTAAATGGAAAATAAAAAATTAATATTTCTAACGGATCATGTAATATGTCAAATCACAGGGCTCATTATGACCAATACAAATATATTTTTTTATTTTAAATGAATATTTTAAAATATATTAAAAAATATATATTTAAAAAATTACCCATTCTCCCTTTATTCCCCAAACTATAAGACCTACATTTTTTTGTTTACAGGAAAAATACGAAGAAATCCCTAATATTAATATTGGGGGCCAAATTATAGAATTAAACGGAAAATAAAAAAAATTACGCATCATGCAATACATCAAATGAAAGGATTTATTATGAGGAATACAAAAACATATTTTTCATATTTTTAAATTAATTGTTTACAATATATTAACATAAAGTTATAAAAAATGTCATTTCTCGCTTTATTTCCGAAACCATACTACCTAAAATTTTTAAAATAATTAGGGGTACTGGTGCTCACTTGAAATTTATAAGAAAAAATATTAGAAATCCCTCTTAGTAATTTTAGGGACAAATTGTACAATTAAGTGGAAAATAAAAATTCAATTTTCAAACGCATCATATCAGATGAAATGCTCTTTATGTCAATTACAAATATATCATATTTTTAAATCATTTGTTTAAAAGATAATGACAAAAATATTAAACATCGACTTAATTCCCATTTTGGAAACTACACTATTTAAATTTTGTAATATATATTTTATTTGTATTTTTAAATAATTTGAATAATATATTTAATAATTTATAATTTAAAACTTGACCTATTTTCCAATCTACAGAGCCTCATTCAGATAGATAGTAGATTATAAAAAGTCTTCCCTGAAAGTTTATTGGTAAAATAAAACTCTAATGTTAATTTTTGGGTGCCAAATTAGAAAATTAAATACATATATATTCTTATAAAAATCAAGCGAATCCTGAAGCAAATAAAATAAAAAGTCTATGTGTGGAAAATGAAAGTGTATATTTTTTATAAATTTAAAACGCTTCCTTTAAAAGATATTAGGTCAAATATAAGAAAATGCACCCATTCCCTGCTTGTCTGAAACTGGAATATTAGAATCTTGAAGGTGGTACGGAACCCTTAGTATGCGAGTCCCACTCGCACTTGACCAAATTATTATTTCTAAATATGAAGGCCATGCTTGACACATACGCCACACTCTACAACCAATACTTACATTTGAAAGATAATATTGCACTTTATTTCCAGAAGGATAAAATCACGGAAAAATTGTTCAAATTTTCAATATTTTCTGGTTCTTATCTTCGCAATTTATGCTTTTTATGCTAATTTGCAGAAATAAGAAAATTGTTACGTTTCAACACTTAGCTTAGAGGTTTTTTATGCTTGGTTGTATCATAGAATTAATTTAGTTAACAGTTAGTGAACATGTTACAGGCGACAAATTCGGGACATGCAAAACAATTTTTTCCTATGTTTGCCATGCGACTGTCACAAATTGTGCCCCATTTTAGACAAAAATGACATAGTCTCCATCCCTATCAGTTTCTCTCAGCTGTTGACAATCTGAAACTACTATTTCATCTTCTCACTTGATACTGTCTTCATTTCAACTCATAAACCAACTCGACTTTAACTAACTCTCAATCCACTGCCGTGGTTGTATATTCCCATTTTTTTCCAGAAATACACTTGTTACATTCGGCTCCTCTTTTTCGTCATCGAGAAAATGTTTTGTGCTCTTGCCTATGAGGACTTTGTAACCATATAAAGTTTTCTCAACAGCTATTTGTTATCAATGGATTTGTCATTTCTTATTATTCAGAGGCAATACCAACAAGCAATACTTATATTTACAAACAAGCAATACTTATATTTCATCGTTTACATTAGTTAAAGACAGATTCAATTATTTTATAATATTCTATTAAAACAGTACGGTTTATATAAAATAGTCTTGGAAACGTATCGCAATATATTATGTTCGTAGTATCATAATAAAACGAAGCCTCACCATCCGATCCCAAACCTCTTAAAGCGTCGACATAAAACGTTTGAAGGAGTGTCCCAACGCGTTTATATTTCATAATAAAAATTTCCAGAGTGACGTCCCTACATCATTGTCTTCTACCCTTACAAGGTTAGAATGTGCCCAAATCATCGTCACACATTCACATTATAAACAGGAAGAGACCTGCAGGCGTGTCTTTCAGTAAACGATGTACACACATATACAGAGGCAGGTGTTTTCAACATTGCAATGCGCCGTTAAAATTCAAGCGTACCGTCGCTTGAGAGCAGAGAGCCGATGGAAATATGCGAATAAATGGCACATGAGTTGGCAGGCACACCTGTTCCAGACTTTCATTTCATTGGAGATCGCGGCGTCTAGTTTGGCACTAGATACAGGTGAATCGTATGTTGGAAGGCCTTCGAGAGTGGAGCAGGTTTAATGACATTTTATAGGACTGAATATTCTACTGGGGATGACAAGGTATTACGGTCTACTAGCATGGATTAGAAAGTTTTGTTCCCGGAGAATATGACAATGTTCACTGAACTAACTTCAAAAATATTTTTTTAAATTGTTTACGTTGTAAAGGAGATTAAAAAATAACCCAAATATTATTTAAAAATAATTATGGTGTAGGGATTCACTGTGCCATATCATCAGATTGTTCAGAACGATTCCAAACACTAACCGGAGTACAAATGTTGCACCTAGAACAAGAACATTTTAGTTGTTGGTGTTCATTTGATTATTTCGAACAATCACGATCCCAACTATGCCTGAACTGTGGCGCCATGATGCAAAATCAAAACTAGTGTGTCATTCTATACCACTTGTTAAAGAAATATTTCAGCAGTTATTATATGCAGGTAATATTGTATAAGTCTTTGTTGTGAGTCCTTCCCAATCATGTTGGGTATTAAATTGAATTTTTCTCTTTTGTGAAATTTGCTTCTTTTTCAAATAAATTTAACAGTGACAAATTGACTGTCGAAAAATAGACTTATTTTACCGCTATGTGAACAAAAGTTCTCTTCTGTCAATAATTTACTCCAAGAGGAAATCTTGTCCCAACTTCTAACTTCTTCGCAAACACTTAAATAACGCGTAGATGATGTTTCAACACATTTAGCCTAGGACGATTACGCCTAGATTTCCCTAAGTGGCGAATTTTAGTAACACTCGTCAATATGCACTAGGGAGTAGATCACTAAATATTCCTATAACTTAAATAGCGTCTTCATCAAGAATTCTCGGAAAGAGAGAATATCCAGGATATACTTCGAAATATGTTTGTTCTCTGAGCAATATCTGAGTAGTTCTTGTGGTATTCCACTTGCTTGTTTGATTTTTTGTGTAAATGAGGTAATTCGTTATCCTTTACCAGTTATTATTTCTTCAGTGTTCATCTTGAATTGTATCGCGTTGCCGTGAGTTATTGGATGTAATATTTTCCCATTTTTGGTCTGTAAATATCTGAATTGTTCGTTCTTAGTTAGTTTCTTGAGGATACACCATGTCTTGAATCTCGAAAATATTGTTTTATGTTTTACAAGTGTTTTGTGTAGGCATTACCTAATCAGTTCTTTATTTTTCTTAAGTCTACTGTTTGTGCGAGTTTTTATTGACTGCTGTTTCCTTCATCCTTCTTAATCCTGTTGCATAGGTTCAGACTCATATTTCAGAGAAGGCTCGTATAATTGACTGAAGTCATGTTTTACTCATTCTAGTTATAATTTAAATTCGTCCACTGTTTTTCTTTTAGTTGTGATTTTAGAATCTCATTGAATTAGTTGGTGAGACGAGCAGTTTAGTTACTGCTTGTTTATAATCTTATATACATTCAGCTCTCTTTGATATAAGCGTCCTAATGCTGATGGTGTTTTTCTGTATTTTGGAATGATCTATAATTTCTTATTTTTTTTGGTCCCAAGGGTATTTGTGGACGTCTTTATCTGGGAAGAACACATTCGTTATTTTTAGGTAATTTCTGTCTGGTCGTTCGTTCTTTATTCCACCTGGTTTTTCCTTTAAGTTGTTGGCAATAATAAATTATGTGTTATGTTCTACTATATTGTTGGTAATCCGTAATAATTTTTACTTGTAATATGTCATTCATTTTTGAGTAATATTACATTTCCTGGTCAAAATATGCGGTAAATAGGAAGAATTCCAAACAACTATCTACATCATCTATAATGTTATAATCGTACAGAATGCTTTAATTGAAGCGAAGGGAATGAACTGGATATCTTGAAATTTCATTTGTTTCGACACTGACGCCGACACCACACACTACATTGACCTTGAAATATCCATACAATTCAGTTCATATTTCATACACCATTCGTTAATTTTTTTGCCGCATTTAGAATTCATTGGATATGAGCTTCAACTTACAAGTTAACAATTCAACAAATTTTATTTGGCACTTATAGAAATTTAAATAAAGAATTAAATTACACATTAGGATTAATACTTGAGTCATAACAAAATAGTTACAATTATTTTAATTCTTCTTCTTTCGCTCCCATCATTCAGTCTCAAATGACTGCCGCTCTTTTTTAACTACAGAATTAATTGTCAACATTTCTGAGTAATATTAAAACTATCAAAACTCTAAAAATAGAATAATGAATTTGACAAACTCTGTTACTTTTGATTATAGAAACCGCCAAAAAAATATATAAAAAATTCATAACTGTCAAAATATCCAATGACTGAAAATGCCAAAAGTACGCAAACCAAAATATGACAAATATAAAACATGAAAATAACAAAATTGACAAAAAAGTTTCCTAGGTAAAACATTTCAAATCAAAATCTTGAACAAAACTCTTAAACATGATATTAATTGTTAAAAATGTTAAATGTATATAAAAAAATATAAAAAATAACTTAAAAAATATTGAATTATTAACATCAACTAAAGTGCCTGAAATCACCAGAATATTAAAAAAAGTATTTGACCCAAAAATAACAAAGTGTCATAGGCCAGATGTTGCCTTGTAAATTTTGCGGCTGTAAACTAACGTTCAAAATCTTTTCAGGGATAAATCTAAAAAAAGGAAATATATAAACTGACAACAATGTGCAGATTAAAAAATCTTTTCAATAATCCAAAAATCTCAAAAGTAACTAAAGTGTTAAAAACACCTAAAATATCTAAAGTGCAGATATTTCAAAAATATTACAATATGAAATATATCAAAAATGATAAAAAGAAAAAAAAAAGAATTGGAAACAAGGTGTAGAAGAGACAGATACATATAATTGAGTTACAAATTATTATATCGGTTTGATAGGATAGATACAAAAACGTAACCTGTCAAACTTTATAATTTGAAGACACGAGATGTAAGACCGACATCTAGGATTTTCGAGAGAATCAGCACACAGAGGTTCCGAATCTGGAGCCGTTTCGTGTAATTGCTGTTCTCCCTTAACTCTTAGGACAGAATGTTACGATACAATTTTTCAGGTTACTTCACCTGTCAGAGATATTGAATACTCTCTTCGATTTGTCAAAAATCCTAGATGTCGGTCTTATATCAGGCGTCTTCTAATTTAACGAAATGTTTCAAATACATAAAGAAGTGTTCGAGAGGACATTCAATTGTGGGAAGCGCAACTGATGCAGGTTCCCTGACCAGAAACAATGTATATTATATATGATATATAATATATATTGTCTTGCGTACAAAGGAATGACACCTCGAAGAGAGTAAACTTTATAATCAAAATCAAAACATTTAAATCAAACGAACATGAATATGTCCATATATTTTTTTGTTGGAGTTCATCTTTAGACGGAAATTTGCAAAACTTTTTATCTCTTAGAGGCTACATTGATTACTAAAATTTCCGACTCAGCTTTACAAATTCGAGAGAACACAATTACTACAGGAACAATCTTCTAAACTCGTTATTTTTCAAATACCATTGCAGGCACATTTTTGTTCAGAAGTAAATTGCTCAGTATAGATAAAGAGAACGTTTTCATTGTTTCATTTTGCAAAACGAAGTACTATCGTTTCTCTGACAAAAATCTCTTTCTGCTTCATATGATAACTACTATAAATCTCCTCCAACTCCCACCGGAAAAAACTCCATGTTTTTAGATTAAATCCTCACTCGCGAAACCCCATATTCAACGTTTTCAACTGACAACCTCTTAAACAGTACTGTGTGCCGTGCTCAGCAATGCTTCTATTGTAGCAAAACAGATGAAACGTTATTCTGCCCTCATTGTGGCACATCGTGCACTTCAAAGAATAAAAATTTCTACTATTATCCGTTTGAAAATTATGTCGTTTCATCAAAACATCTCTACCAACAGGCTGTCTCTACCAGAAAGCGAGATATTAAAACATAAAAAACGTCACTTGCAGCTGCGGATGAGCCATTGGCGTACGTTACGAGGAAGTCATCGAGGAGACGAGAGATACGAGAATGATGATACGGGAAAACGAGATATGAATTATGGAATGTATAATATGAGAGCTGAAAGTTTGATGGCGGCGGCGGTAGCGGCAGCGACGCGAGAAAGAAAAAGTGAAGATGATTTAGGGGAGAAAACGTTAATTAAAAGTTTATTATGGACGTTGAGACTGTCAGGTGATGAATGAAGAAAGCCAAGAATGTTTAGAATGCATAAGGACTATTAACGGTAAAGGTGTATACCGGGTGCTTTTAATTATCTGTTTATGTAAGAAGCTGCTCGAGTGATTTTGAAATTTGCCGATATTGACTTTATAATTCCGAAATAATTGTAAAGAATGCCCTTGATTACACTATATGGCCCCATCCCATTTCTGTAACAGATCAGTACCCATAACCAGACTTGTATGGAATCACCCTGTAATCACTACATATAATAAAAAAAAGTCCTCTCGCCGCGTCTGTCTGTCTGTATTTCGGTCTCTCTGTCTGTTTGCGATAAAATCAAAAAGCACCGCACCGATTTTCATGCTGTTTTCACCAGTGGATAGAGTGGTTCTCGAGAAAGCTTTTAGTATATAATTTGTTCAGTTTTTATATATATTGGCGAGAATATACTGATATTTGTTGGAGGTGTCGGAAAAAAATAAGCCGTCTGGGAGCTTTCAACGAATTCGCTGCCTAAACCATTTGAGATATAGCAAAATAATTCTTATAGAGGTCTACCGAAAAGTCCGGGATGGCATATATCTATCTCTTAAGGATAACATACTATATCTATTTTCACACTTTAAAATATGGGCAATTATAAAGCCGTAATTTGAAAGCTATTTAGACGAATACGGTATTAATACTTAACGTTTTAGATAGGTTAGTTGGCTTGAGCATTTCATGAGAAATGTTTTTCCGTTTACACCATGCAAATTAAAGGAATACCTTAGGAGATATAGGAAAATCAAAATAATGTGCAACCTAACTAATTTAGTGACGCCGTGATTCGACCGGGCCGGGCGGGCTCCCCGTGACCCAGCGCTTCGAATCTGAGCCGTAGATGTTACTCCACGTAGTAAAAGGCCCTATTTCTTTCAGTAATCTACATACTTTTCAAGCTATAACTTATGAAACATTTCAATGAGTTTGTAAAGCAATAAGTCTATTAGAAGACGACTCTCATTGGGAAAGTACGCTTTCTGAAGCTGCCTTATTCTGTTCAGCTCGGTAAATCAAGTACACATTTATTTACCATCACGATATCTTTGTGTCAAGTTATCGACCCCCGTCTTCTTTGGCAAAATTACCGTCAAAGCATGGGTGAAGATTTCTGTGTGTATGTGTATGACAGACGTCAAGAATTGTCATTAAATCATTTTGGCTCAATTATTTTTAATCAAGCTTTATTTGGATCGAATAAATACGTGAAATCTCTGTCAGGAAAATCTATAGGAGATTTTGGATTCACCTTGCCATTAAACTTCAATTTAATTGCAACAATCAATAAAAAGTATTTACGAGAAACTAACTATAACTATTCGAGACTTTTACGAGTCATTCAAGATGAATGTCGCTTCAATGCTGAACAAAAGAATATTTATGACCTAATATTGTTCATACTAAATAATTGTAAGTAAGGTAAAATGTCTTTTAGATGCCCCTGGAGGCACAGACATTTTTAATAAATTTATTATTAGCAAAAGTACGTACGATCCAACAGAAAAATTGCCCTAGCTGTAGCATATTCCGGTTTAGTAGCTACACTTTTGGAATGTGGGCGAACCGCCCATTCTACACTCAAACTACCATTAAAAATATGTATTGATGACGTCACTAGCATTTGCAATATTTCTAAACAGTGCCGGAAAATTAATGATTGATTGCAGTTTGATTATTTGGGATGAGGCTTCTATGTCTCATAAAGGTTTAATTGAGGCACTAGACAGGACAATGCGAGATCTGCGCAACAGTAACTGCTTAATGGGTGGTTGTACTGCTTTACTTAAAAATTTGCTAGTTATACCTAGGGAATCGAAAGCAATGCATCGCTAAAGATTACGTCTTTTGCCACATATAACGATATATGGACTTAAAACCAATATGAGGATTTTATCGTTTGGCGAAGATAATAGGCAATTTTCTAACGACTGGCTCCAATTAGAAAATTGTGAATTTCAAGCAGGAAATGTCTATTTAAATTTTAACAAGATTTGTGTTTTGGTACAAAATATGGAAGAAATTATTGAAAAAGGTTATCCCGATATTAGTAATATATCCACTAAGACACTAAATTTGTTTCAATTTAATATTAAAAGTGGCTTTGTTATATTACTACGAAATTTGAATCCACCGAAACTGTGCGACGGTACAAGACTTTGTCTTTATACCAAGAATGCCCATGAAACCCTCAGAATTGCCTTTCCAATTTAAACGGCTAAAATTTTTCGTAAAAATAAGTTTAGAATAGCAATTAATAAAGCGCAGGGTCAAACATTAAAGATTGCGGGAGTAGACTTAAGCACATAGTACTTTTCGCACAGGCAATTGTATGTTGGTTGCCCTATCACCTGTTACTTCGAAACAAAATTTGATTCGTTTTTACACGTGATCAGGTTATTACTGTCGTATACAAAGAAATATTTAATTTTTTTATTTTTTAAATAGTATACTTTTTATATAGTTAAATGGTTTCTGTTTTGTTTGCCTCATTAAATAATTGCCACTCAAAAAACAATCTACATTAATATTACGTATGAGGAAAGATGTTTGATTTTTTGTTTGTTACGATTTGAGTCAAAAACTGCTCAACCAATTTTACCGAAAGCTGCATCTTCTCTGAGTAACATAGGCCATTTTATATTTCCTGCAAATAACCCGTGCGAAGCTGGGGCGGGTTGCTAGTTATATATAAAGAAATAAGGAAAAGGTATGTGTGTATACGTAAAAAGAATTGTTCGAACCGAAGTAGTATTACTATTCCATACTCGTTGCACGTCAATACTAATTGAATATTATTTTCGAAAATTAAATTAAAAATGCCTTATGTTACGTTATTAGAAGTCCAAAGGCGAAGAAATTATTGCTAGGTCTGAACAGGATATTACCCAAAGGGAAATTGCACACACGTTCGGAGATGGACAAGGAGATGTTTCAAAAACCTATAAAATGTTTCTGGGAGTGAGAACTCTAGAAAATGGGCGCAAGAGGAGTCGCGGCATAGTTATAAAGAACGGTTGGACCGCTTCTTAGTTGAAACAGCACGACATCCCATACAGAGCTACATACACAATATTTGCAAGCTCCCGGTGTTTGAATTTCAGTGTAAACTGTAAAGAAGACACTTCGCAATCGAGAACTAACTTAAAGAGCAAAACAGACAAGACTGTAACAGGATGTAAAACTTTAATAGTAAAAGATTAGGAAACGAAATTATTAAATGTTTTTGATAGCGATCAGATGAACCCAGGATTGGACCAGTCGAAGGTATTTCAGAAATGCAGTTACCACAAAAGAACACCTCAGGAAATGTTGCAGATCGATCTCCCTCTCTACCTTATCCTACATTCCGGAATGAAAAGAAAAAAAATCAAATTAGTAAAAAGGCAAGATTAACTTATGTTACCTCCAAACGTGTATTTCACAACTTTATGTTTAAGGCGTTTCGATATATTTTCCATGTCCTGATTGTATCATTTTAACAGAGAAAACTTTTTTAAAATACGTTCCTCTCTTGTAACTAAAACTGTTTTTGAATATCTATACCGTATTAACTAAGCTAGTCCGATATATTAAAACTTGACCATCTTGATTTTTTGTTATAATACGGGAAAATGGGTTTAAAATGGTAGTAAATATTGCACTAAAAGAGTGAATATGGGGTAGACAGCCAGCGGAGCACTAATAATATCCAGGATTTTCTTGAGGCGGAAAACACGATTAAAATTACCAAGAATTGTATTATTATATGTTTTTTTCCCTTTTGATTAAGTTATTATTTACCTGTCTATTATATGTTCACATTTTTTCATTTTATTATTGCATTGATTTATAGAGTTAATGACTACCTGTTTACTGTCATTAAGTAAAACACTTTGGACGCGCCACTGTCGACAGTAAGGGTCACTCGTTTAAGCCAATATTTACAAGCAATATCTATTAATACATTTTACCGTACTTTAACGAAAATTGACTATATACAAAGTGCCTTTATGTGTTTTCAATATATTTTTTGTATCTGCCCATCAAACCATTATAGTACTAGACAATATAGACTTCGAGATCAATTAATTTTCAAGATTATAGCATTAGCTGAATAAATAGAGTTTCAACTTTAAATGCAACGATAAGAATTTTAAAAAAATCACATTTCACTGGTTTCTTTCGCCTTATCTCAGTGAAAAAAGATAGTAAGGCTAGTTTTGAGAGATTTTCTCATTCTTTACAACTTTTCCATTCACGCCATTTCGATCGCGTCATCACTTTTTAGAATATAAGGGTTTTTTCTATTCTTCTTCTAATGGCGTTCAGAATTTGCGCCCTTCTGGTATCGAAGTTGTTGTCGGCAGGTGCCATGGTCATATTCATATCTTCGGGATCAAAAAAGGCTCATTTGACTGCTTTTTGAAAGGGCAGTATGAAATTCTTCCACATCACCTACATCTGACATGTTTGCTGTCCCAAATTCATCGAAAGCACTTGTTTCTAGTATTTGGGACATAGAAAAATCTAACCGTTGTGCCGCATCAGATCTGGCTATACCCATATCTTCAATGTCGTCCTGTGGTGGATTCAGAATTCCCATATGTTCTATCGTCTCACCGATAGGTGAAGAGTCCGCTTGAGGTGATCCGGGCGAGCTCGGTGGTGAACCTGGTGAACTAGGTCCGGATGATAAAGTTGACGGATACCCAGAACTTGAACTTTGAAACGATCCATAACCGGAGTCAGCATTAACGTTATACGTTCTATTCATGGTTTGGGGAGCAGGCTGAGGTGGGGACGGGGCCCTTGGCTCGCCCGGATCACCTCAAGCGGCCTCTTCACCTATCGGTGAGGCGATAGAACATATGGGAATTCTGAATCCACCACAGGACGACATTGAAGATATGGGTATAGCCAGACCTGATGCGGCACAGCGGTTAGATTTTTCTATGTCCCAAATACTAGAAACAAGTGCTTTCGATGAATTTGGGACAGCAAACATGTCAGATGTAGGTGATGTGGAAGAATTTCATACTGCCCTTTCAAAAGGCAGTCAAATGAGCGTTTTTGATCCCGAAGATATGAATATGACCATGGCACCTGCCGACAACAACTTCGATATAAGGGTTTTTATTGCTCAAATAATTTACTTCTACGAGTTTGCTGTTAAAATTGTCAGTTATTGCTTATAAACTATTTTTTTACGAGATGGCTGTTTGAATCCGGTTTGCTGTAAAATTTTCCATTAATTGGTGTATTTGTAAAAATATAAACTTAGATTAAAATAAGTACAGACAGAAATAATGAAAAAGTTGAAAATACGAATTTTGTCATAAAATTTGGTATATGAGGCTAAAATATTACCCTGAAGAACTTTTTATAATATATTTTTAGATATCTTTAATGCGAGGCAAGATTGTTTTCTGAAGGTTACTTTCATTTTTAATAAGAGCCCAAGATTTTAGGAATCAATAAAAGCTTGTTTTCTGTAGCAAATGAGTCAAAGACTTATTCGTTTATAATGTATACATTTAAGAAATATGTTAAATCACAAGCCTGTGTCGACCAATTCTGGTTACCAAACCGGGAAATAACCAGGGGTAAACTTGAGCAATGCAGTTTAATGTTTTACAAGTGGTATGACATGTGACACCGTCCAGTTGGAACCATATATGCTCAAGAGCTATGTGTTCCAATTGAGGTACTGAAAACTGCATTATTAAAGCACGATAACGCTCGCCTTTCGCTGTTAATGTATTACTCTCCTCATTATCAAAGAAATATGCTCTAATAATTCTTTCAGACCACAATGCACACAAAAAAGTGACAATTTTGCCAATTAACGAAGCCATCAAGGTGAATGTGGAACTCATCACTGACAATGATATTGTTCTCAAAATCTCACATCTATTTGCTCAAGATTGGTGACCTCTCTTATCTTTACATGGTCTGTTGTTAAAATTTGTTGAGTCAGTTGTATTCTGAAGGTGTGCAGATGTAAATCTTTAGTAAGAATACGTTGAATTGACGTCTCTGGACTTTCGGTCACACTCTCCCGAACTGCCGTGTTGTTTTGTTGTGAACGACCTCTGCGAGCTTGTGTCTTATGTTTCACATTGCTAACTGAACCAGTACTTTTGATTTTTTTCCCTCGTTTTTTCAAATGGAAACATTTGTTTTTTATTTTATTTATGAATTCTGCATTGAATTCTAAGTATTTTTCATGTACAATGTCCTATACCGAAAATTAACAGTTATAAAAAAATTACATTTCTTTCTGAAGTTCAGGAAACAACGGTAAAAATAAGGTGTTTGTTGGTTTGAACCTACTGATTTACGTCTGGTTTTTATGATTGTTGGCGGTATTTTAGTCGCATAAATGGAAATCCTTTTTTTTTAATGCTGGAGTTTTTAACACATGTCTATTTCCATATAAACTGTACTTTCATTTCACTTCATATAAGTAGTTGTCAAGTGCAGTTGCAAGTATGGCGCGTTTAACTGAAAAGCAGCGAATAGAAATTTTGACGATGGTGGGATATGGATAGAACACAAGCTGAGTTTGCGAATTGTTTAATATAAAATACCCGGAGCGGCCTATTACACGATCAGTAGTTAGTAAAATTGAAAATATAGTTTCTAGAATTTACCCACGTAAGCGACAATTACAAAACCAAACATCTTCCAGAAGATACACAATTAAATGTTTCGATCGATTTACAAGAAAATCCTCACAAATCCACTAGACAAATAGCCGCAGAACAGGCAATAAGTAAATCTTCTGTTCTAAAATCTTGCATAGAAATAAATGGCACCCATACAAAGTTCATTTAGTTCAGGAACTTACTGGAGATGATTTGGACCGGAGAGTAGAATTTTGCGAAATAATGATGCATATATATAATGCCAACCCGCACTTTTCAAGTTTTTTCCGACAAGGCAACATTTTGTTTTAATGGTTGAGTAAACAGGCAAAATTTTCGATATTGGGCATCAGAAAACCCACATTGGAGTATGGAAAGTAATACACAGTTTTCCAAGAAAGTTAACGCATGGGCCGGAATTGTGGGTACTTCAATTGTGGGTGCTTTTTTATTGAGGGAACACTTAATTCGGAAAAGTATTTAGACCTATTACAAAATGACATAATACCCTGTTTAACTGAACTAGTTTTCCAAGAAAGTTAACGCATGAGTCGGAATTGTGGGTACTTCAATTATGGGTCCTTTTTTATTGAGGGAATACTTAATTCGGAAAAGTATTTAGACCTATTACAAAATGACATAATACCCTGTTTAACTGAACTTTACCCGAATGGTGAAAACTCCACTATACTGGCAGATTGGGTACGGTTTCAACATGATGGAGCGCCCCTGCACTATTCACGAACAGTGCGAGATTATCTTGACAATATTTTGAACATTTAATTTGATATGTTGATTTTTTTCCTTCAATTTTGAAATACATGTATTTTTTTTTAAACTGTTAATTTTCGGTACAGGACATTGTACATGAAAAATACTTAGAATTCAGTACTGAATTCAAAAATTAAATAAAAAACAAATGTTTCCATTTGAAACAATGAAGTTGATGGTCGCAATTTATTTCTGGCCCACCCTGTATAAATGAGTTTATCATCACAAAAACCGCAGTCCAAAAAAAATCGACGTGTCAGAGCGTTTTTCCCAAAAACCAACACCTGAATTTTAAATGAATTTGTTCGAACACACGCGTTCTCACTGTATAACGTTTTAATTTAAATTGGTCATCTTATTGTTAGTGGCAGAGTTTTACTAGTTCACTGTTTTTCGTAATACTTATTTCCTGAAACTTTATTTTTAAGCACATTTTTATCTGTTGTCCGCAAACTTTTGCCCACATTTAAATGCCTTAAACTATTATGTGGTGTATGTACATTATTGTTGTCTGCTGCAGGAATAGATCACAACAATAAAAAATGAATAAAATGTGCTATTTTTGTCAACTAAATAAATCCGGTTCCAGTTCAAATCCCAATCACAATGAAGTCAACCAACCCTAATGCGTAAACTTTGAAAATCGCTTCCTCATAAAATATTCTACCTTCATGTTTTTATAAAATCCTGAGGCTTCCGGCTTACCCCCAAGGCATTATTCATAAACCTGTAACCATAACAAGCGGTACGTTTGGAGTAATTTTTTTTCACGGAGAAGCACATAAAGTGTAACATCGGAAACAACGGGTCAGGCGCTTCTACTTTCTCACTTCTATTTTTCACCGAAGCCTCAACTAAATTTCGTTCGGTCGTTTTCCCGGGCTTTTCGTTCCTTCGAAGTGTAAGTTATTTCGTTCGCAAGGAAAAGTAAGAGAGAGAGAGATACACTCACCCTTCGTGATCATCCCTTAATGTCCCTCTATCGCTCCTGCGGCCAAAGTTTATCCTTAGGGGCGTGACTTCGGGCTGGCAGGAGATATCTACCAGCTCTCAGGGTGTCCCGCACATTGCGATATGCTTTTCTAATTTATATCGAGTCTAACATAGCGTCTTCCATGCCAAGACGCTACCGAGAAACGAAATTGAGAAACTATGACGATAGTTATCGGCGATTATTGCTGAAATATCCGGAAATAATATATTTGAGATAAGGGAGTTCCTTGAATTACGAACCGTAATTACTGGGAATGTTCAGGTTTATTAGAACGTAGTTTCCGAATCCGAGCAGAATTACTACTAAAGGAAAATAACAGGCGATAAAGTAACGAATTTCTAATGTCCGGCAACATTTTTACGAACAATTTCTAGTGATTGCTTTTTCTATGAATGTAATTGATTGGTGATGGAGAAAAAGTAATCATTCGCCACAATATAAATATGCTTTACGTGACGAGATACGTATACCGATTCCTTCTTCTAATCGTTACATTCCTTTTTCTTAAAAAGTACTATTTTATAGCTGTACAACGTACAAAGATTGCATGTGACCAACAAAACTGTTCGTTCTATGGTTCCTGAAAATAGTTTGTAATCTGTCGTCATGAATTTTAAATTATTTTATAACGTTTTATATTATCAAATTCTGTGGAAGTTAGCTTTCTATGTCCCTTTGATAAAACATATGAATGAATTGATTTGGGATAGCATGGAGTATGGAGTGTAGAGCAAAAGAGGACAAACGTATAAATAAAACTGAATAAGTGTCCAGCGGACGCTTTCAAATAAGAAGTTCAAGAAATCGCCAGAATGGCGCAAGTGTGACGAGAGGGCATGTTATGAAGTTAGCAACGGATTGAAATGCAACTGAAATTAGTTTCTTCTTAATAAACGTTTTTAAAAACAATTTATTTTCAAATAAGAAAAACTAATTATTACAATAGATCCTAACTAGACAAAAGCTACTAACAGAATGATATCTCGATTACATAAAAGCGACAATATAAAAATAATGATTAAGCAAGTTGTCCGTGAAGCGGCATTAAATTATATACGAGTAATGGTTATAAATTATTTAACTCTTCCCTCCTTAGGAGAAAACAATACGGATGAAGGGTTGTTTTCGGAACTGTTCTCTGGGACTTCCTCGGGACCATTGTGGGTGTTTCTTCTTCTCCACCATATGTATATGCTGATAATGATGACTAAGCAAACTATACTGATTAAATAGTTTGGCAAGGTCCATATAACAGGGTGGTTTTCTATTGCTAAATTTTTCAGTGAATTGGCTTCTTGCTTTAGTTCTTTAATTTTGTCCAAATTGAGGGTATGCAGTGGTATTGGTTTTTCTTGGGTTCTGTCAAATAACTTGTTATTGGTTATTTCTGGAAGAATAAGTGGCTCTCCAGGGATATCAGTTTGGACGTTGCTAAATGTTATTCCATTAACATTTATGCTGCAGTTTCGGGGAATTGACACTAAGCTGTTTTTCTTGATTAGAATCATGGCTTTTGTTTCGCAAGATTGGTATAGTTTAATGGCTCCATTAGCTGGGATGATTAAGATAAACTGATTGGTAATTTCTTCAATGATTGGCTGGTTCAGGGATGCTTTACTGGTATGGCAATTCGGTTGCTCTGCTTTCATCATTGGCAGAATGCAGGTGTCTTCTTTAATAGCTTCATTTTTCTTGCAAAAGAATGTTTGGTCTAGTACTGGGCAGATGCTGTCTTCGAACTGGTGCTGATTCGTGCTGAGTATTAGGTAGGGATATTCTGGGATAATTATTGAATTTTCTCTAGGTATGGGAATAAGGTGATATGTTTGAAAGTTTTCTTCATTTAGAATAGGTATATGAATTGCAAATATTATTTTATCATTAATAAATTTTACCTGAAGGGTAGCTAATTCATAATAGTACAAAGGGTTGTTAAAAGATTGTATTTTATTTGCGGGATAAATTTCTTTGAGATAAGTTATTAACTTGGTGATGTCAGTTAGAGAAATAACTGAATTATGAAGAACACCTAAATGGGCAAACATGATTGCGTTTTCTAGATTATCCAAGAAATTAATTAAATTTTGGCAATTTAGTATTATCTGGTCCAAGGTATTTGAAAGCGAGATATATGTAAAAATATTTCTGAGGTCTTTGCTAACGTTTTTTGACAGTTCAACAAATTTATTTTTGATTAGCATTTGATTATCGTATAATTTACTTATCGTTTCATTATAATGGTCAATTAGTTTTTGACTCAAAGAAGCTTGTAGTGTCAATTGATTTTCGATTGATTTTTGGTTATTTTGTAGAGATGTAATTTGAGATTCGATTTTTTCTTCGTCTTCTGAATCCATAGTGCCAAACAAAAATTTACTTGTTTTTCCTATTATATTTATTAAACCTCGTTTTTGGCTGTTTCTTGGGCCTATGTTACTCATTTTATTTTGAACAACATTTAATAAATATTCAGCATGGTGTAGAAGGTTATTAAGGGGTGAATGAAGTTCGTTTGAATTTTTGCCGATAATAGTTTCGATATTTTTGTAGAAGTATTTTATATTGATTAATTGAGAATTTAGAGATGGTGTTTCAATAAAATGATAAAAGGTATGTTTTGTTTCAATTATTTTCGTTCGTCCTAAATTAAAAGGTAGGAGAGGGGAGTTAATTTCTTTTATTTGAATGTCTTGACCATTTATGGTCCTAAGGATTATCAGGAGTATGGGAAGGACCCGGATCATTGTTGGATGGATCCTGTGAAAAATTTTTGTTTTTAGTTTTCCTTGGTTTCTTAATTTTTGATTTATGAATAATTTGATTTTTAGTAGTTTTGACCTTTATGCCAAGGTCTTCCTTAACAGTGTCTCTAAAGTATCTAGGATTAGATTTTTGGCGAATTGCTTGTCTATTTTCTACGTAAATTGTTTGATCTTCGTCGAAGTTTATAGGGTTTTCTCGAGATCTGTTTCTGTTGGTTATAATAGTAGTTTTTGCTTTTAAGTTGTTGTCGTGAATTGTTTTGTAAAGTTCTTGCAACCGTTCTTTCCTGTCACTGACATAGTTGCTTAGTATATTTTCGTCAGTAAGGTCAAAGGGATCAAGGGCGTCGGTGTTACCTAATAGTATATCATATGGTTTGTATTTTGTTATGGAGTGAACCGAAGAATTGTAACCTAAGATTGCGAGAGGTATAAGTTGTTTGATGGGGGTGTTTGGCTTTTGCATTTTTAAAACACGAATATTTTCAAGTAAACTTGAATGGAATCTTTCCACTGGACTGTTGCTGTTTGAATTACGGGGTGTAGTATAGTGCAAATTAATTTTATGAAGTTTGCAGAAGTCTACTAACGGTTGAGATTTAAATTCTGTTCCGTTGTCACATGTTATAGCGGCTGGTATACCAAAGTGTGAAATAAAAAGCGAGAGACAGTCTAGCACGGAAATCGCCGACAAGTTTGGTTCAATTGGATATGCCTGCCCGTATTTTGAAAAAACATCAAAAACAGTTAAAAATTTCGTTTGTAGTACCTGGAATACGTCAATATGAAGGCATTCTAGTGGTTTGGTGGGCGTTAATGTCAAATTATATTTAATTTTTGGGGGATGTCTATCATATTTGGCTTTCTGACATATTTCACAAGCATTAATGTATTCGGTAATGTCGTTGTTCAAATTAGGCCAATAATATTTGTTTCTCAGGGCTTCATAAGTTTCGTTTATGCCCCTATGGCAAGTTTTAGTTGTGTGGTGATGTAAAATTTCTTTTTGTCTATCTGTGTCCTCTATATCAATTAGGAATTTGTTCGAACAGAGAAGTTGATAAGCATTATTTTTGAATGTTCTCTGTAAGGTTGTTGTCAATACTGGTAGTAAGTTTGTTGTCGTTTCTTTAAAATGAAGACAGTATAATTTTTTGGGGTCAACAAAATTTTTGAAAAAGTTAATTGTTTCTTCTTCAATGTTGTTAGTTAAATATACTGTTATTCTTGTTTTAGTGTAAAATGGTTTGCTTGTTATAGTGTGAAAAGTTTTGGAGTTGCCTTGAATGAATATAATTTGATTATTATACGAGTTTACATTGTTCTCTGTGATCGGGATATTGAGGATAGGATTTTCAACGCTAGAATGTGTCGTTTCATCATCGCTGGATTCTTGTGGCATTAGTTCGTTTAGTTCTCTTCTGTCTTCTTCTGTAAGGGTAGTATTTTGTATAATATTATCGAGTTGTTTATCTAAGTCTCCAACGTTTACTACCATTGATTCATTTTCTATTACATTAACAGTAATATAATGTGTGTTTCGGTCAAGTCTAAAGTTAATAGGAATTTTAATGTTTTCATTATAAAGTATATTTCTGTTCAGGTCAATGGTTAGATTCATTTTTCTAAGGTCGTTTAACCCTATGAGACCGTCAAAGTGATTATGGAAATTATATAAGACGAACGTGATTTTATGAGGTGAATTAAATTCTCGGAAAGAGTTTATCTCGGCTGAGAACAAGGATTCACTTTCGCCGACAGCTGTTTTTATTCGAGTCGAATGACGATATGTTGTTTCGGGAAAATATTTTTCTGCAGACGCAGGGTTTAGAATTGACCTCATGCTTCCGGTGTCTATTAACAATTTTAAAGGTGGATTTTTAATTTCGATAAAAGGTAAATCCGTTGAACATGAGTCAGAAAATATTTCATTTGTCGTTTGGTCTTCTAGGCCAACTAAAGGAAAATTTTCAGTGTCATTAGTATCATTGTAACTATGGAAATCAATATTTTGTTGGTCATAAAAGTTTTCAGCTGAATGATAGTTGTTAACTGCGTTGTGTGGGATATTTTCTACGATGTTTATGTAAGAAGATTGTTCTTGTAAGGGGAAACTTTCGCCTACATAATCTGAAGCATTTGTTTGATGCAGTTCTTCAAATGAAAAATTTGGTGGTCCGGTTGATTGAAAATAATTATTAGGATAATTATTTTGGGGTTTTAGAGGTAGATAAGATTTTACGGAGTTATGACTTATTCCAGACATTGGTTCGGGTACATTTGTCGGAATTCGACCAGTGGGTTTAAAGACATTTTTTGGGCGTCCAAAGACTTGTTCATTTGTTGGAAGCTTTCTATGAATAGGTCGTGGTTGAACATGAATCGGTTGACTTGGAAAAGGTTGTGGGTTTTGAAAGTTTATTGGTCTCTCAAATGAATTATTGAAGTTTGGTTTCATTGGCTGATTGAAATTTGGTTGGAAATTCGGTAATGATTGGGGGTGAAAGTATGATGGTTTGTAAAAATTGTTTGATTGATAATTTGGTTTGTTATTACCTTGGTTGAGCATTGGTTGTTTTTGTGTTTGTGGTATTTGTGTGGGTTGCCTAAATGTCGCTAAGGTGTAGTTAAGTTGTTTTCCTCTAAAATATAATTAAGTGCTGTTTCAAGTGAGTCAGGTTTTTTCAATCTTATAACTGTTTGTAATGATCCAGTTAAGTTTCTAATAAGTGTTCTAAGGGCAAGTTCGTCATACTGTCTAAGATAAACGATTTTAGTATCTGTATTCATTTCCGTAGAGTTATTGATTCTTTGTACTAAATGACTTCGTAAGATTTGAAGACGTTTTCCGAAATCTAATGGTGTTTCGCCTCTGTTGGGGCGAGCCATTAAGAGATCTTGCTCAAGACACTCCAAACTTCTTTTGTCACCAAAACAAGTTTGTAAGGCATCCTTGATTAAGGGCCAATTATTAAGTTCAGCTCTGCTGCCAACTAAAAGATTAGCATGACCAACTAGTTTAGACTGGATTACTTTAATTAGATAGCTTATGAAAAATGGATCAGGATTTCCTTCGTAAGCATTCATAAGAAAATCGCAGTTTGAAATGAATTGGTTAAGGTTATAAGAGTTACCATCGAAAGGGGTAATCATGTGAACATATAATTTTAGCATAGGAATATTAACGTCTATGGGTGAAGAATGAGATGAACCTTCTTGAGGCATGTTTGTAAGGGTAAGATTTCTATTGAAAACTTTAGCAAGAGAATCAATGTTCATGAAATATGGTTAATATAGATGACAAAATAGGTGCAAATATATGAAATATATATAGGGAAACAATAAATTGTTATATTGAATACGATATGTTATATAAAATATAGCAAATAAAATATATCTTAAAACTAGATTGATTGAAAATATAGTCAGATACTTCGAAATAAGCATTAATTTTCAAATACTTAAAATCAAAATCTTTATATTTTCTAATTGGACTCTAATATATTTTTAAAAATTCTTAAACAACATTTATTTCAATATAGATCAATATTAAATATCTCTTTAATCTTTATTTATTTGAAATTAAAAACTTTTTTCTTAGCTTAATGTCTCCTATTCGGGGAAACCTATTCTAAACTTTCTCCTATTATGGCAGAGGATGAAAGTTTGGAAGGAGGTACTCAGCACTTACCTTCCTTGATTCTGTAGTTCTTTTCCGTCCGGGGTACGACAGACGCTAAAGAGTTGAAACTCAAGTACAGCAAAACTGGAAAATCGATCTCGATGCCGTGGCTTTTCCGTTCTTGTACTGCGACTATCCTACTGACTGCGCCAGTGAAATTAGTTTCTTCTTAATAAACGTTTTTAAAAACAATTTATTTTCAAATAAGAAAAACTAATTATTACAATAGATCCGAACTAGACAAAAGCTACTAACAGAATGATATCTCGATTACATAAAAGCGACAATATAAAAATAATGATTAAGCAAGTTGTCCGTGAAGCGGCATTAAATTATATACGAGTAATGGTTATAAATTATTTAACTTGCACAAATCCTACATTTAGAAGTCAAGTGGCTGAAAAACTGAGAATGAATGAATTATTCGTAAATATAATCTAGAAAATCTGTTATGTGAAATTCTTTTTATAACGGTTGTCTCCGTTTTTTGTAATCTCTGTGTGATATGAATTTATAGTGTGTTAACTGTGATATAAATTAATATGTGTAATAGTTTTGACTTTTCATAACACTCAGTGATTTTATAGGGAAACTTTTGTATATTTGTAATATTTTTATACTTGTTAACAAATAGATGGTGAAGTAGATGTAAATAAAAATTATTTATTTTTACATTTTTGTGTTTGCATTACATATTTATTTTGAAAAGTGTCCCTTTACAAAGTTAGTGTTTCTACTTCATTATTCACCTCTCTCTGGAAAAAAGGTAATTAAAAATTCTTTTAATCACTGAATAAACTCTATGATTAAATTATTTCTTCTGTTATCATTATGAAACAAATTTCACTTGCGTTTTATTCTAGAATAGTTTTTTTTTCAATGATTCTAATATTTTCACACACTGGTTTTCTATTTTTTTTTGTCTAGTTGGACAAAAAGCTCCATTTGCTACAATTAAATGACTATTTTTGGCATCTTTCTGTTGTGATATTTTAAATATTTTCAAAGTACGCCTGGTAAATGCCCCTGGGAAAATATCAGAAGTTTGTTGAAGTTCTCAGTTGGTGGACAATGCCATAATCACCTTAGTAATTATATAATAATTGGTTCTTCAGTGATTAACTTATGTAAGATATTTATCATGACTCCTAAAAAAAATGTGCAAACAAATTTTTTCTTGTAAGTCATTTTTATCTATGTACAAAGTATTTCATTGACTTAACACTTTATTATTGTTAAATACAAATCTGGTTGTTTGACTGTGATGGTTAAATTTGCATTTTTTGGATGTGAATTCTTGACATTAACCTAATTTTATTCAGGTAGGTTTGTACGTAGAAAACTGATTTCTATGAACCAATCACCCGGTCGTCCCAGTGGCTCCCCCAAATTGAAACCATTTTGTGGACACTTTTTCTTACACAGAATGTGTCCTCTACCCAACCCTCCATAGAATGGAGTAAACCAGCTTCTTCCTGATTCATACACTAATATCAAATTAACACAACACAATTACGGGTAGTAAGGGCAAATTGTGGAATTGATTTTTTAATAATTTACCTTATTAGTCCAATCATTATATTCATTTAGAAATGTAAATGAACTGAGAAAGCTATTTCTTTATGACGTAGAGGGTGCCTAGAATAGCTGAACATAAAATTGTCGACCAAGATTTCCTATGTGATTTTTCCGCCATCTTGAAAAAAAGGGGTAAAAGTGATTTTTGACAATAACTCGACTATCCGACGAGAAACCAAATTTTGGTACAATACTATTTTGTAACTCTTTTCATGCTCTACAATTTATGCCTTATACATTTTCGCGTATTATGCATCGTTATCGAGATATCGATACAGAAAATCAAAAATTTAGAACATGAAATGTACGACCGCAAAGTTCGTGAGTCGGTTGCATCTACACGTCAAAAAAATTTAAGGTTGTTCAAAGAATCTATGTTATATAATATAAATAAATAAAGCAGTAAATTATGGATCACATACATGGAATTTATGAAACAAATAATTTGTTTATGCAGTAAAAACATTGTTAGCAGCTTACATATTTCGTCCATATATTTCGTACTTCGGTTGTATGCACACGTTAGAACAAATACAAGGTTTTACAATAAGTTTTTGTGATAAACCAAAATACAAACACACACGTTAAAACGGATAAAAAAATTTTCAAGAAATGTTTTCGAGACAAAATTGTTTAATGAACAATTTTTCCTGTACTCAAGAAAACCAACGGTGAACTTTTTTTAATATTTTTTGTCGCTTCGATGGTCCTCCGTACGCTCTTCGAGTTGTGGAGTCTGCTGCAACGTTGGAAATAATGCTGATATGTTCAAAGCATCATCATCTTTATCTGTATCATCGTCGTCGTTAAACAAAATGTCAACTCTGCTTTCCTGTATCTACTAGAGGCCTCACAATTTCCTTTACATTTGCACGAAATGGATTTTAAAAGTTAGCGGGTCCGGCTGTCCTGGTGATTGGTTCAAGCTCGTGATTAGTCTGTGGCCAAGTCCATTCCTGAGGATCTTTGAAAAATCCGAGCAAGGTTTGCACTTGCAAATACGTTCGGAAATTGTGCTGGCGGACAGCGCTTTAATTGGTGTGACTAGTGCGAGGTGATTTTATTTGCAATCATTTCCGGGTTATTACCATCATATAGGGCAATGAGGAATTGCTCTCCCGCGCAAGTTAGGACCTCAGGATCGATAATTTCTTGTTTAAATAATTTCATCGATGACCATAGCTCCGGATTCTTCTCGAGAGTTTTTATGAATACGACTTTCCAATGTCGTTAGTGAACGTAATTTGTGTTTAAAAAAATAATAAAAAGTCGAAATTGTAGGTCTGAATACGCTCCGCAAGTGATTTTTTTGATATTTATCACCAGAATTAAGATAATAGCAAAAAACATGTCCTAATTTTTGATTTTTTTAATCTATATTTGGACAACAAAAAGTGTATAAAAGCCACAAAAAAGTACTGTATCAAAATTTTCGTATTTCGTCGGATAGATAAGTTATTGCCAACAAAAACAATTTCATCCTTGTTTTCAAAAATGGCGGAAAACCCACACAGAAAATGTTGGTCGACAATTTCAAGTTAAGCATTTCTAGGTCCAAAAAAAAGTTTTGTTTTATCTGTTCATTTGCATTTTGAAGCCATTTTTCCCGACAAAATGACTGGATAATATCTGTTTTTCTGAAATCGTTGAAGATAGAGAGAACTAACATGAACAATCAAAATAGATATTTACCCTGTCAATCATTCAGAGATTACTTAAGATTGGTTAGTCCTAAAATGAAGAAATTCAAATGAACAATAAACATTACAATCATTTAGCGTGAGATGTTTGATGATTTATGTTGGCTTATTCATTTTAAATTGTGGAGTATTTTTGTATCTTTTTGTTAATAGATCGTGTTTCAAAAACCCGATATTGTCGATATAAATTTTATTTCATAATACATCATTTACATTTAATGAAAAAAATTAATAATAATTTTTGTTTATTTTCAGGTAAGCTGATTTTTTATTCATAGATTAGGTAAGTATTGTTTATTTAATATATTAGGAAATATTTGATTTTGTTATGATCGCCATTAATCTAGTGATATTAAATTGTCCAAGGGTAAATAAATATGTAATTTCCTGATTCATATTTCTTCGCTGAATTATAATTCTTTAAGAATATATTAGCAAATAACAGCTATTGGAAAGATATTTCTTAAGAAAATCCAAATGTTGGTTTTAGATTAAAAAATAATATGTTATAGTTTTAAGTTTCATACAATGCCTAGCCTAATGAAATAAGTTTCTTCATGATATTACGAGGTATTCTATTCCTTTTTCTGCATAGCGTTCTCGTGCTCATTCCTTCTAGCTTCAATGCTCTACTACATACTCTTATGTACAGTCAGTATACGGAAACCCTTATAAACACAGCTAATTAATAATACTCGAGCAGATTTGGTATCAGTGCATAGATTGGTAACTCTATTAGGAAAACTTATAGTAAGTAGAAAAATTCTTATTTTGGAGGGTACTTCTGGGGAGAAAACCATTTCCCCTTTATCTCCAAAACTATTGAGCCTAAATTTTTGAAAAAATAGTTGCCTAAATTTTATATGAAAAATGATGCGAAAATTCAAATATTAATTTTGAGGGGCAACTTACGGAATCAAATTAAATTAAAAAAAACACATCAGGTAATATATTAAATGAAAGGGTTCAATCTGAGGAATACACATATATTTTTTTATATTACAAAAAAACATATTAACAAAAATATACAAAAATAGGCCCATCTTCCCTTTATATCCGGTAGTATTAGATCTATAAATTCAAGAAATTTGAAAGTGAGGGCTTCTATAGAAAAAATAATGAGAAAGCCCTAATATTAATTTTTGGGGGGCAAATTATGTAATTAAATGAAAAATACACAATTACATTTTTTCATGTGATATATAAAAGTGGTCATTATGGCGAATATATTTTTTTATTTCTAAATTAATTTGTTTAAAATATATTATCAAAAAACTACCCATTTCTTGCCTTTATCTTCGAAATTATATGAACTAAAATTTTGGAAAAAAAATATAGAGCCTCAGTTGAAATGTACAGGAAAAACAAGACGAAACCTTTTATACTTGTTGGGTAGGGGGAATCATAGAATCATATAAAAATAATAAAAAAATGAAATTTAAACTCCCATGTGATATGTCAAATCGAACGGCTCATTATGATCTTTATTTTGTGGCAAATTAAAAAATCAAATAAGTATTTTTATCAAATTCAAGCTCATCATGTAGCAGATCGGAAGAAAAGGCTCGTTGTGTGAAAAAAGTAAATAAACTATAAACTAAAATATTATAAAAATATATATTTTATAATTTACCTACATTATAATAAATCTCAACCTTTATTAGTACGAGGGCTGCCTTTTATATTTCGTGATTAGAGAATTAAAACAAATATTAATCATCGAAAATCGCTTTATTGTTTTTCAAAATATCCCTCATGAAGATCTATACACTTTTGCATGCTTTTGAACCAATTGTCGAACACTTTTTCCACTCTGATTGAGGTATCTCCGAAACATGCATTCTGAACGCAGCAACCACTTCTTCAGGTGTCGAAAAATGTTGACCTCTCAGTTTGTTTTTTACGTACGGGAATAAAAAGAAGTCATTTGGTGACAAGTCAGGACTATACGGCGGATGACTCATCAAATCGATGTTTTGAGTTGTGAAAAATGCAGTTGTTTGAGCCGATGTGTGAGAGCTCGCATTGTCGTGGTGAAGAGTGATCCGTCTTCGGCGGTTGGTTTTCCTCATTTCTTGGAAGACAACTGGCAAACAAATGGTTGTGTACCACTCAGAATTGACTGTTCTGCGTTGTTTTAGTGGTACGGTTGCGACATGTCCAGTTTTTCCGAAAAAAAACAGGCAATGATTTGCTTGGAAGTGCTTCGTGCGCGACCAACTTTTGTTGGATTCGGCTCATCTTGAAACACCCATACAGTCGACTGCTGCTTACTTTCGGGCTCATACGCGTAAATCCACGATTCATCACCTGTCACTATGTCATAAACGAGTTTTGAAGCACCGCGATCGTATGTTTTGAGCTTTTCTTTCGACCAATCGACACAAGCCTTTTTTTGAACAATTGACAAATTGTGTGGGATCCAACGCGAACATTTTTTTTTGACATTCAAATGTTTATGCAATATTAAATGTATGCTGGTCTCACTAATGAGTAAGGTTGACTCAATCCCACGATAGGTCACATGACGATCTTGCAATAACAGTTTGCGCACAGCATGAATGGTTTCCGGAACAACAACTGTTTTTTGACGAGCTTCACGAAATTCGTCTTGGAGTGAACTACGACCTCGATTGAATTCACCATACCATCGATAAACTGTGGTCCTTGATGAAGTTTCATCGCCAAAAATTAAATTAAGTTCATCCATGCACTCATGCTGACTTAATCCACGTCGAAAGTTGTAAAAAATAATTGCACGAAAATGTTCACGATTTAATTCCATTTTTTGGCCGAGATGAATCCTTTAAGTTACTGTAAACAACACATATCGCTCGTATGTCAAAACGTTCTAAGTACGTATAACCTCAAAAATGTCAAACTTTACGATAGAGCTGTCAGTTGTCAGATTGCAACAATAGGATTGTCCAATCCCGAAATATAAAAGGCAGCCCTCGTATACGAGTCCAACTCGTACTTGACCAAATTTTTATTTTGATTTACCCGAGCTCATAATAAAACAATCACAAATAAAATAATAGACGCTGAAGGAAAAATTAATAATCTAATAACTCACAGTAGATGAAAATATTGGAATTTCTTGAAAGTGTTGGAGAACTACTCCATTTTTATATGTCGTAGTAAGGCGGGTGTAATAACGATTCTGAAATTCACAGGATTTGTTTTCTTCACAGAAGGATGTGTGTAATCATGGTGTACACAAATGATGTTGAGATTTTTTAGAATAAAACTAAAATATTGCCATCAAAAATTTTAGGCAGTTTAACCTAATATGACACAAAGATTTCTTTGCGTGTTAGTGGAGTTAAAAGACATAAAATAAATCTCTGGTAGGTTTTAATATAGGCTATTTATATTATTACATCAAGTATAGTGAAACGAAATTTCCTGAAACATGAAATATCACGATGAAATTTTCAGGTTAACTTTATCTGCCAGAGATAATGAATACTCTCTTCGAGGTGTCATTCTTTTGTACGCAACATTCTAACCTAGGAATTACGGGTAACAGCAATTACATGGAACGGCTCCAGATTTAGAACCTCTATGTGCTAGTTTTCCCGAAAATCCTAGATGTCGATCTTTACATCTCGCGTCTTCAAATTTAACGAAATGTATCAAATACATATAGAAGTATTCAAGAGGACATTTAATTCTGGGAAGCGCAACTGATGAAGGTTCCCTAACCAGAAATAATATATATTATATATATTGTCTTGCGTACAAAAGAATGACAACTCTAAGAGAGGATACAAATAAAGGTATTGACTGATGGACTTGACCTTATTATTTTTACCATTCCATAAAAATATCATTTCGTTTGGGCCACCTTGTATACATATTATTTGATTCAATCATTGGAAATTTCATATTTATTTCTGGTTCGTGTTTTATCGCGGTAAATAACTGAGACTTCTTCATAGAATTTATGCAAAGAAACAGAAAACACAATCAGGGAATGACTGAATGTATTTCACGGTACTTTAAAATTCAGAAAATAAAAAATAAAAACAGGAAAACCATCCATAAAACATTCTTTCGTTAACATTCTTGAGCGATCCGTAATTGCAAGTTTCCAACATGAAGAATGTTTCCAACCTCGTTATAAGTTATTCCTTCATTGTTCTCTCGAAACAGAAAAGTCTGAGACGGACGTTGGGTCGGTAGGTCGGGCGTTTAAGCGGACCGAGACGGACGAACGAAGGAAAACTACTAACAAAAGACATGAAGCATCGAGGAAATTACTAACGCCTCTATGAATAAAGGCAATTTAAATTTCCAAGTGAAGAAAACAAAAGGTGGTTTTGAAATTCAAATGAAAAGTGAAGTATCATATTCCTTTCGCGCAAACTTCGCCGGTTCGTTCCTCTGTTGATGTTGTTTTCGTTTCGTCGGAAGATAAATTTCATTTATTTTCATTATGGTAAATGTTGTTTACGCGAGAAGTCTGAAATTATAGGGTCCCCTGGTCCACACCCATTTACAATATACGGGGCGCTAACTGAACAATGTTTGAGTTAATATAAAATCTTTGAATCTGTATATTCAAGCTTTAAATTCTAAAACATAATCGTATGTTATATCATACGAGGACTGTGCCTTTTATATTTCGGGATTGGATAACCCTGCTGTTGCAATCTGATAACTGACAGCTCTATCGTAAAGTTTTACATTTTTGAGGTTATACGTACTCAGAACGTCCAAAAACAGTTGTTGTTCCGGAAACCATTGATGCTGTGCGCGAACTGATATTGCAAGATCGTCATGTGACCGATCGTGAGATTGAGTCAACCTTACACATTAGTGGACCAGCATACATTCAATATTGCATAAACATTTGAATGTCAAAAAAATTTGTTCGCGTTGGATCCCACACAATTTGTCAATCGTTCAAAAAAAGGCTCGTATCGATTGGTCGAAAGAAAAGCTCAAACAATACGACGGCGGTGCTTCAAAACACGTTTATGACATAGTGACAGGTGATGAATCTTGGATTTACGCGTATGAGCCCGAAAGTAAACAGCAGTCGACTCTATGGGTGTTTCAAGATGAGGTGAATCCAACAAAAGTTGTTCGCGCACGTAGCACTTCCAAGCAAATGATCGCCTGTATTTTCGGAAAAACTGGACATGTCGCAACCGTACCACTAGAACAACGCAGAATAGTCAATTCTGTGTGGTACACAACCATTTGTTTGCCAGTTGTCTTCCAAGAAATGAGGAAAACCAACCGCCGAAGACAGATCACTCTTTACCACGACAATGCGAGCTCTCACACATCTGCTCAAACAACTGCATTTTTGACCACTCAAAACATCGATTTGATGAGTCATCCGCCGTATAGTCCTGACTTGTCACCAAATGACTTCTTTTTATTCCCGTACGTAAAAAACAAACTGAGAGGTCAACGTTTTTCGACACCTGAAGAAGCGGTTGCTACGTTTAGAATGCATGTTTTGGAGATACCTCAATCAGAGTGGAAAAATTGCTTCGACAATTGGTTCAAACGCATGCAAAAGTGTACAGATCTTCATGGGGAATATTTTGAAAAACAATAAAGCGATTTTCGATGATTAATATTTGTTTTTGTTCTCTAATCCCGAAATATAAAAGGCAGGCCCCGTACAATCTAATATATAAAAATCTCGTGTCACGGTATTAGTGTTCGAACTCCTCCAAAACGGCTATGATGAATTTTTATGAAATTTTTTATATATATTTGATAGGTATGAGTGTAGGTCGTAAAGTATTTCATACCACTAGGTGATTAGAATCAATAGAAAAATTAAAAATAAAAAATTTAATATCTCGAAACCAAAATGTGACACCGACTCGAAAACTGGTGTATATACGCTACTTAAGTATCTTTGACAATGGCATTTGCTCCATGTCGTGTTTTACTTTTGGAAAGCTGGTTTTGTCATGGCCGTAATTTATGTTTGCTGTGTTATAGATTAATTAGTTATCCCATAAAATGGAAAGTAAAACATCAAACCGAAAGTGCGGTGCAGTTGATTTTAACAATACATCAAGGAAAAATCAAAAATTACAATTCTATCGATTTCTTGGATTTCTATATGAATCAGAGAGGAAGAAAAAAATGAATTTCAGCAGTTCGTCGTCAAGGGCAATTAAATTAAATTTCCACATTTTTAGTCATTACTAAATACATAAAATTAATCACAATTGTTGTTCTGTTAACAAAAATAAAATTCAATAACTCTTGTAATCAGAAAAGTTAATAATGTAAATACTTTTCTTTCCAAAATAAAATGTAAGCTTAACATAATCCTTAATTTTTTAATTAATGTTTTCTTTTAGGAATAAAGATAAAAAGCAACTTTTTAATTACAGCAGGTATGAAAAGCTATGGCAACCAGGAACAAATTCAAGGATTTGCTGGGCTGTGATTTGTTAGAGGAGAAAAATCAAAATAATCTAGATACATAACAAAGTTTACATTTCAACTATCTTTCCTGCAATACATTGATTTTATACTCTTTTAAATTAATAACACTTTTTATTCTCATTAATTTTATTTCTTTATAAGCAGTTCTTTATTATTAGCTATTACAAAAGCTATAAATAATATATACCCAATATTCATTTCTTTGTGAATTAACATGAATATTTGCATCTGTTGTGCTTCATTATTATTGTTCCAACTTCAAAATTTTTATCTTGATCCATTAAAACTTCATCGTCATTGAAATCTACCAATAAATTATATATAATGAGTAAAGTTAATTTGTTTTGTTTTATAAATATTTACTTACTATTGTTAACCTCAATTGGATCTTCATCTACTCCTGAAGATGCAATTTTTTCTTGTCGTAGGTAAGCGTAATCTTTCAGCCCACAAACCAGCATGAAGATATTGCTTTTTATATACATATTACATGAAATATAGTTGGATTGTAACTTTTGTTATGTGCATTGTTTACTTTTTCTCCTCAATAATATGACTACTGCAAATCATTGAATTTCTTTCTGGTTGAGATGGATTGCCCCAGTACTGTAATTAAAAATTCTCATTTTTGTTAATAAAACAACAATTATGATAAATTTTATGCATTCAAAAATGACCAAAACCCTGGAAATAAAATTTATTTACCCATGATGTCGAATTGCTGCAATCCATTTTTTCTTCATCTCTAATTGATATGGAACTCCATGACAGTGTGTAGAAAAATCACTATTTCTCGAGAACCGAAAAAAATACAGATATGAGAAAATTAATTCCTTAAGTGAATAGAGATTTGATGTGATATGACATTTTACGAAAATGCTGTTATTAAATGAGGATGATGGGTGTCAATAATTTTTAGGGAACAAAAAAGATGCAGGCCCAAAATTTGATATACATGTTCTTTTCCTGAAATGACTATAACTGAATTTAATCATCTAGTAATTATCACGTACCTGATAAATTTATTATGGAATATTTATTCATTGCATGAGAGTTAATAAATTCTCTTCTTTAAATGAATAGACATTATTCTTTATTTTGCGAGTACTGATGGGGTGGGGTCTGCAAAATGTCGCCTATCTGATTTATTGCACGTGAAATCTCAAAAAATTAGAAAATGCTGGAATTGTTAACAGATAATTGAAGTTTATAAAATAAAAATAAATTGCAAAAAAAAAGAAAAAAAATTATAAACCTCCAAACGTTAAATATATTAAATACACCAAACATCACATGATAAAATTTGTTGTGTCAAAAACCTAAAACGAGAAAAATCAAAAAAAATCAAATGTGCAAAATGCCAAATATGCCAAAACTAACAGATATAATTGAAAATGCCAACGTCACCATAAATGTAAAGGAGAGTAAAAAAGTCTGAAATGTTAGAAATACTATAAATGTCAGAAGTGTCATAAACGTCAAAAATATTAAAATTTTATAAATGTCAAACACAAAAAACGTTAATAATAACAACGAAAAGTCCAAAAACATGAAATGAAACAGCGAGTTTTGAAGTATTAAAAATGTTCCAATACAATTTTGACGAAATTTGTGCTGTTTGTTTATCGGAACGAAATTCCTTATCGCATATTATACTAGGGAGTTTGACCGAGAAAAGTGTAGACTTTGAAAATGTCGAAAATATCACTTTTAATTTGAATATTTTATTTGTTATTTAACACTTAATATGTAGCGAAAGGAATTTCATTCCTTCGGGATGTCACAGAAAACCCTTGGTTTTGCTTATCACTTAGCCGCCAAATGTTATTTCTTGGTAACAAATTGAAAATATTCGTACCGATGCTATTTTGTCTTTTCACTTATCACGTCGAAAATATTAAACTTGAAAATTGCCAAAAATGGAAAAAATGTCATAAATATTAAAATTGCTATTGTCAAAACTGTCGAAAATGTAAGAATGATAAAATTGTGATTTTGTAAATAAATAATTTACTGCATGATTTAAAATTCAAAAATTAAAGTATCAAAAATGGCACAATTGTCAAAAGTGTCAGAAATCTTAAAATATCAAATTGTCAAATATATCAAGAATGCCAAAATGTCATAAATGTAAAATTGAATGGTGTCAAAAATAACGAAAATGTGAAAAATGTGGAAAATATCAATTTTAATCTAAATTCTTTGATTGTGGCTGTTATTTGTTACATAATTAATAGCGAAACGAACTTATTTCCTAACCAATGTCACACAGAACTCTTGTTTTTGTTCTTGCTGCAAATCCAAAATGGGAAATGTGAAAGGTGTCAAAAACAAGACAAATGGCAAAAATATCCAAAATTTACAAAAATGTTATAAAAGTAAAAATGACTAGTGTGAGAATGTGGAAAATGTCAATTTGTGAATAGCTCATTAGGGGTGAGAACTTACAATAATTCCATAGCTGATTTAAAATACCAAAGACAAATGTGTCAATAAAAACAAAAATTACAAAAAAGACAAAAATGTTAGAAAGTTGAAATTGTCAAAAATAACAAAATTACCAAAAAGGGAAAAAAGTTAAATAATTCAAAAAATACCAAAATGTGTCAAAAATGTCAAACCTGTCAGAAATGTTAATAATATCTTAAATGTCAAATGTGCAAGAATGCCAAAAATGTTATAAGTGTAAAATCATCTAGTGTCAAAAATGTGAAAAATGTAAAAATTGTCCAAAATGTTACTTTTAATTTAATTGTTCTGATTGTCCCTGTTATTTTACACATAATATAGAGCGACAAGAACCTAATTCCTAACGGATGTCATATAAAATTTTAGTGTTTCTTGTTAAAATATTCAAAATATTCTTACCGATTCTCTTTGGTTTACCAAAAACGCCAGAATAGTAAACATAAACATGTTCAAAAACGTCATAGATATAAAAATATCTAGTAATTAACTGATAGCAGTGAATTTCCATCGGCCGAATCAATGCAGTATTTAAACTGTTTAGTGTCAAAAATAACAAAATCTTAAAATTGTCGAAAATATAAAAAATTTCGAAATTATCAAGTGTCGAAAATGTCATTTTGTGAATATTCGCTTACGAACGGTTAAATATGTCAAAAATGTAAAAATGTCTAGTGTTAAAAATGTCGCAAACTTAAAAAAAGTCAGACAAACATATCGTTTTTTATTAGTTTTAAATACATTTGTAGATTTCGTGTCAGGTCCACTAGAAAATAGAAAGAGACGTTGATATAGCATTTTCGGTAAAGAAAATTCCAGCCAGTTATTCCGAACAAAAACGTACACACCAATGGAATTTCTAGTGGTCATCTGGATAAGAATCTCAACCTCAGGGCAATGTTCGTCAAAATTTCTACTAGGTCAACTACTATACTTTGTGCCTGGTTCCACAAATATGAAATTTTTAAAGCCAGTAAGTTGAGTTTGCCAGATTTGCTAACAACATAGCCGGGTCATTTTCAGGATACGAGAGGATATTTGAAGTACTGCCACTTAAACTGTATTCCGTACAAGTGTGGATGATGTAAAATGTAGGGTTATTCCCTTACACTAACTCTTAGATGAGATAACACAAAGTTTTACTACGACTATTTAGCAGTACCTATCCAATGTTGGGCATAAAAATGTCTTTGAGATCAGCACATAGTTATGGCATATCGAACAGCCGTATAGAATACTGAGGTATTGACACCAATCAGCTCACTGTTTGGAAAATACTTCGGCTACCATTTTCATTCTATTCTAGCCATCAACGCTTTGTGTAATGTATGTAATGTGTTCATATCGAGGTTAAGAAATAATTGATAAAGGCTTCAGTCTTACAAAAGCATTTGCATTGATGGCTTTTAAAGGGACTTTCTTTAGGGTCGAATATGCTTTACGTTTATTTTCCGCTATTTCGGCTTCTGGGGTCAAAAGTTTGCAATCTTGCTTACTAAAATTGCAAAAACAGATATTGCAATAAAAACAACTAATGACACCGTATCCGAATAACCAGTATACTATTTTTGACTCCGAAAACCGAATATAAAAAACAGGCACTTTCTATTTCTTTCAGTCTAGTTCCAGAATTTCACCTTTGAAAATACTAAGTGAAAGTTTGACGAAACGTCAGGTTAATACACATGAAGGCAAACAAAATCGTCGTAATTTTAATCCATTCAATAACCCAGTATTTGGTTTTAATTCATCTTCACCTGACAAAGTATTTGTTTATCATTTGTAACTAATTCGTTTTACCGGCTAGCTAGAAAAAAAATTGATCGGCAAACTTTGAAATACGTGTTCAACTTGTGTTTGTAAGGTTCACTGAATCGAAATACATTTACTTGCAAGCACAAGGGCGTTGAATTGGTCTTTCGTTCCGTTTAGCTTTTCCATCTACTTCAAAAAAGGTCTTCTTTCATAAATATTTACACAGGATTTCGTTTGTATTCCATTTTAATTCCCTTTTTTGGACCTTTTTCACATTATACAATCCACTTTGAATTAAACGAATAGCGTTCTTGCTGCTTGAAGAAAAAAGCTATCCAGTTAGAAATTAATCAAAGAATATTCTTGGTATTAGGTGATGTTTCTTCTTTGCCTACATACTAACTAGCATTCCTCGTCAAAGCTTCGGCGGGGATTTTTAAAAGCAGAATTAATACATAAAGAATTTCTGAGTAGGAATAATTTATCAGACAAGTCAATGAGCAGTATTCCTGTACGTGTAGATGGTCAGTGAATATATCTCAAAAATATTGCGTATACAGGCTACCGAAGCTATAGAACATGGCTGGGATCAATATATAAGTATTTCTTTTTGTGTTTTATTTTTTAGATCTTGTACTCATGAGACCATACTTAGATAATAGATTTACAAAGTGTGGAAAGTCATCAATCATATAATTCATTAATTTAACATTGTGGATATTTTTTCCAGTGACATAGCTTATACCGTTTTTTAGAAAATCGGAAAAAAAATTTACCGACCTTAATATATATAATAGTAAGTTCCCAATTGGTCTTATATATAGTGTGTCTTCATAAGTTGGAATCACACGGAGAACTTTCTTGTCATATTTAGAGAAAAAGTTATTCTTCATAAACAGATTTCCATTACTTGTCACTTTTTCAACTGCATTCGGGGGTTATCAGCAAATATGAATTTTGATTAACCGTAAGTAAGTACTTCCGTCTAATCTCGTGATCAATCTTATTTTAAAATAGATATCTAGATTGAAGGTTAGAAAATTAATCTAGTAGGGTCTCTCCTCTTTGGACATACTAAGAATGCCCAATGTGGCTTAAAATTCTAAAGACTCGAATGCTTCATTTTCTTGGTGAGTTACCCAGACATGAGGATGACTAATTTGGTAGCAACCCAACGAATAACCATGTCATATATTGTAAAAGAAGTGTTGACTGGTTCGTCTGAAAACGGAAAAATAACTCCAAGATTTTTGTAGTTTCTGGATCTAACCACCTCAGATTATTTATTATGAGGATATTGAAAGCGAGAAGAAAATGATACTTTATGTGTTTTCTTTTTGATAGCTGTGGTATTTTATTAAATAGATGCATGACAACCTTAGGTTCTGTCTGAAGTTAAAATAGGAATTGTTCCTTGAGCACAAAACTGTTGAGGACGTTATAAGCACCAAAATGAATATTTGGTGAGATCTTGAAGCTGTAAAATGCAACTGAATAGATCTGGACAAGACTGCTGCCTCCTATAGTATTTTTGTGAGAAATCGAGTACCTAGTACCATTATAATTTAAACAAAAAAATGTTAATTTTTTTCCAAATTCAATGTATTACAAAATAATAAATTTATTTCTATATTTGTCTATGGTTATAGTTCATATTAAGCATTTAGCTAACATTTTCAAATATTTGAAATTGTACTCGAATTGGAAGTAATGCATTAGCCACTGTACCCGAAATCGTTATTATTTTGATGAGTCCCCTAACTATACTAAGAGAATGCATATTTTAGGGGTAGTCCCCAATCTATCATTTCGTCTACCGCCAGTTTGCAAAAGGCATATTTTGGGGACTGTCCTCGAACTCTACGTTAGGTCAATGAGGGTTCAAACAATGCCTTAGTTAACGAAAGCTACTTTTTGATAGAACAATTTGTTTATATAACAATTGAACTATATAGGTATACATAAAATGTGATTTAGAAGTTTTTCCTGTAATACAGTACATAATTAAAATTAAAACCTGCAACTAATTATGCCATATCACTAAAAATTGTATAGTAAAAATCCGTGTCACTTTTTCGACTATATATACTCACAAAAAATATCAATTTTGTACTGTTTGACCGAAGGTGAGATTTTTGCCGAAGCCGGTTGTTCGGCCTTAGTCTTAACCTTAACCTTCTTAGCCATTTTAATATGAAATTATATGTAGGTATTGTTATAAAATTTGAATTCGCTGCCACTGGAGATATATAACTTAGTTTGGGAGTAAAAACAACGATCGGGAACCTTCTGGTATAACAAAAGCGTGTTAGCATTGAATACTCGAACAAAATGGGATTATTTTGATGTTAATTGTTTGTGAGATCAGCTGTTAGATTGGATTTTTAAGTGTAAATAATGTTCTAGAAAGTGAAGTGAAGTTAAAATTTAATTTGAACCCACGGAGTTTATTACAGTATTTCTTTGTTAAAATGTAATAAGTTAACAGTATTTAACACAACAACGAATCATAACTATCTAAGCACTGCAATTTTAATATATAAATTGTTAATTATTTCCTGTTGCAGAAAACTCCACAAGTGTTTAACTGGTATTTCTTGATTAATAACGAACGTGTTATTAACAAATTTTTATTTCTCAATAAATTATATGAAGTATTTGACGTTGGAAAAATCCAAATTTTATCAGTTTTAGCAATTTTTCAGCTATACTAAATAAGTTTGCTGGTTAATTAGTGACTAATATTTGGGAAAATGAAAAAAAATCCATCACAAGTGTTGGGTGTTGTGTAAGATAAAATTTCTTGGCTTTGATAGTATCCTGACAAATGATTTTTGTTTTCGTGAGCATTTGATTTGACATGTTTTCAATGGTCTTGTTATTTGACAAATGATTTTTTTTAACAATCTAAACATCGCAAGTCTTTCTCCACAGTGCGTCAGAGTGTTATATTGATTTGGATATGTTTTGTTATCCGTAAATCATGTTTAAAAATTTGTATTTTCGGAATCCGAAAATCAATAGAAAAAACTATGTCGCGTTGTACTGAAGATTAAATAATTACTAAGTTCCTTTCAAATTAATAAAAATAATTTGTGGCAAAATGGGAGCCACGTAAAAATGTCGTAAAACTAAATGCTCTCGAACAAACTATATTTTCCAGAAAACAAACAAAGTCATGAAGTTGAAGTTTCCAATGGCTTTTTAAGTCATTAAAATGAAACTTTGAGCCACGCTTAAAATCTTTAACATTTTTACACAACAAAAATGGACGATTGAAAAATTATAAAACAGATTTTGATTTATGTAGCAATTTTTTTTATTGGGTAGAAAATCATTACAAAAAATTTAAAAATTTGGAACTTTAACCACTGCTTATTTAAACAATAAAATTTCGTTGACTACGCTTTTTCTGAATTATACTATTCCGACTTCAAGAAAAAACAGTTAAATACCTGAAATTAAATAGTTTCCTACTCTAATAAGTTATGGAGTACTAAGACATCGTTACCACTGTCCTCGACACGCAACTTGCACTCATTCGTACAAGTTCATCAAATTTTAGATCTATAACTACATTCAGACTTCTATGTGACTCCTCACCAAGTAATTATTTTCCAACACAACTTTCGGAAAAGTTCATTACTTATGTCTTCTTATTATTTACTAATATACAATTGACTTTATACTACCCCTCAAAATTGTATGTCCATTCCCAATTGTAGCTCCTCAATATTATCTCTATATGTATAAATGTTTGTATCGCCTGCAAATGAAATTAAGATAAATTAATCGATTAAAAGATCGGGCCCAGGATGGGTTCATGCGGCACATCAAATTTAACATTCCCTTTGCCTAATATACAATTAACGAACTTGCCACCTATACAGTAATTGTACAATTGGTGTGCTATTCTTAGTTTTAAAGCTGCTTTATTTCTATAGAGACTACTCTTTTATTGTCTCAATGAATTTCGTCCATTTTGATAAAATCAGTCGTAATGACCTTTCAAACGAGCCGTTATTCGAATTATTAACGGATGGCTTTGATCAGGGGTTCCCAAAGTGCGGCCCAGGGCCAAATGCGGCCCGCGATATCGATACCATATATTATGTTTATTAAAAAAATAAATAAGTAAATAGTAAAATAAATAATAAATACTACAAATACGTGGTGCTACTAATAAAAAAATAATAAAAAATAAATAGTTAAATATATTTAAAACTAAAGAAATCGTGGTTATTGTTTTAATTTTATTCCGTTTCTTTGACCCGCCAAAAATTTGGGTAATAGTAAATTGGCCCGCCTAAGAAAAACTTTGAGAACCCCTGGCTTAGATCTTTCATCTGACGTCGAAAGGATTCAAAGCTATCCAAAGATTTAATAAATCCAAGATGGTGGTATTTCAATGAAACTTCGAGTATTCAGTTATAGTATCTGTCTGCCACATTAAAAATAAACATATTTTATTTTATCTTTATTTGTAAAGCTGATTTACTACTATATTAACTTTGTCAACCAGAACTAATCAGTAAAATTTATTGTTACATATTTTTATGCACAACTTGGGAAACAAATAAAACTAAAAAATTTCAATATAAAATTTAATCACATTTAGCCTAAACCTAGAACAATGCGTTTATATTGTATTTGCATCTGCATATATTCTGAAATATGTACGTAGTTTGGTCACCTTTTCGCTAGCATCTGGTATTTCATTACCTTAACAAAAGTCTATACTAATTTTATACGATTTAGTACATGGATGAAATAAAAGCTTGCATTTTATATTATATTACTGTCGTTTCTATTCTATGATTAATTTTCATAGTATGTCAAATGAGGCTTTTGAGTGGAAATTCTGAATATGCCTAACCGGAAATATGTCAAAAACGTGTGGCTGTTGTAGGTTGTATAAATCCCATTTGCATGCAAAATATTCCTATAGACTCGGTTCATTAATATATAATTTCACGCAAATATTTTTCCTTAGGAAATAATCATAAACTTTATATTCCCAATTTCGGCTCTCAAGAAATTGAATAAATCCATTTGCAAGTTATATTAACCAACAATGCGCATAAAAAAATCTCTCTTAAAACGTGAACCTGGAATTGACATGTTTTCATGCATATTTCAAAAATTTCCCCCGAAATATTTTTCCTCATAAATATTTACTGGGGTCGTACTTAATGCTCTCGTTTGTGCTTCATTTTAATTCGACTGGAGACGCAAGTTCAGGGAATTCCAAATTAACCGATGCCACGATATTCGCTTGAAAGAACAAGTCGATTTCTTCAAACTTTGCTTTCAGCTACTAAAACTTTCTGACGTCTTTATCGATTTTTAGTTTAAAAAGTTTTTTCTCCAACTGAATTGGACATTTTTGTAGTTATTGGAGCATCACAGATAATTTCTCCGAACCCAATAAAATTCTGGAGTTTAACTTGAAACCTTAATTTCTGAATTAGTTGGATGTTATATATACAGGGAGTCCCACAATTCAACGTCAAGTGCGAATCAGATGAGAGGCTAGGTTATCTACATCACATCAGCCAGTGTAATTTCCCAAATTTTGCTGAGCTTATTTTTGCAACCTATTCGTAAGTAACTAGGATGAAAAGTAGTAGAAGTTATATCAACGAATCGTCTCGTTAAAATATGAAATTTCTTAAGGGAAGGTTTAAAAATAACGATTTTGTTTATTTTGACATCACAAATTAGATATACTGTATTAAACTCATTTGGCAAATTATTTCAATATTTCGAAACTATAATAGTAACAAATATTTCTATTAAAACTTTTAAATTATTTTTAATATTGCAATAATGCATTCCTTGCTCAAGATGCTATGAGTGGGTGGGTGTTAGTAGACTACGTTTATTGGTTTGTTGTGCATGTTTGTACATAAAAAATGTTGCTCTAGTTACTAACGAATAGGACTTTGCGTATTTGGACTTAATTACCATGTGATTCCACCTCTCTTGGTATTGCTGAGGAATATAGTTACTTGCGGTGTAACTTATTTGGTACTGTTTGCCATTTTCCCGACACTATGTCATCCCTGCGAGCGAATGTGCTAATTGAATCTTATAAAGAATGCAGATATAACTTCACTACTGAAGCCTCAATATGCTCTGAGAGTTGAGAGATGCATAGATTCTAAAATTTACGGGATCATTGCGGATTTGTAAATGCTCTACTATCATTTTCTGAGGGTCGATTGCCATCTGATCGTACAAATGCAGCAAGGTTTGCTGTCTCGGCTTCAATTGTTGCTAACTGATTTGATCACATGTTCTAACCACTTTTTAGTAATATCTATAACGTTCTTTAGAAGACGCAATGAGAACCAATCTATTCTGTGTAACACTCTAAGTTCCAAGTCATTAAGTCAAATTTTGAAAACAGAAATTTTGTTTTGATTGTCTAGCAACCAGTTGTTTAATTTTGCCAACAATGTAATTGCAGAAAGAAGGCTTCCCAGTCCAAAATGCTTTGTAGGTAAGGGAGTACCTAAATTAAGAGATTATGCAGGAAGAGTAATTGGTCGCCCTGGGTCAATTTTATAGTTTGTTCACTGGAAGTGCTTAAATGAAACTTTATACTCAAAACCGATTAAGAAATTTCTTAATGATTGAGGAAGTAAAGATCTATTTTGATTGTCCTCCGAGAGAGTTTTTCTAGAAGAAGGCCTACTAGTATTCTGTACAATTTCCACAAATTTCTTCTTCTTGAATCGTCACCAGCGAATATATTATTAATTCGAAAAGCAACAACTTATCTTTGCATATACCTGCTAATAATTTCTTTTTAAAAAGATATGTTTGTCTGACATAACTTTTTGAAGCCTTGACGAACTGAACAATCTTTTAAAATAACAAATTAGTGTATTATATTTATGTACAATGTACGGTGTGGCATTACTCTCTTTTTATCGTGTCCGTTAGTTTCTTCATATTCGTTTACTCGTTTGTTCTACAATCAATATATTTTCGGTTAATTCTACAAGCGCTACCTTTATATTGCTGCCACTCATCAAACATCACTATTAGAACCGAATCTCAGCCTTTAGTTAACCTGATTCGGTTTATTTCAATGGGCATAGTGTTGCAGCTACAGCGTAATTCCTTTGAGTTCACAGGTTATTCAAACTTTTAAATGAAACGACAATTTGCTCCACAAGAATGTCTGGTTTCGCCAGTGAAATATCTTATTACTACGTAAACAATTTTGCGTAGGTAAGGAGAATTAAACATATACAGATGAGTCTAGTCACGATACAATCGCAGGTGCGCGAAAAACGGCAGTCTACCAGGAAACTGTTAATATTGTTCGCAGCTCTTCAAGGAATACCATCATTGGGGATGTCAAAAGCCTTTTAACAAAAACCCATTTGTAAAAATATTTTCCCTCTGAATACCAAATTTGTTGATACAAGAATAGAAAGAAGTAAATTGATTTTAAAATTCATACACCGTTTTAACGCAGGAAAATAAGTGCCGTTCGTCTACTAAGGTGATCCATGGTGGTTAGACCATCCTCTGTGAAGTCTCTACTTCAGTTCCAGCGATTTTTTTATCTCTCTGAAAACCAGAAATTGACCACCAGACCAGAGGCTCCAGGTTCCAGAAGATGCCTTCATAACGCAATTTTGAGTGTACAAACAAACGAGTAGAGCGAAAGTACATTAATATTCAGGGAGAGAGTCTTTAAAAGCTGTTTTATTCCAGCTGTATATGTACGACTAAAAAGACAGCCTTCATATTCCCTTCTTATTACTGCATTCTTTAATTTGTCTAAGTTTGTTAGTATTTCCAGTTTTCTCCATTGTCTGACTTATGGTACTAATAAAGGTATATATTTATGCTTAAGTTAGACTTTAGGAAATGCCTAATGCTAATTAGTACAATTTTTATGTTACACTATAGTTTTAATTGGATTTCTTGTGATATTAAATATCTTTTTCCTATCTCTGTTTTACAACATTTGGAAAACAAATAACAGGTGTATTTGCCACTCAGCAGTTAAAATGCGATTATAAGGTCCCAAAATTTTCATTAATTTTCACAGTAGTTGCTATTAAATTGGGCGTTCATAAAAAATACCGTTTGCTTTTGCTTGTTTACAATATAATGAATTGTAGTAATTATTAGTTAGACAGTACAGGATATATTTAACAACGATAACTTCAAGAACTGGGACTAGCAACGACAAAGAATATGCAGCAAACAATCTAAAGAAAATCCCTATGTATAGATACTTATAAAATATACTCACCGACAAAGAAATCGCAATACCCAGAAGGAGATGTTTAAATTTAATATTGTTTTGGTAAACAAGATACTATGGTAAGCAGTAGAATGCGGTAAAGTTTGGTAAATGTTTTTTTATGTAAACCTTTTTTATCAATTAATATTGTAGTCGTTTTTTGCATTTTTTTTAAATTTACCAAACAACAAACTCTTTGATGGGACGAAAAATCGATTATTATTAATTTTAAATTCACTAGAGTACGTGTACGCCGAATGTATATAAGTGAATTTGAAAGCGGTCAAATTGGCGGGTTTTTTATTTCGAAAAATCGCTAACCGTATGAATAGAAATCCAAATACTGTTATGAGATGTTGTCAAGTGTGGTTTGATAATATCCGAAATGGAGAAGATTAGGCACCGGACGTCTGAGGGGTACAAATGAATTTTAAGTTCGACATGTAAAGGTGGGTTTATGCTGAAGCTGCGATAAGTAATAAGAGCGGTCATAGTAGTGAAGCGAAGAAAATATCAGACCTGTTTCCCGCAGTTTATATTGTAACATCGCGACGAATCATTTTTCAGTCTCGGCCAACGATAACAACAGCAATAATCGATAAATTTATTTTTTTTACTTCAATCGAGTATGGATGTTGACAGTTTAATTAGTGAAATTTTTATTGTCCCCCATTGCGGGATCAAAGAGACAAACATCACCACAAATGATTTGTTGTAGACAAAATTTGGAATGAAGTGGCTTTGACATTCAATACAACACTAATGAAAACTGTTTATTTTCTAATATATCCTCAGTGGCGGCAGTTGAATTTTGAAATGGAATATAAATATTTGAAAGTATTTTTTTCAGTATGGGAGATTTTAACACTGATTGTTTTTTATATGTGAATATTAATAATATTTAATTCATTGTTGAAATGAATTATTTCTTTTTATGAATGAATTCCTTCCTCGGAATCGTTCATTTATAACAATGTTTGAACTGCTAAAATGCAATATCAGTTTTGAAAGAACCTTACTGTTCGCTATTATTAAATCTTCAATGTGAACACCTCATAAAACCGGAGGGTTAACGCTATGCTTCTATCGTTGCGTATGTTCTTATCACTTATCCGAGCCCCAACCTCAATGCACACTAAGATTTTAGAGACCGATGTTCTACAACTCGATCGGGAGTTTGGAGAACAACATTGGAATGTAGAAAGGAATCAGGTCATATTCTATGATGAATCTCGATTTTGCTTCAGTGGACATCATGTCCGAAGAAGTCGAGGAGAAAGACGTCAACCGCAATTTGATGTAGAGCGAAATGTACACCGAACAAGTAGGCGCTATGGTATGAGGTGCTATTAAAGTGGAAGTAGGTCACCTTTATTACTCTTTGTCCGAGGAAACATGACAGCGCAACGTTATCTTCAGGAAATAGTGGCTTACCTATATCGGCTCATATTTCAACAAGATAATGCTCAGCCTCATGTTGCTCGACTTGGTTTAACCTTTTTTGGATAGATCCATGTTAATCGCCCATAGAACATGTTTGGGATATGATGGGTAGAGACCTCGGAAAATTACGCCAGCCCCCACGTACGTTGGAGGTTCTAAGATATGAAATATAGGCTCGGGATATTCTTTAAGAAGGAATAGACCACCTTATTAGACTAATGCTTAGACCTGTTGGGGAGTGTATAGGTAACCGCGGCATACAAACACATTATTAACAAACTTAATTTTAATCATCTACTCCTTACTACAGCATCTATGTATTACCATAGCAATATTAAATTTAAACGTCCCTTTTAGGGTTTTGCGATTTCTTTCTTAGAGGTCTCAAGTTTGGAAATTACGAGAGAGGGAAAAAAAGAGAAGAAAGAATTCAAAGTTAGGGCTTCTAAAAGCCTAAAAAAAGGAAAGCCTCGGAAGCTCCTTAGGAGTCCATTTTAAAACGAAGTAGTTAGAATATTAAAATTGTAGTATATTTCGCCGGTCTCCATTTTATATTCATTTCAAGGACAGAGCGAAAACTTTTACGTTGTATCTTGACCTTGCCCAGGACGTTCGAGGCGAAATCCAGGTGAAAGTCAGTATTAAAATTGACAATGACCATGAATTTGAAGGTTATTTAAAGGACAGCTTTTATTTTTAAATATTGACCCCTTTTTTAATTTTAGAATTGGGTAGGGCCGTAAGTTTTACAATGAAATATGTACCCAAGTCTTAAGTCTAATACAATAATGAAAATCACTAAGCTCATTATAACTTAAACATGGGCAAAAACAAAAATTCATATTTCAAAAATTAAAGTTGGATTTTAAATAGCCTTCACAGTACACCCATTACAGCCGGGGAAAAACTAAACCTTTTATTTTAAAATTTTTCTTGTCCCGAAAACTTTCAAAATGACTTTTGACCTTGGTTTGATCTCGAACTTGACATACTAGAACATATGCGGACGCAGAAGTTTTTCTTCTTTCCAAGGCCGCCATAGAAACTGAAAAAATTACCTTAAGGTATGTTCTTCAGCGTTCAGTCTAACCGATTCATCGAAGAGCTTTCGGGCCCTTGCAGTAATTTTTCTACACCCTGTATATGTTTCCCTTTTCTTGCTATTTTATCAATTCCTGAATTTTCTCTCAAATTCCTATTTTGTAAACTATGAAGTTAATTAATAAGTAAACGATTAAGTTTTTTTTAATTTTCATCATTTTCTTTTGAATAACTATTTCAGGCCTTAGATTTTAAAGTTTCTTTTCTGTTTATCAAGCTCGGATGCCTTTATTACTGCGTTGTTTTACTTACTATCCATTTCTTGTTACTTGTGTTGTTCTATTTGTCCGCTTTTCTTTCTTATATGTTTCTTCCTGCTTGTACATATTTCAGTCTTATTTTCCGAAATCAGTCTTAATATTTACTGTAAGATTTTAACATGGCTGGTATTGGTGTAACAGGAAACGGTTTTTAACTTTTCGTCAACAATAATAATTATTTTTTTATATTATTTAATGCGAATAATAGTCTCTTGCTCAAAGTTTACAGGAAAAATCGAGGGAAAATTGTAATAATAATTTTTTTGTATTTTTTTAAATAATTTGTTTAAAAAATTATTAAGATATATATACAATATTCGACACATTCCAGCTTTATTTGCGAAACTACTTAGTCTAAAATTTAGAAAAAAGTAAGGTACATGCCTCAATCAGAGCTTATAGGAAAAAAATCTAAAATTCTAATCTTACTTTGGGGGTCAATTAGAAAATTACAAATATATCTAAAAACGCATGTAGCACATTAAATTAAAAGGATCTTTGTAATAAATAAAAGTACAGATTTTTTATATTTTCATAACTCATAGTTTAAAAGACATAATTCGTGGTAACTGTAATTCCTATTGATAGAATAGAAACCATTTATATTTTGAATTGATTTTAACTTATTTTTTGCTAGAAAAAACTTGTTAGTATTCTCTAAATTATTCTTTAATTAATGAATTCATATTTCAAACTCCTGGAAGATTTATTTCATGAATATAGCACCAAATTAGTGAGTAACAACTGTTGAGAAGAATTTATTGAAATCATTCCGATTGTTTTAAGTTTCAAATGGAATCAATGTCATTAAAATTCTCTTGGGCGCTCCGAAATTCGTTGAAGCAAAATTATATTTCCGGAAAACCAACAAAATTCAACTCGTTCTTCGATTCACTTTTATTTTCGAGTATTTCCACGCTCCCCAGAGACAAATACTTAGCCGAGGATTTCGTAAATGACTTCTTTTGTACTTATTAATATTGTCATCATGTTCTTTCTCGATTAACTTTCTTACTCAGTGTAGAGTTTGTAGGATCTTTCAAACTCGCTGGAGAGTCGCTTTAAAGTTAAAAACTTCGACTGTAAGCTAGGCGGATAAGTATACAGCTAAAAATAAAATATTGTTGCTTTTAAATTAGATTGTCAATCTGCCATTAAAAAAAAGTTTACAATTAACTGAAGCACGGAAAAACTGCAGCAACTCTTGAAAATATGCAGAATTAATTACTTTATGAAATAATCTGCTTAAAACTGAGTTCGCTAATCAATTAAGTGAATCTAAAATTTTCTTTATTTTAAAGTAGTAATCAGGACATTAATCAAACTTGTAGTTTCGGTAATGTATTTTCAAATTAATATTGCGCAGATTAGGGAAGGAATGATCCTTTTTCATATATCATTTTGAATTTTATAAACTATGTTTTTTAAAATTATAAAAGACTAGCGGACCCGACAGACGTTGTCCTGTCCCTTGTAAACTTTTAAAAATTAGCGGTAACAATATAATCTGAACGCCATCTATCAGACGTAACTGAAATTAAAGCACACTTTTGAATATTTGACACAGCGACTACAGCGCAGTCTGCCGGATCCTATGTAAGTTGTGCTAACATCAACAACAATTTTTAAATAAATAATTTAACTAAAAAAAACAATATATAGTTGACCGTATTGTGAATCTAAACCATCCTCAAACCCCCTGGAATACACACAAAAAATTTCATCAAAATCGGTCCAGCCGTTTAGGAAGGTCAGTAAAGTTAGCACCGCCATTTTACAGAAACTCAAATTAAAACATATGGGAATTACGAGCTATTTAGGAGCTCTTGATTTTTACCTAAATTGATTTTTGAGCTCAATATTTACTATGGAAAAAGTGCAAAAAACTATTGGCGGTGCTAACTTTACGTAAAGTTAGCACCGCCATCTCAAAAAAACAAACAAAAAAATTTTGTGAGGCGTCTCAAATTAGGAGCTATTTACGAGCTTTTAATTGACGTATTGGACGTCAACCCCTAAATTTGTCTAAGGGGTAAAAACCACCCCCGAAAAAATATTGAATTTTAATTTTAAATTTAAAATGTATTAAAATTATCTACGATTTACGAGCTCTTTCCTGGTGTAATGCACATAAACATCTAAAAATGTCTAAGGGGTGAAAACAACCCCCCAAGTATGCAGTTTTTTCGAATTTTATGATTATTAAATTTTGAAAAATACCAGCATGATCTACGATTTACGAGCTTTCCAACGGTATATTACACGACAACATTCAAATTACTGGAAGGGGTGCAAACCAGCCCCAAATTATGCAGTTTTTTCGAATTTTATGATTTATAAATTTTCAAAAATACCAGCATGATCTACGATTTACGAGCTTTCCAACGGTATATTACACGACTACATTCAAATTACTGGAAGGGGTGCAAACCACCCCCCAATTATGCAGTTTTTTCAAATTTCATGATTTATAAATTTTGAAAAATACCAGCATGATCTACGATTTATGAGCTTTCCAACGGTATATTACACGACAACATTCAAATTACTGGACGGGTGCAAACCACCCCCCAATTATGCAGTTTTTTCAAATTTTAGGCATGTATAAATTTTAAAAAATACCAGCATGATCTACGATTTACGAGCTTTCCAACGATATATTACACAACAACATTCAAATTACTGGTAGGGGTGCAAACCACCCCCCAATTATGCAGTTTTTTCAAATTTTATGATTTATAAATTTTGAAAAATACCAGCATGATCTACGATTTACGAGCTTTCCAACGGTATGTTACACGACAACATTCAAATTACTGGAAGGGGTGCAAACCACCCCCCCCCCAATTATGCAGTTTTTTCAAATTTTATGATTTATAAATTTTGAAAAATACCAGCATGATCTACGATTTACGAGCTTTCCAACGGTATATTACACGACTACATTCAAATTATTGGAACGGGTGCAAACCACCCCCCAATTGTGCGGTTTTTTTTCAAATTATAATAAGATTGTAAGTTCCTATACTTAAGAAAAAAACAAGAACTTGAGGAAACAAAATTTTTCAGTGCTGGATTAACTCACAAAATATTGTTTCTCAATTAATTCATTCATTATGCGGTTTGTACACCAGTAATGTAGTTTTGCCAATAAGGATACTCAGTAATAAAAAAGATATTACCATCTTATTAGTCCATCCCCAATATTTTTGCATAATTATTTTAGTCCATTTTCAAATATCTAAATTTAGAACGTTATTTTTGGCCTATTAAAGATTTTTCATTTTAGATTTTGATGAAACATTCGAAAAAGCCTTCTTGCCGCTGTTTGTAATGGCCTTTTCTGTAGCATGAAAAAATAAATTTGAATACAATGATTGTGTGAATATATTGAAAACAGTTCTCTGATAATTGTTATCTAATATTTGATTGGTGCCACTGGTTCTAGTCGAGGCAATATATTTTATTAAAGCAGTAAAAAATTCGTAATGTGGTATTTTCTATTGCAGGGGTTACTTAAATTCTTGAATCACATACGTAATATACGCCACTCTGTACTCCTCCTTTACGTTCAAACTTTATTATATAATTAATCGCTATCATTTGATTTAAGAACATTTCTTTTTGAAATTCAAGTACGTTGAATTTCTCTCAATAAGTAGGTATATTGAAGTAGGTTATTTATATATTTATTATCAATAAACATTTTAACAAAAAAATCTAATATATTTTATGACATTAACCAGTAATTTCAAATGTGAAATCGTCCATCTATGGAAATTTTACGGAGTTATTAGTTACAGGTAGGAATATTAGCACCTAGATGGCGAGACAACACATTAGTTTAATTAATTCAAGTACCTTTGATCTTTTATGTCTTCCTATTTGTATTTTTGGTTTGCTATGAATAATTTGATTATTGTGGGTACAAAAATAATAGTTGAAAGAATAAGAACGAAATACATTGCCCTCTCAGATACCAAACTCCTGTTTTATATTTCTTGTATAGATTATAGATTCAGCCCATTTTCAAATGGTAAAGGTTAGACAAAAATAAGAATATTATTTGACATATTTTCTAAAGGTTGGTTCAAAAATGCCGCCTGGAATTAATCTGTGCATTTCGTAATACATAAAAATATAGCTATTTCTATTTGAAACAACTGTTTTAATATGTTAATTAGAAACAAAAAACTTTGAGGTAATTATTAAAACGTTAAGCAACAGATTTTGAAGAAGAAGCGAGTTGAATACAAAACCAGAAGAAACGGTAACAACACGTGGTCCATAAAGATGGTTACAATTTTTCGTTATATTCAATACTTAATTGAAAGATCATAATTCATAATACAATTATTTATCCGAACAATGACTACCAACAGTAGTAGTTTTTTAACATATTGTTGGAAAGTTTATACATGGTAGATAATTACACTTTACACAATTTCCAAAATTTGTAAAATCTAGATTTCTAAACCTTTGCTGTAGTAAGGATAATATTTAATATTTTCATCCATTTCAAAACTCGGACAGTTTGAAATAATTAGTCATTTAGGTAGTTACTTGCACCTTTCAGGTGATTTTGAAGTGGTCCTGCAATGTATCATTGAAGAGGTACTAAATCATAATTTATGTTGCTAGTTTTCTAAATTTAAGAACTACAAATTTGGAAAAAATTGCATAATTTGGGGGTTGTTTGCATTCGTTACAATAATTTGAAAGTAAGTGTTATATATCCTTGAAGAGCTTCTAAATCGTAGAATTAGGCTGTCTGTTTTGAAAATGAACAAAATCACATAATATAGACAAACTGGGAAATTAAGGGGGTTGTTTGCACCCTTTCCAAAAATTTGAATGTAGTATTTTAAAGCTCGTAAATCGTAGTTCATGCTGATGTTTTTCAAAATTTATAAATCATAAAATTGGGGGGAGGGGCGGCTTGCATCCTTTCCAAAATCTTGAATGCAAACGTATCATATCCCGTTGAAAAGCTCGTAAATCGTAGATGAGGCCGGCAGTTTTTGAAATGAAAAAATTACATAATTTGGAATAACTGGTAAATTTAGTGGGTTGTTTGAACCTCTCCCAGTAATTTGAAAGTGGTCGTGTAACATACCGCTGGAAAGCTCGTAAATCGTAGATTATGCTGGTGTTTTTTAAAATTTATAAATCATAAAATTTGAAAAAACTGCATAATTGGAGGGTGGTTTGCACCTCTTCCAGTAATTTGAATGTAGTCGTGTAATATACCGTTGGAAAGCTAGTAAATCGTAGATCATGCTGGTATTTTTCAAAATTTATAAATCAAAAAATTTGAAAAAACTGCATAATTGGGGGGTGGTTTGCACCCCTTCCTGCAATTTGAATGTTGTCATGTAATATACCGTTGGAAAGCTCGTAAATCGTAGATCATGCTGGTATTTTTTAATATTTATAAATCATAAAATTTGATAAAACTGCATAATTGAAGGGTGGTTTGCACCCCTTCCAGTAATTTGAATGTAGTCATGTAATATACCGTTGGAAAGCTCGTAAATCGTAGATAATGCTGGTATTTTTTAAAATTTATAAATCATAAAATTTGAAAAAACTGCATAATTGGAGGGTGGTTTGCATCCCTTCCAGTAATTTGAATGTTGTCGTGTAATATACCGTTGGAAAGCTCGTAAATCGTAGATCATGCTGGTATTTTTTAATATTTATAAATCATAAAATTTGATAAAACTGCATAATTGAAGGGTGGTTTGCACCCCTTCCAGTAATTTGAATGTAGTCATGTAATATACCGTTGGAAAGCTTGTAAATCGTATATCATGCTGGTATTTTTCATTTAGATTAATTAAAACTAATTCCACCATTTTTAGATGTTTATGTATATTACGTAGATAATTTTAATTTTAATTTAAAATTAAATCAATTTTTTCGGGGGTGGTTTTTACCTTAGACAAATTTAGGGGTTGATTCTACGTCAATTAAAAGCTCGTAAAATAAATATTTCTATGGCGGGCTTTGTTTAGCACCGCCAATATCACTTTTTCCATAGTAAATTTAGCTTCCTATGGTAAATATCAAGGCTAAATGCTCGAATTCCCTAGTTAATACACCTCGTTTGGGGGAGACTAAAACCAGAAGATTTATATATATATATATATATATATATATATATATAAATTTGATATGACCGTAATTTTGATTGTAATAAAAATATCATGTCTCTTGAAACTGTTTATTTTTGAGAAAATTATTCAAAACGTAATAAGCCCCTAAAATCTTATGTTTTTCTAAAGCGAGCTGCTTTTTGGATGTTGTACTAGAGTTGTTTGTTTGTAAACGTCTACAAAGTTTCGAAAATCGGGGCACCTTCAATTAACCTGGATTTCGGAAGGAGAAATCTATTGCTAGAACAGCAAAAAACGGTACCCTCAATATCAAGGGATCATCAAATTTCATTGTCAGCATTTTTACCAGATACGAAAACTGTATTAAAGCGAGAATCCTAAAATAAGTCTCCAGCTACAACACACAACGAATAACAAGTACTCCTTAGGTAAAGTTGAAATGTCTCTGAGCACAGTACGATAAAAACAGAAATAATATTTTTAGAAATCAATTAAATTAAATTAAGAAATTAGCCTAATTAGTTAGACTATTAATTAATAATAATAATTTGTTAGTTGTTGAGGCAAATCTGTAAAATAATATTAACTTATCCTCCACTATAAAGCCGGTATAATCATCGTTTGAGATTAAAATGGACATGAAAAATTGCTGAATCAATTTCAACTGTACTTAATATAAAAATTATACTATTTGAAATTTTTGTTTAGATACTCTAAAAATAGGTATCTCCTAAAAGTACCAAAAACTCTACACCCCTTGTTCAATAATTAATGATACAATCCTTGTAATAAAGTTATGGAGTATTATATTAATTTTTAATAAATATACAGCTTTATATGTACACCCTTGAGGGCATTGACCCATAAACAAGTAAACATAACCTCTTACTGTTCCACAAATTGCACAACCACACACCATAATTTGTCAATAAATAACAATTTTTGTACAAAAATATTCAAAATATCACCTTAAATTCGATTAACTCCATAACAAAGCTAAATGTTGACAGGTTTCTGGTCGGCAACACTGTGAAGCTGAAGTTCATTCAGAAATCGATACTAGTCAATACGCACATAGTAAAAGTTCTAACAAGGTTGCCAATTGCAGCTATTTTATGTATTACGCTATAATATGAGACTAATTTTCGATATTTCTGTAGTAAATATTTTAGTGCCACAACAGGTGTTTTATATAATTAAGTAAACTTTAGTTTACATTTTCTGTTGCATATTATATGTTGTGTGTAAATCAATAAAATATTTTAGTTTCTATATTCCTGTCATTGCAAAATGAAAATTTTGCAATCACATCAATAAATATAAAGCCATTGACAACGAAGTCAAAATAGACTTTGAAACGTTTGGTATTCCTGCAATATACGTAGTTTTATTTCTATTGTGGTGTTATTCCCCAAAAAAACATAAAAGTAGGCAAATACATATTTAAACGAAAATTTTTCCATGTTGCGGAGACGGTGTTTTGGTTGTCACATTCTCCCGGCCTAATAGAACACATGTCAAACTCTAAAAACTGCTAGTTGGTGCGTTTATACACAGGGTGTTAAGTTATAGCGAACAAAATCACAAAGTAAAGTGATAGAAGGAGTTGCCATTATATGATGATTGAAATATAAGACGGAGTGATCCATAGGCAGCGGTATATATAAGATGGTTGGAATATAGGGTGTACTGGACGTTTGGTGGTATAAAAATGTTGGAAAAAATGTGAAATTAAAATTATATAGGGTGATTAAAAAACTGTTATATGATGTGGACGTAAAGAAATCATATACAGGATGGTTGAAATATATGCTGGAGTTGAATTATATTTATACACTGTGATTAAAAAATTATTTATTTTATAGCCCATAAGAAGTTGCAATAAGTGTGGAGAGGAATTAATGTTACACCGGGCGATAATATAAAATGTTTAAAAACATGAAATAATTTATGGGGTAGCCCACTAGGAGTTATATACTATGGTTGAAATATAGGACGGATTTGACTCCATAAATTCTCCTCCGTCCTATAGTTTACAGAAGGCAGCTAAAATGTATGCTTGTCCATGGGCAGTCGTATGTACAGGATGGTTAGCACACAGGGTGGAATGAAATTATCTATAGGTATAGAGAGTTGTCAAAAAAAGTTGAAGAAAAATTACATGGCGTGGTCCATAAGTCATAAATATATTTTGGGCTTATTAAGTCAACGCGTACTAGTACATTTGTTCGTAAACATTTACCTGTCAATTTAAATGAAAATGTATCATTGTGTAATGTTGAGGCTTTCTATGTTACCTGGTCCTGTCTATTAAGGTTATATATACAAAATAAAAAATAAAGAATGAAATCTACCTGAGTTCAAATAAACTAAAAAGTTGAAAATAAAACATTTAATATATATATATATATATAACCGACTTCCACCTACAACTAAAGAGCTAAAAATAATTATAACAAAATACAACTCTAGCAAATAAATAACACATTCAATGTTGTTAGGTATCTACCCAGGAAGTAAAAAATGTAAATATTAAAAGGTGCTCATTCTGTACAAATTAATTACCTACCAATCTAGTATATTTTTGAAGCCGGTGCCAAGCAAATTTAAAATCCTTCATTGCGTACTTATCTACTACTTCATCAAACTTGATTGTTGCTTGGCACCGACTTCAAAAATATACTAGATTGGTATGTAATTAATTTATACAGAATGAGTACCTTTTAATGTTTACATTTTTTACTTCCTGGGTAGGTACCTGACAACATTGTTTGTGTTATTTATTTGCTAGAGTTGTATTTTCTTATAATTATTTTTAGCTTTTTAGTTATAGGTGGAAGTCGGTAATATATATTATTTTTTTTAAAATGTTTGGATGTTGAATAGCATAAAAATGTAAACAATTGAGTCTATTAATTTCTAGGTCTTTGGGTAAAAACCATAATAGCTTTGGTAAAAGACCTCGAAACAATTGTTGGAAAGTCATATCAAAATTTCTGTCAAGAGTATTAAAATTCAACATAAAAATAACTGTAAACATAAAAGGCATGTGAGCAAAATACCCTCCAGTTTGTTACGTTAAATTGATGCAAGATAACTTAAACGACGATATCATAACCGTTCCACGTCGGTTACCCCATTCCATCGTCAAGCCTTTATTTGTTGTCTCAAAATGTTTCGAACTCGTGGAGTTGGCAATGGTGAGCGTGTGTGTACGTGGTGCCAGACAAATTATTTATCCAACCGAGAAATTCAAAGATATGGAACTTGTAATTAATCCACACGGTATGCTACGTATAGAGAAGGGGTTTGAGTTACCGAATGAGATAGTGATGTCAGAGTTTCGAGATAATGAATACGATAAATTCGGCGGGCCCGGCGAAATATGGAGGAAGAAAGAGGGAAAATGTGATATTAAGCCTTATAAATCATTGTAAGGTGTTTATAATTGTGGACGTGTTCGAGGACTAGCATTGGCTGTTGAAACTGATGTTCTCTGCACTAAATGAATTTTGTTGCGGTATAATAAATCTTGTTTTTGATGCTTCGAAAAAGCTTATTACATTGTTATCTGTATTTCTCGATTTCTCTCAATTTCTGACTATATCCCTTCAACGAGCCAACATTGAAATAAAAGAAAATGACTACTTTTTTACGAATTTGAAATATATATCAAAAAATGATAAAAATATAAACTACTTAAAAAAAATTGATTGGTGATGGGCTGATAAGGACTGCAAAATGTAAATTTTTGTTCATGTATTTCCAGGATATAGAACCTATTACTACCAAATACATCAAATACAGTTGAGACATATCTTTGGCAACAAACGATCATCACCGAACAATCAAATAACTAACAACCTCTAGCAATTTTTTCAAAATGTCTCAATAGCCCACACGGCTGAATCCTTGTCTTTATATCAGCAATGCCGGGCTCTAAACCAGGCAGCGACTTTGTTTCTTAGTACCTCAAGCGTCACAAGATGGCGCCAAGCAACAATACCCATATACTTAATTCTGATATACTGCTATCGCCCGTAAGCGGAAGTGTCACCGACTAAGAGAGAAAGCAAATTATACTTTGTGCTGTACCTAACCTAAGCAAACAGAAAGAAAACATAACCCACAACAGAAGAGCCAATTGGGGCATTTTCGAGCATGCGCATAAGACCCGAAGTACAGTGCAACGTTATAGACATATATACGTCTGGACTGTGATTTTTGTTCCTACCTCGAGACTCTGCTAGCAGTATATCAGTATTAAAGATATGCTGCTATCGCCAGTAAGCGGAATGGTCATCGACAAAGAGAGACAGCAAATTATACGTTGTTACTGTACCTAAACCGTTTTGCGCAAGCGTTGCCAAGAATCAGACAAAGAGAAAACATAACCCACAGCAGAGGAGCCATTTGGGGCGTTTTCGAACATGCGCATAAGACCCGAAGTACAGTGAAACGTTATAGATATTTAGGTCTGGACTGTGATGTTTGCGCCTACCTCTAGACTCTGCTAGCAGTATATCAGTATTAAGTATATGCTGCCATCGCCCGTAAGCGGAAAGGTCACCAACTAAGAGAGACAGCAAATTATACCTTGCCACAGTATCTAAACCGTTTTGCGCAAGCGTTGCCAAGAATCAAACAGAGAGAAAACATAACCTACAACAGAAGAGCCAATTGGGGCATTTTCGAACATGCGCATAAGACCCGAAGTGTAGTGAAACGTTATAAACATATAAGTCTGGACTGTGATGTTTGCGTCTACCTCTAGACTCTGCTAGCAGTATAACAGTATTAAGTATATGACAATACCAACGAACGATTTGCAACACACAATACCGATGACGTCACCCATTATTACCTCAAACGTCACAAGATGGCACCAAGCAACAATACCAACGGACGACCTGCAACACACAATACCTTACATTTGTTCACTTAATTTTATTTCAAACAAAATACTGATATGTACGAATTAAATGATTTTACGAGGGCTGCCTTTTATATTTCGGGATTAGAGAACGAATACAAATATTAATCGTCGAAAATCGCTTTATTGTTTTTCAAAATATTCCCCATGAAGCTCTATACACTTTTGCATGCGTTTGAACCAATTGTCGAAGCACTTTTACCACTCTGATTGAGGTATCTCCAAACATGTATTCTAAACGCAGCAACCGCTTCTTCAGGTGTCGAAAAACGTTGACCTCTCAGTTTGTTTTTTACGTACGGGAATAAAAAGAAGTCATTTGGTGACAAGTCAGGACTATACGGCGGATGACTCATCAAATCGATGTTTTGAGTGGTCAAAAATGCAGTTGTTTGAGCCGATGTGTGAGAGCTCGCATTGTCGTGGTGAAGAGTGATCCGTCTTCGGCGGTTGGTTTTCCTCATTTCTTGGAAGACAACTGGCAAACAAATGGTTGTGTACCACTCAGAATTGACTGTTCTGCGTTGTTTTAGTGGTACGGTTGCGACATGTCCAGTTTTTCCGAAAAAACAGGCGATCATTTGCTTGGAAGTGCTTCGTGCGCGAACAACTTTTGTTGGATTCGGCTCATCTTGAAACACCCATACAGTCGACTGCTGTTTACTTTCGGGCTCATACGCGTAAATCCACGATTAATCACATGTCACTATGTCATAAACGTGTTTTGAAGCACCGCGATCGTATTTTTTGAGCTTTTCGTTCGACCAATCGACACGAGCCTTTTTTTGAACGATTGACAAATTGTGTGGGATCCCACGGGAACAAATTTTTTTTGACATTCAAATGTTTATGCCCCATATTGAATGTATGCTGGTCCCACTAATGTATATCTTGCAATATCAGTTCGTGCACAGCATCAATGTCAAACTTTACGATAGAGCTGTCAGTTGTCAGATTGCAACACTAGGGTTGTCCAATCCCGAAATATAAAAGGCAGCCCTCGTAGTTTTGGATTAATCCAATTATATGTTGGATTTTCTAGCTAAGTTATGAATATACAATATAAAATTCAATTTGAAAATATTATTTGTAGTTACCTCTATAAAACTAACGGTACAAAATGATTAAATTAATTAATGGGAGTGTGGCCGTGCTTACAAAAAGTGATAACAAAAACAGCACATTACAAAAATCAAATGTTAATAAACTGGTAGAGCATTAAAGAAAATTAAAATTTTCCAGCGAGGAAGGAGTTTCGGGTTAGCGAACCCCGATGGATGTAAACGAAATATATGAAATATTGGTCTCGTGAAAAGCTCTTCCAGTATTTCATGCTATTTACTTGAATAGTATTATAATCCATCATTTTTCAGAACATATCGGCAGTTTTTCACACCAGCTGTAGATAAAGCTGGATTTGAATTATGTTGTGAAATTTTCTCTTATCGAATATCAAGTTTAATATACCGGGCAAAAGCGAAATGTGAGAATTTTTATAGTTCATTTTCATAATTTATAATTCATTTTACTTTGCTGCTTTTAATTTCTTGGTGTAGTCATGGTATTTAAAAAAGTTAGCATTTAGACCCATAAGTCTGACTAACCAGGTATGAATTGTGACGTAACGGTTGTAGTGACGTTTCACCAATGGGCGTCTTTTGTAGTTTTTTCAGAACAAATATTTATGGACCAAAAATATTTTATGCCGCAAAACAATTTATTGTAGAGGGTGGCCCAATGAGTATTCTGCCGTGTATCGGAAGCTACTCAATATAGAGGCTGTGGTAAGACATTTTATATCTAAAGTGGCAAATACATCCTAGAAACGATTTTCAGGTTTCAGCGATATTTAAGAGAATTTCATCTTATTAAGATACTGATAGTTTTGTCTCTTAAAACTAAAGTAAATTTGTCTCGTTTCTGTTAAAAACTTTTTCCAGCTCCAAAAATGAAGTGTGGGGAGTTGGAAGATCTATACGAAGATTTGAGAACTATAAATGGCTAAGGGTACATTTTATCAACGAATTCACAAACAATATAGAAATGAAATCTACAACGAAATCATCAGGAGCACATGTATGAATATGAGACTTGGAGAATGAAGGGCGACTAAAAAAAGAGCAGCATTGATTCTAGACCGAACGATGGAAGCGAAAACTTCCGAAATAAAAGCCCGTCTGTTGTTATCTCCCTATCTCTGTTTTTCTTTCTTTGTGTCATTCCTAATAATGTAACTTAAATTATAACGGTCTTCCAAGTAAATCAAGAAGACTAGACTCAATACTAAATGTAATTTTTTCAACCCCCTGTTTCCTTGGACTTCAACTAGACGAACCCATCACGTGTAATTCCTACCAAAAACTTTATTATCTAAACTTCATTGAACCTCAATTTTAAACTCTGTACAATCAATTATCAATTTTATGGCACTGTATTTTTCTGTAAAATATTCTGGTAAAGTCTAAAGTTTATAGACAGTATATTTTGAGGTTAAGTAGTGGCTACCTTTACGGGCACGGGTACAAAGAAATTTAATAATTTATTTTTTTACAAATTGAAAATAATTTCATATTTTAATTTCAAGTGTTATTCAGAAGTCTTAATGTAAAATATTTACTTCATAATATAAATTTAGTCACCACACAAATTTAATTGCAAGTAACGTTGCCCTTGTTTGTGATGTTCTGACTTCTGATGTATCTCAAATTAAAAATATTCCAAACAGAGAATTGGAATGTTTATTAGAACGAAAAGCAAATTTTGTGCTGGTATTTTATATTCATTTAATGTTATATTTGGTTATTTCGTATAATTTATTGATTTTCAAAAGTGTAGTGTCTGTAGGAAAGAAATTCTGAAACAAATGCCATTTTTGCATTTTACTACCATACTAATCTATCTTAAATGCATAATAAGTGTAGGCTTTTGTTAAGAAGCTTTGGCCTTATAAATAGAAAATAGGGGGTGAGTGAAATTTAGTTATGTCGGTTTAAGAATAAAGAATAAAATAACAAATAAATTTGAAGCCTTTATAATAAAGTTTGCCAAAGAAAATTATGATAAGGTGATCGATCAGTGTACGAGACTTGAATGATGGGGATTGCAGCAATAGAACAGAATGACAATTTGGAATTGAACACGTCGAATGTTTCTAAGATATATATCCACATATTTAGAACTATATCATTCAACGTATAACAGCCGTTTCGAACCAGGAGTTCTCGTCAGATACGCTTCCTTGAATGACAAGTTCTAAAGTGAAATACTTAGATGTAATACACATCAGTAAGACAACAGTCAGTGTATTGAACCTAATAGATGCCGGTGACATCTACCGTCGATTGAGTTATTTAAGTATATGAAGGCATACTATGCTATAACATATACCATACTCTTGACAGGTGGTTCGAGTGTTTTATATAAAAACACATAAGTAAATATATATAAGATATATATCCACATATTTAGAACTATATCATTCAACGTATAACAGCCGTTTCGAACCAGGAGTTCTCGTCAGATACGCTTCCTTGAATGACAAGTTCTAAAGTAAAATACTTAGATGTAATACACGTCGAATGTTCTTCTAAACCGAGCCATTTATGCATGGTGTTGATGGTAATTAAAAGTAGACATTTAATAAATAATAAGAGTTACCAATGACCTTTAAAAAATCTTTTCAAATTTATTCACTTAAAAAATATCCAATATTCGAAATCGATAAATTTCTCATTAAAGACGAACACTGTAATTCAAAGTCTCCTGTTGATGCCTGCCTGTGTATTTAATGCCCTCAAATTAGCCTAAATATGGAGAGAATCTTCGCACACAATAAATTTAATATCCACATCATAAGAAACAATTTCCGTAAAGAGATTCGCCGTAGACCATTATCATTATAGCCCGTGCCTTCACGAGATTGGCCTAATACATTATCCCCGGAAGTTAATTGCAAAAAATTGTTTGCGACCCAATCTGCCGAAAATCGTTCCTCATTCACCGCAAAAACCATTTAGTAGCTCGGCTGAGGCTCAGTTTGAAGTTGAGAGGGTCGAGATTCCTCTAGACAACATCATCCCCCTCAAAACAGTCTGCACGAGAGGGTGTTAAATTCCACCGTTTTCGTCGACAATGGAGGCCCCCTCCCCCTATCTTAGATTCCATTACCGCAGTAAAGGAGACAAAAAAGACGAAATGAAGTAATTTCAAAGGTAGACGCACTTAAAGCTTTGGAATCAGTGAATCATCACCGTGAAATAGTACATTTAAGTTTTCGAACACGTTCAACAAGATGAATAAATCACCAGAAGGATGCCATCGAACGTTTTAAGTTGCTGTTGTTGAATCTTCTTGCAGTTCTCATTTCCTTTTTGTATCTTACTGAAAAATTAAATTAAGAGGGAAGCGCAGACATATTTTTATCGATTAAAACAAGTGTGCCAAGGGATTTACTTTATAAATGCTAATTTTGACTTATTCTATGTATCAATGAAACAACACATGGAACTCGTTTAAATTACTGATATATATTTTTAGTTCAGTTATGGAATAATATTTGTGATATGTCAGCTAATCGTAGATAGGCGATTTTTTCCTACGAACATCCTGTGCATATCGTTGATGAAATATCACCCGGTGTCAGTCTTCGCGACTGACACCACGACCGACACCACACACTACTTTGATCTTGAAATACCCATACAATTTACTTCTCTCTGGAAGAAACATTTATAAATATATTAACAGTCTCTTCTTTTATAGAAAATCCATAATATATAGGAAATAAACTAATATAACATCCAATTAAGAAACAATTGCTGCACAAAATTTGTTCTAATAAAAGCTACAATTCTCTTTTTTCCGTATATTAAATTTGAGTCAGAAAGCACACCATTAAACTTATGTACTGACTAGGTTCATATTATAATGTAAACATTTTAGATTAAGACTTCTGAATAATAACTGAAATTTATTGCGTGGAAAAGCTTCAACAAGTTATATTTCTGAATTAATATTATTGTTTTTGTGTTACCTTTCCTTACTAGATTGCGTCAATGTTAATTCAACAAAGAAAAAAATGCCTTTGGAGATTGTTAAATTCCTTAATATGGCACTGCAGATCATATACTTCTGGAGCGTGCAATACCCATTAATAACTTGATGTGACTTTAAAAGTATAAACAAAAAGTAACGCTTTATTAACTTATTAATAGCGAATCTTAGAGCATCCACATCTTTTATGACACTAAGAACATTAACACAAAATTATCGTTTTGTTGGCTTAGATCATGTATCTCCTAGATATAGCCTGTCATGCACATAATCGTGGCAACGTTAGAAAGAGAGGGCTATAGAGACGGTAACAGGCTATTTCAGTTAGTTGCCCTCTAAACGTTGTTTGTGGCATATTCTTGATTACTTTTTTTTCATTTTGCAATTTACATCAATAAATATAAAGCCATTGACAACGAAGTCAGAATAGACTTTGAAACGTTTAGTTTTCCTTCAATAAACATAAAAGTAATTTCAGTTAGTGGTATGGAGTGTAGAGTGAAAGGAGAACAAACTTATATGGGAATGAAACAAAGAAGTTCAAGAAATGACCAGAATGGCGCAAGTGTGTACACAGGGTATGTTATAAAGTTAATTGTCAACGGATTGAAATACACAAATCCTACATTCAGAAGTGAAGCAGCTGAAAAAGTGAGAATGATGAAATTATTAGTAAAAATCGTAAATATAACGTAGAAAATCTGTTATGTGAACTTCTCTTTGTAAATGGTTGTCTCCGTTTTTTGTAATCTCTGCAAGTGATATGAGTTTATAGTGTGTTAATTGTGATATAAATTAATAAGCGTGTACCCCAGTTTAGACTTTTTATAAAACAGAGGGATATTATAATTGTTATTTTGTTATAAAACTTTTTGAAACAGTTAAACATTGGGAAAAATTTGTATATTTGTAATATTTTTATACCTATTAACAAATAGATGTTGGTGAATTAGATGTAAATAAAAATTATTTATTTTTACATTCTTGTGTTCATATTACATATTTATTTTGAAAAGTGTTCCTTTAAAGGTAATTAACAATTCTTTTCATCACTGAATAAACTGCTATAATTAAGTTTTCTCTTATCATTATGGAACAAATTTCACTTGTATTTAATTCTAAAATAGTTTCTTTTTCAAGGATTCTAACATTTTCACACACTGGTTTTCCATATATTTTTTCTTGTCTAGTTGGACAAAAAACTCCATTAACTATAATTAAATGACTATTTTTGGCATCTTTCTGTTGTAGTTGTATTTTAAATATTTCCAAAGGTACACCTGGTGAATGCCCCTGGAAAAATATCTTCAGAACTTTGTTGAAGTTCTCGAGTTGATGGACAATGCCATAATTTGTTTAGTAATTATATAATAATGGGTTCTTCAGAGTTTAATTTATGTAGGATATTTATCTTGACTCCTAAAAAAATGTGCAAATAAAATTTTGTTTGTAACACATTTTTATCTATGTACAAGATATTTCATTGACTTAACACTTTATTAATGTTAAATATAAATCTTGTTCTGGTTGTTGAACTGTGATGGTTAAATTTGCATTTTTTGGATGTGAATTCTTTACATTAACCTAATTTTATTCACGTAGGTTTGTTTGTAGAAAACTGATTTCTACGAACTAATTACCCGGTCGGTACTAGTGGCTCCCCCAAATTGAAACCATTTTGTGGGCACTTTTTCTTACACAGAGTGTGTCCTCCTTTTACTTAAACCTCCATAGGAATCAGGTACGTAGGTACTATGTGTATGATCTGTGGTATTATGGAAATATAATTCGAATTTGAAATTGAACACAAACGTAAAGTTTTTTGAGTATACCCTTTGTTAATTTTTTTGCCGCACTTACAATTCATCAGATATTAATTTTTGGTCGCTCACAATTGAGTATGAACTTGAACTGGTAAGTTAATAAATCATTATTTTTTTTATTGCTTGCTGAAATAGTTGTATGATTTATTGAGGTTGACTTTTTAAGAGCAAATAGTTCGACGATTCGATTTTCTGAAGCGAACGCCTCATACTTGTAAGAGAAGCTCGCACTTAAACATGGGCGAGTTGACTTGTAAACTGTTGACGCTTCTGTGATCGTGTATTAATCATGAATACAACGTGTATTTATTACATTTGTACACGATTGATGTTATTTATCTATATATATGCTGGTTTATCAAACATAAATATTTTAATTCCAACTGAATATCCTGGGAATTGTAGATACTGATAGTTTTAGTCGGGAATTTGAAATTTTGTATGTAGTATACTATAATTAAGTTTATTAAATATATTTTCTGTTTATTGAATCATAAAGTTTTGAATTGTGAGATGACGCAACTTTTAGTGTCACCGATTCCCGGCTTAGTAGAAAATTGAGTGACAATCCATGTCACGCTCTAAATTGATATTGAATGCTATTATACACAGGGTGTTTAGCACAGCAAATAAAATCATAAAGAGATAAAAGCAATACTGATAATAATGAATTTAATTATTCATATTTTTGGGTTAGGAAATAAGCACTTACCAAGTTCATTTTGTTCAAGTAACTCATTATCCATTATTTTTATCCTTACATAAAGTTAAACAATCTAATCATAATGAATATTTCCACACAATTAATTACTGTAAACTAATTAAAGTAGCCAGGGAGCAAGACTGGAATGAGATTCTGTCAATGGGTGATCCAAACTTAGCAACGGACAAACTAACTGAAACTATTACTAAATGCATAAACCTAGCAACAGTAAAACACAAAAGTAACGGTAAGAAATGCAAAATGGTTCCTAGAAAGAAATGGATAACTACTGGTATCATAATTTCCTGTAAAACTAAGGAAATTCTTTCCAAATATCGAAATCTGATCGAAATAATGAGCAAGCCAAAACCGAGTACAAGATTACGTCAAAAGCCTAGAAAAAATTATAAACAAAGCAAAATTAAATTGTGAATCTGATCAGATTAGACGAAATAGTAACGATTCTAGGAAGCTATGGAACATATTAAAGGTCAGAAAACAGAACAACATTGATTATATTTTCGATGAAAACGGAATTAAAATTGATGATCGTAGTGCAATTGCCAATACTACGAATAAAGGTTTCAGCAATATAGGTAAGGAATTAAGTGTAAGAATTCATCAACCGCCAAACTCTAGATTTAAAGTACCACCATATAACTATAAAACAATCTACCTACATCCAACTAACATAACTGAAATAAACAAAGAAATTAAACATTTGAAATTTAAAAATGGTGGGATAGATGAAATTCATGCGAAAGTAATCAAAAGTCTCTCCTACTTCATTGTAGAACCGTTACGATATATAAGTAATATAAGCATTTCACAATCTACATGGCCCAGTGTATTCAAAAATGCCGAAATAATCCCTATATATAAGAGTGGCGATAAACACTTAACAACAAACTACAGACCAATACAATATCTTTTATTTCTAATATTGGTAAAATATTTGAAAAAAATATTTTCAACCGAATTATGAATTTTTTGCGCAATTGCAAACAAGAGTATTAAGAGTATAAGTATAATATCAATATAAGTATAATATAAATATAACTATAATCTATACTATTATAAAATTGTATAAATATGAAACAAGTCTATATACTTATTTTATTTTTATATAATTACGGATTTTGTTAGCATTTGTTAGTTTAAGCTTTTCGTTTTAAGAATATTAATTAGCAGTTATATCCCAGTCCTACACACAGGCAACACTAGATTGCCTTTGTAGGTGCCGTACATTATAAATCTATTTTTTTTTGTATTACATTTATTACTTCTCTACTAATTTAAATGAAACTCTATCATTCTCTGATGACGGGGTTATATAAATAAAAAATAATGGATAAAACCACCTGAGCTCTATTGGAACCAAATATTAAGAAGAAACTATTTTTAATGAATTAACAGACTTCAAAGTAGAACTATAAACTCGAAAACAATTATCAAAATATAAAACAAAACAATAAGTCGCAAATTCTCTGTAGTTACACACAAAGTAAAGAATGTAAACAATAAATTGTTGAAGTCGGTGCCAAACCACAACACTTTTAAAATAAATAAGATAGGCAGATAATTAATGTGTACAGCATGAGCACCTTTTATTGTTTATATTTTTTACTTTGCGTGTAGGTACTAACAACAGTATGTGCTATATATTGTATAAATTTGCGTTTTGGAAAGTACTTTTCAAAATTTTAGGTTCACGTTGAAATCGATTAATATTTAAAAGAAATGTTTTATGATCCTTTATATGATGTCAAAATAGCTACTTAACCTCTTTAATCATTCAGAAACTACTACATTTCTGTCTTCCAGATATTTCAGTAAGACATTACTCTGACCATTTTCTTAATTGAAAATGACTTATTCATGTAAAAATCTTCAATATACTTGGCAGCTGGGGAAAAAAACTATCGTAATGCATGGAATGCATTATCAAGATATAAAAGCATTTGCAATTTCCTCAAGAGCTCGTACCAGCAAAAGTAATATTCCTGTTTGCATTCATAGAAAATCTTTCCAGCGTACGTTCGTACATACATTACGTACACAACGCTACATACGTGTGGAGTAAAAACGGAATGTATGTGGAGTGGTTGAAAAGGGGGCTTTTTGTCCATTCCTCCTGCGAACGTCGCGCATCGATAGAGTCGAAATGTTTTCCTCTTCGCCGACCTTATGGACTGATGTGTATTGCGAGCGAAGGTATAGAGGAACACTCCGATGTCTAAACGTTTTTCTCATTTCACGTATTGGAATCCGCTTTTCGTCAAATCGTCCCATTTGCAAATGGAAGCCAAGATATCAGCAATACAATGTTTCGTCGCTCGTCTCAAAGCCAGATGTTGGTTAGGGTAAATACACAGGAAATTGCGATGGAAAATAGATTTGAAATGGGAAAATAGTTTTACGGTATGAGGGAGATTTGAATGTATCGTGGATATCGGTCTTATTGTTCAGAATTTGAAAGCCAGATTCGTATCGATATAAACCTCATTTTAGGTTTAATGCAGAAGTTGAATAACAGAGTGGTTGAAAAATAAATCGATTTTATAGTGTTAATCTTTATTGGAAATTTACTTTTATAACCTGAACACAAAATTTTAGGTTTGAACATTAACTTAATAAGTTTAGATTTCATCATCAAGAAACTTCTATAAAAGAAATTAAATATATTAAATATGAGATTGCTCTTGGTTAGTGTCTTCGAGGTGTCAATCTTTTGTATGCAAGACAATATACAGGGTGTAAACGGTTTGAGTGAAAGATTTTGAGGATCAATACTTCAGGTCAAAAAGAAATCAAAAAGATTTATAACATTTTCAGAAATAAACTAGCCTTTATTACAGTGAATAATAGACTATTTCCAGCTTCAAAATGCTTGTAAAGCTAAATATGAAAATACTTAATAGCTTATATGCCTTTAATAACTGTACTAACAAAGAAAATTAATATTTAAACTCTAAATATTCTGTTATTTTTGTCCTACGTTTCTCCGAACAGATGTGGCCACATAGCATATAACATGCCTTACTACATACTATAGCTGACCGCTGCCAAGAAGGCTTTTTTGGACGTCGGTTCTTTTAAGAGTGTGAAAGTGATTTTTGCGTGATATTCGACGTAGCGTTCGTGATTTGATTTTCATTTTATAAAATAAATTGGAGAAATAAATAAAATCTGTTGTGAATTGTGAGTTAGAGTATACTAGTTTGTGACAAATAGTGACAATTATACAATTTGGTAAAGACCGGACATGTTATTAATTTGTAGGGAAAGCAGATGTAATAGCAAAAATGTTGAATTTTGAATATTTACTATAAAGAATCCGTTTGTTCTCCAGAGCTCTATCATAATGCCATTCTGTAAGTACCTCAGTATTTATTTGTCTAACATAAGTAATATTTAATTTTGTGAGTAACAATTATTTTTCGAATAATTTAACACATAAAAGAACTACATACCTATAAGAAATGTTTTGATTAATATATTCTGTATAGAATTATTTTTGTATCATAATGTAAATAACTTTCTGTCCTCCTTTCTTCAACTTGATGCATAAAGTAAATCGCCAAATACAAATATTCATTTCGATACATAGATATTAAAAGGGTACATTTTTGAAAATAATATTTCACAAAATTTTATTTACCTAAATAAATCAATCGGCACTGGAAATTATGTAATTATTTAATACAAAAAAATAACAGGTAATCATTTTTTTGTGGTGAAACACATTTCTTTATTATTCAGGCTAAAAGTGAATCTCATTTTTAGCGTGACGATGCCGCATTGACAATAATTTACTTAACATGTATTTAGAATTTTCTTGCTTATTAAGGCCTATAGACCATAGTGTTATAAGAGTTTTTTGTTTTATTTAGTGTGTACTATCTACACCAAAAATATATGCACTCAAACTATTTACACCCTGTATATAATATATTGTTTCGGATCAGGGAACCTTCATCAGTTGCGCTCCACAAGAGAATGTCTTCCCGAACACTTATTTATGTATTTGATACATATGAGAATAATAAGTTAAACGTGTCGTTGATGAGATCCGTTAAACGAGGAGTTTCAAGTAGTAAAAACTAATATTTTACAAGTGTGAATTTGCAGAAAGTGTTTCTTGCATATTACTGCATATGTACCTAATGTTTCGTAATGGCCAGGCAACCTACACCTATTAAATTTGTAGCCTCAAAAATGGAGGAATTGTCCAGTAACCTCTACAAGGATTTGAACAGTATTATGGAGGAAATAAGCAACTCTACCAAACATGGTGAGCTAATTGTTACTAATGAAATTCTTTATAAAGTCAATATTTTTGAAAATAAAGCAAATAAAGATTTGCAAATTTTGCAAGATAAAATAAAAATCTTATCTGAAAGTAATATAAAAATTATGGATGCTTAGTTGCAATGTTGTCATAATAAGATTTTAATTCAAGGTGTACCGGAAGATACTGAAAATATTTATGATAAAGTTTGTAACATAATTAAAGAAATGTCAGAAATATGTATTTGTAAAAACTGTTATCGTTTGGGGAAAAAATTTCCTAATAAAAACAGACCAATTGTGGTTGACTTTCTTTATTAGTGGCGTAGAGATTATGTATTTTTCAATAAATCCTTCGTATTTTATATCCATTAACAATTTGAAATCACAGAAGCTTCTTGGAGTACTACAAACACTTTAAGAAGGACTGTTGGACCCAATATGGAAAAGTTATCGTAAAAATTAATAACCGTTAACTAACTATAACTAATGATGAACAAATGCGACAACTATTAAAATCTATATAACTCTTGTAAATATAATATTAGTTATAGCCATTCACTAAAAATATTGATTATTTACTTTTTTTAAGAAAAATACTGATCACGTCTTTACTATTATTTCTTTTTATATTTTAATACAATTTTACATTATTAGATTATTATTAATATTAGGTGCTTTATATAATTATTATTTTTCAAGATTTCGATGATTTAGTTATATCCCAGAATTTTGACTTGGTGGCTGTGACGGAGACTTATTATTCCACTGCCTAAATCCACAAACATTAGTGATTACAAAGACTTTTGCCCAATCAGCATTCTATCATGTTTTTCTAAAGTTGTAGAAAGTGAAGTACAGCTTGGTAATAATAAAGTCTATTATCACCCGACTTGACCATACAATGTATGGCAGCACACTCCCTCTAAAGCACGCATAGCGAACCTTTTGGGGAAAATTCACTAAACCCCAGACTTCCTAGATATCAAAAGCGTTTAGCTCTGTGGGAGCCCTTGCCAGGTTATCAGGCCCGTCGTTGGCGTCGTGGCTGCAGTTTCCCAGGAATTTTCGGACCGTCCGGGCTGTTCGTAACAGGACAGCTTTTTGCATCAGTTGGTAAAGATGTTCCTCCAGACCGAGGTATTTCAAATTATTTACTAGATGTTTTGGGACTATTCGAGTTGTTGACATAACAATTTGTACCGTTCGAGTGTTGTTCATGTCCCATTGTCTCTGTATTTGGAATTCTAAATCCCTATATTTGGCTATTTTTTCAGCCTGATTAATATTTATATTATTCTTTTTAGGGATTGCTATGTCAATTAAGGTTGTTTTTCTAGAGACTTTATCTACCAAAACTATACCTGGTCTATTGTGAGCAACAGTCCGATTGGTCAATATCGTCCGGTCCCAGTACAGTTTGCAGTTGTTATTTTCTAAAATAGATTGTGGTTTGTATTTATAATAGGGTGTTCTTACCGATTGTGATAGCTCAAGTCTATTTTTCCGACTTGATCATACAACGTATGGCAGCACACTCCCTCCCCAGATATACTACATATCAAAAGGGTGGGAGCCCTTGCCAGGTTATCAGGCCCGTGGTTGGAATTTTCCATGAATTTTCGGACCGTCCGGGCTGTTCCTAACAGGACAGCTTTTTGCATCAGTTGGTAAAGATGTTCGTCCAGGCCGAGGTATTTCAAATTGTTTAATAGATGTTTTTTTATTTATGTAATATAAGACTTTTTATTTATAATGATCAGTCGTAGCACCGACGAAAATATCTGCACTGCCTTATTACACCCTGTATATGAAAATTACGCCACTTCCCTTATCTTGTAAAGTACTGAGTCTAATATTTATTTAAGAAGTGATGATGCTCAAATTAGTACATTTAGAAACTTTCACGTTCAGTTTTCAATACTGGAATTTGTTTAACTTTTTGGTATGTAGCTCCTTTTCAGTTTATTTATCTTTCATTAACTTGTAAATGTTCATTTCATATTCATTAGTATGACTATTTTATTTGGTTCTACTTTGTATATATATATTGTTACGAGAATTCATCAGACAGCTGGTGCAATCGGCCCTCAACCAATTCATGGAAGGGACATTATTCCGATAAATTCGTGGAACCCGAAATGCTTGTCTCTCAACCGGCGGACCGCTGCCGTTACTGGGAATTCCTTTAAAGCTTCCCGAACGTGATGGAATTTCCCGATGGTTCGTGGACGTACCAGATAATTCCAAGACAAATGTATAAATATAAAGCAGCTGGCGATAGGAGTTCAGTTTTCATCGGTCGTTTGTACAGTTAAGATAAAATGTAAATAGTACTTTCCGTGAATATAAATTTGTGTAAAAGTAGTGGAAATAAATTAGAGTGAGTTAGACTGTGTTTTTAAATAAATCCAAGAACTGAAACGAACCCGAGTGTGAAAATAAAAACATTACAGTGGTGACAGGTGTGCGGTTTATTTGTGGAACTTTTGAAGTGAAAAATAAATAGACTAACGATGTTTAAAGCAGTGAATTTGGACCAATTGAAAGTGACTGATTTAAAAAAGGAATTGGAGGAAAGGGATTTAGAAATTAGTGGGAAAAAAAGTGAATTAATACAACGGCTGCGAGATGCCCTAATAAATGAAGGTAACGATCCCGATACTTATTTGTTTGAAGTTTCTGGTAATGGAGACATGAGTATGCTATTGAAACAAATGGAAAATTTAAAAGACACCTTACAAGATAAATTGCTAGAAAATTCTAAGGCTTTAGAGGATAAGCTACAAACAATACAAGAAAATTCGAAAACCCTAGAAGATAAATTAGTAGACAAATTACAAGAAAATTTTAAAGCCCTAGAAGACCAACTGCTAGAAAATTCTAAACCCTAGAAGATAAATTAGTAGTCAAATTACACGAAAATGCTCAATCCTTAGAAGAAAGTTTGAAAAGCATGGTTCAAGAAAATTCAGAAATGCTAGAAGAGAAAATAGTCCAGAATGAAGCTCGGATGGAAGAGCTAAAGCAGACAATGGTCGAAGAGCTCAACCAGATGACTCTCGAAAACGAAACGCGGATAGAGGAGCTAAAACAAATAATGGAGGGTGAGATCAACAAAATAAAAGAACAAGTAGTCTCGAAACAAATGGGAGAAACACCATCAAAGACCGAAAGCAGAAGCAGTTTGGAGGTAGTGGATTCAAAAATTGGCCTCGAGGGGACAAGACAGAAAATGAAACCTCCCCAATTTGATGGAAAATCATCATGGACTAATTATCGTCGCCAATTCGAGGCTGCAGCTAAGCTAAACGGATGGTCGGCAGAGGAGAAGGCAATCGCATTAACCCTAGCCTTAAGAGGGGATGCTACAGATATCTTACAAACATTGAATACCTCGGAGCAAGAAGACTACGAACAACTGGTCAAACATTTAGAACTGAGGTATGGGCAAACCCATTTGGAGCACGTTTACCACTCCCAATTGAAAAATCGCCACCAGAAATCAAATGAATCCCTCCAAGAGTTTGAAGCTGATATTGCCCGTCTGGTTCGCCTTGCCTATCCAGCCACACCGGAAAATGTTATAGAAAGGTTAGCAGTCCAGGCGTTTTTGGATGGACTTCGGGACAACGAAGCCAGACAAGCATTGACGCTAGCTCGACCCACTCAATTAGTAGATGCACTGGCTCGAGCTTTAGAATTCGAGGCTGCGAAAAATACCTGCAGAGGTCAAGCCAGAGTCCGAATCGTTGATGGAGAATCCGAAGATGGCGGAAACGATGAAGCCTCTGTAAGAAAGATAATAGAGAAAGTCCTTACCGAGAAAAGACAACTGAGATGTTGGAAGTGTGGTAAGGTAGGGCACATTAGGAGTCGTTGCAAGGAGAGCAACGTAGGCCCGACTTCCTCGTCGGAAAACTAAAGAGGGTCGATGTGAAGGGGCCATCGTCGACCTGTAGCCAACAAGCCCCAACTATCTACGCATATGTCGCTTCGCTACGCAACCACGTTAACAGTGTCTTTGTAGATGGCTTTATTAATAAGAAGCAATGTGCAATGCTGCTGGATACAGGTGCGACAAAAACAGTTATAAGGCCCAACATTGTTTTAGACAAGGCAATGATAAAACCAACAAAATGGCAACTGCGAACAGCGACAGGAGAAGCAGCGAAAGTCCATGGTGAAATAGTGATTGAAATGACCTTGGGAAACACAACCTTCCTACATCGGGCATTAGTGGCAGACATCGAAGACGAAGTCATCATTGGAATAGATGTCATGAGCTCCAAGGGATTCCAGTTAAACTTCAAAGATGGAATTCTGCGAGTGAATGACGAAGAAGTGGTGCTTCATGGGAAAGATGACATAATGCTTCGAGCCATCTTAGCAGAGGATGTCAATGTTCCGGAAAGAACTGAAATCATTGTAGATGCTTGCCTGGATGGGAAAGCTAAAGCTGGAACAGTGATGATGTTTGATCCCGAACTTAACGACGGAAATGTAGGCAGAGGAGTCGCACTGGGGAAGACTTTGTTTCGTGCCAAGGAGATTGTGCCAGTAAGAGTAATGAACCTGAATCATTACTCTGTTGTGCTAAAGAAAGGAACAACTTTGGGCCATTGCTCAACAGTTTCCTCTGTAGTAAGAAGCACACAGCATGCAGAAATGCCACCGGGTAAACTATCTGAGGAACTGGAAAGACTCATCACCGATTCATCTAAGAATTTGAAACCAAACCAGAAAGCAAAATTGAGGGACATCGTTAGAAACTACCAGGATATCTTCGTTGTAGGGAATGGCAAAAGAGGACGAACTGATCTGGTGAAACATAAAATTAATACTGGGGACGCTCAACCTATTCGACAGTCGGCGAGAAGACTACCTCTAGCTAAAAGAGAAGAAGCCGACAGGATAGTCCGCGAGATGGAGGAAGAAGGTATTATTGAACCATCCAATAGCCCTTGGGCTTCTCCAGTTGTGTTGGTTAAAAAGAAAGATGGTTCGACCCGATTTTGCGTGGACTATCGGCAATTAAACCACGCTACAAAGAAAGACAGCTATCCCCTTCCAAGAATAGACGATACCCTAGACACGTTGGCTGGATCGAAGATGTTTTCCACCCTGGACTTGAAGAGCGGTTATTGGCAGGTGGAACTTGCTAAAGAAGACCGAGAAAAGACTGCTTTTACCATCGGCTCAGGACTTTATCAATTCACGGTGATGCCGTTTGGACTGTGTAATGCTCCAGCAACGTTTGAAAGATTGATGGAAACAGTGTTAAAAGGGCTTTCATGGAAAACGTGCCTGGTGTATCTTGATGACATTATCGTGGTTGGAAAATCTTTTGAAGACCACGTGAGGAACCTGGAGGAGGTATTTCGGCGACTCCGAAGTTCCGGACTAAAGTTAAGCCCGAAGAAGTGTCAGCTGTTCCAAGAAGAGGTGCAATATCTTGGACATGTAGTTTCCGCACAGGGAGTAGCTGTTGACAAACAGAAAATCAAAGCTGTCCAGGAATGGCCGATACCTAAAGATATCCACCAGTTAAGAAGTTTCCTGGGGTTATGCACGTACTATCGTCGGTACGTAGCCGGATTTGCCAACATCGCCAAGCCACTTACTAGACTGACAGAAGGGAAGGTGCAGTACCAATGGGACGAGGAATGTCAGCGATCATTCGAGACATTGAAGAGAGCTTTGACGAGTGCTCCCATATTAAGTTATCCTTTGCCAGATGGAAACTTCGTATTGGATACCGACGCAAGCATTGTCGGAATTGGTGCTGTGCTTTCCCAGATCCAGGAGGGCCAGGAGAGAGTCATCGGATACTTCAGCAAGACCTTGAGCAAGCCTGAACGGAATTACTGTGTTACTCGCAGGGAACTCCTGGCTGTGATAAAGGGGGTAGAACATTTCTACAAGTACCTCTATGGTAAAAGATTCCTCCTGAGGACTGATCATGCAGCACTAAAGTGGCTTCTGCAGTTTAAAAATCCTGAAGGACAGGTAGCAAGGTGGATTGAGCGATTGCAAGAATTCGACTTCGAGACTGAACATCGAGCTGGAACAAGCCATAAGAATGCTGATGCCCTATCGAGGAGACCATGCCCTGATGATTGCAAACATTGTTAGCGAGCAGAAGAAAAAGGGGCTGTTCTCGGTAGAACTACCGCCATCGATGACCATTGGCAATCTGCGGAGATCCAAAAAGACCAGAAATTAGATCCAGATCTAAAAGAGGTTATCCGGTGGAAGGAAGAAGACCGCAAACCTACGTGGCAAGAGATTTCCCGATACTCACCAACCATAAAGTCGTACTGGGCTCAGTGGAACTCTCTCATCCTGGAGAATGGACTTCTGAAGCGCGTCCTGGAAATCCCAGAGGAAGGCAAGGACAGAAAGCAGATTGTAGTCCCTAAAAATAGGAGACCAGAGGTTTTGCGAGAACTACATGACGGTACAACTGGAGGACATCTGGGAGTAACGAAAACCCTGGGGAAATTGAGAGAACGCTTCTATTGGGTAAACTGCCAAGTAGATGTTAAGGAGTGGTGCCGGAAATGTACGGTTTGTGCAGCAAGTAATGGGCCTCAGAAGCGACCAAAAGCTCCTATGAAGCAATATAACGTGGGCAGTCCATTCGAAAGAATAGCCATTGATGTTGCCGGTCCATTTCCTGAATCCGACTGTGGAAATAAATACATTGTGGTGGTGATGGACTATTTTAGTAAATGGGCCGAAGCGTATGCCTTGCCGAATCAAGAAGCCTTGACCGTTGCTGATGTCCTTGTCAAGGAATGGATCAGTCGTTTTGGTGTTCCCTTGGAGTTGCACTCAGACCAAGGTAGAAACTTCGAGTCTACTCTTTTCCAAGACGTCTGCAAACTCTTGAAGATCAATAAAACACGGACGACGGCATTACACCCGCAATCCGATGGAATGGTAGAACGGATGAATAGAACCATTAACCGCCATTTGTCAAAGGTAGTCTCTGACCACCAAAGAGACTGGGACCAGTATCTGCACTTGTTTCTAATGGCATATCGTTCGTCTGTGCACGAGTCCACGGGTCAGACCCCGGCCAGTATTATCATGGGACGAGAATTAAGACTACCATGCGATTTGAAGTTTGGATGTCCCCCAGGAGAAGAGACCGCAGATGAAGACTATGTCAGCCAACTACGTCAAAAGATGAACGACATCCATGAACGAGTCCGTTTAAACATCGAGAATGCCAGTGCCCGAATGAAGGAAGCCTACGACATCAAAGCCGAGGGCGGAGGGTTCCAAGTTGATGATCTTGTTTGGTTGTATAACCCGCAACGTCGTCGTGGATATTCGCCCAAGCTACAGAGATCTTGGGAGGGGCCGTACCAAATTGTGAAGAAAATCAACGATGTTGTCTACAGAATAAAGAAGCTGCCTCGGGGAAAACCAAAGGTCGTACATTTCAACAGGTTAGCCCCTTATGCCGGAAGTCATGACAGCGAAGATGACCAAGCCCAAGTCCGCAGCATCCAACTACCCGATGACGAGATGACCTTCGAACATTTTATGGCACTGTACTCTAATGGGCAGAAGGTGCAGCACGACGTGACCACAGAGGAACCCCGAGACCTGTTTGAGGTGCCCATAGAATATGCCCTGGCTCATTGTGTGGCTCGAGATCTCCGGATGTCCAGAGGAATAGCCAAGGTGTTTGCCAAGAAGTACGGCCAGTTCCAGAAGCTACGGGAACAAGATCCAGTGGTAGGGAAGGTCCTTCATCTCGAAGATAAACAACCAGTCGGTACCAGAGACATCTTTTATTTGGTAACGAAAACATTCTCGCTGGACAAGCCAACATACAGCGATCTTTGGAAGACTCTGGTAGAATTGAGGAATGTGATGATGGAGAAAAATTTGATGAAATTGGCGGTCCCAAAGATAGCCTGCGGGTTGGATGGACTGAATTGGAGGGTGGTGAGAAGTATGATGGAAAGAATCTTTCGATTCAGTGGCGTCGACATCCTGGTATGCTGTCTCAGTACTCGCAGTCCAGATTCGAAGACCGTTGACTGTTATTTCCACCAAATTTCTCGTTGTCGAAATGGAGAGTCCTGCAAATATCGTCATACCAGGAACGATTCTGGGACATTCCGGGACGAAATGGCCTTAAGGAGTGGGCAATGTTACGAGAATTCATCAGACAGCTGGTGCAATCGGCCCTCAACCAATTCATGGAAGGGACATTATTCCGATAAATTCGTGGAACCCGAAATGCTTGTCTCTCAACCGGCGGACCGCTGCCGTTACTGGGAATTCCTTTAAAGCTTCCCGAACGTGATGGAATTTCCCGATGGTTCGTGGACGTACCAGATAATTCCAAGACAAATGTATAAATATAAAGCAGCTGGCGATAGGAGTTCAGTTTTCATCGGTCGTTTGTACAGTTAAGATAAAATGTAAATAGTACTTTCCGTGAATATAAATTTGTGTAAAAGTAGTGGAAATAAATTAGGGTGAGTTAGACTGTGTTTTTAAATAAATCCAAGAACTGAAACGAACCCAAGTGTGAAAATAAAAACATTACAATATCATGAGCTTTTAGTTTGTTTAACATTCATTAACATGTAAACGTTTGAAAATGGGACGTTAAGTATCGAAACCAATGACGTAATTTGCTAAATGAAGTCTTTGATGGAAAACAAGGGCATTATGGTTTTGTCGTGTAGCTATAGATTCTACAATCGAATATTTCAAGTAAATATCTGTAAATAATGGTAAAATAAATGTTTATGCATTTGTTGGGAATACACCACATATACATGAAAATTATGTATATTTTGTGTCGGGGTGTAGGTCAGACCCCGTTGTCAATGGCAATGAAGACACTATATGAACAAAGCCATTTAATATTATGTGACGTATGACAACTAACTTTCAAAATGTAAATTTTATCTTCAGAATTTTATGTGGCGCTCCTAGGTGTGACTTTGTTACAACATAGTGTTTATTCAGTGATCCCATTAAAATCATAAGGAAAACCCGAGAAAGCACCTTTTGAACTGTTACCATATTGGGTTGTTCACAATGACATTACTAGGAACGACTGAATTCTAGGGACGGAACTGCAACCGTTTACATTTATTAGATTTAAAGCAGATTTTTTTGTTTTTGTAGTATTGTGTTCTTCTTTGCCTAATATACTTAAATTTGGAATTGTACTTTTTGGCCAAGGCCCCAGATATGTGGATAAATTTTGGAATTTTCAAATTTTTGTCTTTTTATTTAATTTTTGTATTTAGTTATTCGAACATTTAGAAGTCTAGGGTTTTCTCCAATGTAGAATCTACTACTTTCATGAGGAATTTTATAATTGCATTGTTTTGGGCCTGGGTGTGGCCGCTTTTTCCCACGGCCTTCAAAATTTTCAAACACTCAAGTGAGGCGACCTCTGCTGCACTTGATACCATTTTTGTTACGGACGCCATGTTCACTGTGGCTGCTGATATCTCAAATTCGCGCCCCCCACTATTTGAACAATAAGAACGATAACGTCATCCGGTACGTGCCGCTGACAAAAGCGGGGGTGTGGTCACTGGCGGCATACATCAAAGGATGCCGCTTTTCCCATGACCTTCAACATTTTCCCACACTCTTCAGGCGTATAGATATTATCAGGGTAATTGCGAGTCTGGATTCAGGAACTTTGGAAATATGTTGTTATTGAAATTTAGAACGTGGATAGAAATGAATAAGGGGAAGAACTTTAGAATTCAACAAAATAGGTTATATTTCACAATTGGGTTCTGTTATGAAAGACAGAAGTAGTATGTAAATAAGACGTAACACTATTGAAATGTAATAAAGATGCATTATATTGTGTAATATTTTCATTGAAAGTAGAAAAATGTAATAAGAAAAAGTCTTCAATGATATCAAGCTCAGAAAAATTTCAAGAGATGCTTGCGGTACTAGACGAGTTTATATTATATTTTATTTATGTGAAAAGAACAGGAAAACATTAAATTGTATGTAGTGGATAATTTTTTGCTTTTTTAGTTTTGATTGAACTAAATAAATCGATAGTTTTTCTAATAAATAATTAACTAAACTTAATTTTTGTGTGATGAAAGACAATTTTATACTAGACATGTTGTGTGAGAAGTGAGATTTGCCTGTGACATATATTAGAACACTAAATTATAACATTTAATACGAAGACTATTAGAATTAATTGTTGTTATAAACAAATAATTGAAAGTAGTAATGGAAGATAATTACATTCGATGTGTTTGAAAAGATAATATTCATAAACTTGCTTAGTAAAAGGAAAGTATCTACTAGCAAATTGTAAAAAAGACACATAAATACTCACAGGTTTAATTTTAGTGATGATTTCTTAAACGCCAAAATATAATTGAGGAATAGAATTATTTGGATCTACATTTATAAGGAAATGTCAGTCATGGATTCTGATATGATGCGGACCACCCGCGGCAAACATCAAAGGATGCCGCTCCTTCGCACGACTTTAAAAATTTTCCCATATCCAAGTGTCGCGATTCCTACTACTTTGGACCTTGAACCTATCAGCTGCCTTCGATAGGTCACGTGCTAATAGCGTGACATCATTGCGGGAAGCCCCTCTTGCCCCATCCTCACTGGATAATTCAAACGGGCCAAATGCGAACCAAAATTGACGCAAGATTTGAATTTGCCGCCATTTGTGCAGTAAATTGTTGGCCACCCGGAAAAAATTAATTTGACAGCTAAGAGCCAAAATTGCCGTATTTGAGGTTATGTGAACATACATGTTATTGCCGGTGTATATGGTGTAAGGCCTAATTAGACCATATTTTTAGAGAATGGGGCCGGTTAAGCAGTGACTGTTACTGGTGGTCGATATTGCGACATGATAACACTGTTCTTTTTGCCTAAATTAGATGATATTGGTGTAACCAATTTGTGGTTTCAACAAGACGGTCCCACATGCCATACAGCCCGTAAATCAATCCAATTACTGCATGCGACATTTCCTGGTAGTGTACTTTCTCGTTTCGCTGATCAGAGTTGGCGCTCTAGATCTTGTGATTTAACACCATTAGATTTCTTTTTATGGAGTTATTTGAATTCAAAGGTCTATGACAACAAACACACAACTACCCGTGCATTGCAGGAAGAAATTAAATGCTCCATCACCCACATTTATGCAGAGTTGCCATGGAAAATTTCCACAAAAGAATGTGTATGTGCCAGCAAAGCAGTGGAAGCAATTTGCCGACGTCTTGTTCCATAAATAACCCTATCTTACTTACTTAAAGTTTAAAAAATAATAATTTAATGATTAAGAACTTTCTATTTAATTCGTATATTGTCTTTATTTTGGGACACCCTCTATTTTGAGCTATGTGATTTTTTGGTATTCGGTTTTGTTTAACTCTTTATTAAGCTTTTTTTTTGGGTAAATATTAGTGTGTAAAACTGTGCCGTGCCGCACCTATTTTGTCCACACCATCACATGTGTCAAGGGTGATGACACGGTGACACTAACACTTTATGACACACTTTGTGCCGAGCTTCATATCGAGTGTAAGCATTAACGAAATATAAACTTACACCGGCTTGCTCTTGCTCGGTACTGTTTAAACTATAATATTGTATTTTTGGTGATAAATAATGTACCTATTCATAAATTTAAAAATTGAACATTGTAAAAAATCCTTTATTTCTTGTTTATGTATAGTCATATAGTGTTTCTGGTACAATGAATAAAATTGAGTTATATGAATCGCCAACTATCAACTTTAGCTCGTTTACATGTCATTTGCACTGGTACCGGCAAGCGGCACAAGCACCAATACGTGTGTGTGTTGAACAAAGTGTACTGCAAACTGGAACGCTGGAACTCACTAAAAGTCGAATGGAAGACTCGAGATTGAGTGCTCAAAAAGTGCATCATCTCGCTCGGCATTGCTTAACTCACACTGTCTGCTCTTTTTCACATTAACAATTTTTCTCAAAAATGTTTTTATCTTTTGTCTTTAATTAAGTATATCCAATAACATTAAATTTAAACGACTTGTGTTCTGTAAAATTAATGATTCACTGAATGTTAGGTTTACGACAACCCATAATTAGAGTATGCGTAAATGTTGTTGCCTATATTTAAGTTATGTCGTAAAAGTAGAGTTTTCGTAATTCGGAATATAATTGATTGTAGATGTTTTTGTTTGTTTATAAGGTACAAAATAGGGCAAGAAGAGAGCCTGGAAAGACAAATGAGAGTAATAAAACTGGGTTATAATAATCGTCAGCTGTCAACTCTTCTATTATGCTATATGGCACAATTGCGCCATAACACTGTACTGACACACTGAGCCGTGCGTGTGTTGAGGTGATAGCACTCCAAAATCTGAAGTGTTACCCATCACTACTAATTATTTACAGAAAACACATTTTATATCAACGATTATTTTCATTAAGTTTATTGATGTCGGAACAGTTGGTTTTCGCTCCGTTTACCGACTCATGTTTTTGTATGAGTCAGTTTTCTGGAAACTCTGTTTCAAATGACGTTTGTGTTTTTGTTAATAAAATATCTAAAAAAGATTTTTTGTTATTCTGTTCAATAATAATGACGTAACTATCATTCAGGAAACAAAGAGTTTTATAAATCCGCATCGTCAATCTTTCACAACAAAAATTAATTATTATCTTTTAGGGCTGAATAATCTTGTGGAATGATGGCGGAGCTTTTGAACGAATCAATTTGATTGAATTGAATTACAATCGAAACACACAAACATGCACAAATTGCTCGATTTATTAGAAATGATCCGTTCCTGATTTATTCACGTAATTTTCCGACCGGAACGTAACGACTGTGAGCGCGCATTAAATTAATCGCTTAAAATTAATTACTGTTTTGTTCTCGAAGGTAAACTAAAAATAATTCAAATTACGATACGATTACGAGCAATATATCTCTCTTATCCGGAGTCAGTTTCTAGCTTTTCTAATGGGCCAAATAATTCCGCAAACTAATGGAAGGAATTATGTTTACGACAAATCGGCCCTCAACGGAAATTGTTACCTATTGGCTACTATGTTCATTCTGATAGAGGTTTTCTTCTGTGTGAAGATTGCTCTTTAAGCAAGTTCTATGTTGCTTAATTGCAGCCGTAAAAGAAAGTCGATACATAGTAAATAGTCCACGAAGAGAAAAATAGGCTGTTTCAGGTCAACTCTTAATGGATATTTTATTGCATGAATAAGGAGAAATATTCAACAGAAAATGCATTTTAAACAAGACCAGGAATCTCGGCTCGCTGGCCAAATCCGGCAGTTTGTGTATTGTTGTGATTCGCCCTATTTTCTCTCTTGAGCCTCTGATATAGGGTAAGATGACTTGAGCTAAATTGTCTTGGTCTTCGGTTTTTACATTTTCTTTTCCTTGCTACACTAAATAACAAACGAAATAGTTCAGAAATTTTCACATAATAAATGCATTTCACTACAGACACATATTTTAGCTTCGTCAGGCGTACAATGTATTTTAAACAACTACTGTTGTACGCCAAAATTACAACAGACAAATTTCAAAGACAATTAAAATCTGAATTACTAAATTTAAGTAACATAATAAGTCCAACGATGGTGTCCAAGTTAATTCTACCTAACTCACACCCACCAAAACTGTACTCATTAATAAAACTACATAAACCAGATTTACCTATAAGGCTAGTTGTATCATTCATTACAGCCTCCTCAGTAAGACACTAATAGATACAATTAAGCAATATTCAAAATTCAAACCAAAATGTACCTAGTATGGATTAATAACTCATAAAATTAATTTCTTTTGTCCTATAAATCTTTTTCCAAGCATTCCCTTAAACGGTACTGTAGATTTAGTAGAAAAATTACTAGAACAGAATCGAGTTAATCCTATTATCGTAAATGAAGTTCTTAGTCTACTCAATACGTGCTTAGAACAAAATTATTTCACTTTTAACAATAAAATATTCATGATTAAGAGCGCTGTTAGCAGATATACTTATGGACAGTATAGAACGTCAATTATTTAATTATAATTATTCTCAGAACCTTATTTATTGGTACAGGTATGTCGACGACATTATTATAGCTTATGTAGGTAAAAATAGATAGATTGATTAGATGAATACATTAACAACATCCACCCTAACATAGTATCCACCGTTCAATAACAAGATTAAATTGTAGGCATCAATTTGGAATTTTTCATAAACATAAATTGGCTGCATACCATTCTATGTTTCATAGGCTCATAAGTGTGAAATTCTATAAGAACTTAACGTATATTGGTATACCCAGTCACAAAATTAAAGGCATGTTCCAACACGACGTAAAACCGAAGTGTTAGAAACGGATACACACAACCTTATATCGGACTAAAATAAATTAAATTAGATAATCAGATGACGTGTAAAAAACTGAGGATTCCAATAAAAAAAAGAATTTATCCATGGTTAAACATTTTTAAATTGGAGTAACAATATGTGGAGTTTCTAAATGATTGAGGAGGTAAATGATTATTTTGAATGTTCATCTGGGATTTTCTCTCCTCGCAATGGTTTCTTACACTTGAATATCAAGGTGTAGTATCTAAGGGCAGTTTGTGGAACCTGCCCGGAACACTAGTTGCCCTCTTATAGCTGCATACTGTGAGAAAGCAGGTCTACAGATTTGTGAACTAGTATTCCAGTATAATATGTTGTGTATTTTGTGTTGTACTTATCTGTTTTTTTGTGACGGCTCATAATCGTTGTCGAACAATGTTTGCTGCACTATATTCGCTTGACTTTTTTGGTAATGTCAATAGACTGATTAAACTTTGAAGTTTCCTTTTTGATGTTCCTTCGTAAGTTGTTGCCATGCAACCGGTATCTCTACAGAGGGTGTCCCGATTTCTCCATTATTCAACAACATGCAGAACTTTCTTTGATTTTTCTTTTTTTGTTATTAGTATTTTTGTCTTATTCCAGTCCATTTTGTGTGTACCATTATCCCATGATTTGCCAATCTTGATATGTCTATATGTCTTCTTGAGAATTGGTGCTCTTTTGTTCTAATTCGGAGAGATCTTGATGTCTCACCGGTATATGTTTTTCCGCAGGCATAATTTTTGGAACTTTGAGTACCGCTTTCCGGTTTTGTTTTTGTCAAATTTGATCTTAGAGTATTATTTGTTTTAAAATTCGTTTTTACTTGGTATTTATTGCCAATACGTTTTATTTTTTCGGAGAGGCCGGAAACATAAGGAATAACATTTATAATTGTAGAGTTAATATCAGTTTGTGTGCATATTGAGCCATTCGTGAAAGGTTTGTTGTTTTCTTTGTATAACTGCTTGTATACTGATTTTTTTAAAAATTGTACCGTGCTAAAATGTGACTATTTCTTCCATCCTCATTACCGTTTCTACCTTAGAGAAATGAAGATTTTGGCATATTCACAGCTCAAGACATATAGACAGATCAAGATTGGCAAATCATGTACTCACGGATAATGGTGAATGGACTGGAATAAGTTACCAAAAAAAGAAAAATCAAAGAAAGTGTCTGCAATCGGGACACCCTCTGTAGAGATACGTATGGCAAACCGAAAGAACTCAAAAAGGAAACTTCAAAGTCAATTAATCAGTCAATTGACATTACCAAAAAAGTCAAGCGAATATAGTGCAAAAATTCAAGTAAACATTGTTCGACAACGATTCCTGACAAGGAATATCGGTACAACACAAAATACACAACATATTATACTGGAATAAGTTGACAAATTAGACCTACTTTCTCACAGTTAATTGCGGGAGAGTTTTTTCTATAAGAGGGCAACTAGTGTTCCGGGCATCCACAAACTGCCCTTAGATACTACACCTTGATATTCAAGTACTTAACTTTTTCAGTATTTTTCAGAAACCATTGCGAGGAGAGAAAATCCCAGATGAACATTCAAAATAACAATATGTGTCACAATAAAAAGAGTTCATCATTTTCATTCTGGCTGTTGGGAGTATTGAGGATGGACAATAGTTTCTCACAATTAAAATCTCCTATGACACCAGACAAGTGATTGTAGCGTGGCCTATAAGCAGTCGCATCTACAGAATGCTTGGAATATGAGGTGAAATAGATGAAGTATGACCTATTCGGTATAAATGCCGAATGGTTCATGAAATGTTAAAAAAGTTACATATGAGAAGTTACATATACAAGGTGGTTGAAATATACCGGGTAGTTAAAAAAATACATTGGGAAGCCCATAAGTAGTTACGTATACAGAGTGGTTAAACTATAATATGAATTCAAGATATTATTAAAAGTGTTTCAATTGTTAGAGAAAAATTAGTTTACATACCAAATGTTGAATATATGTATCCATAGTTTTGATAAAGCGTTGTATTTACGAGTGAAGATCGATCACCCAGATACTAACTGTGTTTTGTTTTCCTACTTTTGATTTGAAAACCTTGTTAAATAACAACCAGCACATCAATGAACAATGCGTCGTCACTTGAAACTATTCTTCCTGGAATAATGATATTTCGAATTTTTGGAATAACAGTGTTATATGATGGGTAAAATATATAAGGGTGTGTGGGCCAACCAAAGCGAAACACAGCCAATAATTCACATACTGTTCATTTAAAAAAACAGGGTGGACGATTTTGGACATATCATCACTTTAATCCCCCCGGGCGGTCAGGTCTATAAATCCTCAATAGAAATACCGATAGAGTACTACCTTGGTTTAAAGGTACTCAAAACCACAATCTCTTTTCAACAGCTCCAAGTGAAATGGCCGATTTAAGAAAATAAGGGAAGAACAATGGGTAAAACGATTTTACTTGTTTTGCTCGAGGAAGAAAATCTACTATAAGTCTAGATTATGGTACAGTGATTATAAAAAAGGACTAGTTAACTCATCTTCAGGTGTTAACGTGCGGAAATTGATGTTATTGAGGTAATGAATGAGTTTAATGAGTCAAAAAGCGCGGCAGTCATTTGAGACTGAACGATGGAAGCGAAAGCTTCTTACGAAAAATTGTTCTCTATTTTTCTTTCTTTATGTCACTCTTAGTAGTGAATCTATATATTAGGTGAATTAAAATAATTGTCACTATTTTGTTACGACTCAAGTATTATTCCTAATTTGATTCTAAATTTAAATGCATCAGCAAATAAATATAAGTTTAGATATTGAGTAAGTGTTTGTAAATAGTTTTGATCATCTGAAAGGTATTTGAAGAAAAGATGTCAAAGAAATGTTCGTTTTGTTCTTAGCTAACATCATTACAAACACAACAATTTTACAAAATAATAAATTATATACCTATATATTCAACGGCATCAACAATTTACAATTTTTAACTTCTTATTCTATGTAATATTAAAATGACTTTTATTCATATTATGTGAATCTAGAATAGTACATAAAATTAATTAGTAATGACATAATATTAAAATAATTTGGTCAAGTGCGAGTTGGACTCGCATACTAAGAGTTCCGTGCCACCTTCAAGATTCTAATATTCCAGTTCTAGACAAGCAGGGAATGAGTGCATTTTCTTATAGTTATCCTAGTATATTTTAAAGGAACGTTTTAAATTTGTAAAAAATATACACTTTCATTTTCCACACATAGACTTTTTATTTTATCTGTTTCAGGATTCGCTTGATTTTTATAAGATTTAGATTTAGATTTCTTTATTTGACTACGGTACATATTAAACAATGTTTGTAGCAAGTCCAAAATACACTCTTAGTGAGAAAAAAATATCACAATTAAAATAATATAAACTAGCTGTCGCCCATTGGTCGAAATTCGACCAATTGTGTCAATATCTCTGGCAGGAAAATCCTAGATGTCGGTCTTACATCTCGCTTCTACAAATAAGTAACGAAATTCTAGTTTTTTTCAGATATTATTCATAGGATTTTATTTGTGTTCAAATTAGTAATTCTTAATTTAATATGACAACAATTCAACCGCTAATGGGCTACCCAACATATTTATTTTTTCTAACCTCCCTGTATAGCTGTAATTGCACTCAATTCTCTAAAATTTATTAAAATCCTCATTGTATATTTCCACAACCCTGTATATGCAACTGCTCATGGACCACTCATAATATTTTTCATTTTTGAACCACCGAGTAAACCATTCTGTATATGCCACTGCCTATGACTCAACATATTTACTCTTTTTGTTTATGAAATTTGTAATTATCTTCTGTAACTATAATTCTACTCTGATCATTATATATATGGAACTCTTCGTGGGCTACTCTATATATCATTTTCTTTTCTAACATTTTTTATCATGATCCTGTATATCTATAATTCCTCTCACCCTATATTTCATCTTCCCTATATATACAACTGCTGAAGGGTTACGAAATGTTGCATTTCCATTTACGTCACCCTGTATATGCATCTATGTATAATATTTTTTGCACCCTGTATAACTGTAATTCTATTGAACTTTCTATTCCAGGAACCCTGAAAATTCAACCGCTAATGGGCTTCCCTATATAATTATTTTATTAGTTATAATTGCACTCTACTCTATATTTTAAACACCCTATATATGCAACTGCTTATGTGCCACCCATGAAAAAAATGATTTCTAACATATCTGGAATCGCTCTGTATAATTATAATATACAACGATTACTTTACCATTAAACAATAACAACGCTTGCATGCCACTTCCAGAAGTACATGCTCTAAGTATATAACAGCGTTGGTCTCTCTATATATAATTACTCAATGTTTTGAGTCTGGCGGCGGCGGCACATTCAATTGTTTGGCATTGACATTATGGACGTAAATAATGAATTTTTATTATATTTTATTTAATGAATGAACCAATATTATAAATTAAGATTAGCATTCTGCACTGAAGGTCGTCAGTAGCTACTAAACAAAACAAAAATGATGAAAATCGGTTGAGAAACAGAGGAGAAAATGGTACCTAATCGTTTTGTCTTTGCCTATTTATATATAGATATGAAATACATGTTAAAAATAAGAACAGATATAAACAATTAAAAATTAGACCTTAAAATTCGTGGAGCACATTTTGTGGTTCATGTAATCACCAACTGAGTAAAAACAAAACTTTAGTAGGCAGTTCTTCAAACTCTTTCTAAATTTATTTAAGCTCAAAAGTTTTAATTCTTCTGGCAAAATATTGTAAGCATTGTAGTTTAGCGAGTTTTTCATTGTCTTATTTAATCGAAAACGGGTTGTTCGAATATTTCCTGCTTTTCTTGTACGATATTGATGTACATCAGACTGTTTAGTCAAAACATTAATGTTCTTGTGTCTCTCTAGGAGCACGTGAAACAAATAAAGGGAAAGCAATGGCAAGATGCGGAATCTCTGAAATAAAGGTTGACACGACTCACGAACTCAAGCTTTAGCCAGTATTCTCACTGCTCTTTTTTGTAACCTGAATATCAGAAGAGCATTTGACGAATTTCCCCAGATCATAATTCCATAATTGATATGTGAGTGAAATAGTGAGAAATATGCAGTTCTTAAGGTATTATAGTCTATAATATTTTGAAGGTGACGAAGTAGAAAGAGTGAACTCGATAATCTACTTCTTATGTGGTCTATGTGAACATTCCACGATGAGTTGTTATCTAAATAAATACCTAGTAATTTTACGCTAGCTGTATCAGTATTAGAAGTGGTTGAAAACATAAGACTTTGTGTTTTTTCCTTGTTAAGCTTGAGTTTATTAGTACTGAACCATTTTTCAGATTTTGCTTCTATATTAGAATACATATGTATTTAGTTTTCTAATTTGGCCCTCAAAATTTATCATTGGAATTTTATTTTACTAATAAACTTTCAGAGAAGCCTTTTATAATCTACTGTCTGAATTTTGAGGCTCTGTAGATTGGAAAATAAAGGGTAAAATAGGTCAAGTTTTAAATTATAAATTATTAAATCTCCTATATGAATTATTTAAAAATACAATATTTTTCAAAATTTAATTAGTGTAGTTTCTAAAGTGGGAATTAACTCGATGTTTAATATTTTTGTTAATATCTTTTAAACAAATCAATTAAAAATATTATATATTTATAATTCACATAATGATGCGTTTGAAAATTGAATTTTTATTTTCCATTTAATTGTATAATTTCTCCCTAAAATTACTATGGGGGTTTTCTAATAATTTTTCTTATAAATTTGATGTGAGCCCCAGTACCCCTATTATTTTCAAAATTGTAGGTAGTATGGTTTTGGAAATAAAGCGAGAAATGAGATTTTTTCATATCTTTATGTTAATATCTTGTAAACAATTGATTTTTAAAATATGAAAGATATTAATTTATATTCCTCACAATGCGCCCTTTCATTTAATGTATTGGATGATGCGTTAAAAACTATTTTTTTATTTTTCGTTTAATTCTATAATTTGGCCCCCAATATGTGTTAATATTAGGGATTTCTTCGTATTTTTTCTGTAAACAAAAAAATCTAGGTCTTATAGTTTGGGGAATAAAAGGGGAATGGGTAATTTTTTTAAATATTTTTTTAATAGATTTTAAAATATTAATTTAAAAAAAAATAAAAAAATATATTTGTATTCGTCATAATGAGCCCTGTGATTTGATATATTACATCATCCGTTAGAAACAAGTTTAATTTTTTATTTTTTATTTGATTTTGTCATTTGCCCCCCCAATCCATATTAGGGGGTGTCTCCTTATTTTTCAGTAAAGTTCATATGAGGCTACATCTCTATTTTTTTTTCAAATTGCGTCTTATAGTTTCTGAGATAAAGGGGGGGAATTGGTAAATTATTTAATATTTTTGTTAATATCTTTTAAATTATTTATTTTAAACATTTGAAAAATTGATTTGTATTCGTCATAATGAGCCATTTAATTTGATATATTACTTGATCCGTTGAGAAACAATTATAATTTTTATTTTCTATTTAATTCTATAATTTGCCCCCCCCCCAATGAATATTAGGGGTTTTTCCTTATTTTTCCAGTAAAGTTCAGGTGAGGCGCCATACCTCTATTTTTTTTCAAAATTGTACAGCTTATGCTTTCGGAGATAAGGGGAGGGGGGAATGGGTAAATTTTTTTTATATTTTTGTTAATATCTTTTAATTAATTTATTTTAAAAATATGAAAAAAATATATTTGTTTTCCTCATGATGATATACTTGATATATAACATGATGCGTTAGAAACAATTTTAATTTTATATTTTCCATTTAATTCTTTTTAACTATTTTTTTTAAATATGAAAAAAATATATTTGTGTTCTTCAGAATGGGACCTTTCATTTGATGTAGTACATGATGCGTTTGAAAGATATTTTATTTTTAAATTTTCATTTAATTCTATAATTTGCCCCCCAAAAGTAATATTAATGGTTTCTCCTTATTTTTCCTGTAAAGTTCGGGCAACGTTTCATATTTCCTCTTTTTATCAAAATTTTAGGCTCAGTAGTTTCGGAGATCAGGGGGCAACGGCCGAATTTTTTTAGTTTTTCCACCAGAAGTACCCTAAAATCAAAATTTCTTCTTTTACTATATCTACTCCTAAACGGGTCACCAAACTATACAAAACCAAAACCAAATGTCAACCTCTTCGGTCCAGTAGTTTAGGAGAAAATTGCTGTGATGTGACAGAGGCAGAAATCCGGAGTGATATTATAAGGGTATCCGTATATTGTATATACGGAACCCAAAAAGGTATAATTGTTTTCGAACTCGAGAACATTGGATTTGCAGCCGTGCGCTTTACACTCTTGACCACTTGTCTTTAATTCAGTTATGTTCCGCCGTATGTAACACTTTAGTGTCTCTAGTGAGTGATAAACGTAATTTGTTTATTACGATAACAAAATGTAAACAAAGGACATGTTTTGCTTAATGTGTACCCTTCATGAGCCTACTATTCGTTGATAATATGAAAATTTAATGCCAGGTTGCCTTTTTGTGTGGCATTCTTTTTAATTTCTGATGTATGTCAAGTCGAATTTGATATTCTATAGTACTTGGATGTTATATTGGTTTATTTAATAATTTATTATTGATTTTATATAAAAGAAGAGGCTCTTAATGTATTACCTGGTCCCTGTATTTTACATATTTTACACAGAGCAGCAGTGGTGTGTCGGTGGGTCGTGTCGTGTCGAAACAAATGAGATTTAAAGTTATGTATTTCATTCGTTTGTTCATCTATTTTCACAAGTGTAAGTGTGGGCCTCCGTTAAGAAGTTTTCGTTTCAATAAATGAGTTACACTATTCTTCAAAAAATTCTTGCTATAAATGTCTTCGATAAATTCCTGTTCATTTTTAGAATAATATTTTTTAATATCTCCCAAACCCGGAAACAATGTAAACTCATCGAATGCCATCGCAACTTGTTTCCAACTATATGAGAATGTTAACTGAAAACAAAACAACAGAGAAAACAGTTTGATATTCCGTTGGAATGATTCATGGTACATTTCCTCGTAAAAGTATCGTGCTTACAAAACACCAACAAAAAAAAAAGAGTCATATCGGGGTTGACACAGATAACTGTGACTAATGGTTGGTAGATCTCAACAAAACACATGAATTCAAATGTTAAAGTTCGCGAGATGAACGTCAGAGATTTTTCAGTGGATCATTTTTATTCTTTTATTTTAACAGTGTCTCAGACAACGGGAGTTTCCAACATGTTCAAACTGCAATTTCTATTGTGAGAAACGGCGACAAATGTCACAAATTTTACTTTATTTTCCTCTGTGAAATATTATCATTTGGAAAAAAATGGCTTACATAACCTAGGAAATGGGTTATCGAGCGCCCGGATTGGTGTTAATAAATATCTGACAAAGGGAACCGTATATCAATGAAATTTCAATTGCAGAGCGCAATATAAATGATCGCTGTGGTCGCCCGGCTGGATGGCTGGCTTGGCTCGCCTCAGCTTCGAGCGGCAGATTTTTTTGCGTCAGTCAGTATGGCTTACATTCAGCATTGCTGCCAACTTAAGCGGTGCCGATTTAACGGACGGACGCGTTTCACCGATTCCAAATTCACACTCATCATTTCAGTGTCAACGAAAAAAGCGTTTCTCACAATGGGTTTTATTTTTTTTTTTCCACCCGCAGTTTCATCGAAATTTCAAATGAGATTCGTTTGATAAATATCAACTTTGGTGTAAACGATTAATAAACTTGAGATATATATTCGGAATAGTCACTTTTTACGTCCGTAATTCGTTGACAATAGAGTATTAGACACCGTTGAAATTAACTTGTAATTTATAGCTACCCTATTAAAGAATAACGTAAAAAAACTATTTTCTTGAAATATGTCTAAAGATCCACGCATTTTCCTTATGGAAAATGGGTTACAGCCCATTTTTTTGAAGCTTTGCAACATGTCGATCAAAAGCCCAAAGGACACGAAATTCTAAAACTACCCTCACTCACCCAAAACCACACCCAAAAGTTGGAGAAGCACGCATTATGCTATATTGGTAGATTGCCTAAACGAAACATTTTACTACTATAGGGGGACCTACAGTTACCCATACCATCACTAGGCATGAACTTTCCAGCTCCTACCACTCTTTTCTCTAGCTTCCCCTCCCCATCTCACACTCTCCTACCTATCAAAGCTATTATCATGCAGCTAATTACCTATTAGTTGGTTGGGAACCCATTTGATCCTGCATTTCAGCATACAGTCACTTAAACCTCAAACGACTACTTAAAACCCCTCCAGTCCTACGCTCCACATAAATACATCCGCTCTATCAAATCCTGTACGGTATGGTTTCGCCACGCTCTTACGAGTTACGAAACTATTTGATGATGTATTTTATCACACAGCGATCTAATCTAGCGACATTTGAAATATACCCCAAACCAACCATTCTGCGAAATAAGTGTGCCCATATTACCGGTTTGAAAACTATGTTTTATCTATTGATCATCATTAGGTATAACCATGCGACCCTTGTATTATAACTCCTTCAAACTCTCATCTCCCTAAATTCTCTCTGCTGATTACTGATTGCGAAATCATATGATTATATATATTTTTAAACATTCACTAAACTCACGTACGACCGCGACCCTTGAAACCTTTAGTGACTAAGATCCCAGCCCAGTAGATCCAACAATCGACCTCTAACATTTGTTTACGAAATGTTTAAAAATATATATTATTATATGGTTTCGCAACCAGTAATCAGCAAAAAGGGTTTTCAAGGGATAAAATTTTGAGGGAGTTATATTACGGGGATAAACTGTTCTTGCCTATTGACAATCACTAGATAAAGTATATTTTTCGAACCCGTATAATGCACACTAATTTCGCAGACTTTAGAAGGTTTTATCTTTGAGGGGCTGGTTTGCGGTATAATTCAAATGTTCCTAGTTTAGATCGCTGTGAGGTAAAATACATCATCAAATGGTTTCCTAACTCGTAAGAGTGTGGGGAAACCGTATCTAACGTACATGTTTTGATATGGCGGGGATATTTTTGTTGAGCATAGGACGTATAATTATCGGGTTTTTAAAGAGTCCAGGGACGGGATGGTTTGTTACTGTATGCTGAAATGCAGGATAAAATGGGTTCCCAACTAACCAAAAAGTAATAAGCTATATATGATTATAGCTTTCATAGATGGGAGAGGCTCGTGCCTAGTTATGGTAAGGGTAGTTGTTGGTCGCGCTATAGGAGTAAAGTGTTTAGTTTAGGCAATCTGCCAGTATAGCCCAGTGTGTACTTCTCCGACATTTGGGGGTGGTTTTGTGTGGATGGCCTTTTAGAGTTTCGTGTCCATTGCGGCTTTTGATCGATATGTTAATGACTATAATATTGCAAAGTTTCAAAATATTGGCCGAAACACATTTTCTATAAGAAATATGCGTGGTCGTTCAGATAATAATTCGTATAAAAAAGCAAAGAAATGCCAAGTTATGAAAAAATCTCTCCATGATTGATTGGAATGCAGGTGACGCCACACGCAAATAAACTGCGGAAATTGGACTTGCGTTTATTCGATTTCGTACGTTGTTTTTGCCTTTTGAGTTATTTCTAACAGTTTCTAGATACTTCTCCATAAATTTTATTCTTAAGTTTATCTTATTTTGCTAATATCCGATCTGAAAATTTTCATTCAAGCCGAATAACCGCAAACTAACTAATATAGACTTATTTATTGTTCTTGAATTCTTCAAAAACAACAAAGAACTCAAAACTGCTCTAAAATGCAATTTTGTTTCAGATACATTTTTGTGTATACATTAATATAAGACAAATATCTATAAAGGTAATCTTGATTGCCGTAACAAAACTGAGTTTTTTTCAATTTTAAGACACAACTTTGTTTGTTAAACGTATTTTTAGTACTGTTCGTGAGCCTGCTAGGTGTGACTTTGTTATATGTAAGATTTTCATTCCCTAATAGAATGCGGTCAAAGAATTTAGTTGAGTCAGTACAATTCCCAATGGAGAAACTACGAAAAACCCTATAAACTATTCCGATATAGGGTTGTTCATCCTTAATTATAGGCAAAATCAGGCACGGCCGAATTTTGCGAAAGTTCAGGCAATGCAATTTTCTTAATTTATTAAAATTGAAGCAGGTTTTTTTAAAATTTTTTTTAGTATTTTGTTCTTTCTGCAATATTGTTACATTCCAATTTAGTTTATTTTCTTCAGAATTAACACTGTTAATACATTGTAGTTTGCTTTCTTTTGCCTTTATATTTTTTTGTGTTTGGAGTTGTGGATTTATTCAGTATTTGATTTCTGGGTATTATTATTATTACAATGCTTGTTTACTTTTCGAATTATTTGTAAGTCTACCGTTCCAAAATTTGGTGCTAACTTTCCTATTTCTATGTCCACGTCTTCGGTCTTTGGGTACATTTTGTACAGCGTTTCTTAAGTTTTGTGCACTACTATTTGACTGGAATTTCTTGTTCATGCCTTGATGTGTGTTAAAAGGTACACTAGAGTCAGTACGCCAAGTGAATTTAATTTTTTTGTTCGCAAAAAATGTGTTGGTACAATTTTTTTGCTTAAGTCATGTTTATATTGAGAAAGAGAAAGAGGGACTGTATTCACGAAAAAATAGGCATATCTACGGTTTGCAATTGGTCAAGGGGTTGAAAAGATGAGGTGTAAATAAATAATTTTTTGTGATTTTTTTATTGCAGTCAATTGAAAGAAAACTAAATATTCACTAGGTTGATACCACAAGGTGGATGAAGGAGAATATCGTCACATGAAATTTGTCTCCCAGTTAGTTTAGTTAATTAAGATCAGTTGTTTATTTCATGTAACTACAAAACAATATTTTAGACTTTTATATTTCATACTAGGAAAAAACCTATTCGAACTGGCAATAATTAATTAGAAACTAAATGTTAATTTTGTGCATCTGCGTTATGGAGCAATAAACAAATTAATTATATTCCAGTAACCTTAAAAATGTTTCTGATGTCTGGTATCGATCTGTTTGTTGACTTCTCTGTAAACCTCGTTCCGTCATTGGCCATCATGACATAGTAGTTTATTTAGGTTCAATTATTAACGAATGAAAACGATTAATTATTTATACAATCTGTCATATGGAAACGCAAAACAAAATCGATTTGTAATGGATTCGAAAGTTTCAATGACATGCCACGCGATTCATTACCCAGAAAAATCTGTGAAACATATATGTAGATTCATATGTAATCCAGTCGTTTGTTTTCTCGATACATCTAAAAAATATTACCAGACGTTTGGTTCTCTAAAGTAGGGTAACCGAAAAATTGTTTAAGAGCAGTCTAAAGCAAATTTGTTTCGACTTATAATAGGTGGATACCAATTTTTCGAAATTTGACAATGTATTCAATCCAAATCAATATGTTGTTTTTAATCGAAAATCTCCAGGAGTTGAACATGTCTCAACTGATTGAACTCAATTAATTTGTATATTTTCTTTATATTTGTGGCAGTGTTTTGTTTTGTATAGTTCCGTGTAATATTGAGGTACACTTTCAATTATTTTCTCCTTATTATAGGTATCTGACTGATTATGATGATAAATTGCGTCACTTTCTTATTCATCTGTAGTTCATTAATGTAAAAAAACCTTAGAGCCACTATTTTGATTGTTCATATACGTTTTCACCCTTCACAACAATTTTTTAAGTACAATATAAATAAATCGAATTAATCAAATTGTTATAAGGGCAATTTCTTGTCCGGCAGTGCCTTTTTATTTTTGTATAATTTGTTAACCGATTGTATCTATATTGAGGTACACTTTCATTGTATTAAAGTCTTCATTCTCCTTAGGTTATAGGTACTATTTCTGACAGATGATGGATATGATAAGGATAAACCTTGCGTCACGGTTCCGATCGAGTGAAATTCCACATCTGTCAGTTCATTACAAATGTAAAACTAAAGCAAACCTATTAGCCAAGCCAAAAGGCGGATATTTTGATTGGCGTTCATCGATGAGCTCGTTTTCACTGAGATTCAGTCATGACAAAATCTTTTCCTTAACCTGTACAATATAAGGTAAGGAGGTCGAGCAGCTAACTAATCAAATTGCCTCACTATAGCAAGGCCACAATTCATCAAGTAAGGTAAACCGGCTAGCTCTAAACGGTAGTTGCCTTAGGGTGGTCAATAGAAAAATTAAACCGCAGACCAAGAATCAACCTTGCAAAATGGCAAAGAGGAAAAAGGCCTAGGACAATAATTGTACGCTGCCAGGTCTGTGCGAGGTATCAAGAATGATTTGTTAACTAGTGTTTCTGTGTAATAATATGTGTACAATCTTGTATTATTTCAATATAATTATCTCAAAGATTATTGACGGCCTCGTGATGAAATCACTTCATATTCCTAGCCATCGCCGCTGAAATTCGTGTTCAGCCTTCGATCAAAATTTTGATCTGAGATAAAATTGCCAATGTTACTCTGCTAGGTAAAGTCTTCATCTTCAACAGCCCACTGCAACTCAACCTCACACACAGCCCAAGACACACACACACGTAGCCATAATCTGCAGCACACACACCCGTCCACAACGGACAGAGCAGCGATATGGGCTTGCGGTAAACTTCCGTTCCAACAACTCCCAAATACCCCCGAACCATGGCTTGTGAGAGCCAAAGTGGGAGGGGTCCACTTCTATAGCTGCTATGCACCTCCTAGTGCACAGCTCGAGGAGTTCGAGTTATTCTTGGACACCTTGGCGGAGGATGTACGGAAGCGTGAATCGGTCGCCATCGCAGGAGATTTCAACGCCTGGGCAATTGACTGGGGATGTCGGGAAACGAGCGCGAGAGGACGAGCTCTCCTTGAGACCATGTCTTCGCTCAACCTGGTACTCCTCAACACAGGAGCCGTAAGCACATATCGCAAAGGCACAGCCAGCTCCATTATCGACGTAACATTCGTTAGCAGCAACCTAATTAAAGGGGGCTGTGAGTGGCGGGTCGATGAGGAGTTTACTAATAGCGACCACCAAGCTGTTATTTGGGAAATCAACACCACTCCCAAACGAAGATTGTGTGTCAGTCGTGCGAGGTCACAGCCAGTCGGCTGGAACAAAAATGCTTTCGATGCTGATTCATTCGCCTTGGTTATGGAGCAGGAACCATTGTCAATAGCAACAAGCGCAGAAGCCACTGCCAAAGAGGTAATGACAAGCGTTGTCAAGTCCTGCGATGCATCCATGCCAAGGAGACGGCAGAACAACAGCCGCCCACCAGTTTACTGGTGGAATGACACGATCTCACAACACCGACGAGAGTGTCTCAAAGCACGAAGGCTGCATCAACGAGCACGGAGACGCGACAGGGTCACAACAGAAGAACTAAGGCTCGACTATGAGATCAAAAGACAACAACTACGAAGAGCCATTCTCTCAAGCAAGAGATCCTACTGGAAGGAGTTGTGTGACGAAGTTGACCAAGATCCATGGGGAAAACCGTATAAAATCGTGATGCATAAAATCAAGGCCACCCCCATGACATCAACGAACTGCCCCGAATCATTGCACCGCATTGTCACTCACTTGTTTCCTGCGAAGCCTGAGCTACCCGCTTATCCTTCGTGGCAGGTGAGGGACGAAGATATACCATCAGTGACTATGAATGAGCTGATGGGCGCGTGCAACCGGCTCCAAAACGGTGCAAGGCTCCCGGTCCAGATGGCATACCAAACATCGCGCTAAAATGCGCCATAGCCAATAGGCCTGACATGTTTCTACACATGTATGAGACCTGCCTAAAGCAGGGGGTTTTCCCGACTAAGTGGAAAAAGCAGAGGCTTGTGCTCCTACCTAAAGGGGGAAAGAAACCTCCAGACGAACCGTCATCATATCGTCCCCTCTGTATGTTGGACTCTGCGGGAAAACTCCTTGAAAGAATAATAGCAGATAGGCTGGAGCCCTACGTTGAGCCAAAACTTTCCACCAACCAATTCGGGTTCAGAAAGGGGAGATCAACCATCGATGCCGTGACACTCGTTACCAACATCGCCAGAGAGGCTATCTCGGGAAAGAGATGGAGAAGAGGTGGAAAAAAGTACTGTCTAATAGCCACCCTGGATATCAAGAACGCCTTTAACTCGGCCCGCTGGGACCGCATTTTGGAGGCTCTTGCCAGGATGGAAGTTCCGCAGTACTTGCGCAGAATGGTTTCAGCGTATTTCAAGGACCGCATCTTGTTGTACCAAACTGAAAATGGGCAAGTAGACTATAAGATCACAGGAGGTGTACCTCAGGGCTCTGTTCTTGGCCCCCTCTTATGGAACGTAATGTACAACGACCTGCTCCTGCTCGGTCTGCCTGAGGGCGTCAGGCTAGTGGCATTCGCCGATGATGTGGCATTGATCATAGTGCGCAAGCACATAGAGGAGATACAAACAACCTTCTCATTCGCTATAGCCACAATTCAGCATTGGATGCTCGCAGCGGACTTGAGTTTAGCAGAACAAAAGACCGAAACACTTCTTGTTAGCAGTCGAAAGGCAAGGGAAACCATCACCCTCAAAATAGGCGACACCTACATACAGTCGCAGCCCTTCATCAGCTATTTGGGGGTGCTCCTGGACGCACGGCTCAACTTCAAAGAGCACATAATCGCGGCCAGCAAGAAAGCAGCTGGGGTACAGGGGCATTATCTAGAATAATGCCGAATGTCGGAGGCCCTAGACAGATAAGAAGACAGCTACTGGCAACAGTAACTACTTCTGTTTTGTTGTACGGGGCACCGGTATGGGAGAAATCGCTCGAGCTACCATCGTACCGCCGGAAAATTAAATCAGTCCAGCGGCTCTCAGCGATTCGTGTGGCATCATCCTACCGCACTGTGTCTTACGAGGCGGTGAGTGTGATTGCTTCTACCCTACCAGTCGACATCCTGGCTGCAGAAAGGGGACGGCTTTATAGCAGAAAGTTAGAGAAAGACCAACCGACAGGAAACAGCGATGAAAGAGCCATGAGTCTAGGGCAATGGCAGGAGAGGTGGGACAGCTCTACTAAAGGCCGGTGGACATATCGATTGATACCTAACATCAGTCGTTGGGTCAACCGCCAGCATGGGGAGGTTGGGTTTTACATCACTCAACTCCTGACTGGGCATGGATGCTTTCGAGCATACCTGCACAGGTTCAGGAGGGCAAACTCTCCAAACTGCCCACACTGTACGGACGTGGTAGAGGACGCGGAACACGTGTTCTTCTCCTGCCCCCGGTTTCAGGATCAACGTGCTGAAGTGGAGAGGATTCTGGAGACTAATATCGTTCCAGAACAATTAGTAGAAGCCATGCTGAAGGGCCCCCAAGCCTGGAACTTGGTATCAGATTACGCGGAGACTATCCTTAAAGAGCTCCGCAATACCTTCGAGGAGTAGGCCTTAGAGGCTTTCAATGTAAGAGCAGTTAACATCTGCAATGAACCACCCTTGCGAAGTAGTATTGACAAAGAGTGCCGCAGGGGACCATGGTTGTAGGAGAAAGAGGTTAGGGTTTTAGCGGGTATACGGTATACTGGTTTCAATGCAGCGATTTACTCTTGCTTTGAAGTCATTGCATCGGGAGTCCCGCACGACGGCTAGCACGTGCTAGTTAAGTACGCAATGTATTTCCCCCCTCTTCGGATAAAAAAAAAAAAAAAAAAAAAAAAAAAAAAAAACACAAACACACACACACACATCTGTTGCCGATTATACATCTGTTTCTATAGAGGGTGTCCCAGTTTCGTCATTGTTTGACAACATACACGTTCTTTGATATTTCTCTTCTTAGTATGTTATTCCTCAAGTAACATTTTGGTCCTGTCCCAGTTTCTTTTTCTGTATACCATTGACAGTTAGTGGGTGGTTTGGCAATCTCGATCTGTCTATGTATTTTCTCGAAATGTCCTAACAGGATTCTTTTTTTCCTACTTGAAGCTTGGAGAGGTCAAGATGTGTCATCGGTATAGTGTACTCTCAGACACAAGGTACTCTGTATGCTCACTTTTTCGAAGTTTGATTAGCATAGTCCGGTTTTCTATTCGTTAAATTATATCTTGCTCTGTTGTTTGTTTCAAAATCTGTTTCTATTTTTGTGTTTATTTCCAACATGTTCAATTTTTTCGGATAAACCGGAAACAATATAAATGAATAATGCTTATTTGTTGGTTACTTTATTTTTGCAGTTTTGTTGTTTTCATTGGACATAACAATGAATTATATCGACAAAAAAAAACAAATAACGAAAACTGTATCTAATATAAAACACTTCACTGAGGGATATTTTAACGAAAACTAAATGGAATAATTGTGTGTAAAATGCAACTTGTGTTTGTGGTAACATATATATATACTGGTGAAACATCGAGGCCCTGTGAAACGTCGTGTAATATGGCGCTGAGAGAGAGAGAGAGAGATAATGTTCTTCTGTCTGAAATGCAACTGATAAAGGTTCCCCACGAGAAACAATATAGATATTTATATTATCTTGCGTAGAAAAAATGACACCTGAAGAGAATATACACAATAAAATCCGTAAAGCTAAGTTTTTATTGAATACTAGCCCACACCCCGGGTTCGCCAGCATATTGTAAATAATAAACAGGGCCATCTGTGATTTCTCTGAGTAACAACTACAGAGAGTAACTAACTTCATGTAAGTGCGGCGTCAGTTTCCACAAAATCTATTAAATTAGCATTGACTTCATTATGTAACGTTTGATCCGAGTAATATTTAATACAGTCGGAATAAGATATTTTCCTGTGATATATTGGAACTAATATTTTACGTTAGACCTCTAGCAATACAATACATACAGACAAAAATTGTAAAACCTTTTGTTGCTCTAATAAATAATCCCATATTAGTTTTTCTGTAATATCAGCCATGTACAAATATCATCCTGTTACAATTTTATTATATGTATAGCTATGTAAATAAATAAAATGACTTTACAAAAAAATTGCCTTGACAATAACTAAATTAATAACTAAGTTCGCATATAAATAGTAAATTTTGTCAATCAGTGTTATGGTGCGATAAATAAATAAATCATGTTTAAGTAAAGCTTTAAAAACATTTGTGACGTATCATTACACCGTAGTGTGTTCGTGCTCAATTATTAACAAATGTACAACATTAATTATTTATATAAAGTGTCAGATGGAAACGCATAACAAAATCGATACGTAATTGATTCGAAAGTTTCAATGACGTTTTGCGACTCAACACCGAGAAAAATCTGTGAAATTTATGCGTCGATTCATATGTAATCCAGCCGTTTGTTTTCTGGATGGCATGCGATGTGCGACAGATAAATTGGCCATTTATCTTTGGGTCATTTCGGAAAATAAGTTATTCCAATCTCCTAATAAATTTACTTTTGTGTATCCAAACAGGCAGGAGCGTGCGCTCGCCCCCGAAAATAAAATTTATTTCGGTGTTTGTAATGAGATTAAGATTATGGCTGACTGGTTTTTATTCGGGGAAATAAACGTATCTATCCCGTGTAAAGGGGGTTTTTCAGATTGGAAGAGATGTTTTTTTACCGCAAACGAACGTATTCGATGTTGATTAATTTGTCTTTTCGGCTTTTTTTGTCGAAAGGTTACAGACATGTTTCGGGTTTTAAAAACGATTTAATTATTTAACTGAGAGCAAATTTACCATTTCTTTGTCTACAAACGACTTGTTAATGAATTTTTCTTGATTTCTTCAAGTGCTAAAGATTTTTAAGTGCCACTTTATTTCTTGGACACAAATTATGTTTAGCCATATACAGTGTTGACAACTTAGAAATTTTATCTCCAATTTTAGCGGTATTCACTGCCGTCAATTTTTTAGGAAATTTATTAAGGGATTTAAAAAAATCTGTATTATATTTATATATTCTTCACTATTTATAATTTATTATTGCTGGATGACAATTTTAAATCTATACCACATTTGGCACCCCCGAAGTACCGTCCCAAGGCATCAACGATTGTGCCGATCAGCTCCGACATAACATGCTGGCAATACACGAACTAGTCCGAAGATCTTGGTCACCAGTGACCGGATGGAGACACGATATGACTTCAAATCCAATTCAGTCGGGTTCCAAGAAAGGGACAAGGTCTGACTATACAACCCCCAGAGGAGCAAGGGAAAATCTCCAAAGCTCACACCAGCCTGGGATGGTTCATACGAGGTGGTCAAGAGCATTAATGACCTTGTCTACCATATCCGTCGAAACCCCAGGACCAAGAAAAAGGTGGTTCATTTAGATCGACTCGCCCCCTATGATGGAGAAATGTTTCTGATCGGGACGATCATAATTAAAGGGGAAGCGTTGTTATAAAATGTATCTGCACCGTCCCTGACTAAAGCAACGTAAAGCATTATTCACTTCGACTAAAACACAGCACTGGTTCGCCCAATGTAATACCCATCCAGAACGACTGCAAAATTCAATGTAGAATATATAAGGCAATGTAGATTTCATGATTTAGTTAATATAGCTTATATAGTGGTGTTGATATTCCGATGTAAATGGTTTATCGAAATCAGAAGTTGTCAATATTGAATTTTTATGTGTAAATAAAGTGAAGTGAAGGTGAAGATCAGTTTTTAAAATTACATTTGAACCCACGGAGTTTGTTGCAATATGTTTTATATGCAACTTTGTTCTATTTGTAACCCTAGTATTTATTTTGATTGTATAACCTTAACATGCGAAGTACATAATTTTTTTTTAAAATTTGCGAACAAGGACTTTGTCACCCACTCGCGGACTATTAAGTTGAAATTTAAAGTTTTTGGGGAAATATCAGTTAGACACTTTGGTGCTGTTTTGGATGTACTGTTTTTTCAGCCACTTTCGAAAAAATTCTGTGTTAAAACTCATAGGTAAATGTAAGTCCTGATGTAGGTACACGGTATTAAACAAAAATATCTAATAATTGTTTAAACCCATTCGCAATCAGATAATCAATAGGTAGTGGGCTAAAAAATACTCAAACGTTTTATTACTGACGTATATAAAAAGTTTTATAATAGTGTTGTTAGTACATTTTTAATAAAACATTTAGAATTTATTACCTGACAAAAACAAATTTTATAATCAAAATTAATAATTGTAATAATTGGAATTTACTTTTTCAAATTCGAGAGTTCAAAAATTAGGGACGTTTGGTTAGTGGATTTTTATGGACAAGTTCATGTTGGTAACACTAAGCCATAATCATCTTTTTATCTTACATTTTTTTGCAAACATAAAAACACTTGAGTAAAAGTTTGTATATTTCAACATGTCCAAACCTTTGAAGGTCTAAATCATACCTCGTTCTAAATGACATAGAAAAAGAAAATATTTAATTGACTACTAAGAACGTGTATTAATATTTGATATATACAGGGTAACACAAAAAGCCCCAAAGATCATATAAAAATTTTAATGCTCCTTTCAAATTTGAATGATTTCAAAGAGTCATCTTTAGAATTTTATGTGGCGCTCCTAGGAGCAACTTTGTTATAAGATGGTCCATTCGCCGAAATTCGATCAAATATTTATGATGCTTCAGATATCCATAAGGGAAAACTTATAAACGATTCCGATATAGGGTTGATCAAATTAGTAATGATCATGTCTTTTTGAATCAATTGAGTAGTTTAGAATTCCTCACCAATTTACCCTCCTTTCTTTTTCCATCTCAACTCTTTTTTCTATTATTACATTTATATTTTTAATTTGATTTTGTTTTGGTTAAAGTGAATAGAAGGGATTTTTTTCTAGGAAAATTTATTATGCCACTGATTTGAAATTCAAACGTCCTGTTTGTAGAATTACTAGATTCTCAAATTGTGTATGACGACATACAGACCACATTAATGACGTCATGAGAAATTTATTTGTCCAAATTTGCGCATTCTTAAATTAAACTTGACGTGTCAGAGGTTTTTTAACCGACTACCAAAAAGGTGGAGGTTATTATCAATTCGTTTACAATATTTTTTATTTATGACGAGCGATTAAACTACATTATATTAAGGAACATTACAGAAAAGTCCCATGTAATTGTCTATAACATGAGATTTTCGGTTTTCTAGAAAATCAGAAAAAAAGTAAATAAGGGACTAGATTTCAGAGATTTTCAATGAATCTTCCCTGTTTTCTCTAAAACTGCTCACGCAATTTGAATATTATAAATTGTATTGTACAAAGACATGTTTCAGCTTGATTCCGTACATTTTTCTATAACGTCAAACATTCCATTTTTCTGAAAATGGGAAAAATATATGCACAAAAACTGTAAACATCATGGTAAATGTCAAACTTTCATCATAAATATCTAGTTTAAATGTCAAGATATATGCCATAAAAGTGCTTTTATTGATTTTCATTTTGATGCTTTTGAAGTTAGTTTATTTTAGAGACGAAGTTAAGTTACAGTCCCGTGAAATTGCAGAATATAATCCATTAGCTTATTAAAACGAAAATTTGTTATTCCGGTGATCTCATCTGTGTGGAATACGGTTGATGGTGTGTTCGTGCGTGCATGTTATATTAGGTGGTACATAAGCAGTTGCATATATGAGGCATGTACAAGAGTGGAGCAAAACTCTAGTTATACAGAGTGGATACTTGCGTTTTAGGACGGAGAATAATTACAGTTATACAAAAGACTTTAAAAATTGTCAGAGGCAGTTGAATATACAGTATGGTTGAAATATAAGGTGGAGTACAATTACAGTTATACAGGGCAGTTTAAAAAAGTTATAGTTTGGAACATAATTAGTTGCTTATACAAGGTGTTTAAAGTAAGGGTGGGGAAAATTATTCTTATTCAGAGTGTATAAAAAATTTGTTATATAAGCATAAGCAGTTAGGATATTTGAATTACAGAACGTAGGACGGGTTATAATTATAGGCATGGGTTCACAAATTTTTAGAAGCACTTGCATATACGGGGTCATAAAATATAGTCATAAAATGTCGTTCAAAAAGGTACACCATAAGCAGTTGCATAAGTGGAATACTAGACATATGGGGCGAAGTAAAATCGTTGTTATACAGGAATAATTTAAATAACCGAAAAATAGAAAGAAAGTGTGGAGAGGATTTGTACTTATACAGGGTGGTTTTAAAGATATCAGGACCGTTGTAATATTGTGGTGAGTTGAATTGTAGTTGTACAGGGTGATTCAGGACATGATAGACCAACAAGTTATATAGGAGCGACCAGTACACAGAAGCATATAGAGTGTGGATGCAATATTGAGTGAATTAGTTACATTTATAGAAAGTGGTCCAAATAATAAAACAAAAAAGTTAAAATATATTTGCAAAATATAGGCAAAGAATCAAAATTATAGAGGGAGAAAGAGAGAGGGACAAAAACAGAGATAAGAATACGCTAAAATTTTCAATTGAATTGTACCTTAAATCAGTTAAAAAAGAAGATATGTCTGAAAATAGTGATTGTTTGCACACGGTTTCTAAACTGTTTTTATTTTAAGTCAGCAAAGTCGATTTTTACATATAAATCATTTCTTTTTCTTCTTTTATCTGGATAGATTTTATATAGTATGTTCCATAGTTTATGCACACACTGTATTTTTGCACTTTTTATAGCTTTAACAATTTGTTATCCACACGATTGTTTGCCTTATTCAATTATGATATCCCCGCTCCTGTTCTCTTTTCTCCCAAATTCAAGTTCAAATTGTTATTTCGCGCGTATGTTCTTGTACACATAAAAGTAATCTCAATAGAGAATGCTGTACCGTCTTGAGAATGTATCAATCATTATCAGAGTCACCAGTTAATACGATACGATTATTATTAGAGTTCACCCATACGTGTACAAAAGTTTCTTTCCTTCAGATAATGATTAATAAAGACCGATTGCAAGAGAAACAGAAAATAAATAAATTTAGTATTTTTAACGTCGCAATAATACAAACGTTGTATATTGTATCCTCAAGTTGAGATTTCTTTAATACGTGTATACCAGTTCTCTTCATCACTCTTGCTTGGAGCCTGTCGGCGTTTTTCTAGGTATAAGCCATTAACTAAATCAATCTATTTCAGAATAAAAGTTCGTTGTACAGCTTTGTATGTAGCAGAACAGCTTATTTGAAATTTATTTCGAACGTTGCATTGGTAATAAAATCTGCCGTATAATGTTCCACTTTTCCCGCAGGCGACAGGTAAGTTGCTCGGTTACTTTTGTCTTCGTTCGAGTTTAATATATGTGAAGAGGATTATGCTCTGAAAATGATAAATATTTTATGAATGCAATCAATCATTTGTAATGAAAATATTGTAAAAAAGTTCTATTCAGTGGAATTCTTTCTTTCTATATCTGGTAACTATCTGCATCAATCAAATACGACTGACTTTTTGGATAAAATATATTTTGGGGGTAAATAATCATTTAATTTCTCCACGTAGTTCTATTATGCCTCGATACATTTAGTCTATCGTTTTTTAATTTTTTTAAATTCTTTCCAAATAATAGGTTTCCTCAAAATTAGGTGATGATATCTTCATTCGACACAAATGACTTATAGTCCAGCCAATCCTTTGAGGTTTGAAAATAGAAGATAATCATAGAGATCTAAATATTCAGAATATGCTGAGCGAAGTGGCAGTTCGTTACTACATTTTAAAGTAATCACAGGTCTACAAAACAAAAAGTTCTGTACTTTACATGAGACATATGATATCCGAGGTACTTCTGCCTCCTGAACACGAATCTACCGTCAGATTTGGTCTATCACCCTTCGTCTTCAGCAAATAGCTGAAAAGCTTCAGAAAAATGAAGACTTGTGGCCTAGTTGAATCGGCACATGTGATGTATAGGTTCCGATGTATTTTCAAATGCTAAACAAGTTTTGGCTATCAAAACCGCTCCATCTCTCTTCAGAAAATTTGAAAAAAAACCCTCAGAAAATTGAAGACTTTGGAAGACTCCAAAGTCAAACCTGCACGTACGACATATGGTTTTTGACGTACCTAATTTTGAGTGCTGAGCAATGTTTTGTTGCTAAAATTGTTTCATCTCCTGTTGGTCTTCTGAAAACTGTTCAGTCTTCGCAAAACCACTAAAACCTCCATGTGGTGACGGTGGGCAACGGTCTTCACCACTTTACCGGCAGAGTCCTCGGGTGAAGGCTTTCAAGAAAATTTTAGTTCTACGTGGCAGGGTCGCGTACGTAAGTACGATATCCAGTATCGTTGGCAGGTCAGGATGGGAAAGCTCTGTATCGGTGGGCCACATGGCCCTTACAGGTTATATTGCTACAGGTGGTTTAGAATCTTCATTTAAATGTAAAAAAAGTCGCAGTAAACATAGGCGAACCTTTTAATATTGTTTAACTAGTCTTATTTCTTGTTATTGTTGACTACCGTATGAAACTATTTTTGTTTTTACTTATTTATTTTTATTTTTATTTATTTATTTAAATTTTATATTTCATGTATATTTATATTATATTGATTTATTTTTACTTTTACTTTTACAAATTTTTAACTTTTTATGGAGTTTTTTGAAGGTTTTGCTATATTTTTCATCTAATCCTTTTCATTTAGTCTATTTTTTAACTAGTCTTATGTATTAGTCTAGTATTAAACACTTATTTTAAAGTCTCGCGTTGAGCTTTATAACTCATCTTATCTTGTTAATATATTGACGTATCCAATGTTCAATCGTTTCTAACTAAACTGAAATCCAAAGTCATTATTTAATTTCTTAGGCAATGAAAACTTACATGTTTGACCAGTCTTCCAAAGTCTTCAATTTTCTGAAGGTTTTCAGCGATATCCTGAAGACCAACAGGGGATGAAACAATTTTAGCAACAAAACATTGCGCAGCACTCAAAATTAGGTACGTCAAAAACCATATGTCGTACGTGCAGGTTTGACCAGTCTTCCAAAGTTCAATTTGCTGAAGGTTTTTAGGGATTTTCTGAAGATTGACGGGAGATGGAGCGGTTTTGATAGCAAAAACATGTTCAGCATGTGAAAATACATCAGAATCTATACATCACATGTGCAGATTCGATTAGCACACAAGTCTTTATTTTTCTGAAGATTTTCAGCTATTTGCTGAAGACTGAAGGGTGATAGACCAAATCTGACGGCAGATTCATGTTCAGGAGGCAAAAATACTTCAGATATCATTTGCCACATGTAAAGTACAGAAAACTTTTTTTTTGTAGACCTGCATAATCGATGTGAATGCGACCGTGTGTATCCCAAACTACTATGAGCATTAACATGTTGGATAGCAGACCCACGGTGTTTGTTTTTGGTACATGTTCACCATGAGAAACCCACTGTTTGTCTTTTTACTTCCTCTCTGATGTGTTGTGATGGATCCGTGGCTTGTCTAGGGTTTTGAAACGGCCCAAATGTCGTTGGGCTTGTGAACATCGCCAAACATTCTTTAAAGTGGTCAACATATGCATATTGTGAGCAATCCCGACCCAATCGCGCAGTGTGTTTGTAACGTCCATGTAAAATGTGATGTACCCGCTCACTTGGGAAGTCTACAATCTCAGCCAAGATCAGTCCATGGATTTCTGACATGTTTTGGATGACCTGGAGCCTAATTCTTGAAAACGTACGATGCGACGAAACCGCCCGTATATGACTATGTTATTGTATACGAAGTTTGTTCCATTACAAAACTCATTGGGTCGGTCGTACACGATTTTAGAGAATATCTAACAAACGGCATTTATATCACATTTCGTTTGACTTACGTCATTATTCGAGTGGTAGAAGGATCTAATGGTTTCGGGAATCGGGGTGCTAAATGTTCGGCTTCACTTGTGCTGGCAGGATTAGAACGGAACTGATTAAACCATTTCTCTACCATTGAATTTGTCTTCATATTTATCAAGCATTTCTTTGGTTTCGATGAGGGCCTTTATATGTAAAAAGTAATACTCAATCATCACACGAAATTATTTTTTTTGTATTTGGTAAAATTGACGGGGTTTTCTGTTTTCAGTAGCTGGAAAACACAAACTAAATGTTGCAGCTTATTCAAATCTGGACAGTAATATAATTTCAGATAGCAGGAACTTTAAATTACGGATAATGCTATACACAAAATGGACTAAGAAAACACAATGATACCACATAAAGAAAGATAATGAAAACCAAAGAAAATGTTTCTGTGTTGCTAAATAAAACATTGTTAAAAAATTATTAACCGACTTCCATGTAGAATTAAATAGTTGAAAATACATGTTGTTAGGTACTAAACACAAAGTAAAAAAATGTAAACAATTACAGGTTCTGCTTCTGTATAAATTCATTTACTATCTATCTAGTATATTTTTGAAGTCGGGGCCAACGTAAATATAAGTACAATACAGTATACAACCAAACATTATACGGGAAAAACTAGACAATCCATAGACCTACCTTTTTTCAATTAATCATGTGAGAGAGTTTTTCTATAAGAAAGCAATTAGTGTTCCAGGTACTACTCCATGATAATCACTTATCTATATTTTTCTGAAACCATTGTGAAATGAAAATCCTCGTTAATTCAGAAACTAACTCCATATACATAGATTATTCAAAGGTGTTCGGACATGACACTTTTGTTCATTCACAAAGCCACTTCAGGTTGATTTTGAATAGAAACCCTGGAAAATTCCATTCTAGTTCATATCGTGCCATTTTTAACAGACTTCCAAAAAGAGATTTGCGTTTTTTTTTGAGAAAATCAGAAAAGACAGTAATTGAGAGACTTCAGTCAATTTCAATTAATCTACACTGATTTTTTGAAACGGCACAATAAATTTGAATAATTTAAGTTGTATTTTACAAAGAGATGTTCCAACTTGTTCCTGTATAATTTTCTATAACGTAAAATATACCGTTTTTCTGAAAATCGGAAAAATATGTGCAAAAAACGGTAAAAATCAATGTAAATGTAAAATTTTCATTATAAATATCTAGCTTAAATGTCAAGATTTGCCATGAAAATTATACAGGGCGTTTGCAATGGTTTTCATTTTGCCGGGTTAAAGTCGAGTGAAATGTATCTGAAAGAAAAATGTTTGTGTGACCAGTGTTTTCTATTCGTTATACTGTAGTAGGTGTGTATGAGTGCATCGAATTTCAAGTAGCAAGCAATGTGCGCAGCTGAAATATAGGGCGAAATAAAATTGCAGTTATACATGTGGGTTCAAAAAATCTTACAAGTAAATGTGATATTAGGTGGCACATAAGCAGTTCCATATATAGGATGGTCGAAATATAAGGTGAAATAGACAGGGTTATACAGGGTGGTTCAAAAAATGTTGTATTTGATGGCACATAAGTAACTGCGTATACTAGGTGGTTGAAATAAGAGTGAAGTAAAGCTATAGATATACAGAGTGGATCAAAAAGCGTTAAAGAATTGGTAAATAAGCATATGCTGAGAGGATATTTGAGTTATATAGCGGAAGGGTCCAAAAATGTTAGAAGCTGTTGCATATACAGGATGATTGAAATATAAGGTGGAATTATAGTTATACAGGGTAGTTAAAAATATGTTATATATATGGAAAATAAGTGGTTGCTTATAATTAACATATGGGGCGAAGTAAAATTATAGGTATATAGTGGGATTTAAACACTAGAAAAATAGAAATAGTCAATAGGGTGGAGAGGATTAATACTTATACAGGGCGGTTGCAAATTATAGTTGTACAGGGTAGTTCAGAAAAAAGACATATAATTTATATTAGGTGACCAATATACACAAACATATACAGGGTGGTTGTAATATAGGGTCAATTAGAGTGGTCGAAATGAAAAAACGAATAAAAAAGTTAAAAAATATGTGTAAAATATAAAAACTATACAAATTAGAGAGAGAGTAAGAAATAAAGAGAGCGAGGGAGACAGAATAAGAGATACAGATAATTATAATAAAATAATCATTAAATTTGTACCTTTAATAAAAATATATGTCAGAAAATAGTGATTGATGCTAAACGGTTTTAATTTTAAGCCAGTTGAAGTCGGTTCTTTTTTAAATATAAATTATGTAACTCGTATAATTTATACCTCACAGCTGTCAAAAATAATATTCATATCTGACAATACAAAAATGGCACGAACTTTAACAACACACCTCCTAATTGAAAACCCGGTGTTTAAATATCATAATAAAATATGTTAGACGTTGAGAAAAGTGCCACTGAATGAAGTTTATTTGATATTCAGGTAAAAGCTATTAAGTAGTCTAGCTGAAAGAAATCCGCTAAGCTGAATGGCGTAGTTTTATTTCTGTATCAAATGACGGGCATTCTTCGTCGGCATGCTATTCGAATTAATTTGATGACGTTTATTGTATTGTTTAGCTAATGGATTACAAAGAAGTCAACCCAAAGGAAAGGGCGCGGGCCTATTGAATGAATGAACATTTGACATAGGATCTAATGAGAGACTAAGTTCTCACAAAGGATTTGCTTCTAATTGTTGTCGGACAATGGGCAGCAGATAAAGGGGTGAATTCGAGATGAATTGGTGTGAAATATGATATACGACTTTCCGTAATTTGATGAAGTGTGGCTCTGTCGCCCTAAGATTTCCATCTAATTATTTACGTTCAGACCGCCGCTTTGCGACTATTTTTGGAATCATCTTTGTCAACGTTGGCTTCATTCTTGGAAATATTCATAAATTATTTCAAATGTACTTAAATAGACTTTAAATATCAAAATGAGTTTTCTTTTTTAATTTATTTAAATTACACACTATTTTTTTAGTAGAATATTGGAATCGGAGACATTATTATAGTGAATCAGGAAGAAGTAAGATATCAAGAAGATTGAGGAAAAGTAGCGTAAATACTCATAAGCTTATTTGAAATAAATTGACGCCTCATTTTACCGTTCTTAAGTTATATTGGAAGTGGTTTTTCGTTTATTGCGTATATCAGTTTTTTCTAAAAAATATATTAACATATCACTGCGCTACCATCAATTATTCTATGTCTGTTATTAATTATATTAAATCCTGTACAAAGTTTTGTGGTAAAACTAAGGATTAGTTTAAAGATATACCTTTCCAGTTCACCCAGGATTAACTTACTATTTTTCAACATAATTATGGCATAATTAAATAAAGAATTTCATTGAATACAATACAGATTTTTTCATGAAAAGTATTTTTCATAATTCTAGTTCTATTCTCTTACCGTGAGATTTCAAATCAAGAACCGTTGGCTGTTCCAAATAAGAAAGCCAGTTTTTCAAGATTTTTCCCCACTAGTGAGTGTTAGTGGTTCAAATAACAAAGTAAGAATTGGATAAGATTTCTTCGAAGTCTTTATTCGCCTGTAACTATGTTTCATAGAAATGGTCGAAATCTACTCTTGGCCTTTGTGGATACTGCCGGAAACAGTACATTATCAAAGTAACCTTCAATGGAGAAGAGAAAACTAAATATATGTATCTAAGTAGAAATAACAACATTTATAAAACAATGTAAATCTAAAATGTAAACAATGACAATTATAATAATGAACAATTTGCAATTAAACCAAAGAGAATTTATTGTTACTTGACATATTACCTGGTGGCATTAAACTCAATCAACTAAACCCGACTCTTTTAACTTTAATTTTGTATTGTGTTCCTCTTTGCGTAATATAGCCGAATTATGAAAATGGAATTTATGGCCAAGATCCCATACACATAAGCGTACCCAGGCCAGGTTCTGGGGCCTTTTCTCTTCGTTAGCAACATCTATAAAGGCATAAGTAGTGGATGTTTTGCTTAATTTCGGAGATAGTGGAGGTTGAACCCCCAAATCCCCCCTTGGGTACGCCTATGCCGTAGTATCTTCGCTATACCGTAGTATCTTCACAAATTTTAGGCTATCGAATTGTCGTTTTTTGTAATTTTTATGTTCATTTATTGGTACGTAAAGGAACAGAGGTTCCTCCAATATAATATTTATCGAATTGGCACGGAATTTGATGAAGGCAATTTTTAGAGTTTTTTTTATATAGTTAATTTTAGAGCATTTCTGGTGTTTAAATAGGTTACCTACTCTTTTTAGTCTTTATGAAAGACCCTATAAGTATGGTATGGTTGTCATTGTACTGTGCTTCTTGCAGCTTGATGTTGATTAGCAAATGTTTTGTAGTCAGTTTTGTTTAATTCTTAATTAACGAATATTTTAGGATAATTACTAGCTAGAAGTAAATGTTTTTTCCATAGAAACATGTTTTGGTATAACATAGATGGTATTAGTAAAGATTAAATTATTAAATTGGTAAAGTTTGGTGAATGTTTTTTTATTATTGTAGTCGTTTTTTGCATTTTTTCAATTTACCAAAAAACAAACTCTTTAATGAGATCCAAAATAATAAATGTTTAGTAATGTTAAAATGCCTAGAGTACGTGTTCGCCGAATGTATTGCCAGCTAAGTGAATTTGAAAGAGGTCGAATTATTGCTTTATTGGAGGCGAGTTTTTCATTTCGAGAAATTTCTAACCGCACGATCAGAAATCGAACCACTGTTGTCAAGCGTGGTTTGATAATACCCAAAATCGGAGAAGAGTACACACCGGACGTCGAAGGGGCACACATGAAGTTTAAGATCGACGTCTAAGATTTAAGGCCTATAGAGATCGATTTTCGACAACTCAAAATCTTGTAAGTGTCCGAACGATTTATCGCCGTATAATGTCGTTTGGACTGCAGCGTTATCGACACAATCTTGTGCTACCTCTGACCCCTCAGTATCGACGGCATTGTAGTCGATAGAATGGTGCAGAGAACGTAGTAGGTTGTCATCTCTGAATCTCGATTCTGCTTGGGTGGACATGATGGCCGAAGAAGAGTTAGACGACGTCGAGGAGAAACACGCCAATTTTAATCACCTTTTCTGGGTGTTGCGATTGCTTTGTTACCGAGTATATAAAGCTAATAACGATAATATTTTTATTAATTACCGGCGCATGCACCAAAATTTTTTATATTTTATTTACTTTTACTTGAATCTGTTATGTTAAACAATATTTTTTAGATTTTTAAACTAAAACTATTATTCAAAATTTTCTTGAAAATTGTTTACTGTTGCACCATCCTACTTTCTAATTCTAGACACGGAAAATGTCGAGTTAACCTTAATTTTCAATTTATACCGATGATAATGGAATCCGCACTCGACAGCGGGCGAATGGAAATAATTACATAACCTTGCTTAATAACCACAGGCTGCAAAGTCAAATGACCGTTTCGCATGTAAGCTACCCGACATGAAACCTGACGCTTTTTTTGATAGATGTGTGTATTTTGTGAGTAGATTCAACATTAACTGTGGCCCCTCGTGCCGATTATAGTTCGTAATAAGGCCGAAATGATCGGGAATTATAGGAACCGGCTCTGCCGCTCGACGTTATAAACGGCGATTACAAAATCGAGAAATGTTTTATTGCTGCACTAATTCTTATAATTGCAACAAAAGGAATAGGAAAGTATTCCGATAATATCCAAGTAGGAAACACATTTGACGCTTTATTTGTTTCTATTAAGATATTTTAGGGGAAGAAAATAGCCGCGTGTGTTTCTGATATATAGTCAGAGTAGTAGGCCATAGATTATTTTTAATGAATGATTGTTGAATAAATATTTTATAATTTACTTATATGCTACGGCATCATTTAAAAATTATAATCCATTTTTTCCTAAATGTTTATGCATTTATTTGTTTATTGATAAACGATTTTTTATTAACTTATGTATATTACTGCTGAAGTAGATTTACTTTCTTATAGTTTCTACAATCTATCTATCTACAGTTTATCAAACTTGTAATAGGTTTCAGATTCCAAAACAAGTTTTTGAATTGAATATTCTTTGGCACCGGCTTCAAAAATATACTGGAAAGTTACTACTTTCTATTAGATTACTAATCTAGTCTACAAGAGCCATTTTAATAAAATCCTGATAGAATTCACCGAAAATTATAATTTTGGTGTCATTCGATTCGGATTGATGTCTAGACATTTTTTGAAAATGTTGAAATGGCGCCGATGAAAGTTACAATAGTTATGAACAATATAGTGAAAAAAAAGAGTGCTTCCATTTTTTTGAAAAATCTCATAAACGATAAAAGATTTTTGAAAAAAAAAAATCTGAAATGAGGAGGAAATTAAAAAAACTATTTTTTTTCAAGATGAAATCTTTCAGTTTAATTTTAATTCTCTAACATTTATTAAACTACTCTTCATAATATATTTCCACCACCCTTTATATATAACTGCTAATGGACTACCCAATATAAAAAAGTTTGCTAACATTTTTCTGACCACTATGTAACTATGTAACTATAATTTTGCTCTGGACTATATTTTAACTACCCTGTATATACAACTGCTCATGGACCACGCATCTTTTTTAACATTTTTTGAGCAACTCGGTAAAACTATAATTCCACCCCAACCATTCTACATATGCGACTGCCATATTTACTCATTTTGAATCTAATTTTTTTTAACTATTTTCTATAATGCATCGATCCTATATATGCAACTGCATGTGGGCTACGAAATGTTGCATTTTTATTCTAATATTTTTTAAACCCTTATAACCCTACTCCAGCATATATTTACACAACCCTGTATATGCATCCTTGTATAATATTTTTTGCACACCCTATAAATCATTTCTTTTTCTAATAGTTTTTATAATAAGCCTGTATAACTATAATTCCTCTCACCCTATATTGCATCTATCCTATACATGCAACTGCTTATGGGTTAAGAAATGTTGCATTTTTGTTCTAAAATTTTTCAAACAACACTGTATTAGGTACTATAATTCTTCTCCAGCAGGTATTTCCACCATACGTGTATATATCTCGCTATATAATATTATTTGCTCCACCCTGTTTAACTATAATTCTAGTGCGCCCTCGATTCCAAATACCCTGTAAATGCAACCGCTAATATACCCCATATAATTCTTTTTTCTAACCACCCTGTATAACTATAATTGCTCGCCACTCAAGATACTAAACACATTTTACATGCAACTGGGCCACCCAATAAAACATTTGGTTTATAACATATCTCGGATTACCGTGTATATTTGTAGTCTACAGCGTCTTATATCTCAGTCTATTTATATGCATATGCAACGACTCCCAATAAAACTTCATTGTGTGTCTCAAATTAGTATGAAAGCACATAACTTTTACCCATCCAAAATATGGCCTAACCAGCACATTTTACTTTTAGGGTTCAGCTATAAAAAAGTACAAAAATGGTGGTAACATTTTTATAAGGTCCTACACACCAATTTGCATTGAGAAAATTTTTCAAGAGCAGTTGTATTCACAAGTAGGTCACCAAATCACCCTGTAATGAACAAAATAGGTATCATAATTGTAATAATCCCGAGCAATCAATTTTTAGATGCCAAAACCCGAAATGGAATTTTGACAAAATCATAAAATAAACATTATATGTATTATATTATTAGATAAATAAGTAAAAATCTACTCTTATTTGCAGCATATATATCACATCTCGTTAAAGGAACATTAAACAATTTTTGACTTACTACTATTTTAGATAACATCTTAAAAATGAATTTACACGATTGTCTGATATCCAATGAAACTCCAAATGATTCGTTTTATTTTATTACTAATAGGTATTTATTCAAGTTTCATTTGCACGTGCCATAAATATAAATAATTAAAAATATATTTGTATATTACATCTTGCTAGTTTTTAGTAGCATTTGACGCACTAATGGATTCACATGGTTTACCAAAATATTAGTAAATTGTTATTAGATAGACTGACTGACATGACTGAAGAAATGTATATGCTCAACTCGTGAGGATCGAAAATAAAATGTATCAATTAGCTTTATAATCTCTAAATAGTTATTGTACTTACGTAAAACCTTTCATGTGGATTCTTTTCTACACGAGGGTTTTACTGTCGACTGCTGCAAATTTAGAACATTAGATTAAGGCTTAACGTAGTTGTTCATAGTGGGCACCATCTCACTTGGATTTTATCAATAGTTTATATTTAATTTACTTAGTTTAAAAGAAATAAATAAAAATTGTATCTTTCGAATGGTATACCTTTCATTTCACTCCCTTGAAAATAAAGGGGTAGTGCGTTTTCGTCTTCACGGATTAATAATTGTATGATACAGGGTGGTTCCAAATATGTGGCTCATAAGCGGTTGCTTATACTGGGTGGTTAAAATATAGAGGGAAGTGAAATCTTAGTTATATAGAGTTGTTAAAAAGAATAATTTTATTGGGTAGCTTATGAGAACTTGAATATATGTAATGATTAAATATAGCTCGAAGCAGAGTTATTGTTATACATGTTGGTTAAAGCCTTTTTTAAATAATGCTATTTCTATTGGAGAGCCCATCAGTAGTTTTATTTACAGGCTGCTTGAGTGAGCGGAGCAGAATTATAGTTATATAGGGTAGTTCGAAAGATGTTATTGGATGGCCATAAGATGATCTCTTTTCAGCGACACCAAAAACTTGGTGTCCACATTGTTGGGCCCCCAGGTCAAGACCTTTTTTTTGTGGGGCTGTGTTGTATATGGTGTATTCATTTTTTTCTAGAGATTTTTCAACTCAAAGTCAATCACTATATGTATTATTTATGCGCAATTTCTAGGATAATAAATTGGACATTCGCTGTTATTTGTGATGTTTTCACTGCTATAGAGACTCTGCTTCAAGAAAACCCTTTTTCGATTTAAAGGTTACAGCTAGTTGTGAATATATTTTCATTCACCTGTTTGTTATGTGTTATAACTATTAAAATTATCCCGTTTTTCTTATTTATATTTATATATTTATTCTTTGTGCAAACGCTTACACTTTCTTATAATTCCAGTGTATGTTGTAATATTACTGTTACAAATAATAATTATAAAATATTACTAAAAACGAGTTTGCATGACCACTGACAATCTAACATCAACAATGATTACAGTAAATTGAAATAAACCGATGATGTATTTCGAAATGACAATTTTAATGTGGAATGTTGGCACAACTATTCAGTTATTGAAACAGTACAATTACCAAGTTGTAATAACAGAAATTTAACTAAAACTATGTCCAAGCTGAAATGATATTTATTACAGTTTAGAATGCATGCTTCTGACAATATTCCCGAGTTGCAACCGACCATTAACGAAAACAAAGTGCTTCAGAAACGCTTCAGTTAACTACTTTGAAAAATTATATCACATGAGTTTATTATTAATTATATGTTCATCAACCCTAGGCACGACATAACGAAGCGTCTCGACACCGCCTGTAGGCTTAAGCGTGTGTCTTTGAATTGGCACAAATACACTTTCGTTCTCCCTTATCCTTTCCAAGTGAAACCGCACAAACTGCTTGCGTTTCTGGATTTCACAGCTGACTTAATTGTACACACCCATCCGAAACCGAGGAACAAACCTCTGACAAGGTTTAATTAAGTACCAGAAGTTATCAGATCCACGATTTCTCGAGTTGAAATAGGTTGTCTGACTCACACTTACAGTTCTAAACATGTTGTTTTAAACACTACAATTTTCTGTAACATATTTTTCTCACGGTTTGTTAATGCCTTACTTAAATACCCATTTATTAAATTAAGTTGCTACTGTAGTACTTAAATGATAAATTATGTTCGTGATATGAATAATCTTACATCAACATCACATTTAATATCATATATAAAATGGTGGTTTTAGAAATAAATATCCTGTCTGAAAGAAAATAGAAAAGCATGGTATATTAAATTTATTTTAAAGCATATAAGCTTTTAAAAAATACTTGTGTGTAACTAAACAACGCACACGTGTTTGACTTGTTTGAGGATTATATACTGTATCAAATTAAATGGTTTAATAAAGTCGTTGTGGCGTTTTATAGACTCATCAATTTTTTGTTGGTATTTTTGATATATGTCTACGAAAGGATTCTCTTTCTTACGTATTGTTTATGTATACTTTAACAATATCACAAGAGTTTCTAAGTAATTCGTTTGAGGCGTACAAAGTTTGAAACGTTACTCGTTGTTTCACGAATCTTAAACTTTAATGGCCACTGGTGCCATTTCTGTTTTTCACTGATTTAATCGTTGCAGCAACCTACTACCGTTGCGTCGATTCCAATTTACTCCAACCATTATTCCTACACTGCTAGTACTGAATAATTGCTTGCGATCCACTTTATAACTAATATCGTATTTACTTTCAAAGTTCTACATACACAAAATACAAACCTTATTCCAATACCAAGCTTTAAGTAACCTAAACGACTAAGATACTCTGTCAACTGAAAATTTTGTGGTTCTTTGACTAATAGTTTTGATCTTATGCCAGGTCAAGCTGTTAACTAAGCCAACCGTCAGAGTGCGCCTCCACGCAGTCATCTTCAGCTATTCAAGGTTATTCAACCCTTTCAAAAAGAAAACTTTTATGAAAACCTACATGTTATATGTCAAAGCCAAATACAGCACCTGAGGATCTTCCTCAATAGAAGCAATTTCAAACACAATTTTTAACTTAATTAACGATTTTCGAGGATGCAACTTCACAAAAAAGAAGCCCAATAAAGGTTAAAAATATTTACGTAAACATCGCCAAAGGACTTATATGGTTGACCTTAAAATACATTACTACATAAACCTACTGATTTTGACGGACTGCCACAACTGATACCGATTTTGATCTTGTTTTATAATGATGATTTATATTATCAAGATATTTTTTCTTGTAATTGAAAAGTTCAAGCTAAACTTGCAGTATAGTTCTCGAAGCTTTATCACATTTGATTATTTGTAAAGTTGGTCATTCGAGAACTTAAGTTGCTTCTTATTGACTATTTTTAAAAACTTTTTTGCAGTGATTCAAGTGAATGCAAATGAGATCTTCTAATGCCACCCCAACCAATATTTCCATATTGGATTATAGATTCAACAAGCGCATAATATATGAGTTGTAAATGTTTCATGGAAGGGAAATTTTGAAATTCATAGAAACTTTAACAGTACATCTCGTAATTTATTGTTGATATAATGCATATGCACATTGCACATCCCATTGCCGAAATGTATCACTAATACTACCTAAATATTTTATGGCTGATGCAAACTGCACATTTGTGGTGTGAATATTTAAACTTTCTTGTTTATGTAGGTTTTTTCTTATTCTTATGATGTGAAAATCAAAACGTGTGTTTTATTTAGATTTAAGATTAACTGAAGCGATTTAAAGAAGTTTGTATATTTTTTAGGTCTTCTTCTGCTGTAGATATAAGTTCTTGTCATGAATTTGCAGTTTAAACCGCGATATTATTGTTCATGTAGAATTCAGTCAATAAGTTGTTATTGTATACCAAGAATAGAATGGGACCCAATACTGTACTCTGAGGAGCACCGCAATTAAGTGACAGTCTTGTACTGAACGTATTGTTACCAGAATTCATCCGAGAGCTGGTAAAATCGGCCTTCATCCGATATTTCGTGGAACGCGAAATGTTGGTCTGTCGATGCGAGGCAGGCGGCTAGCTCTAACAGACATTCATGGAATTTCCTCGAATCTTCGAGAACAAATTAAAGAAATTTCCCGACGGTTTGTTGACCTACGAGAGAATTCTCAGAAAAAAATATAAAAACGGACAGCTGGCCATAGCATTCATTCAGTATTCGACGGCAGTATAGTTAAGTGGAGATAAATTGTAAATAGTTCTGTGAATACAAATTGTTTTAAAGTAGTGGAAATAAATTACAGTGAGTTGGACTGTGTTTTTAAATAAATCCAACAACCCGAGTGTGAAAGTAAAAAAAATACAGTATTATTTACCAGAACTTTATGCTTTCTTTGTTGAAAATAGCTACAAATGAGATTGTAACTGTTTTCAAGAATACCCAGATAATCTAGATGCCTCAGCAAAAGTTCGTGATCGGCAGTATCAAGAGCTTTTGTCAGGTCAAGAAAAATACCAAGGCAAGGTATTTTTTAATCTTGATTCTTATGTATTATTTAATGTTTTTCAAAAAAAATAATATTTTAAACATTTTTCAAAATTTTAGTTAAGGATATAGGTCTGTAATTTTACACATTATACTTATCTTCACTTGAAACTAGAGGCTTAACATTAGCAATTTTAACATTGGTAGGAAAACGCTTTTGGTAAAAGACACATTTATAAGATATCAAAACTCCTTGAGACATTGATGTTGTTTTCTCCCGGCCAAAGTGCATTCTAACGAATCTAAGTAATTATTATCGACTACAAAACTGCTATTTGAATGTCTTCTTTGATAAAATTTTGCAGCTATTTCTGAAATGTTTGGAAGAACTTCCTTAGTTTCTAGGATTAGTTTCTTCAAGTTTCGGTGGTCAACGCAGCCAGTACGGGAAAAATGAGCAATGCAAATGTGAAACAAGAGAACAGATATATCTTTCTTGTTCATGATCACTTTAGCAAGTGGTTTTGCTATTCCCAACCAAGAGGCAACTACTGTAGCAAAGGTTTTAGAGCAACTGTTTAGCCGATTTGATGTCTGATGAAGGCAGGAATTTTAAATGAACGGTATTTCGAAAGATCAGCGACTTGATGGGCTTTAATAAAACCAGAACTGCACCCACAGTCGGAGAGATTAAACAGGTCTCGAGAAACACATTTTTCCAAAGTGGTTAACAGTAACCAAGAAAGAAGTTGGGACTTCGGTTCCGGCTCGGATATAGATCCGCTGCACAAGGGAGCACTGGGTTAACACCAGTTCATGTTTTGTTCGGGAAGGAAATAACGTTTCCGTGTGACCTGACACAGGGACGCCAATGGACTCCCTACGGAAATTAATGTGCAGATCAATTACGTGAAAGATTCTTAGTCACTCATGAACTGGCATGGGTGCGCATGCTAGAAACAAGTGCCAGGACGAAAACGCGGCATTATTTAAAAGCGAGTTCAATCGGAAAGGCAAGAGACTAAAGTCTGTTTGTACAATTCATAAAGGCCGAAGAGCAAATCGCCCTCGGATCCTATAAAGTTATCAAGAGAATTAATGAGGCCTTATTGAGGAGAAGATGTATTTGATCGGGAAGATCAGAACTAAAGGGTTGGAAGTAAGATTGCTGCCGAGATCAAGGCCGTTGCCAGAAATTTTTTTCGGAGTGGGTTGGACTAACATTTTTTTTATTGGTGGTGGGCTGATTAATACTGTAAAATCTGTATTTGTATTCCTATATTTCCAGGATATATAAAAATGAATAAATATATAATTTATTCTTATGAAAAAGATAATAATTGGTTAAAAAAGACACATAACCCCTCCTCTTGGACTGTATATAGAAATTAATTGACAATGTCATCATGCCAGGAACTTGGAAATCACATTTCGAGAAAATTCTGATACTGACTTGGAACATACAATAACTTACTTGAAGAGTTTTGTGTTAGTTCATTACAGTTTTGGTTTGAGATTAAACGCCAGATTGTAATAATAATAATTGCAAGAAAAATTATAGGAATTGTAAATGACGAAGTTGTTAAAGTAGATAAAGTTTTTATTTATTGGAAGACCGGTGTAACTTGAACCCATAACAACCCGCAACCATATAAATCAGTATTAGTAAGGCATGGATGTCATTTAGACGTTACTTAATAATCTTTTAGTAGAATTGCAGTCAAGTTCAAGAATAAGGATCTGAATACTCTCTTCGAGGTGTCATTTCTTTGTACGCAAGACAATATATATTATATATAAATATAATATATATTGTTTCTGGTCGGGAACCTTCATCAGTTGCGCTTCCCACAATTGAATGTCCTCTCGAACACTTCTTTATGCATTTGATGCATTTCGTTAAATTTGAAGACGCGAGATGTAAATCTCTTGAAAATCCTAGATGTCGGTCTTACATTTCGCGTCTTCAAATAAGGATCTGATTACTGTGTAACTCGTATTACCAATCGTTGCCAAACCTGAATTCTGAAAACAACAACAACAAGTTATCTAAAGGCTGCATGATAAGATATCATCCAAAAATAAAATCCTAAAATTTTAGGAACAGCATCCCTGCGTTGACAACTGTAACAGCGGCAACGCAAAAAAAACAGGTTTTTGGGCGTATCTGGCTGGCAGCGAACTCCCCTAGTTTGTTGTATTATAGTGTACGTTCCTAAAACACTTAATATATTCATGATGGTTTGAGTAATACACTTATTACAAACTTACACTTTATTTAAAAAATTGTGACAATTGTTTCGCTTCCGATGGAGCTTAATCATACAATAGTAGTACCTTAAGAAATTCAATAATTATAAACTAAATAGAATATAAAAATGGTGTTTACAAATGTTTCTTTAATCTTCTAGTTGTGTTAATATTACTAAGAAATTAGGATAAACAATAGATTATGGGTTTTTCCAGATGTAATTTACACAAAGACCTACCATTGAATATGAAGGTTCAATTTTTATGGTTTTAGGTTGATTCAGGTAAACCGTAATAGCTAAATGTTTTCCTCATTTTGACATTTATTTGATAAATTATTATATCTAATACTAACTGATTATGTAAATAAATTTAGTAGTGGGGACTTATTAAGATCTATTTGGTCATTGAGTAAATTTTCTTAGTATTTTAAACGATTAATTTCAAGACTCTCTAATAAATTTAGTTTTATACCTTTATTTTCTGTATGTAGAATTTTGAAATCGTGGTCAAAATTATGATTGTATTCGAGTAAATGTTTTGCGTAATTGGAATCTTGTTTATTTTTTATAAAAGAATTGCGATGTTCATTTAACCTTGTCTGAAAAGATCTACCTGTTTGACCTATATATGTTTTAGGGCAATCTTTGCATGATAATTTATAAACTCCTGATGATTTGAGTTTATTTGTTTTACTCTTATTGTTCTTAATTAATTTGCCTAGAGAGTTATTGGTTCTATATCTAACTTTGATGTTTTGCTGATTTAAAAATTTTGAAATATTAACACTAGGGGAACCTAGATTTGTAATAGTTTTATATGATTTATCTACGTCTGTGGTTTTCAGATATATCATTTGGATAGTTTTGAGATATTGTTTTTTACATAGGATAGAATCGAATTAGTATTATACCCATTGTTGGTTGCGATCTGTTTTATTATATTATGTTCTATTTCGATGTCATTTTCATTAAGTGGTAATGTTGTCAATCTATGAATCGCACTATGGAAAAAAGCTAATTTGTGTTGAATAGGGTGGCAAGATGAATTATGAATTATGGTGTCTGTGTCTGAGGGTTTGTGATAAATCGAGAAAACATGTTTACCATTTACTTTTTTGATTGTTAAGTCTAGGAAATTTATATGATTATTCTGTTCTTCTTCTATTGTGAATTTAATGTTGGGATGGATATTGTTAATAAAATCAGTAAATTTGGATAATTGTCTTTCCGTTCCTACAAAACAAGTTAAAATATCATCTACGTATCTGTGCCAGTATACAAATTGACTAAATATTGGGTGTTTTTTTATTTTTTCTTCTAAGGAATCCATAAAAATTTCTGCTAGTAATGGTGCTAAGTGGATTACCCATGATTAAGCCCTCGTCTCCTATGTAAATATTATTATTGAATTCAAAATAGTTTTGTTCTAGACATAAGGATAGTAAATTTATAATTTCTTGTTTTTTAATAAAATTTATATTGTGTGAGGAAAGTAAATTTTCTACTAGGTTAATGGTTTCTGTAATTGGAACGCTTGGGAACAAATTCGTAACATCAAATGATATTAATTTTGCATTATTCGGTACTTTAACGTCTTTTATTTTATTCACTAGTTCTAAAGAGTTTTTTATAGAGTGTTTTCCTACAAAATTAGTATTATCTCTGATAATATTAATAAGTATTTTGGAAATTTTATATGACGGAGCGTTTATGAATGAAACTACAGGCCTAATCGGGTATCCTGGTTTGTGGAGTTTTATCCTAAATTATACTCTCTGATAAAACTCCAACTTCCACCAAGTATCAGCCAACTCAATCCAATACTTAATATATTCAATCTACCTGAATTGTTACATTGCACTATCTTTTCAAGGACTACTGAAATGTCCTCGTCTACTCTACTTACTTGACTTACATCAGTATCACTATCATAGAAGTAGAATTTAATATAGAGTACGTGAGGCCCCGAAAAAAAAAACCTAACGCGCGGTGAGAAAGAAAACCGAATGGACTCAGTATAAATTGACGTCTGATTGGTGCTTAATTACTTCAATTAAGTGATGTATAGCCAATTCTTGCAGCACTAGAGAAAGACAGATGTGTCTAATCGGTTTCATGTCTCTCTTCATCGTTACGATTTCACTTGTAGATGCCCACATACCTATAGAGTTGATCCCTAAAGATATAATGTGTAAGGTATGGGTGCTTTTGTACGAGTGGAATCAGAACGCTGAAGGAGAGAGAAAGGAAACCAAGTGGTCTCGGTCTAGAACTGCAAGCAATAGCTAGACGTCACTTGAATTACGCAAACAAGCACCCATCAGGGGCGAGCTAAGGCAGAGTTAGATACATCCACGCGGTTTGCTGTTTCTCACACCGTCTGTTACGTTTTTCTAGGGTTCTATTACATCTATACTCAAAAAGCGTTTGTTTCCTTAGATCTTGTTTTGATTTCGCGCTGTCAGGATAGCGTATATATATTCACCCTTAATTCCGAATAGAGTGGAGCTGAGTCTGCGGTAGTCATACAATGGAGGTAAGGATGGTTCGTCTAGCATGGTTTGCGTTTATTTTGACCGGGTGATGCATAATTCGATGTATTCATTAGAGAAATGAGGTCCGGCTTAGTGTTGTCTCTTTTATTTAAATGTGGTGTCTGACAGAGGGAGAGATATATCACAACTCGGGAGCCTTGTAGAAATGCATGGACACTAGGGGAGTGGCAGATAAGTTTGTGGGATATTTTCCAAATTTTATTAATTGAGTTGCCATCCGTTGTTGGGGAACTGTTGGAGTTCCTACATTGGTGTCCCAGTATTTCTTGTTGTAAGACTATATACTCACCGAAGATAATTTCTGTGGAGGATTTGAAACTTTTTACATCCACAGTAGGCCAGCTGTACACCAGTTCATTCAAGACAAATTTCGCAAAAAAAACCTCTCACTACTTAGGGTTAGTTTTCTGCATTTGTCATGCTGTCAGAGTTTGCTGTGTTTCCCTTTCTAGGTTTTTTTCGTTAGCCTTTTATTTCGTTACGTGGTATACCCCGAGTATTTTTTGGTTTCGGGTCATTTTGGTTAAGGTTTGAGTACGGATATTTACATGAATTTATGGATCGTGTTTTTATCTACATACCTGAGTTTGAAAATTTGTACCCAGAAAATAATTATTCGGCATTGTTACATGCTCTAAGAAGAGTGGTAGTGATCCTGATCCTGTTATTTTACATTTGCTAAATTCGGGTTGTTTTTTAATTATTGGAAATTAAATTAAATCAGGCGTAGGCCTCACTACGAGGTACAATTAGTTTTACATTAACACGTCCCCTTGAGCTGTATAGGTAAGTGTCTTGGTTAGGCCACCATACTTGAGGGAAAAAATTCAGACGTTTCAACGTCTGGGTATGACCTCGTTCTCAGTGGAATGGTATGTAACGCAAAAAATCTATTGTATTTAGATATACAGGCGATCACAAAAAACCTGCAGTTTCGCCAAAAGTGCAATTAAAGAATTCTGTTCTTCTATTCTAGTCATACGGCAAAATCTACTACAAAAGTTAGAAACTATGCCGATATAGAGATGCCAAAAAGAGATCACTATTTCAAATCTGATCCTTAATTATTGGCAAACAGTAACACTGTTTTCTATGGAAGTAGAAGCATCTGCCTTCATTTAACATAATTACAGCAACTTTTAACTTCCTTATTCTTTTGTTAACAAATCCAAATGGTAAGATAATAGCCATCATCATACAAAATATAGGGGAACGATTTTCTACTCTTCACTGTATGTGAGAATTTTATGATTTCAACTAATTTAATTGAATTAAAGAAGTGTGCTAAAGTAAAAATCTCTTTAAAGTTTTTTCAGTTAACATTTTATTAAAGTTCGTTAGCCAGTTTAAATATTTTGGACAAAAGTGGAGATAATCGTTTCTTTTGAAGTAATCCTTATTTAATATTACTTTTGTACTAAGTACTTGTTACTACCTATATTACTTACTTCAGTATATCGCTCCTTATATATTTAACGGCAGTAATCAGCACGCATTTGTTTATAGTCTAGAAATAATTTACGACTGTTATCATTTTTTTTAACACAGTCTTTGGATATGAAATCACTGACCATTGACGACAATTCATTGAAATGTATTTTTTAGATAGAAATAAAATATCGATTATTTCCTACCTATCACGTTTGACTTTCGCCCTTCCTCTGAGTGCGTTAAAAAATTTATGCATGACATAGTTGAAAAATTAATAAATCTAGAAACCTTATGGAAGACTAAGGTGAATGTTAAAATAAAAAAAAGTATTCTTCAACAAAATTACAAAAATAACCGATTTGCAAGCAATTATATATTTGGAACAAAAACCGAATATTTCAGGTGTTCAAAACCACCCGAACGCCCCCAATACGATCCCACCAACTTTAAAAATACTGACGTCGTGTCTTTTTGTAAAAGGCACATGCTCTATCAATTGGACGTATAATAAATTTCCGGTTAAATTGGAAGTGGCTTGCTTAAACAGACCGGAAGTTAATTTTTCAAAGATGCATAGTTTTATAGAAGATTTGGATTCTACGTTGAAGAATATATTTGTATGAAAAATGTTTTCGAAAAAATGCATTTTTACTCCACCTTAGAAAAGATTATATGAGTAAAACAGCTTTATTTGCAAAACAAAAGATGACCTCAACCAAAAGTATGAATTTTTTCTCTGAAAATACGTGAAATAAAGCCATAATCACTCGTGTTCTTCCGGAAGTGGGAAATTAAACAGTAGTATGTTTTGCTGGAGCGAGATAGGTACATTCTAATCTTGGTTTCGGACTCGTATGTAGAAGTAAGCCTAGCAAGGCAGTATTCTCACTTCCGGTACTAACTGGATGTAGAAAATTTGTTTTTAGAGTTTGTTTTTTCATACACAAAAACATATTTTTACTATAGTATTGGATCCTATATAGTAAAAATTTAATTCGCATTTCTGTTTCTCGATGAGTATTTGTTCTAGGTATAATTATTCTATCTAATAATTTTACTGTTGAAATATTTTTTTAGATGATTAAAAATGCATTTTATGATAAAAACGCAAACAAATAGTTTGTATTTTTCAACGTAGAACATGAATCCACTGCAAAAATATTCATGTTCCCTGTGAAAAAAATAAATACCGGACAGATACGTCGTTGGTGGGCACCGTGTAGTCTAAATACATCCAACTTTTATAGATTATGGTACTTTTTTCCCTTTTTTGTTTACTTTTGCCATTCAGATTTTTTGTTTTCTTTGGATATTTTTCACTACTTTTTAATATGATACAGCATTGATGAGATTCTACAATCATAATGAAAACTGGAAAACCTTATCTACGTCTTTTTAATGAAAATATATGTTTTAGATTTAAATCAATATGATTTAGCTTGTGAAAATCATTAATACAATTAAAATTTCTTCCATTGCTGATTATGCTTTTTAATCGTTTATATTACAAAATTGAATTGTTCAAAGACAAAAGAATAAATTATAACTTCTCACCAGCAAATTTAGTCAGTAACTTTGTTATAAATTAAGCCAATTGCGTTTCTGTTAATACCTTAATTCTCGAATTCGTCCCCCGAAACAAACACCTACACGAAATCCGTAACCGCTTCCTCCCCATTCTTGTAAACTTTCAACCAGTTGTGAATAAGCCGACCATATACAAACCCGTTAAGAAAATATATAACGCTAATTTAAGTCGACGCCTCTCTCGAAACGCACCGCCGCCGAAGCATACGCGTCATTTTCATAAATTAAATTCAAAGAATTGTAACGCTTTAATCGCATTTAACCAAAGTGTAGCGGAACGTAGATTTTCGAGATTATGCAGACAGGTAGGGAAATTTAATGTCGTCGAATAATTAAATTCCTCCACTTCCCGTTCGCGATTGGCAAGTTTATAATAGTAAAAGGAATTGCCGGGCCTCGCGCTTCCACGGCGTGAAACGAAATACGAAAATCAAATACGGCCGATGTGTTATGGAGTTTTAATTTCAAGTTTGTTAAACACGATTACGAGAAATATTCTGGTGGAAATAGTGAGGAGTGAAAACGTGGTAATTGCTTGTTAGCTACTAGGAGAGGGGATAGAACATAATTGAATGAATGGGTTTGAGATCATTAATATTTGCCTGGTTGGCAGTGGAGTGCTACTCAAGAACGGTGTAATATGTAGTTAGTTCACTAACGATGTTTTTAAGTAAGACGCATTTAACAAATGGTGGAATCTTTTGCTTTTATACTTACTGAATGAAGCGAAGCCAACATTTTCTTTAACGAAACTAGAACTGTAAATTAAGCTGGAAAATAATGTTGTATAATGAGAACGTTGATCCCATATTTCATCTTTTCATTTCCAGATTTTTGTTTTAATGGTATTTTCGTTTGATAATTTGGCTACATTTGTAAAACCATTCATATTTAACTACCTGAAATACGACAAGTTCTTTGGTTCTTTTCATTTACTACGCCTCTTAAAGTTTTCCATTTGTATAAACCAGAACCACTCTAGGGATCATTAAAGCAAATACAAATTCTTACTCAAAAATAATTGCAGTGAAATGATTTATTGTGTAGCGTGTAGCTGAATATGTGTTACCAATATTTTTGCCTGATAAACTGAGTAAATTTGAGCTGCTACTACAATAATTTCAAAATCTGACAATTCTTAAATAAATAAATCCAAACCTAATCCTTTCAAATATTGGCTCAGTTACTGTGAATCACAGATTGGTTCGTACTCCTATACAAATTGTCGGTTTGTTGTTAAATTCTTGTGTGTGCTAATTGCAATTGCAAGTGTTATTCTAATTGTTTTAAATAAATTACACACTTGAATACCGAATATATTTTTGAATGCACATTTACAAGCTAAAGGCGCTAGCGAAAGTCAGCTTGTGTAATGAATTGCATATCCCCACAAGTTATAAATTTTTATTAAATTTATGCATTTTAAAAATAATAATAAATCAGAAAATATCATCATGGAAAGTTGTGATTCGAACTTTTATTCAAATTAAATATGGTAATATCATCATGGAAAGTTGTGCCTTTCAATTTTCATTACTATTACATATTAGAATCACTGAAATTCTAATATCAAATATCAACTACATTTATTATACCTTCAAATAATAATTATCAGTGGTAATAGATGTCGGTGACTTATATATTATGAGACGTTCGCACAGATTATTATCAACGTTCAGTCTTCTTTGCTATCTAGTGCTCATTAAATAAGCCTAGTTCAATATATTCATTACTATTACATATAGTAGAACTCACTAGAAACTCTAATATCTGAAATATCAAAGTACATTTATTTATACTCCTCACATACTGGATACTAAATATGTGGATATATCTCTGTATATATAATAATTATTTGTGATTAACTTCAATGAAATTTGTTTAAAAGAAAAATAAAATATTTGCGTGACTAAAAATTAAATCTATCATTTTAAATTAAAGAATATCTCTTTCTTTTTCAATAATTACTTATCTTATTTAAAATGTTTACTGTATTTTTTAATGATTTAGTAATACCTACTTTAAAACAATACATACGTTTTTTTATGTTAATAACTTTTATGATTGTCAATTTCCTACTTTCTCCATTCTTCCAATCTTCTCCATGAGTTCATCCCAGGTTTCCAGTTTCAACATTTTGGTGGATGTTTAATAAATTATTTAGGTCTTTGAAGATCTCCACTTTACCGATTTTCAGCTATTATTTTTATTATTATGATGTGTTGCACAGATAAGAACTTTAACTAAGAATTCACTGATCCGAGTCACAAATATCAAATCAATTGCCTTTTAGTAAATCAAGCTTTATGAGAAGCATCTAGAGTACACATGAATTCAGAGTTTTTCAATTTACATAGTGGGTGACTAACTTCACGTTTTTGTTTCTAACCTACAAGAAAACTAAATTCAAACATATATTTGGAAGTTTTGATTTATTATTTTATCAATTATTATTCATCATAATGAACTTAGCACCTAAAGGTGATGAGACAGATGAACCCGAGTTTCACACCTAATAAGGCTTTATCCTACTAATTAATATTGTTGCCAACTATCAGGGCGTTATTGAAAATGAAATAATAACAATGGTGTTACCTGCAAAGATACACAGTGCTTTACCTTCGAAAATATGTGTATTTATCCATATCTAAAAAGCAATTTTTGCGTATATTTTTGTACGACTTGGAAATCCATTGTTTTGTGTATCTATGATTCCTCTTCTCAAACATCTTCAAAAATTGCTTCGTCTTCCATCGCTTTTCACAAAATCCAATTCAATCTATATAAAATTCTGAACGCTGGCGTCAAAACGAAAACGCCTGAAAAACACAAATACCAAATAATAACTACCAAAACAACACAACTTTTGAAGGTTAAGCTAGATTCAAGTTTTAGTATTGTTTATTTTATGATAATAATAAAATTGTATTATACGGCTTAATTTTTAGGAAGCTTATTGAAGTTATAGCAACTTTGTCATCACTTTCGCCTTTCATCATCTCTAATGAAATCAGAAGACTTTACATATTTACAGACATTCCAATATCACAATTGTTTTGTTTGAACATTACTTAAACTCAAGGCTGTAGGCAGAACATTTTTTCGGTGTGGTGGGTTAAGGACTCTTTTTTTTTAAAGATGGATGAAATGACTAAGACAGCAAAACTTATTTTTCTATTCATTTATTACCACTCTATAAGAAATATATCGAATAAAAATATACATTTTTATGAAAAAATTGTAACTTCGTTAAAATTTTATATTCAATCCCAATTTTGAAGAAGGGGAGCCATACGGTCTTGCTTATGCTATAGTACAGTTGTTTTCTTTCTATTTGTTTTTCTTTCGTGATTTTTGCTACTTTGACACCCCATCTGAATCTACCGTATCCTATTTAAGTTTTTTTTTAAATAAAACTTGATTTAATGATCTCTCTATCCAATTGATTTAATTTAATTTGTACTTTAGACAGTCTTGCTTGATATTATATAGCATTATTAGGTTTATGTATCCCCCAGTATCTCTGATTAATTCAACTCATTTGTCTACTATTTAAAAATTGATGCAAGTTCTAAATTATTTAAACTTTATTCAAATTGCTTGTAAATTTAATGGATTTATTGACTTTTATTATAAACACTTTGCATTAACAAAAATTTTTTGTATTATATATTCAATTTGCAATTTACATCTCCCACCCCGTATTTCGCGTATATCAACGCTCTTACAGTAGAAGGAATTGCTGGGGCTCTTTCCCTTGAATAAAATGAAATGAGGAAATCAAATAGATCCTATATGTTATGTAGTTTTAATTCCAAGTCTGGTAAATCGGCTTATGAGAAATATCCTGGTGAAAATTGTTAGGAGTGTAAATGGGTTAATTGCTACTTAGTTAACGAGGAGATGGGAAAGGAAATAATTGGGTAAGCTTCACGTCTTTAATATTTAATTGCTAAAGAGTGTTATATTAAATAAAAATGTTGCAATGTAACGTCAACTTTTTCTATTACTCTTACTGTCTGGAGAGCAGTTAATTACTGCTAAAGAAGAATTTCTTTTTATAAAAGATTGGTGCTGTAATTACTTAACAAAAGGTATAAGGATGTTACGAGATAAACAACACAGCGGATATAAAATGGCTAAGCAATTATGAAGTACATTTTTTAGGCAGTTATCAAAAAAGTTTCAATACTTTTTCCATACATATTGAAATATTTTATCGTATTATCTAGTGCTAAACTTCTTATAATATTACATTTAGTAGTAGTTCTTTTTTTATAATGTCGCATTTAATAAATATTGTTAGAAAACTTTAATTTGGCTACTTTTTTTAGAATGTATATTCACACTAACCTTTGCTTTTAATGCTCGATAAACGGTTCAAAAATTACATAGTTTTCGTCGAGTTTAAGTAAACTTGATTCTAAAATTGGATATATATTACAACTTACAAAAGCTTTCATAAAGAAGACGTACAGCTTGATAAGTCCAGTACTTTTAGCTCGATACGTTTAGTTTAGCGTTTTCCAATTTTTTATTCATTCCACATAGTAGGTTTCCTTAAGACTCTCAAAATAGGCATTTGTTTCAGTGATAACTTCTTCATTCGATAAAAATCTCTTACCGCCCAGCCAGTTCTTCAGGTTTGGAAACAGGAAACACTCGCAAAGGCTAAATCTGGAGAATATGCTGGAGAGGGTAGCAGTGTTAATTCCAATTTATGGATTTTTGTTATAGTGACTACACAGGAATGCACCCCTGTATTGTCTTGATGGAACTACACTTTTTCCTTCACTTTTAAGCAAAATTCACCGTTTTTGACAAACCGCATACAGAGTCGAAAAAGTGGCATCTAATGATTTGAGTTTAGTTTTCTGATCATATTGATGTTTTTATGACGAACACCTTTATTTCGAAATATTATTCATCGAAACTTATGTAGACACACTGTATACCCAGACGAATTCACAACCTCAATCTTGAAATTGGTTATCTAACATTTATATTGTTAAGTTTCAATCTATTTTCAAATAATTAAATACCAGATTTTGAACAACGCCAATTGCTTTTGCCTTCCCCAAGATTACAGGAACCAGTTTTACCGATTTTCTAAAAAACGCTGAGCCATGTCATTGAAAAAAATTTGGGACCACTTCGGGATCATCCTTAAGAGAATCCAGTTTAAACTATTTAAAATCTGTTGAGTCGGTTCCAAGTAATCTCTTAACACATGTAAAAAATGGAACATATATAGCATCGATTAATTTTTTTTAAATAGTAAACTAGCGAAAATATTTCTGAAATAAATAGAGAAGAAATTGTACTAGCTGTCAAGAACATGAAGGACAACAAAGTAACAGTCAAAAATGTCATTGTAAGAAAAGGCATAACAACGAAGGGCATCCAACGTATTAGGGCCTCGATTCTTGAAACCATGCGTACGCTCTACCACCTGACTGATGACGTCAGTCCAATGAAAACTAATAGTTTTCTGGAAAATCCTGTACGACCGAACCAATGTGTTTTTCAATGGAATAAACTTTGTGTACACTGACAGGACCGTATACGAGCGTTTTCGTTGATTTGTATGGTATCAACAATTAGGGTCCAGTAAACAACTGAAAACTTTATTTTTTAATGCTGATGTCTCACACGTCCGTAGACTTCCGTGGTCCGCGGAAGACGACCACCAACGTTGAAAATTATTAGGATTCATTCTACCCGTGAAAAGAGCTAATTTTAGGGGCATTTCAAGACACAAAGTTTAACAGTTGTTAGGTGTTATATCACATAAAAACCGCCAATGACTGAACTATTAGGTACGAATTCTTTCTTTGGACATTTGATAATTTTTGAAGCGAAAGCTTCTTAATGGGGGCCCACATTTACACATATGAGAATAGATGAGCAGGGGAATGAATTGGATTACTTTTCGACACCGGCACCTCACACTCTCTTGATCTTGAAATACCCATAAAATTCAGTTAACTGTGTAAGAAACTAATATAACATCCAGTTAATATAGAAAACCTGCACAAAATTTGCTTTTCTAATAAAAACTTCCAATTCTCTCTTTGCTATATATTGCATTACGGACTTGACATATGTCAGAAGTCAGAAAGAACGCTATTAATTTCATACACCTTTTGTTAAATGTTCTGCCTATTTACAATTCCTTGGATATAAGCTTCAACTTGCAAGTAAATAATTCAACAAATTTTATTTCGCATTTATAGAAATTTAAATTAAGAATTAAATTACACATTAGGATTAATACTTGAGTCATAACAAAATTCTCTTGAAATTTATAACCATTACAAGGAAATACAAACAGAGATAGGAGATAACAAGACACGGGAGGTATAATTCGTAAGAAGCTTTCGCTTCTATCGTTCAGTCTCAAATAACTGCTGCTCTTTTATTTTATTAGTTTTTATTACACTATTAATCTTTTTTGCCTGGCAGTTACTGAAACTTTCTACTAGAAAACGACTGAAAACCCTCGATCTCTTGCTCTTTTGAAGTTACCGACCTTTGACGGATTGGACTGACGGATCAAAAAACACCTGCATGAATAATATTAATACCCAATGAAGGCAAAAAAGAGTACAAACTGGTGGATAATATCATTCATCCTCGGAAAATGTTTCGGTAGTTGAAGGAATAGAATGAATATATCCATTCATAAAAAACACATTTTGAAAAAGGGTACGTTTGAAATGGAAGCTTAACAATGGTTAATTGAAGGAATGAAGGTTGACACCCAACACCAAAACGTTACTACAATAATAAAGATCGATCTGCTTATTTAAAACATCAGGACGATTATTTTCTCAAACGTAATACAGCTTTTCGACCAAAATATGAAACTAACGGCCATCTCCTTACAATAAAACCACTTATCAGAAAGATATGTCGAATACAATAAGCCACTTATGTTGATCTTTGTGGACCTCAAGAAGTCATTCAACACAGTCGACCCATAGAAAACATCAGAAGTACTCGTTGAATGCTGCATAGATCATTCGTTTCCTTACAGATATGAGATAGATGTATATGTTTATTAGGGTGCCTTTAGACGTCAGGGAGGATTTTTTGCGAAATAATAATTCCAGTAATAAATATCATTTGCATTGGACAAAAATAACTCGCGATTTGGCGAATAAAACACAAATATGTCCTGTGCGTATACTTATTTAATATTTCACATTTTGAAATATTAATGTTTTGTTTTTTGGAACTTGCAAAATTGGAAATAATTTTTTTGTAGGAATGGGTTCTTCCAGATAATGCCTGTGATAATTTATATGCGCCCTGCCAGGTGTGGAAAATTATCTATAAACAATTTGACTTCAGACTCTCAACAAAAGCTTGTTAGAATTAAATTTTCTAGACACATTATTTCGAAAAAATGTGTTTTTAGGGTTCCGTATAAACAATATACGGATACCCTTATAATATCACTCCGGATTTCTGCATTTGTCACATCACAGCAATTTTCTCCTAAACTACTGGAAATTTGGTATCAATGTATAGTTTGGTGACCCGATTAGGAGTACATATCGTAAAAGAAGAGATTTTGATTTTAGGGGTACTTCTGAGGGGAAAAACTAAAAAATCGACCGTCCCCCCTGATATAGAACGTCGCCCAAACTTTACAGGAAAAATAAGGAGAAACCGTTAATATGATTTTTTTTTAGTTAAAAAGGTATTAAAGAAAATATACCAAAATTTACCCATCCCCCCCTTATCAACGAAACTATAAAACGTAAAGTTATGAAAAAAATTAGAGGTATATGGTCTGACTTGAAGTTTACTGGAAAAATATGGAGAGACCTCTAATTTTAATTTTGAGGGGCAAATTATAGAATTAAATGGAAAATATAAAATTAAAATGGTTTCTAACCCATCATGTTGTATCAAATGAAAGGGCTCATTATGGCGAAAACAAATATATATTTTTTTTTCATATTTTTAAAATAAATTAATTAAAAGATATTAACAAAAATATAAAAAAATACCTATCCCCCCCTTAACTCCTAAAGCATAAGCTGGAAAATTTTGAAAAAAAATGTAGGTATAGCCCCTCACCTGAACTTTATTGGAAAAATAAGGTCAAACCCCTAATATTCATTTTGGGGGATGATGTAATATATCAAATCACAGGACTCATTATGACGAATACAAATATATTTTTTTTATTGTTTTTAAATTAATATTTTAAAATATATTAAAAAATATTTTAAAAAAATTACACTTCCCCCCCGTTATTCCCCAAACTATATGACTTACATGTTTTGTTTACAGGAAAAATAGGAAGAAATCCCTAATATTAATATTGGGGGCCAAATTATGGAATTAAACGGAAAATTTAAAAATAATTTTCAACGCAATACATCAAAAGAAAGGGCTCATTATGAGGTATACAAATATATATTTTTCATATTTGTTAAATTATTTGTTTACAATATATTAACATAAATATATAAAAAGTTTTCATTTCTCGCTTTATTTCCGAAACCATACTACCTAAAATTTTGATAATAATTAGGGGTACTGGGGCTCACTTGAAATTTATAAGACAAATTATTTGAAAACCCCCATATTAATTTTAGGGACAAATTATACAATTAAATGGAAAATAAAAATTCAATTTTTAAACGCATCTTATATATCAGATAAAGGCTCATTATGTGAATTACAAATACCTATGTCATATTTTTAAATCATTTGTTTCAAAGATATTAACATCGACTTAATTCCCACTTTAGAAAATACACTATTTAAATTTTGAAAAATATATTTTATTTTTATTGTTAAATAATTTGAATAACAGTTTTAATAATTTATAATTTAAAACTTGACTTATTTTGCCCTTTATCTTCCAATCTACAGAGCCTCAAAACAGTAGATTATAAAAGGCTTCTCTGAAAGTTTATTAGTAAAATAAAACTCTAATGTTAATTTTTGAGGGACAAATTAGAAAATTAAATACATATGTATTCTTATAAAAACCAAGCGAATCCTGAAGCGGATAAAATAAAATGTCTATGTGTAGAAAATGAAACTGTATATTCTGTATAAATTTAAAACGCTTCCTTTAAAAGATATTAAGGCAAATATAAGAAAATGCACTCATTCCCTGCTTGTCTGAAACTGGAACAATACAATCTTGGAGGTGGTACGGAACCCTTAGTATGCGAGTCCAACTCGCACTTGACCAAATTATTTTCTTGTATCTTGTCTGTGTTTCATTAACTTATGTTTCGTCGTTTGATAATAACACAAAGTCTTTGTCGAAACTACAGTTATACGTATCTAATCAAGTGAGTTATAGAAAACAAAGCAAGTTTTTTGTGTTGATCAGCATGATTGATTATCACAAAGTAACGGCTACCGCTATTGAATTTTTGAAAATACAATATATTTTTTTTATTTATTTTTAAAATTTGACCCATTTTCGTCTTTGTTTCCCAAGCTATTGAGACTAAAATTGAGAAAAACGATTACATACGACTTCACTGAAAGTTTATTGGCAAAATAAAGCGTCAATTGTAATCCTTATGTTGGGGGTCAAATTAGAAAATTAAATAAATATTTTTATAAAAATGAAATGGCTAGTCGTGAGAAAAAAATTATATATTTTTATAAATTTAAAACAGATAATAAAAAGGAAAATATAAGAAACTTCACTAATTCCCGGCTTGTTTGAAACTAGAAAATTAACAAAATATACTATTACTAATCATATGCAATCCGATTGGTATGACAATTTTCACAGTGATTGATCATATGGATAATATGGTTCTACACATTTTTGGAGTTACTTTTTAAGCCTACGCACTGTAGTCGTCTATTCTACGACGAAACTGGTATTATTTCAGTTTCATCGATGCAATGCAAATATTTCTAAGAAATTCTAAGATTAAACTCAAATATTTATGCCGTTTACTAATTTTTTGGCCTTTCTTCTATATAATGGCCATGGTTAAAATAAATTTTTAATGGTAATATTCTTTACATAACTGGTTATATCGGGTGCATACTATGTATTTTAAGTTATAATTATTTCTAAGAAATTTAAGGTAATATTGGGCATCGCTTCAAATGTAGTTCAACAATTAGAGTTTCAAGTGTTCGTTTGCTCCGTTCTTCCCAGAAATGCAGTAGGAAAATCAAACGCAAATGTATTATGCAGTTTTAATTCTAAGTCTGATAAACACAATTATGAGAAATATCCTGATGGAAATAGTGAGAGGTGAAAATCAGATAATTGCTAGTTAGCTACGAAGGGATGGGAAAGGAAATAATTGGATGGGTTTGAGTTCATTAATATTTACTTGTTTGAAAATGGAGTGTGCTACACAAGAAGGCTGTAATATGTAGTAGAATGTACTGTAAAATAGCAAATGGAGTGAAGTTTTTATCTTTATAGGACTAACTGGGTTATATCAACATTTTAATGCATTTATTTAGAGCTAATACTACATTGAATAAAATTTTCCTGCGTAATTAGAAAATAGTATCGTATCTTTATTGTCGCTTAATACAAAGTATCATAATTGTCGAAATGACCTGATTGTTATACAAGTGTTTTTAAAACATTGAATTTGACAGATTCAAAATAATACCACAGCAATTTTTTAAACAGAAGTACATACATTTGACTTTTTAGTATTTCTTGGAAATAGCACCACATTTAGGGGTATATTTGTATATCTAAAATATTCAAAACATTTCAAGGTCTACATCTACAATTAAAGCTATTAAACAATTAAAATGTTCGCAATGACGATTATAGAACACAAAATTTGATATAACTGAGAGGGAATTGACTGCTAATTTAATATGTACGGTGTAGTACACAAAATTTTGTCAAGATCATCTGAAAATAACCAAGCTTCTTTCAAATTGTAAGCATTTAAAATGATTATCTTCAGAATTTTATGTGGCGCTCCTAGGAGGAACTTCGCCGAAATATGCGATCAAATAATTCTGATGTTTCAGAAACCTTCTAATGATGTGTTCAGATTAATCCTTTAAAAAATACTAATGACTTTCATTTAATAATGTCACACACACACTCATGCGCGAGCCCAGGAACTAACGAAAATTTTTACTGATGAGTTGTGCCATCAAAAGGACGCTAACGCATTATTAGCTTTCACTCCTTTATTCATGGGCTTGTAATCTCTACGTTGACTTACTCTAATCGCTAATGCAGAGCTGGTTCTTAGGCCTTGTCATCTTCATAGTCGATTAGTTGTCATAAGCAAAGCAGAGTGGTTGAATTTTGAAATTGTATGCTCTGACCAATATTCCAGGAATACTCACAAATTTTTGATTTTTGTTTTTTTTTTCTAAAATTTTTGTGTTCTTTTGTCACTACATTTAGAGGTCGCTGCAATATAAAATGTATTAAATTTGCAAGGAATGTTATAAATGCAATTTTTTGAAGTTTGAGCTATGCTATTTGGTTCATTTTTTGGTATAATTGATATAGTGTTTTGAAAGTTGTTTTGTTTAATGTGTTAGCCCCTCTTCCTGGAAGCCCCCGTGTTTATGGTATGGTTATTATTGCAATGTGATTTTCTTGAGTGTCCGTATTGCTTGGAGCAGCTAGGTCTTGAATGCTAGTCATTGTTTTATGTTCAGTTAGTTTTCGTAGGTTTTCACTTATTACTTTAATGTAACATTAGAACAAAGTCGCAAATTGTAGGTTATGGGCCAAGAACTAAATAAGATTGAACGAAAAATTGTTTATATTTGACCTTTTGAGGTCACATTCAAGGTCGAATAACGTTTTAAAATGGAGATACATACATTTGACCCTGAAAATGAAAAGGAGGAGATTTTACGTTTTGATAAATCCTTGAATGATGCGGAAAATATAAGGCCTAGTTACATATGTTCTGTTGTATTTAGATTGATCCATAGACACCCTATACGAGTTATTTGCTTGTTCAGCAAATATCATTGTTACCATCATATGGAGTACATAAAATTAGTCCGTTTTCGTTTCACTTGATTATAACTATAGATTCGAGTTTAAACACAAATTGACAAGACCTTGATGTGAACATAAGGGTCAGCATCAACACAAATCAAGATCAACTCAAAATTCCTTGTTCAATGCTAGTGGTTTTCATATAATATATTTATCGTATCAAATGTATGAATTTGCTATACTAGAATAATGGTGGATTTGATTCAAATCCCGATCTTCTTGTAATAGTGAATTGAAAAAATGGAAAAAATTTTTCTTTGTATGTTTATCACCCTGTATACTCCACAATGACTATATCAATAATATTAACAGTTACAAATTACGAGAGCGCGATCAATGTTACTGTAATAACGCTCTATTACCTACTATATACAGGGCGTCAAAATTACTGAGACGGTAATATAAAAATGCTTGTAACTTCAAAATCACTTGTTGCAATTTTGCGATTTGTTATATCAGGCCAATGGGAAAAAATCAATAATAAATACGGTGCCTCATTAAAAAACATCTTTGGTTCACCCTGTATTAATGAATTACCATTTACTTTACTTTAAATAATATGTACCTTATAATAAAATAAAATTACGTCTATTATATTTTTATATTTTATAATTAAGGTACAGTTGAACTCTGCCACCTAAAGGTAGATTTGTTTCATAATAATGTAATATTTTTATTTTCACATTGGGTTTCAGTTCAGTTCTTGGATTTATTTGAAAACACAGTCTAACTCACTCTAATTTATTTCCACTACCTTTACACAAATTTATATTCACAGAAACTACTATTTACATTTTATCTTAACTGTACAAACGACCGACGAAAACTGAATCCTCCTATCGCTAGCTCTTCTTATTTATACATTTATCTTGGAATTAATTGTCTGGTACGTCCACGAACCATCGGGAAATTCCATCACGTTCTGAAAGCTTTAAAGGAATTTCCAGTAACGGCAGCGGTCCGCCGGTTGAGAGACAAACATTTCGGGTTCCCAGAATTTATCGGAATAATGTCCCTTCCATGAACTGGTTGATGGCCGATTGCACCAGCGGTCGGATGAATTCTCGTAACAATAACAACATGTCGTTTTTCTTATTTGGAAAAAACATTTTGATCTATCGGTTGTGCTGTTAATTTATAAAACTATTTCAGTACTATAGCAATATCTATTGTAAATTAAATGAAAGATTTTACTTATTATATTATTGTATCATAGTTATCCAAATAAGTGTTGTTTCAAACTGACACTGTATACTCTCTTCTCGTAATAAACTGTTTATCTATCAAACTTAGAATTAAAACCTCATCACGTATAGTTTATAGTTGGTTTTGGCAATTCGTTTTCCCCCTTAAACCGTTGCTAATCATAAGCGAGATGTGGCAAGTTTAATTATTCTGTGAAATGAAATTTCCCTACCTGACTGTATAGTTTCGAAAATCTACATATTGCTGTACATATATTTAGTTGAATATGATTATTCAACCAAACCGGCGGGTATTCTCTAAATAATTTAGACCCTGCCTTACGATATCACATTTGTATTCCCTAAAATTATTTGTTCTTATGTATATGAAATGTGTATGTATATTGTGTTTATTGATTGAGTTATTTGTGCTTCTTGCAATCTGACAATTTCAAAATGACTTTAGTCTGTTTATAAATGAAAATCTTCACGACTGATTAAAGTTCTAATTGATCAAACAAAGGCCCAACCAGTAGTATTTTTGAAATTTATTTGCCTTCTTTGTACGTGTTCGGTTACATACCTATGGCGGCAATATAATACTAATTAAAAAAACTCTATAGCCGCACAAATTGATTCACTTAATTTGTGCCGAATTCAAAATTCGTACAGCCTTCTAAAATAAAGAAGAGGCTGGTATTTGTCATATATATATTTTTTGTTAATTTGAACATAGCAGACAATGGAGCATGATGTTCTAAGTTTCCTTTCATCTATGTGAACTTATTTAATTTCACAATTTCGATGGAATTAAATCTCCTGGCGTCGTTATTAGGGGAATTGAAAATTTGTAACAATTGTACACGAAAATAGTTACTGGCTCACTTTCCTCCCTTATGTAATCCTTTAATAAATTAAACTAGAAGCACCATACTTTATTACCTTTTATATATTTCACTATTGAATCTGGGAACACAACTTGACCAAGTAGCATTTATAAAAATTCTGTGCGTTTGTACAATTCACGTGCCTGGAACGATAGATAATTTCAATAATTTCAGATTGATGAAATAAAAAAATTAATGCTCGAAAAATCTGAATGGCAATTTGGTCAATTTACTTGTTGAAATTCAATTTAAATCCAACAAAGGATAAACAAATTTTCATGTGGTTTTTAGTCTGGTATTCAGATAAGCTTAAGCTGCTGCTGGGTTTTAATTAAATCTGTTGGCAATAAAGGTTAATCAATCCATCCTTGCTCATTAATCTCCACAACAACTAAACTAACTTGGTTTTTGAAAATAACGCCGGGCAACAACTGAAGTGGGTAGTTTGTTTTTAAATTTTTCCGGGCCATGAAGACTCCCCTTTTGGCTTGACACTTTTTATTGGGCTAGGTTTAGGGTGAGAACTACGTTTAAATGTGTGAAATACTCGCCGTTTCGTATCCTGCTCTGGAACTATTTATCAAGAGGCAAAAAAGAAGGAAAACTGGAAATGAAATACGGTCCAGTTTGAGATCGGGGTCTCAACCTGCCTACGCTCCCAAATCTTACTAGAATAGTAAAAGTGATATTTCAGAGTCTAGATCGAACTGGAGTCCTCAATCTGACTACTTCCCGAGCCCGACTGTATTTATAGTTGACAGGTGATGTTACGTGATGATCAGGCCGTGTGGTGACTGGTCTGCTGATGATAGACGTGTTGGACCGATCCCTTTGGCTATTGTTGATCTCTATGCGCTAGTAAGGCGCGCGTTATCGCCACATCGGTTGAGGCAGAGGGGTCGTTTCTCTATTTCAATAGCTTCAGGAATCTTAGATGCCCTAAGAAACTTGGCTATGAATGAATTGAGTGTCCTGTTTGTATATGATGACATGCGAGGACAAAAGTTGGATTTATTCTGTTAACTGATAGGGACAGTTCTTATCTACGATGACTAATGCGTGTATTGGTACGATTAATGTGGGTTTATGGACACTCACGGCATGGTATCCTATAAACTTTTCGATCCTCATTAGACACCTTGTTCATTGGGGTCCTGGTTAGCCTGGCTATGGTCTCTTTTAATTTGACTTCGATTTAGAATCCTGTTTTGTCTGTTATCAATATCTCTGAGTCCAAGAGATCTAAGAACAAACGTTGTCATGACAGAATTAAATCGGACAGAATGATGGTGTAATAGGGCATTAAGATATAGATTTATGTAGGTTGGTTTCCTGTAGACGGTATGTGAGAATCTACCTATTATTAGTTTTGGTTATGAGGACAGTGTTGCTTAAAATTGAAGGTTCCATGCACCAATTTTCATTTACCTTCTCTTTTGTTATGATGCCGATTTACAGAAATTCTTATTCTTTTTGCTGGCATAAATAGCATTTAAAATGTTTTACAGGTTTTCGTACTAGGTCCCAGGATGAAGGAATACGTTGTCAATGTTTTTTCCTTTCACGTTTGACCACCAACATCCAACTACAAGGCAGCAGCTTCGCCGTACTCTTCCAGAGACAGTTACAGGACGCTTATTGTCCGGGTCAAATTAACTGTGTTTTTTGAGGAGGTTGTTACTCCTTCCCCTCATGTTTTCTTAACCTACTTGGGAGAAGCTTTGGCTGGTTTTAAACATTAAGCATTGCAAATATTTTTGCGTTCTATTTGCTGGTTGGCCATTATTATTTCTTTGAGGGAATATGGTCTGTACACGATAGGTTTTATACCCTCTAATGTTGTTATTGTTATTACAAGAGACAAAAGTCCTCTTAAGAGGAGATCATTATAGGGCTGGAGTTTCGCAAGGTGTTTAAATTCGTATTAGAATTGCACTTAAAACTGAGTGTGCACTATACACACATGGTAGAGGATCAGAAATAAATAATCACGTTTAACTGCTAAAAGAAACTGAATATATACAATATCTAGAATTATTATTTTCTTAAGGTAAAATACCGGAACTGTAATTTTCAGTCATACTAATAAAAAACATTGCATGCATGTCGTTTGAGAGCCAGAAGATGCGTTACACATTCACAGTGTAGTAGCGTTCACGCAGATAGCCTTGAGCGAAAACGGAAAACATGGAATTTCCTAGACTTGGAGGCGTTTAGCCCACATATTGTATAGTGGTCATGGTCGGAGAGAAAAAGAAACAATGATGAAATGAAAAGGTACAGCCCCAACCACTTTATTTGAAGGAGGATCAATTTGTGTATGAGGAGGTAATAGCCAAATGGATTTAATATAGCCCATAATTGTACAGGACGTGAAACATTTGTTTTTATTGATGAGAATGTATGGTCGCCATATATAAACTATTTTGAAAATGTTTGGGCAAAATGTCCACACAATTAAATAGAGTCCAATAACATCTTGATGGAAGCAATTTGAACAGCCATACTTTCATAGCTGCCAAAGGGTACAGTTTTCTAATGAATCAAAAATTCAATCAAATTAACCTGTTCCTGAGTTTGTCGAATCTTTTGCCTGAATACAAAATATGAGTAAAGTATTTTGTATTCATCTCTGTTACATTATATCGTTACATTGTTCATCATTCCAACATACAAATTGTATTACTTCATCTCTCACTCTCTCTCAGTCGCTCCTGCCCTGTCTCTACATCACCTGTAATCAAAAATCATCTCATTTCCACCGTTATTACCTACAGCGAGATATTCCTCATATTCGCATATACCAGCCGTATATCTGGAAATAAACCGCATAACACATTAGTTTATTTGATTTCCCAATTTCATCTCACTCGACGCAGCTTGGCAATTCCCCTACACTGTTATAAACTTTTGAAAGGCAAGCTGGCAGACGAACAGGCGGGCGGGAGGATAGTGGAGAATTTAATTATTCTGTGACATGAAATTATACTACCTGTCTGCATAATCTTCAGAATTGATTGCAAGAATTGTGTTTGTCGAGAAGCTTGAGCGCCATCTACACTACACGTCGTTAAGTAAGATTAAAACGTTTCTATTCTTTGAGTATACGTAAATCTTCGCACGGTTTAGCGGAAATTTGACAAACCGAGATCATATCCCTGTGTGTTATTAGGCAGTACTTTAACGGGGTGTATTGTGTTTAATGCCATTGGACATCTACTTATATTGTGCATAAAATGATGGCTTAATCGGTTTTAAGATAGTCAACCACTTTGAATACTCGGTTGTTTTATACACACTGACCTTTCCTTCGACACTTCGTTCAAATAGACTCCAGACTTGCTTGATCTTGAAATACCCATAAAACTTAGTTTTCGGTGTAAGAAATAGGGACCAGTTTACATATTAAGAGTCCCTTCGTTTATAGACTATCAATAAATTTAGTAATTATACAAATATCTCATCCTCTTAATATACAATTCCGTCACAAAATGTGCTTTTCCATCTCATTAACTTTCCAATTTTGCATTTGTGATATTTTAAATTGAGACTTGACCATACATATTCACTTAAATATAGAGTATGTCAGGCCCACAAAAAAACGTAACGCATGGTGACAGAAACAGAAAACCAACTGGACGTATCTATGTGTCGAAATCGCTTCTGATCGGTGTTTGTTCGCGTTAGTTGAGTGACGTCTAGCTATTGCTTGTAGCTCTAAACTGAGACAGATACGTCCAATAGGTTTTCTTTCTCTTTCCAGCATTAAGATTCCACGACCCCCATACCTTATGCATTCTATCTTTTGGTAATACGACTAGAGACTTGACTTAAGTCAGAAGTCAGAACGGCACCAAAAAGGCCAACTTTATTGCTGGTAGATACAAGGATAACAAACTATAAAAAGGTTACCGGATTTATAGATGGTAGAGACAAGAATGAAACTTATATGGAGATTAAAATCAAAAAGTGAAAGCAGTAATAGTTCAAGAAGTGACCAGAATGGCGCTGGTGTAGAAAGAGGGTATGATGTGAAATGCTAAATACTGATATAAAATAGTATTAATGTTAAGTCACCGGTTTTGTATTTTTTTTTTTTCACCAAGGATATGTAAAATATATTTTTTCCAGAAATATCTATAAGATATTACAAAAACTTTCGGCGTGCTGTTTAAAATCTACCCTCTTGCTAAATCAGCGCCATCCGAAATTAATGCTTTTTCACGGACACTTTTTAATATGTATTAGGATAAACTATATTACAACAGCTGTTTTAAAAAGTAGTCTGAATATGCTTTAATATTTGAAAAATATCTACTTAAATAATGTTCCCATTATTTAATCTGTAACAATTAAAGGCAACTCGTTACATATTGCCAGAATACTAAATAGGTAAAGTAGGTTTGAATTATTATAATTTAACAAATTTTATATTTTATGTAAAATCTAACTTACACGTCATATGTTACTTTCCAGTTATATTTAAATTAATCACTAAATTTCACATTAGATTAGTTCTTAACCTAACCTAACAAATAGTAACAGTTATTTTAAGAAGATAAAGAGAGGTGGGAAGTATATTTCGTAAGGAGCTTTCGCTCCCATTATTTAATATCTTTTTTTACAAGCTTTTACTTAGTTCCACCTGTTTGTTTTCGATGGTAATGCATTGATAGCTAAGTCATATTGTTCTAAATCTAGCAAGACAGATTTCCAAAGATGGTGGACCTATTAATTTTTATGCGTTTTCATGATATGACTATCAACTGAAAGGTGTAGCTGAGAACAATCATAAAATAAATATGATCTAGCTATAAATTCAATATGTTTTTTCTACCCCCACGACATTGGCATCAAATAGAAAGAGGTTTATTGAAAGAAATCCGAAAAATAAAATTACGTCATTTTAAATCAATATGGCATAAACCCCAAGATCGAGGGATAAAATTCGTATCTATCTATCAGTCAAATAAAGGAGTGGGCCAAGAGAAATGCGAAAAATAAATGTAAAAATTTAAAAATTAATAATGTAAAAATGATAAAATATTAAATAAAAATAAATAAATATTTTTAAAACAATCCATTTATAAAATTGTGTAAACTTTAAACAAACAAATAGACACACATATTTTCTTGTATGATTTATGAACTTAAAGCATAATTTTCTTAATCCGTTAAAATTTTAGATTTGCAGGATTAAGGAAATTACGTGATTCTTATGAAAAAATTACTCGTATTTAACACCTTAAATTATCCATTCGTTGCTGCTTATGTGAAAATCATTTTTACTGCAAATGTGGTCCGTCTTCTGTGGTGTTTCTTCTGAAAAAAGCTTCGTGTAATATGGGTATTATTCCAACATTTTCTAGTTTCAACATGCTTTTCTGTTTTCTAGCAATGGCTTCATATTTTCGAATATATTGTGGCATTAACCTCACTACATAGAATGTAAGACGGTGCAGTTATTTCATCATAGAAATTTTTCATCTCATCATCTTTGTGATCTTTGGTTGGGGCATATATATATATATATATATATATATATATATATATATATATATATATGCGATGTTTGTTCATGTTTATTTAAAACTTTGCGTCAAATCGATGAATAAGTAAGGGAGACACGATGTAACACATCCAAGCAAATTCGGTAACGCAATCGGAGTATAGTGCGTTACTGCATGCGTTACCTTCGTAGTAATCATTAACTGTCAAAACAATTCAGATATTGAAGTACCTGTCATTGACTTTTTTACTATTTAAATTTATCAGTAATACAATTGTTCCCAAAGATGAGACTAACAGATTTCTAACCATAGAAAGCTCCAAATGGGTAAATTTCAAATTTCATTAAAAACGTTAGAGCCGTTTTCGAGAACTCAATTACAAACATAGCTCGTGTTATATTATTAGATAGATATGAGCACGAATATTTTTCACAAATTTTAATACCAGTATTTCAGGGAAAATCATTAATTTCATTCTAGGAATAACAAACAGTCTGTTATTGTTGTTTTTTAGTTCATAATTAAACGTAGGATGCCTTGCCATAGTTTTGATATAACCTTCATTACTCTTATTTTCATTAAGGACATACACTTGCTTACACGGTAACAAAAAAAGCCTTATTAATGTGGAAACGTCATTGAAGTCCAAGGATTATTATATCCGAGATAAATTATTGCCTTAGTTAAATTTGATATATTGCCGCATCGAATGTCCAGTCAAAGAGTATATAGTGACAGGCGTTAGGATGACACTAGCAACGTTATAAGTAATGTCCCTGCTTTGAAACCGAGTTTTCATTAAACAACTGTTTTTCTCCCGTATTTTTAACTTATGTAAAATATATGAAATTTGTATCCTGAATGTTTTTTGTGGTATATTTGAGAAATTTTCAACATTTAAATACAATAAAGTTCCTAGTTTCTGTGAAATATGCAACTTGAAGTATATATTATAATTTAAAGTATATATTATAATACTCAGCCTCTCAAACGTCTGGATATTTAAATATACAGTCCTAAATCTCAAGTGTGGTGTTATTTCTCAAACAACGTCAAAATAAATGCAATTTTCTAAAATTATTTGATCTTGTTTTCTCTATTGATCTAGTGTATAAGTTTATTAGTTGTTAGTCGTATACCTGTTTAATAATCTCGGTATATTTTTTGAACTTGCTATGATTCAATGCAATAAAAACGCTACAGACATTTCAAGTAAGATCAATGATAATTAATAAAATTTCTGCCGATGGAGTGCACAGGGGGAAAAAATCTTTATTTTTCAATTTACGACAAAAGTCGCGTTTTATAAAAAATGCTGCTTGTCAAGAAAATCAATTTGCAGTCAGTTATACAGGGTGTTAATAAATTAGGAAAATAGAAAATTCCTCAAGAGAGAGTACTATTATGTATTACTTTTATCAAAAATGTTATAAAACAAAGTTATTTATGAACTAACATAAAGTCTAAATACAAATTATGAAATGAAAATTCGATTATTTTAGATTACTAGTGTCGCCCAGTGGTCATGAAATTGTAAAAAGTATATTTTTAGAAGAAACAAGAGTTGTGGAGAAATCGGAGAAGTAGATGTAATGACCAAAATTGTTCACTCAAATTGACAAATCTATTGAAATAAACAGAAAATAAAAATGTAATCAAATATTGGTATTCGAAATATTTTTGACAAATGAATGACCCCTTAAATTTTCGGCTGGTACCGCTCCTACCAAAATATTCGACAAAATAATTGGAAGATTGTTCTTTGCAACCTTAAAGTTTTCGTCATTTGCGGTTTCAATCAAGTTCAGGAATATTAAAGAAAAGAGAGGACCAACAACCCTAGGAGAACTTAAATATTTAATACATTATGTACTGTCCGCTGTCTGACAATTTTTTACACAACACCTTCGGGAAGGTTGTGATAATAATATATTAATCAAATAATTAAATTCAAATTAAAAACAGAATATTTAATATGAAAGTTCCTGCAACGCGTCCGAAAAATCAATACTGATCTACTATATTGACTATTTTACCACTAAACAATAACAACGCTTGCATGCCACTTCTATAAGTATATGCTCTAAGAATATATCTAACGATCGCTCCCTTTATATACAATTACTCAATGTTTTGAGTTTTGACCGTCTGGCGGCGGTGGCACCACAGGCACAGATCAAATAGGCGGCACTGTCAGTTGTTTAGCGTTGACTGTATGGACATAATGAATTTTTATTATATTTTATTTAATGCGTGAAACAATATTACAAATTAATATTAGCATTCTGCACTGAAGGTCGTCAGTAGCGACTAAACAAAACAAAAATAAAGAAAATCGGTTGAGAGACAGAGGAGAAAATGGTACCTAACTGTTTTGTTTTTGCCTATTTATATATAGATTCTAAATAGCTATCTCCTAACTTCCACACACTAATAAATTTAACGTACAATTTACGAATGATTCTTGGCTCAATGAGTGGATGAATTGCTACTTGTATGCACTATGTTAATATTTTCCGGACATGTGGAAAATTGCGTGAAACAACCTTTTGGTTTAAGGCACCCTCCAAAAAGAAATACAATTATGAAAGGTTAGGCGATCTACCTGGATAATTGATTGGGCCAAGCCTCCTTATCCATCATATGCCAAAATGCCCAATGGTGTGGAGTGAGCAGGACAGCCGTATTTTTTCCCAAATTATATTATCACGTACGTACTTCTGGTTCTCATGTATTAAAAATGGTAAGACAAATGTTTGCAAAATGTTCACATACACTTATTGATTTAAATTCTCCTCTATAAAATGTGAAGCAATAATCAAAAAAACCAAACGTATTAAGGCTTAATTGTGAGAAATATAAATTTAGCATTCATTGCATTTCCAGTTTCTTCTTGAAGCCAGACTTGGCGAAACATATATCAAATTAAAAGAAATAAAAAATGAAAATTGAACCAAGTTTTTACTGTTTTTAAGTAATCTTAAAAATGAATTTTCATCAAGTAAAGACTGAACCAATAACAAAATTTTATGCCGAACATAGTAGTATAAAAACGAAGGAGATATGTGACGCATCATACATAATATAGTTTCATGCATTTGAGAGTACACTTTTTTCCATTTACATCTACAAATTATTGGCAAAAGTTACAAGAAACGTTTGTTTTGTGGTAATAATAAGATATTATATTATGTCTTTATTCGTTTTGCAGTAAAGTACCTTCGAGAAGTCACACCTTACTTCAGGAAAGCAAGTATTATCTCGGAAGTCGGCTGGGAACTTCAAAGGGGATTCTTGACGGGAGCTCCACCAGCCGTTAGATCACCTCAAAGGGCCGACACTCGGTACCTGCCTTTACAACTATGCCATCTAGCAAGAAACTTCAGGTATCCCGATCCAGGTTAGTAACTGATTTATAATTTGTGAAATGTATGGAAAATCCTGTTTAACCTTTTTTTACTGGTGTAACTTTAAAATGTGGAACTGATCCATAATTTCTAAACTCAAAAATCCGGGATATATCGAATACTTCAATGAGAGTTTTTTGATAGATTTTACGTTTTTGAAAGGAAAAAAGTTGAATTCATGTAATTGAATAAAATTAAGGATACATTCATGAACACATTTAAACCGAATTATTTAGAATCACAGTTATTGATAATTTAACTATTAAATATGTATTGCATTTACATATTTAGATCAACATTTTAATTTAATGGTTAAATTTTTAATAATTGCCATTATACATAAAACTTTTGTTTAATTACATGCTTTCAACTTTTTTCCTCTTTAAAAGCGTAAAATCTATCCAGGAAAGTGTTCTATTATCGACCACCTTTTCCCGAATAAACGAAAAACTATTCGAATTTTAAATATTTTATTTCACGAGAACTTTCTGTGTTTTATTTTCTTCGAAGAAAAATTTAATACCAACATTTTCTTTAATCGATATTACCCGTCCTTCTGGGAAATATCGACCACTTTAACAAGGTAATATCGATGTCCCGACTTGACCATACAATGTATGGTATCACACTCCCTCTAAGGCACGCTATGAGTGCCTTTAGGGGGAAATTCACTAAACCCCAGATATCCTAGATATCAAAAGGGTTTAGCTCTGTAGGAGCCCTTTCCAGGTTTTCAGGCCCGTGGTTGGGGTTGTGGCGGCAGTTTCCCATAAATTTCCTGACCGTCCGGGCCGTTCCTAACAGGACGGCTTTTTGCATTTGTTTGTTAAGATGTTCGTCCAGACCGAGGTATTTTAAATTGTTTAATAGATGTTTTGGGACTAGTCCTGTCGTTGACATAACAATTGGTACAGTTCGTGTGTTGTTCATGTCCCACTAAGTCTTTATTTGAAATTCCAAATCTCTATATTTGGTTATTTTCTCAGCTTGCTTGATATTTATATTATTGTTGTTAGGAATTGCTATGTCAGTTAAAGTTGTTTTCCGAGAGACTTTATCTACCAAATCTATATCTGGTCTATTATGAGCAACTTTTCGATCGGTCAGTATCGTGCGGTCCCAGTACAGCTTGTAGTTGTTATTTTCTAAAACAGATTTTGGATTGTATTTATAGTATGGTATAATTCAAGTTTCAGTGCTAGTTCCTGGTGAAGTATTTTTGCCACAGCATCGTGTCGTTCTTTGTAACCAGTTGCAGCGAACGCTTGACAACCTCCTGTGATATGCTGGATAGATTCAGATGTATGGCAACCGTACCTGCATCTGACGTTGTTAATAGAAGGATCTTTAACGATGTACTTTAGGTAGTTCTTAGTTGGAATTACTTGATCTTGAATTGCTAATATAAAGCCTTCCGTTTCAGGAAACATATGACCAGAGATCAACCAGTAGGTCGACGCTGCACTGTCGACATAATCTTGGTTGACGTCATTTATATGTCTTCCATGAAGGGACTTCTCTTTCCATTTCAGCAGTTTCTGATCTGTGGTCTGGTGGTGTAATTGGACAAGTTGTTGTGTCAGTCGCAGTGGTGTTGAGTCATCAACCAAGCACATGACTCTGTGTAGATCAGAAAATTCTGCGAATTTCTGGAAATGACTACGCAAAATGGAAATTTGTTGATCTAATAGTTTGCTTAGATCTGTCAATCCTCTTCCTCCTTCATACCGTGGCAAAGTTGTACGTTCCACAGAGCTCTTTGGGTGGTGATTTTGACCTTTTGTTAGTAAAACTCGAACTTTTCGTTGTAATTGTTCAATGTCAGTCTTGGACCAATTAACTATACCGAAAGAGTAACTGAGCACTGAACACGCATAGGTGTTAATTGCCTGAAACAGATTTTTACTGTTTAATTTAGTTTTCAACAGTCGTCTTACCCTTCTATAAAACTCTGCTGTTAGGTCCTTTTTCATAGTCATGTGATCAATACGTTGAGCCTGCTTTATTCCAAGGTATTTATAAGTAAGACCTTCCCCCATAGATTCAATTGAGGTGCCATCTCCCATTTCGAAGTGCCCCTGCTGTATTTTGCCTTTAACTATATTAATAATTCGGCATTTGTCTAGGCCAAATTTCATATGAATGTCACTAGAGAACCCTTCTACTATTTTAAGCATATCATGCAGTTGTTGTTTCGTAGCTGCCATCAACTTTAAGTCGTCCATGTATAACAAATGGTTTATCTTTAATGCTTGTACGTTGTTGTGTTTGAGACTGAACCCAAAATTAGTCGAGTTCAGTTTGTTTGAGAGAGGGTTCATGGCAAGGCCGAACCACAGCGGGCTAAGTGAGTCTCCCTGGAATATACCCCTTCTGATTGGAATGGGGTCAGTTTGTATCGAACAGTTGGCTTCATTCAGTGAGATTTTGGTTTGCCACATGGGCATGGCATATTCTAAAAAGTTAATAATACAATTATTCACTTTATAGAGTTTCGGTACCTTAATGAGCCAATCATGTGGAACTGAATCAAAGGCCTTTTTGTAGTCCACATATGCCATGTAGAGATTTCGACGTTTGGCATGGGTTTGATTGCAGACAACGGAATCAATTATCAGTTGTTCTTTGCAGCCCATCGAATTTTTCGCGCATCCCTTTTGTTGTTGAGTAATTATGTCGTTCAGCTCACAATGTTTGAAAATGCGATGATTAATGCACGATGTTATGAGTTTGTATAAGGTTGGAAGGCAAGTGATTGGTCGATACTTTGCTGGGTCCTGTGCACATAGGTTCTCCTTTGGTAAGAGGTATGTAGCACCATGCGTAAGGAAACTATGCATCTTGTGTGGGTGGGTAATTACGACATTTATAAGGGCTGTTAGTGTTTCGTGGGTTGCGTACGTACAGTTTCTTTATCCAGTAATTTTGTAGACCATCTGGTCCTGGTGCTGTCCAGTTATGGAGGTGCTTCCTTATGTTGGATGTGTCTTCCGTTGTAAATGGTTGGTGTTGCATGGCATCACAGTTCTGAAATGCAGCCTCCTCCTTATTAATCCAGCTGGCTCTGGAGTTATAGGAGATTGTTGTGGAAAGCTGTGTTTTCCAGAATTCCTCGATGTCTGTTTTACTTGGGTAGCTAGGGGCTTCATTATTACTGGTGGTGTTAAGTTTTCTAAAAAACCCTTTTTCTGATTGTTGGAAAAGTGTTTTGTCTAGTCTCCGTTGGTTACTGGTTTTGTACCTTCTCAATCGGCTTGTGTAGACAGAGAGCTTTTGTCGTAGACTGTCCAGGCACTGCTGAGATGTGATGATTTCTCCATCCCACTGGGAGTGTATTCGGTCATTGTCTATGATAGTATTGACAAGCCTTTCTATTCTGTTGCTCCTGACTCCTCGTTGATATTCGATCAGTCTTCCAACGTCTTTCCGAAGAGAATTGATTTCGAGGTGTTTGTCTAAATTGGGGAGGGTCTTGCTTTGGTCTTACTGCTACCCCAATTGTTCTGCAGATGGAAGTTCCAGCACAGTAGATGATTGTGTGTAGCGACTCTAACGTATTAGCACCTAAAACATAGTTTGGCAAGATAAATTTGTTCACAGCCTGCAAGACGATACCCAATTTCTTAGAAGAGTTAATTTCTTAGTTTGGGAAGAGCTGGTCTAGTCAGTGGATCTGTTCCACTATACTCTATAAAGGCTCCTTCCATTTCTGCTTGGATCTTCTCAAGCAGGTCAGCGTTGGTTGGCTGTTCTTGTTGTAGTTCTTGAGTCTCGTCTTCTCTTTGTGCTCTGCGCCAAATAGTTCGCGCTCCACTTCGCTCTTTATTCTGTCCAGTTGTTCAGGCGAAATAAGGCCATTTCTCAAGATGACACGATATTGATCTGCGACTCTCTGTTCAGTAACTCGGAGCTCTGGGTACTCACGACAGAACTCTTGATGGAGTATTTGGCGATATCCAGTCTTGTCCTGGCCAAGGTTCTTAATTCTGTAAAACGTGCGCATAATAAATTCATTCATGGCGCCAGTCCATTTCATGCGCTGTCTTTTCAGTCCCGCTTGAGTGAGCGCTGGCTGTTGATCCTGCGCAAGACTTTCTGCGGGTGGAGTTCTCGTTCTCATTTGACTCCGTTGGGGATGGTCACGTTGTTGTTGTGACTGTATTGGTTGTGGTTCTTCTGGTTCTTGGGTGTAGCTCTTTGGGCGGCAAGGGCCCGCCTCCTCAGCACCCTGCCACCGACGTTCCGCATGCTGTCTTGTCCAGCGCCGGCTCCAGACATGCCCTGGCGTTCCCCAGACAGCGGCTCTTTTCCGAGGCATCTATTCCGTAGCTCCATTTTCATGGGTGGTGTCACCAATTGACCCTGGTGACCCAGGTAGCTCGGACCCAGATGAAATGATTTAAACAAGAACATCCCGTGCGGGTTGTGGAGAAGGAAGGAAAGCTAGGTAGTAGGTCACCGGGCAGCTGCCCCTTTAGTCGCCTCATACGACAGGCGGTGGATACCGTGGTCTTATTCTAACCCGACCACCACACGGGGTTAATATCGATTATTATTGTAAATGATATTATCAACACATTTAAGGCATAGATTAAGGTTCTCTGCACTCTGAAATCATGTGCCTGCAGAATAGAACCATGAAACGTATCTGCCATAACTCCACCTACCTTCGTTTTCCCCAAAATCTACACAAAATTGACAAATATTCTCTTTTTTTTTTGCTCTTTTAAATTCTTTTTCTTTTAGTTCTTGTTTAAGTGGAGTTGAGGAAACGATTGTTGCTTCTTTCCGTTGCTACTTCTTCCCATTTTTGGTAAATGACTTGATTTTCAACTCTACAGACTATCTTCGTCATCTGTTGCCTTGAGATCAAAAATTGTTTCAATCACCTCTTGAGAGAGAGGATTTCTGTACTTTTCAAGGAATATTTTCTAAACCTTGGTGGGATTTGGAATAAAAAAGTCTTGTTCACTTTTCGCCGTATACCACTCGGGGGAAGGATAACGTCTTGAATAGGAGGCCCATCGAGCAATTCAATCACCTGTGGAAATATCGATAAATTTAATCGATATTGACCGCCTTAACAAGACCAAATACATCATAAACTAATTCAAAACACCTCAATATTTTAGGCATTGGTTTTTACAGATATATTCCCGTATTATGTAGACAACATTGTCTTGTAAATAAAGTAAATAACATGTAAATGTAGTTAGTACAAACCCTCTTAAATATGTTAAACATCTTATAAGAAATTCTCACAAAACTAGATTTACACCACAGAACTTTTACTCGTAAATAATAGAACTTTAACTAAATGGTTGGGCCTTATGACTTTGTCGATGGCTAGAAAATACATTTTTAGGGATGGTGTCACTATACCTGTTTTTCTAATAATTAGATGATCGATTTTACCCCAATGGTCGGTATTATACGCTGTTCCCCTATATATTTAGGTCCACATTTTAATTTAATGGTTAAATTTTCAATAATTGTGATTCTAAATAAAAATGTTGTTTAAATACATGAATTAAACTTTTTCCCTCTTTAAAAGCATAAAATCTATCCAAAAAATCTCGTTGAAGTATTCGATATATCCCGGATTTTTTAATTTAGAACGATTTTGCATTAGTTAGTTGAGAACTTTAATTTATAATTTTTATGACTCCATAATTTTTCCTTATACAGATTAAATTGGTTTTATACCAATCTTGTTCTAAATAACAGTAGAAAACATATAAATTCGAACCCTTTGGGTCCTTTCTGTAAATAAGTTTGTCATTTCAAAGGCTATGTGCCCTGACCCGTACAGAATTACACGTAAAACCCACTCACTATAAACGCTGATTTGTGCTCTGGGTTATGCATATTTATATATCACGATTACTTATTCCATTCAGCAACAGGTAAGCTCAATTTTAACTTTGTGACATATCGTTAAAACTTTTGTGAACTTTTGACGAACGGTTTTTGCTGAATTCGCCGCATCACGACACATTTCCATTTTGGATTGAAACCCCACAAAAAGAAAAGCATAACCCCCACAATTAATACATATCACGTCTCTTCGTCACCACATCGTTGTAGCCCAGTCCAATATGAACAAACAAATTTCATTTTAGATTACGAGCTTTTTAAAATCAAAGCTTCTGCCGATAAAAATAATATTTTCTATCAAGCATCCATTAAAATATTTTTTGAGTTCAAATTCACGTCGGAATTGAAGGGATCACTTTTTCTCCTTTATAGGTTTTCAAGCATGTTTAATTTTAGATCTGATCAATTAAAATTCATTGAGATCTGATTTAAATAATTGCAAAAAATATTAGAAATTTGATTTTGAATTTGAATGTTCTCAAAACTTACATGAAAAATTGCCTTTTGCTACTCTTTTTTAGGGTTACATATTATAGATTCACTCTTTTATTTGTATCTCTGTCATAGCCAATTTTCGCTGTAACTATGAGAAAAAAACTTGAAATTTTGGTAACAATAGCGGAGATAGAGCAATGGTTAAATTGGGAAAGATTTGCAGTTTTACTGGCCCAATTTAATGACACTTTCGGATTTTTGTAAAAAGTCATGGCTTACTAGATATTTTGAAAAAACGAAATTCTGTCGATTTAGTCAAATCCCTCTAGCTCCTTTGTTTTTGATTTTATAAAAAAAGTGTAAATATCAAAATTGAAGAGAATTGTATCCTGAATATGATTGTCATGTCCTCGTTTGCGTAACAGCTCTCGTTTTCGAGATATGACACAAAATTATCTATTTTTGAATGGAAACCATAGTTGGCTATGATCTCAAAAAAATCGGACATTTTTGGAGCTTTTCAACGATATAATACTCGATATAGTTATTCATAAAAATAACGGAGTTATGGATGCTTTTCTCTCTTATTTTCACTTTTAACGTATGAAAAAGATTGTTTTCAATTTGACGTTTCCTCATTTGAGAGTAATTCCATTAATGGTGCTGGACTGACAGTCTATATTGACAAGTTTTCGTGATAAAATGGAATATTCTAACGAAGAAAAATTGAATATGGTGGAATGTTCAGTTCGTGCAGCTGAGGAATACTTTCATAGATATTTTAATCGTCGTCAACCTGCTCTATGTACATTTAAGAGGCTTTACGATAGTTTACGCAGATATGGATATTTTACTAAACCACCAAAGAAACGTAATCAAATTAACGAAGCAGCACAAATAAATGTTTTGGCAATGGTAAATCAAAATCCATCTACATCAACTCGTGAGATTGCGGCAGAAGCTGGCACATCTCAACGAACTGTAGTTAAGATACTGAAAGCGCACAAGTTCCACGCATACAAACTTTTAGTTTCTCAAACTTTGCATGCTGGTGACGTATTTTGTTATGTACATGGTTTAGAGACATGTGCCTTGACATTCCACAGTTTCCATTAAAGGTGTTATGGTCTGATGAAACTAGATTTACTAATATGTTCAATAGACACAATGAGCATATCTGGGCTAAAGAAAACCCTTTCCATGTAGAACAAAGACTATCCCAGATAAAATTTGGTTTTATTGTTTGGTGTGGTATCATAGGGTCCACTATTCTGGGGCCCTTTATCTATGACAATCACTTACTGGGCAGCGCTACTTGCATTTCTTGCAATACACTTTTCAAGACATGTTGCATAATTTGAATTTGAGAACTCGTTTAGAAATTGGGTGGTTCCAAAATGATGGAGCACCTGCTCATAACTCGTTATTAGTAAGACAACACTTAGATAATATCTATCCAAACTCTTGGATAGGAAGAAATGTCCCACGCGAATGGCCACCCCGGTCTCCCGATTTGGCAGTTATAGACTTCTATTTATGGGGTGCGCTAAAAAACAAAGTATACAAAAGAAAGTATGAGACAGTTGGTGACCTAAGAAAGGCAGTATTACAAGCAATTGAAGAAATTGATAAGCGGTCTGTGATCTGAATCTTAAAAAGATGCAATTTCTGTCTAAATAACAATGGTGGACTTTTCGAACATAAATTGTATCCATTATTATGTACTTTAATTTCTTAAGTTTTTAGTAAGTACCTACTTATTTAGTTTCTTCGTTATTTCTGATATACCTAATAAAAAATCGTTCAATGTTTTTTGGAATAGTTATTAATAAATCAATCTATTTCATGGCTAACTACGTTAAAAGTGAAAATAAGAGAGAAAACATCCATAACTCCGTTATTTTTATGAATAATTGTATCGAGTATTATACCTTTGAAAAGCTCTAAAAATGTCCGATTTTTTGAGGTCATAGCCAACTATGGTTTTCATTCAAAAAAGATAAGTTTGTGTCATATCTCAAAAAACGGGAGCTTTCACGCAAACGAGGACATGACAATCATATTCGGGATACAACTCATTTCAATTTTGATATTTACACTTTTTTTATAATATCAAAAACAAAGGAGCCAGAGGGATGTGACTAAATCGACAGAATTTCGTTTTTTCAAAATATCTAGTAAGCCGAAAGTGTCATTAAATTGGGCCAGTAAAACTGCAAATCTTTCCCAATTTAACCACTGCTCTATCTCCGCTAGTTTCCGAGATCCCCATACTGATCATCAGAAAAAAAACTCACACTGTATACCGTACATAAATACACACATTTCGAGATTGTCTGAGGGATACCTACTTCAGGGTAGAGATTTTACGAAAAGCATCCATTACACCCCCATATTCGAAAGTACCGAGCATAATTTTTGGTATAATTAAACTTATGGGACTTATAATAGGAAAAGCTCGGCCAAAACTCTACGATTGATGTTGAGGGGAAATTTAGAAATTTACATGAAAATAACAAATGAAAAATATCAAGCATATAATGTGATATATGAAATTCAAGGGATCATTGTGAGAAATACATTAATATATTTTTTATAATTTTGTAATGTTTGAGGATGATTCTGTGAAAGATCAACTGCTTGATTGGGCCAATGCATACAAGGGTACAATGGCCGCCAACGTTTAAGTTAAATATTACTTTTTATTAAATATAAAATTTTAGTGGTTTCCAAATAAATGTGTAAAGTGTTGTATTTGGGAATGTAAAATAACTATCAAATTTGGATATCCATAGAACGAGGAGTTTTTTTAAATCTATTTTCAAGCATTCACAATAATATTTATTAGAAATTTTTCCATTTAAAAATTACGATTAACAAAAATCGTGGGAAATCTTTAAATGTTTAAAAAGTGGCAATTTAATTCAGTTATATTATTGTACATATTATATATTTGGTGAATAATTTAGTAACGCAGATATTATTATAATTATCAGGAAAAGGTAGATTAAAATCATCAGATAATGAAGTTTCTGATACTTTTTTTGTCTAAAATTTTTCCGCAAAATTGTTCTATATCGTCATCCTTATTAAGATTAAATTGCCGAAATTCTTAGGTATTACGTAATAGTTACCATTTTCTCAAGTTCTTATCATTCCCTGGGAGTCACAAGTCTGCAATTCTGGATTGTAAATATGTAGCGTATCAATTTAAATTAGAATTATGTCGCTATTAGCCAATTTATTTCTAATTTGTTACTTTTGACAGCATGGTATGATTTTATGTTTTTTGCGTTTTTACAATTTTCATTTCATACAATAGAAATTAAGTTACAAATTCGTCAAATTATGTATAGATATCGTGAGATCGTAAGATTCACTTAAAAATCACGTAGCCATGCATAAAATTGTATATGTACCGGCCATTGTACCTACCCTTGGAAGCATTGAACAACACTCCCCCCCTATATCCGCAACTTTTGAGCTAATAATAATAATTTAGTCAAGTGTGCCTTGGACTAGCATACTAGGAGTTCTGAACCGCCTTTGAGATTACTATATTGTAGGAATGTCTTAGTACATATTTTTTTTAGTTTTCCAGTTTCATACAAGCAAAGTGGATTTTCTGATATTGTCATTAATGTGTTTAAACTATGTGTTTTATACTTAAAAAAATACACACATTTATTTCGCACAATGAGCCTTTTTATTTGATCTGCTACATGATGCACTATTTTTTACAAAAATATTTAATTAATTTTCTAAATTAGCCCCGAAAATTAGGATTAAAATTTTCTCTTTATTTCATCAATAAACTTTCAGTTTGAATTTTAGGCTCAGTAGTTTTGGAGATAATGAGAAATTTAAATTATTAATCTTTTAAACAAATTATATTTAAAATACAGATTAAATATATTTGTAGTTTTTAGGGCAATCCCTGTTATTTAATACATTACGGATGCCCCTGAAAAAAATATTTCTTTTTCTTTTAAGTTTATAAATTGCCCTTTCCCAGAATTTTCTTCTTTTCTAAAGTTTAGGCTCAATTCTTCAATGTTCGAGTATATATAGGAGGCTGAATCGATTTGTTTATATTTTTGTTAATATATTTTAAACAAATTATATTAAAAGAAAGAAAAAAAATTGTATTCATTATAATGATTAATCATTTGATAAAACTATTTTGTTATTTTTCATTTAATTCTATAATTTGTCGCCGAATGGGTTTTTCCATTTCCTGTAACATTTCAGCGAGGCCCTATATTTCTAATTTTTAAATTTTTCTGGATGTTATGGTTTCGGGGATATAGGGGATAGGTCGATTTTGTATGTTCCTTAAACAAAGAATTTTATAAACATGAAAAAAATATATTTGTATTCCTAAGGCACTTGAAATTATTTTTAATTTTTATTATTTTTTAATTATATAATTGCCCCCCTCAAATTAATATTGGGGTTTACTCCTTATTTTTTCCGTAACGACGTTCAATTGAGGTATACTATATTTCTAATTTGATTCAAAATTTTAGGTTGTATAGTTCCCGAGTAAGGGGGGGGGATGTGTGTATTTTTATTAATAACTTTTCAAAACATAATTTGAAAAATATGACAAAATATGTTTATATTCTTCAGAATGAGAGTTTTCATTTGATATATTACATGGTGAGTTGTAAAAATATATTATTTTAGTTTTCATTTAAATTAGTATTAGCATTTATTTTTCTGTAAACTTTGGGAACCCCATATGTCCCTTTTTTTAAATTTTAAGCTCAGTAATTTCGGAGATAAAGGGGTGGTTGGTCAAATTTGTAAAATTTTCACCCACAAACAAGTACCTCTTAAACTCAATTTTTTTTCATTTTCGGTATGTACTTCTGATCGGGTCACCAGTCTATGCACTTACATGACATTGACATTCCATCGTCTTGAAATAATTGATCGTTTCAAGAGCTTTGGATCTGCTATCTTTCACCTGATGACGGTAGCAGATCCAAAGCTATTGAAAGATTGTGAGATCAATCGTTTCAAGACGATGGAAGTCCAAGGAAACTTCCACTAGACGAGCGTAGTTAGTATCTTAGCCAACTCAGTTATGTGTGTCAGAGACTTTCTCCAAAATCAGGGGAAACATCTGACGGAGACAATTTTTGTGGAGTTATTACCCGACTGCAGCGTACATAGCAATGCTATAGCAGAGAATAGTGTATTGCGCATACTTCTTTTAACCTCATCTGTAATGAAATGTTCGACTTAAATATATGAGTAAATAAGCTTAGATAAACTAGAAAACCATCTTCCGAATAAGACTTCGTCTTGTTGTCTGCCATCCACTTGGAAAATTATTTGTATCAGATTATTTACTTGGGCCTTGATTTGTCAGGTAATAAATTCTTCTCAATGTCTCCGACTTCTCCGTCGATGTTTTCCGGTACTTCACATACATCGTCACTGTCAAATGACTCCTCAAAGTCACTTATTTCTTAATAAATTATATTTTAACTATGAACTCAAAAATTGTATTATTTTTATCTTTGAAGTAATAAATTATTATATTAAAAAAAATTGACACATGATGAAGGTTATTTTCTTCGCTCAAAACAGGGAAAGATATTATTATATATACTAGCGAAAAAAAGTTGACGCATACACAAATGAAGCATTTTCTTCCCTCAAACCGCATGAACATTATAATTTTAGAAAGATTCCACATTGGAACGGAAGACTGTATGATTTAAAGGTATCCTAATTTTTTTTGACTGGGCTATTTCCATTTTGAACTGAAACCCAACGAAAAGAATACAGCAACGCATAACCCCGCACAATTAATACCTATCACGTCTCCTCGCCGTCACTTTGTGGGGATATTTTCATAAACACTCTCGAAATATAATTACTATAGTAATTATATTTCGTAATGGATATGCAGCAGGATAGACACATACAGAGGATTAGGAGCTTTGCAGTGTGCTCTAGCTGATTTTAAAATGAATAAATTATCAAAGGGCCATGCCGTATTTAGTTAGTCCATGAAATTGGAGAGCTCTGCGAAGTAACGGCTTACAAAATCGTAAATGTGTGCATTTTCAACGCTAGAAGCTGTCCGTGTTTCGTGTACGCAATATTAAGCTTCGGACAAATTGGTCTGACGGCGACTGCAGTATCAACGCGAAGTGCATAAGCCGGAATACACTCCATGTCGTTGGCAAAAATTTAAGAGGATTACGTTTTGTGTCGGTACTTTATCAAAGAGTATGGCGTTCCCTCAACAGTGATTTATGAATGGAACGAATGAGTTTATTCTGCCTTGTTTACTATTACATATTTATACATTTTCGTGAGGATGTACGGGCGACTTGATTGAAATCTGTCCCCAATTAGAAAATCTAAATGTAAAAACACAGTTTACTCCTTGATGTTGACAACTTAGACTTGTTGAAATGGTGTTAAGTGTTTAACTAAAGGTTTGGTATTAGAGTGGTAGGGTGCAAAACTGTGTTTTTATATTTGTGACACACCAAATGTTCCACAGCATTTCCATTAGAACACGTAAGTAAGATATTTAAAAAAATATATTAACCGACAACAAAGTTGACTTAAAAGTTGCAAATATTAACAATATACAGTATTATACAATAAATAGCTCATTCTGTACAAATTAATTACCTACCTATATAGTATATTTTTGTAGTCAGTGCCAAGCAAACCTAAAAACCTGCATTGTTTGCATATGTACTACTTCATCAAACTTGATTGTTGATTAAACTGATTTCAAAAATATACTAGATAGGTAAGTAATTAATTTGTACAGAATTAGCATCTAGTATTGTTACATTTATTACTTTGTGTGTTTTATTTTTTATTAAATATTTTCAACATTTAAGCTAGTTTTTGAAGTCGGTTATTTTTTGTAAAATGTTTTTTCAGCTCTTTAGCTCAATTTTGACCAAGAGTAGTTTTAATTCTTTATATTTTATTTTGTTTGTATAACATTAATAGACCAGGAGCACGTAACACCGAAAGCCCCGCCACCGTTGAATTATACATTTTTAACCGATTTACAAAAAAAGGAGGAGGTTATCAATTCGTCGGCACGTTTTTTTTTATGTATGCCCAGTGATTATTCAAAAACGGTTTGGGCAATTTTGATGATTTAAACGGCATTGTGTTAAGGAAAATTACGTGAGATATACGGTTTTCCAGAAAATTAGAAGAAAAAAAAAACAGTAATTAAGGGACTCAATCAATTTCAATGTTTTAAATTTTATTCTTCAAAGAGATATACCAGCTTGATTCCATATAATTTTTTATAACGTATAACATACCGTTTTTGTAGAAATTGGGAAAATATTTGCAAAAAACGGTAAACATCAACGTACATGTAAAATTTTCATCATAAATATCTAGCTTAAACGTCAAGATATGCCATGAAAGTTTATCGTATAGGGTGTCTATAACGGTTTTCATTTTACGGGGCTTGCAGTCGAGTGAAATGGCACAAAATATTCCATTAGTGTATCTTATCTATACTTTTTACGGTCGTAGGTGTGTGTGTGACGTGTGTGTGTGTGTGACGTGTGTGTGTGTGTGACGTGTGTGTGTGTGATGTGTGTGTGTGTGACGTGTGATGTGTGTGTCTGTGTGCAGCAAGCAATGTGAGCAGTTGAAATACAGGGCGAAGTAAAATTACACTTATACAGGTGGGTCCAAAAAATATTACAAAATATATATAAGGTGGAATAGAATTAATATAAAAGGTGGCTCGAAAAATGTTGTATTGGGTGGCATGTAAGTAGTTGCGTATACAAGGTGGTAAAAATAAGAGTGAAGTAAAACTATAGTTATACAGAGTGGATCAAAAAACGTTAAAAAACTACAATTTCGCATTTTTTGAGTAGCCTCCTATGTAATATTTTAAGAAACAACTTTTGTGTACGACTCAATGGCTTATAAGTCTGTCCTAGGAAATGTGAATGAAAGTTGATGACAATTATTATTTAGGGAATTGACCAGTGAATGAAAAATGTATGAAGAGCTATGATATATTTCTCAACTAGTAATTTGATGCGCTCCGCTGGAATTTCATCTGAATCAGTAGCTTTATTGTTTAAGTACTTCTTGGGAAATAACACCACAAGTTAGGAAAAAGTTGCTGCTTATTACATACGTTTCGGGGTCGAGGTCGGACCCCTTTGTCAATGGTTAATAATTAATTAACCATTGACAACGGAGTCTGACATATACCCCGAAACGTTTGGAATAAACAGCAATTTTTTGGAGACTTGTGGTGTTATTTCCCAAGTAGTTCTTAAACATTGAAAAATATGTCACAAATATCATTCAGAAAACAAGTAGCTTTATTGTTTCTATATTGCTTTTACTTATGTCTCTTAATTATTAACGTTCCTGATAGTTGACCCTTTGTGACACTGTTATTACTCCGCTTTTTTTTATTTGAATATAGTGTTTTGATGTATTTTTCCCAAATTATGTTTTACATGTCTTAAGCATTCGTTTTTTGCTGTTCTAATCTTAGTTCTTATCTATTTCTGAAACTCCTTAGTTTGTCTTTATTACATTTGCTGCCTTCTTCTTTTAGATCAAAAATTTCATCAGTTATCCAATTCTGTTTTCAGTCAGTATGTCAGTCTAATTTTAACAACACCTAATAACAGTACTTGGTCAGATGGCATATCAGCGCCTGGATATATACAAATTCAAATAATGGAAGTTCTAAAACAGTTGTTTATTAATGTGTTTGATTTCAAATTACATTCCTGGGCTGTCTTTTTTAAAATTTTCTCTAGTATAAACTTCGATGTGGTACCTTATACCACGTGTTGTGTTCGTAGGTCTTCTTGACGGAGCTATAAAAGATAATCGTTACACTATACTAAACCAAAATTGCTTATTAGATCTTCGTATTTTTCGATTTCTAGTTTAGAGTCGTCCAAGACGATATAATGTCATGTTTTTTAGTAATTCTTTGATATCGTTACAGAAAGATTCGATGTCATTATCAGGAGAGTGCTCGGTTGGCAGGTATACGTGGATGATGTAATTTTAGTAGTGCTACTCCTATCATTTCTTGGGATAAATTCGATAAAACATTTGGAGAGTTATTCTGACACAATTTGGTATTAAGGTGGATAGATTTCGAGGAATTCTTATGGTACTCAAAAATTGGTCAACAATTATCCCATATATTGATTGGACTTCGCTTTCTAGCTAACGAAGCTCATTCTCCTCTATATAAGGACTGGCTTCCGTTGAGAAACATTCGTTTTCAACGAATGTATTTCTTTACATTTAGATTGGAAACAATTTTATATAATTGTTCAGCGATTCTCTCCGAAATATTTAGAAAAGGTAAATAAGCCCGAAAAATGCCGCTACAACCTTTTTTCGATAAGAATACTGCAATTTTCACGGAAAATAACATATGGCATTTTTTAAACTCTAAAATACGTATTTGTCGTTGAACACAAATGACATTATAACATAGAGACGTATTATATTATTAACCCTAAACATTTTTTATGCTCCCTAAACAACAAAATTATGATTGTATTTTGTATGTTGGTGCTGGTCTATGGCCACACCATTGAATACTGTTGCCTACAGGCATGGCACAACAGCAGGCGAGTTGTGAAATAGTTCTTCAAAAAAGATAACTATTAGCATTAAAATTCCCCACCTTTATACTTGTGTAGTTAGTCTACCATGCATAAATATCTTGACAAAACTAGAAAATAAAGATGTCATGTCATCTCACTTGGTGGGTGGAAACAGCCAATGAGGTACTTACTTTATTTCTAGTTTTTCAATTTCCGATTTGATCCTTGAGTACGTACTGTAAGTGTCTAAATTGCGACGTTACCATGAAACTTTTGCTCTTCCCACATTAGTTATCTTTCTACGGATACGTTTACGGTCATACATATGCCGAAGTAAGATGAAGAATCATAAAACAGGAAAAAATTGCTCTTTACACCTCAAAGCATCTACTTCCTAGAGATAGCCTACAGTGCATAAATATTGTGCCAACGCTAGAAAGAGAGGGCAATAGAGAGGACACGTTGCTATTTCACTCGATTGGTAACTGCATCCAATGAACTCATTGAACCTAACAATCGAGTGAAATAGCCTCTTACCCTCTCTATTGCCGCCTGTTTTTATCATTGGCCCCATATTTGCGCATTGCGGGCTACCTCCAGAAGGTTTATGCTCTAAACTTTACACAATAGACCTTTGCTAGTTTGTGATAGTCACAAAACAATCATAACGTGATCCTCACTAAAACTATAACCAACTCTATACGTAAACGTATCCTCTAATGGCCTATGGATACGTATTATGTAGTGCTTACCCTAAGTCTCTATTAGAATGTTTGAGATTTTCACTTAGTTTATCCCAAAATTGTATTCTTAATATGTTCTATGTAATATATTTTCTAAAAAAGTAATAGTTTTCTTTTGTAAAAAAAAGGTGCAGAGGCATTTTTCTTTCTTAACGTTTCCTGAAAATTTCAGAAAATCCTCCCTCTACAATGATATTAAAGTGCTACCTTTAGATTCCTTATTGTTGAAGGTATTTTACGGATACACAACTTTCACCAAAACAGCATTCTGCCAACATTTTTATTTTCAGATTCCACATGGACGATGTCGCGGGTTACACTTAGTTTGACACGATATCTTAACGGTACAGTGACTTTGTTTTTATGATACTCTTAACATAATTCACTATTTGTATGCAAAGCAGTGTGGGACGATCTGTAAACTCGTAAGTCATCGAAAAAGCGAACATCCGAGAAAAGGAAAATATCCGTGATATATGGTACGAAGCCTGCCATATCTGTATAGACTTTCAGGGGGGAATAAGTGAAAAGTTCAGCGCTACTCCCGTACCACGATATAAATATGTATCCTCGACATTTCCGTTTTTATGGAACGTGGGCGTTCGATAATGTGACATATATCAAGGTGGAGAGGGTTTATTTGCAATACGCTATCTGAACACCAGCCAGCTAAAAATGCAAGAGATGATGACGCACGAAGGGTTCGCATGAATAGGGTATAAAAAATATTCTTACGAGAAAAATGAGAGAGAACTGGTATCAAAGGTGGAAAATATGTGACTTAATATAAAATATAAAAAATGAATCGACTTCAAGAAGATCTAAATTGTTGAACTCAAATAACAAAAACATAATAAATAGTTATATAAGTAGGTTACCTATTAAGTAAGTTCTTCAGACGAGATAGGCATTTTGGAGAAACCAAACATTTTAAAGATAAATAAATAAATAAATGCTTTATTGTCCAATAGTCTCCCATTTACAGGACCATTTAAAGATACAACATTTCGGTAATATTTGAATTCCGGTAAATATAAAAATATCAAATAATTGCATAAGTTATTAAAATGCTCATAAAATAAACTAGTGATTTCACAAAATGTTTGTTCTGGCTCTTCGTGGGCTTAGCGCTAGGCGTTTCCTTGAGTGAAGCGTAGGTACCTATATTAAAATTAATTTGATTTAAAAATTCCGAACAGTCTATTATTTACTAATTTAAACAAGAATACAACAGATGCACAATTTCTTCTTAATAGCAAAGAGGGTAGTTGAAAACATTCATTTATTAGGTATATTCCTTTCTAGATATAATCCATCACTTTTGAGAACCAAATATTTCAGGAATTGTCTTTGGACCTTTTCAAAACGTTTGCTGTGAATATCATAATATGGATGGCAAATAATACTTGCATATTCAACTTTAGAACGAATATACCCAAAATATAATGTCTTCAATGCGAAAATATTAGTAAAGTCTCGGCAATTTCTCAATATAAATCCATAGGACTTAAATGCTTCACATGTTTTTACAGATATGTGCTTTACAAAAGTTGGTTTATCGTCAAAGATAACTCCCAAATCCTCGATAATAGTATTTCGCTCCAAAAGTGTACCTTGACTTAATAAGGAAATTTGGTGGCTGATGTTTTTCGAGTATATATATCACTACTTTGCATTTTTTGCATTTAGATGTAGATTATTTCTATTGCACCAGTTTTCTATAGATACTAATTGACTCCGAATATTCTGACAATCATTGACACCTTCTATTGTAGAAAAGAAAGTCATCAGCAAAGCATAACTTTTCTGTAGTTATTGTATTACATAAATCGTTAATAAACAAAAGAAATAACAGATGTCCTAAATTCGACCCTTGAGGAACTTCTGATTTAGCTAAGTATGGCTCCGAATTGAAACCATTATAAGTCACGTAAAAGTATCTGTCTAATAAGTAAGACTTTAGGAAATTTACTGCTTGGATACAAAATCCAAATCCTGATAACTTGTTTAACAGAATTCTATGATCAATTCGGGAAATGCCTTACTGAAATCTGTATAGATCACGTCGACTTGTATGTTGGTGTCCAGTGCTTCTGAGATATATTGAGTAATTGCTACCAGGTTGGTTGTTGTAGACCTTTTATCAATAAATCCTACCTAAGACCTACCGAATTATTTTTTAGCTTTTAGCACATTATTAACATCAATATTGTCTTAATTTTAAATAGAACCGTTTAACTTCAAAATCTTTTTTAGTTAATTTATTTTCAAGTTTTTAATTTTTTATTTTGTTAGATTATAGTGTTCATTCAATTTAATTCCTTAAGTGCCTCATTATTACAAGGTTTGTTCCCTGACAATTTGTTGCAGTCTAACTCCTCAATACATAATCCTTCCAAAGACTTTGCCCGATTCAGAACAACGTATGTGAATAGTGGAACCCTCATGACTAAATTAAAGGCAACATCCTTCTTTCAGCCGTCCAGCCATAGAGGCACGTTTTATCCTTTTACCTCAATTTGAATGGTGTACCGCTAACGAGGTATCACTTTTAGCCACTCTAACACCCCACAGTGCTCGACACAATACAATATCTTAACTTGGGTGGGAGATCCATGTTTATATCAAAGCACTTTCATTTGATACTCATATTGAGTCATTTTCTTGGCGACCATATTGGATTCTCTTTTTTTTCATTGTGAACTTTATTCTTCTATTCTAGCCCTTTCATTTGATACCCATATTGAGGTTGTTGTGAAGAATATGTAATCCGCCATTTTGTAGTGGCGGCCATCTTGGATTTACAATGATACAAAATGTATTAAACTGTATTATCATCAGAACTAAATGTTTGTGCCAAATATCAGATGTCAACAAGAAGGGGGTGAAATTTTAATTACTAGATTTGATCCAAACAAACAGGGCAAGATAAAAACCGTTTAAGAAAGTCGTTGCTTGCTTGTATAAAAATACTTTCTTATCGATGTCACGTTTTAATCCATAACTAGCATCTCCTGGTTATATGAGTAATTCAAAAATGAGTATATTTAATATTTTTTGTATTTAAATATTTAAAAAATGACAAATGAAAATATTATTTTGGTATAATAAATTTTTTAGAGTATGGTCACCATTCTCTTCACATTCCAATTCCTCTTCTTCGTTAATTGCAGGACAATTTTGACAATTGTCACCAGAGCATGTTCCACATTTAGCATTACAAAATCATTGCAAAAAATCATTTTTAGTAATTCTGGGGCAACCTCACTTTTAATTTTTGTCGGTAACCAGCAACAAGTCTTCATTTACAAATCATCCTCAATCTGTCTTTATAATTTTATTCAACCAAAAATTTCCATTGAATTTTTTTCGATACCGTCGTTACTTTGTAAGCTACAACATCCACAAACATTTAAAGGGTCATTTAAAAAGGTTTGTTGAATTACCCTAAACTCCTCTCTGTTTAAAAGTAATCCTGGTTCCATAATTCAAACTTCAATGGGTTATAACTTATTTTTAAGACCACTACAAATCTAAAATGCAATTTTTTGTAATCTTAAAAGTTGCGTCAGGGAGCATCAAAAGTTTTTACCGAAAAATGTATCCGTTTTCGGTTATTTTTGACGTTTTGATTCAAGTACTACCTGAATAAGTAGTCATCTTTAATCTATCACATCTCGCTTTGTGTTGCACTTAAGGCAGTTTTAAAAAACAGTAGCGTCGCTTTTATGCATTACAATTTGGTTGATATATCTCTAAATTTTAAGGAATTCTTAATTATTTACATTTTTTGGGTGCGATTAATTCAAAAAATATTATTGACCTAGTGAACTAAATTCATTCTACATTTTTTGCTAAAAATTTGATTGTTTTTTGCAATTTACTTAAGTTCTGGAAGTGTATGGGTCAAACGGACCTCGGAATCCGGAATCGGGTTCACCTCTTCAAAATAGAACCTAGATGGGTTTAGTCAAATTTACTCACCACTTTCTTTTGTGGAGGGGTTTTATAACTGATATCCGCGTACAAACAATTGAAATTTTGCACACAGCTTCCTTTTATGATGTAGACAAGCACTAAGAAATAATTTTTTAACAATTTAACTTTAAAGAAAGGGGGAAATGAGGAATGACGGATTTATTAGCACAGCTCCAAAACTAATAGGCTAGAAAATTAGTAGTGACATAGCTAGTTTGTATTATTAGAATTTCTTGGGAACAAAATGACAAATTAGATGGTTTGAAGACGCGATATGTAAGACCGATATCTAGGATTTTCGAGAGAATTAGATGGTACTCCAAACTATTCAGGGTCTAATGGCAATACATAAAAATACAAATAAAATGTTAAGAACTTCGCAAAGATATTTCTAAAATTTACATACCATAAACTGTTTGACAGGAAACTGACGTAACTAAGAGAATTTACTGTCCTTTTGATATGTGCATGGTAGCACATGACAATCATATAAAATGGCAAAGCTTGTTTCAAATTGGAAGATTTATATTCATAATTTATTATGGCGTTTTTAGGTGCGACTTTGTTATTCGGATTCGCTAAAAATGATATCAAATAATTCTGATATTCTAGAGTTCTCTTAAGTCCCTTATGATCCATCCTCATATACGGTTGTCCTTATTTGTAACCAGGAATGCCTGGATTCTAAGTACTGGCGATACAGTCGCCTCCATTTAATAAAATTAAAGCAGACTCTTTCAGCTTTTGTTTTGTCTTGCGTTCTTCTTTGTATAATATGATTGAAGTTTGAAATTGTATATTATGACCAAAGTTGACAATTTGTCGTTTCTTTATATAGTTTTTGTGTTCATTTGTTCGTACATTTAGAAGTCTAGAGGTTTCTCCAATAACAATTTATTACATTCGAAAGGAGTTTTATAAATGCAATATTTTGAGTTTTGTGTTGTATTCGATTTAGTTTTTGTTTTAATTGATTTTAGTGTATTTATTGTTTAGCAATATTTAGAGTATTTGAAATATACAGACTGTCCAGTAATTTTTGGTGTTAATCGAGGTAAAATTAAGCCATAACTTTGAAAATCTTCTTTGTGCCTGTATACTAAAACACATAAATTAACTAAAAATATGAGAGTAGATCTAAATCAATTTTCAGATCTTTTAGCGAAACCAGGATACGGCATATATCCAAAAATTGACGGTTTAATAACTATACCAGAAGAATTATGTGCTGTATATACTATAGTCTTAGATCGAAGTCTATAGAAAATTTATTCACATGTGACTCAAATAAAGGTTGAAGGTGAAGAAATGATGTATAATTTAACAGATTAGGTAAGTACAGGCGAAGCATTCCATTATCAGGTTGGTTTTTGAACAGTGTAAATTCTGCCCGTTTTCTAAATCATAAACTGTGAAGTTGCTTAGAAATTTGAAATCACTGATACTCTGCAAGTAAAGGCATTTCATCGCAATTTTATTCAAGTTGCTGTTTTAACTGGACTTGTCTGGGAAGTATAGTGTTTCTACCGCCTTTTCCATTAATCCCAATCGATCTGCCTTTCGAGTTCAAAAATGGTTCAGTTCCCATTAAAAATTTGCTTCGCACTGACTATAAATAAATCACATGGCCAAACGATTAAATTTGCGGGAGTTGACTTGCGACAGGTCAGTTTTTTCATGGTCAGTTTTATGTTGCGTGTCCACATGTGAAGTTTGATAAAAACCTCATTAACGTATATTGACGCATTACATCTAATAATTTTTGAATAGTAAGATATTTTATTAAACTGTTTGAGGAAATTATATTGTTAGTCTATCCATAGAAATTTCGGTCGGATTATAGGTTTGCAGTATTTTAGAACGAATTTTTAAATTTTACCAAAACATCACAAGCAAAAACTACTAATATCCTATAAAAAACATTGATATTTATAATTTTTTATAGTTGAACATTAGTAAGAGAGATATGTAGAGGTTAGACTTTATTTGTTCTAGCGAAATAACTTTTCCTACTATATCTCCATCAATCAAATCAAATTTGACACTGAAATTTTTGACAACAAAATCAACATCAAAATGTAATTTAAAAAACTCCAAATATAATAATAAACGGACAACGACTCCAGTATAACACATTATACAATACATTACTTACATACATGAATATTGGTTGATCATTTTGTAGACATCTCTTTCTCTCAGAATAGCTGAGGCAGAATATCAGTACAGACAGCCAGTAATCCGGGCAATTTTACAAAATTGCATTCTACACTTTGTTCTCCATATAGAATTTTCAATTACTTATTTATTGCAGGGAAAAAATTGAGGAGAGAAATCCCAATGAACAGTCAAAATAATCAGTCTATATATTATGAGTCTCTTCATTTATAGAAAATCGATTAATTATAGTTTTTGAGGTGCATCAAAAACGTGCCGTGAGCTATTAAACCTTTCCATAAATTGCTAACTTGCCGCCCCTGGACCAAAAATTTTCCGAATTGTCCCTGTTTGTAGGACAATTTTTTTCCAATTTGCCCTCCGCTAGTACATTTTTGCCCCTCTCTAAACCAAAAGGTGGGTGCGCCCCTGAACTCCAGCACAAAATTTGTATTTCGTCCTATTAAACATTCCAATTTTCTGACTGGCCTCCCCTGGACTCCAATTTTACCTCCCTCTAGAACATTTTTTTTCTAATTTGCCTCTCCCTAAACCAAGAGCTGGATACGCCCCTGTACACCATCACAAAATTTGCGTTTCCTTCTATTAAACATTACAGGCTTATGTCAGAACAGCACCAAAAACGGCAAGATTAGGGATGAAAGAGACAATGATGACAAAATTTATGTAAACTGAAGAAGCTTATAGCCAAAAGCATTAAGTAACAAGTTCAAGAAGTGACCAGAATGGCGCTGGTGTAGAAAGAGGGTATAATGTGATTTGCTAAATATAAAATAATATTAATGCTAAGCCACCGGTTGTGTTATTTCTCAACCAAGGTGTGTAAAATATATATTTTCGCCTAAATATCTATGACAAATTCTCTTGCTACATCAGCGCCACCCCAGTTTAACGCATTTTGACAACAGGTATTCTGAAGAACCGTTTGTGGATGTTATGATATTTAAAAAATAATCTGTCTAAATAATGCTCCCATAATTTAATCTGTTGTAATAAAAGTGACTTCGTTATATATTGCTAGAATATTAATTAGGTGAAATATGTTTGAAAAGTTATTATTCAACACTTTTTATATTTTAATTAAAAATGAACTTAACACCTTATATGTTCTTTTGCAGTTATCTTTAAATTTAACTTGAGAATTAAATTACACATTAGGATAAATACCTGAGTCGTAGCAAAAAAGTGAGAACTATTTTAAATATCCTGAAATTTATATCCATTAATAACAATGACACAAAGAAAGAGAAAAACACAGACCGGAGGTAACGAGATACAGGAAATATTTCATTAGAGGCTTTCGCTTCGATCTTTCAGTCTCAAATGATTGCCGCTCTTTATTTTGGTATTTAAATTACCATTAACAAATAATTTAGAAGCAGTATTTTGAGCATCAAATTTTAAATACAACCTGTAAATGAACTATAACAAATAGATATTTTTCTGATGGCTGATTTTTGGAAATTTTTTCAAACCGGTGAAAGTGTCTCTGCGAGCAAACTTTTTTAGAAATAACGCAATAACTAACCTAAATGAAATCGTATAAAGGCTAATTCTTTATTTACATTGGGGCAGTGTAGGCGGCTGACCCAGCTGGGCTAGTGGGCTCATTCATGATCTCTTGTAGCTCAGGTCAATGCTCAATTGAACAAAAATTTACATGTTAAAAAATTACATAATTTACACAATTATTTTTTTTTTCAGTAATGTATAAAGCAGTATTTGGCCCCTGCCTTTGACATCTTTTTGCCCCATCCTAAATCAAAACCTGACCACGTCCATTTTTTCATCATTTATAAAACTTTAAGCAAAACGGTAGTATTTTTATGTTTTTTTTTATGGAAAATTAACTGAATTTTGAAGAAACATGTAGATTAGTAACGCTACACAAGGAACGTTTTTTGAATGAAAATATGAGAATAAACGAATTGACACTATTGTTAGGTTTATAGATCTAATAATGCTAGTCAGAAAAATATCGGGTTGAAATCAAATATTGAGGACATAATGAACAAAATATATCTTTTTCTGAATGGGTTTCGTACGAAATAAAACGAAGAAATAAAATACACAGTGCGAAAATTGGTTACCTATATAACGACATTTGTTTTGAATAATGTGTAAAGCAATATTTGGTACCTATTTTTGACAGATTTTTGCCCCACCCTAAATCAAAACCTGACCACGACCATTTTTTCATCAATTATAAAACTTTAGTCAAACCAGTAGTATTTTTTTATGGAAAATTAACTAAATATGGATGTAATATGTAGATCTGTATCGCTACCCAAAAAACGTTTTTTGATTGAAAATATGAGTATGAATGAATTGGCAGTACTATTAGGTAAATTGCTGGAATAATGCTTGCCAGAAAAATTTCGGATGAAAATCTAATATTGAGGACACAAAAAAATAATATATTTTTTTCTGACACTGAGTTTTATATTTTACGAAATGACGGGACGAAGAAATAAAATAAACAGTGCGAAAATTGGTTATAGTATAACGACAGGATGAAATATAATTTTTTGGAGTAAGGTATAAAGCAGTATTTGGCGCCTATTTTTGACATATTTTTGCCCCACCTCGAATCAAAACCCGACCACGCCTATTTTTTCATCAATTATAAAACTTTACACAAAACGGTACTAGTATAATGTTTTTTATGGAAAATTAACTGAATGTGGAAGTAACATGTAGATCTGTATCGTTACCCAAGAAACGTTTTTTGAATGGAAATATGAGAATGACTGAATTGCCACTATTGTTCTAATAATGCTCGTCAGAAAAATATCGGATTAACATTAAATATTGAGGACACAAAAAATATTATATCTTTTTCTGACTGGATTTTGTACGAAATGACGGGACGAAAAAGTAAAATAAATAGTGCGAAAATTGGTTATCGTATAATGACAGGATGAAATATAATTTTTTTAGTAATGTATAAAGCAGTATTTGGCCTCTATTTTTGACATATTTTTGCCCCACCCCAAATCAAAACCTGACCACGCCTATTTTTTCTTCAATTATAAAACTTTAAGCAAAATGGTAGTATGTTTATGTTTTTTATGCAAAATTCACTGAATTTGGAAGTAACGTATAGATCTGTATCGCTGCCCAAGGAACGTTTTTTTCAATGAAAATATGAGAATGATTGAATTGACACTATTGTTAGGGTTAAAGATCTAATAATGCAGAAAAATATCGGATTGAAATCAAATATTGAGGACACAAAAAATAATATATCTTTTTCTGAATGGGTTTCGTACGAAATGACGGGACGAAGAAATAAAATAAACAGTGCGAAAATTGGTTATATAACGACAGGATGAAATATCAACGATACTACTCGCCGTTATTCGAAGGGCTATATGTCATTTTTATTCACTGTCAGCCTATGGCCTATTGTATTTTCCGATTCGTATTCGGTAATTAATTCCTTCCTGTTTCGCGCCGGATTTTCGTTTCACTGGTATGTGTGTCCTTTTCCTATTCAATTATGAAAAGTGTTTTTGGTTGGGATAAATTATTTCGAAATGATATTTCGGTCCGCTTCTCTTGGGAACGTTCCGTTGTGGCGTTTGCTTTGTTCGCGTCAGATATTCACTGGCTACGGTTAAATAGATCTTGTCGAATCATATATAGGATAATATTATATTATGTGTTATATATTAGTTTAATAATGAATGGAATTTTGATTTATTAGGGTAGGGATATGTTTTCCGAAGGATAATTGTGGCATCTTACTGTAGGTATCTATTCGAGGGTTGCCTTTTATATTTCGTACATTAGTACAGGAAATGAAGCTCAAAAAATGACAAAAGCTTGCAATTTTTTCGTCCAGCATCGATTTGTAAAAAAAATGGGATTAGGCTCATTTCAATCTATAGTTCATTTTTTATTTGTGTTTTTTGAGGGTGAAAATTACTCGTAATTGTAAAAATTGTAAAATAACATTTTAAACCTTAATATGGGTAAAGTTTGGTTTGAATTAGTTTCATAAGGATAGTTTTATGCTAAAAAAATTTCATCTTGCATCAATTTGCACAAGCATTTGAAATTAGGCTGGTTCGTCTCACCCTCTACTTAAAATTTTATATCATGCCGACGGGCACTGTTTATTTTTTAAGGGTGATAACTACCCCTTCATCACGTCAGTTTCAAGGGCATTTGAAGGTCAAATCGAGCGAGTTCTACCAAAAAATCTGAAGAAATGCATGCTAATGTTTTTGATTTTTCCGAGTCCGAATCCGTAATTTGTTTGACCTTGCCTTTTAGCTCAGAAGTTATTTAAAGGTCATTAGAAGGACAAATCGAGAGAGTTTAAAAAATCTAAAAAAAATCATGCTTTTGTTTTTGAGGTCCCTGAGGTCCATAGTTTGTTTTAGCTTATCTAAGCCAGTTAAAGCAAGGCTATGATCCCAGCCAGTTAAGGCAAGGCCACTTAACCCTCGCCTTGGACACTTTTTGTAAGGACTTTTAACTTGTCGCATTGGAGTCTACATTGGCCAAGTGTCCCATTAACCTAGAGCTATGGTCACATGATGCCGCCGATTCTGGGTTTCTGAAGCAGTGCCTCCAATTTTTTTTCTGCGTGGTTGCCCACAGTCACCGCATGGATGCGTCCTCGGTACAACCACACATTTTTTCAGATTTTGTTGTAGAATTCTCTCGATTTGTCCTTCACATGACCTTTTGGAAAAAGCGCAAGGTCATACAAACCATGGATTCGATTTAACTTTAAAATGACCTCTGGGAAAAAGCGAAAGGTCAAAAAAACCCCGGATTCAGACTCAGAGCCTTCAAAACAATAAGCAAGCATTTTTTTAGGTTTTATGGTAGACCTCTCTAGATTTGACCTTCAAATGACCTTCTAATTACCTCTGGGAAAAAAAAGGTCAAACAAACTACGGATTTGACTCCGAGACCTCAAAAAAAAATTAGCATGAATTTTTTCAGATTTGTTTATAGAACTCTAGATTTCGCCTTCAAATACCTTCAAATGACCTCTGACAAAAAGCGCAGTCAAACATAAGCAAGAATTTTTTCAGATTTTTTGGTTGAACTCTCTCGATTTGACCTTCAAATGCCCTTGACCCTGACTTGATAAATGTCAACCGACCCTCTCATCGTAATCAGCAACCCAAATCACCCCTCGTACCCTATACGGCATGCCGTGTTTCGGCTTAGATTAAATGTTGACCTGTGTAAAGATTGTTTTATGCTTTAAGTAATATCATTATTCATTTTAACCCTTGAAAATACCCTTAATAAAATTGCAATTTTAGTAAAAGAATTTTATACATCTAAATTGAGAAAAAAAGTAGAATTAAAAAAAAATAGCACAAAAATACACCGCATATTCACATACATTTACATTAGCTGATGTTTTTTCTTCTCTGTCTTTCGATTTGAATGGAAAAAGGGGAACATATAACTTGTGACTGCTAAATATACAGGTTGTGAAGATTATTACGCTCCGAGGCGCTATTCGAATTTTTCAAACAAAATTGATTGGTTTTTTCAATATAGTTCCTTCATTTTTAGTGATAGAACGCTTTTTCAAGAGCTATAAGACTATGATAATTAAATTTCTTAAGATCCATTAGTTTTTAAATGGGGTGAGTTTAAAGGGCTTGAATACGGTGATGTTCGCTCCTAAATGGAGGTTTAAACGGTCATATCTCGTCAAATATTCACTGAAAGGAAATCTACGAACAGGAATTTTAGTCATTAAGTAAGGTACAATATAATACTAAATCATTTTTTTCGTATCTCCAGTATTTTCGGCGACCGTTATAAAAAAAGCTGAAAAATACGAAATTGCAAAAAATCATTTTCTCTTTAAACTCCAATTTTTGAAAAATAGGCATTTTAAATTTGTCAAACTTGTTGGGTATATTCGATAATAAATATATAAAGAGAACCACAGAAGGATGAAGAACAATTTTAATTAGAGGGCAGTTAGGGGGTTGTTTTTTTTTGTAGAAAAAAGTAGGTACCGAGCTCAATTTTCAAGCCAGATACTCTTCTTTTTTTTGAAAGGTCTAATTATTACTTTAAAAATGATTCTATACGTTTGGTCGAAAAATACAAAGTTTTCCCGTTCTTGGGCTTTGAATCTTCCAAATTATGCATTTGACGAAAAAAGCTAACCCTTAAAATGCCGTATCTCGTTTTGTTTTGGTCGTAGAAAAATTACAAAGAAAGGATTTTGTTTGTTTTTTGAAAGGCTACAATTTTGCTGTCTACAGTTTTGTTGACAAAATGCATATTTTTGGAATTATTCGCAAAAAATCCTTTAAAAAAGTAGATTTTTTCTTTGAAGAGCTCAAAAAATATTAGTTTAGTGAAGAAAACGTAAGGAAATTTTTTTTCTTAGAATTACTTTTACCATCGATTACGATAGTTAAAATGTAATAACAAATTTCCACCCCCGAGGTGGGGTGGCATCTACCCCCTAGGTATGAAATTGAAAATGATCCTCAAGTAAATCCATACTAGAAAAATTTAGAGCCAAAATGCTTCATTTCCTGCCCGTGTTACTGGTTATCTTTTATAGAAACTCTTCATCATAGGTGTTCTAAGATAAAGAAATATGATCAACTAGGCTTCCTGTACCTATGGTGCAATTGTCACTGTCAGATTTATTTGACAAATAATGACTGACACATTATCAATCACTTGAAGTTGAAATGCCTCCACAACACATAAATGTGCAATGTACCTAATTGTACAACATGAAAACATATCTCTGAGAAAAAGTGTCAGAAAAATATTTCCACGCGATTCTTCAAAATTGCCACTACTACACTTTGTCTTCAGTCAAGTTTTCAGACTTCCATCTTCTACTGAAAAAAGTTAAAGAAAATAGAACCCCAGTGAACAACAGGATATAAACTTTTTTTGTCCAAATTATTATAACAGAGTTTATTTATTTTGCAAAAATTCAATTATCAGTAGGGAGTCAGGTGGGGAATTATTAAAAAATCGATATATTTCGAGTACCACGGATAGTTCATGAAATTTCCACACAGAAAGCTGTACATTCTTGAAAATTTGTATATACTTCATCTCAATCGAATAGAATGAAAATATAAGTAACCGAATTGTTTTAAAAATTTTACTAATTTTCGAAAGCTGATTTGTTGCATTCTTTAAGGGAATAAAGACGTGATTAAACATTTTTGCATAATTGACATTTTGAAGGGTGGATACGTGATACGTTTTAAAAGTTACTGAGTGATTTATCACAAGTTACAGATGGCACGTGAGAAAGATGACCTACGTGAAAATGTCAAAACGCATGAAATGTCTAAATTCTCCAAATTATCGAACAAATATTAAAAAATAAATATTAAAAAAGCAAAAAGTAACTACAACATCAAATATCAGAATTATAAAAATGTCAAAAATACTGAAATTCTACAAAACACAGTTTCTATAAACGTCAAAAATGTCTAAAATAAGAAAAAAATGTTAAATTGAAGAAATATCGAATTATAAACAATTTCAAAAATTTCAAAAAATGTAACAACTATTATGCCAAAATGTTAAAAATGTCTAAAATTACAGTTGTCAAATATCTAAAGAATATCAAATTTGTTAAAAAAAATCAGAAAACGTCAGAACTCTCACAAATTTACAAATTACCAGAATGTAAAATACCTATCAAAACTTCCTAAAATAGAAATATCAGAAAAGTATGAAAGTATTTGACTACAAATTAATAACAATTAATTCCATCATTTCGGAAAATCCAGAATGATCAGAATGAGCTACTCTCATTAATAATTCCTTAATATTATATCTACATTTTTTTTAACAATAGGAGTCGAGGGTAGTAGCTAAAATATTTGTAGATTTTTGTTCTAGTTTATTTAATATAGTTGAATCCTGGAATTGCACGTCATGGCCTAGACCTCAAATGTGTTCACAAATTTGTGACTTTTCGAACATCGATTCTTTATGTAATTTTTGTGTTCATTTATTCCTACATTTAAAGGCTTAAAAGTTTCTCCGATGTAAATTTGTTAAATACATTTTTTTTGAGTTTTTTATATTTTTTGATATAATTGATTTTACTCTTTCTGCTTGACATGGCTGTTCTTACAATGTGACTAAATCGCTACTACTGTCGGTATTGGTTTGTATACCCACCTTTTCGATTTTCGTTCTCAATTTGTACTAGTTGTAAATTTTATACAACTCGCGACAGACAACATTCTTGTCCGTTCTTATCAGTTGTTCAGGACCTACCGACTCTAACCCCACTCTGCCCCTGATTATCGTTGCATTTTTGTATTCATGCATTCCGTATTCGCCTTTACAGGTCATTGAATTGAACTCGTCAGTTACGCCTACTTACAATTCTGTAATTTTTATGTTTACTTCTATTTACTTTGTGATACAATGGTGTCATCCTTATACAGTTTTCTGTCTTTCATTTTTACAGTATTTGAGTCTTTCCATGTATGGAGTCATTTGATACTTCTGCTAGCACTTATATAAATTGTAACGGTGCTTGATTAATTCAATTTGTATGTCTTTTGGACCAATAGTCTTGCAGAGGTAATTATCAAATTGTTCCATAGACTCTTCTTCTATAGATCACTAATGCAAGCTAGTTATCACACGCAAGACCCAAAAACCCCTTAGCGTTTTGTCGAACTTTCTTCGGAAAAAGTAGTGCAACTGCAAGTTGTAGAATACATTGAGAATCAGAATATGATTCCCGAAAGTCAGTCGAGTTTTCGGAAGTCGTTCAGTATTGTAACTACTACTTAATTTATCGGATAACATTATTTTATTTATCTTTAGAAACAGATGTGCGTTGCTCTCGTTTTCATAGATTACACTAAGGCCTTCAATCATAAATTACTCTGTGTGAAGTAGTGGTAAGGTCGTAAACTTTTTTAAAATCTATTGAAGGTCTGATCTTAGACTTGGTGCCTCGGGAGTACCGCAAGGTTCAATATTGGAACTTTTATTGTTCCTAATATACACAGCTGATTTATGCCTCCTTAATACCTCAGACATCCAATCTTTCACAGTCGATATGCAAATCTCCAATTTATGAGATCCATGAGATGCTGAACGAGCGGTAGCCAATCTAAAACAAGATACCTTGAAACCCAGTGGACCTAGCCGTCTCAATCAAGTGCTGCAAGCAATAGCTAGACATTACTTGACTGACGTAATCGAGCACCAATCAAACGCTTGCTTAGACAGAAAGATACGTTCACTCGGTTTTCTTTCACTCCCACCGAATTAGGTTGTTATTGTCAGCTAAAATTTATTGATGCGTTTATTCCAAATCAAGAATTTTTTTATCCACCATAAACAGCTGATCTTACATGCAACTTCTCATAGAACGCTAAAGAAATAAATCAGACGTGTCAGTTGTTGAGAACAAGTTCTACCCCTAATAAAATCTACTTCTCCCATCTCTCTAGCTATAAAATGACAAATGTTAGGATTAAAAGCGTCAGTTTCATGGAACCTTATAACGTTTCTTGAACTGAAAACAATGCGATACGATTCGTTTTATTAAATATGTCTTGAAGAAAAGCAAATTAAAGTTCGGAAAATGTAATAAAAAAGTCATAACTTTACATTTTGGTGACGGAAGTTTTTTATTAATCGACAGAAAATTTGTAGGGAAGAGTGTAATCAATTTTAGTGGTTATATTAATGCTAGTATCACGCATTTCTAGAACTTGAGGTTTGAAACCTGTATAGATTATATACATGATGATCCCTTGACACCAGTCCAGGAAGGTTTACTGCGTATGCATTTGTTTTCAAGGAGACAAGTCTGCCTATTAATTCCAGGCTCTTAGATGGAGAGTGGCCACATTTTTAAAGCTGTTTCATGTTTTAACGAATTATTGTAACGTCTAATAAGATGTAAATTTTAAATCAGGTAATCTTGCAGGCCATTTGATAGTAGAAGTGTCGCCTTGATAAAATACAAAGTAATTTTTGAATGATTGAGGAGGTAAATTTAATTTGAATAAGAATTAAGTTAAATAAATGAAAATCAATGTGTGCCTGGATTTGCCAACTAGTTTTTAGATTAATATCCATTTTTGGGGAAAGAGGTGCCCAAGGCTTAGAAATGATTGTCGTGCAGAAATCGATTAATTCTCTTTCGTTTTCTAAAATTTATTTGGCCTAGGTCTCAAATATGTTCACAAATTTTAGATTTCGCGAATTGTCGTTTCTTTATGGAATTTTTGTGTTCGTTTATTCGTACATTTAGGAGTCCAAATGTTTCTCCAATGTAAACATTACTACATTCGCCAGAATTTTTTAAATGCAATTTACTGAGTTTTGAGTTGTACTTGGTCTTTTCGATACAATTGAGTTTAGTGTATTCCTTGTTTTGAATGTTGCATTGATATTGCATAATCTATTGCCTACTGTTCTTCAGTAGCCGCTTTTTGGTGCATAAATCTGAGTTACTTGCAAATTGTATAATGTTATCATTTTGTTGCCTATGTTCTGACAAACACGTTTTTTGTAAATTATAAATCCCACTTCTCTTATAACAGCCACTTTCTTTGTGGAATAATTACCTCAGATTTTTACACTTTTCATTTGACTTAATTTGGTTTTTGCGTAGTATGTTGCTGTATTTATGCTGTATGCTACATAATGTTCTAATGTAGCAGTTTTGGATGTAATTGTTAATTATTGCCCCCTACAAAATGTTTGAGACACACCTCTTTTAAGGTATAGGATTTGTCATTTAATGATATACAGACCTTTGGATAGTTTGGATTCGTTTAAAATATTTTACCAATTTGTATTGTACCTTATTTTCAATATTTGTAAATCGTTGTATTTCTTAATGTACAACAAGAATCCTGAATTGTCAGAATAATGGACACAATGTCAAAAAATGTTGAAACATTACAATGTAGAGAAACTATGACATATGAAAAAACACAAAAGAACTGAATTTACTATGTTTGTGTAAGGGTCACCCTTTATACCAAATTTCAGCTTTCTAGGATTTCGAGAAATGCCCTAGTTTAATAGTTCAATTTACAAACCTGCACCCACTTCAAGGGTGTTGGACTGTGATAGTTACAGACTTCATCATATTATTATAAACTCCATGGGTTCAATTACTTAAAAAAATACTCATATGCACATCACTTTCTAGAATTTTTATTCACACGTGAACATCAAATATTTTTAACAGCTCATTCTAATACAATAACATCGAAACCATAACAATAGCTCTACTAAGTACTGAAATTAATATCGCCTTTTATAGCGTACGCCGAATTTTCTGGTAGTTCTACCTTTGTTCGCACAGCGTCCAGATTGCTCATTTTGACGACTCTAGAAATTGATGTTTTTATGTTCTTTCGCCAGGGACGGAGTGGATGAAATTTGATAACACTTATTATTTGTTGTTGTTTGTGTGTAAAACCTCGCCTGCACAGTATTTTTTTTACTAACTCTGGAAGTACCCTTGTTTAATACACATAAGGTGTTTGGGAGGGTGGGGGATAAACTTACAGACTTTTTAATCTTTGTTGATTTTGTGTAAATCCTAGCCTACACCAAAATGTCAGCTTTCTAGAACTATTAGCCGAGAAGAAAGTGTGTTTCTTGTTATGCAACTAACGGAGGAAAATTTCAAGTTTGAGGAAGTGAACACGAATATCGAAAGGCTTTTGGAGTTTGTACCCATGGATACTTTTGATCCATGAGTTTAGAACGATATGTAGCAGAGTTTAAAAAAATGATCTGAGAGTCGTCTTCCATAAGAATTCTGTGGGAGTCTTTTCCATGTCAGAAATGACAATATATTGTTTCTAGTAGAGACCCGTCGATGCATTATTTCAAAGCCAAACATTTCTAAGAAGCCATTTATTACATATTTAATTGCTGATTGAATCGCGACACATAAATTTCTCGGTTAGAAGAATGCAAAGAAAAACGGAAACTTCTAAGAAATTATGTTACTTGCCTGTCGAGAGTAACGACCGTATATTTTTTCTCTGTGTAGATACGCTCCCTCTTTTATTACGAGAGGCGCCGATATTGTATTGAGAAATGATGGAGTACAATTGGTCGTCGCACGAATTAATTGCTTTTTTCTTTTAATGTCGCGACAACTGGCATTTTTTCTGGAGTTTATTACGTCTGAATATCCCGATTGTGATAGCAAAAGATTGTTAGGGAGTTTATTAACGTAATTTATTGATTTGGGTGGGTAAATTGTGGTTTTCCATTACCCGATATTAGTCTCTTGTTTAAAGTCGCTTCAGTGTGATGGATTTTCCGCAAGCGTAATTGTTAAGTTCTTTTAAAGTCCTCTTTGTGTTAAATTGAACAGAGTTTGCACTAGGACTTTGATCAAAAAACTTTAAAATATTTTAAAAATTTGTTCTAAATTACTTGACATATAATTATTTACCTTCTTAGGCCGGTATTACATTGTCAAAGATCTTTGATCAAATCTTTTATAAAACATTTGATCAAACATTTGATATTGAATGTCAGAACAGATTTCATTAAATGACATATTACACTGCTTCAAATATTTGATCAAATATTTTTTATTCAAAATGGGGAATGTATGTAATTTTATGATTGTTTTTGCTACTGTGGTGTTTTTATGGCTACAATTTCAGTATTAAAAAAAAGTAATGGGCGCCTAGAAAGGAATAGTTTATCACTAGTGGACCTGATAAGCAAAACTTCTTATTATTAGTTTAAGCAAAATGTTAATTCTACGATTGTTATTGGATCAACAAATGAAATTTTTTCCAAAAGGGCCTAGGTGATCCTTCCCAGAAGAATAGAAAAGGTCCCGATAATCACCAACGGTCAGCAAACGGTCGCAGCAAGCAGCGACACTACACCTGAACTTATTAAAAGAGCTGAAACAGATGGCAAAAATTTCAAAAATAATTAATTTTGAATGGATGAGGCCACATTATAGATAATTGTCTATTGCTAAAGAAATACACAAATGAAGAAATTGTGTAATAATATAAGATCCACCTACAACATTTTAGTCGAGTTAAACACTACGCCTCATTATCTATATAGATCTGTGATATGATTTATAGCTCACTATTTAACAACACACAAAATTAATTTGTTTTTTTCGGTATATTTATTAACTTTTCAATCCGTCGAGTTTTCTTCAACACTCTTTGTACGTCCGCACAACGGTACTAACAATTTTCATTGTAGGCAGTTGACCTCTTGTTTTTATTTTATTACATTATACAAAATCAACGGTCTTCATACTCAAATAACAAAGATTTTGCTGTACAATTCTGTAATAAAGTTAGGAGGTGTAAGTTTTCATTTTAACTGACAATTAACGTCAAAAATCTTTGATCAAATATAGGACGACGGGTGTAAATGTGATCAAAGATATATGTCAAATAAATATTTTTTCAAAGAGTATGTATTACACTATCAAATATCTTTGACAAAGATGTTTGATCAAAGATATTTAATCAAATATTTGACAATGTAATAACCACCTTTCCGTTCTGTGAATACAAAAACCAAACAAGTTTCTGGTAAATTATGCAAATTTCTTATTAAACTGTTTTGCCCCTTAATTAGCAGAAACAAATCACAAACATACGGAAAACAATTTGAAAGACGGGCGCGTTAATCAAATCTATATCCTGGATATATTAAAAACTTAAAATTTATTTTATTATATTATAGTTTTGTTTACCAAATTTAACTTGTCACTGTCGGTGTGGAATAGGTTTGCTATTACTGATTTTTTTATTTTAAGTTGTTCAAGTTGATTCATTTTTTTGCTATGATCTTCCTCTTGAACAAGTTCTAAATTTTATGTGTCAGTCAAATGTCAATCAAATGAGCCACTAAACATTTATTGTTATCTTAAAGCAGTTCGAGAGTTCGAAACAGAATATTATAATAAAAATTCATGAAGGAAATTATTTTCTTTAACAGCGTTGTGATTGTAGAAAACTATCCCGAAAGTTGTCCTCAAGAATAAATAAAATACACGGGTGGTTGATTTTCTCAAGTTTTTAAATAAACTAATAGAAGTCACAACTAGTCTTCAGAAAACAATTTTTTTATAAAATATTATTTACTGTAGGCAAAATAAAATATTTTCGTTAATTTCATTATTAATACAAAAATTTAAAAAAACAACAACCAACTTATATTATTATATTATTTTTCTTTTTTAAAGTACTTTTATTTGTTAGTTTATCTCCCAAAATTTACTCTATGGTTTTCGATTGGTTCTTAATAATAAGTGATCCTTATGTTCTCTATTTCGGAGATAAAGTGTAAAATGACTCATTTATCATATATTTTCCTTAATATCAGTTGTGAAATTTTTCAAAAATTATTTTGTAAAGCACTTAACAAGCCTCTTTATTTAATATATTACGTTTTAATTTTATGCTCAGTAATTTCAAACATAAAGGAAAAGGGCAATTTGTCAGTTTTGTTAATTTTCCTTATAATTTATTAACCTATACATTTTAAACTTTTATTTTATATATTACATAATGCGCTTGAAGAAATGTTTTCTTTTCATTTCTCATTTAAATATCTAATTTTTCCCTAATTAATGTTAGAATATTGTGTTAGTTTTTTTTAATTTTCAACTCCTTTAATTTCGGCGCAATAAAATGGTGGTAATAAGTCATTTTAAAAATATATTTGTACCTATTGGTCACAATGAACCCTTTCACTTGAAATAGGCATTACTGGATATCTTTGACACTTCTAAATATTTATTTTTCCTAATACTACAGTTTTGAATTTTTCCAATCCATTGAATGCATGATAGTGTATTGTTTCTGGCCGAGAACTTCCCTCTATGGATTGAACTCTAGAAGAAATATTTATGTATTTAGCACATTTGTCTGAATGTAATATTTTGCCGCGAATCAATACCAATATCTAGGAGTTTTATGGAAAACTAACTCACAGTCCCCAAATCGTGAGTCGAAGGTATTGTGCGTAATGCCGTACCTGTGTGATGCTTAGGATATAAATCACACAAAAGACTGCTTAGGTTAGCTAAAGTCTATCAAAACAAATATGATACAACAAGACAATATATTGTTTCTGGTTGAGAATCTTCATTAAATAACTGTTGCGCGTGTCTCAACTAATTGAAAACTCCAATAATTATGCATGTATTTAGTACAGCGGTGAAAAAAACTGGGACTGGAAGTAGAGCACAGGAGTCACCTGCAAAAGGAGCAGCTTCCAACGATAAACCTAAGACGACAAAGAAGCTGTCGGAAGCAGCAAGAAAACCCAACCAAAAAGCTGAAAACAAACCTCCGACATCTACACCATCGACAACAACATCATCAGAGTCATCAACATCAGTTTCGGTTTCATCTTAAGCAAAAGCTCCGGCATCCCCTAAGGCGAAGAAAGCAGCTTCTCTTAAAAAGAAGAAATAAACAGGAATTATTTTCTATGACATTATCTTCATTATAATGATCTGATGGGTTTGGTCTCACATCTCTTTGTTGTTTGTCAGTGACCTTTCATATTTTGCCCCAAAACTTTGCGGAACATGTCTTTTACCTGGTGATTTGCTGCTCGTTAATTCATTGAGTCCCAGGTTGCTCTGGATTTCGGTCTTCTAAGCCGCTGATGAAACTTAGAGTGGCAAGCTACTTTTTCGATTCCTTGGGATTTTTTTTAGATCTTCTTCGCTCGATCTAGTTTTTACTGTGTATAATTAGTTCTGTATCGCACTTCTGAACACCACAATGTTGAGTTCTTGAGTTTGATTTACCTAGTTTTACTTTTAGCTGCCCAATTAACTCATTTTTCTAGAACAACTTTGAGTAATACATTACCTGTCAGATATTTACTTCGTCTATTCGTTCCAGTTTTATTTATAAAGTTGAACACATCTTTCGTGAACCTGTTAAAGTTAGTAGACCGAATATATACAGCTTGGCATTGCTGTTTGTTTTTACATTCTATATGAAATGTTTTGAAATTGTCTTTTTATATTTGATAAACATATTTTTCTGATCTTTACAAAATTGTTAAGATCCTCTAATGGCACCGAATTGCGTCCTTGGCATTTTAAAATGATTTTGTTGACCATCTTTATTAGCAAATCTTCCATAGTAGTATTGTGCTGCCCCTAGTTTTAATGTCCATCATTGTACTTATGATTGTTCATGTGACTTCCGTTTTTCTCTGTCTTAGGTCTATTGTTTCCAGTTCGTGCCGTCTTCGTCTTTTTATATGGTCAGTTTGCCTGGGCGTCTACGATTGGCGAGTCCAATGATTGTCCGACCTCCAGGTAACCAGCACCACTTTAGTTTTCAAATTCTTATTGCCACGTCAGTTACTTTAGATTGTCTACTTATTTCTTTGTTATTTTTTGCATAACTCGCTGGATTACATGTAATTCATTAGCAATGTCTTTGTTTAGTGACCAAGTCTCCGATCGATATGTTAATACACACTGGTCAAATTTACCACCTGGTTTTAGGAAGGTATTTGTTGCGGTTGATGTAAAGACATTAGGAAGTTTGCCAAATGGTCACTACTTCAAGTCTGCCTTAAAATTAGCTTTTGACATGTTTGCCCTGAGTATATTTAGTTATAGTAATGTTTAATTTTAGGCCGATTTCCCTTGATTTAATGGTTGGATGTTATAAGCACAATATAATCTGCTAAACATAGCGGATTTAGGTATTCTTCGTCTGTTTATTACTTTGTTTTCCAAATTTAATTCCCTAAATACGTCTTCTAGAGCAGACTTAGTTTGCAAAAACTATCGTAGCAAAATGCAGTTACTCACACAGAAAAATGTATAATAGAATACTGTGGTGAAAAACAAGTTGCTAGAAATAGCTGAAATTGTAATACAATGAATTCATATTGTGTTATGATATCAGTTCAGGCAATATTCCGCAGACTAAAAACTCACATAAATATATGTGATGTCTAATCCCGTACACAAAGTATTTTAAACACTTTCGAAATTACTAGTCGTACTTAAAGTAGGCGATAAACTAAAATTACGCCTTAGCTGCCTCGGAGATTTCAGCCAAGAAGAAACATAAAATTAACGACCAATCAAATCTCTTACCCAAATTTTAATTAAACACGAATTTATCGTTGAAGGTGTTTACAAATTCAATATTATCAGAGGAATATGGAATGGTAGGAAATTATATTTGCGCCGCCATAATTTTCTTTCCGACAACAGATACTGTAGTCGTTAATTATAAAGGAGCCTTGCTTTTGCTTGCTCGGTGTACAAACTCGAAAAGTAATCGAATTTTGCGACCCCGTTACGTCTCTGCGCTTTATATCGAAATTAATTTTCAAACTTTCATCTCTGTAATGATTTCATGCAAGAGAAAAGAAATTCTTAATATAAAATTTCCAATAATATGAATAATTACTGCTCAAAGAAACGAATTATCTTGGATTTTAATTTAAAATTTGGCATAATAAAAATTGTTATTATAAAACCATTAGATTATAACATTTACATTTTTAAGTACACAAGAAACAGAAGAACAGTTTGGTTTCCTCTCTGACTGACCTTGTACAGAAAACACATTATGTTGTACAGAATATAATAACAATAAACATAAAAAAAACCGACTTCAAAAAAATTAACCAAAAAGCATGAAATAATTTTTTGCTACAACAATTAAATGATAAGCGAAAAAGAAAATATTCTGGAAAGTACATTTATAAGTTGTACTTCGTAACTTCGCTGTTCAAATTAATACACACTGTATATAAATATTAACTGACATTTATTTTGATTACTTCAATTTACAATTTGCCTCAAGTTCCGAACAGTTAAATTGTAATCCAGCGACTCCACCAAATTGTGCTGTATAAAAAGATCGTTAAAAGTTGTTTTCCCGGTTTTCTAAAAAACGGTACAACAAGCTATGTTATTGAGAAAAATATGGGACCCCTTTCGAGTATCCCGGAAGCATAGTGTATAAGAAAATCGGTAAAAAAGTTTTTCCCCATTTGCTAAGAAACGGTTCAAGCTATGTTAATGAAAAATAATCTCTGAACATACATAAAACAAACATAGATACAGGCGAATTGAGAACCGTCACTCTTTTTGAAGTCGGGTAAAAAGGAACCTCAAAAATTTAACCTGCACCTGATATTTATAAACTAACTAGAGTAGGCAATAGATGTAATACTAAAACCACATTCAAAACAAGAAATACTCTAAAATCAATAATTATATCAAATACAAAACCAAAAAAACACAGCTGAAGACTCAACAAATTGCTTTTATGAACCTTCAAATGTAAGAATAATAATAGTTACATAAAGAAATGACAATTTTAATGGTCCAAAATATGTGAATTGCTAATAGTCATGTCCTTTTGAACAATCTCATTTTGTAGAATTCTTGGGCTACCCTGTATATTATCAAAGCAAATTCTCTGAGTTACGAAATATTGTCAAACCTTTTAATCTTAAGTTTTACATACCTACGGAATACTAGAGATAGAAATTATCGTTACTTTAAGTAATCGTTTACTTCAATACTGAGTACTCGTTATTTATATTCGTTACTTCGGTACATCCCTACTTTTAGTATATGGTATATTTAGTGTCAGTAATTACTGTACCTACTGATCCCTAAGTCTGTAGTTCATAAGTATTGACTACTATTAATTTTAGTTTTTAATCAAGGACCATTACATTTTGTAATTGAATTAAATATAAACATACCATATTTATAACACTGTTTGGATAACTGCCAGAACTTTATAAAAATAAAATAAAAAACTACATTCGAAATTTAAAAACATCAGTCTTAGATTCCCATTTATTATCTAAAAATATCAAAATTTAAATTAAACTATACATCCAGTTTTACCCACCTACTACTTCAATAATAATGAAAAATTTACGAAAGCTTTGATTGGCATGGAGGACTTTATTTTTTCTTCGATTTTTCACCCTTTAAGTGATTATTTTGTTCTGTCATGATATTGCCAGCCTTTGAAAAATTCTCCAGGGGATCATCTTACATATTTGATAATTCTGCTTAAAACGACTTCACTTCTAAAGGGTGTTCCAATTTGAGGTTAATTATTGAATTTTTAATAAACTACACAAATTATTTGAGAATGATCATATCTTTTAATTCAAATGATAGTACAATTGTTTCGGTTTAGTAATAGACACCAATATCTTGTAAGTGACCACCTGCTGCTGTACGACAGGCTTCTAATCTTTTGCAAAAATCTTCGATAACTTTCTGGCATAACTGCGGTTCAATTACTTGAAAACACTTTATAATGTTCTCCTTTAGGTCATCAATTGTTTGTGGATCGTTGGCATAGACCTTTTCTTTCAAACAGCTCAATAGAAAAAATCTAGAGGTGTTAGATCGCAAGATCTAGGGGGCTAATTAATGTTTCCTCTTCGAGCAATTATTCGATTTCCAAATTTCTGTTTCAAAAGATTGATTGTTTCTGCTGCTAAATGACATGTTGCACCGGCCTGTTGGAACCACATATTCTGATTCATCCCACGAAAAGTTAGTTCGTTGTATCGATCACCATTCACAGTAACAGCATTTCCATGTCTTCCCACAAAAAGTTATTATTTCTCGTAGATTTGCTTCACCCCAGATTCGACAATTTTACTTGTTAACAATTCCACCCAATTCAAAACTTGCGCTGAAGATGATTTTGTTGAAAAAATTCACATTTCAAGTATCTGTTGTATGGCCCAATTAACGAATTGACGACGTAAACCAAAGTCTGTTGGCTTTATTTCTTGCGTTATCTGAATCTTGTAAATGAAGATCTTTGTGCAAAATTCTGACTAAAGTGGTTTTTGGAATGTTTAATTGCTGTACACGATGACGAATTGATGTTTTTGGTTGGTCAACAACACTAGCAGTAACAGCTGCAATATTTTCTTCTGAACGTCACTACGATGATATATTTTGTGTTTTTCATCTTTTACTGAATCAGTTTCCACAAACTTTTGAACAATTTTTCCAATGGTAACATTTGACGGATAATTTTCGTTTCCGTATTCTGTACGAAATTTTCTTCCAACTTCTGCACAATTTTCACCAAATTTAAAATAATTTTTAATAATAAACACGCGTTGCTCAATCGTATATCTCTCCATTTTTAATAACCGGAATATTCCTACTTGTCATATGTCAAATAACATGATATTCTAGTACAAAAAATATAAATCGCGCCAAATTTAAAAATTAACCTCAAATTGGAACGCATGAATGCATGAGCCTAGAATAAATTATAGATTGTGTTTTTGCCAGCTTTTCATATTTAGCCAATATGACGTCTTCTTCAAACTCATCTACTTCCGTCAATAATTTCTCAGTTGGGTCAGTATTTATTTAAGAAAGCTCTTCAACTTGTAAAGGGCAAAATCATCCTCTAATTTTTCATTTGCTTCAGAGAGTGGCTTGTCCGAGCTGTTGATTTAAACTGTGGATCTAAATCATGTTTTTTATTCCATATCCAGAAATCTTTCATTAGTTCAGGCAAAAAGTAGTATAAGTATATTGTTAAATTTTTGTCGTACCTAGTCACTGTTACTCCCCATACAATAATAATAATTTTGGAGAGGGTTACAATTTTTTGGCACTCATTTCAGATGTTATATATTCGAAGAGTTTCAAAATTGCACATATTTCTCTCATAATCAGTTTTAGTGAAGGATTGATTTATGGATATGCGATTTACGAAGTACGATTAGTATTAGATTTTGGAATACCCAATTCCCACCCCTATGGTCCATTCTTCCAGTTCATGTTTAAAACCGAGTTCTATTATACGAAACAAAAATACACTCTTGTAGTGCACATTATTTATTGTAAAAAATATACACGCTTTAGGTAAAAATGACAAGTGCTTCTATATTGTTTGTAAAGATAATAATTTAAAATATTTTCAGCAACCAAGAATGTATTATGTGTCCTCTCATCTATCTTCAAGATGCCCAACAGTTTTCGTATGATGCGAAACTAATGATAGTAACGAAGTAGCTATTAGCTGAAGTGGTCGGTATTCGTTTATTTCGTAACTTGTCAAGTAACGAGTAATTAGCATGATTATTGGTCCTCTTTCACTACCAACTACATACCTAGACTTCGAAATATTTCATGATGTTTCTCTCAAACAGAATTTTCTACAAGCGTGGTGTTATATTCCCAACATCTCCATAAATAAAAACTTGTTAAAGTCACCGCTTTTGCTACTTCCATATGAGTTATGTATTGTTAATTATTCACTAGGTTTTTTGGTCATTGTTTTATTTGTTTACTTCTCCTGTATTTGTTAAATAATTCCTGTAACAGTTGTACGTGTCGAGGCCAACCCTATTTGTAACGCATCCCTTCAGCTCTTCACATACCTTCCTACATTCAAGTAAGTCGCGTCACTTAAATCCCTGTCTCCGCGCCCTTCAGTGCGTTTAATAAATTATGAGATGATAAGTAGGCCAAGAAGGCGCGAGGAGCGAAATAAATGCCGAAGGAAGCGCTAAGAAAACATTTCCCGATGTTGTCACAGTCTCTTGAAAATATTGCCGGGCGTTTGTCGAGAAGAGCGACACAATGCAGTGGCAATAAAATAACCTATCGAACGATACATCTCGAGAGGAATCGCAAATTCATTTTGTCTTTTCTATACCCGACTTGGGAGAACGGCAAAGTTACGGAGCTGAAGCTGCTACGCCTCGATGTTGAAGAGCACTTGTAAAATACAAAACAACTATTTATTGCGATGGAATTGCAATAACGATTTCTTCCCAGAGAATCGTCTCAGTCTGGAGATTTTAATGATGGATTTTCAAAAAAAAAACGACTGAAAATGGGGAAATCGAATTAACGTTAGTGAATGTTTTCGCTTCATTCCATTCCATTAGCACGAATTCTGAAAGTCCTTTTACTTCTTGGTACAGCCCCCAAAGTTGATTTTTTATACTGCTTTTGGGCTAATTTTCTTCAACCTTGGTGTATGTTAGTTTTGATGGTGTGTGTTTTTACTCTGGGGAAGTTAGTATTTTCAATTGCAAAAAAATTCCACAGATATTTGATTGGCTTATTCTTGAAGAATGTATATAGCATAACACATAAAAACTGTTGTTAACAAATTTTTATTCCTTAGTTAATTATACGGAGTGTTTAAAGTTGCAAAAATCGCAATTTTAATTAATTAGTTATTGAGTTATTTGGAAAAAACTGTAAAACATACGCAATTTTCAATCGTCATAGTTATTGTATAAGATGCGTTGAAATTATGAAACTCGGCAGAATCTTTCATTTCCTCGAGTTAAATAAGTGGTAAGTCTCAAATTTACAGCTCAGAGGGTTTTCTTGCAAATCTGAATTTTTTTCCAGGGCTTTTGATTTTACGTGAAGTTTACAATGCTCCCATTTTGAGCTAAATTAATATTTTAACCATCTGATAGGAACATATTAATTATTAGTTCTTCGAGTACCATCCCTCATAAATTATTTTCTTTTAGTTTTATTTTGTTGTATGTAACTTCAGTTTGAAAGACTGCATTTTGGTATTCGGAATTAAATAAAATGTACTGGTGGGAGAAGCACCTTCCCCTCATTTTACTACTGCGTTCGAACTGATATTCATTTAAAAACGCTTTTATTCCTTCCCTAATACAAATGCCATGCCAACTGTCAAACTGTTTGTTGATAGCCCAGGGACGAGAAACGGTAGCATATCATAATTTGTTCATTGAAATGTTAAATTTCTATTTGTTTTACAAAAAAATGACATCATACCATTTTTATAGACGGTGTTTTGAGGAATAATTTTCATTATAAACTTTTTAAATTTATTCATTAGTTAACTAACTTCATACTCGTAGTTTGTAACTAAACATTAATATTAATGATTTGTCATAACTATATTGTTGACTTTGATTTTGCTATTTTCTAACTCATTATTTCATTTCTAAAGTTTTTTCCTTTTAAAATTGTCGAATAAATTAGTTGTGATACTGCTTTGAGATTCAAAACTCCGAGAATTAAAGTCAGCAAAACAGTTACGAGGTTATATATCAACGGAATTTTTTTCATATATTTATTGAATAACATTGTACAGAAATAATTAATTTAGCATTTTTCAATATACCATCCTGCGTGATCTACACACTTTTTCCACCGAGAGTTGGGAGATTCAGTATTCTCTGTTCATAGAATGTTATGAGGACGAGTTGCAAGCCAACTGCGCAAGTGCTCCTCAACTTCTTCATATATTCCAAATCGTTTTCCTCCCGGTGATTCTTTCAGAGGCAAGTCAGGGCTATACGGAAGGTGGGTGACTTCTCAGCCCATTTCTTGCAGTATTCCTTGTTTTATGTTTCAAATACGCGGCTTTTGCTAACCTCAACAACTGGCAGTAGTACTCCACATTCACTGAACGTGGGGCACGTAGAAAATCAATCAGTACATTTTCTTAGAGTCAAAAAAATCGTGGCAAGGGCTTTTCCAGATGAAACGCGAGATTTGAATTTTATTCTTTTTTCTCTGAAATCTATTTAGAAGTCTTTCAACGATCTTTAGTTTACAGTCAAAAACCTCGGAACCCATCAAACACAAATTTTTCTGATACCAAGTTGATCAATGATAATTGCTTCCATAGCTGACACCCAATTCTGAGGAAATTCCTCCACTGTTAGTCGGCGCTCACGTTCAATAAGCTGTCGAACACTATTGGCATTATCAGTTGTAAGACTTGTTTTTGTGCGTCGATCATGGTTATCATTCTCGTACACCTTTAAATTTTCTCACCCACATATACACACGATTTTGAGACAGTGTAGTGTGAATTTCTGAAGCTTTAACGCTTTTAATGGTTTAAAAATGTATGATAATCTGTTGCATAACAGACGAATGTAACTCTTGCTTAGTCATGGCTGTATTCTGTACTGACCACACATCATACAATAGGTATTAAGGACAAAGCCAAGCACACGAGCGTACCCGACTGGTTCCCCAGTGTCCATAAACCAAACATCTACTCCAAACAACATAATCTAGCTCGAAACTGCATTCTAAGTAGAATAGCAAAATTACCGTTTATATTTGATATTTACCCTCGTATATAACGTAATTTGCTTGGAAAAGCATTTTAAAGCGTCATGTCAATTCGATGACATGCTATTTTTATTCTACCGTGAGGGGAAATTAGGATCCCCCTCTACAAATATGTATGCATTGGCGAATACCAAAATGCAGAATTTCAAATTGAATTTACAGACAATAGAACAAACCCAAAAGAATATTAATATATGATGAGTTGTACCGAATGATTTGATAATTAACATGCTCCATTCAAATTTATCAAAAAGTAATTTGATGCAGAATGGGAGCCTTGTAAACATCGCCAAAAATAAAGAGCTCTCGATAAAAAAAATACATTTGTGAGAAAACTTTCAAAGCCATTGGTATGTGTTCGATGCACATTCCATAGAGAATATACAAAAAAAAATGTCTCTCGGAATCAAAAATGTGTCCGAATAATTCGGAGCATAATACACGAAACTCCCAAGCATCTAAACAGCTAGGAAAGCGAACCACGAATCACAATACACGCAAAAAACACTTTTACGATTAGCATTAGCGCGACGGAATGCTTTAGAAAAGGTGCAGAAGTTTAAAAATCAATGAAGTAATTCAATCAAATTGCACAATACACTAAACAAATTGCGGGAACGCACCAGCCATGAAGTTAAAATTTTTAACATTTTTATTTTTATTTTAGATAGACAAGTGAAACTTTTGGCCAAGTTTTCCACATTTTACGCGAATAACTCATTTATTAATTTTGTTTCTGTTTCTGTTGCTGAGAAATCACAAAACTGCAAAAATTAGGGTTTTTGCTATTTTAAACACCTAGTATAATTAACTATGAATTAAAAAATTCTTAACAAAACTTTAGTTGTGTTACGAGGCCATTCAAACACCTGTGGATTTTTTTTGCAAAAATAGTACTAAAATAATGCTAATGTCGAGATAATGGTACATAAATTGGGAAAAATCGAGTCGATCACAGGAGATCATAGCTAAGGGATTGGGACATGGGAAACATGTGTTTGAAATGGTAAAACATGTGTTTTAATATCCGGGAAAAATAATTTTCCTGTCAAAAAGATTAATGTAAAAGTTATAGAAAATTAAAAGACCCAAACTCCTGTTTGAACTGTTTTTGACATAAACTCAAAAATGTTGAAAAAACCATGGAACACCATTTAATTAAGTATCTTATCTTTATAATTTTGACGAAAGTCTGTAAAAAGATTTAAGGTGATTTATTTATTTGGTTTTTTTGCCAATTTAATTTAAAACTAAAACTGTTTTGGTTTACTCTTGATGATGACAGCTTCGCTGTTAAAACGTGCGTTGAGTCAAAAAGAAAGGTTTGGTGTTAGGGTAGAAAACATGGAAGAGAACTGTCTGGAGACTAACTTTAACCAGCTAGGAGGTATGGAACAGTTGTAAAAAACTAAATACTGAAAGGGTTGGAGAAAGAAACATATTAGAACGGAAATTAAGATAATAATATACAAAGCTGTTGTAAGACCAATAATGGCGTACACGGCAGACACAAGGTCTGACATTTCCACAATAATAAGGATGCTAGGGAGAACAGAGATAAGAATAATAAGAATAAGCATGGAAAAAACACTAGTGATCGAGTAAGAACTGATGAAATCAGAACAACTTATGCAACGTGGTAAGCGATTAGATATTGAAAAAGAAGACAAGAGAGTGGAACAATCACATAAGCGAATGGCAGCCAATAGGGTAGTAACAATTGCAAGACAAATCGCGTGCAAGCTAGAAGAAAGTGTGGGCCGACCTCCAGAAAAGAGAGTGATAATATACCATAAAGAAACAACCCAATAAAGGGAAAGATGAAGTAAATAAAAGTGAAAATGAACTGAGAAGGTCAGTACTGAACCCTAATACTTTACCATAATTTGTTACCATCTTGTTATACAGGGTGTAAATGAATAAGATTTCAAGATTCCTCCAGTCATTTTCATGACGAAAGGCTCCTATGAACATATGTCCGCAAACGCTTCGTTACCAATGTACAATGTGTTGAGATCTTCAGATTTTTTTTTCGGATTTGTTTTTCTGGCAACTTTTTCTGGGAGCATGTGTTTTTTCTTCCCCTAAAACTTTTATTCAGTACGCTGCTGGCAATTGACAAAAATTGTAAATGAATCTCTTATGAATTTCCAATGTTTTTTAATTCCTGCGTTTTTTTCTCTAATGATAATTCCTTAGAAGATATGCTGCAATGTATCCTCAACTTATAGCCCCTTATCACACTTTGGGTTTACGACTTCATAAACGACTAGACAAACATATAGCTACAAACCTAGAACACAGGATTGTGGTCACCACCTGGATGTTAGAATACTAGAATTAGCAGAAGCTGCACGTAATTTAATTGACAAGCGACCCGATACCAGCACTAGGAAAATTGCTTGCAGCTACATATTGATCGTACGACAGTATTTGCCATCTTAAAGGAGCAGCTGTTATATTCATATCATGTACAACGAGTCCAGGCACCTTATGATTTTCCCAACCGTCCCGCATTTTCGTTTTGGATGCTAGCTATGATTAGACAACTCTCAGAATTTCTTGAGCATATTTTGTTCCACGAACGAAGCAAGTTTTACAAGGAAAGCCACATATGAGCGGAGAAAAAATTCTCATGCTATTGTTGGAAGCTTACCTCCAGGAACAAGATTGTAACTATTGAAGATCACCTAATTGACCCACATTTTCTTTCACTTGCATTAAATGGAGATACATACACTCAGAATCTAAGCGAAAAGCTGCCAGTTCTACTTGATCCGATTCCTTTAGGCGTCAAAGCGGGAATGTGGTTTATGTACGATGGCGCTTCTGCCCATTTTAGTATGAGAGCACGTCAATTTGAACGAAACATATTCAGATCGCTGGGGGGGTCGAGGAGAACCTCAATTTTGGTCAGCTCGTTCACCTGATTTAAAGCCGATGGACTTTTTAACTTGGGGACATTTAAAAACGTTGGTTTATATTGGAACTCCTGTTCAAGACATAGAAGACTTAAGAAACCGCATTATTGTTTCTCGTAGAGTTATTCAAGATTCTTCAGGGATTTTCAATCGAATACGAAGATCTATGTGTCGATGTCTAGACTCATGTGTAATACCTGCTAAAGGTGGCCGATTTTAAGCAATTAATTTGATCTCTTCGTTTTCAAAGTTAGGTGAACTTGCTTTTTAATGATTTTGAAATAATAATATCATGTTGTGTAATGTCTTCGATGGCACATTACATATAATATCTAAAAAAAGTGTATGACTTAGATGTTGCGGTTTTAGTTCAATGCTGATTCAAAGCAAGTATGTAATTGACGAACGACCTTTAGCGGAACAATCGATAAAAATAATGTAACGTCGCGTAAATAAAATCACCAAGTAAGAGTTTATCACTGACACTTTTAATAGAAGGTGCAGGTGGTGTTTTCTTGGTTCTTTTGTCTTCAGAGGCTAGCCCCGCTGCGGCAGGAACAGTTGTTGAAGTTGTTGGAGGGCTTCAAATCTGGACATTTGGTTGACACAAAAATGGCGGCGAAATTTTCATGGATTGAACAAACAAAAAATGCGGGTTTAACAAACAAATGATGCGATTTTGTAAATACAAAAGAAGCAAATGAAAGCGGTTTAGCGATTGTTTTCGACCGGAACGAATAACTCCCTTACGATCGTAACACAATACCAACAAAGAGCGGAATCAAAAATAAGCGTCTGATTAGATCGGTGGTCAAAACACGAGTCTCTTAGTTCTCTCTGTTTTAGAGACAAAAAAACGTACAAATATAAAGTAGCATTGGCGCAACGGAAAGTTTTCAAAAAAGGTGCAAAAGTTTAAAAATCAATTGACTAGTTCAATCAACTTTAAAAACGAAGTATAAACAAGTTGCGGGGACAACATGTTGCATCACAGAAACTTTGTTTTTACGGTACACATGAAATTGATATTTTTGTACCCAAAAACAGTGGCACGAAAAAAACGCAAAATTGAAAAAAGAAAAGATTGCAAATTCACTAACAATTTTAGTCAATTGCCAGGAGCGTAGTAAAAGAAACTTGTAAGGGAAGAAAAAACACTTGAGCCCAGAAAAAGTACCACGGGCCACCCTGTAGATTTTCATGGCCGTTTCTGTGATCTTATATTGACGACTTCATAGAGGGATTATTGCTCCAAAATTAGACTAAATATCTTGAAAGTTGTCAGAACAAAAAAACTAAAAAAATCTGACGATTTCTCCACTTTGTATATCGGTAACGAAGCGTTTGCGGACATATGTTCATAGAAATTTTTCGCACTTATTCATTTACACCCTGTATAGCAACGATATTTTATAGTTAAGTGTATTCTTAGTGACTGAAACTGATACCAATTATAAAACTGAAATGTCAAGTTAAAATCTAGTAAAATGCACATTATTTCAGAAAACTGAAGCTTTGCTATATTGAAAACATTTCAAAACACACCGTGAACCGTAGTGAAACTGAAGCTTTAAATTCGATGAATCATCGACGTATACGGCCTGTTTATGAAAACGTCGTTAAGAAATTTATCGAAAAGGTAATTACATGCCAATCATTTCCTTAATCCGGAGTACATTGAAGATATGTACTCTCAGTGTACATTTCTTCTGTTACGTAAAAGGAGCATTTAGAAGTTTACAATAAACTTACTACGACATTGTAACAAATTTCCATTACTTCCCAGCTTTATTCCCCAGCCTCTTTTATAATTAACAGCCGCAGCGTCTGTTACCAGAAAGAAATTGTAGCGTGGCTTATATAATAATTATTAGGGCTCCTTTATCTTAAAACCTTGTAAAAAACCACCACTTCGTTCCCCTGATAATGCCTATTTTATAAGCACTCCCAACGTTAAATTCGTGTTTAATTAAAATCTAAAAGAAGAAAACAAATTCATCATGTTTCCGCACCGACTCCGTTCGCGATATCTGAGCTTGACGAAGTTTATGTGTGCAGCATTATCGGGATGCCGACAAAATGGAAGTTTACATCCCGATTTTGTAAACGTTTATTGCCAACTTATATCAAAATTACATGTGAATTATTGAGCGCTATTGTACGGATATCAGATTTTATGATCATGCAAATTCGTGCATGCAGTGAGAATCAGAATTTAAAATAGTAGAGCGGGTTTCCCGCATACAACGAATACAGGTATCTGTATCATAACGAATGTCTGCATTTTGCTGTTATCATAATTTTTCGAAAGGAACAGTCGATAATACAGAAATTTATCTACCAGAATTATAGTTTTATTTCTGTTTTGATTGGTCGAACTCCCTCCCTTTTTTAGGGTTCCGTATATACAATATACGGATACCCTTATAATATCACTCCGGATTTCTGCCTGTGTCACATCACAGCCATTTTCTCCTAAACTACTGGACGGAAGAGATTGAAATTAATTTGGTTTCAATGTATAGTTTGGTGACTCGATCAGGAGTACATATCGTAAAAGAAAAAAATTTGATTTTAGGGATACTTCTGGGGGGAAAAACTAAAAAAATTGACCGTTCCCCCCCCTGATCTCCGAAACTACTGAGCCTACAATTTTGAAAAAAATAGGAAATATAGAACGTTGCCCGAACTTTACAGGAACAATAAGGAGAAACCATTAATATTAATTTTTGAGGGCAAATTAAATAAAAATTTAAAAATAAAAAAAATTTCAAACGCATCATGTAATATATCTGAGGAACACAAATATATTTTTTTCATATTAAAAAAAAATATTTAAAAAGATATTAACGAAAATATACCAAAATTTACCCATTCCCCCCACCCTTATCCCCGAAACTATAAAACGTAAAGTTTTGAAAAAAAATATATTTGTAGGTTCTGACCTGAATTTTACTGGAAAAATAAGGAGAAACCTCTACTTTTAATTTTGGGGGACAAACTACAGAATTAAATGGAAAATATAAAATTAAAATTGTTCTTAACCCATAATTTATATATCATATGAAAGGGCTCATTACGACGAAAACAAATATATTTTTGTCTTCTAAACGTTGTTTGTGGCCTATTCTTGATTACTTTTATGTTTTTTTGGGCAATAACACCACAATAGAAATAAAACGACGTATATTGCAGGAATACCAAACGTTTCAAAGTCTATTCTGACTTCGTTATCAATGGCTTTATATTTATTGATGTAGATTGTAAAATGAAAATTTGATTTATGACATTTAAAATTGACATTAGAAAATTTGTTGTTTTTAGATATACAGGTAGCACAAAAAATTCTAAAGATCATGAATTATAGTTAACCAGCTTTCAAATTAGAAGATTTTGAAAGAGTTGTCTTTAGAATTTATAAGTGGCGTTCCTAGGTACGGCTTTGTTATAAGATAGCGCATTCGCCAAATTTTCATTTTACAATCTACATTAATAACATTTTTTTAATTTTTTTAAACTAAATTAATTAAAATATATTAACAAAAATATAAAAAAAATACCTATTCCCCCCTTATCTCCGAAACCATAAGCTGAACAATTCTGAAAAACTGGAAGTATAGCCTCTCACCTGAACTTTACTGGAAAAATAAGAAGAAACCCCTAATATTCATTTTGGGGGGCAAATTATAGAATTAAATGAAAAATAAAAAAATATAATTGTTTCTAAAGGGTAATGTAATATATCCAATCCCAGGGCTCATTATGACGAATACAAATATATTTTTTTATTTTTTTTTAAATGAGTATTTTAAAATATATTAAAAAAATATTAAAAACCCATTCTCCCCGTTATTAACCAAACTCTAAGACCTCATGTTTTTTGTTTATAGGAAAAATATGAAAAAAATCCCTAATTCTATTATTTGGCCCCCACATAATAGAATTAAAGGGAAAATAAATTATTAGAAAACCCCCATAGTAATTTTAAGGACAATTTATACAATTAAATGGAAAATAAAGATTCAATTTTCAAAGCATCATGTATATATCAGGTAAAAGGCTCATTATGTGAATTACAAATATATCATATTTTTAAATCATTTGTATAAAAGATATTAACAAAAATATTAAACATCGACTTAATTCCCACTTTAGAAACTACACTATTTAAATTTTGAAAAATATATTTTATTTATATTTTTAAATAACTTTAATAACAGATTTAATAATTTATAATTTAAACTTTGACCTATTTTGCCCTTTTTCTTCCAATCTACAGAGCCTCAAAACTCAGACAGTAGATTATAAAAGGCATCTCTGAAAGTTTATTAGTAAAATAAAACTCTAATGTTACTTTTTGGGGCCAAATTAGAAAATTAAATACATATGTATTGTGATAAAAATCAAGCGAATCCTAAAGCAGATAAAATAAAAAGTCTATGTGTGGAAAATCGAAGTGTATATTTTTTATAAATTTAAAAATTTGCTTTAAAAGATACTAGGGTAAATATAAGAAAATGCACTCATTCCCTGCTTGTCTGAAACTGGAATATTCGAATCTTGAAGGTGGTACGGAACCCTAAGTATGCGAGTCCAACTCGCACTTGACCAAATTATTAAATATGATACATTGGTGGGATGGCGGTTGGGTCTACACTAGTTATTGGTAATACTGAGAATTTTCCTGTGTTGATACAGTAACACAGACACTGGTAGTACGAGATCCAGGTGCAGAATTAGTGCACCCATCGAATGTTTCCTAAAAACCTCATTTTTACGTATATTTATGATTAGGGGAATGTATATCTACCAGGTGGCCTATCAAAATGTGGCCGCTAGTATTTCTAATTAAATTCTTATTATTGATTTTTCAAAAAAAATTCACTGACTGGGTTTTTCAATAAAATATCGTCCACTTTACGGCAATATATATAAAGACTCTGCCGTTGCCCACTTGCAGCCAGGTGTACACATATATGATTTTGTTACACTTCTACACTCATAACGTACATTTATTATTTACATATCAAATTAAAGCTATTTTTTTTGTTTATAATGATCTACGGTTGTCTAATTAAATCTGGCCGCAAATAAAGGTTGGACTGTTTAAGATGGCTATTAAATGTAGAGTGAAATGGAGCTAGCGCGTCTCACCGGTCGGAGGCAAGTGTTTTCAACCACCGGTTCAAAAAATAGTAGGTACCTACAACTTAATATAATAAATACTCCAAAAGAATGCCTTTCTTTTCAAAATGAAATAATTTTAAAATTTGTAATCGCCGTTCAGATTTATTTTTGATCAATTGCAAAACGAAATGTATATAATTAATACTTTTATATTGCATGGGTATTGTACTAACAAATGAAAATAAAGAGTAGATTGACGGAATCGTTTGAGTTAGTTTCATGTACAGCATATAAGCATAAGCATGTTATAATACCGGCCATAAGTAAATTTTGATTTTGAAAAGCAAATGAATGTATGGATGCATAGAACCATAACACACCAGCCAACCGACAAAACTTGATACCGCTTCATACAACGATGTCGACTGTGTCTAAGAGTGTGTTCAATGACACACATAAAGGTGTCGGCACGAAAGTACCATTCAACACAGGGTTACTGTGTTGAATGACACTTTCGTGACTGAGTACTCTACACCCATATCTCATATTTTTTATTTTTCTTCTATTTCTCATCCGTCTTCAGTTCATCGTTCATGGTTTCGTTCAAATATTCAACACATCTTCCTTGTTTGACTCCTATCAGGTATCTGTTTATTTTTAACGGAATTCAAAAAAGGAGAAGATTCTCCATTAGGTTGTATTTTTGTTAGACTTTCATAGCGCAGTACTCCGTCAATTATGAACTGATTTTAATAATCCTCTTTTCATTTGAAAGAATAGAATTCCACATTGGTTGTACATTTGTTTCATTTTTTTTTCAATGACATGGAATGGTCCGTTTAGCAGAAAATCGGAAATGCTACTTAATTTATCATAACATATGGTGGAGGCGTCAGTATTAAATTATGCAATTAAGTAATGTTATTCGAAATCAAGGAAGAAATTGATTGAAAATTAATTGGAATTATATTAAAATATATGTGAGTTAATCATCTTCAAGATGAAGCTTCTCAATTTGTCTGCATACATAGTGCCCACTTAAATTGGAATCATTTGGAAAACGTTTTTATTAATAATACTTTGAAAAAAGGTTATTCTTCATAAAAAAAACTTGCATGGTCTGAAACCTAAAACGATATCATCATATGTCAGGAAAAACTGTGAAACCTTTCTGTACCCTAACACTAAACTTTTATATTTGCACTCGACGCACGTTTCAACAGCGAAGCTGTCATCATCATGGAGTATACTAAAACAGTTTTGCTGCCGCCTATACCCCACTTAGGTAACATAGTAAGTTGGTCACTTCAACAATATCTAATTGCCTCATATTGTAAATGGCAAAAGCTTCTAGCCGTCAGGTGTAACAGGATCTCTAAATCTGCTCTCTGATGACAGATTTTGGTTCACCATTTTCTCGTTTTTGCCTCGAATGTGGTTGAAAAATTTTGAATCCAATGAGGCGAAATTTGCGAGATAATTGCCTGGCTAATATAGGAAAAACACGTTTCATTTTCCGAAAAAAGACTTTTTGCTCCCTTATGCTCGCCTAAAACATACGTGTCGCATGTGATCCTGTAACAAAACATAAAACAATATGCCACCATTTTCTCGATTCTGTCAAGCGTAAGTATGAGGGTTGATATCGAGAATAGTTCACAAAAATGGCATAAGGTTTGCAAACACCCAAGTAAGATCAAGGACAGGAATCGTTCTAGATTCCTAGATTCCACAATATTTTCCGTCAATCTCAAGAATGCTGTCTATTTTGTGAAATTATACATTTGTCAAAAATATTTGTTCAGTAAATGAATTATATCGTACGTTGTATGGCATTTGGCGTCGTCTTGCTGAAACCGTATATCTGCAATATTACTGCCTTCCAATCGAGTCAAGAAAAAATTAGTAATCATGTCCTGTCCGCCTTTCATTGTAACGTTCTCTACATAATTTTTGATGGCATGTGGACTACTGGCTCATAAGGCTTCCAGCAAACTCAGCTCAGCCCAGTCCAGCACACACATAGACCATGTTTTTGCCACGAGAATGGAAAGGGTGTTCCACCGCATATTGAACCCTAACCGGTGGACTCAGTATGGCCTGGAAATAGTTGAGATTTATGCAGGAATACGTAAATTTACTCTTTGTTTCAGAATCATAATTAGATTTTGTTTTAATGTACAATTTAAAGAAGCATTCGAAATGATCAAGTTAGCTAATTTATATCGTGTTTTCATTTAGTTATCTTGTTATCTGGATCTCTTGTTGACGATAATACAGGTTTCTCCAATACGAATTCAATTAATCTTTTAATATTCATTGAAAAAATAAATACACACTAGATAAATTATAACAAACAAAACAAATTATTGGTAAGTTATTATGGCTATCAGAACCGAACAATTCACAAAAATACTAACTCAGCTACGAAAATTGCGATGTGAACAAACAGATCCACGCAGGTGACCGCAATTACTGAGCTGTTTATAGGCGGGTTCCAATATGCTGCAACATATTGAAATTGATTTGACACAATATACGTTAATGCTCTATGAGATTCTTGACTTGAATTATGTTTTTCAAAACATATTTGCAACCATTCCTTCAGCGTGAGTACCTCCAAAACAACCGATAACTCTTAAATCGACTACCTCAAAAAACAGTCTTGCCAATTTTACGGCTCCAAAAAGACACTCATTATAGTTACTCACCAAAATTAGACCTGGAACTGAGAGCTAACTAATACCTATCATAAAAAATGATTTTGCATTAGAGAGTAATATAATATTTTTAATGCTATTAATGGTTGAAATTTTGTAAACCGATATTGGTGAATGCGAAACTTTTATGGACAGTGATATAATTTCATTATAAATTGGCTTAATTAATAAATCTGGATAACATAATTTAATCAACGATTATAGTTTTGGTAGTTGCGGGTTTAATTGAATTAACTTGAGCAATTTGGTGAATTTATTATGTATTTTGATTTTGGAATACAATATTTAATTCTGTTTGAAATCGAAAATATTTTTTTGAAATATTTCATCATATTAGATTAAAAGCATTTTAAACATTTTTATTGAAAGTTGCATAAATTCAACTTTAAACTCTAAAATAAAAGGATTTTCATTTGTTTACAATTTTACAATAAATCTCAAAAATTTACTACTGTCAATTCAAATATCTTGACTACTTTTGTGTTGTTGAAGTTTCGTGGTCGTTTTTGTGTCCTTTCAAAACTCTTTCTTTGATGCATGACTGCATCGAAAGCAATGAATGTTTGAAATAAGAACAAATGTTCACTGTAATACCATGTACGTGACTAATAAAGAAATTCGTATTTCATCAATTCAATTGAAATACCTTCTCAGAGACATTAGACATAGATTAAATAAATGGTGGTCATTTTATTGTGCGGGTATATACAGTGAATTTCGACAGCAGGAATCTATAGAGCATGTCATTAAGTTGTGAAGGGAATAAATAATATTAAATTTTGACAAGATATCAACTATCAACATTAATGCAGTTGTAGTAGGATTGACTGTCTTTGTATCACTAATGCTTTTAGACCTTGGGTGTGTGGGCGGGGCACTTACATGAAAATTGCTGCTTTTTGTTTACTGAAAGAATAGTTGTGACATCTCTAGTTTGTATTTTTAGAACTTCGTCTAAGGTTTCGGGACCTACATCAGATACCGTTTTCATTGGCCATAAAAAATTAACAAAATTAAAAAGTTGACAAAGACATGCTCATGTTTTCTGTATTATCGTTTCAATGCAATTGTCAATCAATATAGTAGAAGATTCATACAATATATGAGAACAGCTGGGGCTTTAATGTAAAAAAATAATTTTCTAATATTCACAAGAAAATTAATCAGAAAAATCCAAAATAATTCAGCCATATTCGATTTTGAAGCCAAAACAGTTAAATTCTCTTCTCTTAATCTTATACTATTATGGTATCATATAAGTTTCAAATCTTGACGATAACTGTTATATTTTTTAAAACAAAAAATGAGAACGACTCATCATTTATTATTAAATAATTCATAAAAATTCAACCTATCGGATACATTTCGTGTTTCTGATTCTCTACCTCACAGATACTTTCTACAGGTTTTTCTTAACTCAAACTACTTAATCGATGGTCCACTAGGAACCAAAAACCAGTGAAATAATCCATGTTAACACAGTACTGTATTCAAAGAAGGCTATATTATTTTAAGACCCTTAAACTATAATAAATGAACGAGAAAAAAGCAGGAAGGTAGAAAAAAGACTGCAATTTACGAAAATTATACTAACTATGAATGATGGACTATAAATTAGTATATCTGAAGAACTATAACGTAGTATCTACGAAGAACCCAAATTAACAAACAACCAACAAATTAGAAGAATCGTTCTTCCTAAGGACGTTAAAATCCATCAACACACAATTCCAGTTGAAGACTTTTACCCTGAACTCATTTTTAGGAGAGGCTTCTCACTAAAGGACGCTTAACACATCTTTATATTTCAGTTCAATAAGGCGAAAAATACCAAAAACCAAATTTCTCTTTATCCAACATCGGTCAACTTAAAATTTTGTTTGTTTTCTTTGGGACAAGTTTTAAGGACTTGTTTTAAAGAGAACGAACTTTAATCTTCAAAATTTTACATTTCAAAATTAATAATAGAAATAATTTACCCTAACAGGAACTTGAGGTATAAAATCTTTACTCTAAATTATTTATTACAACTTGAACACAATTCAGAAAGTGTAGTCTTTGTTATCGTAAATATCCGCAAAACAAATAAGCCAGTTATCATCAAAGCATAACTTTTTCACAGACAATAAAAGCAAATCCAAGATATTGCTAGTGTGAATGGAATCTCACCAAGACAGTTGGAACCACAGGCTACTCAATAAGTGTTATTCCATTAATCCAGAGAAATCAAAAAATAGATCAGTTGTAAAACTTTACTAAGGCATATCCTTTTTTTAAATAAAAAAAATGTGTACTTACTAATTCATTTATCCGGCTTCTTTATTTTTGCTACAAGCCACAGTGAAATTGCAATCACAAGTACCTGAGAAATAGTCCAGTCAATGAAGGCAAAAAACGGTAATTCTGGGTAATTGGTCCAAGCAGCACCGATTCTCTTAAAAATTTTGATTTAATTTCTACTTACCCTCGACTTCAAAGTTGACTCTGTGTCGGGGGTTGCTTTTTTCCCTGGGGGGGGGATGCTACCCCTTCTCGGGGCTGAAAAATATTTTATGAAAAAAGTCAGGTGGTGAATAAATTAACTAATTTTAAGCAAGTTTTGTCCCATAAAGTTTTTCTGAAAATCAGTTCTTTTCGAATTAATCGCAAGTGAAATTATCGAATTATCGATTTATCAACAAAAAAGACATGTTTTCACACAGTTTTTCGTAAATAACTTTAAAAATATGCACTTTAAGAAAAAAATCCATTGGATCAAAAATGTAGCTTATAAAAGAACAAAAAAAATGTTGCGTGTATGGTTTCTAGAGAACCAATACAGCGGAGCTTGTTGAAATTTTTTTTTTTTTCTCAAAGCAAAAATTGAAAGGTTTATTGTGAAATAATTGAAAAACAATGCATTTTTCGGGAAAGGTTTATAAACACTTTCTTAAAGTTCTTGGAAAATCCTTTAATTTGTTTTTTTATAAAAGTGAATGCCTATTAAGCGAGTTATGACATAAATAAGATTGTCATGTTTGTTTTTTGACAAAAAATGTAAAAATTACCCCCGAAATACTCATAGAGCTATTATACGTAGAGTGAATTAGGTATGGGCGTTACTGTAAGTAGCAGTGTAATATCAATAGAAAGAGAAAGACAATATCAGGGAGCGCTTGCTATGTCTATACCCTACCATTAGTAGGCGTCACCATTGACACTGACCAATCAGGAACGACACGCTTATTCTCTCTCTCTTTCTATTGATATTGCATGAATTTCGCTACTTCACGTGCTCTATAGTATTAACCACTTTGGAAATACTACCCCGGTTGAAATTAATAGCTACCGCTTCACAAATCACCAATTTGTAGGTCTTTTATAAGCTAAAAGTACATGTAAATGGAAAATGTATTTAACCTTTATTTATGAATGGGCTTGAGCTGAAAGGGTCGCCTAATAGTACTATTTACGAACATGTCTTTAAACGGTCATATCTAACTTAATTTTTATCCTATAAAGAAAAAACATGAACTAAAAAAACCCACAATTTGTACTCTACAAAATTTTCCCCATCTCTCATAGTTTTTAAGTTATTTTGCAAAAGACAATTTTTTTCCAAAAAAAACAAAATTACAATATTCTTTTCAGGCTCGACTTTTTTAAAAACTACTTCATTTAAACCCTCTCAAACTTTCTCAGCCTATTTGAAATAAGTAAGTCAAGTGGTTTGTGAACTGGTAGCAATTAATTTCAACTTTTTTTTGTCAAAAAACAAAACAAACAACCTTATTTATGCCATATCTCTCTTAATTTTCATGCTAGAGACATTTATAAAAAAACTAACTAGAGGATTTTTTAAGATCTTTAAAAAAGTTTTTTCAAACTCCTTCCGAAAAATGCATTGTTTTTCAGTTATTTCATGATAAACTTTTCAATCTTTGTTTTGACAAATAACAAGAAAATTTCAACAAGCTATAACTCCGTTTCTATTGGTTCTACAGGAAACACAAACCCAATATTTTTTTGGTTATTTTAAAAGCTAAATTTGCGATCAAAATGATTTTTTTCTTAAATTGCATATTTTTAAAGTTATTTACGAAAAACCGTATAAAAATATACTTTTTTTGGTTGACAAATCGATAATTTCACTTACGAGTAACTCGAAAAGAATTGACTTTCAGAAAAAACTATGGATCACAAGTTGCTTAAAATTAGTTATTTTATTCATTCCCGGACTTTTTTTTCATATATTTTTCATCCCCCAGAAGGGGTTGCACCCCCCCCTCCGGGAAAAATCAACCCCGCAAAGAAACAACTTTGAAGCAGAGGGTAGGTAGTACTCAAATCGAAATTTTTAGGACAAATTACCCTTGAAAATGGTCATTGGCTGGACTCAAAGTGATATTGTAAATATGTAACTTGTGACTTTCCCGAAACAGGACCCTAGCGATAACTTCTGTTAAAGCGTAATCAGGATAAAATATTATTTCGGTATAAATTTATTTTCAAACCCTTTATATCCACAAAAAATGACAATTTAAAAATAAAATTTCTTCCAAGTTCTATTCTCAAAGGTCTAACATAATTAATAGCGACAGCACACAAAGACATTGTAACATAAATATTTAATTATTCCTCCACTTTTACTTTAGAGTCTATTCAAAAATTTTAACGTTTCTCATTCCCCAGATAGCACCCATTTTATAAACATTACCCACCGTAAATTCCTGTTTAATTAAAATCTCAAAGTATAAACACATTCACCGTGCATTCACTACAACTCTGTTTAAAACATTGGAGCTTGACAAAGTTTATATGTGATGCATTATCAGGATTTAGGTGAAGTAGAAGTTTACATCCCGCTTTTGTAAACGTTTATTGCCAACTTATATCAAAATTACATGTGAATTATTGAGCGCTATTGTACGGATATCAGATTTTATGATCATGCAAATTCGTGCACGCAGTCAGAATCAGAATTTAAAATAGTACAGCTGGCTCCCGCATACACACGGCGTTCTGTTGCAGATATAATTTCGCAAAAAGATCGATCGTTGATAACGAAATTTATTTATCACAAAATATGTGTTTTAGTATCTAATCAAGTTGGCGAGTGCTGTATTTATAGTTTCAGTCTTGTTTACGAAATTAATGAGTAACAATACTTCAACCAGTTAATGCAACGCCTTTGTCTTTTATTGGATTGTAATGTTGTGAATGTAGCTAAAGTATACAGGGCATGGGCGTATTGACCTAGGGGTCAGGGGGCCCCCCCTAACCTGAATAACCTGCCACGAGCCATCAAAGCTTCCCATAAAATTGCTGACTTAGGAATTTAAAATCTTTTTTATTTCTTCCGTTTTTTTTTTCGTATCGTATCGTATCTGCTACTGTTTTGTTTAAAAAAGTGTTTAAGTTCATGTGTACTGTAAAAACAAACCAAAATCATTAAAAAACAAGTTTACCTAACCTTTGAAAACGAAGAGATCAAATTGGTTGCTCAAAATGGCCACGTTCAGAAATTACACAGAAATTTCACAGCAGTCTCATAAGTCTTCTTTGTCTTGAACAGGAGTTCCACTATAAATCAACGTTTGTAAATATCCCCAAATTGAAGTCTATTGAATTTAAATCAGGTGAACAAGCTACCCAAAACTGAGGTCCACCTCGACCTATCCAACGAACTGGATATGTTTCGTTCAAATATTGACGACTTCTCATAATAATCAGCTCTGACACCTGAAGGAATCGGATTAAGTAGAACTGGCAGCTGTTCGCTTAGGAACTGAGGTATGTATCTCCATTTAAGGTAGGTGGAAGAAAATGTGGGAGATCTCCAGTAGTTCCAATCCACACGTTGAAAGAAAATCGTTCCTGTGGTGTGAGCTTCACGATAGCATGAGGATTTTCTTCCGTCCATATGTGGTTGAGGTGGATATTAATACTGGCTTCCCTTGAAAAACCTGCTTCTTTCTTGAATAAAATATGCTCAATAAACTCTGGGTATTTTCTAATCATATCTAGCATCCAAAACGGAAATACGAGGTAACAGTGCCTGGACTTGTTGTACATGATATGGATATAACAAATACCGTCATATAATCAACATGTAAAACAATTTTCCTAGTGCTGGTATTGGGTTGCTCGTCAATTAAATTAAGTACAGGTTCTTCTAATTCTGTTATTCTAATATTCCGCTGGCGACCACAATCATGTTCTCCAGGTTTGAAGCTACCTGTTTCTCTTAATCGTCGATGAGACGTTGAGGATATATTGTAGCATATCTTCTCGATGCTTCTAAGGAATTACCATTAGAGAGACCATAGTCGAAATCCATTTCTGCGCTTGAATAATTCGCCATATTGGTGAAAATTCGCGAGAAGTCACGCACAACTAAAAATCAAAAGAGTTAAAATCAAAGAGAGTAAATTAACAACAATTGTCTTATCATATCTAGCATAGTTAGGAAAATCATGAGGTGCCTGGACTCACTCGTTGTACATGATATGCATATAACAGCTGTTCCTCTAAGATGGCAAATACCATCATACAATCAATATGTAGCTGTATAGCAATTTTCCTAGTGCTGGTATCGGGTTGCTTGTCAAGTAAATTAAGTACAGCTTCTTTTCATTCTAGTGTTCTAATACCCGGGGGCGACCACAACCATGTTTGAAGCTACCTGTTTCTCTTAGTCGTTGTTGAAGCCTTCCAAAGGAAGTGTGATAAGGGGCTACACGTTGAAGATACACTGCAGCATATCGTCTCGAGCGTTTAAGGAATTACCAATAGAGAGACAAAATTCATGTCAGCCATTTCTGCGTTTGAATAAACTGCCATTTTGGTGAAAATTCGCGAGAAGTCACCTACAACTATCACTTTGTGCCAATAAAATTCAAGGCGAATATATTAACAAGATAGTGTTGTCAATAAGAGGAAGTAAAAGCCGCCTACTTGAAAAATAAATAACAGAAGGATTGTTTGTTTCTACGGTACACATGAAATTGATCATTTTTTGACACAAAAACAGTTTTTTTTAATTTTCAGGGGCGTACTGAAATAAGTTGTAGAAAGAACACGTGACCCTAAAAAAGTACAATCTTGTAGCTTTTCATGATCTGTAATCTTATTATGAAGACTGCATACAGAAATTAATGCTCCAAAATCTGAAGATTTTAACACTTGTACGTCGGTAACGAAGGTATGCGGAGATATGTTCATAAAAACTTGTCGTCATATATGACTCGAGGAAGAAGATATGAAATCTTTGGCACTTATTCATTTTCTCCTGTATATTAAAATATTAATATAACAGTTTATTTTATACTAGCAAAATAGGAACTCTTTTAAAAAATTAATCGGTCTCAATAAAAACTACTTCTGCGAATAAACAAACTGGTGGTAAGAACAAATTTTCTGAATACACGAGTTAGTATTAAAGAAAAACATCCTTTTCGAGAGATAACAAATTTCCTACGTTATCAAGCTAGGAATCGTGAGCAATGGCATTCAGTTGAATAGTGGTAAAAATCTGATTTCTGAAGTGCAAAAGTTTATCGACCCTTTAAAAAGTACATATTTTGTAGTGAAATTTTTTGTGGATGGTTTGAAGAAAATATAGGCGATTAATAAATATAGTGTTTTAGAACCCACTGACATAATTCATAATTTGAAATAGATTAAGCTATTCGGTCATTATAAGGAGACAGCCACACCTGTAAATAAACACTTATTGATAAATAGTTAATTTATTTGAATACGAGTTAAGTTTTCTTACATTTTTAAATGATGTGGAGTATCGTACGCACTTGAAGTGAAAAAGGGTGTTAGATTTTGTTTTCCTGCTAGATGCCTGGAACAATTTAGATTTAAAAGTATATACATGCGAATATTTTTAAACTTACCTTGTTAATATCTTTTGGAATAAAAAACGCTGCTATTAAGTCAATTACAGAGACAGCTGCTTACCAAAAATCTTTAAACACCGTTCACCGTTTACCGTGATTTTTTTCAAATATCACGGTAAATTTAAATCTTTTCCACCTTATAAGGGGGAAAGATTACGTTCCCCATTTTCAGAATTTCAATTTAAGAATGAAGTTTACTTACATTACTGCAAATATTTTCTCGTAATTTATTATATCTAAATCAAGAAAAAATATATTTTAAGGAGTTTTTGTACTTCAAAACTGGCACAGTCTTCCGGTTGTTGGAAAAAATTTATATTGTTGTATATTTTTTTAAACTTACCTTGTTGCTATTTTTTGGAATAAAAAACGCTGCTATTAAGTCAATTCACAGACAGCTGCTTACCAAAAATCTTTAAACACCTTTACCGTTAATCGTGATATTTTTCTAATATCACGGTAAATTTAAATCTTTTCCACCTTATAGGGGGGAAAGATTACGTTCCCCAATTTCAGAATTTCAAATTAAGAATGAAGTTTACTTACGTTACTGCAAATATTTTCTCGTAATTTATTATATCTAAATCAAGAAAAAATATATTTTAAGGAGTTTTTGTACTTCAAAACTGGCACAGTCTTCCGGTTGTTGGAAAATTTTTTATATTGTTATATATTTTTTATATATTGACCAATTTTAGATAAATTAGGTTTATTTAAAAGACAATTGAATGTGCCAAAGTGCTCACTTCATATTTGTAAATTCACTTTAAAAAACAAAAGGGTATGTATAAATTTTGAGAAACTTTTAAACATGCTTGTACTTTCTTGAAACACTCTGTATAGCTTTAAAATTAAGATTTTGTAATTTTCAATATTTCTATTTTGCGGCAGGTATGTTTTAACAGGGTACCGATGGTGTTTATCATTCTTCACAGTTGCCAAATGGTCCTAGCTAATGATGATACAATTTTATTTAATCCTTTAGATATCAACGATATCTAACGTCATGTGGATGCATTAAGTATACGAATGCAATCTATGCTATTTACATAATAGCGTAGATAATTTCTAAAATTCAAACTAATAATATTTACCTTATTTCAAATAATGCGTCTAAAATTTAATTTTAAGACCAAAATAAATTTCTGTCATTTCAAGCAATCTGTTAAACATCATAGTTTTAAATCCAATTAGAAAAACAAATTCAACGCCTTGAATTAGCGAAGGCGCAAACTTACGTTTGCGTATGTTAACATTCGTTTTTATCACCGCCAACACTTAGAGTTGTTAAACGTAATTCATTGAGACGATTATAGCTCTTAATTTATTATATCAGTATATAAAACGCAATCTAAACACATTCAACACGCTTTTAAATACCTATCGTGTTTGCCCCTCGTTTAAGGGAAGGAGAATCGATAAAAAAATTTTGTCACCTTCGTTCGCATTAATATTCTTTAAGGCCATTAATATTCTCTGCTCAGATATGTTGAAAAATAGCAGACGCTTAAAATTATTCGCTGGATCCCTGCAGTATGTTCCTCAAAGAGTCGATATTGTCTGACACGTGAATATAAATGATACGAATTAAGTTAAACTGCAGGTGTCTCTGTTCTAGAGACATATTTTCTGTCAGGAAGACCGATGTACCTGTAGAGTTTGCATACAAAAGAGGATCAGTCGGCACATTTTTATTTACTGCAACCCTTCACCATTTTATTGATTTTATTGTCGATATTGGATTAAAATATTAAAGTGGACATGTACACAAAGAATCGTATATACAAATTATTGCCAAAAAACTGGTTCGTTTCTACCAATGATTGCACAACCCACTTCATGTTTAAGTAGGAAGCCAAACGTCCCGTTATATTTTTGTACACACTGCTGGAATTGAGGGAAGATATGAAACTTCTTCTTGCAAACAAACTAAAAACTTATATTCTTCGGCTAGCAAGTTTAAATCAATATCTAAGCCCTATGTGGGGCCTACTACAATGTTAGTTTCATCTGCGGTCGTAGGGAGCCAGAGGCCAATAAGTTACAGTAAATAAAAGCAATTTAAATAAATAATTAGGTTTATCCCTAATCAGAGTATAGCAGGAAAACAACAGGCTTGACGTCACTGAAGGTTGATTTTAGCACAATAAACACTAAAAAGGCATACCACTCAGATGATTTTGGTGGGGGCTTCAGCCACTTAGGCCCCTGGATCCGCTAGTGAGTACCGTGATCCCAATTAATCCCTATAACGAGGTTTCCTTCCAAATATCTGCTGGATCTGAGGCCTCTAACATAGGTTCGAAATTGAACCTTCAACTCTACAATGAAAAACTTGTTAGTAGAAGATTGTATTTAGAATGTGATAAATTTCCTTGTAACCGAATCTTTACAAAATCAAATAGATCAAGATGGAACTTTGTTGCTAGACGAAGAAAATCCATTTTTTCAACAAGACGGGGTACTTTCACATTATGCCTTGCCTGTACGAAATTGGTTTAATGAGAAATTTCCAGATAAATGGATTGGAAGAAGGGGCGCTATGGAATGGCCAGCAAGATCACACAAACTATCGCCCATTGACTTTTTTTATGGGGACATCTAAAAACGGTGGTGTAGAAAACTCAACCTCGCGATATTCCTGAACTTAGACGTAGAATAATGGAGGAGCGTGAGCGGATTACACCAAAGACGCTTCAAAAAGTGCGGGAGGAATTCGAGCCGCGACTTTACCATTGTCTTACCAACAATGGCGGACATTGTGAACATCTTATTTAAGTACAAGTTAATTCTAACGCTAATTCAATATTAATAATGAAAATAAAATATAATAATTTTAATTTAAATATTTAAAATGGCATTACTCTGTAAAAAATGATCTGATTTTAAAAAGTGATGTTTCAAAAGGTTGGCAAAAAAGAGACCTTCAAAAAAGAGGTATCATATGATATTCCTATGTATTTAAACTTGTAGAAGTGATAGTCACCCCCGCTTAGTGGTTGGAAATGCAGTGTGACCCATACTTGTAAAATGTGTCCCCCCGTAAATATAAATTAAAGTATTTTTTTTGTCTTTTTCTTTTAAAGATATTTTAAAAGTTATTTTGGGTGGCTAGTTTTGAAATGAAAGCCCTGTATATTTCTTCGTACGCATGTGTATTCTCCCTGTACTGCCTGAATGTTTTTTTTTTAAATAGTTATTCGCATAATGGGTTTACAGACCCATTAGCACAATTGGTTAGAGCGTCGTACTAATATGTGAAGGTCCGATCCCCCAGGGGACACTATTTTTTATCCAAATTGTTTTTATGTTAATTGATTTTCCTGGCAGGTTAATATATACACTTGCACCCAGTAAATGACACTGCTATTGAATTCTAGGATTTTTTAGTAGCAACTAAACATTTTTTAAGGGATAGTTGTAATGTCTGAAATTGGGCCCCTTCATAGACACAATCCACCATTTATACCGTCCAAGAGAAGAAAACGAATAAACATTCGATGATTTCAAATCATATTTCAGAGGACATAACGAACAAAATTTATTATAAAAAAATTTTGACTGCATATACACGCAAGAAATTTAATCAAGTGATTTTTTCCTCGAGCCAAACTCGTAAAAGAAGATTGATGAGTGACTGGAAGGGTTAAATGATGACTGACCATTTTGCTGGGGTAAAATTAACCCGGTGATGAATCGGCGTAAGGGCATCTATTTTATCACCGAAATGACGCTGTTGCCTTTTTTAATCCGACAAAAAGGTCGCGTAACGTGCTTCTAGTTCATTCTGAGTGTTCATTTTTCTCCTTCTGGTTACAAACGAGGAAACGTAAACTCGGTATGCACAAGCAGGATATTATGTTTGGCGCTGCTTTGTCATTTTCTTTAAAACAAATTACCGAACTTTATGTGAAGTGATATTGAATAATTCATATAGCGCCAGCAGGATGTCTAATATTTAATCAATATCGCATATTATTAAATTCAACGGAGATGTTTATTAATGAAATCCTTATGATGAGATTCGGTTGACAAGGAATATGTTAATCAAGAATTCAATGGTGGAGCCCCTTCTTTACAGAAGCCTATTCCCAGGGGGAAACTACTATTTTCAATTGCAAAATAGTTCCACAGGTGTTGCTTGAATGATTGTCTTAAAGAAGGTATATAGTAGGGACGTAAAGAATGTCCGATATTCGACATTCGCGAATACGAATGCGAATTTTCTCTTCCAATATTCGCGAATACGAATGCGAACACCAATATCATGTTTTTAAATATGCTGCTAAAAAGTAAGCAATCTCAAACACACTTTGATTGCCCATTTACGACCGAAAAAATTAAATTTAATTATTTTGGTTTAATCAAAAATTATACCCTAAATTGTGCTTCGTAATTATTATATAAAGCAGTTCTTCTATTTATAATACTAAAAAAAAGAGCTAGCTGTGGAACCTTTTGTTGTGTGACAGATGTTTAAATATAAAATTTTTTATACTCACCAGTGGCTTCTGGTGTGTTATGAAACTCGTGGTGCACTTTACTGCTTAAATATTGGGATTCAAAGATGCAACTAAACAAACCATAGCTTTGCTAATACTGCATTTATTTTATATTAATTAAAATATCCGTCCACTTTTTTCGAAAGCGAAATATTCAATGACCTTTTTATTGAAGTCTGGCATTGACTGAATATATTTGTTTCACTAAGCACAGAAAAAGCTTTAGCCAGTCCTGAGACAACGTATTTCTAAGAAACGTTTTAATCCTTCACTCCAGTTTCCGTCCAGATTGATTCCCCCCATAAATAAAGCAAGTAAAACAATATAATGTATTGATGTGATTACATTCACACAAACTTTTCTTTTTGTTATAAATTTCACTTTTAAAACTTGGTGTAAATATTTTATTTTTCATTTTGCACTCTTGTTTTCAATTAAGATATGGTCTAGGTGGACCAGCCAATTTTATATCTAATTTGTTTTGAAACGATTTATTATTGTTTTTAATATAGTCCATGTTAAAGTTACTCATTTTCACAGTTATGTAAACACATACACACTCTGTATATTAAATATTCTTTCATAGACTGCGAGGACAAAAAAAGCAACCATTAATTAATTCGCGTAAACAACTATTAAAACGTTCCCATAAGTCCGGTTAATATCAGCACATCTAGGTGTTTCATTGCGGCGTACGAGAATCAGCCCATTATCCCATATAGTTTGCATTAACTATCCTCTATCTCATAGAAGCTATATAAATTTCACCGTGCGCTAGCCGAAGTGCACGGTGAAATATTCTTTCTAGCAAATATAAGGCTTAATATAAGTTTGGAATAGAGCTTAAATTGTTTTTTGGTAAATTCGTTGTTATTGAAACGATATTTATTAAACATTTTGTGTTGATTTTTAATCTTATTAAAAACTTATTAAATTGGTGGTTCAGCGCACGAGTGCACTTAAGGGATAGCCGCCCCTGATGCTAACACCAAACCCTTACACTCAGTGCTGTTTCAACAGTTAAGCTCTCATCATATTGGAGTGAACCAAAAAAGTTTAATATGCATATAATATTTTGGTTTATGACACAAGTTGTAAGAAGTTTGAATGTATTTATTTTTAATTTAACAGAAATTCGTATAGTTAAGTTTATGAGCCAAATAAAAACAAAAACGATATAGTGTTGTCGGAAAACGGAATTTTATTGTCATGTTATAACTTATTTTATTTATGGACCCATTTAAATTAAAGTTGTTTAGGAGACAATTGATGGTCTCAGTGTGCTGACTACAGATTTCTAAAATCAGTGTTAAAAAAAATTTGGCGGGCGAGTCTAAACTTTGTATAGCTTTGTATAGATTCTACGCTTGTATATGCCTGAGTAAAACGAGATTGAGCGCATGAGTATCGAAATAACTGACCTATGACAAGGTTAAGGTAGATATGTTTTTTTAGCCAATTTCTCTTATTTTGTAAAATTAACTAGGCGTAATGACAAATTGCGCTTCGTTGGGTATCACTAAATAGAATTGACAGCTGGAAAATGATACTAGCTAATGACGATAAAAGTTGTATCAATATTTTAAATTTGAGAGGGATACATGGCGAGCTCGGTTACAATTTGTTGCTACGCGATATAATAATATAACTATAACTTACAATTTTGTCAAGAAATTTCACCTAACACAATTGCCAGGCGCAAAGGAGGCAGGCGCCCCATGAGTGTAAGAAGGCATAGTTGTGGTGCTATTTCGATTTATCTAACTGATGGGGTTTTATATTGTGTGTCCCACGTAAACACATACAAAGCGTTCATTGCGTTTGTAGCGATTTTAAATTATGTGATCGCTCAGTTGGTTTTTTTCACCGCGCAAAGTGCATTTACGTGGGACACACCTATAGGAAAATATTCTGCCTATTTCGAATTTGGCAGATAGCCATGACGAAAAGCCTGGAACTAGTCTGAGCATTCCACAAATTGTGAAATTTAAACTTGGTCCTGAAGTTAAAGCTAGAGACTATTAAGGTGCTGAAACGCTTTAAAAAAGTTTAGAAGTAGGAGATACAAAGCAACAAAGAAACGGCTTACTGAAAAAAAAAGTTTTATTATTAATTCCTGAATCACCTTAAACCGTTCCTTTAGAGAAGGGGACAAGTTCCATAACTATGTAATGAGATTATTGAGCAAGAAATCAGGCTACAGTCGAGAAATTATTGCGGTGTATCTTTACATTTGAAATTGTAGTAGGATTTGACTCACCCTATATCCTGTCAAAATTAAGTTATTATTAACAAATTTATCGCCAACAGCTTGCTTTGGGTGTGTATAAACACAAAGTTATTCACTTCAGTATCAAACTGGTGTACAAATAGAAAAAGAAAACAAACAAAAATCATAAATTGCATTTCAAATAATTAAATTCTGTATTATAATACTAGGATTATGCGCGGAATTTTTAAATCACAGAACACCCAATTGAAAATAAACGACATAAAATTAATTATGCGACAACATATTTTAAAACAATTGAATATATTCACCTACTAGATGAATAAAATCAGCTCACATATAACATTACAACGATAATTTAAAATTACATTGAAGTTATAATGATAGAAAAACATATTGGATCATTTTGTTCATGAGCGTAAATGAACCATTTTATCTGTTCGAAATCCTCTTCCGCTTTGCATGTCGATAATGGAAAATCAAAAATAAATTCCAAATATAGATACAGTAAATTTAATATTTCATTCAATATTTTAAAGCAAAATTTACATTACTACTTTTTTACTTGTTGCATTATTAAAAATTCCTATCGACGTATGTTCATAGCAAATTCTAAAAAAATATTTGCTTGAAATATATTGGCAGTTAATATTTGTTTAAAAGTAATCCATGCTTCCAATATTTTATATTTTTTTCACAGTGCAGTAATATAAATATAAAATATTTGAATTTTCGTTCACGTTTAGAACTATATATAGGTCGTACATAATTTATCTTGAAATCTACAGTACTGGTTTAAAAGCATACAATAGGTATATAAATAATCCCCTGAACATGATAAAAATGATAAAAAAGCAGCTCCAAAATGACACCAAAAACTCACTTTCGTTAAATATAAAGAATGAAAAGCAGGCGACTTCAAAAGAACTTAATTGTTGAAAATTACTAACAAAACTACACAATAAGCACACATATCGGTGAGCAATAATATCACATTCACAGTTTTTATGACCTACACACAAAGTAGTAAACACAAACAATAAAAGGTGGTTATGATCTATCTACCTATGTAGTACATCTTTTATTTGGTGCGTAATAGCAATTTAGTTTGCAGAAGTAGTAGATAGGCAAACAGTAAAGCTAAGATTTTTTTAGATAGGTAGGTAATTAAGTTTGTACATAAGATTTCTCCGACTCCCGCTCCCCCTTCTGACGTAAGGGCTTATCTGGTTTTAGAAAATGATCAATTGCAGAGAGTGTAATTTGACATAAATCAATGTTTGGGTTATATCATTTAATTGTTACTAGCGGTCACCCAGTGGTGGTCCAAATTCGACCCAAATAATGGTTAAAAATTTGAAGATAGTGTATATAAATTTGCATATTTTCAACATTTTTTCTACTATTGTATACTTTTTTGGGTACTTTAAAAAATGGTTCACTATCATTATAGTAAGCCACTTTTGAAAAACCTCGGCTCATTTACATTAAAAAAAAACATTAGTTAGTATTTCCCAAAATATTGGTGTTCGAATATTCACAAGTTGCCCTCAAAAATAGTTGTTAACATTATTGGAATTATTGTAAATATGCATTATATATACAAATTTATAATTCTGAGGTAATTCACAGTAGGCTTTTTTAATATCTAATATATAAAAATCTCGTGCCACGGCTCGACCGATTTTTATGATTTTTTTTTGGTATATTTGATAGGCATGAGAATAGGTTGTAAAGTAAATTCATACCGCTAGGTGATTAGAGTGTTGCTATCCAGATTTTTTGAAATAAAATAATTAATATCTCAGTAACCAATTGCGAGACAGGAGTGAATATTGGTGCATATACCTCTCCAAACAAATAATTACGAGTATTAACATTTTGCAAAAATTTAATTAACAAATGGGGAAATGTTTTTTTTTTAAATTTATTATTTTTCCGGAATCTAAAGTAATATACAAGAACTAACAGGTTGATTCCTTTTTTTTAAGTTGAAGTAATACATGATTCGTCAAAATCGAAAACTGTTTTAGAAAGAATTCAATAAATCCGAAATATAAAGTAATACTGATTTGATGTGAAATTTTACTAAAACTGTGTTTTTAATTGGGAGAGTGGGGGTCAGTAATTTCTAGGGATCAAGATGGAAGTCTGAAAGTTGTTATACTCTCTTCTCCTGAAATGACTTCAACTGAATTTCATCACTTACCGATAATTACAAAGCCAATAAATGTAATGTAGAACATTTATTCACTGCATGAAAATTTATAAACTTTTTATGTTAATGAATAAAGACATTATTTTGCCAGTACTGAGGGCTGGGATCTGCAAAATATTTACGATTACTATTAAATATTGGAAATGTTATTTGACAGTTAAGAGTTATAAAATAAAACTAATTCCAAAAAATGAAAAAAAATATTTTAAATTTGGAAACGTTAAGAATAGTAAATACCCAAAACATCACAACAATATAAAATTTCTCAAAATTGACAAATTTATTTTGTGATAAACCTAAAACGAGAAAAATCTGAAAAAAATTTACAAAATGCCAAAAATGCCAAAACTAACAGATATAACTAAAAATGCCAACGTCACCGTAAATATAAAAGAAAGCGGAAAACGTCAAATATGTCAAAAAAGTGAAAGATATCAGAAATGTTAAAATTTTTAAAAAGTCAAAACAATCAGAAAGTCAAAAACTTCAAAAATGTCAAAGAAGTCAAAAACACTATAAACCTCAACAATAGCAATGAAACTTCAAAAAACCTGGAATGAAAGAGGAAAACCCTCAATATCAAATGGCAAAAATCTCAAACACGTCATATCATATCATATCTCTAGCTCTTCATATTACATCCGAAAATACTGTTTTTTTAGAAGCGGTTGTTGTCATATAATTTTCCCTCTTGAATGATGTTAAAATGGTTTTCACAAAAAATCTAAACATGTATTCCATGTGACAATTAACAAATAAAAATATGTTCAAGATAAATATGTCAAATACGCCGTGAGAAGCAGAGCCGGGTCAGCTACTTTCCCAATAAATATACTGTATGAACTTTCAATTTTCATATAATATAAAACAAATTCTTCATGGACTGGACGAACTAAGTTTCGTGATTTTACGGTTGAAAGAACTTATAGTAGATTTAGACTGTTAAAATGTTGTTTTAATGACGCATGAAATTGCAATGGGGAGTCAATAAATAAAACTTTAAATCTCTTAATATATCAATATAAAAGAAATTCTATTATTATTATTGGGATTTTGCTATTTGTTTCTAATTTATACCAGTGAATTATAATGTTACTCCAAATGTTAGTTTATTCATAGCAATAATCTCACAATTTTAGCACAAAAAATATTTATAGACACTAGCAACTTATTTTTTCATATCAATAAATTGACTAAGGTTAAAAAAATAATAAATAATCTATTACCCCCGTAGAAGGTAAAACCTGTACGTAGATATTACATATATTATTTCATATTGATATTATAATACAAAACTACATATAAACTACTTATATAGATTTAGAAATGTCTGCAATACTAATTGGTATTAAATAGTATTACATCTATTGCGATAAGTAAGATCATGAAGACAACAGTTATGAATAGAAACGCTGGAGAAAAATAATAGAAGTCCTGACTATGCATTAGAGGACCATCAATATGCTTCTGATTCCTCAACTTTCCGAAGAGGCTTATCTTGTCTATGTAGTTACAACTAAGGGGACAGGCAAAACAATACTAGTCGATACAGAAAAAGCAAAACTTTTCAGCAAAACTAAACATATGCAATAGTATATGGAAACATATATATTAGTGTTAATCTGAAGGTAGCAGAAAATAACATCTGACTGAGATTTTGCATTGAAGGCATCTATTTTGAGGCAAACAGCAAATTGTTCTATAAGAGAGCCCTTGCAAGAAGAACGTGACTATATTGATGAGTAAAGTCGAATAAACAAATGTGCTTCTGGCATATAATGATCCATGAAATTATGCATTTTTATTTACTTTTTGTTTTATTAGTTAATAACTTATTATAGTAATAGCAGCGCAATGAAATATGGCTCCGTTTAGATACACGAAAGTACTAGCAAACATATTTCTCTTCTCTGGTTGCTTATATAGTCCGATTGAAATAGCAAAATTTCAGGCTAAATGACCAACAGAATTTTTTGAATGAGTGGGTTCTAGAGAGTATGTATAATAATTGTATTCATATGCGGCATCTCAGAAAAATCTGAAAAATTTTTAATTAACAATTAAAAGTTGAAAGTGACCTTTTTTACTTTTTTATTTTTATATTCGTTCGTCTAGCTTGTAGAAAAAAGTTTCTTAATAAAAATCATTTTGAATGAAATTTTCGGCACAATATTTGTCAATTCTGTAGAAACTCCGGAATCTCAGAAAGTTAAAGTTCGTTATAGTTTATAATTGTGAAATCGACAAATTAACTTTAACATACAGCAAAATTATTTAAAAAATTCATTTTGACAGTTGAACACAATAAAGGCATCCTAATTTTATATGCACAAATAAACTCAAACATTTTTAGTCATTATTTAAGCTTTAATTACTGCGCTGATAGTAAACTGACTTGGAATAAATCATCTGTATCAAATTTTGTTTTTTTTTTAAATCACATTTCTTGGAAACAATCTAATCGCATCAGCTTTCTAAAAATTTTTATTTTAACCAACTTTTGTTTAGATTTTTTTCTGCAGCCGATAGCAACGAAGAAGATAAACTGAAGAATGACGATTTTTAAACATCTAATTTTTGTTTGTTTGTTTATTAAATACCAGATACAAGAGACACATAAATACATCTAATTTTCGTAGTACAGGACAGCTGTAACTAGTTATAAGTATAGAAAACGTGTGCGCCAATCTGACATACCAACTTTAAGGAAATTAAAAACTAAAATAACCTGACATAAACCAAAAGTAAAATTATACATTAGTTATAATTATTGTGATTGTATGTACAAAGAGAAAATGTTTTGTTGGATAATTTTATTTAAATGTTCACCGCGAACGTCTTGGCAACATGCTAATCTGGTGTAGAAATGTCTTCTAACGTAACTCAACATCTCAGGCGTTACTGATCTAATAATGGCAAGTGTGATTCGTCTTTTTAGATTTAAATTGAGGGGCACGACATTATTTTGGAGCAGGTCTCAATATTTATCTCCATTCAACTTGTCATCAACGATGTGATTTCCAACAATTCCTACCCCAACATTAACTTTTTCCGGATATTGCGTATGTTTCTCTATCGTCCAGTGAGGATTCTCATTAGACCAATAGCGACAATTTTGACGATTAATATGACCGTGAAGTGTAAATGTACTCTCATCAGAAAACAAAACATCTTTAATTGGATCACATTGTTATCTAATCTTACTGTCAATTGTTCACAGAAATACCTTGTGCTATCGTAATCGTCTTCAATGTGCTCCTGTGCCGACATCATTTGATAGGGACGCATTTTACTTTCCTTTAATAGCCGAAAAATTGATGTGAGGCTAACATTGAACAGTGGGGCTGATTTTCAACCAGAATTATGTGGGTTTTTTTAAAACTCAAGCATAATAATGTGCCTCTTGGGAAATAACACCACAGTTAAAGAAAAATGCTGTATATTCCAAACGTTTCGGGGTCTAGATCAGACCCCGTTGTCAATGGTTAAGAAACCACGGATTAAAAAGGCGCAATTCTAAGATGTAAATTAAAACGTTTGGAATATACAGCAATTTTCTTTAAACGGTGGTGTTATTTCCCAAGAAGCACTTAGACTTAGACTACTTTTTTATCTGTCTTACATGACCAAGCTTCCGAAACTGCTGTTCTATTTTGCTAATTGTTCCTTGGGATACGGGCGGGAAATTTGGAAAATTTTGGTGAAATAAGCGAGAAACTTTCATTTATGTCCGTGTGTTATCTCCGTAACCAATCATTTGTAGAATGGTTATGTTATGCATTTCTGTTAAATGAACCATTTTTCTGAAATTGTTACGTATATTTAATGAAATTCAAACTACAATAGGATTGACACTGATCACCACTGTTAAGCAAGCTATGAGTTTTGACTAAAATAAACCAAACTGTTTTTTTTTTCAACTCAGTAAAAAGGAACGCAGGAATGGTTTTTGCTTACTATCTCAATATCAAGAGATTAATGGAAATTAAGTATTGAGTGTAATGTACCGAATTTGTCAAATAATGTGTAATTTTTTTAATAAATCTGAAAACACTTAATAACTCCGAAATTGTTGAAGAAAGTTGTAGAACCTTGTACAGGAATTATGTCTAGAATTTTCTGGAGAAGCCAAAACCACTGTCACATGACACACCCTATATATTTTTTGTTGTTGAAAAAAATGCGTATTTAAAAATACAAATAGCGTTTTTCATTTATTCGTTATCGAATTTATTCTATTTGGCTGTTCCACACAGGATATATATGGTTAGAGCTGTTTATTCCGTTTTGTTAATTAATTAGAGGATTTAGTGCATTTTAATGTACCAATCTCCAAGCTTTAAAGCCATGAATTGCCAAACTATCAAAAAGTGAATAGTCTAGTATTGCGAAAGTTTTATTGATATAGCAAAAACGAAAAGCAAATATCTTAGATTTTTAACGATTATATGTTGAAAGTAATACCACATCAGAGTTCAAACTTGTGTATATTTTAAAACCAAACGTTTCAAAATCCTGTCGGATTTCGTTTTCAATGGATATAAATTTATAACGTAAATTGAAATATATGACAATCATTTGACAAATATGTTTACGTTACTATGGATAAATTTCTTTTGATTTAAATATACAGGGTGCACAAGAAATTCCAAAGATCATTATAACTCAAAAAATTTTTTTCAAGTTGGAAGAACTTGAAAAATTGTCTTCAGAATTTATTCTAGGGACGACTTTCTTTTTAAGATAGTGCATTTGCCAAAAAATGCGATCAAAGAATTCTGATAATTCAGTGATCCCATTAAAGTCATAAGGGAAAACCTAGGAAAAAACCTCATGAACTATCCCGATATAGGTTGTTCAAAAGGATATTACCATTGTTAATTTCATCTTTAATTATCGGCAACCAGACATGACTGAAATCTACGGAAGTAGAAGCGATGCAGTCGTTTTCATTTAACAGAATTAAGGCAGATTCTTTTAATTTTCGTTTTGTGCAGTGTTCTTCTTTGTGTAATATTGTTGTGTTTTGAAATTGTATTTTATGGCCTTGGTCCCAAGCATGTTCACAAATTTTTGATTTTTCGGAACCTTAAACCTTTTGGAATAATTTTCATCTGCCGACATCTGCACAAGAATGTCACGCTATTTTTGGTCCGGGCAAGCTTCTTACAGAACACTTCTAAATCTCTAAAGCTTTAGTTACTACAGTCCCATGGCTGATTTCTAATTGTTTTCTGAATGTTATTTTTGGCATCTTCTAGTTTATTTTAGATTTTCTTGGGAATAATACCACATCAGAGTTCAAACTTGTGTATATTTTAAATGATAATTCAATCAAAATTTTACCTGCAGACAAAGGCAATGCAACAGTGATTTTGAATAAAAATGACTATGATGACAAAATTGTGAACATAATTAATCAAGGACAATACACTAAACTAAACAAAGACCGACAAGTTCAGTAGAAAGCAAAATATACCGTTTACTCTACAGTGCAAACACGAATTTACAGACCAGAACGCAAAACTCTCACTCCACATTATACTAAACCTCCACACTTCTATGGCTTACCAAAAATTCATAAACCCAACATCCCTTTGAGACAATTGTCAGTTCCATAAATTCTCCATGCAATGAACTTTCAAAATTTTTGCTGAAAATTATTTCTCCACTTACAGGAAATTCAATTTCTCATCTTAAAAACAGTGCAGATTCTTAGAAAAATTGTCTCATATACAATACAAAAATACATTACACTAGCAAGTTTTGACATAGTAAACTTATAAACAATGTTCCGTAGCTAAAACACTTCCTATAGTAAAAGAATTATTGGAACATGACTATTCACTTCATCAACGAACTCGTTTATCTATTAACACAATAATGGAATTACTCACTTTCTGTACGAAAACAACTTACTTTCAGTAAACGATGATTTCTACCAACAAGATTTTGGCATGGCTATGGGTTCTTGTCTGTCCCCTGCCTTAAGTAACATTTTTTATGGACAAATTTGAAGAACAAATGATTTTCAAAAGAAATAAACCGTTGGTGTGGTGGCGTTATGTTGACGACATATTCAATTTGGGAACAAAATCTGGAAAATTTGCAGGAATTATTAACCGACATAAACAACAAAGAACCAACCATAAAATTTACATTAGAAATCGAACAAAATAACAAACTACCTTTTTGGACATTTTAATAACAAAAACACAATCTTCTTTGAAACAGAAGTTTACAGAAAACCAACTCACACTAACAGATATCTCAATTTTAACTCGAACCATCAAAATACGGTAAAAAGAGGTGTTATTAAATCTTTATATGACAGAGCAAAGACTAACTGCTCAGATACTACTAAATTCAACAAAGAAAAATCATTTATACAAAATGTTCTAACTGCAAACAATTACCCTCAAAAATTTATTAACAAAGAGTTAAATAAAATTGAGCACAAAACACTGACAACCAACACAGACTTCACCTAATAATACTGACAACCGAAAACCACATTATAACAACACATACCATATATACAGGGCCTGTCAGAGAGATTGAGAAGAGTAGGCAACAAATTTAACATCAAAACTACATTTAAAACACAAATACGCTAAAATCTATTATAACAAAACCAAAACCAAAACGCTACGCAAAACTCAAAAAATTGCATTTATAAGATTCCTTGTGAATGTAATAAGTTTATATTGGAGAAACCTCTAGTCTTAATGTTCGAACAAATGAACATCAAAATTACATAAAGAAACGTCAGTTCGAAAAATCAAAAATTTGTGAACATGCTTGGGACCAAGGCCATAAAATACAATTTCAAAACACAACAATATTACACAAAGAGAACACTGCACAAAACGAAAATTAAAAGAATCTGCCTTAATTCTGTTAAATGAAAACGACTGCATCGCTTCTACTTCCGTAGATTTCAGTCATGTCTGGTTGCCGATAATTAAAGATGAAATTAACAATGGTCATATCCTTTTGAACAACCTATATCGGGATAGTTCATGAGGTTTTTCCTAGGTTTACCTTATGACTTAATGGGATCACTGAATTATCAGAATTCTTTGATCGCATTTTTTGGCAAATGCACTATCTTAAAAAGAAAGTCGTCCCTAGGAACGCCACAAATAAATTCTGAAGACAATTTTTCAAGTTCTTCCAACTTGAAAAAAATTTTTTTTTGAGTTATAATGATCTTTGGAATTTCTTGTGCACCCTGTATATTTAAAATCAAAGAAATTTATCCATAGTAACGTAAACATATTTGTCAAAATAATTGTCATATATTTCAATTTTACGTTATAAATTTTATATCCATTGAAAACGAAATCCGACAGGATTTTGAAACGTTTGGTTTTAAAATATACACAAGTTTGAACTCTGATGTGGTATTATTCCCAAGAAAATCTAAAATAAACTAGAAGATGCCACAAATAACATTCAGAAAACAATGTTGAAAGCTCTTGAAATATATTGATTTCCCATTTTGAAAGAAATTTTAAGCAGGTACTAATCTATTTCTTCTTTAGTTCAAGACAAATTTTGTCTGGAGGCTAATGATTGCAGTATCATTTGCATAAGCTAATATGTTATTAGTAGAATTAAAATTAAATAAATCATTATGGTACTCCTAATTTATAAGGAATAAGGAATAGGATCAAGAATCGGTTCTTGTGGAACCTCACACATAACACTGAATTTATCGCTTTGAGTATCGTGTATTTGAACAGATTATGCTCTATCACTTAGATAATTTTGGATTAATTGTAATGGCAAACCCCTTATTCCAGATTTTTTTTTTCAGAAGTAACGAATAACTGACGGTATCAATGTTAGTCTGAACTTGGTAGACGGTATCAAATTGTTTATAAATAATTTTCCACGCCTTTTTGGCATGGCACATATAAATAAATTTGTTATAGATACAAAAAACAGATATTGCATGTTGCAAAAAATCCATTTATTTCAACTAATCTATTCGGAGTAATAAGACTACAAGTTATCGAGAAGCTCAAGTGGTCTGACTTCGTTTCAGCTTCAAAATCTCTTTTTGCAATAATTTTGAACAAAGTCCTATTTCAAATAAACCTTCGATTTCTATAATTTAATTTTGTTACACCCTACAAAATTATATAACATCTTCTCGTACAGACGTATCATGAGATTGTTCCAAGCAGGAAACCGTATTTTTACACACTCTTACGCTGAAAGCTTATGTACTCTGTTCAATTATATTTTCGTTCAATAAAAATAACACCTCATAAAAAATAAACCACATTGAGGTCGGCGCTTTCAGTATATTTCGAATAAATTTTATACCCCACAAAATTTTCATTTCCTACCCCAGCCGAGTTTCGATAAAAATGAATCATTCTTTATGTAGTCAGTTTCTTTTCCCCAATATTTGATAACATCCCTGAGGCTTGCCTTTTTAATGAACATGTTTTTTTCCAAACGAAACTCCCGAACACATTCGGATATTATATGGGTGCCGATATCATTGGAAATATCCAAAGGTTTCCCATTCTATTCAAATAATGTTCCGAAGGCAGGCCATTTAATTTCCAAGAACTGCGTATCTCACAATTTTATTATCGCCACCGTAAAGATGGATATTTATGTTATACACGGTCGACAGAACAAAGAAATATCGAGGGCTATAACAACAGAAGCGGGATATGGACGAAGAGCGCTTTTAGTGTTCCATGCTCCGGTAATTTCACAATCGAACATTATGTTTAATTTAAAAGAAAGACAATCCTATTAAATTTGTACTTGCATTTATGTATGATTTTGCTTAAGAAGTGTTTGCTCAACTAAAGTGGTTTTGTAGGTAATTTAATTTTCATGTGTCATTCTTTTGTACGCAAGACAAGATATTTGATATGTATTGTTTCTGGTCGGGAATCTTCATCAGTTGCGCTTCCCACAGTTGAATGTCATCTGGAACACTTATTTATGTATTTGATACATAGTAGTAAATTTGTAGGCGCGAGATGTAAGACCGACATCGAGGATTTTCGGGGAAACTAGCACATAGAGGTTCCGAATCTGAAGCCGTTCCTTGTAATTAATGTTCTCCCGTAACTCCAAGGACAGAATGTCACGATAAAATTTTCAGGTTACTTCACCTGTCAGAGATATTGAATACTCTCTTAGAGCTGTCATTCTTTTGTGCGCAAGACAATATACACGGTGAGTTTTTTGTTGATGATCAGTATGGGGATCTCGGGAACTTGCGGAGATAGAACAATGGTTAAATTGGGAAAGATTTGCAGTTTTACTGGCCCAATTCAATGACACTTTAGGATTTTTGTAAAAAGTCATGGCTTACTAAATATTTTGAAAAAACGAAATTCTGTCGATTTAGTCAAATTACTCTAGCTCTTTTGTTTTTGATATTATAAAAAAGTGTAAATATAAAAATTGAAGGGTATTGTATCCCGAATATGATTGTCATATCCTCGTTTGCGTGACAGCTCTCGTTTTCAAGATGGCTAACTACGTTAAAAGTGAAAATAAGAGAGAAAAGCATCCATAACTCCGTTATTTTTGTGAATAACCATATCGAGTATTATAGCGTTGAAAATCTCAAAAAATGTCCGATTTTTTAAGGTCATAGCCAACTATGGTTTCCATTCAAAAAAAGATAAGTTTGTGTCATATCTCGAAAACTATAGACGTCACGTAAACGAGGACATAACAGTCATATTCGGGATACAATTCTCTTCAATTTTGATATTACATTTTTTTTATAAAATCAAAAACAAAGGAGCTAGAGGGATTTGAGTAAATTGACAGAATTTCGTTTTTTTTTAAATATCTAGTAAGCCATGACTTTTTACAAAAATCCTAAAGTGTCATTAAATTACGCCAGTAAAACTGCAAATTTTTCCCAATCTAATCATTGCTCTATCTCCGCTAGTTTTCGAGATCCCCATACTGATCATCAATAAAAAACTCACCTTGTATATGATATATATGGTTTCTAGTCGGGAACCTTTATCAGTTGCGCTTCCCACAGTTGATGCATAGTAGTAAATTTGTAGATGCGAGATATAAGAACGACATCTAGGATTTTCAGAGAAACTAGCACACAGAGGTTCCGAATCTGGAGCCGTTAATTGTAATTACTGTTCTCCCGTAACTCCTAGGACAGAATGTCACGATAAAATTTTCAGGTTACTTCACATGTCAGAGATATTGAATACTCTCTTCGAGGTGTCATTCTTTTGTAAGCAAGACAATATATATGATAGAGATTGTTTCTTGTTGAGAACCTTCATCAGTTGCGCTTCCCACAATAAAATGTCTTCTCGAACACTTATTTATGTATTTTGATACATAGCAGTAAATTTGTAGACGCGAGATGAAAGACCGACATCTAAGATTTTCGGGGAAACTAGCACACAGAGGTTTCGAATCGGAGGCCGCTCCGTGTAATTGCTATTCTCCCGTAACTCCTATGACACAATGTCACGATACAATTGACAAAATATGCTACAACTATCATTTAGGAAACAACTAGAATTATTAAATTGCGACTGAAGTCGAATTTTGTTGATAAATTAATTATTAATGAAAAAGCGGGACAAATAACATTTATATGTTTTCTTACTGATATTTTAAATCAAGCCTGGAGTGAAAGAACTTAATGGCAAAGAAGAGTGATCAAAATTCTGGCAGCTGCGGCAGCGACTTTTCCTGAAGGTACTTAACGGGTAATCATTGATTACGAGGGCTGCCTTTTCTATTTTGGGATTCGACAACCCTAGTGTTGCAATCTGACAACTGACAGCTGTATCGTAAAGTTTGACATTTTTGAGATCATACGTACTCAGAACGTTTTGACATACGAGCGCTATGTGTTGTTTACAGTAACTTAAAGGATTCATCTCGGCCAAAAAATGGAATTAAATTGTGCGATTTTTTTACAACTTTCGATGTGGATTAAGTCAGCAAGAGTGCATGGATGATCTTAATTTAATTTTTGACGATGAAACTCCATCAAGGACCACTGTTTATCTATGGTATGGTGAATTCAATCGAGGTCGTAGTTCACTCCAAGACGAATTTCGTGAAGGTCGTCTAAAAACAGTTGTTGTTCCGGAAACCATTGATGCTGTGCGCGAACTGATATTGCAAGATCATCATGTGATCTATCGTGAGATTGAGTCAACCTTACACATTAGTAGGACCAGCATACAATCAATATTGCATAAACATTTGAATGTCAAAAAAATTTGTTCGCGTCGGATCCCACACAATTTGTCAATCGTTCAAAAAAAGGCTCGTTTCGATTGGTCGAAAGAAAACCACAAAAAATACGATCACGGTGCTTCAAAACACGTTCATGACATAGTAACAGGTGATGAATCGTGGATTTACGCACATGAGCACGAAAGTAAACAACAGTTGACTGTATGGGTGTTTCAAGATGAGCCGAATCCAACAAAAGTTGTTCGCGCACGAAGCACTTCCAAGCAAATGATCGCCTGTTTTTTCGGAAAAACTGGACATGTCGCAACCGTACCACTAGAACAACGCAAAACAGTCAATTCTGAGTGGTACACAACCATTTGTTTGCCAGTTGTCTTCCAAGAAATGAGGAAAACCAACCGCCGAAGATGGATCACTCTTCACGACGACAATGCGAGCTCTCACACATCGGCTCAAACAACTGCATTTTTGAACACTCAACACATCGATTTGATGAGTCATCCGTCGTATAGTCCTGACTTTCACCAAATGACTTCTTTTTATTCCCGTACGTAAAAAACAAACTGAGAGGTCAACGTTTTTCGACACCTGAAGAAGCGGTTGCTGCGTTTAGAATGCAAAAGTGTATAGATCTTTATGGGGAATATTTTGAAAAGCAATAAAGCGATTTTCGATGATTAATATTTGTTTTTGTTCTCTAATCCCAAAATATAAAAGGCAGCCTGGTATTCTCATTACCCTTACCAGATCGAATGTTTGATGTTATAAACAGTCATTTTCCAGAATCACTGACTTTGGAACAAATTATTTAAAAAAATAAAAGGCTCAATTTAGAACAGTTAAAGATTAGTTACAGTATTAGGACTGTTTATACAACACAAAGAGAAACTTTATCTACCTATGATGGTGCCATCCGTATTTTTCAAAAAAAAGGAACGCTCTTTATTAACAAAACCAGCTTAGTTTTTAGGCTCTTCTAACCCGTATGCCAATAAGACAAATATTAACATCGACTTGAATTTTCCGAATTAAGTTATTTAATGAAATTCTAAAATGAAAAAATGTATTAATTAACCTTAAACCCACGCTTATATTCCTTAATTAAACATTGTTACTTTACCGCTTTTTCGTTTAAGAGCTCTAAATCACTAATTGATGTTTGAAATCAATATAAAGGGCTTACACCCACATGCAGAATGATGAATTTTGATTTGGTAAAATTTTTCGTCTAAGGAAACACCTCTTGTCGGCCATACGAACTTAATATATTACATACTTATTTACGCACTCTTTATCCAATGGCTATAATACTCCAGCAATTTGAAAACTACTATACCAAAAGGATGAATAAATAATTTGTTTAAGTGCGAGTTGGGCTCACATATTAATCAATCATCTCCATAATATAGACATACTGTATCTTAGTTTTTGAGTGTGCCCTCAAAGATCCTTTTTTAAAATTGTGATATTTCCTTAATATCTTTTAATCTACGAGTTTTAAAATTATCAATAATAGGTATACACTTTTATTTCTCACAACGAACATTTTCAGTTAATATACTACATGATATGATTGATTTCTTTAAATGTTTATTTAATTTACTGATTTAAACTTGCAAAATCAAGATTACTAATTTTTCTTCACTTTGGTAATTTTTTATATTATCTTTTTTTTCTAAATTTTATGATTTTTTTTATTTTTCCATTTAATTTTATAAATTAATATTTTCGTTTTATTTTTCTTATAAAGTTTCAGTCAGGCGTTATAGTTTCTTTTTTCCTAAATTTTTATTTTTTTTTATTTTAAGAATATGAAAAAAATATTTGTATTGGTATTTCGTAAACTTTGATATATTATGTGATGCGTTTGAATAAAAAAATATATTTTTATTTTTTAATTAATTTTATAATTTGCTCTCCAAAATTAATATTAGGATTATTGCTTGATTGTTCCTGTACATATTAATTGAAGCCTTATAATCCTTATCTATTTCAAAATCTTAGGTCTAGTTGTTAGTAGGGAAATGGATCGATTTTTGTATTTTCGATCATATCTTCTAAAAAAATTATTTTAAAAATATAAAAAATATGTTTGTATTGTTCATAACGAGCCCTTTCATTTCAAAAATTTATGTTTACTGGAAAAAATGGAAACAGTGATTTAATTTAATAATTGCACAATTTTAGCTTTCCATTACTAGATTAGTTTGTTATATTTTTAAGTATTGCAGGTTATCCACATTTTTAAGAAAACATTGTATTCTACCTGGAATTCCTCATGGAACTTTTCTTCTTGCACAACGCTTATAGCTCACAAGTTCAAAAACTTCGGATGTGAACCCGACTCTCTATATCGTATGGTTATCAAAAAAAAAAAATTCAATAACGTTCTTGAAGCATTTCGTGGTATATTTACTTTATTGTCAAATGAATTTCGACATCGAGGAGTTTTAGGAAAAACTAGCTCATATAAATAATGTTAAACCATCAACTCCACAGCCGCCGAGCCATTTCGAGAACATTTTTTATCTTAGATGCGATCGGTGTCGTACTGAAATGAAAAAGGGTCGGCTTTGGTAAATTTCGTAACAATAATTATTCGAGTTTTCAGTCAGTTGAGGGGACCCATTTGATAAAGGTTCTCGACTAGAAACAGTTTATTGTCTTGCATTCACTGGATTGAAAGATCTCGAAAACATACTATCTTAATTAATTATATTATTAATTTGTTGGCCTGAAGTTTTATAACCATTTATTTACTTTCCCGGTGCGTATAATTAACCACTTACTAACGCTTGGTTTGGAAAACAGTGCATTGTTGGCTGGAACAGTTCTAAATTCAAAGATGGCGGAATAATTACAATTTCCCCGCACCAATATGATATGGGTATCAAATGAGAAAGTTTTCTGAGAGGAATACAAAAAATAAAATGATGTCACTAATTCAATATGGCGGACACTTAATCAAATGAAAGTGTTTATTGAGGAGAGTGCAAGTAATAAAAGGACGTTATTGTAAGTTCAAAATACCAGACGCCCCAAGATGGCGGACATTTTCTTATCAACCCTCATAATATGGGTATCAAATGAAAAAAAGGGAAAACGTTAATAAATGTTTTTAGAAATAACTGCCTGCAAAAAATATTAAAAACAAGCTTTTATATTATTAATAAAGGATTAACAAGTTTAAACAAATAATAAAAGCAAAAAATTTCGTTTCAAATCAATTTTTCATACAACAAATATTAGTTTTCGACCGAAAGTTATTTGTATGTATAATTTACCGTACCTATTATATAAAAATACTTATGTGCTTACCATTCACGAATTCCAAAACTTCCCTCTACATATTTAATTCTCTCGTGATTGATATTCCCCCGCTCGGGGCGCCCTCTTTGCTACATATTCGGATTTCCAGATGTTTATTTTCGACTTAAATAAACCTTTGGGGATGTTATAATTTGGAAGTGAATGGAAAGGAAAATATTTGGACTTAGTTGGCAACGAAAAGATTAAGAGCCTTATTTTAACCCCCGACTTGGAATATTACAATATCGTGAAAGATGGTTGGGATTTGTGCTCGAGCGAAAAGCTCGGTTTGGTAACTCGGAGTAAACAAGTTTTGTTTGTATTCCAGAAATCGTCTTAAAGACTGAATTGAAATGGGAAGTTGAAGTAATGAATAAAGTTTTTGTTCTCAGAAATTTTAAGTGAACTCTCCAAGCAATATGAAACGGAGGATGATCGTTCATATATTTTCTTGTTTAAGCAGAATCAATATAGCATTGTATTAAGAGAATAAAAACTAATTCAATGGATAATAGCCCCAAATCAGAGGTCATTTGTATTCAATGTCAAAATAGCTTGAGAAATTGTGAACAAAAGACTCATTTTCATATAATAATTTCAGTAGAAGTTTTAATATGTTCTTGGGGTCTTCTTGGGTATTTATAGACTTGAATTCATTTGATCTCACCATCAGATATCGCTATCAGATACAATTTGAAGAATATAATCCCCCATATGGACCAATCAGGATTGCATCTGTTAATGTGTAATGGTCATGGTTGTAGAAGTTGTCACATATTTTTTATTTGGACACAGTGTTCGCTGATAATGTTCTTCTCTCTGTGTTCCTCTTTGTGAATATTTTGTTCTGGTCGCAGATATATTGTGATGTTTGGTCTAAGCTGGACTGTTATGACATCAACTCTAGAATCCTTAGATATCTCACAGATATAGTTAGCAAACCTCTGACTCACTTGTTTAAGCTCTGCATCCGAGAAAGCATATTTCCATCTGTTCTTAAATTGGCAAAAGTTATACCTGTTTATAAAAATGAAGGAGATCCCGAAGATGTAACTAAATACAGGCCTATATCTCTATTGTCACTAATCTCTGAAATACTTGAATCTTTATTTAAAGACCAAATGATTAACTACTTTGAAGTAAATCATAACAAGAAGAGCAACTCTGGCTATTAATCGACTAAGTGAGTTTGTGGCAGAGGGCATTGAAAATAAGCATGATACATATGGTACATTCCTGGACTTAACGAAGGCGTTCGATTGTATAAGTTTACAAAAAGCTATTTCGCTACAACTTTGATTCGAGCAGTATTACCCTTATAAAGTCCTATTTAGAAGAAAGAGAACAGTATGTTCTTTTTGAGAATCAGCAGTCCACGAATCGCAGGATTCAGCATGGCGTACCTCAGGGCTCTGTGTTGGGACCTCCGTTATTCCTCATAAACATAAATGACTTGCCAAACTTTAATAATCCATTGAATCTGCTGATAATCCTGTTTTCTGATGATACCACAACATTGCTGGGCTATCAACCTTCAGACCCAATATTGCAGTGGACTCAAATCAAACAGCGTGAAATAGAGAATTGGTTTTTAGCCAATAGGCTTAGTCTCAACATTAGTAAGACCCAGAACATTAATTTTACATTACAATCTTCACTATCGACTCTAGAAAGTGATGCATCAGTTAAGTTCTTAGGGGTCTACCTTGATCCTGGGTTGACCTGGGAAGCCCATGTTAATTTTCTTAGCTCCAAATTATGTAAAATAACTTTCCTTATAAGGAGCCTGTCAAAAAATGTATCTAGGGGCACATTACTGACAGCGTATCATGGATACTTTAGCTCTAATATTTCCTACGCGATTTTAAATTGGAGTAATTCTTCGGGCTCTGCTCAATTTTTCAACTTACAACGTCGTTGTGTTAGAATTATTGCAGGCTTAAAATATCGCGAGTGTTGTAGAGATAGCTTTGTCGGGCTAAAACTACTTTCCCTACCTTGCTTGCTAATTAGTTCTCAGCTACCACAGATTGCAACAACCAAGAATGGGTACTGACTATTACGGCATTAATTTTTTTTAATGCACTGCCAGCAGAAATAAAGAAATTAAACGTACATCATTTTAAAACACGAGTAAAAAATTATCTTTTAAAACACACCTTTTATTCTTTTGAGGAGTACTTACGAAGTGATTTCAATGTATAAATTTTTAATGTGTTTGCCTCTATAATGTACATTGTTGTCTATATATTAGTAAATAGGACATTTTATTTTCTTACCATTTTAACATTTTATGTACTCTTTTGTATACATATATAATACATTCCATACTTGTGTACCTTTGACTTGTTAATACACATAGTTGTCATACTTTACCAATAAATAAACCAAACCAAACCAAGCGTGATTAGTGAACTCTGGCTTTCTATCTGCTCCTTTTGACCAATCACACGGTGTTCCCCAACTCTGGTATTTACCACTCATCTTGTCTCACCAATTTAGAAGCTTACCCACCCACAGTGTATGCTATAGTTCTTGAGGTACTACAAGTGTTTCCTGCTTTGTTTATGTTGTCCTGTTCCTGATTCCATATCGGAGCTCCATTCGCTTAAGATTGTTTGACAGGTCTCTGTCATATAGGTGTGTCGAGTTCCTCAAATTGATGATATCTTCATGCTATCCGTTTGTCAACAGACCCTCTCTTTTTACTCTTTCACGATTGAAGATTCTGTAGATGTTTTTTCTTTTTGAAAGGCGTTTTTGTTTAAATTTTTGTTGCTGTTGGATGGTGGAAGATAAAGTTGATATATAATACTGTTTGTGTAGCCTATATCGATTTTTCTGATTTATGTTGTCTGAATTGTCTTCCTGGTCCGTTGGCACTTCACTTCAAGAAATTGTACGCATCCACTTTCTTCCATCCCCATGAAAAAGTTCACTGATTGCTGTGAATGGTTTAGGTGATCCAGAAAACTAATTAGTTTTCCCTCTCAATGCTGCTGAATAATGAAAGTATGTTTGAGATTCCTGAGTCAAACCACAGGTTGCGTTTCGTAACTCTTCGAGACACTAGTGTAAAGGATGTCCTTTAGACAGTCCATCTTCTTGCATATAAACACAGTCCTCTTAAAAATGACAATTTTTTAAAAAAATGTGAAAAATCCATAATTATACTTATTGGTGGCTCCGTCCTCTTCATAAGCCTTTGTCTGTGTTTCTGTCTTACTATGTCAAAAGATTCGTTTAATGGCACGTTGGTCAAGACATTTTCGACGTCGAATCTCACAAGGAGCAAGATCTTTTCCAAATGCTTGATGATTGTCAAAAGGACAGAGAATCGTTTCCTAAGTAATATTTTTTGAATTCCTATTGGGGGAGGGGGGCCATTTTTGCTGTTGAAAATTAGTGATTCTTCGACAGTAGTGAGTGTTTTTGATGACTTGGTACCTATTATTTATTCTACTTTTCGTTTGTTGTTTCTTTTATCAATTGCTTCTTAGTAAGTTCATTCAATGTCGAAATATGCTCTCTATGTTTGTTTTGTATTGAAGTGAAATTAAGAATATGGCCTTCATCATGGGTATATTTTCGGATTTCTTTAATTCTGTAAGTATTATCAGGGCTTCCTTTTTTGAAATGAGCAACTTTAGTTTGAAACCATTTGAGGTATAGCGTAAGCAATTGAAATGGTCCTCTTAATTGTCTTCAGGGCCTTCCCGTATCCTCTAAAGTTTTCCTTGATCAGGGTTCGTACCGGTGTTAATTTGAGGTAGTCAATGAAATTTCATGTTCGTGTTTTTTGTACTTCCTTCGTCTTGAATGAATTAGTTATGACGTGTTGCTAGATTTGAGTTTGCTATCGTCACCAGGTGAGTTTTGAACACTACTATAGCTATTCGGATATTACCGTATTTCAGAGGCAGTCTTACCGTACTCAAGCGAATTCGAATATGGAATCTATATAATTTATACTACATTGACAAGGACGATTTACAACTCCTGCGGAATCTTTTGAGTATCTCAAGATTGCATCTATAGCATACCCTGTCAATGTAAAAGTCTCTAAACTGATGAGACAACACAACCTTTGGACACTAGTTTCAGGAAATTCGATATATGGTTTGGTAATCTATGACGATCATTATCAAATATTCTATTACTCAAAGTGTTTCAGTAGAGTCTTCCTCACATGCACATTGTACTATAAATGTATAATAGCACCTGACTGGGTCTTTTGGTCTTGTGTTTCTTGTGTACATCGTAATTTGTTGCCTGTCTTAGTACTGAGTTCCTATGAGTCTCCATTCTCGCTATCGCGTTCTTCGGGTCCCCTTCATATATTATGGTGTATATTCCTAGATATCTTATTTGTTGCTGGTTTCTCCTCAACCTTCTTTCATTCGTCAGTTTAGTGCGTTATTCTAAACCCTCTCTAGCTTTTGTCCACCTGGTTCTGCTACATATCCTTTATTCTCCATTTTTGTTATTAATTCGTCTTGTCAGTTCTTATGTTTATTTTCAACTATTTTATGGTAAAAGTAATGAAAAAATAATTTGACCCAACGTAGACTCGTTTATTTTACATCCTTAGCCAAAAAAATTAAGATATCATTCAAGTTAACAAAAAGTTTTATAAACTTTCTACAAAATTTCGTCTGGTATTATTAACTACAATCACAAACACAAAACTTTTTTTTAGCGCTACTAAAATAAAACTTTTTTAATTAATATTAAATAAAAAGAAATTGTATAGTCATCGGGCTAAAATATGAACAAGATACGTCGAAAAGTTATGCCTTTGTATTCATTCTCCCCGACGTAGTTATCAACGTACGAATCAGTTTGATACACAAGCTCATATAGAAATTCCTACTCTCCACGTTTTCATTTTGCCATTCGTACGCCTCAACGAAGTTGACAAACTCAGTCAGTCAAGACCCATTATGTTTCCGAGACGTATTGCCTTTGTGTCCTGAATTCCTTTGCCGTATAACTTCAAGACGGGTCCACGAGCCACTTTTAATATTAAATTAATAAAAGTGACTCGTGAGTTGCGAGGCTAATTATCAAGCTAACTGGTAACTAGTGCTGAAAGTTTGTTACACCGAGTTAGTTCTATGGGGATGCGCTCAGCAGGTTATGTCTCTTTATTTTCGAATTCTCCTTTCCACTACTACAAACAGTGAAAACACTTCCTCCGCAAACGGATGTCACAGTTGGCGGTTCTGGGTGAACTTTGCGGTTCTACGTGTCACGAAAATAGTCATACGTATTATTTTATATTCTGTTGTAAAGTTAGTGTACGGTCGCAGTTTGTCAAGTCAGTGACTTTTTGAATGAGAATATGTTTTTCGGCAAATATTCGTTTGATTTCTAAAAATGGTGTCTTATTAGCTCGATGAATTTGGTTCAGCGAATTCCTATTTTTTTTATTCCTTCCAAATAATGGAAAAAAAACTATTAAGCCTTCAAAATAGGCGTTTGTTTCGGTGGTGATCTCTTCTTTCGACTCAAATCCTTCACCGCCCAGCCGCGTCTACAGCTTTAAAACTAAGAAATAGTCGCAGGGTGTCAAATGTTTAGTATATGTGATAAGTAGCAGTTTGTAGCCCAAATTAAGGACTTCCGCCATAGTGCCTACGTACATATGCCCCTAGCATTGTCTTCGTGGAACAGCACTATTTTGAAAATCGTAAAATTGGATCTATACTGTTAATTGCCGGAAATCGTTTTACCATTTTTAAAGTAATCGATATGAATGACACCTCTTGCTTCCCAAAAAACTGTGGCCATGATTTTGTTGACTGACAGACCTACTTTGGCCTTTGATGCAGATTTATCAGGTGAACCCACTGTCTTGCCTATGCCTTAAACTCTTGTTATGTTATGATGGCGCCATATTCCGTTCATAATAACGAAACGGTATAAAAACTCGTTATTATTGACACTGATATAAACCAAACAGTCCTTTGTAGTGATCGTACAGTCTATTCATAGTTTATTTAACGGGACCTGTGTTGAATTTAAAATTACTGTGCAGGAAATTTAAAAAGTCACTGACTTGTCATACTACCTTGTTAAGTAAATTTAATAAAATATACTGACATAAATATATATATTCTCTCACTTTAGAACGATTTCTAGAGCGTTTGTCTCAGGAGATTTTGGAAACTGTACCCAGCCTACGTTTCAAATTTTTATGTAATCAATTTGTAAAGATTTTGATTTAGGAATATTGAATATACACTTTTTCTTTACTCTCATTGCCTCGAATCCAGCGAGTATGGTCATTCATAGTTCCGAAACATTGTTTAATTTGAACAATGTTATATTTCTAGTTTTCCATCTAGGTCTCTCCAAATGCATTTAGCGTCAAGGAGCCGAAAATATATGAAAAATAAAACTCGGTAAAATATTCAAATTAGAACTAAAATGTTGAAGGAAAGATACAACACAATAAGTACTTACCTAACATCTGAACAAGTTGAAACAAAAGTTTCTTCACCAAGTACGTATAAATATGTCGACAGTTTAGCTGCCTGAGTGGTCAGTTGATCCTGAAACGCTTTATGCTAACAATATAAAATCAAGTACATATCTACCTTAGCGATTCTTCTGTAAAAAACTTGAGAGTATCAAATTTGAAAATAAGTTTTAGAAATGTATTACAAGCTAAACTACTATCGCACGGTAATGATCTATGGATACTAATTTTCAGATATAGAGAATTGAAACATGAAGAACAAATGAACTGTAATATTTTGAACAACAGAAATAGTCCTAAATATAAATCAATTTAAAATATCTTAAAACATCCCATACGATCACGAAGTACATAGGCGCCACTATCCACGACAACTTCTGAGAAATCGCTAGGGATATCCAGAAATAGAGTTGATATCTGGTATATCTGAACTAAAAGATAAATCAAAATAATAATTCGAAATTAATAGTAATATGGAGTAAGCAGATTACAAGACAAATGAATTTATCAAAAAATAATAACTAATCTGCCACCCTATATTGTTGTGTGGACCAAAGCTGTACAAGTTTTTCACATACTGTTATTATACAGGGTGTTCCTAAATTGGAGGTACAAACGAAAAGGGGAGATTCCTTGAATAGTTTTAGGAAGAAAAAGTCCCATAAACATGGGTCCGCAAACGTTTCGTTTTCAAGTTACAGAGTGTTAAAGTTTGAATTTTTTTCCAGTTTTTTTCTCATAGTATCTGCACTTCACAAGATATTCAAATGAAATTTAGCATAGATATTACAATTAAGAGTTTACACCTTGTGACATGCCAATTTCGATTGCAAATTTACAGGGTGGTATTTTTTCGGGAACACTGTCCACTGTTGTCCTTCAGAACTTTTTTTGGTGAGCCACTGGTACTTTCAAAAATTGTAAACAAAAGCTTTGTTGTTATACCAAACTTTATGTTCTCTTGTAGTTTTGTCGTATCTACGTCCGGTTTCGAGAAAAAAATTTTGAATGATTCTCTTGAAATCCTCAGAAAATTCCTAATTGTCATAGAAATCTAGTTACCTACCTAGTAGGCTGTGGTGAATGAATAAATTTATTGTTAGTTTTGACACATCAAATTAAACTCCTGTGTTTTGAAAATTAAAGATGGTTGCATTTTAATATCAAAACATGCCGAATTTTACGAATTTCGAAATGGCTGACATGCATTTCATGTATGGTCTTGCAAATGGTAATTCAAGAGAAGCTAAGCGTCTTTACATGGAACGCTATCCCAATAGAGTGATGCCTGGTCATCGGAAGTTCTCTAATATTCACAGGCGTCTTTCAGAAACTGGATCTTTTTCTGCGAAATATATTAATGCAGGTAGACCACGAAGTGTGAGAACACCACGACTCGAAGAGGCAGTGCTGAACGAAATAGAAGAACATCCAGGAACCAGTACAAGAAAAATTAGTGTTACCTTAAATACAAGTCATCAAGTTGTTTGGCGGATCTTGCGGGATTCTTTGCTCTATCCTTATCACATTCAGAGGGTGCAGGCGCTCTTGCCTCGAGATTGTCATCCAAGAATTATTTTTTGTCAGTGATACCTCAACAGACTATTGAACAATCCTCATTTTGATTGCCAAATCCTATCCACTGATGAAGCCTGTTTCTAAAGGACTTCAATCATAAATTTTCATAATGAACACATATGGGCTGAGGAGAATCCACATGAAATTGCAGAAGCTTATTTTCAAGAGGAATTTTCATTAAATGTGTGGGGTGGTAATATTGGCGATTATTTGATTGGTCCTTTCTTCTTGCCAGGGCGACTTACTGGTCAATCATACAGACATTTTTAGAGAACGATTTGCCCTTGTTATTGGATGATATACCTCTTATGATGCGACGTGAAATGTGGTTCATGCACGACGGTGCTCCTGCTCATTTTTCACTTTTAGCTAGGGAGTATTTGAACGAAAATTACGTAAACAGGTGGATTGGACGAGGTGGACATGAGCCATGGCCCGCCAGATCCCCAGATTTAAATAGTTTAGATTTCTTTCTATGGGGCCATCTGAAATCTCTAGTGTACATAACGCCAGTGAATACCGTAGACGAACTGAGAAATCGTATAATAGGCGCGTTTGATACAATTAGGAATACTCCAGGAGAGTTTGAAAGAGTTCGATCGTCTATGAGAAGAAGAACAGAAGCTTGTATAAGGGTTGGGGGAGGACATTTTCAACAATTGCTGTAGTTTAGTTCCTTTGTTGTTATTTAGTTTTTTTTATTATGATTAATTTTTGAGTTGTACGTTTCTTGCAGTAATACATTTTTTTGATGATTATACCAGTTTATCGAATCTTTAAGAATCATTGCTAGTTTAATAATTCAAATTTTTTCCTCGAAATCGGTTGTAGATACGACAAAACTACAAGAGAACATAAAGTTTGGTATAACAACAAAGCTTTTCTTTACAATTTTTGAAAGTACCAGTGGCTCACCAAAAAAAAGTTCTGAAGGACAACAGTGTTCCCGAAAAAAATATCACCCTGTAGATTTGCAATCGAAATTGGCATGTCACAAGGTGTAAACTCTTAATTGTAATATCTATGCCAAATTTCATTTGAATATCTTGTGAAGTGCAGATACTATGACAAAAAAATTTAACACTCTGTATCTTGAAAACTAAACGTTTGCGGACCCATGTTTATGGGACTTTTTCTTCCTAAAACTATTCAAGGAATCTCCCCTTTTCGTTTGTACCTCCAATTTAGGAACACCCTGTATAAACTTAAACAATACGATGTCCGTAGAAAATTATTACATGGGACCGGTCTGCTCGGGTCTGAGTATACAGTGAACTTTCTGAATCATGTGAAGTAAGAAGTGGTGCCGGCCAAGGATCAGTGTTTGCTCCCCTTATGTTTAACGTTTTGTTGCTGCCTTCGCTATGTTGTTTAATTTGATGTACATTGAGCACACCATTTTTTCTTCGGGAATCCATTAGTCACAGATAAGCAGGTAAGTAATGATATGCTAAGTTAGCACAGTGATTCAGTGATTGAAGCCTGCATTTAAATTCTGACAAGTGTTAAGTATTGGACAATTGTTACTGTAACCTAAACCATCATTGCTATGAACTCAAGAGAATCCCAGTTGCTAACCAAAGAGACCATTATTTCTAGCCACTTGAAATGATCTACTCATAATGATAAATTAACCAAAAAAAACCAACTCAGTGGCACAAATAATTTCTTTGGTTTTTAAAAATATGTTTCCTATTTTACCAAGGAACATATATGCTTTTATACGTTTAATACATGAATTCGCAGTTCCAGTTTAGAATCCACATTTTGCTAAAGATATTCATTTACTTGAACAGACTCATCGTAGAATCACATAATTGTTCATACGGAGAACGACTAAAAAAGTTCGGAATTACTTCCTTAATAGACAGGCGCTTATGTGGTGATCTTATTGAAAATTACATTATTCTATTTGGATATTATTCGATGAACCTAAATGTATTTAGAATTAATCTAAATAGCCGTAGCCTAAAATTGTGCCTGGAAAGATTTTATAAGTTGTGGTAGCAATTATTTTAAGAACTTATTCAGCCATTTAATTCTAAACATTGATAGTTTAGTTAACGTCTCAGTGAACTAGTGTACCAAGATGCTTCTTATCGGCATTTTGCTGGATACAGTTCTTCTCTTCTAATCAGATCACATTTGTAACATCAGATGCCAAAAGTGTACAATACACTCATGCTATAAGGCAGAGGGGTGCATTTTTTCGCCAAGACTGTTTAGGGTGTATGGGGGATGTAATCAGACAGACGTTGGAAGGCTTTGAAAAGTGGTTTCAATTGGCGTGAATAAACTAATTATATTTCCGATATTTCTACGATAGGACTCTGCTGGCGAAAAACAAAGAAGAATTCCCTAAATGCTATATAATAAGAGAAGAAAGTCCAAACATGGGGTTGGAAATAAACCTAAGTAAGACGAAAATGGTGTTAATAGATAGAGGCAATACCCAATACACAATAAAATGTTGCGGGCAATTAGGAGTGGCAGAAGTCCTAAACCGGGGTTCAAGCATATGCAATCATGGAAAATGAGGACGAATAGCTATAGCCAGATACGCGATGATCAACTTGACGATAATATGTAATGATCAGCAAATCACAAAAAGGCAAAAGTCAAACTAGTTGGATGCTGGGTATTCCCTGGACAGACAATAACACTAACATATCTAAACTATGAGAGCTCGCGATCAAAGATATACATTCCAGTATTTGCCGGTGAGGAAACATACAATAGTTTAGACATATAATCAGATAAGATGGGGGATAATCTAGAAAAACTAATAGTTCAAGGAAAGGAAAAGTCGAAGGTCGAAGACTTAGCAGAAGATCATGGACAAGGTGGCTCGATGAAGTAAAAGTTATATTCAGGAGGTACATTACCGCCATTTATGGACGAAATAAGAGACGACTTCTCAGGCAAGAGAATACGACGCCGGAGAATATATTTTATAAACATATTTTAAATTACATTTAATTCAAAATGAGGTACTTATCCGAAAAACTTAATGTTTGATATATTTTATACAGTATCTACATTTGACGTAAGTGACACCGATTTACCATAACCGATATTGGCAATATAAAAAACATGACTTTTTTCATTTACAAATTTACCTGACAAACCTTGTATGCACAATTATTATCGCCATACAAATAAACGAGTGAAGTACTTCTTTAATGAATAATGATATCAACAGAAATTTACTTAAATTTTTTCTGTCGTCTTAAGTATCCCATTAGGATTGTCCCTTTTTAACTAAATTGTTATTAAAATTACATGGTTACCCGAGTTTTTAGGGAGAAGAAATTATAAAGAGTTGCCTAATTTTCCGGAATTGCTTCCTTTGGCATTTCCATAATTACATGAGCGACTTAGGGAGAGGCTCCATTATCTTTCTTCTTATCCTTATTTTCCCTAATTCTTCACATTTTCATTAATGAGGAGTATTTCAAAGAGAACTGATCCTTAAGCTCAAGAACGTCATTTACCAAAAATTATTATTGGTGCTCCGCTTAAAAATATGTCGGTTATAAAAATAAGAGAGCTGAATAGCGCTGTGCAGGCATTCAACTTGGTAATTATTTTTGATAAAGACGACGGAAATTTGAACGGTAACATTTTATTTGTTATTCTATCCCGCGATGTCAACGATTTTTCGTTCAATTCTATGTAAAAGCTATGAACTAGAATTTTAATCAGCGGTAAGAGTAGAAACGTATAATGCTTGGGAATTTACGAGTGAATTCGTTTTGTTCACTTTTGGGCTAAGCATTTTTTTCACTTTAATCAGTCGTTCTTTCACTTCTTTACAGTGAATAAATATTCAAAATAAATACTAGTTACGAAGATGTACAAAATGTTGTTTAAATGCAATCAACAAAATGGTGTTGTGTTAGGACAGTTTCAATATAATATAAATAATTTGGTTTAAGAAAATGAACAAAAACAGTGTCAAAAAATAACAGTTCTTTTTTAACATATATTGCCTATTGATGTGATATTTGTGGAGGAAGTTATTTGACATTTCGTTGACATTTAAGATTTTCGGCATTTAATTTTCTAATTTTCTTAATAAATATTTTGTTTTACTTTACGAAATAAAAAAATCAATTCAAAATATCAAAATACCAGATTACTTTAAAAGTGACCTTAAAATAACAAAAAAGCGGCAGTCATTTGAGACTGAACGATGGAATCGAAAGCTTCTTACGAATTATACTTCCCTCTCCCTTCTATGTTTCTATTTCCTTGTTTAGTAGAAATGGTTATGAATTTCAGGCGAATTAAAATAACTAGTGGTCGCCCAGTGGTGGAAATTCGACCCTATTTCATGAAATTGTAATAAGTATATTTTTAAAACAAACAGAGTTGTGGAGAAGTAGATGTAATGACCAAATTGTTCACTCATATTGACAAATCTATTGCAATAAAAAAATAAAAATGTAATCAAATATCGGTATTCGAAATATTTTTGACAAATGACCCCTAAATGTTTGGTTGAAACCGCTCCTGGCAAAATAATCGATATAATAATTGGAAGATTGTTTGCAACCTAAAAGTTTCCAGTTCCAAGTTCAGGAATATTAAAGAAAAGAGAGGACCAACAACCCTAGGAGAACTTAAATATTTAATACATTCTCTATTGTCCGCTGTCTGACAATTTTTTACACAACACCTTCGGGAAGGTTGTGATAATAATATATTAATCGAATAATTAAATTCACATTAAAAACAGAATATTTAATATGAAAGTTACTGCAACGCGTCCGAAAAATCAATACTGATCTACTACATTGACTATTTTACCACTAAACACTAGCAACGTTTGTATGCCACTTCCAGAAGTACATGCTCTAAGAATATAACAGCATCTAACGATCTATCCCTCCATATATAATTATTCAATGTTTTGAGTTTTGACCGTCTGGCGGCGGCGGCACTGTCAGTTGTTTGCCGTTGACAGTATGGACGTAAATAAGGAATTTTTATCATATCTATATATAAGACAAAACGATTAGGTACCATTTTCTCCTCTGTTTCTCAACCGATTTTCTTCATTTTTGTTTTGTTTAGTAGCTACTGACGACCTTCAGTGCAGAATGCTAATCTTAATTTATAATATTGGTTCATTCTTTAAATAAAATATAATTAAAATTCATTATTTACGTCAATAATGTCAATGCCAAACAAATGAATGTGCCGCGTGCCGCCGCCAGACTCAAACCATTGAGTAATTATATATAGACAGATCAATGCTGTTATATACTTAGAGCATGTACTTCTGGAAGTGGCATGCAAGCGTTGTTATTGTTTAGTGGGTAAAGTAATCGTTGAATATCATAATTATACAGGGCGATTCCAGATATGTTAGAAATCATTTTTCTAATGGGTGGCACATAAGCAGTTGCATATTTAGGGTGTTTAAAATATAGAGTAGAGTGCAATTATAACTAATAAAATAATTATATAGGGAAGCCCATTAGCGGTTGAATTTACAGGGTTCTTGGAATAGAAAGTGCAGTAAAATTACAGTTATACAGGGTGTATCAAAAAATGTTATACATAGATGCATATACAGGGTGGCGGAAATGGAAATGCAACATTTCTTAACCCATAAGCAGTTGTATATATAGTTAAGATGAAATATAGGGTAAGAGGAATTATAGATATACAGGATGGTGATAAAAAATGTTAGAAAAGGAAATGATTTATAGAGTAGACCACGAAGAGTTTCATATATATAATGATTGAAATATAGGTCGGAGTAGAATTATAGTTACAGAAGATAATTAAAAATTTCATGAACAAAAAGAGTAAATACGGCGACTCATAGGCAGTGGCATTTATATATAAATAGGCTAAGACAAAACGATTAGGTACCATTTTCTCCTCTGTTTTTCAACCGATTTTCTTCATTTTTGTTTTGTTTAGTAGCTACTGACGACCTTCAGTGCAGAATGCTAATCTTATTTTATAATATTGGTTCATTAATTAAATAAAATATAATAAAAATTCATTATTTACGTCAATAATGTCAATGCCAAACAAATGAATGTGCCGCGTGCCTCTGCCGCCAGACTCAAACCATTGAGTAATTATATATAGACAGACCAATGCTATTATATACTTAGAGCATGTACTTCTGGAGGTGGCATGCAAGCGTTGTTATTGTTTAGTGGGTAAAGTAATCGTTGAATATCATAATTATACAGGGCGATTCCAGATATGTTAGAAATCATTTTTCTAATGGGTGGCACATAAGCAGTTGCATATTTAGGGTGTTTAAAATATAGAGTAGAGTGCAATTATAACTAATAAAATAATTATATAGGGAAGCCCATTAGCGGTTGAATTTACAGGGTTCTTGGAATAGAAGGTGCAGTAAAATTACAGTTATACAGGGTGGTGCAAAAAATGGTATACATAGATGCATATACAGGGTGGCAGAAATGGAAATGCAACATTTCTTAACCCATAAGCAGTTGTATATATAGTTAAGATGAAATATAGGGTAAGAGGAATTATAGATATACAGGATGGTGATAAAAAATGTTAGAATAGGAAATGATTTATAGAGTAGACCACGAAGAGTTCCATATATATAATGATTGAAATATAGGTCGGAGTAGAATTATAGTTACAGAAGATAATTAAAAATTTCATAAACAAAAAGAGTAAATATGGTGGGTCATAGGCAGTGGCATATACAGAATGGTTTACCCGGTGGTTGAAAAATGTTAAAAAATATTATGCGTGGTCCATAAGCAGTTGCATATACAGGGTGGTGGAAATATATAATGAGATGGAATTAATATAATGAGGATTTTAATAAATGTTAGAGAATTGAGTGCAATTATAGCTATACAGGGGTGTTAGAAAAAATAAATATGTAGGGTAGCCCATTAGCAGTTGAATTGTTGTCATTTTAAATTAAGAATTACGAATTTGAACACAAATAAAGTCTTAAGAATTATATCTGAAAAAACTTGAATTTCGTTACTTATTTGTAGAAGCGAAATGTAAGACCGACATCTAGGATTTTCGAGGAAACTATCACACAGAGGTTCCGAATCTGGATCCGTTCTGTGTAATTGCTGTTCTTTCTAAAGTCCTAGGATAGAATGTCACGACAAAAATTTTCCTGTTACTTAACCTGCCAGAGATATTGACACAATTGGTCGAATTTCGACCACTGGGCGACAGCTAGTTTTATTTAATGAATGTACCAATATTATAAATTAATATTAGAATTCTGCACTGAAGGTCGTCAGTAGCTACGAAACAAAATAAAAAAATGAAGAAAAGCGATTGAGAGACAGAGGAGAACATGGTACCTAATCTTTTTGTCTTTGCTTATTTATATATAGATGGTCACTATTTTGTTATGAGTCAAGTATTAATCCTAATGTGTTATTTAATTCTTAATTTAAATTTGTGCCAAATAAGTGCCAAATAAAATTTGTTGAATTATTAATAACTTGCAAGTTGAAGCTCATTTTCCATGAATTGTAAAGGCGTGTTCGGTATGTTTAAAAGGCGGGAATATGAAAGTTAGCACTTTTCAAAAATATTCAATACCCTTATTATTAATGAAATTAAGTGAAATATTAATTTGTGGGGCTTTATTTGTACGTCTTTCAACTAAAGCACATAATCGTATTAAGTTGCAGTGGTGGTTAAAGTGTTATTTTCATCTACAAGGAGAAAATCTATATGACAGGTTATGACAAAAATGATACTCATATTAGGTTTAAAGTAATTAATATATTGATAATTATTAAACATTTGTAATAAAAACTAAAAATTTAATGTATTTATTATTTCTATCATTTTCTCAGTTATTGTCATTTTAACTACAATTTGTGATTTTAATTATGTTGGCTATCCATCTTTTGACTGACAGGTATAAGAAAGTTAATTTATAAGCTTTTGACGAAATCTGTACAAAAATTGTATGCAATATTAATGCTATTAGTAAAATTCAGTATATAAATGGTTAATTAAACTCAATTTGCAACCATATGAAAATCTTGAAAGGTTTAACACTCGTTTTATATAAAATTATATCTTTTAGCAAGTTATTGTCTTAAAGTCACATACACATTAATAAATTTACCATCACTTAGTTCACATCTGTAACTCAAAAATCACATTTAGCACATTTCAGGCAAACTTTTAACTGTTTCTTCTTTTCCTTGATATAATAAGCAATCGACGAGATTCGATACAAGGCTTTGGAAAACTAATAAAGTCAAATAAATTCTCCAAAAATTATTTACTGTACATATGGCTCCAACATATTAATGCATTTTTGTTCATTCTTTATTGGTGAAATGTTATACATGTTAATTAACATCGTTATACTGATAGTTCACTTTAAGTTTATAACTATTAAAACTTTACTACTAATAGTAAATTAATAAATTACTTTGAAATTTTCGTATTCATGTTATAAACAAGTATAATCGTGGAATAAACTGTCCGAAAAATGTAAACGGACGTTGACGCATGCGAATAAATTTTTTTTCAGGTATGTTAAGGTCTATTTAAGAAAAGGTATATGAAAATAATAGCGTTCTTTCTGATTTCTAACATGTCAAGTCCGTAATTTAACATATCGCAGAGAGAATTGGAGTTTTTATTAGAAAAGCAAATTTTGTGCAGGTTTTCTATATTAATGGGATGTTATATTAGTTTATTTCCTATATATTATTGATATTCTATAAAAGATAAAGCGCATAATGTATTTTACGTGGTCTCTATTACACAGTGAATAGAATTGTATGGGTATTTCAAGATCAAGGTAGTGTGTGGTGTCGGTGTCGGAGTTGGTGTCGAAACAAATGAAATTTCAAGTTACCCAGTTCATTCCCATGCTTATCTATTTTCATATGTGAAAATGTGGGCCCCCGATAAGAAGCTTTGTCTTCAAAAAATGTCCGGGCCTTTTGACCATTTGCTTCTCAATATCACTAAAATTTCGTCCAGTATTCTTTAATTTAATAATAACGAAATTTTCCTTCAGCCTGCATGATATTGTGAGCATATAGTCTTTACTATCAAAAGAAGGCGGCTACTAGTACTCTCTGCAGAATATGTATATTGACAACTATCCAATGGGCATAGATCTCCGCTTACGCTGTACTTACAGGGTGTGGGTTTGCAGATAGAAATAGGTCATCTTCTATCTTTTTTTATAGTTGATTCTTTAAGCAGGTTTTAATTTTTATATTTAAACTTTTCTTTTTGTGTTATTATAAAAATGGTAGTTTGAAATGAAAAATGATAACAGAAAGCATTTTCAAATACCTATTAAGGGCTAGGGATGAAACGATACCACCAAGGTATCGATACTTTTACTCGATACCGTATCGGTCGTCGAGTATCGATACTTACTCTGTAACAATTGAAAAGTATCGATACTTACTCGTATCGAATCAGAGTGACTTTTTAAATGCTTATGCAAATTAGAAGTATTGCCACAAAACCGCAGGGTTTTAAAGCAGGTTTTAAAGCTAGCGATTTTGTCATCGTTTTTAGTAAAATATAGTCACAGTCACACATTAGAATTCGGAGGCCCCATTTTCAATCAGTCAAGAAATTAAAATGCTTTAAACATAAAACAAACTTAGAGCATTTACTTTCAAGAGATAGCCTGCAGTGCACAAATGTCGTGGTAAGAATAAGGAGAGACAGGGCAAGAGGCTATTTCACTCGGTTGGGGGCTGCTTCCAATGAAATACTTTCAGCATGTTGTTCATTGGATGCTTCCACCCACTAAGTGAAATAACCTCTTACTGTCTCTATTGCCCTCTCTTTCTAGCATTGCCACGATTTTATGCTTGACAGGCTATATCTAGATGGTAAATGATCTAACTAAAACAAACACCGAGTATTGTCAGTACTGTCTAGGTTAAGACTGTTAACACCGACCGAACGAAAACAATCGTGGCAACGCTAGAAAGAGATGTCAATATGGAGGCTAAGAGGCTATTTCACTCGATTGGGAACTGCATTGGCTCCACTGAGTCTCTATTGCCCTCTTTTTCTATCCGTGGCATGGCATTTCTTTACTGCAGGCTACCTCCAGAAGGTGTATGCCCTAAGAATTTAAGAATGCAATTTTTTATCAATGTTTAAATGAAATAGTGACATTCGCATGGGTATATGAGTACTTTTGACCAGTGAGTAAAGTATTTTGAGCAGTGAGTATAGTTACTCACTGCTTTTGACCGATACCTACTCGATACTTAATTACAAAGTATCGATACTAAAAGTACTTGGTATCGGAGAAAAGTATCGAGTATGTACTTGTATTTACTCGTATCGTTTCATCCCTATTCAGGGCTACTTAACATATTTCGTTGTCTCTCATTTTTCATCACAATATGGCGCCCAGTTATTGTCATATTGAACAAACATACATATGCAAGTTGATAAATAGCACCTCCTCGGTATCTATCTTAATAGGATACATTTTAAACTATACAAGTCGATTAAGCAGTTTGGGAAACAATCAGAGCTGGTTATTCATTAAAGGACAATCTTAATAATTGTTTTCTTCTGATTTTCTGAGAAGCATCTCATTTTTGTCTTACGAATTACAAAGTGCCGCACCCAAAATGGTCTTATTGACTTCCACAAAGCACAAAGATAGGTTAGTATATTCTTTCAAAAATATTAGTAAATATCGCTAGTCCGACAAAAAAATCTGGAGATTGAATATTTTCTGTTAGCTGTATTGATATAATAAATTACACATTTATTATTTAAGGGAAAATATGAAATATTTAGGATTTTGTATATCAATTCAGATTATGGAAATAACAATATTTCACATGATTTAAGTCCTAATTTGCAAAATTTAAAGGGCTGCTAGTATTACAATTTTTCATGCCCTTTACGGGTTTAGCTGTAAAATCGAAAACTTTTCCTTGTAATTTATTTAATAAACAAATAAGTTAGTTTTCATCTGATTCATCTGTTGACTTTTTATTGTCATCGCTGCAAGCATCATTCTCTTCTGTTTCGTCTTGCCAACTACCATCTTCATTGCAAATTTCATCTAACTATGTGATAAAATTATAAAATGATTAATCAGTTGCTGAATAATCAATTAGTAAAAACCTCGATACTGATATCAGCCGCAGATTTTTTTTTTCTTTAATTTTTATGCATTTTTCAAACGCATTTATTTATTTTTATTTTTTTATATCATATGTGTGCATTTTCATAAAATATGCATAATTTTTTGTATACTCAAATATTCAACATCGAATAGTTGGGTCAATTTTAGGAGAAATTTTAAAATATTTTTTTGTCTTATCTTGCCGATTTTTATAGGATCCTACCATAATGATATTTTATACTACATTCCAAAGAAAAAATAATGAATGTTAGGCTGTTAGTAATAAAAAAACTGGACAAACGTACCCCGCAAATTGTCGAACAATCCCGTAAGTTTATTAACACGCTTTTATTAGGTTGACGTGTATGTATCTAAGTATGTATGTAACGGAAACTTTCAACGTAATTTTCACCAACTTAAAGAAGTCTGATTTGATTAACTGAAAATTGACACACGTGTCAAGGGCCGATGACAATACAATTCTTTAAGTTGATTTTCCAGTTTGTTGTTTTTTGTTTCTGTTTTGCCTAAATGTCAAATTCGTCTACTAACGCCGCGTTTTCTATCTAGTTGGCACTAGTAGAACTTGCAGTAATAAAATGGAAATGTTACGCAAACAAACGCAAACTTGAAGTTAGTGAAAAAGGAAAAATATTTTTTTATCAAAGTTTTTAATGATAAATACTATAGACATCCTTATGAGACTAAAAACCTAAAAAATAATTATATTTAAAAAAAACTAAAAAACACTCTTTAATAGTAAACCGAACTAAAAAGTAGAAAATAATTTTTAATTATTAACAGTTTATATTACAGCAGTAGAAAGTCGGATAATCAGTCGTGATTAATTACCTCAAAATACAACTATAATATAATTTAAGTTATCAACAGGATAAGATTCTGAATCTTAGAAAGCGTGGAGGTGTTTGAAATATTATTTTTTTCTATTGGCATCTATTTATCAGGAGTGAGTTATGCAAATATAGTGAAATGCACCCCACGTTTTTCACTCTGAATCGAATTATTCTGTTAATAACTTAAATTTTATTATATTTTTATTTTGAGATAATTAATCATGATTGATTGTTCGACTTTCTACTGCAGTAATATAAACTGTTTTTTTTTAGTTTTTTATTATTATTAATTATTTTAAATACAACTCTTAAGGCAAATAAAAATCACTTGTTAGTAGTAAATATTTTTATCCAGTTATTTCAATATGTAAGGGGCGGAAGGCCCCTCCCACTAACTATAAGTTTAATAGGACAAACGTTCTGTTTTGTCTATTATATCATTAATATTAATTTTGCCGTCATCAGAACAATTGAGGCGTTTTGTTGAGAGGAAGTTCTTCAAAAAATTTTAGGCTGTTATTGGTCAACAAAAAAATGGGTACCATACTGTGAATTATTCAGAATTGCCCCAATAAAGGCAAGTACTTAGGGTCCGTTCACCTAAAGGAGGAGGTTCATAAAATGTATAGATGCCCTTATCTCGGTGGCGGGCTAAGCCATTTTTATGTAATATTTAGACTCGAAATTATGAGTTTTAGTGCAACTGATCCGTTTCTAAAACCCGATGATAACTTACGTAAGCAACCGGGGGTGTCCCAGAACTCTTATGCAGTCTTACGTTACTTTAAAAATGCCCAAAATCCTCGTTAAGTAATTAATGAATGTCCCTGACATAGTTAGATTTATTTTTCTGACAGATGTTGAATTTTTTAAACGGAAATTCGTTCATTCACTTAGTCTACTTTTAAGGCGATAAATGTCGATGATATTCAATTGGATCCATTGGATATACATAGTAAATTTTCAAAAATAGCAATTGGGGCTTGTTATTTCACTTTTTTCACCAAACTTTCTGAATAATAGTCGTTTTGCAGGATCTCTGCCCCTTGTCTTTCCATACACTGAACTTGTATTTTCCATCTTGGGAGTCTAATTTTAATCCTGCAAAAAGTAAAAGTAAAACCACTTTCTGGTAGAGCAGTTTTTAGTAAACATATTTTAGGCTGTTTTACAGTTGTCCTGGTCTTAATATTATGACCGACTACAGAAGTATATGACCCTACTATAAACATATGGTAGAACTCTAATATTTTGTCAATTGCTTTGTTATTTTTTAAGTGATACGATTTCTCATACGCGAAATAAGCTGCTCGATGTACTTCGATTTTTTCAATTTTCAAATTTTTAAAATTTACTATTCAATTTGTTTGTTATGACAACTATTCTAACAATCTTATGGCTCCCCTGTTTTCTGTCCAAAATTCACTGATTTGATCTTTTGAAACCCTGTCAAACTTATCCATATGTCACACCACTGTTAACACCCCTTCAGAATTATAATATAATCTTATTTCTTCCTTTCTAAAAAAAATGTCACTGTATATTATTTCCAAATTTTGTATAACTAATTTCTATCATAGGAACTTTTATCATTTAATGTGAATTCTATTCCCAATAAAAAATTCATTCGATACTAACTTTTCGAGGTTTTTCAATCCATTGAACTCAAGACAATATATTGTTTCTACAAGAGAACCTTCATCAGTTGCACACTCCTCAACTGATTGATTGCTCGAATAATTATTTATGTATAGATTTTTTATAACTGAATTTAATATTTTATCGCGATAAAATACAAACTGCTTCCAATGGATTAATCGAATAATTACTTGGAATTTTGTGGAATGAACAATATATATTCATCATTCCATTCAAGTTGCATAAATTATTGATCTTACCTCTTGTAAATTATCAATATTACATTTCAAGCTTTATAAATGATTGAGCAACTCATTATCTACTTATTTGGTTTCACACTACACAACTAATTAATTTATCATCTTGGAAATATATTATCACAATCTAAGTACTTTACTTTAAAATTATATTTACATTTAATCCTGAGCAGAGGATTCACACCGACCACAAAATTTCAACTTATCAACTTCGCTTTAGCTTCTAGAAGAATTCCTGCCGAAGATATAGTCTCAAATTGTGAGTCAAGGCTCACAAACATAGATGACGAGACAGCAGAGCAAATAAGACAAGATGTGGTCAAAATCATTAGACTTGCAAAACCTCCATCACCAAACCTTACCTATCAGTAGGAAAAAGCCCTTAAGATGCTCAACAAATCTGAAAATATCATGATACTACCCGCCGACAAGAGAAGCGCTACCGTTGTAATGGACTCCACAGACTACCAGACAAAAATGATGCAACTTCTTAAAAACGACCCGAGTTACAAACCTTCATCTAGAGACCCTACTACGTACCTAGAGAAAATAATTAGGTCAAAAATCAAAGACTCGGCTATAGAAGAGGGGGACAAGACGAAACTAATGCCTAGAGAAAAATCATGTAGATGTCCAAAACTCTATGAACTCCCAAAAATTCACAAAGACGGCGTTCTTCGACGACCCATAGTCAGTGCCTTTAATTCGCCATTATATAATTTAGAAAACCATCTATCCAGCATCCTACAATTGATAGTAAAGAAAGCGTTTCAGATGTAAGGAATTCTCAACACTTCACACAAAACCTCAACAGCTTATAAATTGATCCAGAGGATATCATAGACAGGTCCCTGTACCCAAGAATACAAATAGAATGCAATGCAACAAATCTCGAAGAATGCAAACCCTCCAAGTTACATAGTCGGCCTCTCAAGGCACTGCCTTAAAAACTCTTATTTGATGTACAATAATCAATTATACAAACAAACAGACGGCGCAGCAATGGGGTCACCACTATCTCCAGCAGGTTCAAATCTGTTTACTATGATCAAACAGCACTAGAGGTAGTAAAGCTGAAGGCAAAAACATAAATATAGATACTTAGATGACGTATTTGTCGTATGGTCTTTCGGCAAAGATGAGCTGTCAAGTTCTTAAATTATTTAAATTCCATCCACCCCAGGATTCAATTCACATTAGAGTTCGAAGAGAACAAGCAGTTGTCTTTCCTGGACGTCCACATAACAAGAACACAGACCGGATCCTAGAACTATTTACAGAAAACCAACAAACACTAATAAATACCTGAAGCATCCAACCTCCTCTCGCAAATACAGGGAGTTGGCAATATCCTAATTTTGAGGTCTCCAAAGCTCACCGACGACAAGCACAAAGCGCAAGAACTAAAATAATATATTGCAGTCAACTGAGTTGTTTTCATACAAAAGCATTACGACCAAAACAGAAAAAAAAACAAATATGTGGTTCCTACCTTCGAGCATAAATATACCGGTCAAGGTTCCTACCCTTAATTTTGACTGAAAGTGGAGTGTATACAATAATTACATTTTTTTTCCAGGAATATAGCGATCAGAACAAATAGAGAATTGCACTTATGCATCGTTGGAATCGTGATTTATTGTTTCGAATTCATACAAAAATCTCCCTCGGAACAATCACGTTCAGTTGTTTTTCTCATATTTTTCAATTCTCATGTCAAGTTTTTTCTTTCCGTAAGAACTTTATTAGAGCTATTTCCAACATTTACATAATTTGGTCAAGTGCGAGTTGGACTCGCATACTAGGGGTTCCGTAACCACCTTTGAAATTTGATACAATAGTTATAGGTAAATCAAAGTATATATTTTTATAATGTTCCACTTCCAGACAAGCAGGAAATGAGTGGATTTTCTTATAGCTACCTGGATATCTGTTAAATTTATTAAAAATATACACTTTTATTTCGCACACAGGGCGTTTTTATTTTATATGCTACATGATTCGCTTGATTTTGTATAAAAATATTTATTTAATTTTCTAATTGGCCAACACAATTAAGATTAGAATGTTGGTTTTATTTTACCAATAAACTTTAAGTGAAGCCTTATATAATCTTTTATCTGAATTTTATGCTCATTAGTTTGGAAGATAAAGGGGAGAATGGGTGAAAAATAAAATAATAAATTAGTAAATGTTTTAAACAAATTGTTTTAAAAATATAAATAAAATATATTTGTATTTTTATGATGACTAGTGGTCGCCCAGTGGTCGAAATTCGACCCTATTTCATGAAATTGTAAATCTATATTTTTATAAGAAACGGAGTTGTGGAGAAATCGGAGAAGTAGATGTAATGACCAAAATCGTTCACTCATATTGACAAATCTATTGAAGTAAAAAGAAAATAAAAATGTAATCAAATATCAGTATTCGAAATATTTTTGACAAATAAACGACGCCCTAAATTTTTGACTGGAACCGCTCCTGGCAAAATATTGGATGTAATAATTGGAAGATTGTTCTTTGCAACCTAAAAGTTTTCGTCATTTGCGGTTTTAATCAAGTTCACCGATATTAAAGAAAAGAGAGGACCAACAACCCTAGGAGAACTTAAATATTTAATACATTCTCTATTGTACGCCGACTGGCAATTTTTTACTCAACACATTCGGGAAGGTTGTGAGAATAATATATTAATCAAATAATTAAATTCACATTAAAAACAGAATATTTAATATGAAAGTTACTGCAACACGTCCGAAAAATCAGTACTGATCTAGTACATTGACTATTTTACTACTAAACAATAACAACGCTTGCATGCCTTCCAGAAGTATATGCTCTAAGTGTATAACAGCATCTAACGATCGTTCCCTCCAAATATATTTACTCAATGTTTTGAGTTTTGACGGTCTGGCGGCGGCGGCACTGGCAGTTGTTTGGCGTTGACATTATGGACGTAAATAATGAATTTTCATCATATTTTATTTCATGAATGAACCAATATTATAAATTAATATTAGCATTCTGCACTGAAGATCGTCAGTAGCTACTAAACAAAACAAAAATGATGAAAATCGGTTGAGAGACAGAGGAGAAAATGGTACCTAATCGTTTTGTCTTTGCCTATTTATATATAGATCCTTTTCATTTGATACATTACATTACGGGGGCACTTTAAAAAAGAAAATTTTATTATCCATTTAAGCTTATAAATTATTGTTTCTTAACGGGTCGAATTCTGTATTAAAAACTTTTTAACAAATTATTTTAAAATTTTGAAAAAAAATATATTTGTATTCCGCATTCATGATGTCTTAGAAAAAGAAATGGTTCATTTTTCAGGTAATTCTGTAATTTGGACAAACTTAAAATCAGGGTTTTCTTCAGATTTTACCTATAACGTTCAAGTGAGGCCCTATATTTCTTTTTTTTTTCAAAATTTTAGGTCTTGTTGTTTCTCAGATACAGGGGGGAATAAGTCAGTATTTTATATTTTTGTTAATATCTCTTAAACAAATGATTTTAAAAATATGAAAAAAAAATATTTGTATTCTTCATAATGAACCCTTTGATTTAATATATTACCTAAATGATGCGTTTCAAACAATTTTAATTTTATAGTTTCCATTTAATTCTGTAATTTGCTCCACTAAAATTCAGGTTTCGGTTTTTTTAGTATATATTGAACTAATTATTTTTAAAATATAAAAGAGATATATTTGTGTTCTTCGGATTGAGCCCCTTTATTTGATGTATTACATGATGCGTTTGAAAAATTTTCAATTTTCAACTTTTCATAAAAATCTATAATTTGCCCCTCAAACTTAAAATTAATAGTTTCTTCTTATTTTTTACTGTGAAGTTCGGGCATCGTTCTATATTCACAAAATTTTGAAAATTATAAGCTCAGTAGTATTGGACATAAGTAGGGGAATAGTCGATTTTTTTTCCCGCAGAAGTACCCCAAAATCAAAATTTCTTCATTTACGATATGTAATCCTAATCTGGTACCAAATTTCAACCTTTTCGTCCAGTAGTTTCGGAGAAAATTGCTGTAATATGAGGAACGGAGAAATCCGGAGTCGGATTATAAGGGTAATCCGTATAGTATATATACGGAACCCTAAAAATAATGGCAGCTCGGATTAGCCATTTCTTTTTTATTTATATAGGCTATTATATTAGATTTATCTAATAAAACTGTTTGGAATACACCTCATAAAAGTTTTTAATTTTCCTTTCTCCATTCCTTTTCTATATGCACACTGTAAATTTTCATTATCTAAGCCTATTATTCACACATTCACAATCTCCATCCTAATCCCACTCTTGGTCGGCGAGAACATCCCTTGATAGCTTATATTATTTAATTATACCCACATTATTCATAACAGACGTAAAGATTTTTGCTTTGTTAATGATTACTGTAAAATTTACAGGAACGTCTTTTTGGAATCGTAGCTTTAATTAGATTATATTATCACAACAGAAGTCTATTTCATATAAAATTATGGATTGTATTAATAGTTACAGTTAGATAGGACATACGGCTTTCGAATTAAGCTCTCAGATACGTCTCCCATGATATCCTACTTTGTAAAATAATTATATAGTCTATCTGCAAAATCCTACATGTAATTAGCCGTAAATCATGTCTATCGGAACTAATTTATTAGCTTGAAAATTTCCATAAATTCCAAGATACGTCGTTTTAAAGCTGCCCAGGAAAATCCGTGAAACTTTTTATGTCTATTAATTCGTTAACCGGGCGGATTTAATAGTTTCGAAGATATTGACTACTAAAAAAGTTTTATCCGTTCGTATGGTTGTCACTTGTTGTCTTGTCATAAGTAAATAATTTACGATTTTAGTAGGGGTTATTTGACTTTAGCTGGTAAATAAGTCAGTGTGGAGTTGGTCGTAAATTTAAAGTTAAATTTTTAAATCAATAATTATCTCGGATAGTCTAGTTCAGAGGATAACTAATTGTTTATTGTTGCTGCTGTGATAAGTTGGATATAAAAACATTTTATTTGCTATATAAAGTTTTATGCGAAGTATAGTACCCAGAAATTTGAACTTATGCATAATAACTAACAAATAATTGAAATTAATCCTACTGATATTATAAAGTTGCTGACATCCCGTGGTAGTAAAAAAATCAATGAAATTTATGTCGTTGTGATTTTCCACTTTGTAGTTGTCGACCAGTTTTACTTGCACCAATTACAAAAAGAGATTTAAAATGCTCTCTTCGCGGTGACGTTCTTTTGTAAGCAAGACAATAAATATTACATATTGTTTCTGGTCAGGGAACCTTCATCAGTTGCGCTTCCCACAAGAACACTTATTTATGTATCTGATACATATCGACAACTTGTAGACGCGAGGTGTAGAGACGACATCTAAGATTTTCGGGAAAACTAGCACACAGAAGTTCCGAAGTGTTCGAGAGGACATTTTCTTGTGGGAAACGTAGCTGATAAAGGTTCCTTGATCACATACAATATATTATTTATATTGTTTTGCGTACAAACTAATGACACCTCGAAGAGAGTATTCAATATCTCTGACATGTGAAGTTAACCTGAAAATTTTATCGTGACATTTTAACCTAGGAGTTACGAGATGACAGCAATTACATGGAACGGCTACAGATTCGGACCCTCTGTGTGATACATTTCCCGAAAATCCTTACTCAAGCAAAAATTAATTTTATTGTATACAAACAAGTTTCCCTGGAGTTAAATACATGCCCCGATTTACTAGTCTATGAGGAACCGTCACGGAACGTCAACCGCATGGTGGCGCCACTGTATACAAGGGTACAATGACCGTCATGACTAAGAACTTTGAATTTTATGCTGGAAGTATAAGAATATTCTATATGTGGCGGCCATTGCACCCTTGTATGCAGTGGCGCCGCCATGCGGTTGACGTTCCGTGAATCTTCCTAGTTAAATATTGTTTGCTAAAATAGGTAAATTTGATATTTTTATAAATTTAAGACATTTATAATTATCTTTTTGAGATATTTAAGACATATTTAAAGTTTATTTTAGTTCGCTAGACGCTGTTAATAATTTTACTTATTAATCGTTTATTTAGGAACTTCAAAATATTAAAGGATAAAATTTTCAGGTTAATTTCACCCGTCAGAGATATTGAATACTCTCTTGGAGTTATCATTCAATATCACTGACAGGTGAAGTTAACCTGAAAATGTTATCGTGACATTCTAACATAGTAGTTACGGGATATCTGGAATGACACGGAACGGCTTCCATTTCGGATCCTGTGTGTGCTAGGTTCCCAGAAAATCCAAGATGTCGGTCATTACATCTCGCGTCTACATATAGATGGAACTACTTCACATTATGCAGCAGCAAGTTTTTCCTGGTCTGATCGCTAAACGTGACGATATTGAACGGCAACCTCTTGCAAAATGACTTCACAGGATTGTTTTTATAGTGCTTTTTAAATCCAAAATCTGCAAGAGTAAATCCACTAATATTTGATTTAAATCACTAAATAAGGCAAGAAATGTATCAAATCAGTACAGAGAATTTTCTTCTACTTCTAAATATTGAATTAAAAATACCCAAAATGTTTTTATCTAGATATTACCACTGAAAAATATACCGTTCACGCATTTTTGATAATATCAAAAAATAAAATAATATATATTTTCTTTACCTATGTGATAAAATAGATAAACTTAAAACTACTATTTAAAAAAACTATATTAGAGATTTATACCTAGGACTGTTTTCTGAAGGTTTTTTCGGGAATATTACAATTTATTTTAACTGTTTTTTTTTTGAAAATAACACCACAGTTGGATAAAAAAGTTGTTTAATCAAAAAAGGGTATCAATAAATCTTTATAGGATAGAGACAACACCAACACCATGTGATTAAATAAACCGAAGAAAAACAATTCTAAAAAGTCTTTTCTGTTAGCAATTAGCTTTAAAAAATCTTTAATATGGAGTTAATCAAATCAAATAGGTACAATCGTTTACAATCAACACCAAACTGTTCCAAGCAATACTCACACCCAATATGTTTTCATACAACAATTTTAAAATTTTTGTCACATTGAACACCAAAAGTACACTAAAATTAATTATATTGTTCGAAAGTGAATGTGTTTTAAATTAATTTTTGAACCCACCGAATTTATTGCAATATAAAAAAAAACAAAAATCCAATAAATTTGTCTATAAAAGTCCTTGAGAATTTAATAAATTTAATATTGGACAAAACCATGAGTTCCGAAATTTACAAATAAATGAACACAAGAGAGCCCAAAATTTGTGAACATAGCGATGACTACCGTATAATTCAGTTAAATTCTTTCAATTAGAAAATTGCATTATTATTATTGCTTTGAACTTTTGAATGTTCCCGCTATATGTCAAATAGCAGCAAATTCTTTTGGTTACATCAGTTCATAAACCAAGCATGTGAATTTCAAATTGTTAATTTCTTAGCAACAGCAAAGTTTTGTTTTCGTTTTTTGTTTGTCTTTTTTTTTTACAAGTCAAGAGGCCTAATGATATCCTTTTAGTCCTTAAGGGCATATCAATAATTTGATTCCTATATTCAGGATTATTAATATTTCAAAATACATCTCTGTAGAAGTTATAAAAAACTACTGTAATCAGCTGTCCTGATTAAATTATTTTAGTTGTTTGGATAGCGATATGACTGAATTTTTAGCACAGTAGTGTATCTTCATCATGAAATTTTTGATAAGTCTGTACACATGGTAACCTTGTCCGCTTTGACTTTGACCTGGAAAGTCATATCAAGTTCAAGTCGATTTTTTTCAAATAGGAACCGCATTTTTTGATGTTGGGAATGAAAAGAGCGTAAAATTTCAGGTTCAATTGTGGCCATGACCATTTTTTTCACATAACCTTGATGGTTAGTGAAGCTCAAATTGAGGTAAAGCATGATTAGGCTCCAAGACATGAGGACTATGTGGAAATACGATGAAAAATTGGTTTTTGAGGTTGCTGATGACAAATCTGATGAGGTTTCTATATATGACTTTAGATTTTTCATCAGCAACCTCAAAACAAATTTTTCACCCTATGCCCCCATAGTCCTCGTGGCTCGGAGCCTAATCATGCCTTACCTGAGTTTGAGCTTCACTGACCATCAAGGTCATGTGAAAAAAATGGTCATAGCAACATTTGGACGTGAAATTTTCCGCTCTTTTCATTTAATACATAAAAAATGGAGTTCCCCTTTGAGAAAATCGACTTGACCTTGATATGACCTTCAAGGTCATAGACAAGGTCAAAGCGGACAAGGCCATTGGGTAGCCGGGGAAAAATATTAAAAGTTACCCATTTAACTTTTTCCTTTAAAATGCTTTCCCGCTGAGTAAATCAGCCTTCCTCGGACATTTTGAACACCGTGTATAAACCTAATGTTGGTTATCAAAATATTTAATTATAACCACAATATTCCTACCTCAACCAGACTTTTTAAGATTTCACTTTATTAATGATTAAGGTATAATTTACACGAAAATTAAGTGTGTCAACATTTATTAAACGTTATGTTGAATATTTAGTACCTCAATTACATTATGAAATATAACATTACAATTATATAATTATTCACATTAATTGTGTTACTCAGATGTGACATATATCTACCCTTAACGTTTATAGCCTTTGAATTATATTCGCAGACACTTCTGCCGTGATATCCTGCATTGTAAAATAATTATATCGTTTATCTGCAAAATCCCACATGTAATTAACCGTAAATCATGTCTATCGGAACTAATTTATTAGCTTGAAAATTTCCATAAAATCGAAGATACGTCGTTGTAAAGTTGGCGAGGAAAATCGATGAAACTTTTTACATTTATTAATTCGTTAATCGGGCGGCTTTAAATTAGTTTCGAAGATATTGACGGCTAAAGTTTTTATCCATTCGTGTCGCTTGTGGGCACAATTATAAAAATCTTAAGTAGTGATTATTTTGAACTTGAATGGTAGATAAGTCAGTTTGAAGTAGGGATAAATGTAAAGTGGAATTGAGATAAGTGAGAAGAATTTTATTTCTGATTGTGTAGTTCACAAGATTAAATTGTTAATTCTTGTTACTTCTGACAAATATATGCTACACCAGTCTATACAGGGTGTTCCTAAATTGGAGCTACAAACGAAAAGGGGTGATTCCTTGAGTAGTTTTAGGAAGAAAAAGTCCCATAAAAATGAGTCCGCAAACGTTTCGTTTTCAAGATACAGAGTGTTAAAGTTTGAATTTTTTTCAAGTTTTTTTCTCATAGTATCTGCACTTCACAAGATATTCAAATGAAATTTGGCATAGATATTACAATTAAGAGTTTCCATCTTGTGACATGCCAATTTCAATTGCAAATCAACAGGGTGATATTTTTTCGGGAACACTGTCCACTGTTGTCCTTCAGAACTTTTTTTTGGTGAGCCACTGGTACTTTCAAAAATTATAAAGAAAAGCTTTGTTGTTATACCAAACTTTATGTTCTCTTGTAGTTTTGTCGTATCTACTACCGGTTTCGAGAAAAAAAAATTGAATGATTCTCTTGAAATCCTCAGAAAATTCCGATTTGTCATAGAAATCTAGCTACCTACCTAGTAGGCTGTGGTGAATGAATAAATTTATTGTTAGTTTTGACACATCAAATTAAACTCCTGTGTTTTGAAAATTAAAGATGGTTGCATTTTAATATCAAAACATGCCGAATTTTACGAATTCCGAAATAGCTGACATGCATTTCATGTATGGTCTTGCAAATGGTAATTCAAGAGAAGCTAAGCGTCTTTACATGGAACGCTATCCCAATAGAGTGATGCCTGGTCATCGGATGTTCTCTAATATTCACAGGCGTCTTTCAGAAACTGGATCTTTTTCTGCGAAAAATATTAATGCAGGTAGACCACGAAGTGTGAGAACATCACGACTCGAAGAGGCAGTGCGGAACGAAATAAAAGAACATCCAGGAACCAGTACAAGAAAAATTAGTGTTACCTTAAATACAAGTCATCAAGTTGTTTGGCGGATCTTGCGGGATTCTTTGCTCTATCCTTATCACATTCAGAGGGTGCAGGCGCTCTTGCCTCGAGATTGTCATCCAAGAATTATTTTTTGTCAGTGGTACCTCAACAGACTATTGAACAATCCTCATTTTGATTGCCAAATCCTATTCACTGATGAAGCCTATTTCTCAAGGACTTCAATCATAAATTTTCATAATGAACACATATGGGCTGAGGAGAATCCACATGAAATTGCAGAAGCTTATTTTCAAGAGGAATTTTCATTAAATGTGTGGGGTGGTAATATTGGCGATTATTTGATTGGTCCTTTCTTCTTGCCAGGGCGACTTACTGGTCAATCATACAGACATTTTTTAGAGAACGATTTGCCCTTGTTATTGGATGATATACCTCTTATGATGCGACGTGAAATGTGGTTCATGCACGACGGTGCTCCTGCTCATTTTTCACTTTTGGCTAGGGAGTATTTGAAAATTATGTAAACAGGTGGATTGGACGAGGTGGACATCAGCCATGGCCCGCCAGATCCCCAGATTTAAATAGTTTAGATTTCTTTCTATGGGGCCATCTGAAATCTCTAGTGTACATAACGCCAGTGAATACCGTAGACGAACTGAGAAATCGTATAATAGACGCGTTTCATACAATTAGGAATACTCCAGGAGTGTTTGAAAGAGTTCGATCGTCTATGAGAAGAAGAATAGAAGCTTGTATAAGGGTTGGGGGGATGACATTTTCAACAATTGCTGTCGTTTAGTTCCTTTGTTGTTATTTAGTTTTTTTATTATGATTAATTTTTGAGTTGTACGTTTCTTGCAGTAATACATTTTTTTGATGATTATACCAGTTTATCGAATCTTTAAGAATCATTGCTAGTTTAATAATTCAATTTTTTTTCTCGAAATCGGTAGTAGATACGACAAAACTACAAAAGAACATAAAGTTTGCTATAACAACAAATCTTTTCTTTACGAATTTTGAAAGTACCAGTGACTCACCAAAAAAAAAGTTCTGAAGGACAACAGTGGACAGTGTTCCCGAAAAAATATTACCCTGTAGATTTGCAATCGAAATTGGCATGTCACAAGGTGTAAACTCTTAATTGTAATATCTATGCCAAATTTCATTTGAATATCTTGTGAAGTGCAGATACTATGAGAAAAAAACTTGAAAAAAATTGAAACTTTAACACTCTGTATCTTGAAAACGAAACATTTGCGGACCCATGTTTATGGGACTTTTTCTTCCTAAAACTATTCAAGGAATCTCCCCTTTTCGTTTGTACCTCCAATTTAGGAACACCCTGTATAGCAAAATTTAGGGCACTACTTCAGTAACATTTTATACAAATTAGTTGATAAAATAGCAGGATCGTAGAAGTAAATTATATATATTTTATTATTGTTTTTTTTATGAAAAGTAACGAACGGATCGTAATGCAGCCAATGAATAAGTTTTAAAGAATTATATTTTTTGTTTTATAAGTGCTTATACGTCCTGATTGCCACATTTTTAACCAAAAAAGTTTTTTTTTATCATAAATTCATTACCCAAAATCGATACTGTCCGTCGCATGTTTAAACCAATGCTCACAAGCAATATTAATACATTTTACGTCACAGTAACGAAAATTGAAGATATACAAAGTGAAGTGCATTGAATGTACTTTCAAAATATATCGTGTATATCCCCATCGAACCATTGTTGTTAATACCGTACATTCAACAAAATATTTCTATAAATTATTTATTGCAATAATGGGAGAACTACAGCGATCTTGAGAATATTATTAACGTTATAAGCTTTCATTCATCAGAAAGACTCCAGTTCTAGCTTCAATTACACAAAGGTAAGTATTTTTTCAAAAATTCTGTTATAACCTTTTTTTCCCGCATATCCGCATATTCTAAGAATATATATATATATATATATATATATATATATATATATATGAAGTGAGTATGTCTTGGGATGTTCATCAATTGTTGTCAACATGACCTGCAAATTGTTAAGAATGTTTTAGTATTGTATTTTAATTAGCATAAGGAATTCTTTGGTCTTGTTAATGGAACACAATTATATAATCTGTAAACATCACACTGGTATAAGACATATAATCACTACCTGATGAAGGGATAAATTATTGAATAATAAATAAACTCCGAAACGTTGGATTTTAAGGTTTAAATTGTTTTAATTGTACCTGACCACTACATCCCAAGACATACTCACTTCATAGTTAAGTTTGTGGGTCAATAATCTCAAGCATATATATGTATATATATATATATATATATATATATATATATATATATATATGAAGAAATATGAAATATTTATCTGGGAATACATCCGTTATAATGATTCATGTTTGAATCCAGCAGACGTTTCGCCAAGGTCTTACTTGCCATTCTCAATGCGTTGTTACGGTGAATTGAGAGTTCTAATTTTAGTTGACATCCCATTTTTACAACAACACAATGTATTATATATTTTCGTGGGTTCTATTTCCATAGAATGATAGTGTAAAATAACATTAGGGACGGTTCAAAATGTGTATGTTTTAAATTTAGCTTAGTTTGCCTTTCACATTTGAGTTAATCCACCTTTATGATTTTCTGCCCAAGAAAATCAAGCGGCAATGTTACTATAATTTGTTTAAAATTGGCAGTATGGACGTAAATAATGAATTTTTTATATTAAATGACTGAATCAATATTATAAATTAATTTTGGCATTCGGCACTGACCGTCAGTAGCTATTAAACAAAATGATAAAACATTCTTTTAAAAAAATATAACCGACTTCCACCTATAACTAAAAAGCAAAAAATAATTATAACAAAATACAACTCTAGCAAATAAATAACACATTCAATGTTGTTAGGTACCTACCCAGGAAGTAAAAAATGTAAACATTAAAAGGTGCTCATTCTGTACAAAAAACGACCAATATGTTAGGATATTGGTCGATTTCCATGCACTCATGTATTCATTCACAAATTTCATCACTTTACTAATAGAATTCTTTTCCCAAATTTGACGTTTCACCAATCCGGATATATACTCGATTAAACAAGACCATATTCTCTCAAAACGGTTCACCACAGGAGAAGAAATCATGTAACATACATACAAAAAAACGCGACGAATTGATAATCTCGTCCTTTTTGGAAGTCGGTTAAAAATAAAGACAATCAGTTGCACGACAGAGGAGAAAATTACACCGAGCCGTTTGGTCCTTGCCTGTTTATGTATACAGGGTGTAAATAGTTTGAGTGCATATATTTTAGGTGGAGGTAGTATACACCAAATTAAACAAAAAACTCTTATACCACTATGGTCAGTAGGCCTTAATAACCAAGAAAATCCCTAAAACATATTAAGTAAATTATTGTCAATCCGGCAACGTCGCTCGCGTTCGAAGCTGATTCACTCTTAGCGCGAATAATAAAGGAATGACTACGCCGACAAAAAAATAAACGCCTGTGTTTTTGTATTGACTGATGATATTGACCTTAGAATTAAATAAAAATGTATGAAATATTTTGTTGAAAATATTTACGTTTTTAATACAAGGTATTGCAATTAGAATTTGTATTTGGCGGTTTCTTTTATGCAATTATACAAAGTTAAGTAAATATGATATTCAACTCAAGAGATCTGTATATGTAGTTTTTTACCAGTTAAATTATTCGAAGAGTCATTATTACTGATTTAATTAATATTATTTATATTAGACAAGTAAATATGTAATCCTACTTACCGAATTTATTATAATGATAGAACTGAGTTGAAACAATGGATTATTCACAGCAAATATTCAAAATGTCCACCATTACTATCGACACAAGCACGACACCGTTTAATCCAATTTTCACGTATGCGAGAAAAAATTCCTGGAATATTTCGGATTTCGTCAGCAGCGTCAAAAATGCGTTGTCTCATGTCATTCTCGTCAATAATTGAAGTCGTGTAAACCTTACTTTTCATGTGTCCCCATAAGTAGAAATCTAAAGGATTGAGATCAGGAGATCTTGCTGGCCAACGTATATGTCCGTTTCGAGCAATCCAACGACGGGGAAATGTTCTATTTAAGAAGTCGACAACTAGATGACTTGCGTGGGCAGGTGCTCCGTCATGTAAGTACCACATATAGGTTCACTTCATCTAACAAATCTGGTAGCGTGTTGTTCAAAAAATAAAGGTAATTCTCACCTGTCAAACGTGCAGGCAGTATAAATGGCCCAACCAAGTATTCACCAACTATTCCAGGCCACACGTTAACTGAGAATTGGTGTTGAAATACTCAGACCACGAATGCGTATTATGAAAATTTATTACATATACCATTCCTATTAAAACTTGCTTCATCTGTTGTTAAAATATTGTTCACAAAATTAGGAAATTGACGATGTTTTCTGAGGAACCAACGACAGAAATTGAGTCTTGGTTGAAAATCATCAATTGAAAGCCCTTGAACCCGCTGCATGTGATATGAATAGAGCAATTGTTTCCGTAATGTGAGAAATGTGCAGCTCACTTCCAATACTCCGTGTGCTACGATATGGGTTGATGTCGATAAGGTCTAGTATTTGATCCTCAGCAGCTAAGATACGATTATGTCGCTGTGGTCCGCGATTGTTTATTTGTGGTATTACACTACCTGTTTCCAGAAGCCTCTGTCCTAGAATTGGGCAGGCGTCTGTTTGGAAATCTTTCTCCCTGTATAACATTCTTGCTATTTTGCAATTACGTCTGCTTTCCCCATAAATTAAGAGCTTGTCATGTCTTTCCCTAATTGTATAATCGGTCATTATTTATCACAAATAAATACTGTCGCACTATTCTTAATTTTCGAACTTACACACTAGTCACAACCGATTTTATTTAGTTAAAAAATATATTAAATGGAAAGCAAACCACGAAGTCTACATCAAATAGATATCATTCAAATCACTTTACCGTTTATCTATTCTTATTTACAAGAATCGAAATCGCAAAAAACAATCGTAACTCTCAGTCGTCGTTAAAGTAAAAAATGTAGTAAATAAGTTGGTCTGTATGCCACGTTGCCATATCTATTCGGAGAAACTTACACTAAATTATAAAAGCATATTTCGAGGTTAAATAATCAATTTTCATTTTTAATGTGGCTATTAAAGATGTATAAGCTATTGAGTATTTACATATTTAGATTTACCGACATTTTGAAATCGAAATTATTGTATTATTCACTGTAGCAAGGGCTACATAAAATCTAACTTTATGTGTTCTTTTTGGCAAAACTATAGTTTATTTTAGAAAATGTTATAAAGCTTTTTGATTTGTTTTTGCCTGAAGTATTGTTCTTCAAAATCTTTGCACTCAAACCGTTTACACCCTGTAGATATAATACTTATTTACCATCATTTTTCCGTTCATGGTAGTTGTTGTGAAGTAAATTGTAATTTGATTAATTTCACAGTTAATAATAAAATCTAACACACACTAAACTTGTTTATTGAAGCCCTTACCTTATACGCACCTGATTATACACGCTTTGGCGTTTTTTATGTACAGGTTTATACTTCATGTATAATAAACACTATTTTATAAGCTTTCACTCTGTATCTTTATCTGTCACAGTTTTTAACCCAGGTAATAAATCACTATGCTACTATTGCTGCAGTAGATATACATATATCTTGCCCATTACATTAATTAAATTAGTAATGAAAATAAACCACATGGCTCGTTTCCAGAAGGGATATTTACGTTAGTCGCTCTAATGACGAGGAAAGCGTAATCCATCATTGTAAAACTCGCATACGATGCATTTTCTTCAACATCTTGCAACGTTTTCGTACACTACTCCCACCTATCCTTTTATTCAGACCGATACGTCATAATTAACTACTTTAAATGAATTACAGTGGCAGTTGTGCCCATAAAGAAGCCAACTTTCAAGTGTAATACGCATCGTTTTACCAATTTTTCTGGATATAAATAAAATTATTCCGAGTTTGCTCCATCTCTCCCTAGATGTTTTTAAAACGATTTAGTCCATTTCGCCAGATGCGGAAAGTACTCGAATTTAGGAGCAGCGCCTTTTCCACTCCGGGAAATTTATAGCGGCAATTATTTCTATGAAGTACTGCGGTTTGGATTACCAGACGTGATCCTGTTGCCATGCGGCTTGTGTGTCTGTACGCCACTCTGCCATTTGAAAGTTTGTTTTGCCGACTTACTTTACACTCGTTGAAGAGTTAACCAGTTTCGACTATCAGTGAATCAATATTGGCAAGGTATGTGTTGCATGTACATTTGGGTAGAAGTCCGGCATAATTTTGCAACTGAATTCAAAAAAAGAGTTTTTCAATTTCGTTGATTTTTTAAGGTAAGCTACTAGATATCTTTGCTGATTATGAACCGATTTTAATTACTTTTTTTTTGTTACGTGTCTATGCTTTAAGGATGTCACATTTAAATTTAAGGATCAAATTTAAACCCTAGCTTAAATGTCGGATTGAAGAATCTATAATTTGATTTTATAGAATATAATTTGTTCCTAAAGTATCTATCAAATATCACAGGGAACACCGACTTCAGCCATTAAGCTCAAAGTTTAATAGAAATACATATAAAGTGTCAGGGTTAGAAGCTACGAATCACCGAATTATGGAAGATGACGGAGTAGAAGAAAATTGGCTAAAAACCAGAAGGAATATCATAGTGTGATGCAAAATAAGCCCTATGGAAGTAATGGGTATAAAAATATTATACGAAAATAACAAGGTTTTCTCAAGAAGTAAAATAAAAATGCCAAGAGGAAGAAAAAAGCGCATTTGGAATACTTTACACAAAATACACAGGAAACTTTAGAGAATTACAAGAGATTTCACTTCTCAAAAGAAATCTAGCAGGACTTCTACTGATTGCAAACGAAATGTGCGGATTCATAAGAGGAGACAGACAACAAATGAAATATTATATTCAGATGACCACCACTCACCAAAAAATTGAGAATGCACAAGGAAACTTCAAATACGGAAATGTTACAGGCAAGGATGAAAAAGCAAACGAGCTAGTAGAATACTGATGTCAGAACAATTAACTCAATTCCTTAACAAAATTGTAAGACACAACAAAGTATCTAAAGAATAGAGGATCAACATACTAGCTGGGCTACTCAAAAAAGATGACAGAAAACAAGCGGAAAACTATAAAGGAATAAATATCTTGCACAGATAAGGTATTAATCTATAGTATTATAAAATTGTAAGTTTGTCTGTTTATTTGTTTGTTTGTTTCTTTGTTCGGGCATCACGTAAGAACTACTTAACTGATTTTGCTGAATCTTTTTTTGTTGCGAAGCCTATAGTTAGACTTCAAATCTGGTAGACATTTTGTCTGTCTAAATTGACAGAAGCGGTAGATATAGCGAAAAAACTTCTACAATGTTGGGTAATTCAGTTACTCAATTTGTTCCACCGCACGCACAAAATATTAGATACTGGCATCAGCTTAACTTTTATTCAAAATTCGGAATGTGCAAATGTAACATGTTTCGATTTCACAAAAATCAACTGATATAACAAGTGTAATTTTACAGGGTGTTCTATTTTAGTGGAATAGTATTACATGGATTTAAAATATCTAAAAAAAGTTATATTTGGTGTCCTATAAGCAGCGGGATATATACAATGTAGTGGAAATAAGGGGAAGTGGAATTAGTTATACAGGGTGGTCCAAATAAGTTATACTGAGTAGGCCATAAACAGTCCCATATACCAAGTGGTTGAAAAAGGGTCGAATATTTGTACAGTTAATAAAAAAAAATCTTATAAAATGTGTTAGGTAAGGTAAGATAGGATCTTTAAATTATGTTCATAAGATCCTATAGTTATGAAATGAGTTGAAGAAATGTTAGAAGCAGTTGTTTATATATGGTGTTTGAAATATAAGATGGAGTGGAATTATAGTTTATGTTGTGGATAAAAACTTGTTTTATATCTACAAGTAGTTGCATAGCGGAGTATAATTACAGCTATATAGTTGGGTTTAAAAAATGTTATAAAGTAATATTATGATCTACAAGCTGTTCCATTTACCGGAGGGTTGAAATATAGGGTAGGGTAGGATTCTAAGGATACAGGGTAGTAAAAAATGGTATATTTGGTGGCAAATAAGTAGTTGCATATAAAAAGTTGTTGAAATATAGGGTGTTGTACAGTTGTAATAATACAGGGTGGGTAAAAATTGCTAGACAAATTTTGTTATATAGCAGTTGCATATATGGAGTACCTGCGCAGGAAAGTTATAGTTTATACAGTGTCATTAAAACAAGGTTAGAAAAAGTTGTAAATGAAGGGTGGTTTATATGAAGTGTGGAGAGAAATTATACTTTAATATGTCTTGAAAAAATACGAGGAAAAATTGTGAATTTGCGTAGTTCATAATAAGTTGGAAAGATAGTATAGTTGAAATATAGGGTGATCAAGTGTTAAGATTATTATTTTAAAAATGTTATATTGGTTGACCAATAAACAGTATCGTATACAGGCTAGCTGTAATACATACAAAGTGATTCAAAAACATATTGAACAAAATTTGGTGAAATATATTTGGCATTGATGGATTTATAGTTATACAGGGTGGTACAAAAAATGTTACACTGGGTTTCCGATAAGTAGGTGCAAATACAAGGTGGTGGAAATAGCGGGTGGAGTAGATTTATAGTTAAACAGGTTGGATATTTTTTTTGTAGGATAGAACATGAGCTGTGGCATATATGCAATATGTGAAATATGGATCGAAGCAATATTATAGTTCATACTGTATGATTAAAATAAATTTAGAAAAAGCTGCATATAAGGTGTGGTTGAAATACAAGGTGGAGACAAATTATACTTTCAAGGGTGGTTCAAAAATGGTTATATAGCGTAGTCCATAACCAGTTGCATGTATAAGATAGTGAGTGGACCAAAGTTATAGTTACGTGTTTAAAATTTTTAAATTTGGTGGTTCCTAAGCAGATGCACATACAGGGTGGTTTAAATTTTTTGTAGAGTAAAATTCTGGTTATACAGGGTCGTTAAAAAATAAGTAATGTTTGACAAATCAGCAGCGGTGTATACAGGATTGTTTTAATGTAGATGAAAGTAGAGTTAGTTATACAAAGCTGTTAAAAAAATAGTTGAATAAAATTGTTTTATAGGGTGGCCAGTAAGCAGTTGGTGAGGGTTTAAATAAAAGTTTGGTGGTAGGGTGCAAAACTGTGTTGTGAGTCCACAGACATTTCCATTAGTATGGATAAAAAAAACTTAAAAAAAAAAGTTATATAGGGTGGACCATAAATAGTTGCATTCTACTATATGGAATTACTGAAATATGAGGAGAAGCAAGATTATAGTTTTAGAAAGTATTTAACACAATGTTAGAAAACGCTGCATATAAAGATTGATTAAAATATAGAGTAAATAGAAATTTTATTTTAAAAGGTGGTTCAAAAAATATCAGAAATAATTATTATACAGCGTAGGGTAGAGGTGTTTAAAAAGTTATATTGGGTGCCAAATAAACAGCAGTATATACAGGAGTGTTGCAATATAGGGTGAAGAAGAGTTACAGTTATTCAAGGTGATTCAAAAAAATGTCGAGTAAAATTGTTATATAGGGTGGCCCATAAGTACTTGCAGATTGTGTGAAATATATTCGAGATTGGTGGATTTATAGTTAAGTAGGGTGGTTCAAACATGTTAGAATTTTTTTTATATAGGATAACCCATATTTTTCATAAGTTATTTCTTTTTGCGAAGCCTTGGACATTCCGTACGCAGGTGAAACCGCGGGTAACGGCTAGTATATAATACAATTGACCAGCGTTCATCTGTCTAATTAACCTAGACAAAGCCTTCGAGTAAAGGAGGTGGTTCATATACTATAGAACATATAAGTACCGTTAGACATTATAAAGAGAAATGAAGATATATACAACAGTATAATACAGGCCAAAATAGGAGGACAACTCAGAGAGGAGATAGGAACAGGCTCAGGTATAAGACAAGGAATCTCTATAATCCCATACTCCTCATTCTCATGATGGATAAGATAATAAATGTCGTGAAGAAAGGTAAATGTTGCGTAAAGTGGAAAATAAAGAAATACAAATCCTCTGCTACGCGGATGATGCCATTCTCAAAGCGAGAAGTGACGAAAAGAAACGATTAAATGTAAGATAGAAATTGATAACATTAGCATACAACAGATTATGTCAGGGAACTCTCCGAAAATCACCTTAACCAGCTTCGGAGATATACACGCAGAAGTAAAGAACCTAACATAGAAAGTCATAAGAATAGCGGGTTGCCTAAATGACAGAATAATGAGAAACAAATATGTTAGAACGGAAACTAAGGCAACGATTAGAGATATACTATAATACCAATTATGACATACATGGGGAAAACACGAAGAGATCTATTTAGAACTGATGAAATCAGGACAACATGAAATGTGGAAATAATAAACGAATAGATATTTAAAAGAAATACAAAGTGCAACAATCACATAAGAAGAATGAAAGTTGATGGGTATCAAGAATTGCAAGCGCTAGTAGGTAGAAAAGTTTTGGTTCATCCTGGAAAAGAAGTAATGATAAAATATAATTTAAAAAGATAAAAGAAGTTCCTATAATAAGGTAGAAGAAGAAGATGAAGAGACGGATAATGCAAACTGACATAATATGATTATAGTTTCAGACACATCCACCAAACATCACATACCTGCATTATTTTAGGTATATTAAGTTTCTCGAACATACTGCAAGCTATTTGGATAGTTTGAACTATACTATGTTTTGCTATGACGTGTAACATATCATTTTTCAGAATCTCTGAAGCAATTGCCAAAGTTGTGAAGCTTATTGATTTCTCCGAAACTGTTTAATCGATTTGATTATTTTGAACTGTATTCAGTCAGTTAAACCATGGTTTTCCGGGCTGTTTTGCCGTGGTCTACCGTAATTTATTCCGAGCGTTATATCTGTAACTGCGACCGACCTATTCATCGGTGCGAACGTAGGTAGTAGTATTTCGTTTACTGCTCGCGTGGAAAAAGACCATCGAAGTTAGTTAGTCATAGCTTTATTATCAGAGTTACATTTTTTTACAAATTTCTTACTCCTAATCCATATTTTGACATTTATTTCCCTAATTTATTTTCGATGTTCAATTTTTCTTATTCCTAATCCATATTTTGATAATTTCCATAATTTTTTTGATGTTCAATTTTTCCCTGAGCTGATATAATACTTTTCCCTACGCTATTCCTTAAGATACTTCATTCATTAAGCTATTTCATTCCCTAAGATAATCATGTTATCTCCTGGTCTGAAGGCCATCGAACGGTGGGGAACTAGTATTTATTGTTATCTGCAGGACTATAAAGTCTCCTAATTTGCCAGTCGCAATTAAAAGGGAGGGGCCTGCAAGCCCCATCGATGGTTTTGGTTTCGCATGTCCTTGAGAAGGATATCATATTATATTTAGTTTTGTAACCGACTTCCAAAAATAAGGAGGTTTTCAATTCGTCGCGTATTTTTTATTTTTTATGTATGTTACCTGATTTCTTCTCCTGTGATGAACCGTTTTGGATGAATATGGTCTTGTTTAATAGAGTATATATCCGGATTGGTGAAACTTCAAATTTTGGAACACATGCGTGCATGGAAATCGACCAATATCCCTAACATATTGGTCGATTTTTCGAAAACTCCTTATGGATGTGTATAGTTTTTTAACGTGTAATCTATTAAGGAAGACCCCTAGGTGATCTCATATACTTTTCTGCGACGTGCAACTTGCAGTTTTGCAGATAATCGCCGACAATTCCAAAATTCTTATCAAAAATTTCATCGAAATGACATAACGGACATTTCCTTATAAATATTTTAATGCCAACGTAATAGTGCGGGAATTTTAGGCACTGGAAGTTTTAATTGCGAATTTGAAAATCTTCTTTGTACATCTATAAGCATATAGGTAGTAAAGCATAGTGTTTTTGGTTCTTTAAATCAATGAGTACCAAGCTCGTTTTTTTATATATCAGGCAAATACCTATTTAAATGCAAATTTTTCCATTTTGCGAAGACGGTGCTTTTGGTTGTCACATTCTCCCGGCCTAATAGAAAATTCAGTGGCAACACATGTCAAACTTTAAACTGCCAGTTGGTGCGTTTATACTCAGGTTGTTTAGTTATAATAAACAAAATCACAAAGTAAAATGATAGAAGGAATTGCATTTATATGATGATTGAAATATAGGACGGCGTAGGCAGCCGTATATACAGAATGGTTGGAATATAGGGTGGAGTGGACGTTTGGTGGTATAAAAATGTTAAAAAAAATGTGGAATTAAAATTATTTAGGGTTATTAAAAACTGCTCATTCTGTACAAGTTAGTTACCTACCAATATAGTATATTTTTGAAGTCGGTACCAAGCAACAATCAAGTTTGATGAATTAGTAGATAAGTACGCAATGAAGGATTTTAGATTTGCTTGGCACCGGCTTCAAAATATAGTAGATTGGTACGTAATTAATTTGTGCAGAATGAGCACCTTTTAATGTTTACATTTTTTACTTCCTGGGTAGGTACTTAACATCATTGAATGTGTTATGTATTTGCTAGAGTTGTATTTAGTTATAATTATTTTTAGCTTCTTAGTTATAGGTGCAATTCAGTTATATATTTTTTAAATGTTTAATGACCTTATTATATTTCTATTAACATTTTTATGCAATTTTATCGTGAAGTGAATTCCGTCATCCAGGAGTTTCAGAAAACTCTAGCTCACCGTTTTCCTGTGATTCCAAGGATAGAAATAACACGAAAATAAGTTTTTTCGAGATTTTTCAATCCATTGAACTCAAGACAATATATTGTTTCTACTCGAGAACCTTTATCAGTTGCACTCCCCTCAACTGATTGAATTATCGTTAATTATTTATATATAAAGTAAATATAACTGGATTTAATATTTTATCGCGAAATGAATTCCGACATCCAAGAGTTTCAGGAAAATCTAGCTGTCAACAGTTTTGGGGTTTAAAGTGCCTCATCTAATGGTCCATATAACTACTTCCGGTCTGGACAGGAAATGACTTTTTGCTACTAGGGTTGGTTATTTTTAACTGGAAGCTCCAATAGATTTCAAAAAAATGAAAAACAAATATCTCGAGTCGATTCCTTTATTTCGAAAAACGTTTCTGACAATAGGGTGGGGTTTCAAATATACTATAGATACTACTAGAAATATAGTAGTGACTTCTGTAGTAGTTTTGAGTTCAATGTGCTAATTTCTGGCTAAAATCTGGGTTAAATCGAAAAAATGATAATAATAAAAAGTGCTTTTCATTTTTTTTTTGAATCTATGGTAAAAATTCATCTTTCTATTTAAAAATAACAACTTCCGATCGGAAAACGTGATTTCCTGTCTATCTCAGAAGTCGTATTCCACTTTAAATCGTAGGAGTTTTGCCTGACTGATATATATTAGCAACAATGCAAATATCCTAGATTAAATTTTGATTACCAAATTAAGGGTTTAACTTGGCATCGTGAATATTGAATGAATTTTTTTCCTTCCTGAGAGCGGGAATAGGAAAATCCAGAGATCGCTCTATGAGAACAATAAAAACTAATTTGAATTCAAGTTTGCGTATCTCACGGTTTTTGGGTGGCAAGAACAAAAGACCTGATAATAATTGCTTCTGGCGGAGTGGCATAAGACAATACATTAAATGCACTCGTTTCAACAGTTCTGAATGGGTAAATTTAAATTACATGCCACTGGCAGACAGTTCAGTTCTTGTTTCGTTGCGTTTGATAGGTGTTTTGTTCCGTGCCGTGTCGGCAAGTAAAGTAAAATAGAGAAGTAGCATCGTCAACGATAAAACTGTTCGGTGCCGGAGAAGATATTTGGAAATGTCCTAACTAATTTTGATTGAAATATGTAAAAAGTAATTTGGGACTTTCCTGAGTAATTAACTGGATATTAAATTTAAATTACTTACAATACTACCTCTATACAAACAGGTTATAAAGATATACGTCATCCAAATTGGGAGAACTGAGGAATATTGTTGACAGAGACTTGGAGAGAAACCAACAAAAACTGCATTGTCAATTCAATGTCAAGAGTATTCATAATAAAAATGATAAACAACGCTGATCTGGCAAGATGACTCAAGAGAGCCAAACCTTTTGATCTAGTTTAATATTTGTATTCGTGTAGTATACTGACCATTTTACCTCCTGAGCTGACTCCTGAGACAATTCAAAACCTGCATACGATACGATACAACTGGGAGGCAACTACTACTACTAATCGACTTTTACAGGGGCAGTCTTGACTATGCAGCTATTTGGCTGTGCACCGCTGATGTTTCAGAGACAAAAACTCTCTTCTTTGGTTAGGCTGATGACTGGGCACGGACCACATAACAAAGAGACATGGAGGTAACAATAGACAAGAAGTTACATGCTTTCACCTGATTAATACAGTTGCAAGTAAAGTGCTACCTGTTTATGTAAACAACCATCAACTCTACCATAACAAGACATCGTAATATTTGGGAGACATCCTGGATAGAACACATAGCTATAAACAACGCTTAACAAAAACAGCGGTTAAACTTCGAACTAGATACAAAATAATTTAAAAACTATGTACTTCATCCACATATTTAGGAGCATGCAAGGTGCATCTGCTCTGGAACTGATCAATAGGGTGGCAGACGTGGTTTACCAGTATAGCTACATAGTGGCCACATGAAACAAATCCTTTCTCTGATGAGGTAAATATCAACAGACTCCGATCAAGGAACCCTCCAATTACCATCTACATAATAGAATGTTGGCGGAAGGGCTTCATTGATCCATCCTAGAGAGACCTAGTGCGAAAAGCGACAGAGTTTGATGTTTTTAGGAGGTTGTGGTCTGGGCTAAACAGGATAAAAACGTTTATGTCCTGAATAAAAAACAAATCACTCGACACATCGTGTTCCACAATAAAACCTTTAACTTCTTCGAGGAATACCCTAGTAGGTGTTGACGTTGATTACATTAGTATTCTGAACTTTTGTTTGTGATGCGGCTTTTATTTTATTCTATTTTTATGGACTTCCAAAAAAGAGTATGATATCATTTCAGGCCGTACATTTTTTCTTTTTTTAACCGACTTAGAAAAAGGAGGAGGTTATCAATTCGTCTACAACTCTTTTTATGTATGATGAGCGATTACTTAAAAAACGGCATGCGAAATTTTGATGATTTAAACTCCATTATATTAAGAAACATTACAGAAAGGCCCCATATAACTGTACATAACATGAGATTTACTGTTTTCTAGAAAATCAGTAAAAAACGTAAATAAGGGACTAGATTTCAGTGAATATCAATTAATCTTCACTGTTTTGTCTAAAACCACTCAAGAAATTTCAGTATTATAAATTGTATTGTACAAAGATATGTTCCAGCTTTTTTCCGTATATTTTTCTAGAACGTAATACATACCATTTTTGTGAAAATCTGAAAAATATATGCACAAAAACTGTAAACATCATATTAAATGACAAATTTTCATCATAAATATCTAGTTTAAATGTAAAGATATGCCATGAAAGTATGTCGTACAGGGTGTTTGTAATGATTTTCATTTTGAAGCTTATGAATTCAGTTTATTTTAGTGACGAAGCTAAGTTACAGTCGCGTGATATAGCAGAAAATATTCCATTAGCATATTAAAACGAAAATTTGTTATTCCGGCGATCTCTTCTTTGTGGAATACGCTTTTTTTTTTTTTTTTTTTTTTTTTTATCCGAAGAGGGGGGAAATACATTGCGTACTTAGCTAGCACGTGCTGGCCGTCGTGCGGGACTCCCGATGTAATAACTTCAAAGCAAGAGTAAATCGTTGCATTGAAACCAGTATACCGTATACCCGCTAAAACCCTAACCTCTTTCTCCTACAACCATGGTCCCCTGCGGCACTCTTACTCAATACTACTTCGCAAGGGTGGTTCATTGCAGATGTTTACTGCCCTTCCATTGAAAGCTTCTAAAGCCTACTCCTCGAACGTATCGCGGAGTTCTTTGAGGATAGTCTCCGCGTAATCTGATACCAAGTTCCAGGCTTGGGGGCCCTTCAGCATGGCTTCTACTAATTGTTCTGGGACGATATTAGTCTCCAGAATCCTCTCCACTTCAGCACGTTGATCCTGAAACCGGGGGCAGGAGAAGAACACGTGTTCCGCGTCCTCAATCACGTCCGTACAGTGTGGGCAGTTTGGGGAGTTTGCCCTCCTGAACCTGTGCAGGTATGCTCGAAAGCATCCATGTCCAGTCAGGAGTTGAGTGATGTAGAACCCAACCTCCCCATGCTGGCGGTTGACCCAACGACTGATGTTAGGTATCAATCGATATGTCCACCGGCCTTTAGTAGAGCTGTCCCACCTCTCCTGCCATTGCCCTAGACTCATGGCTCTTTCATCGCTGTTTCCTGTCGGTTGGTCTTTTTCTAACTTTCTGCGATAAAGCCGTCCCCTTTCTGCAGCCAGGATGTCGATTGGCAGGGTAGAGGCAATCACACTCACCGCCTCGTAAGACACAGTGCGGTAGGATGATGCCACTCGAATCGCTGAGAGCCGCTGGACTGATTTCATTTTCCGGCGGTACGATGGTAGCTCGAGCGATTTCTCCCATACCGGTGCCCCTTACAACAAAACAGAAGTAGTTACTGTTGCCAGTAGCTGTCTTCTCATCTGTCTAGGGCCTCCGACATTAGGCATTATTCTAGATAATGCCCCCTGTACCCCAGCTGCTTTCTTGCTGGCCGCGATTATGTGCTCTTTGAAGTTGAGCCGTGTGTCCAGGAGCACCCCCAAATAGCTGATGAAGGGCTGCGACTGTATGTAGGTGTCGCCTATTTTGAGGGTGATGGTTTCCCTTGCCTTTCGACTGCTAACAAGAAGTGTTTCGGTCTTTTGTTCTGCTAAACTCAAGTCCGCTGCGAGCATCCAATGCTGAATTGTGGCTATAGCGAATGAGAAGGTTGTTTGTATCTCCTCTATGTGCTTGCGCACTATGATCAATGCCACATCATCGGCGAATGCCACTAGCCTGACGCCCTCAGGCAGACTGAGCAGGAGCAGGTCGTTGTACATTACGTTCCATAAGAGGGGGCCAAGAACAGAGCCCTGAGGTACACCTCCTGTGATCTTATAGTCTACTTGCCCATTTTCAGTTTGGTACAACAAGATGCGGTCCTTGAAATACGCTGAAACCATTCTGCGCAAGTACTGCGGAACTTCCATCCTGGCAAGAGCCTCCAAAATGCGGTCCCAGCGGGCCGAGTTAAAGGCGTTCTTGATATCCAGGGTGGCTATTAGACAGTACTTTTTTCCACCTCTTCTCCATCTCTTTCCCGAGATAGCCTCTCTGGCGATGTTGGTAACGAGTTTCACGGCATCGATGGTTGATCTCCCCTTTCTGAACCCGAATTGGTTGGTGGAAAGTTTCGGCTCAACGTAGGGCTCCAGCCTATCTGCTATTATCCTTTCAAGGAGTTTTCCCGCAGAGTCCAACATACAGAGAGGACGATATGATGACGGTTCGTCGGGAGGTTTCTTTCCCCCTTTAGGGAGGAGCACAAGCCTCTGCTTTTTCCACTTAGTCGGGAAAACCCCCTGCTTTAGGCAGGTCTCATACGTGTGTAGAAACATGTCAGGCCTATTGGCTATGGCGCATTTTAGCGCGATGTTAGGTATGCCATCTGGACCGGGAGCCTTGCCGTTTTGAAGCCGGTTGCACGCGCCCATCAGCTCATTCATAGTCACTGATGGTATATCTTCGTCCCTCACCTGCCACGAAGGATAAGCGGGTAGCTCAGGCTTCGCAGGAAACAAGTGAGTGACAATGCGGTGCAATGATTCGGGGCAGTTCGTTGATGTCATGGGAGGGGCCTTAATTTTATGCATCACGATTTTATACGGTTTTCCCCATGGATCTTGATTAACTTCGTCACACAACTCCTTCCAGTAGGATCTCTTGCTTGAGAGAATGGCTCTTCGTAGTTGTTGCCTTTTGATCTCATAGTCGAGCCTTAGTTCTTCTGTTGTGACCCTGTCGCGTCTTCGTGCTCGTTGATGCAGCCTTCGTGCTTTGAGACACTCTCGTCGGTGTTGTGAGATTGTGTCGTTCCACCAGTAAACTGGTGGGCGGCTGTTGTTCTGCCGTCTCCTTGGCATGGAAGCATCGCAGGACTTGACAACGCTTGTCATTACCTCTTTGGCAGTGGCTTCTGCGCTTGTTGCTATTGACAATGGTTCCTGCTCCATAACCAAGGCGAATGAATCAGCATCGAAAGCATTTTTGTTCCAACCGACTGGCTGTGGCCTCGCACGACTGACACACAATCTTCGTTTGGGAGTGGTGTTGATTTCCCATATAATAGCTTGGTGGTCGCTATTAGTAAACTCCTCATCGACCCGCCACTCACAGCCCCCTTTAATTAGGTTGCTGCTAACGAATGTCACATCGATAATGGAGCTGGCTGTGCCTTTGCGATATGTGCTTACGGCTCCTGTGTTGAGGAGTACCAGGTTGAGCGAAAACATGGTCTCAAGGAGAGCTCGTCCTCTCGCGCTCGTTTCCCGGCATCCCCAGTCAATTGCCCAGGCGTTGAAATCTCCTGCGATGGCGACCGATTCACGCTTCCGTACATCCTCCGCCAAGGTGTCCAAGAATAACTCGAACTCCTCGAGCTGTGCACTAGGAGGTGCATAGCAGCTATAGAAGTGAACCCCTCCAACTTTGGCTCTCACAAGCCATGGTTCGGGGGTATTTGGGAGTTGTTGGAACGGAAGTTTACCGCAAGCCCATATCGCTGCTCTGTCCGTTGTGTCATTTACCCAGGACAGGGTGTCGAAGTTTTTGTACTGCTCGCAGATTATGGCTACGTCGCAATCCAATTCCCGCACCCGCTGTACCAGTAGGTCTTGGGCTGCTTCGCAATGGTTGAGGTTGAGTTGCAGTACTTTCATTTACGGGCTTGTGCTGCTCTCATCGCCTGTTGGTAGATCGGACATTTCCAACTACCCGCAACGTGCCGGCAGTCTGACCTACTATCTTTCTCTTTGCAGAGTAAGCACTTGGCAGGTTGTTGACAAGCCGAGGCATTGTGACCAGCGCCTCCGCATCTGTGACAACAACTGCTTCGGTCAGTCTTGCCTCTGCACGCCTGGGCGTTGTGCCCAAAGTGCCAGCATTTGAAGCACCGTCGAAGGCTGATCCTCTCGCGAACACGTACTGTGCCCCACGCAAGTTTCAGCTTTCCAAGTGCGATGGCTTTCTTGGCCTGGACCTCTGGGAGACAAACAACTGCCGTTTGTGTTAATCTATATGCCCGTCGAAGTGATTTCACTGCCTCCTCAGTGATCTCTGCCAGGCCGTCGATATTATCTTTGAGCAGGTTTACTACGTCTTCCTTGGTACTGATCTCGTCCAAGTCTTTAATTTCAATCTCGATTTGCGGTATTCGAGATTGTACAGTGGCCCCGCTTGGGAGCTTATTCTTGATGGCGTTACAATAGCGCTCCATCTCCTGAGCGTCTGCCTTGGCGAATAACAAAAGTAGATCTCCCTTAGCTGTTCGTCGGATCTTATTGACTTTTTTGCCTATATCCTGCAAGGTGGGATCATTCTTGATACCTCGCAAGATATCTGCATGGGAGCTCTTCTCGCCTTTCTTTATAAGCAGCGTACAATGTGGCGCTGGTTTTTGCTTATTGGTCCTCGGGGCCTTTTTCCTCTTTACCACTTGCCAGTCAGTCGACTGGTTTGCAGGTTGGTTTTTGGTCTGCGGTTTAAACTTGGATTTTAATCCATTGTTTCTCTCCGCTTCTGGATTGACCACACTACTTGTTGTTCCCTGGATGGTTTGCCCGATGTTCTGGCGACCTTCCTTACCGGGCTTTAGCTTGCTAGCTAGCACCGGTTTAAGAGTTTTAAGTGGTGGTGCCTTACTTGATGAGGCTACTGAAGGCGAGGCCTTCGGTGGTGAGGTCCTTGCTACAGAGGCTACTTTTATTGAAGCCGCCTGCTTTGGGGCCGCCGGTGTTGATGCAGCCGGTTTTGAGTTAGCTGCTTTTGAGGCAGCCGCTTTTGGGACCTCCTTTTGCTTTTCACCTTGTGTCTGAGTGTTTGACAACTTTAATGGCGATGTCTGTGTTGTAGCAGGTTTCGCTACAGGAGGTGGCCGCGTCGTTGACGTCTGATATTTGTCATATTCTGACTTAATGGCGTGTGCCAGTTTCTTGATCTCATGATGTACATTGTGCCTAGGCCCAATGAACCTCAAGAGCTCATCGATCTTTGCTCCTAATTTGTTTGGAGCGCCACTCTCATTTGTTGCTCTTTCTTGGACGTCAACTCCACTATTCGCCTTTTGGAGGACTTGGCTGGATAGTGTCTTGCTGCCAGCTCTAGTTTTAATGGTGGATGTTGTACCATTACTAGTGTTCTTCTTCTTGTCACTATGTGACGGAACCAGTGATAATTCGCTCCCCCCAGAATCCGTGGAGCATGCACCGGCCACCGAGGCTTTCACTCGATGTGGAATACGCTTGAAAGTGTGTGCATGCGTGCATGTTATATTACGTGGTACATAAGCAGTTGTATACAATGATAGTTGAAATATAAGTGGGAATTGAATTAGTTATACAGGGTAGTTCTAAAAATATTGTATTGGGTGGCACATAAGTAGTTGCATATACAAGGTGGTCGAAATAACTACAGTTATACAGCCTGGATATTTGCGTTATAGCACGGAGAATAATTACACTTATACAAAAGGCTTTAAAAATCGTCAGAAGCAGGGTGGGTAATCGTACTGTTTCGTCCTTTAAGCTAAGTAGTACTTGATGTGATGCTTCTGATATAGTTCTATACCAACATGCACTCGCTGTAATAGCTCCAGGAACATCTACAATTATGTCTCCCTTTTCCTCTTTTGAGTTGACTGTTAGCGTGTGAATCTCTCCACATTTGCATTCTAGTCTTTGATTCTTTTCACTCATAACATATAAAACTCTTGAGACTAATTCTCCTCGCTTATCTTCAGCATGCCACTCCCATTCTTCGACATAGTCTAAGTAATCGTTAAAGATTTGAGACTCATCGTGATAGTCATCACGGTTGTCACAGGATCGTTCTATAGGATCCATGTCATTGATGGTTGTTGTATACTTATTAAGCCAAGCTTTATACGCGTCTGACATTTTATGATTTTATTATCCACACAGGAACCAGATTCATAAACTGGGATGATTGAAATATAAGGTGAAATATAATTACAATTAAACACGCCGGTTTAAAAAAGTTATATAGTTTGGAACGTAAATAGAATACTAAACATATGGTGCGAAGTAAAATCATTGGTATACATGAATAATTTAAATAAAAGAAAAATAGAAAGAGCTAATAGTGTGGAGAGGATTTGTACTAATACAGGGTGGTTTTAATGATATCAAGACCATTGTAATATTGTGTTGAGTTGAATTATAGTTGTTTTTATTCTAAGTCAGCTGAAGTCGGTTCTTTTTTTAATATAAATTATTTAAATATAAATTGTTAGATGTATATTTATTTACCCTCTCTTTTTGAAATTAGATGTAACAAAATCACTTTCAATTCATTCAACTCTCAGAACCACAGAAAAATTTTTATCGAATATCACGAATTCTTTTTAATGAAGGATGTAAATTCATCTGCACTTTAAAATATCCTATACGTAATATTGAGAGTTCGGTACGGAAATGAAGACTAAAGAGAATCTTAAAAAGGATGTGCGTGAAAAAATAAAGAAGTGTTGTACCACTGGGAACTGTAAATCGACCCTCTTCCATTTCTGAAAGATGTAAAAGGTATCCTTGAATGACGATTCATTCCCAGATGGATGATTTTTCTTCCGTAACTTTATCCGTGCGGAAAATAAGTGAGAAGCTAACTGGATGAAATATCGATGTCACTACGCCTACTTAGTTCTTGCCGCCCAAGTTCACGATAAAAAATTGTTTATCATTTCTTTTCCTTTTATTCGACTCATGAGTAACAGCGGGACGCTATGTAAGTTTTTCTCGTTAGGTCTAATCGACGGATTTTGCGGACCGTTGACCATACGCTTCGTTCTGTTCTGTTCTGTTTCGAAGCCTTAAGAGATAAGAAAGAAAAATTCGATTTTCTTCGCGTCGAGTTTCGTCCTTCTCATATCGCAAAATCTGACCGTCCTGAATGGGATCAACCAAAAGAATGATTAATGCCGTCGAGGACAAAAAACTCTCTCTCTACTTTTGGAAGAGAGATCCAACCATTATGAGAGAAACTTCGAAATCTCCATCCGGCTCTCCGGAAAACGCCGCTCCATTGTTTTAACTGCACACACACACACAGCGCGCACGGGATGATTTATACGGAGCGTAATAAAAAAAACTAGGATGAAAAATTGAACGAATGAGTTTTGTAATATAGAAACACTATTTCAGAGAAGCCCGGCCGTTCACGTGGGGAATCGACAAAAGGGCCCAAGTGGGATACAATTACTTGTGACCTAATTCCTTTTTTGTACATTTTTAAATTTTACACGTGACAGTTATAGAGCCCGTGCGAAACAAAAGGAAGGAAGAAAGCGTTTCGCGAAACGGCTGAACGACTGCTTTATGGCGAGAGGCCGAAAACTGAGAAAATCATCGGGAAACGGTCAGGAAGGAAGTGAGAATTAAACTCGCAGCGTTTCGACTGGAAATTTATTTGTGGGAACAATGGCGCAAAAATATTACGTTCATGCCGTAATACACAGTCGTAATACAAACACAATGAAATGCACGGCTTGGAATTTTTTTTTACTCGTGAAAAGAAAGGAAAATTAATTATCAAGGCGAAGACCGAAAGAGCAAACTGGTTGCTCAAATAATGTTATCCAATTAATTGTGTAAATACAACACGAAAATTTGCGAGGTTTGATAAATCACATCTTTGTATAGAAAGTATACCTATAGTCCAGTGTTTGACGCTAAAAATTGGTGAGGCAATCATCTATTTTTTGGAATGTAGTTCCTTATCGCAAATTATTCTCCAGGCATTTGGCGAATAAAGGCGAGGCCGAAGAAGGTGATAGATATAGATATAGATGGTCAAGGCATTTTAGTTATAGTACGTTACACTACGTTTTTAGTTTAAATGCACGCCCCTCTATATTATTTATTTTTGGATTCTTGAGAAAATTCTAGACATAGTACATGTACAATGTCCTACACCTATCTTCACCTGTTTAGAAAACAGTAAGTGTTTTCAGATTTATTACAAAAATTAACATTTTATTTCACAAATTCGCTACATTACACTAAAAACCTGATAAGTAATACTGATTATTTCTTAATAATATAAGAAAAAAACAAAAAAACGTTAACGTCAAAGTAGGAAATGTTGACAATGCTCGCCGCGAACGTCTTGGCAACATGCTATCTGGTATAGAAATGTCTTCTAACGTTACTCAACATCTAAGGCGTGACTGATCTAAACGCAAGCGTGATTTGTCTTTTTAGGTCATCTAAGTTGAGGGGTTTTGTTTCGTATACAGTACTTTTGACATATCCCCACCAAAAGTAGTCCAATGGCGTCAAATCAGAATATCATTCTGGCCATTCTATCGATCCGTGCCTCCCAATCCACCGATTTGGAAAAATTTGGTTCAGGTACTGCCGGACCTTGATTTAGTAATGGAGCGGTGCTCCATCTTGCTGAAACCATATTGTATTGGCAAGAACTTGTGGGTTTACTGGATCAGGATATAAGTTTGTCAAAGTTGGCACGACATTATTTTGGTGCAGTTCTAAATATTTATCACTATTGAAGTTGCCATTAAGGAAAAAGGGACTAAGATATGATTTCCTGCCCAAACATTAACTTTTTCAGGATATTGTGTATGTTTCTCTGCCATCCAGTGAGATTTCACGTTAGACCAATAGCGGCAATTTTGACGATTAACATTACCGTGAAGTGTAAATGTGCGCTCATTAGAACACAAAACATATTCTAAATGGATCACATTGTTATCTAACCTTACCATCATTTGTTCACAGAAATACGTTCTCGTATCGAAATCGTCTTTCATGAGCTTCTGAGTCGGCATCATTTTATACGGATGCATTTATAATATTCGAAAAATTGATGTGTAATATCCAAATTCGTATTATCACTTACAGCATTGGCAGTTACTTTTTTTATCTGTCTTACGTGACCAAGCTCCCGAAACTGCGTTTGGATACAGGCGGCAAATTTGGAAAATGTTCGTGTATTATCTCCATAACCAATTATTTGTAGAATGATTATTTTGTGCATTTCGGTTAAATGAACCATTTTTCTGATATTATTACGTACAGTTAACGAAATTCAACCGACAATAGAACTGACACTGATCACAACTCTCATGCAGGCAGACAACAGGATGCTAAGGCTCTGTTGATTTCTGCTTAGGTAATATCTCAATATCAAGAGCTAAATGGGATTTAAGTATTAATAAATCTGAAAACACGTAATATTTGCGAAACAGTTGAAGATAGGTGTATACATAGATGAGAGATCTATATATGTATAGTTCAGTGTTCAGTTCGGTATTTACTATTTACATTAAGTAATTTTTTGTGGTATTATTATACAGTTCTATGCCTCAAATAGTGGAAAATAGTTGTTCTAACCTGTTGTCAAAAAAGGGGTACGGTTGTCTTATGCTTTGTTAAAGACAATGCAAAGAAAACATTTTTTTTGAATCTTTTGTTTAAAGAAAAATTTGAAAGTATGGGATCATGAACTTTGTATTAACATGGAATATATAATAAGCAGCAATTTTTCCCACATGTTTGAAGGTGAAGAGGGTTTAGTGGCTTTCAGTTTTGCAGATTTTGAAGAAGCTAATGATTATCGAATAGTAGTTCTTCAAAAAAATGATGCTCAAATGACAATAGAACTGACATTGATCACCACTGTTATGCAGGCAGACAACAAGATGCTATAAGTTTTGACGAAAATAAAAAAAACTGTTTTTTTTTTCTTATCAGTAAAAAGGAATGTAGGACTTGTTTTTGCTTACTATCTGAATATCAAGAGCTAAATGGGAATTAAGTATTGAGTGTAATGTAGCAAATTTGTGAAACAAAATAATTTTATTTTTTTTAATGTTAATTTTAGTAATAAATCTGAAAACACTTAATATTTCCGAAACAGTTGAAGATAGGTGTAGGACATTGTACATGAATTATGCCTAGAATTTTCTGGAGAATCCAAAAAATAAATAATATACAGGGACTTTCATTTAAAATAAGAAAGTTGGTATTGGCCAATGTCACATAACACCCCCATATAAATATTTTATTTTTTGTTGAGAGAAAGCGCATTTAAAAATACAAATCGGTGTGTCCAAGCGTTTTTCCCTACAAGCCCGCCTTTATTCGTTATCGAATTTATTCCATTTGGCTGTTCCACACTGTATGTGTGTTTGTGTATGTACAAGGTTGTATCTAAAAAATAGAATTTTCGAAGAAGAATCCGTTTTCAATAACGACACCTTCAACATCTTAGCCAGTAAAAGTACTTAGTTGTACCTTTACCCTATAACCCCGAAACTGTCGTCCCACGTCATTTTAAAATTATTTATAATAATCAAGATCAATAAGACGACTCTGAAACATACTGCATAGAAAATAACGTAGAACTTCCCATTATTGAAATTTTGTTCTTTATTCTGAGACAAAGACATCAAACTCAAAACTTGACAAAACATTGTGACAACCCCTACACAAGAGGAAATTCCTATTATAATACAACAATACCGCTGCGGTAAAAACAACCTCCATCGTGGCTTTAACGAAACCAACGTATTACAGAAAATTTGACCGACTTAACTATCCCTTAAGCGACAAAACAGCTACAATTGTTGTAAACACCCTTCTGAATGTCTTTTAACATTTTGGTACACCAGTTCGCAACCATTGCGACTGTGGAGGTGAATTCATTTACACCTGAATGCTTAATGAGAGAATTGTGCCAACTATATTATATAAAACTGTCACTTTCCAGCGTTCAACATCCCTACTCAAACGGTTCTATTGAATGACTTACGCGACATTAGTAGAAATGATAAAGGCAAATACAGCGGAACATCCCAACAAACATCCATTTAACGCCCTCCCTTATGCTATTATCTGTTACAAGACGAAAAACAAAAAAATCGTTTGCACGCGCTGCGAACTTATACTTGGGCACTCTATTAGTAGGCCTCCAGAAACCCTTTACAATCAGGAAAATATTATTTCAAAGTACGTAAGAGACCTTAACAACAGATTGGACTATTATTACAGACTCGCCCGTGTTCAAACTGAACGACAAAACGATAAATTAAATCTGAAAACACTTTCGAAGACCTCTTTGAAATTACCGCAGTACAAAAGAACTCTGTCACAGTCATAAATTTGCAAACAAACCAAATAAATAAAGTTAATTTTGACAGACTAAATCTCTTTCTTGAATAAATTCTTTATCCTTTGTAATTACTATTGGGTTATCTGTGTAGTGTAGGAAATACAGAGTTGTATCCCATGTAGGCATTTCCATACCTCTACATTTCTTCTACCATACTCTAAAAGTTTCGTCCACATATAAATTTATTTCGTAGTACTTCCCACAGTATTGAAACTGGTACAGTGTCATATACCTTCGGCAGATCTATCATCAGTAGGTGCACTTCGTTTGATCCTACGGTTTTATGCTCTATTATTTGGGACAAACAGATTATGCTGTCAATTGTTAATCGGCGTGCTCTAAAGTCGTCTTGTTTTTCAGACTCATATTATAAGTGATTTTACTCGCATTTAGTCTCTTTTATTATTCTTTTCTACAAGCTGCGAATTGTACTGCTTACCGTTATCCCCTTGTTTTTTAGAACCATACTCTCTCTCTCTCTCTTTCCTTCTCCTCTCTCCTTCTCCCTCTCAAATTTGTATTCTTTCTCTAAATTTTCCAAATATACTTTAACTTTTTTATTTATTTTTTTATTATTTGGACCACCTTCTATAAGCGTAACTCTAATTCACTCATCTATATTGCATCCACACTACTGACTCTTTCTTTTTTCCAATTGTTTAAACTATTCCTGTATACCTATGATTATACTTCGCCCCATATGTCTAGTATTGCATTTATGCAAGTGCTAATGTAACTAACCACATTTCATGACTATAATTTTACAATACCATTTATTTCAACCACCCGGTATATGCAACTACTTTTAAAATTTCTGGTTATGCTTATATAACAAATTTTTGATACACCCTGAACAACAATAATTTTATCCCATTCTTAGTTCAAACACCTTGTATAAGCAACTACTTGTGTTCCAAACTATATAACATGTTTAAATCGCCCTGTACAACTGTAATTCTACTCCACCTTATATTTCAATCATCCTATATATTCAACTGCTTCTGATATTTTTTAAAGCCTTTTGTATAACTGTAATTAATTTCAGTCATATAATGCAAATATCCACTCTGTATAACTAAAATTTTGCTCCACTCTTATTTCAACCACCAAACAGTAAATTAGAAAAAGTATAAAAGAAAAGAAATAACTTTAAAAACATACACTTTAAGAAAAAAATCATATGAATCAAAAATGTAGCTTATAAAAAAATTTGTTGAGTTTATGATTTCTGTAGAACCAACACAAACGGAGTTATAGCTTGTTGAAATATTGCTTTTATTTGTCAAGACAAAAATTGAAAGGTTTATCGTGAAATAACTGAAAAACAATGGAATTTAATTGAAAAATTTATAAATATTTTTTTAAAGTACTTAAAAAGCCTTTAATTTGTTTATAAAATTACTAGCATGACAATTAAGGGAGTTAACATAAATAATATTGTTTTTTTTTTTGTTTTTTTTTGCTAACAAATGTACAAATTACCCCCCAAATACCACCCCATTTGAAATTAATTGCTACCTCGTCACAAAACACCAATTTGTTATTATTTTTAATAAGCTAAAAGTTCATGTAAATTGAAAATGTATTTAACCCCTATTTTTGAAAGGGCTTGAGCTGAAAGGGTGACCTGATAGTACTATTTATGAACATGTACAAACTTTAAACGGTCATATCTAACTTAATTTTGATCCTACAAAAAAAACATAGATTAAAAAAAAACAAAGCCTACAATTTTGGGATCTACAAAATTTTGCCTATCTGTCATAGTTTTTAAGTTATTTAAAAATATATATTTATTGCAATATTACAAAAAGCAATATTAAGGCTCGTCTTTTTTCAAAACGACTTACTTTAAGCCGGTCAAACCTTCTGAGCCTATTTGAAATAAGTAAGTGTGAAGTAGGAGCAATTATTACAACTGAGGTGATATTTACATTTTTTGTGAAAAAACAAAAAACCAACCTTATTTATGTCATAACTTTTAAATTTTTGTGCGGACAAATAAAAACAAAATTTCAACAATCTATAAGTCCATTTATATTGGTTCTACAGAAACCACAAAGCCAAAATATTTTTTGTTTTTTATAAGCTAAATTAATTTTCGATCCAAATGATAGTTTTCTTAAAGTGCATATTTTTGTTTACGTAAAACCGCATGAAAACATGTTTTTTTTTTGGTTTTTGCGATTGCAAGTGAAGTTATAATTTTTATAACTCGAAAAGAATTGACATTCAGAAAAAACGTTATGTAACAAAAGTTGCTTAAAATTAGTTAATTTATTCACTCCCAGATTTATTTTCATATAATATTTTTCATCCCCGAGAAGGGGTAGCATAAGCCCCCCCCCCCGGGAAAAGCAGTCCCCGGAAAATCGGTGCTGCTTGGACAAATTAAACGAGAAAATTGTCATTGGCTGGACTACTGATCCTTTATAATACTTTACGTGATAACAATCTGTAAATTAGTATACATTTAAAAGATGTTTATGTGTTCATGTCAAGAATCATATTTAGTTGTTCTTTTTATTAAAGTTTATAATTTGTTGATACAATGATAACTATTTTGCTGATAAAGACATTATTATTGTTAGGAATTTTATATACCTATCGAAATTATCTAAAAGCTACTTAAAAATGAAGGTCATATAAATATGCAAAGAGCGGATTCAGAATTAATTTATGTTGACTTTCTGCATCCGGTGCTGTATACGAGCAAAGCTCTTCAAGAAATTATCACTCTATTCCAAAATCACACCGTCCAGGAAGGGATGAACTAAACGAATAAATAACGTCAGTGTACAGAATAATTCTCCTCTCTTGTAACTGAGATTTTCTATTGTGAATGTCCCGGATCTACTTCCGGTCCTACGGAACACTATTCCATTGTTTTAGTAGTGCGCTGCGCCAACTGTGTGATTTATATGAAAAGTAATGAAAAAGTAAGTGGAAAAAAATGAATGAATGAGCTGTAGCGTTGAGCTCGGTAATATACATACGAACACTATTTTCCATGAAGCTCATATTCACGTGGGCATCAACAAAGCTTCCAAGTGAACGCAATCACTGTTGACCTTATTTCTTCTGTTTGCACGACGATGGTGGTTTTGTATTTTACATGTGATCGTTTTTATATTACTTTTGAATGACATCAATTACAAAAGCAATGTAGGCCTAATACTAATAAATTATTTATAGTGTAGTCAATTTTTTAAGCTTAAGCTTTACACGCAGGAATTGGCGAAATGGCTGCTAAATAAGCATTTTTGTCATATGACACCCGATCTCTGACCCTGTGACCTAGACACCTAGGACCGGAACTCCGATACCACCAAATGATCTGGACGAATCACTAGATACTTGCTGATGAATATCTTGCTTGTCTTGCGTTCAAAAATTTCGATCAATTAGTAACATAATTAAAATACACCTTGGAGTACTTCATATTAATCTTGATCCTCATCAGGACCACAAGTGTAGAACTAATTTGTACACAATATAAAGAAATAATACTCGCTACTGGTATTTATGAAAGTCTATTCTATTTATTTAATGGTTGATAATAGCAAACTAATAAGCAATAACAACAAATTATTTTTGTTTTCCTCAAATTCATATCACTGTACTGGAAGGCGAGAGACAGTAGAGGGGGAAGCTAGACAAAATAAAAGGGTTATTACACTATAGGGAGATACATTACATAAGCATAGTTGTGGGCCACCATGTTCACAAAATTTAGAGTAGCTGTACTGGTTCTGGTCTACACCAATCAAAGCACCTTTGGAAAGGACTTTTTTTTTATTTAAAAAATGCTTTTTCTTTAGTAACACAACTTGTCTAAGATAAAAATAAACAGAACAGAAAATAAACCTATCTTTAAGTAGACAGACGTATTCTGTCCTCACCATCAGTAATTTCTTACGGAGTTTGTCTAACGTGGAAGAAATGCTGGACGTCTTATCACTGCTCTGTTCCTTTTTCTTTTCAGTATTAATTACAAACACGGCAATGCCAAATATTACAGCCACATACATTCATTTTCAAGTTGTAGATTTATTAGATTGGTACATAGAGCAAGTCTCAACCACAGTCATTATCTATGTTCAAAGGTGATCTTTTTCTCAATACCCTTTAACTCTGGGAGAAACCCCATCCTTAGTTTTTATGACATCCAAAGTTCTTTGTGTCGCCTTTAAAAGCTCTTTCGTTATGATTATTTCTCTTCGGCCTGTTGTCATTGCTCTAAGATCTTATTATATCATTTCGTTTTCCCTTTCTCGGCTAAATCACAAATCTCTAAGCACGTTTTGCCGAAATTCTGACACATCTGTGTTGCCCCCTTTGGTTAAGTCAAATTTCTTGTTCAAGAACCTCGGTTACAACATGTCTAGTGAGATTAATATCCACTCTGAACTCAAGATTATTGTCTGTCATATCTAGAAAAAACTCTGGGCCTGACAATGAATACAGCACCAGTAGTGTCGAATTTAACGTGGCTACTTTTACCATTGACGGCATTCGGGGTTATTGAAGTGGTTAGTATCAGTGAATAGTCTTTCTGCTGAATTGTTAGAGATGACATGATAATACAACAAAAGTTGGTACTTACGTTTTTCTTTGATCTCGACCCTCGAATGTTCTTCATATCCTGATCGAATATGCTTGTAAAAAACGTAGGAACTATATTATTTCAATTCTTAACTTGTCATCTAACTCATTTTCGTAGATCTCCAACAATTTTGTATATTCTGCTAACAAGTCTTTGTCACTTAGCGACTTTAATTTATTGCAAACAAGTACTTTCATGGACAAGTCTCAAGCATCTTTCTCTTTCCCAGTTCGCTCTCAAATTTGTCTATTACAGTTACAGAACTTTATGTTCCAAATTTATCCGATGATGTCACTTTGTTTGGCATTCATATTCTATGTAATTATTTAGTTCAGTTCTTCATAGTCTTTGAAACTGTTCCTATTACTCTCTATGAAGACCTCAGCGATGTGAGCATTAAAGCTGTGTTTACTTTCATTCTTGAGTTTTGTTGGATTACGCTGGTTGCATTTGGTTGACCCAAAATGCCATTTCAAAATTCTCAATTCCAATGGACCCCGAAATAATTCTCTTACTTTTAAAAAAGTGTAAGTTAGTAATCAGTTGTATTACTCTACTCAATCATCATGTTCATAGATTTTTATTTTATTACATTTCATTGCACTATTAATATTTGGCAGTTACTAAAATTTCCTATCATCAAACGATTCGCTTTTGAGGTTATCGTTTAATGGAAAAACAACTCAAAAAGTTATATTAATCCCTGAATAATATCATTCGTCCTTGGAAGCTGAAGAAGGGTACGAAAGTAACCTGTGTGGCCATCGGCACAAGTAACGGACGTGTTGAAACGAAGAATTACTTCAGGGATTCGACATTTACCTGGTTGTCCTTTGTCCTCTGCAGTTTCGGCATATGCGTCTTTGAATTTTTTAGAGCCACGAAAAAGGGCTTTCGTAGCACCTGCTCCACAAGTACCGTGTTGTTGTTGTCCTTCTTGACGCAATTACCAGATTACCTGTTTCCTTTTTATTCAGACAGTAAGTAAGAATCTCATGCATAGAAGCGGTAAAATATATAAAAATTTCTTCCATAATTTATATTTAAAAAAGAACCGACTTCAGGTGTCTTAAAATAAAAACAGTTTAAAAACCGCAATGAACCACTATTTTCCGACATATCTTGTTTTTATCTGATTATTTAAAGTGCAATTCAATTGAAAATTTTAGCGTATTCTTTTATCTTTCTCTCTCTTTTTCTCCCTCTCTCTTTCTCCCTCTCTAATTTTTATTCTTTGTCTATATTTTCCGAATATATTTTAACTTTTTTATTTGTTTTATTATTTGGACCACTTTCTATAAATGTAACTTTTATTGCATCCGCACTCTATATGCTTCTGTCTACTGGTCACTCCTATATAACTTATAGGGTTATCATTTTCTGAATCACTCTGTACAACTATAATTCAACTCAACACAATATTACAACTGTCCTGATATCTTTAAAACTACCTTGTACAAGTACAAATCCTCTCCACAATATTGACTCTTTCTATTTTTCTATTTTTTAAATTATTCTTGCATACCAATGATTTTACTTCGCCCCATATGTCTAGTATTCTATTTATGCAAGTGCTCATGGTCTACCCTATATAACAAAATTCACCTTTTTGAACCACAATTTATTAGTATAAATTTACTCTACCATTTATTTCAATCACCCGATATATGCAACTGCTTCTAAAATTTTTTAACCCATGTCTATGATTATACCCCGTCCTACATCCTACAATACAAATATCCTAACTCCTTATGCTTTTATAACAAATTTTTGAAACACCCTGAATAACAATAATTTTACCCCAGCCTTACTTCAAACACCTTGTCTAAGTGACTACTTATGTTCCAAACTATATAACTTTATTAAACCGCCCAGTGTTATTGTAATTATACTCCACATTATATTTCAATCATCCTGTATACTCAACTGCTTCTGGCAATTTTTAATGCTTTTTGTATAACTGTAATTATTCTCCGTTCTATAACGCAAATACCCACTATGTATCTATATATAAATAGGCTAAGACAGAACGATTAGGTACCATTTTCTCCTCTGTTTCTCAACCGATTTTCTTCATTTTTGTTTTGTTTAGTAGCTACTGACGACCTTCAGTGCAGAATGCTAATCTTAATTTATAATATTGGTTCATTCATTAAATAAAATATAATAAAAATTCATTATTTACGTCAATAATGTCAATACCAAACAAATGAATGTGCCGCGTGCCGCTGCCGCCAGACTCAAACCATTGAGTAATTATATATAGATAGACCAATGCTGTTATATACTTAGAGCATGTACTTCTGGAGGTGGCATGCAAGCGTTGTTATTGTTTAGTGGGTAAAGTAATCGTTGAATATCATAATTATACAGGGCGATTCCAGATATGTTAGAAATCTTTTTTTTCGTGGGTGGCACATAAGGAGTTGCATATTTAGGGTGTTTAAAATATAGAGTAGAGTGCAACTATAACTAATAAAATAATTATATAGGGAAGCCCATTAGCGGTTGAATTTACAGGGTTCTTGGAATAGAAGGTGCAGTAAAATTACAGTTATACAGGGTGGTGCAAAAAATGTTATACATAGATGCATATACAGGGTGGCGGAAATGGAAATGCAACATTTCGTAACCCATAAGCAGTTGTATATATAGTTAAGATGAAATATAGGGTAAGAGGAATTATAGATATACAGGATGGTGATAAAAAATGTTAGAATAGGGAATGATTTATAGAGTAGACCACGAAGAGTTCCATATATATAATGATTGAAATATAGGTCGGAGTAGAATTATAGTTACAGAAGATAATTAAAAATTTCATAAACAAAAAGAGTAAATATGGTGGGTCATAGGCAGTGGCATATACAGAATGGTTTACCCGGTGGTTGAAAAATGTTAAAAAATATAATGCGTGGTCCATAAGCATTTGCATATACAGGGTGGTGGAAATATATAATGAGATGGAATTATTATAAGGAGGATTTTAATAAATGTTAGAGAATTGAGTGCAATTATAGCTATACAGGGGTGTTAGAAAAAATAAATATGTAGGGTAGCCCATTAGCAGTTGAATTGTTGTCATATTAAATTAAGAATTACGAATTTGAACACAAATAAAGTTCTATGAATTATATCTGAAAAAAACTTGAATTTCGTTACTTATTTATAGAAGCGAGATGTAAGACCGACATCTAGGATTTTCGAGGAAACTATCACACAGAGGTTCCGAATCTGGATCCGTTCCGTGTAACTGCTATTCTCCCTAAAGTCCTAGGATAGAATGTCACGATAAAATTTTCATGTTACTTAACCTGCCAGAGATATTGACACAATTGGTCGAATTTCGACCACTGGGCGACAGCTAGTAACTATAATTTTGCTTCACTTCAAACACCTTGTCTAAGCAACTACTTATGTTCCAAATTTTTTTAACCGCCCTGTATAACTGTAATTATACTTCACCTTATGTTTCAACCATCTGGTATATTCCACTGCTTTTGGCAATTTTTAAAGCCTTTTGTATAAGTGTAATTATTCTCAGTCCTATAACGCACATATGCACTCTGTATCACTATAGCTTTGCTCCACTCTTATTTCAACCACTTTGTATTCGCAACTACATATATGCTACCCAATAAAATATTTTTAGAACTACCCTGTGTAACTAATTTAATTCCAACTTATATTTCAACCATCCTATGTATACAACTGCTTATGTACCACCTAATATTACATGCCCGCACGCACACACCTTCAACCGCATTTTACACAGAAGAGATCGCCGAAATAACAAATTTTCGTTTTAATAAGCTAATGGAATATTTTCTGCAATTTCACGCGACTGTAACTTCTTTTCTAAAATAAACTGACTTTAAATGGATCAAAATGAAAATCATTACAAACACCCTGTAAGACATACTTTCATGGCATATCTTGGCATTTAAACTAGATATTTATTATGAAAATTTGACATTTACCATGATTTTTACATTTTTTGTGCATATATTTTTCCGATTTTCAAAAAAATGGTATTTTTTACGTTATAAAAAAATGTACAGAATCAAGTTGGAACATATCTTTGTATAATACAAGTTATAATATTCCAATTGCGTGAGCAGTTTTAGAGAAAACAGTGAAGATTCATTCAAAATCGCTAAAATTTAGTCCCTTATCTATTTTTTTTCTGATTTTCCAGAAAACCGTAAATCTCATGTTATAGACAATTAAATGGGACCTTTCTGTAATGTTCCTTAATATAATGTAGTTTAAATCATCAAAATTTTCCAAACCGTTTTTGAAAAATCGCTCGTAATACATAAAAAGAAAAGTTGTAGACGAATTGATAACCTATTTTTGGAAGTCGGTTAAATAGTCATAAAATCTTAGACTTTTCAGAGAGCAATCGGCTGCAATTTGCATAATCATATTAATAGAGTGCCCACAGCAAAGTATCCAGGCTGCTAAATTATTTTCTTTCATTACCAAAGAGTGGCTATGACATCTTTAGCTTTGTATCCCTGGATAGGCATAAATGTTAGAAATCTTTTAACAGCGGTGTAGTCTTTTGAGGATCTAACTAAGCTGGTCGACATTATATTTTGACTCCTTGCTATGTGAGGTAATTTCATTGAAAATTCGATTGACAAAGGTTTGCACAACTTATTCACAAATTGTTGAAGACAGACAATATGGCCAATTCCTTTCTAATAGTACTCTTAGTTTATGCATTTTCTTCAATATTTATGCAAGTCTGAAAATTGCTTCTCAACCGCCAAAACTAGCCACGTAATTAATATAAATGAAAACAAAAACCAAAATGGTTAGATTTGATCTTAAAGGTTAACTATCACAAACTTCCACAACGGATTTGTGATTCTTTGATTGATCTTTTACCTTTCCCAACCCTTGTAAATGTAACATAAACTGACGCGTACAAATATTTTTCCGGATCGATTCCCGAATCCTATTGACATTAAAAAGTCGTTTCCTCTCAATGTTTTTCCAATACATACATCCTCACTTTAAACTCCATACCACGAAAATCCGTGGGCGTATTTGTGTACGTTCGGTATCACTTCAGGCTTGACACTCGAACCCTTTATATATGTAACATTATCTCTTCAACAGGGGAACAGATAATATCTTTGCATGTGTTCGATTCGATCCTAGGCATCTCCCGGTGTTTATCTTTTATTCTGTGTATCGGCTTAATGCGGGATTACCGGGGGTGAATGGCTTTTCGAAAGCATTATTCCAGGAATTCGCATTCACCAGCTGGAGCACGGCGCGGACCCGTCGAACGCGAACGGTCGAAGCGGTCGACTCGAGAGATGTGCGATCCCATTGTTATTCTAAAGGATTAACATGGATTGTCGATGTGTGTGCTCTTGCTTGTTTGTTGTTTGAATTCGAATTTGTTTTGCGGCTCGTCTTTCGAGTTTTGCGGAAAATACACTCCATTGAATGGCGAATGGAGTTATGGTGAGTTAAATCTCATGGAAATGCGGGTATCGGTTACGCCGGAAACGGGAAACGGTACAATTGCAATTCGGAAGAGTCCGAGGAAAGACAGTAAGCGGCTTTTTAGATGGAAAATTCTACCATTGATCTTACTAACTTCTATTAATGATACTTTGTGATAATATTGGTTTCTTCTTGTTCTTCTTCTCAAACTGCGTACATTTCGTGTTGCCCTCCATTTATCTAATGAACCGATTGCTCTTTTTTGCAAAATATACCCGCGTTGTTCAGAAAAGGTTCGATTTAGAATAAACAGCTTTTCTTTTGCGGCGCATTCACCAAAATGTAATAAGAAGCGAGTTTCAGTCGAATATGTATTCTCAGTCGAAAACTAAGATGAAGCCTTTACTCTTATTATTTTCGACTGAGGACGAATACGAATTTTTTTAATATTTCTACTGTAGTGTTGAGAGAAAGAACAGATGTTGGTTCTAAAAGAAATAAAATAAAAACGATGTTTGCATTAGAAGCTAATACAGATTTAGATGTATTGATTGATTATATTTATGCGATATAATCAATACTAGAATCGCCTGTGGTCGAAATTCGACCTACTGAGTTAATATGTAATAAAACTCAACTACTTTTTCATATAGAATTAATAGATTTATTTCTTATGAAAATTCGTAATTCTTAATTTAATATGGCAGAGACAGTAAATGGAAATTAAAAACAAAAATTTAGTTACCATGAAATTTCTTAAAATTAAATAATTCAGCTATTAACCGGTAGAGTAATATAGAAAACAGAATAAGGTAAATGACAATTCCAATTGAAAGAATTGCATAGTTATGGAGTAGAAACCATATATCTAGCAATTTGAAAATATTCTGTTTTTATTAATTATTAATACTTATTCAATTTCCATTTGTACATTTAATAAATGAGGTACACGGGTAACCGAGCTTTAATCGTAAATTCAAAGATTCATCAAAAATGTTGGTACATATAACATATGAGCAGTTAATCGGACATTTGCTGTATAAACTAATTTTTCTCAAGATGAAATGATTCAGTTTAATTTCATGGATTACCCAATATAAAATTTTTTTCTACCATTTTTTTAACTACCATATGTAACTATAATTTTACTCTGGACTATATTTCCACTACCCTGTATAGGCAACTGCTCATGGCCAAGCACCATGTATTTTAACATTATAAGAGCCCCTGTAAAACTATAATTCCACTCTAACCATTCTCTATATCCGACTACCTAAGAACCACCCTATTTAATCTATTTGTTTCTAAATTTTTTAAACACTCTTCTGTAGCTATAATTCTTCTCTGCTCTATATTTCAACCATCATATATATGCTACTCATAGTGGGCTACCCAATAAATCAGTTCCTTTTTTAACAGTTTTTATTATAACTCTGTATAACTATATCTGGTTGAGGGCTACGAAATGTTGCTTTTTATTATAATATTTTTTATACCACTCTGCATAAATATAACTCTACTCCAGCACATATTTCCAGCACTCCTTTATACGAAGAACCCTGTAAATTCAACCGCTAATAGGCTTTATTATATAATTATTTTTTCTAACGATGTATAATTATAATTGCACTCTTCCCTATTTTTTCCTATTAAACTCTGTATATGCAGTTGCTTATTTTGCCATCCAAAAAACATTTTGTTTCTAACATATCTGGAATCACCGCTTTATATCTAAGTAAATTTAAATATGCATATCTAATAGCTGTGGGCTACATATAACATTTATGAACATCCTGTATATCCTATAACGATATCGATTGGCTTTCATTGTGTGCCTTAAATTAACATGAGAACACATAACTTTTTACCCATCGAAAAATTACCTAAGCAGCCCTTATTACTTTAATTTCTTGAAGGGTTCAGTTGTAAAAATGTAATGCTAGAAAAATATCAAATAATTATAAAATTCTTATAAGATCCTACAGATCAATTTGTATTAAAATAATTTTTCAAGAGCAGTTCCAATCTCAAGTGGCTTATCAAATCACCCTGTATTGAAACTCTTGTAATTTCAAAACTTAGCTATCATAATTGTAACAATCGTTCTTTCTCGGTAATACGATTTTTCCCGAACAAACGATTTCTAGATGTGTTCTAGATGCCGAAACCCCGAAATGGTGAGACGGGGTTACATACTGAATTCGCGATAATCTGAAATGATATGTATCAATCAAGCTTAGAATCACTAAAGGTACTTATGTAAAAATTTCATGGCATTTCTGTAAATGCGAAAAATTTGGTGACTTTAATATTAGCTGTTGTCATCGAAAAAAAGTACTGTCACAAATGAATAGAAAAGAAAAGTTTAGAGCATAATCTTATTAAATCAGATTATTTAAATCATTTTATTCTTCTTAAAAGACGATTGTGTTTTTACTGTCGACTGCTCTCAGACTGGAATGGATTAAGGCTTTAAACTACTTGTTCATAGATGGCGCCCCCTCAAATAATTTAACTTTAATCTACTTATTTTAAAAGAAATAAATAAAGATTCTTTATCTATTCTGCACATCTAGGGCAAATTGCCTGTCGAATGGTATACATTTCATTATCCTCCTTTCAAAATAAAGCCCGAAAAAGGGGAGTGCGTTTAGGACTTTACGTATTAATAATAGTATGATAATTTACATTATGAATAAATCAACTAAACTCTGGTCAAATAAAGAACATTTTTAATATAATCTAAATTTGACCAGGGCTGAAGCCTTTGAAAATGATAAGAAGTGAAAAAAAAAGGATGAAACTCATTGGAAAAGGAAGAGAATTCAATAAAAATAAAAGGAAAAACAATTTACGGTCGGGAAGTGGAAGGGGGTGAGTTTTTGAGGGTAAAACGGTTTATCTCGGTTGCCGGGTAAACTACAAGTCCTATGGAAAAAAGTTAAATAGCAAAGTTGTAAGTAATAAACAGATCCACACTTTTTATTGTAGATCTATTTATTACCCGGAAGCTCTTAATAATTACTAGCTGTCGTCCAGTGGTCGAAATTCGACCAATTGTGTCAATATCTCTGGCAGGTTAAGTAACTTGAAAATTTTATCGTGACATTCTATCCTAGGACTTTAGGGAGAACAGCAATTACACGGAACGGATCCAAATTCGGAACCTCTGTGGGATAGTTTCCTCGAAAATCCTAGATGTCGGTCTTACATCTCGCTTCTACAAATAAGTAACGAAATTCAAGCTTTTTTTTCATGAATAATTCATAGGACTTTAATTGTGTTCAAATTCGTAATTCTTAATTTAATATGACAACAATTCAACCGCTAATGGATTACCCTACATATTTATTTTTTCTAACCTCCCTGTATAGCTATAATTGCACTCAATTATTAAAATTATTAAAATCCTCATTATAATAATTCCATCTCATTATATATTTCCACCACCCTGTATATGCAACTGCTCATGGACCACGCATAATATTTTTTTAAAATTTTGAACCACTGTAACTATAATTCTACTCCGACCTATATTTCAATCATTATATCTATGGAACTCTTCGTGGGCTACTCTATAAATCATTTCCTTTTCTAACATTTTTTATCACCATCCTGTATATCTATAATTCCTCTCACCCTATATTTCATTTTCCCCTATATATACAACTGCTTATGGGTTACGAAATGTTGCATTTCCATTTCCGCCACCCTGTATATGCATCTATGTATAATATTTTTTGCACCACCCTGTATAACTGTAATTCTACTGCACCTTCTATTCCAAGAACCGTGTAAATTCAACAGCTAATGGGCTTCCCTATATATAATTATAATATACAACGATTACTTTACCACTAAACAATAACAACGCTTGCATGCCACTTCCAGAAGTACATGCTCTAAGTATATAACAGCATTGGTCTCTCTATATATAATTACTCAATGTTTTGAGTTTGGCGGCGGCGGCACATTCAGTTGTTTGGCATTGACATTATGGACGTAAATAATAAATTTTTATTATATTTTATTTAATGAATGAACCATATTATAAATTAAGTTTAGCATTCTGCACTAAAGGTCGTCAGTAGCTACTAAACAAAACAAAAATGAAGAAAATCGGTTGGGAAACAGAGGAGAAAATGGTACCTAATCGTTTTGTCTTTGCCTATTTATATATAGATAATTGAACAGTCCAATATTATAAGCTAAGAAAAGCGCTCCGACGGATGCTGTATAAGTTTTACATCAGTCTCTGCTAATGTATTTTGAAGTTATGTTATGAAACCAAAAAATACAAATAAACATGGTCACTAATATCCGAATTCCATTGGCAATACTGTTTATTATAATAATTCAATTAATGAATTATCGTTACTTGCATTAATATTCACATAATATAAAAATGTCGATCATGTACTTCATCTGTATTGTCGAAGAAATATTGACAAATGGCTTTGTTCACAGTTTCTGTCGCAATAATTGAACTGTTTCGCTGTTTCGGTTTCCGACTTGACGTCTTTATTTCCCCTCAATTATCATTCCCCACTCCTTAAAAATAAATTCGTTGGCTTAAAAACGGCATTAGCACCTTAATTGGCGGACTTCTGATTTTCGGCTTGCCCGAAGCTTCGTCTGGTTATGACTGAAAACAAAAATATGAGCGAATCATGATTTTTAGCATTGATGGGCCACTAAAAAATATCCGCCAATCAGCAATCGCGACAATTAACTGGTACATTCGTGACTAATTTTTCAAACCATTGAAGTTATTGGCAACTGACAGCCAGGAATAAACCTATTTATAAGTAAGCCCTGCTAACTTTTTGAGAAATCGTTGATTTATTCGTGTACGCACCACATAACAAAATCTCTTCATTTCTTGCGTTCTGCTCCGGACAATTCTTTTCACTCCTTGTAAACTTTATTTCTTGTCTTTGTTATAAGTTGTTCTACTCTTTTCGTTATTATCTATGTTTAAGTTTCGCTTCCATGGCTGATTGTTTTCTAACATATAAGCTGGTATCTTTTCTCGTTTTATACTTGGAGGTTTAATTATTATTCCACATGCTTTCTTCTCAAGTTATTTAGCCATCCCGACACTTAATTGACATCCTGAGTAGGTTTATACAAGTGTCTGAAAATGCGTGACATACAACTATAGGCAAGTTCAAGTAACTGGTTAGTTATATATCGCCCATTATTCATTTTTTCCAAGAACATTTTACTAAATCTCACTTCAGAATTGTTTCCAAAGTTCCTTCTTAAAAGAACTCAATTTAGAGTGGAATGTGATATAAAATTTGTGAAATATGTGTCTTACAAAAATCATCCTCATCGTTTATACGTTGTATCCGAAGACCAGGAACCACATGCTTTGTCAATATTTCCCGGAATTTCATTGGGAAAGCATTTCACATGCTAAATCGTATTACATTATTAATAGGCTTCGAAATATTTCAGTCGAGTGGGATGATGTCAGGCTCTTAAAATCCGAAAATTGTTGTTAGATAAAGAGTCTTTGTCCTGAGAATGGTGTTCCAAATTTATCAAGAGAAGCAGCACTTGCGGTAGTGACACATTGTAGTTTTGTGAACCGTACTTTAGATAATCCTCATTTATCTTAATTACCTAGAATAGTTGACTCAGTTTGACTCTATAACGAATTTTAAAGTTTTAACTAGCTCTGTTCGTTACTCTAGTTCGTAAATAATGTATAATAACTAGACTTTGTTTACTAACTTGTCAGTTAATTATTTTTTTTTCCTGAAATTTCTAAGTTACGACTAACTTTTTAATATCTAACTTAACATATATTTGAATGGGAATGAGGTAATTTTTGTTCCTACAGGACAACTAGGACTGCTCTTGAGGAATTTTTCATACTTGAGGAAAATGACTCATTGAGTGAAACACACTTAACATATTATTATTAGAAAATAATTTACATTTAAAAAAGAACCAACTTCAGCTGACTTAAAATAAAAACTGTTTAGAAACCGCGTGAAATCAATCACTATTTTTCAACATATTTTCTTTTTTATGTGATTTAAGGTACAACTCTATTGATTATTTTAACATATTCTTATCTCTCTCTCTCTCTCTCTTATCCCTCTCCCCCCTCCTACTTTGTATTCTTTTTCTATATTTTTCACATAATTTTTAACTTTTTTTATTTGTTTTATTATTTGGAACACTTTCTATAAGTATAACTCTAATTCACCCTATACTGAAACCACCCTGTATATGCTTCTGTATGTTGGTCACCCAATATAACTTATTTGTCTATCATTTTCTGAACCACCCTGTACAACTATTAAGCTCCACACGATGTTGCAACCTGCCAGATGTTTTTAAAATCACCCTGCTAGTATAAATGATGTCCACCCTATTGACTCTTTTTATTTTTCTATTGTTTAAATCACCCTGTATACATATAATTTTACCTCGCCTCATATGTCTAGTATTATACATATGCAACTGCTCATGACCTACCGCATATAAACTTTTTCACATTTTTGAACCACATTGTATAACTATAATTTTACTCTACCATTTATTTCAATCACCATATGCAACTGTTTCTAAAAAATTTTGAACCTATATCTATAAGTATATCATACCCGGCCCTATAATTAATAATGCTTAGGGTATCCTTAAATATCCATATGCTTATTTAACAATTTTTTATCGATTTATGATCCACTCCGTATAACTATAGTTTTACTCCACACTTATTTCAATCATCTTGTATACGCAATTACTTATGTGCCACTTAATACAATATTTTCTGTACCACCCTGTATAACTATAATATATTCCACCTCATGTTTCAACCTTCCTGTATATGCAACTGCTTATTTACCCACTACTATCCTATATCTCATTTATTTTTTAAGATTATTTTAAAGATTTTTTGATCCCACCCGTATCACTCTTATTTTACTCCGTCCTGTATTTCAACCGATCACATTGCTTACTGCTCCAATTTCGATGCAGGCACTCGCACACATACATAATATACACTTACAATCATATACCATATAGAAAAGATCTCCGGCATAACAATTTTTCGTCTCGATACACTAATGATCAATGAAATATTTTGTGTCATTTCACTCGACTGTAAGCCGTGTTTATTGCACATATTTTTCCTGATTTTCAGAAATACTGGAATACAATTTAAAATATTCAAATTGATTCAGCCGTTCAAGAGAAAAGAGTGAAGATTCATTGAAATTAATTTAAATGTAATCCCTTAATTACTGTTTTTTCTGATTTTCTGGAAAGCCGTAAATCTTATGTTACAGAAAATTATATGGTACCTTTCTGTAAAATTCCTTAATATAATGTCGTTTAAATCATCAAAATTGCCAAGTTTTTGAATAATCACTCAGCATACATAAAAAAACAAAGATGTTGACGAATTGATAACATCTTCCTTTTTGGAAGTTGGTTAAAAACTTATACACAACAAATAAATATATGCAATAAAATGACCCCTCTTAGCAATGATACAAATTGCTTATATTGCAATTTGAGGTAAATTTTGCAACAATTACCTTTAGAAATTTTGCTTAAACTAGCAAAAAAATATATTTACAACAAACTGGTTTATGGCTTTTCAAATTTCTCTTCCAGATTTTTACACTTTTATATACCTTCAAGCAACGTCTGGAAAGTTTTATCACTGTGAAGTTGGTATCTGCGAAAATTTGTCTTTGTACACTTCACTGGCTTCTGGAGACGATGAAAATCGCCGTCCAGGCATTTTTTATTTTGCCCATTTGGGAAAAGAAGGAAGCTGACAAGCGATGAAACAGCTGAATACATTTGAGAATAATAATTCTATTTCATGGTATTTTGTTGATCAGACCGTTTGTCTAATATAGAAAAATAGCGGTATTTTTATAAGCAATTTTTCATAAAAATTCTGTGTGGTTTAAAACCTAAAATACGGTCATCAAATATTTTAATTCGCATCCAGGGGTTCTCAAAAAATATTAATTTTGCTCAATAATGTAATACTTTTGTATTTGACAAAATCCAAAATTGTTAAGGAAAATTAATAAGAGTTGAAAACTACGTTCAATTATGTAATTATACACATCTACCATGACAGATGAGGTTTTTTCATGCTTTATGGCAGAGACATGTACGACATACTTATTTTAGAAAAATGCAATTCTAACATTACTTTCAAATCATTAGTATTAAAATATGTATTAACTTTTCCTTCTCTTTGTACAGTTGCGTCGATTTTCACAAGGCTGTAGTCTGAAAATTTTCTGGAGCGGGGGTTGGATGATTTTTTGAAGGATGAACCAATAATTAGGATTGCAAAATTTACATTCTATTCATGTATTCACAAGAGTTATAAACATCTATATATAATATAATATAATATACATATAATAGAATAATTGGACTCAATACCACAACTTCCCCCTCCTCTTGGTGGCGGGGCCTTAGTTTTTCAGAAATTTAGCCATTCTTTACAAAAAATCAAAACACTTAAGATGTACATATTCTACTCTCACAAGAAATAATAGAGAGGGCTCAAGTCTGAAGACCTAGCAGGCCAAACAAGTCGGAATATCTGTCAATAAGTTTTCCATTGAAAAGTGTATTTAAATATTGACTTAGACCCGTTGTACTGCTGCATGGTAGTGGTGGTATTTGTGGTCTATACCTTCATATATGAACTTAAACAAATAGAAAACGGTCCTATTATTCTGTCCTTGTATATTCTGCAGCACACGTTTCTTTAAAATAAATGCAAAGCACTTGTCTGGGCACTGAAATTTGGATTAACCAACGACAATTTTGTGAAATGATAATACTACTAGATGTGAACACTGTCTCATCAGTAAAAACGTTGTTTTTGGTTATCTTCTACATCTCCTTGAAAAGAAGCAAATTCGGACATCCGTGACTAATTCTTAATTCAATGTATTTATAAAGTTTAGTTTGTAAAGCAAAAATTTGTATGTTTATTCTTTTAATACGTTGGCAATTGCTGTTTTATCAAAATGATTTGGAAAGATTGTTCACCTCTTTCTTAGAATATTCTACTAGAGGTGGTAGTTGTTCTTGGTTGTTCCTATAGCTAATTTTTACACTACCAAAGGTTTTGACTTTAGTCATTATGTCCCCTATTATCGTAAAATGATTATTTTTTTAGGTTGTCTGGTGTTAAATATTTCCGCAGATTCTGGATTTTTTTAACAAAAATTGAAACAATTTTAATTACTTCTCTCATGGTGTACATACTATATCAAGTTTGAATGGTTTAGTATCATGATTTTTAGAAAGCAGAATTTTTTATGAAGAATAACTTTTTTCGAAAAATGTTAGAGATTTGAAAATTTGGGTTTTGGGGTCCCCAAGTAGGTATGCTATTTTAACTTCCGGTTATAAAAGTTGATTCTAACTTTGTTATTTTAAACGGAAGGAACAAAACCCAACCCAAATCTAATAGTCTACTTGTCAAGTAGCTTGAAATTAGTTTGAACGCACTTCCTCTAATTCCATATCTGTATAATTTATCTAATAATATTGAATGGTTAACAGTATCAAAAGCTTTGGCTAGGTCAAGGAATGTAATAGCAATAGGTTGACTTTTATCAAGTTTTTCATAAATTGTATTAGTAAAAAATTTAGAGCATCTTTTGTACCAGTATTTTTCATGAAGCCATATTGCATTTTTGATAAGATTTTATTCTTTTTAATGAAATCGAGTAGTCTGTGGTAGATAATTTCTTCAAAAATTTTTGCTAGGTTTGATATCAAGGATATCAGCTAGTTTGAGTGTCCCAGGCCAAATTTCTGTATACTTAAATTTATGATGTGAGCAAGTGGTCGTGCTATATGTCTAGATAACACTATTAGAGTTTTTGCATCTATATTATCAACTCCACCAATTTTTAATTTCAAATTTACTATAATATTTGTTACTTCATAATAGTTTGTAAGTGCTAAAAAAACAGTATTGGTGATCGTTGTGGAATTTTGATTTCTTTGCTAAGCCTAGATCCAACATTACAAAAATATGAATTCATGGTATTTGCTATTTCATCTGGATCTTTAATTTTACGTTTGTTTTCATCTTATATGTAGGTAACGTTGTTATGTTTTTTACTACTTTTACCAAGCTCTTGGTTGACATATTTCCATAATTTTTTTTGTATCATTGCTATTTTTTATAATTTGTTCACGATCATACATTAACTTAGCTTCATTTATTATTTTGTCTAATAATTTAACATAATTTTTGTATGTGACTTTTATTATTTCATTATTTGGTTCTTTCTTATATATCTTTTGTTTTGCAAGAATTTATAATTCCAGTAGTAATCCAGTTGTTTCTTGGTGTAGATTTGTAATTAATTTTTGATTTATCGCTATTATATGTAGTTAATTCAATACAATTGAGGTTGTTAATTTATGCAGGGCGTTCCGGAAAAAAATCCAAATATCAAAATCTCCAAACACGAATAACTACATTTTTTTAAATAACACCTAAAATTTATTAGAGTCTTTTTTTTTCGATTGCTAAATAACAAAAAAGTTGAGTTATTTTGGTTTTTTACTAAAAATAGTCGAATTTGGCTTAAAATAAGATGGCATTTGCCAGCCACCAAAATTTTTAAAAATACATTAAAACCAGTTCTATTGAATTGAATTTAGAATAGGAAGATTGTTATGGAAACAAAAAGCATCCTTAAAACCTGAAGCAAATTCAGAAACTTCCTCCACAGGATTTCGCAAATCATTTTGCAAAATTATTTTATTAAAATGTCAAGAAAATGAGAACGTTGTAAAATAATTATCTGGTCAGAGGAAATCAAAATTGTCAATAGACGGTACATCTACTATAATATAATGAATGAACACATTTGGGCAATTGAAAGCTGTCATGTTTTTAGACAAATTTATTGAAATAAACGTTACAATCGTTTATTTTGTCAAATATTTTATTGACATGGATCGAAAGGGAATGAAAAAGGAAGTTATACAATATATGAAAGTTATCATTATTCGTGTTTGAAGTTTTTGAAATTTAGATTATTTCCAGAAAACCCTAGATAAATTAGGAAGCAAAAATTAAGCCTTGTATGATCCTTGAGTCTTTTCTGTCGCTGCTATAAATTTCAAAATCCAATCTCAATTTGTTTGAAAGTTTGTACACATATACAGTGTTGATGAAGTATTCCAAAAATTTTGGAATTTTATACGAGTTCATTCTAAAATTCGGGGGTACCAGAACTGAAAATTAGTTGAAAATATATATTGAGAGTATACCCCCCCCCCCAAAAATCTCTAACATGTTTAATTTCCTAAATACGCCTTTTTAAAAAACCCTGTTCAAAGAACTTAAGTGGACATATTGAACGTACAAACCAAAAAACAAAGGTTAACAAAGGTAAACTATCCTTAACAGGTTATCATTTTTTTTTCTCTGCGATTTTAGTATACATATTTCTCCCACACTGTTTTAACAGACATAAAAAGTGACAACTATTCTCATTGTCATTTGTTAATCAGTGCCTAGGTGTTTATATATCGATCTGCGATTAACTACAATACCACAGCATTACTCATATTTTTAAAATCTAAGAAAAAAAGATAAAAAATATGCGGTACATCAGAAACTACTTCACAATGGCAGGTTTGAAAAATGTGCAAAGAGCAGATTCTGTCCTGTGAAAATCTATATTGCGTTGCCGTTATTGATTGTGTTGAAATATTACGTTTTCCTTGAGCCCAGCATTACAAGTACTTTAAATTTCATTTCTTATTCGCTTATTTAAAAGTAAAAAACACAAATCTGTCACACAAGCAAAAACTTATGCAGTTACCTTGCTGTGCGAGTTGATTACCGAACCATATTTCATAGCGGTGACACTTTAATATCGAAATTCCGCTAGAAAACTTTCAAAACCTTTCGAATATCTATGATAAATCGGTAGTTATGCGGAGAAATGCCCAATAACGTCTCTCGATTCGGAAAGTCTCCGAAAATGACCCATAAAATTTTATATTTTATGCAGAAATCGCCGCCGTTCTGTATATCGACTCCGGTGTCGTCGGATCTGCGGCAGTAAAATTCTCCGACCGGAAAAAAGTGGCTGGAATGTGAAATAGATCTGTGTGCATCCTTATAGCCCGGTAAATATGGTTCAGTTTACTCTCATGTAGAGTGATGGTACCGTCAGACATCTAAGGTTTACCATCCGTTAATTTTCACTATATAGTCATTCGTTAAATACACAAAGAAATATGAATTTCGTGATTAGCTCAATATTGGCCATACGCTTCGGCGTACGTAGAGCCAAGAAAAAGATTCTGTATCGAAGTTTGTACCATTGTACAGTTGAGGTGACATTCAGTACCCCCTCCAAATAAGCGTTTGCTTCACTAATGACCTCTTCATTTCTACTCAAATCTCTTACCGCCCAGTCATTTCTTCAGGTTTGGATTAGGAATTAGTCGCAGGGGCTAAATCTAGAGAATATGGTGGAAGGAGCAGTTCGTAGCCCTACTTATGGATGTTTGTCTTGGTGACTAAACCTATAGTTATTAAACTATATATACTTTGACAATGTCATATTTGCCACTTAATGTCAAATATTAGTTTAAATTTCTCAATAGAATAAAGAAATAAAACAATTTATATTGTTTTAGATCAACAGAATAATGCAACACCAGCTGATATTCACTTTAACCTATAACGCACTACCGAAATCTGTAATAAACTAAAAGGGGCTTAAGCAGCTCCAAAAACTTTAAAGGCCCATATTAGTTTATCATAAATGAACGCCTGTTTCCAATCCCTTAAGCCTGTTACGAAGGGAACTAAGTGGTTCAACTTATATAAAAATTTAATCTTGATTATCAGAACAGACATTTTCTTCCTGAAGTTTATTTATTCTTGTTTTATTTTAATCCATAACGTAAAATAATAAACAATGTACATTCAGTAGTTTATGTGCTGTACAGGTGGCCTCAGTATGCACTGCTACTTTATACGTTCTCCAGTTGTCCTTTTGGTTGCATGAATTCTTCCGTTATATCAAATGTGAAATAATTCTGGTTTCGTCTTTTTGTGTCAGTTTTTTGAGAAACTCAAGAGACTTTAACCGATTTTCCACCACATTTTTCGGTACGGCATAATTGAAAAATTTTCTTTTCTCAGAAATAGTTAAAACATTTTCTAAATTATTTCCAATATTGAAACAAATTGTGTATTATTTCGTGTACTTTCCCGAAATAAATCAAAATTGTTTTTAACTGAAACGTCCCGTGGATTATTAAAAATTGAATTTACCTTTGCTTTAAGTTTCTGGTTCAAATATAATAATAAACAACAGAAGATAAAAGTTAGAAGGAAAGTTGACAATTCAGTGATCAATGCCTTTCCGCCCTTGGCAAAGAGCAATAATCGTCATGAGAATCATAATTTTGTGGTGTGTGGTTTTGATAGTTCGTCTATTTTTTGTTGTATATGTATTTTGAATGAAATAATGCGAAAAAACTGGTCGGCGAAGCGTTCCAACTTAAATTTTGTGTAAAATTGTGTAATACATAAAACTGAAAAATGTAAATTGTACCAAATTCGTCATATTCAGTCAACTATTGTAACATGTGATTAAGGTTTAGGTTTCAGACTATGGAGATCTCTGTATCTAGCATTAATAGTAATATAATAAAAAAGTAAATTAGACACACTTAATTATACTCAGACGACTACCAAACTTTTTAAAGTCGGTTAAATAACTTTTATTTACAGCTAATTTCATCCTAGAATGCGCAAAACGATAGCTACATTCATTTAATACTCGCGACTCCGCCAAATTTTACTGTCAAATTGTATGTCTCTTTCTTGAAAAAATGCGAGACCACTCAAGAATCCTACTAATTGTATTGAAAGCCTCCTCCTTTTCACAATACGGATAAAAACTGCTGAATCTGGTAGTCATTTTCTAGAAAACATTTTTGACAATTCTGTAAGTTGGTGTAAAGCATTTAAAACTGCTGGGCCCCTCGCAGTTGTGAAAATGTCTAACTAGTATGAAAAACTGTACTATGCAACAGCGAAATAGGAGGATGCAACTCAACTCCGTGTTTCCCAATCCGGCTCAAGATAGCGCCTTACCTTTGAAGATTTGTGCACGAGGGTGTTTGTCCCGTTAAAAGAATATTTGTTTGTAATGTGGTAAAGGAACATCGGGTAATAAACCAGTAATATTTTTCCTATATTTTTAGATAATCACTTTAAAGAAATAAGCTAATGATTGGTTGTAGTGTGAAAGGTGCAATACTAAATCTAAATCCACCCATTAACTATAAAGTATGCAGAAAAAAATAAAGAAAATTTCTCACCTGTAGATTTCCTTGGAAAACGAAATAGTATTTTTAACAAATATAATATTTGTGGCTCAATTGTTAAAAGTGAATTTCAAATCAATTATCCCCAACCTATTGATTTAAAAATTTTCCATACTTGTTTGCTGTATAATAATGGTTAGTTAAGCTAGAGAGTTACTGTAACCCAACAATACACAACCGGTTACGTACGTGCTCAGTAGCGCCATTGTAAATGATAACTGTTCACCACATTCCTTGAAACAAATTTAGTTGTCATCATTCTAAATCCAATATGCAGACCAAAGATTGTTGACCAATTATTTTTCATGCATCACCATGCTTTGTAAAAACAAGTTTCAGTTATACTTGAATGAAAATAATAATTTATGAAAGGCGGCACAGAATGTTATTTATATACATGTTTGAAATATACATAAATAATCTTTTTGAGATTTCCCCCTATTGAGAAACAATATTTTGTCTTCAAAGGTCTCTAAAATATCGAAATCAGGTATCACATATCCTTTTTATATTTATATAATCAATTTGTTTCAGAGGGTCGGACGTTAGAACTCCACTCTCCCGATGCAGTCCATAGTTGCGTGTTACGAGCTGCAGACCCTGCAGAAGCTGTAGCCTGGTTCAATACACTTCATTCTGCTTTAGCCGTCCTCACTACAGCTGCTCTCCATGAAGCTTCGAGAGCGATACCAGATCTCCGGCATATCGGCTGGCTACTGAGGAAGCCCAGGATAGATGTAAGTTACTACTTTTATAGACAATAAAATCTGCACCAATATTTATCTTAAATAAAGCACATAAATTACTGCAGGCGTAGAAATTTTGTTCAATCCCTCCAATAATTTATTTTTTGCGGATTGATATTCTGGAGCAGCTAATTGGGTAAACCGGAATCAAGTAACTGGAAGAATAACCATCATACGAGGATATGTGACAGAAAACGCCATCTTAAAATATTGGCCCTCAATAATAGTAGACTATCAATATTAGCAATTGAGTGAGCGGTTTTTGGCAACAAGAGCAAAGGTTGTTTTTTTTTATTGTACGGCCTCTCGTGGTCTTCTGGCATTTACTTTTCTGGTACCGCCTCTTAGTTTTGACTTTTAGACACCCATCTATAAGCCTTATTTAAGGTATGACTAGGTTAATTTTGAGGTAAAAGGGGTAGAAGAAACAGGTTGAACTGTGAGTTTAATTTATTATAATACAGCGAGTAAATGTCTGCATACCATCGGAAGATGAACGCAATCTCTTACTGGTCCTCACTCTTTCCAGCTTAAAAGATATTTGCTTTGAAATGCGAGACCTTATTAAGTCCTTTATGATTTCACCCGGTCTATACCGAAACTTCTTGACTATAAAATAAACAATTATTGTCCAAAAGCTTCTGAGTTACATTTTTCTCAGTAGATGTTTGTGGAAAATGATTTCCTATAAGTCATATCATTTTGCTGATGATTTTCATCGTTTTCTTTTTCTACACACCAGTTATACATTATTAACTTCATATAGTAATAGAAAATAACATTACTTTATTATCACTTAGTGTTTACTTTTGACAATCATTCTTCACGTGTATGACAACTTCTCATGTTCAGAAGTTAAAAATTAAATTGCGCATTTTTCATACCACAAAGCGTTTCTCCTGGACTAAAACTGTAATAAGTCAATAGTAGAGGTCAAAAATTTCATTAAACTGGACTAAAATATTCTTCTATTGCTTTTTTATCATAGTTCGTGGTGGTTTACGATTTACAACAGTCATATCATTTTCCTAATACTTCCGTTACCATTGTTTCCTGTTGTTTCTATATCTTCATTTACTTGATTTGCTTAGTAAGGTTGCCATTCTATAAAAAAATTACATCTTATCGGTTTTGATACTACAATTCTACTGTTATACTGCCATACTTAAGTTGTGTTGTATCCTTTCAGATTATACTTCACGTTGGTAACTAAAGTCTCACAATCATTAATGGAACTGTAGATTTTTCAACGGTCTGCATTATAATAAATACCGCATCGATTGTATTTCTATACATCTCAAACCCTTTTTGTTCTTCCGTTCTGAGAATTTATGGTTCCTCTACATAAATCTGTTAAATATCGTCAACAATCTGTCACTTAATGTGGTTTCATTAATTACTGTTTCGAATTGTTACTTCAACCTGTCAATTTGAATTTTTGCAATGTGGAAAATGAATAGAAAATCTCAAAAATTTAAATCAAAGGAATGGGGTATTAATTAATGCCTCCCATTCTATTCCCTTTTATTTATCTGAGATCAAAACTCTAGAAAGACTGACCAACTAAATTTTGTAAAATCCTTACTGCAAGACATAATGTTGTATCTTAACTTATAAAACATCTGTTTTAGTGACGGATGCTCATTATTTTTACACCAATGTTAAATAGAAAAACTGTTGATATTAGTATTAAATGATTAAATAAAAAGGTAATAATAATAAACGACTATTAAATACATAAAAAGGAAATATTACTTTGGGCCAGGATCTAGTATATTTTTAACAGGTTCGACACTGTCATACTAAAAACTTAGAATATCACTACACAAATAAATTAATTGGTATAGGATGGCCCATTAAACGGCCTCCGAGATTACCGGACCTGTGTCCTCTTTAAGTTTTCTTATGCAGTATTTGAATTTTTTTTGTATACCAAAACCGGCTAGACTCTCTTAAAGAATGGAAGCCAAAAATTTCCCAAGAAAACCAAATTATTTCAAAAGAAAAACTTTTACTGCTTGAAATAAATACAGTTTTTATTAATATAGTTAATTGATGTTAGTGGAATTTCATTTAAAATAATTCAACACACTTATGTCTTTTCGGTTCTGATAACGTCGTAACAGGTGATCAATTTTACTGTTATGAATTTTCAGGATGTCAAGTATGACTTGTTTCATGTTTCGAACAATTTATTATTGAATATCATGATGTAGACATTCCTATTGAAACGGTTTCACAATACCGAAATAGAATTGTCAAGAGATTTCCAAAGGCTGGCAGTATAGCAAAACTTAAACAAACCTGAAGTGGCCACAAAACGGTACTAGCCCAAGGTCTCGTGTCTTTATATTTATCAGTACCACCGTTCAATACTGCCACTACAATTTGGATATTGCCAACTCAGTACACTTAAGACTGATCGCCGGGTACTTGATAATTTCATTTGTATCACACAGTCACGTCACAGCTCAGGCACCGCCACGAGTAAAATAAGGACTATACGTCAGATTTTTTTCAGCGTTCAGTATTTTTTCTATCAAGTATGCACTCAAGTGGACTTATATACTTATGATGGAGTTTTCGGAGAATTGCTTGGACATTCTAACATTAATTTTAATGAAGAGGCGAAGCATTGCCAGAAAAATAAATTGAAAAAAAGGAAGAAAGAGTAAAATACGGAAAGTTTATCACGGTATCGAGATCAATGATCGACGTTGAAAACTATCTTAAAACTATTTAAACATACTACAGAACAAACTAGAAATTTTCACTATCACTTATTTTTAAGGATCTCAAACATTTTTAAAAACTCATCAATCAAATCTAAAAATATTTTTGAAAATAAATCTGCACTTGACTGCAGGGTGACATGACAGTTCTGATTCGTAACTCTACCGTCTCAGTGTAGACAGAGCCATTTAACTTTCAAGAAACTGTGACTGAATAGGCCATTACTAGTGCTTAGACTGAAATGATCGGTTGAGTAACGGAGACGTAAAATGTTCTAGTTTCAAATAATACATTTATTTTAAGGATCGTGATTCAAATCATTTAATACCGTGAGATGATATGGAACAGTGCATTGTTCTACTAAATACCTACATACGTCTATGGAGTTCAATGGGGTTGGGTTGATTAGTTCGCCATTTTTGTTCCCCCTTCAATTTACTCTGTTATCTTATTTATTTTCGAGATATTTAAAATCAATTGCAACTTTTCAAATTAACTCCCTGTATATTTATTTACACCTGAGTCCACTCTCCCTTCTATATTATTTTTAACAACTTACATGGAAACTATATTTTCAATTTTTGGTTTGGTTTTTATATTCCGTGGTTTGTATCTACGTATATTATCCTCACTATTACTTGAGAAGGTTGGATTCCTGTATTGCTTAGAACTGCCTTTATAATGTAAAGTATACTGTTTTAAGGCTCAATTTTTATCTGAAACATTAGTCACATAAGTACTAGTATCAACAAATATACTTGGTTTTGCATCTGTCACGTTAGTTAACGTATAATAACAAAATTCGTTTATCGCATGTATTCCCTTACATAATACAGTATAATTTTCAGGCTAACCTTTCAAACTCCGAAAGCTCCGATGACATGGATAGATGGCAGTCGGTCTTCGCAGCAGTAACCGACAGCGAACTTCGTCTATACGAAAGCGCCCCATGGTCTAGCGAAGCTTGGAGAACACCGGCAGAAGCTTACCCATTGATAGCGACTCGCTTGGTCGGAGCTGGGAAACGATCGGAATCAGCTCCAGAGTTCAGCATAAGGTGTGCCACAGTAGATGGCGTAGTGACTCATGCTCTTCGAGCCGAAACTCGCAGGGATTTGGCTGGTTGGGCTAAAGCTTTGGTGAATGGTAGTCATGCGAGTGCGGTTACACAAAGAGAACTCGTCTGTAGTAAGTATATGCTCAACTATTTTGTTCACTGCTGTTTGCCAAATCTATGACACTGTACATTGAATGAATTTGAAGCAAACCAAAATTACTTTATAATTGTTATCTTTTGTTATCTTTGTGTGTCTCAGCTCTGTTGGTGTGTGGCTGAAAAAAAAATAATTTTTTGGAGACTATTAGAGTCGAGCCAGAAATCGTAAAAAAATATTGAAAATTATGAGGTTTTAGATTATTTTGACTGTAACCAAATAATCAAAAACAGGTATTCATGCACGACAACCAATTTTTGGCTGGGGCCTCTCCTGTCTTCAGTAAATATCTTCAATAGGGGAACACCATCTTCATATTTTCTTTCTTCATACTGAATCTACTTCCCATAGCATTATAATTTTTTTTAACTAAGTGAGATCAATGAACGCGGTATATTTTCTTGCTACTTAATTCAAACATACAAAGTTTAGTCTGAAGCTGGTAGACAATGTTATTCGTTCCCCTAAGTTTCCTTAGAGTTCCATCGTCTTAAAATGATTTATTTCACAACGTTTCAATAGCTTTGGATCTGCTATCGTCTTCAGTTGAATGATGGGAAATTGAGATTACCCGTCATATTTATACCCTTAAGCGGTCATGCTCATTGGGTCGCTTAATCTGTACGTGTGATTTGGTAACACCAAATTTGTTATATAGTCCGTGGGTTCAATTTAAAATTTTAAAACTAATATTCACTTTCACTTTTGTAGAACTTTATTTACATCAAATTATACAGAACAGCTGATTCACAATTACATTACAATATACGCTTGTCCTCGCTGTCTAACTGACTAACGATCGTAGGCTGCTTCCTTTTTAAAACCAGCATAGAAAATTCTCGTAAAATCAATCATCAATCCTACAGCTGCCGAGTCATTTCGAGACAATTTTTTTTCTCAAAGCCATCGGTGACGTACTGAAATGAAACAGGGTCGGCTTTGGTAAATTTCGTAACAATAATTTTGTGATCATTGCTATTTTACAGATTTACATTTAAATATTATTATTTTCTTAATAATATAATGGATGGAATCACCTCTGAATCAACTTCAATATATTACGATTTCTAATTTATTTAAAAATAATTTGGTCAAGTGCGAATTGGACTCGCATTGTAAGGGTTCCGTATCACCTTCAAGATTCGCTGTATTTAGTTTTCTAATTTGACCCCCAAAAATTAACATTAGAGTTTTATTTTACTAATAAACTTTCAGGGGAGCCTTTTATAATCTATTGTCTGAATTTTGAGGCTCTATAGATTGGAAGATAAAGGGCACAATAGGTCAAGTTTTAAATTATAAATATTAAATCTGTTATTCAAATTATTTAAAAATACAAATAAAATATATTTTTCAAAATTTAAATAGTATAGTTTCTAAAATGGGAATTAAGTCGATGTTTAATATCTTTGCTAAACAAATGATTTAAAAATATGATATATTTGTAATTCACATAATGAGTCTTTTATTTGATATATTACATGATTCGTTTGAAAATTGAATTTTTATTTTCCATTTAATTGTATAATTTGTCCCTAAAATTACCATGGAGGTTTTCTAATAATTTTTCTTATAAATTTCAAGTGAGCCCCAGTACCCCTAATTATTTTCAAAATTTTAGGTAGTATGGTTTTGGAAATAAAGCGAGAAATGAGAATTTTTTATATCTTTATGTTAATATCTTGTAAACAATTAATTTTAAAAATATATATTTGTATTTCTCAGAACGAGCCCCTTCATTTGATATATTGCATGACACGTTAAAAAAATATTTTTTATTTTCCGTTTATTTCTATAAATTGCCCCCCATTATTAATATTAAAGATTTCTTCGTATTTTTCCTCTAAATAAAAAAAATTAGGTCTTATAGTTTGGGGAATAAAGGGGGGAATGGGTATTTTTTTAAATATTTTTTTAAATATATTGTAAAATATTTATTTAAAAAAAAATAAAAAAAATATATTTGTATTAGTCATAATGAGCCCTGTGATTTGATATATTACATGATACGTTAGAAACAAGTTTAATTTTTTATTTTCCATTTAATTCTTTAATTTGCCCCCCAAAATGAATATTAGGGGTTTCTCCTTATTTTCCAGTAAAGTTCAGGTAAGGCGCTATACCTATTTTTTTTCAAAATTTTACAGCTTGTGGTTTCGGAGATAAGGGGGGGGGAATGGGTAAATTTTTTTATATTTTTGTTAATAACTTTTAATTAATTTATTTTAAAAATATGAAAAAAATATATTTGTTTTCGTCATAATGAGCCCTTTTATTTGATATATAATATGATGGGTTAGAAATAATTTTAATTTTATATTTTCCATTTAATTCTATAATTTGCCCCCCAAAATAAATATTAGGGGTTCCTCCTTAATTTTCCAGTAAAGTTCAGGTGAGGAGCTATAACTCAATTTTTTTTCAAAATTTTCCAGCTTATGGTTTCGGAGATAAGGGGGGGAATGGGTAAATTTTTTTATATTTTTGTTAATATCTTTTAATTTATTTATTTTAAAAATATGAAAAAAATATGTTTATTTTCCTCGTAATGAGCTCTTTCAACTGATATATAACATGATGGGTTAGAAACAATTTTAATTTTATATTTTCCATTTAATTCTGTAATTTGCCCCCCAAAATGAAAATTAGATGTTTCTCGTTATTTTTCCAGTAAACTTCAGGTCAGAACCTATGAAAGTATTTTTTTTCAAAACTTTACATTTTATAGTTTCGGAGATTAGGGGGGGGAATGGGTAAATTTTGGTATATTTTCTTTAATATCTTTTTAATTAATTTTTTTTAAAATATGAAAAAAATATATTTGTGTTCATTAGAATGAGACCTTTCATTTGATATATTACATGATGAGTTTGGATTTTTTTTTATTTTTAAATTTTTATTTAATTCTATAATTTGCCCCCCAAAATTAATATTAATGGTTTCTCCTTATTTTTCCTGTAAAGTTCGGGCAACGTTCTATATTTTCTATTTTTTTCAAAATTTTAGGTTCAGTAGTTTCGGAGATCAGGGGGGGGGACGGTCGATTTTTTTAGTTTTTCCCCCCAGAAGTACCCCTTAAATCAAAATTTCTTCTTTTGCGATATGTGCTCCTGATCAAGTCACCGATGTGACAGAGGCAGAAATGCTGAGTGATATTATAAGGGTATCCGTATACTGTATATACGGAACCCTAAAAATGAACGTTTACCGTTTTTGCACATATTTTCCGTTTTCTGAAAAGCACTATGTTTTACGTTATTGCAAAATATACACAATCAAATGGGAAAGTCGGAGTCGATCTTTGTACAAAACAATTTAAAAACTTCAAATTGATTGTGCGGTCTTAGATAAATCAGTGACGATTCATTGAACAGCTGTCTCTCAATTACTGTTTTGAAATTTTGTGACAACGATAAATCTCACGTTATAGAAAATTGTAATGTACTTTTCTGAAAAATTCCTTAATACAGTGCAGTTTAAAAAATCAAAATTTGCTTAATCCGTTTTTATTTAAAACAGATGCCGACAACTTGATAACCTCCTTCGTGGTTCGACGTCATTTCAGAATAAAGGCGAATTAGAGTCAATTAATATCTGAGGAGTATATAATGAACATAAACATTAACAGTGAGCATTAAGATCTAATATCTTTAATATACAATTTTGCCTGGTAGCTAATAGTTAATTACCCAGAGAATTCTAACCTGGCTCCTTCGCATATATAAGCTACCACAGTAACCACAAACTAAACATATTCGTCTTTGGTGAAATTTTGCAACACCGTTTTTGAAGCATTTTTTTTTGTGAGCATATTTTTATAAGCAGAATTTTCCATCTACTGCATCTATACAATGGGAAGAGCTTTCCTTATGATCAAAATGAAGGAATCAGTAGAAAATAAGCTATTGATTTCTATATTTCTTTTGTAAATGGAGGCATGCAACTTCCACATACTAATTATTAATCTTGCTTTTGAATTCCTAATCCCTATTCTGAATAGTCATTTAACACTGTGCGGTGCCGCACTTTTGTATCAACACCTTCTGATGTGTCAAGGGTGCTGACACCATCCCAAGACATAGCACCTTATGACACACTTTGGGTCGAGCCTCAGATCGATTGTTAGATTAACGAAATATAATAAATACATTCTTACAGAAACAAAAACCGACTTAAAAATTAAATAAAAAGCATGAAATAATTTTTTGCTACAACAATTAAATACATTTTATTAAGTTTGTGCCAAGCTAAAGCGAATTTTTTCTTGTACTTGTTCAAACTGGCACCGACTTGAGAAAAAGTATTTAGTTGTAGCAAAAATTATTTCAATCTTTTTAGTTTTTTTAAGTCGGCTTTTATTTTTTTTAATGTATTTATTTTACAAGGTTTAGTGATGCAATAGCTTAATTGGAAGCAGTTTTTAAATCTAATGAACTTTTTCGATATTGCCTTAAATAAGGTATTTTACTTTTAAGCTGTTGCATAGAATAACTTGTGTTCTAGATATAATAATAATAATAATAATAGTTTATTTTGCACATTATTTTTATATATATTTATATATATATACAATGTGTAAGTATAATAAAAAGAAGGTATAAATACAAAAAAAAATTACAAAAATTAAGTGCAAAATTAGAGCGCAAACAGTAAAAAACAGTGGAACCCTATCACTCATAGTCATTACAAATGTTTACAAATTATTTACAAATAATAATAGATAATAATGATAGCAGTTTATTAGAACGTAATTTAGAAAAAAATTTGAAATATAATGTGTTATGAATGAACAACAAAAAAAAACAGATAAATACATTAAAGTAATAATGCAAAAATAGACAGGCTTCTTAGATACGCACATATAAAGAAAAAAAAACAACAAATTCAAAATACTATTAAATAGCAAATACCTTTATATGTTTGCTGCCACAACGTACACCATACATGTTATAAATAATTGCTTATAAAGAATTCTTTACATTTTTCTTAAATGATATTAGTGTAAGATCCGTAACAAATTTCGGAAGGCTGTTGTATAATTTATATATCTGAAACGTGAAAGATCTCTCGAAAGTAGTGGTGCGATGGATAGGTGGAGATATTAGACCACGATGTCGGACATTAATATTATGAACGTCAGTTCTGAAAGTGATTTTATTAAAAAGATATGTATGGTGGTGATTGTCGAGTGATAACTTTGTGAAATAATGTCACTGACTGCAGTTCACGCCTATTTCTCATCTGAAGCCAGTTGGACATCTTTTAGCCTATGGGATACTCTATCATATTTTCTAATTCCATAGACATATCTTAGACATGTATTCTGAATTTTTTGAATTCTAATCTCATCTGACTTCTCTAAACAAGGGCCATATACACTGTCACAATAATTAAAATGGCTTAAAACTAGAGTGTCTGTCAACAATAATTTTGTTTTTATAGGGAGGATTTGACGAAATGGAAACAGCATTTTGAGACTACCGTATGCATTCTTTATACATTTATTTATATGGTTTTTAAATCTGAGGTCAGTATCTAACTCTAACCCTAAATTTCGAGCACTCCTAACGCTAGTAATGTCATTATTGTTAAGACAGATGCACATTTTCTCTTCAATTTGATGTCGGTATTTACCAAATAATAATTTAATACATATGACTTAGATGGATTAATAATTAATTCATGACGTTTTGATTCAACAGCTAATCTATTAAGATCAGAATTTATTATATCTTGGGCTATTCGAAAATCAAAATGATCGAAAGAGTATGATATTTGAGTATCATCTGCCGACAAGTAGGATTTGCAGTGTTGTAATGAAAGAATAATATGAGATGAATAAATACTAAATAAAAGCGGGCCCAAAATAGAACCTTGCGGAACACCTCTAACTATGAATTTAGCATCAGAGTGATCTACATCAGTTTCAACAAACTGTCTCCTATTTTGAAGATAACTGCACAACAAATCTGTAGCATTGGAAGCGAAACCACAATAGTGTAAAATAGCTAATAATATCTCATGATTTATAGTATCAAATGCTTTTGAGTAATCTAACAAAATGAGGGCAGTTGTTTTACCACATCTATATTTCGAAATACTTCATCAGTAATGTCCAACAGAGCAGTGATGCAACTATGTCCACTTCTAAATCCAGATTGTGTGGGAGGTAAAATATTGTATTGATTGATATGACAATTCATTTGAAATTTCATAATTTTTTCCATGACTTTAGACAAAAGTGGTAGAATATATATACGTATTAGGAAAAGTTTGTATATGATTATAACTTAGGTGGATCCACTATATTGTAGACGATCTGAGTAATATCATTCTTTAGGGCTGTTAATTATAATGAGATTCATTTAATAGTTTCCTCCCCGAGGAATCTTATAATAAATCGTTATACAGTTATAACTGATATAGCATGATAGGACGTAATTGTAATTAAATTTGATAACAATTTGAGTTATTATTAAAAATAAAGGTACTTAACTTAAACAAAATTTATATTCTTTATCAAACCTATTGTATAATTTGGAAAAGTGGCATTAAGATCTATTATACAATTTTTAGTGATGACACATCACTAAAAATTAGATGCATTTTCTTATTACCCCTGTTTGATAAGAATTTTATATGTTTTGGAAAATAAAGGTATTTTACTTTTAAGCAAAATTCATATTTGCTGATAGACCTCGCATACAGTTGAAAAAGCGATATGTAACGATTACAGTATTCGTTTCCGACTATGCAAACAACTATTTTTATGAAGAATAATTTTTTCTCTAGATAACATTCATATGAAGGTTTTCCGTTTGAATTCAACTTATGAAGACACACTCTATGTAGATGTCAACTGAGAACCTTGAAGTTGATTAACTAACATTTATTTCGATTTATTTCCAACCAACTTTCAATTTATTAAAATTTCTAATAATATAGCACAATTGGATGGAGTTTTCAATTCAAATAAACTTCGTTTGATTACAATTTGAGATATTATAAAAAAATAAAGGGACCTCACATTTAAACAAAATTGATATATTCTTTGAAACCTACTATATAGTTGTAAAAGTTATATAAATACTTTTTATACAAATTTTTGTGCAATGACATAAGAAGATGCAGTTTTTAATTCTAATTACTTCTAATTGATAAATATCTTAGATATTAACAAAAATAAAGATAAATTGATTTGTAATCAAAATTTCTATTTGATGACAAACCTCGTCTACAGTTAAAAAAGCAACATGGACTGATTCCTGTTTACGTTTTAGACCATGCAAATCTATTTTTGAAGAATAACTTTTTCTCTTAAAATTATTAATAAAAAGAAATCGTTTGATTTATGAATACACACTCTATATACATATTGACTGACATTTATTTTTAATAATTCAATTTGTTTACAATTTACAAGTTCCGAACAGTTAATACCAGCAACTCCACCAAAGCTTACTGTATAGGAACGTTGTTATTGATAAAAATATGGGACTACTTCGGGATATACCGATACCAATTCAATTTCTTTTCAATGTATGGTATGTTCCAAATTGAAAAATTTTAATACTTTTAATACTGGTGAGTCCACCAAAGCAGAGTGTATAACTAAATCGGTAAAAAGTTTTTCCACATTTTCTAAGAAACGGTACAAGCTATTTTAATGAAAATACGGGAATACTTCGCGATTCCCCGGAACAAAATCCAGTATAAACGGTCAAAATTCCTTTAGCCGTTTGCGAGTAATCGCTGAAAAAACATAAAAAACAAAGATACAGACGTATTGAGAACCTCCTTCTTTTTGAAGTCGGTTAAAAAGTACACCGGTTCTGAAATAATAACTATGGTCGCATTATATCCACTTGTCACATATATGAAATTATCTCAATTTTGACAAAGCTAATATAGACTGAACATGCTTCTCTTTTTCTCTTGACTACGAAATAAAAACGCTAGAGCTGCTCTCTCTTCATCAAGTTACACTAAATTCACTTCATGTACTCTGCTTGTATCCACTTACTCGTACGATTGTGATGGACATTTTCTGCGCTGTAAATGTTACAGAATAAAATTTCCGATGGGAAAAATCTGCCCTTTGTATAACTAATTTAGTTTGTATTTCATGTTGAGAATGATCTATATCCTATATTAGTATTTTTTCAATATATTCGGCGCAATGGTTTCGGGATAGAAGGATTTTTTGAATATTTTCTTGAATACTCTTTAAACAACATTATTAAAAATTTTAAATCAATACTTTTGTATTCTAAGATACAATTAATTTTTTTACCGTTTTAATACATTAATCACATGAAGAAAATAGTCCGTGACATATAGTCAAATTGGTGAGTTTAAAACGTTTCCGTTTGTCGGGTCGTTATCAAAAGATGGCAACGTAAATTAAAACATAAATACACTATCTTCGCTACTAATGAACAGAAAGTTAAAAATTACAAACAATGTACCGTGGTATAAATGCACAGCTTTGGAAATATATGGCGGTAAATTTATTCACGATATTCACTTCTGTATTCAATGCATACTAAATAAGCACTGGCAAGTTGACTATATCACTTCAATCCACAAAAATTATTACTAGGTAAACTATGGGGAAATTTTAGTTGGAAACAGCAGCAGTTGAAAATAAATAATCATAGTTTTCACATTTAAATTGTTAGCAATTTTCCAAATATGCCTAATATATTTATGTTTGTACTGGATTGGAGCTTTATATGATACAATACAAATTACTAGTAAAATTTCACTCATTTTTACATCAATTTCGAAAATATTATGTTTTGAACATACTAATTGAGTACACCTTCAAGACTAGACTGGGAAGTGAGAGGCACAAATATCAATGGACAACGGTTTACTCACCTTAGATTTGCAGATGGTATAATACTTATATCACATGACACTGGCGAAACCAGATTGATGCTTTATGAACTGCAGGATAGTTGTGGCGTATTGTGACAATGTTTAAGCACTTCTTGGTCAAGAACACCACAATTTACGAAATTACTGTGTATTTCCAAACGTTTCGGGGTCTAGGTCAGTATTCGAACATTTAGAGGTCTAGAGCTTTCTCCAATATAGAATTTATTACAATCACAAGGAATTTTATTAATGTAATTGTTTGTATTTTTATTTATGTTGTTTTGTTTTTGTTTTTGATATATCTTATTTTAGTTTATTTCTTGTTTTAAATGATGTTTCAGTATTATATCAGTTGCCCAGTCTTTTTAGTTTTTCTGAGAGACCCTGGTGAATGGTTCTCTTAAAGATCAGAATTCTTTGATAACATTTTTAGCGAATACACTATCTTATAACAAAGTCGCACTTAGGAGCCTCTCACAAAATTGTGAACTTGACTCAAATTCTTTCAATTCGAAAGAAACTTTATTGTTTCTTAATAATTGTTTATGCTACCCTATTTATATCAAATTAGCAGTAAATTCTCTTAGTTACATCACTTCAATATGTAAAACAAATTAATTTTAAATTCAGTATTATATAATTAATTTTGCAAACTTTTAAATTTCTTTAATTCAATTTTGTTACTATTTATTTCCATTGAGAATGGGGCGTGAAACATTCGGAATAATTGAAATATACAGGCATTCCCGTAAGTGTTGTGTATTTAGAATATTCCAACTCTGTGAGTTAAGAATATAGGAGAGAGCACAAAGAATATAGGAGAGAGTACACAAAAAAAACATACTACAACTCAAAATATTTAAAATTCATAAGTTACAACATTAAAATAATACATTAAAAACGCCGATGTGGTTAAAATTATATGAAAGAAGGATAGATCTTGAATTAAACTGACGCATACTAAAGTAAATATTGTTAAGTTTAATACTGGCCTTATAACTTTGGTTTATATAGTCACCGTTAAATCTAAACTTTAAATGAATAATATTTTTTTTGTAGCATATCAATACATACTTATGCATTCCATATAGTACAAGCAAACTTTATATTATCTTTCCAGCTCAAATGAAGTATTGTTTATCATCATACAGCTGGCTTCTTTAAGTTTTCTCTGTTTTAAATTGTCGTCTTTCAACAAGATCTTTGTTTTATCCCAATCTAATTTGACTTGTCAAATTTGGCCAACCAATAGATAGATAGATTGAGATTAAACAAAGATCTTGTTGAAAGAGGAAAATTTAAAAAAGAGAAAACTAAAGAAGCCAGCTGTATTATGATAAACAATACGGAAATTGGGGCCCCTTCAATCGACCTTCATTTGAGCTGGAGAGATCTATTGCAAGAAGAGCAAAAGAATGGTACCCTCAGTATCAAGTGATCGGCAAATGACATATTGTCACTGACAGAATTTTTTGACAAACAACAAAATCCATATCAGTGGGATTTTTTTTTTGAAAATACCTCGAAAGATTCAACAAAACGATTGACAACGACTCCAGAGTCGGAGTTGAAACGTCTCCAAACAGATAAGTATAACACTGTACCATACCATACACTATTTATATACAGCAATACTGGTTGATCATTTTAAGATATCTCTTTTTCTCAGAATAACTGTGAGGAAGAATTTCTGCACGGACAGCCAGTAATCCGGGCAATTTTACGAAATTGCCTTACTACATTTTGTTCTCCAAATACGATTTTAAATACTTATCTGTTACAGGAAAAAAAATTGAGGAGAGAAAACCCCAATGAACAGACAAAATAATACAAGACCTCCTCAACAATCTTTTCGAAATTACTTATGTAATTGAAATGTTAGTTTTCTGTAAAGTAATACTCCTAAGAAAATGTTATATGAAAACATTTGGAAATATTTAGAGATAATCTGTTTAAACTACAATATTTATAGAGTCGGTCTAAGTTTGTTAAAACTCTACAAAGTCAGTAATTGTTCTAATAGCTTTCAAAATTTTAAAATGATCCACGTACGGAGAAAATTCAGCGTGGTGAAAACAATTGCTTATGTCGTTTATTAATACAAAAAACAGTAAAGGCCCTAAATATGAGCCTTGAAGCACACCAGAAGTTACTTCTACATTGTGTCGCATGTCATGATAAACTTTTTAAACGACCAAACAATAGTGTTACGAATTTGGATCCAATTAATAACTATTTTAAAACCATAAATCACTGTATTTATTTTTTACTCTCTAATCTTACAATTAAAAAATAAATATTCATCTTCTTAAAATAGTACTCAACCAATACAATTGAAAATAATATTTACAGCTAGTAGATAAACACACACACCCTGCGCGAGTCCAGAAACCGAGATTGCCCTTCTAGTGATCAGATCTGCACTCTAAGTCCCCTTCTACCATCCCCTGGAACAAAGTCCAGTTCCTCAGGTTAATTCAGTTTTCCTTCTGCCATATCGCTGACATCATTGTGGTTTTGTGGCTTTGGTTTACTTGTTAGTGTCCTGTCATAGCCCTAAAGCACCTGTCTTTCTATTTGAATGCTTTCTCTGCTATAATAAATAGCATGTTGCCCTTCTTTAAGGGGCGCGTTGTCATCGTTTAGTGGGAGGTGTGTTTTTCTTGTGTGATCCCCGAATCCCCCTATTAGTCCTGAAAATAAGTTATTATTACGTACTTCATTTTATACATACCTGTCTTCGACTGCTGCTCTTCTTCTTCGCCGCCGCTGAGACAGAGCTGGTTCTGTGGCTGTTTGTATTTGTCCACAAATCAGCTCGTAGAGACGGATATTATGCTGGCTTTTATAATTGGTCTCCAACATCGTAGCCTCTGCCTTCCGCATTGCTTTTTGTCTGCTTGTGACAGCTCCCGATTGATCTCGTAGCTGCAGCTTGTGTCGTGCCGTACTGATTTTACTTGCTTCGTGGCTCGTCATAGCTATTAGATGAGATACGTAACAGTATTTTTTGCTAAAAGGCCAGGAAACCTACCGGATCTTCATCCAATTGCAGACCCCTGTTTTGGGAACAAAAAATAGATTGTTCTAAAAAATGGAAATATTTGATGCGTAATCCACATATTTCGAATGCACTACAAAAATTGAGATGATTAAAGCATTTTAAATTGATTTCGTTTCTCTTTTAAGTTGTGTATGAAACTAATAAATGTTGTTTTTTCAAATGATCACTTGTGTTCACTTTAATTCGCACAATACTATTCGAATGGAATTTTTGAGCTTGCATATATGAAAAACATTTAATTTTCGACAAAATACATATTTGCCGACCTAGTTCTATGAAATTGTAAAATCAAACTTTGATACGCACAGGTATTCATACTCATATTATTAAAAGCTTTCAAAAATATGAGTTAATAATCAAATTGCTGCTGTTCAGTTATTTCATAGTACTGGATCACTTGCATTCTGTTGCAAATCCAAATAATGACTTTTAATACCGAATTTATCTCCTATTTGATATATTTTGCGTTGTACAATAATCCGAAATACATTCATTCGTTGATTTCGCGTAACGGTATCCAAAAAATGTTTTCACCTCTTTCATGATTTTCGCTTTTATTTGATTCGCAAATCATCCGACTTCATTGATATTCGACATAGCCGGCCGGTCCTAAAACAATAACTATTGATATTTCGCCTGACAAAACTCCACGAGATAAATTTGTGAAGTGTTATTATGGGATGTTCCAGGAAGGGAAAACAGACCGAGTTTGATATTCATTAGGCAAATTGATTTCGCTCTGTTTAAAATTTTATTTCGTCGTGGCAAGTGATGTGGGTGTCGATCTTGTTTTTTGGTAACATCACAAATCGGCTTTGTAAATCTTTTTAGAGATGAAAGAGGATTTATTTGTTCTTTTATGTTTTGAGCTAAAGAAGTTTGTTGGCGCAGATCAGCAGCGATGGTTTATTATTTGGACGACAATGAAAGCGCTGATGAAGTTGTAGCTTTTTTCTTTCTTCTCCACACGACTAGAAATTATTCAGTTTGTTTACCTCTTCCAAATTTTCACTTATTCAGGTGTTGTTGACTATAAATTGCCGTCAATTTCGTGGTTTTCTTCTGTACTGCTTTTTTAATGACTTCAAAAAGAAGAAGGTTCTCAATTATTTTGTATTTTTTAAGCTTGGTTATCTCAGAATTATTTTAATTATGAATCAATTTGCATAATTCATTCTTTATTTAATTTGAAATAATGTAATTCCAAATTAGTTCCATTTTTTGTAGAAGTGTACGATAGATACCTCATCTTAAATAATCGGAAAATATTGTTATTTGACCATGTAATTTGACGAAGTCCGTTCATTTTTAGGGTTCCGTATATACAATATACCGGATTTCTCCCTCTTTCTCAACACAGCAATTTTCTCCTAAACTACTGGACCGAAAATGTTGAAAGTTTGTATGAGTGTATAGTTTGGTGACCCCATCAGGAGTACATATGGTACGTGAAGAAATTTTGAGTTTAGGGGTACTTCTAGGGGGAAAAATTTAAAAAATCGACCGTCTCCTCCCCCTTATCATCAAAACTATAAGACGTAAAATTTTGAAAAACATTAGAGATATAGGGCCTCATCTGAATTTTACCGGAAAAATAAGGAGAAACCTGTACTATTAATTTTAGGGGGCAAATTACAGAATTAAATGGAACATTGAAAATTAAAATTATTTATAACGCATCATGTACTATATCCAATGAAAGGGCTCGATATGATGAAAACAAACATTTTTTTTCTATTTTTAAAATAAATTATTTAAAAGATATTAACAAAAATATAAAAAATACCCATTCCTCCACCTTATCTTCAAAACTATTAGCCGTAAAATTTTGAAAAAAATTAGAGATATAAAGCCTCACCTGAATTTTACCGGAAAAATAACCAGAAACCCCTAGTATTAATTTTGGGGGGCAAATTACAGAATTAAATGAAAAATATAAAATTAAAATTGTTTCTAATGCATCACGAAATATATCAAACAAAAGGCTCATTATGACAAATAGAAACATATTTTTTCATATTTTTGAAATAAATTATTTAAAAGATTTTAACAAAAAAAATTACCCGTTCCTCTCCTCTTATCCCCAAAACTATAAGACGTAAAAAATTTGAAACAAATTAGGGATATAGGACCTCACTTGAACTTTACTGGAAAATAAGAAGAAACCCCTAATACTAATTTTAGCGGGCAAGTTACAGTATTAAATAGAAAATATAAAATTAAAATTATTTCCAACGCATCAAGTAATATATCAAATCAAAGGGATCATTATGACAAATACAAATATATTTTCATTATTTTAAAATCAATATTTTAAAATATATTAACAAAAATAATAAAAAAATACCCATTCCCCTTTTATTCCCTAAACTATAAGACCTAAAAATTTTTGTTTACAGGAAAAATATGAAGAAATCGCTAATATTAATTTTGGGGGCCAAATTATAGAATTAAAGAGAAAATAAAAAAAAAATTTTTTTAACGCATCATGCAATACATCAAATGAAAGAGGTTATTATGAGGAAAACAAATGTACCTTTTTCATATTTTGAAAATAAATGGTTTAAAGGATATTAACAAAAATATAAGAGAAATACTTATTCTCCCGTTTTATTTCCGATCTACAAGAGAAATTAGGCTTATATGGCCTTACTTGAACTTTACGGGAAAAATAAGGAGATCCCCTAATATTAATTTTAGCGAGAAAATTATAGAATTAAACGAAAAATAAAAAATAATAACTTTTTACACGCATCATGTAATACATCAAATGGAGGAATACAAATATATATTTTTCATACTTTTTAAATTAATTCTTTATAAGTTATTAACAAAAAAATATAAAAAATTCTCATTTCCTGCTTTATTTTGCATACTACCTTAAATTTTAAAAATAATTACGGGTACGGGGTCTCACTTGAAGTGTATAAGAAAAATTAGGAGAAAACCCTTATATTAAATTTGTGGACAAATTATAGAAATAAATGGAAAATAAAAATAAAATTTCAAACGTATCATGTAATATATGAAATAAAAGGCTTATTATGCGAGTTACAAATATATTTTTTTCATATTTTTGAATAATTTGTGTAAAAGATATTAACAAAAATATTAAACATCCACTTATTCTACCTTTAAAAACTACATTATCTAACATTCTGAAATATATATTTTATTTATATTTTTAAATAATTTGTCTGAAAGATTTAATAATTTATTATTTAAAACGACCTATTTTCCCCTTGAACTTGTAATTTACAGAGCCTAAAATTCAGACAGTACGTTATAAAAGGCTTCTCTGAAAGTTTATTAGTAAAATCAAACTCTAATGTTAATTTTGGGGGCCAAATTAGAAAACTAAATATACGTTTTTATAAAAATCCAGCGAATCTTGTAGAAGATTAAATAAAAATGTGTGAAAATAGAAACTGGAATATTAGAAAAGTATATACTTTGATTCACCTACATTGTATCAAATCCTGAAGGTGGTACGGAACCCTTAGTATGCGAGTCCAATTCGTACTTGACCGAATTATTTAAAATTACTTACGGTTCGAGATATTATCTGTCTAATAAATCTTTAAAAGTTCCATTTAGCATTTCTAATTTATTCAGAGGACCCCTAAAAGGTCTCACTTTTTCTATAAAGTGAGACAGAACGTTATTCATAAAATCGGAAAAAACATTTTATTTTGTGATAAAGTTGTTATTGATATGTACAAGAAATATTAATTGAATGTTATATCGGCATTATTCCAATTCTATAATTGAAAATTTGTTGGAAAGAAATGCAAATAAATGTTAATTAATCGGCTTCAAAAATGGTAGAGATTCTCAATTCGTCTCTATATACAACATGTCTACATATTTTTTTTTGGTGGAGATCTCAATATCATGAAAATGCAGATTAACTTTCGGAACCAATCAAAATTTGTTTAATTTAATTTATTTTTCTCATACGAGTCAATCTATCTGATGATTTTCTCACCAAGCAATCTGTCAGCACTGTTTGGCATTGACAGTGTGAACTTAAATTATGAATTTTTTATTTCATTTTATGTAATGATTGAAGCAATATTATAAATAAATTTTCGCTTTCTACACTGAAGGTCGTCAGTGTAGCAATTGAACAAACCAAAATAAAGTAAATCGGTTGAGGGACAGAGGAGAAAATGGTACCGAACCGTTTTGTCTTTGCCTATTTATATATAGATTTATGTAATGTTTTTTCTATTTAGAACAGATTAATCTGAAAATTCATTTAAAACATTTTTCATTTTAAAGGGTGTGTCTGGAAAGGAAGACCTGCGCAATTGGTAATTCACTATGAAAATGGTTTTACGTTGCTTGAAGCGGGTACGGGCTCTAGAACTCTATGGAGGTATCCATTTGATAGATTGAAAAACTCTTCAGACGATGGGAAGAGATACCTCTGGTTAGATTTTGGGAGTGGAGAAGAGAGCGAAGTGGTAAGTAAAGAGAGGTATTATTTTATTGCAACAAACATTTATTTTGGTTTATCTAAAGACAGCAATGTGTGGGATATTTAATTTTTCTGTTCTTATAGGAACTGGACATGGAGGGTTGTCCGAAACCCATCGTTTTCATACTACACAACTTCTTATCTGCCAAAATCCATCGACTAGGATTATCAGCCTAATAATCCGACTAGATCATTTTCCCACACGAGACGACGAATCATAAAACAGTATTTCATTAATTTTTTTATGTAAAAATAAGTTGAATTAAAGTGAGAACAAAAAACAGTAATGTTTAACTATAAAAACAATTATTTGTCAATTAGTAGGTGTGATGTTTTAAATGTTTCGTTTAATCATGAAGTAGCCTTTAATAGTTGAATATCTACTGAAGTAAGTCATTAATAATACCAAATAATAACGGGGCGTTACAGCTGGATTAATACTTCATTCTCTATTAATGTAGATTGATGGATCTAAATGAAAAATGTATGTATGCATTTACGTATCACGGGTCAAATCGTTAAAAGTACAGTTTGAAATGACGTTAATTCATTAAAAATGCAGATACATCCTTTAAACTAGCCAATAGAATAATAATAAAGTGAAAACTTCACTTTTAGACGTTTTTCTCTGAAATAAAATGTTTTGTCAAAAGGTAAAACAATTTTAATATCATTCTTCCTTAGGGCCAATCCATTAACTGCGTTCTTAAAATGGGGAAAGGGCAGAAAGTTTTTAATGTGATGATATTGTGACAATGGAAGAGGTATCTAAAGAAATGTGACTCTGTTTATCACCCATTTTATTTTCATTTTTCATTAATTAATGTTTGTTTTATATATACAGGGATTAAAAGACATGAGATAAGGCTTGGCTGGAGAAGAAAAATGACAAAAGACATTTTCGTGAATAATTTGTGTGTATTCATTGCATTAGATTTGCTCTTACATGGGTAGGCATTTTATCAAATATTTCCTTCAGATGTCACCAAAGACACAAATCCAATTTGTTTAAATCAGGTGAACCAGTTGGTTAACGGAGAGGACCTTCAATCCATTCCAACAACCACCGTATGGTTCCTTGAGATATCTTCGATCATCGCCTGCAAAATCATACTGAAACAACCGCCGACTTCTTGTGAGGTGGAAAATTGGTATCATGAATTAGCTTCCTTCAATAAATTTGGATCCTTGGTGGCCCAAGTATGTAAATTGTGAAAATTTATTTTACCTTTTCAATACATAGAAATTTTCTATCTTGCCTTAATTTTCTTAGAAATCAATGATAAAATCCTCTCTTGGAAAGGTAGAACTCTTGAGCTCTGATAATGTGGTAGGGACTCAATTGTTGCTCATATAATCTTCAATATAGAGTACAAGTCCGGCCATTTGACCATTTTTTTATCAAAAAAAAAAGAATTAAGCAAACGAAAACTTTCTTTTAATTTTCAGTTAAAATTTTGACATCGGTAATCAGAAATATAATTTAAATGTAAAACAAGAATGGTAAACTTACTAATTGGTAGTTTATATATATATATCTTCATCAGATTAATCGTTAGTGGAATTGGCTTCAAATTCGGAAGTTGAGAAGATGAAGAAATATTAACATCATCCATTATATTCAGATTATATTTTACGTAAATTGGTGTCTCAAATCATGAGGTCTATGACTTAATTTATTATATTTAATTCCTCATGTGGTCCAATTCCTTGCTTAAGACGCTGAGGAGGTCGGCATCAATCATAGATTCTTTTGACAACATTTTCACCAGGTTAAGTGTGTAATATCAGATTAAGTTTGATCAACTGATGCTCCTACTTCTGTTATGTAATTAGAAATTTCTCCAGTTGTTTTAAAAACAAATTTGTTTAGTCAAAATTGTTGAATACCCAACTGTGTAGAACGTTACAACTCAAAACAGATGTGATGGGACTTTATCATTCTTAAAGAAATTGACTTTGAAAAATGAATTTATTGGTGATTGCCTGGAGTTCAGAGGTATCTGTTTTCGTGATAGAATGACGTGAGTAATCTGGTCTGTTTACAACTGCTATGCCCAAATTCTGCCAGAACCATTTTGTCAGGAAGTGATTTTCGAATATTGTTTTATGTGAAACGTTTCTCTCAAGATATTTTTCGATGATACATTCTTTCATCTTATCTCATCTCATATCTGTCACCATAAATTGCGAGCATGCTAGTTAGTTTATGTGAAGAATAATTTGTCATTTTTTGCACAAATGAAAAAATCTACTTAACTTCAAAAGTACCTTTACTTACAAGCAATAATATCGAAGTAAATATACTTGTTTATAGATCAGAAATACTAAGCTTTAACTTTATCAAATGCTGAAGTTATTCGGCCGATATTTGGTGGAAATTCATTATAATAAATAACTGATAACAATCGCAATTTTCACAATTAACGTTTTTTTTTAAAAACGTGAGAATGATTGTTGTTATCGGTTAATTATTTTATCAAATGCCTACTTATTTCTTTGACATACATTAAAAATGTGCAAAATGTGATTTTTCAATTCGCAAAAAGTATTTCCAAATAAATATCTATATATAAATAGGCAAAGACAAAACGATTAGATACCATTTTCTCCTCCGTCTCTCAACTGATTTTCTTCATTTTTGTTTTGTTTAGTAGCTATTGACAACCTTCAGTGCAGAATGCTAATATTAATTTATAATATTGGTTCATTCATTATATAAAAAATAATAAAAATTCATTATTTACATTCATTATGTCAACGCCAAACAACTGAATGTGTGCGTTCAGCAGATACGAGCTGCAAAGAGTTTAATACTCTAGAGCACGTGAAGTAGCGAAATTCATGTAATATCAATAGAAAGAGAGAGAGAGAGAATAAGCGTGTCGTTCCTGATTGGTCAGTGTCAGTGGTGACGCCTACTATTGGTAGGGTACAGACATAGCAAGCACTCCCTGATATTTTCTTTCTCTTTCTATTGTTATTACACTGCCACTTACAGTAACGCCCATACCTAATTCACTCTACGTATTAAGCTCTTTGACAAACTGTTGTTAACGTTTGCTTACGTTTCATGTTTTGTGCTGCACAAAACATGAAACGTGCAGCACAAAACATGAAACGTAAGCAAACGTTAACAAAAGTTTGTATCTGCTGAACACACCCAATGTGCCGCCGCCAAAGAGCTTAATATGTAGAGTGAATTAGGTATGGGCGTTACTGTAAGTGGCAGTGTAATAACAATAGAAAGAGAAAGAAAATATCAGGGAGCGCTTGCTATGTCTCTACCCTACCAATAGTAGGCGTCACCACTGACACTGACCAATCAGGAACGACACGCTTATTCTCTCTCTCTCTTTCTATTGATATTACATGAATTCGCTACTTCACGTGCTCTACAGTATTAAACTCTTTGGTCGCCGCCGCCAGACTCAAACCGTTGAGTAATTATATATAGAGGGACCAATGCTGTTACAATACTTAGAGCATGTACTTCTGATAGTGGCATGCAAGCGTTGATATTGTTTAGTGGTAAAGTAATCGTTGTATATTACAATTATACAGGGCGATTCCAGATATGTTAGAAATAATTTTTTTCGTGGGTGGCACATAAGCAGTTGCATATATAGGGTGTTTAAAATATAGAGTAGAGTGCAATTATATCTAATAAAATAATTATATAGGGAAGCCCATTAGCGGTTGAATTTAAAGGGTTGTTGGAATAGAAGATGCAGTAGAATTACAGTTATACAGGGTGGTGCAAAAAATATACAGAGATGCATATACAGGGTGGCGGAAATGGAACTGCAACATTTCGTAACACATAAGCAGTTGTATATATAGGGAGGATGAAACATAGGGTGAGAGGAATTATAGATATACAGGATGATAATAAAAAATGTAAGAAAAGGAAGTGATTTATAGAGTAGCCTATGAAGAGTTCCATATATATGATGATTGGAATATAGGTCGGAGTTTAATTATTGTTACAGAAGATAGTTAAAAATTTCTTAAACAAAAAGAGTAAATACGGTGACTCAGAGGCAGTGGCATATACTGAATGGTTCACCGGGTGGTTCAAAAATGTTAAAAAATATTATGTATGGTCCATGAGCAGTTGCATATACAGGGTGGTGGAAATATATAATGGGATGGAATTATTATAATGAGGATTTTAATGAATGTTAGAGAATTGAGTGCAATTATAGCTATACAGGGAGGTTAGAAAAAATAAATATGTAGGGTAGCCCATTAAGGGTTGAATTGTCATATTAAATTAAGAATTACGAATTTGAACACAAATAAAGTCCTATGAATTATATCTAAAAAAAAACTTGAATTTCGTTACTTATTTGTAGAAGCGAGATGTAAGACCGACATCTAGAATTTTCTAGGAAACTATCACACAAAGGTTCCGAATCTGGATCCGTTCCGGGTAATTGCCGTTCTCCCTAAAGTCCTAGGATAGAATGTTACCTGGCAGAGATATTGACACAATTGGTCGAATTTTGACCATTGGGCGACAGCTAGTATAAATTATTGTTTAACATCGTATATCGTGAGACTATGCATTTATGAATCTAAGTCTGAGAGTGCCCAAAATATGAACCAGGAAGTTGAAGGGGTTGGAATCAAAAAGAGATATTGTGGGTGACGTTGTTTATGACGAAATAGTATGGACAGTAGCGGATTCGTGATTGCCGTTGGGGGGTGACTTGACCTCGTTTTAAATACTAAAAAAACAAACAACACATATGTTTTTGGGGGACTTGAGCCCCTTAGCTCCCCTGGATCCGCCAATGAGCATGGACGCTGAACAAGCGATCATAATAAAAAATGATTAAAAAGAAACTGAATTCGCTAAAGGAATGAAGTTATGGTCGTAGAAAATAATGTAAAACTAAGCTGACATTTGTTCCAAAGTCAAAAGAAGAGATAAAGGAAAAAAATGGATGTCAATTAAAGCTGTTATAGATGAATTAATACAACACATTATACAAATCCTACACTGTAGAAAGACAAAGGAAAAATATGAGTCCTACCAGACAACAAAAATAATTTCCTGTTCTTGTAACACTGAGAACACAGTTAACTTTATTGGCTTAAAACACAAAGCAGCAAAAAAGTTTTTTTTTAATATGTAAAGAGATTTGTATTTACGTAATTTTTCAGGTGATGTTACCAAACTCTATCAAATTTTTCACACAAAGCATTGAACAAAATGAAATCAATTTGCCTAATGAATGTCAAACTCGGTCTGTTTTCCCTTCTTAAAACATTTCGAAATAACACTTCTCAAATTTGTCTCGTGGAGTTATTTCAGGACGAAATATCAGTAGATACTGTTTTAGGGTTGGCTGGCCTTGTCGAATATCAATGAAGTCAGGTGATTTGCGAATCAAATAAAAGCGAAAATGGCGTCTGCAACACTAATAGTCACTCTAAAACATGACTTCCCTGTGGATATTTGTAATGATTTCTCTATTATGTCTTTTATTACGGCAGTTAGCAATTTAAAATATTACTCCATTTGTTTCTTTATTGATATTTGTATACATTATTTCCATTTCCCTATTTCAATGTCGTTATTTTTCTTGTCTTTTTATATCTTTTTTATCGCATACAAGTCTAGGATGCATGTAAGGTCACCTATCAGTTCAACAGATGAGTAGAAAGGCCTTTAAAAATGACAGCGCAATGAGCAGTTAACAATAACAAAAACAGACTAAACGACATAGCTTATTCTGATTTTATATATATGAACCAGTTTATACAAAATTTTCGGACGTTTCGCCGACACTTATAAGGGGCTTTTTCAAGGATGGGAAATACAAAACAAATGTCACTGACCTTGCGACAATTCCATTCATTTAGTCTTTTTCTCACAAACATATTTTGAAACTTCACTTTATTAAACTTGTCACACTGACACACAAATTGTAAATGACTAATAGGTATTTTGGATCTAGTCAACGAAAAACTAATAATTAGCCCCCCGAAATATCAGGTAAAAGAAGGGTAGGAGGCACCGATGTATACTGTCCCTCACGAGCATGGAGTGGAATAAACTCCCTTGGATGAAAGATGATTTTGTTTATCCTTTGGAGAGGATAACATTTGAGATTTTGGATAGTCGTTTGTAGACTGTTTTCACCTCGTGCTTATGGTAGAAGCTTCCGAATCCTATCTGTGATCTTGCTGATATATGGCAAATCTGCTACTGATTTACTAGGTAACAATTCTTTCTTAAGAATTGGATTTTAGTGACGAGAAATGGAATTGCGAATCTCTCGTTTACTGTAGCTGAACATCATCACGAAACGGGCTACCAAATCATCTTCGACAGCTACTCTGTCGTGTCCAAATCTCCGTATTATTTCACCAGAAAATTTTGTGAGGCCATTGAAACGGCCAAAAATCCCAAGAATTTCAACAGAGACAAAGGTTCTTAACTTTCGCCCATCTGGCAACCCTGCATCAACATTTCAACAGAAATACACCAAAATAAATCACTTAAATACTAATAAAATTCGAGGTACGTATACAAAAACATCATCACAACCATAAAACAATCCAAAATAATCTCATTAAGTGCCTCCTACCTTTCTTTCTTCGTTTGCTACATCCAAAACACCTATTAGTCATTAACAATTTGTACATTAGTGTGAAAAGTGTAATAAAGTAATGTTTCAAAGTGTGTTTGTGAGAAAAAGACTAAATGAATGGGGTCGCCGCGAGGTAAGTGACAATTGTTTCGTTTTTCTCATCCTTGAAAAAGTTCCTTATAATTGTGGGCGAAACGACGGAAAACACTGTTTGTATGCTGGTTCCGATATATAAATGAATTAATTCGAAAAAATGGCGTGGTCCAAATTCGGAAAAAGCAGCTATGACTCTGGCCGTGAAAACCTACGTTTGAAAAAAAAAACACAACAGATTCATGATGAAGATTTCGGCTTCGGACAGCTATTTAGGAAATAATGGCAGCTAGCATCTGCTCTTGGTGCCTCCTTGGATGTAGATGGCGCATATATCGAATGAATTGAAGCCTTTATAATTTAAGTCTTTGTTAAACTTCTTGGCATTAATTGTTGTGTTCATTTCTTAAATAACTGAATGCAGCGTCATCATCTTGGATATACTCCAGTTAATGAACCTACTTGACTTGTTCAGCTACTATTCTGTCCGGCTTTTGGAGTTGTATATGCCTATTTTATCACCATTATATATATATATATATATATATATATATATATATATATATCGTATGATGGTGCGTAGCAATGATCAAATTGTTGTAGAATGCGTGTACGTTGTTTTTGTTAAAATTATTCGCCACTGAACAGTTGCCCAGTTACAGGTAGTTTTTTTGTCTCAAAAACTTCATTCCATGTTAGAAGTCGTAATAAATTATACTTGTAGGAAATATACATATCAGCACATCGAATCAAATATTTAGAAAACACTCGCTCTTGTGGGTTGTAGATACCCTACGTTTTGATTTTGTTCATCGTCAGATATATCGCTACCGTCTATATCTTCGTAGAGAATGTGGTTCCTTTATCTTTTTCCAGCACTTTTCGCTAAGAATCTCTTGTTGTTACCTTCTATTAAATGTTTGTGTACTTTGATAACTCTCGAACCTATACTGGGGATCTTCAAAAAAGTTAAATATCGGCCTGGATACCTTCATTAAATACATTTTATAGTAACGGTGACAATAATTTCACTTTTCACATATTTCAAGTCTTTCAAACGTATTTGGTTAATGTAAATCTGAAATATTATATTTTTATTATATGATTTGAATAATTGTGCAACATGCTGAAACTATTTTAATTCACTAATTTTTCTGGCAGAATGATGTGCTTTTTAGAAGTGCTTTATTGATAAGTTCAATTTTAAACCTCTTTAAAAATAATATTTATTGGAAATAACATTATAAAGATATTTTTAATTTAAAAGATTTGAATAAATTGAAAGTTTAGTCACAAATTTATGTACTTATATTAGTTTAATCTTGCTGTAATGCCCTTAAAGGATTACTCAGAAACACTTAGACGGGTACATTTTCGCATATTTATTCAACATATCACACTATAACGAACTGAAAGATGAAATAAGAGACCAACAAGTCATATCGATTATCCATGTAATTGCATTACAATCTTGATTTTAAAATCAAATCTCTGCACCAAATACGCACAAAAGTAATGTATATAACATATTTTCGTATACAATTTAATATGTCTGCTTTCAGTTATAATTTTTATATAAACATATCGTAAAACCAACAGCAAACAACGTAAATTCTTGATAACCAATTTCAGCACCATTCCTTAATTAAAATACTTTACTTAACATTACACTCTTCATTAAAGTTTGAAAAAACGGCTCACTGAAAAGTTTTCGAAATAGTTTCAGGTATGTACGGGAGGGAGAGAGAGAGAAAAAGGCATTATTTTTGTGATTAAAACTTCTGGAAAATTCCTTGGAGTATATTAAAAACTTCCTTGCAGTACGTTCTGAAGTAAGTTTTTAACTGTCCGATTTCATTTTGATGGCGGAATTGGATTCTGCGGTAGATAAAAATCTAATTTCTGGTGTTTTTTTAGTAATCATTTATGTACGTGGATAGCTTTCAAATAGTTTAAGTACGTCAATAAGTCTTTTGTACAAAATGCCCGAGATAATCGTGAAAAGTAAGGGAGTTAGGAAAATCGTTAATTACCGGAAAAAAATAATGTACACTTTGAAGGATTTTTTATTATTTCAAATATACACCAGTCAATTGGGCAGGCGGCTCCAGTCAAAAAATTCAAGGGATGCAAAAAAATGAATCGTCTATATGTGTATATATACGTATACACACTATCTCGATGGTCTGCTGTGGCACGTGCCCCTGCTGTCTCTTCCTGAGGCCGCCAATGCATTAGAGATATGTAGTTGATATACAATTCAACATCAAACCACGTCTGTCATCATGGAAATAATAGTTTATTATCAATAATTGACATAATCCGTAAAAGTAAATCATTTGAGCATAACAAACCCCAGAAAATCCCGATTTTTCTGGTTTTTTGCTTAGAGAATCAGAAAATCTTGAAAATGAGTTTTCACAAATTTTGATCACAGCCTTTTTCACAGTGATAAGCCGGAAAACCGAGAAAAATGATTTTTTAAAAAACCCGGAACTCTTTCTCTTTATAATAGCTTATAACTTTAAGTAAATTTTGCAGAATTGCAATAAATAATTTATAGAAATATTATGCAGAACGTAACATATCAACCACGATCGTTCGATGAGAACATGTAAAAAATATTTCGAAAGTATACAAAATAAGCGTCTTGTATACCTTAAATTTTCTTTATAGAGCCATAAAATGTATTAATAAACTTCTGAATAATGGCTTAAACGACCGAGTTTTACTTTTCTCACATATCTTGACAGTGGCGCATCCAACGAGTTAAAAAAATATTAATTACTAACAATAAACAGGTAATCATTAACTAAATAAACCTGTTGAAAAGTGGATTAATATGCGTAAATATTAGGCAGGTAAATAAAATACATACACATAATAAACTGAGGGGAAAAAACTATAAGTGCTATTCATCATAATTTTCATCTTGTGCTCCCACCTTAAAAAAATCCTGGATCCGCTCATGTGCCTTGACAGCTCTTATCAGTGCTCCGTTGGCTGTCTGCCATATATTCACACTTTTAATGCAATTTTTGCTACCATTTTAAAGTGCATAATAAAAGCCTTCAAAATCTCTTTAGCATATCTCGTTCGAACTAGTCTTGTTAATATCAATCACCTCGAAAAATGTCTCTATAATCATTTTGACGAAGAATCTAATGAATTTTTGAAAAAATGTGCATTTTACCAGTTTTCCTGATTTTTGTTAGTAAAAAAAAACATATTTTTGAGGATTTTTATTGTTTACATAAATTACTTATACGATTTTGCTGTTAGAATTTTATCAGTTATTTTTCTATAAGCTGTTACTGAAGTGGGGGTATAAGTGAATTGTTGGTAAATTTTGTCCCTAAATGACCTCAAGTTTGCTGGTGTAATAATATAAAAGACACTTACCAAAAAAGGGTGTCATATTTACGAGCATTATTTTTTATATGCTGACAAACAAAACAGATCTACACTGTAGGTGTTAATAAAAGACATAAAATGTTGAAACAAATTGAAAATAAATGGGGTTTCCCGGTAATTAGTTAAAACAAGTGGCGAATCTAGGATTGTCGTTGAGGGGGGGGGGCAGGTTTTAGCACAATAAACACTAAAATAGAATACAAGTCAGATGATTTTGGGTGGGGCTTGAGCCTCTTAGCACTCTCGCATCCACGACTGGTTGAACCTTCCCTTTCGTTTCGTTGAAAAGTTTTTACGACCCCAAAAGAGTAAAAAAGGAAAAATGCTTTATAAGTTCAACACAATTTATATAAGTATGGAAACTAATGAAAGCGTCGGAATTTGAGTTATTAGAAAAATTGCAGAGAAAAGGATTTTTTTAACTTGACTGTAACTTTTAAGGCCATCCCAGTATCAGGCCATGTTTTGTTGACGGTAATAATGTTTGTCTATTTAACCCCGAGAATTGAAATAGCCAATAATTTTTCATTTGGACACTAGTTATTTCTTCATAACCTCTAACTAAAAAGTATGAGAACCCCAGGAAATATTGCAAACTAATCGCTTTTTTGTGAAAAAAAAACTACATATAAATATAGGAAATCAATCAAGAATTTTAGTGTGATCTTGCATTCTATCTTGACGATGCGCTTAACGAGTAATTGTAATAATTATTAATTCTAGACAAATTTTAATTTTATTTAAACACGTTTTTATCAATATCAAATTTACAATCAATTATAGCTGGTTATAAGAAAGATGAAGCTAAACGTTTGGAAGAAAGATAATAATATAAAAATCCCCTGACAATATGTAAACTAAACAGAACAACATTTTTGTAATTTTAGGTTCTTCTGAAGTCTTATAAAAGTATGAGGGAAAAAGTAGCTCATTAATTACATTATTAATTTAGTAAAATATTCCAACAGTAGTATTGAAAACATATTATCCTACCTTTTCTTGAGTTTCTGAGTAATCTTTAACTTATATATTAACGATCAAAAAAACTATCGGTCTACTATTGAATTTGTGCCTTTTACGAATGTTTGAAAAGTTCCATAATGGTACAAAATGAAAGCACATTTTACTTTAGTCTGAAACTGTTGAGACAATAGTTTTAAATTTTTAGTTATATTTTTATTCAGAGACACTGGTGTTATAGTAACCATTGAAAGACTTGTTATCTGGTAAAAGTACATTTTATAGTAAACAAGTTTGTTTTTGCCTAGAAATTTTACTTACAGAATGTGATCAGAGATTACATTTTCTATTTCTTGAAGTAGTTTTTATTTGAACTTTTTACAAATATCCTTAGTTTACTTTCATATTTTAGAGAAATTGCCCACAGTCTGACTTAGCAAAAGTATCAGTAATAGAAGAACTTTTGGTCAAGCATAAGAGGCAGATATACCTACAAAGTGCAAAAATATAGATTGTTGAAAAACTAAAGATGAGAGTAAATTCACTATTAGTGTGAACGTCGTCCTACTTTACATTGCGTTATCATACAGAAGTGGGCAGTACTGCTTGAAAATCGACTGATGGCAAAGCACCAAAAAAAAAGTGCGCCCGCTATAGGCGGTATAGACCCAGCACAGTAGCTCTTCGTGAAAGTCGTCTCTATCAGAAAAGTACCGAATTGCTACTTGGTTAGGGAAATTGCATCGGATTTTAAGACCGATTTAAGATTCCAGACTCTGTAGTAATGGCCTTGCTTATCTGGTAAACTTTTCAAAGAAACCAATTTGTGTCCGCGCAACGAATATCCATCATGCCCTTCATTCGCATGGCATTCTTGAGAAATTCTTTGTGTAAGGCTTCTGTAACGCCAGGCATTAGAACCTGAGGACCCCAAGATCACCATGACACATATTGGAGATTTTCTTAAAATATTACGTTTGCCTAGAACATATTTCGATAAAGTGAAACTCCTAAATATTATTCGCAGCCTCAGCAAAAGGAAAATGGCATTGCCATTAAGAACGTGAAGTTTTAGTAAAGATATAATTAATAGACTTGGAGCAACATTGACATCTATTGGAACCATTACTGGGTACCAAGTATAGGATGAAAATGAAGAGGGATGTCTTTCTAAGGCAAGCAACATTCGAAAATGATCTGCATTGCTATGTCCATCGATGCTGGAACCCAGTATTCTACTGCAGAGTATACCAGGCTGAGTTCGGAAGTTAGGAATTTTGCGCTCTTTCTCTCCCGTTTATATCTACTGGGTAGTTGAATTTTTGGATAATGATATTGCAAGTACTTACCTTGTGAGACATATCCTGTTTTTGGGTAATAGGGTTCTATCGAAAGTAACTATATTTTGGTTATCGCTAGTAATACGTTGTACGTTCATTTCTTTCTCTATCATATTATCTTCTCGAAATTTTACCATTCTATGGACCACAAGACAATATACCTATTTTGTCTGATCGAGAATCTTCCTCTACCATATTCTTTTTTGTTTTGATGAAAGTGGTACTCGTCTTAATTTTAGAAAATTTTCATATAGGTTGTTGGTATTACCAGAGCTAAACTCCCAGCATAGACAAACTGTCTTAAGCGGGTTTGAGTCAAGTAAGAGATACATGAATTGAATGGCATGACTGCTAGATCCGAGACTTGTGGTTGCCGATTATATTTTTTTGCTAATGATATTGCCCTGAAACATTTTTTCATACTGTGTCATATGCAGCTGTCAGATTTATGAAAGACTACAGCTGTTTTATTTTAGTTTTGGTAAGCTATGTAATCGACTTGGGCTGTACAGCTTTTCTTTAAATGAAACCCCTTGTTCTAGTGTGAAAATCTTTAGGGCTTGCGGACCTATCGTGTTAAAAAGTAACCTTTCAAGGTTATTGCTGCCGCTAAGAAGTGCAATTAGGCTACTTCCAATTTGTCAGATGGTATATTTGGATTCAGGATTGCCACTACCTCAGCAGCTCTAAATTTCGTAATTAAATTTATATTAAGTGTGATGATTGATTGTGGAAAATTTTACTAGACATGTCATAATCCCATTTCCTATTCGGATTATGAGTTCTCGTTGTATTCTATCAAACCTGGCTTAATATTCGTTATTTGGAGTAGTTGCACTGGAGTAATTTTCAAGCGTTGCTAGCATTAAACTTATTACTTCATCATTTCCTCAATTAATCTTTTCATACGTAAGTGGATTGTGTTAATAAAGTGGAGTATTATCAGGGACTTTTCTGGTGGCACAGTTGCACTAGTTGAGCTTGTTGGTTTTTGTGTCACCAAACTTTTTTCTATATTTGTTTGAAAAAAAAAACGTCAAAACGTTATATGGATTGATAGAAAGAGGAAAGGCAGTCTTCAAAGATGCTTCATAAACTAACAAAAAACTTACAACAGCTAAGGCCTCAAGAATATCTAAAAACACGAAGTCGAAGAAAATATTACAAAATATTATTTATATTATCAAATTTTACAAACGTCGAAGCGAAAAGAACTCAGAAGCGACGAGGACAGTGATAATCATGATTACAGTTTAAACTCTCCTAAACATTTATATACAGTTTCTGCATATATGTACTTACAGCTGAGGAATTTTTAAGTTGACCAGAGTAATTTAAATTATTCGCAGGGGCGTTCCTTTGTACACCTTTTCATTTTGAAAAAAAAAGTAGAATAAAGACGCTAGGCAATATTCCTAGTATTCACTCATCCATGGAATTCGATTTACTTTTGGTAGATATTTTTCTAGTATGGGCCGCTTGGGTTTTGAATTATATGCGATCAATGTAAAACCTAAACCATCCGTAGTTTCAACACGTTTTGAGGTAGCAGCGTGATCAGGGATTTCATAAAGGATTTTTTCGTAAACAAGAACTTGCCCTTCCACTATACAAGAAAACGTTGTCTGTTACTGGAATTTAGTTTTAACATATAGACATATAGGAGTCATTAGTTAGCTACATCATGGCAAAAAATAAATATCTTCCTTCGTTTTGGAAAAAGGCATTATCTTTGGCCAGCCATTGCGCCACTTGTCTTTCATGCTAAGGGGAGTATTAAGACATGAATCCGAATCAGATGAGCGAAAACAATATCATAGCGAAAACAAAACAAAGCGGAAGGAAAAATTGTGTTGAACACCGTGCGCTTGAAAAAACGGTGGGACTACGTATTTATAATAATATAGAATTTAGAATTAAATCCATTTTTACAATACAGCATAGGCCTGAATCAAGAGGTAGTATTAAAGGCCCAAAAAAGCCATCAATTGTCAAAAAATAACAAATAAAGTGCAATCATCTAACCAGCTTATCAAATAGTTAAAATAGATTACAACGAAAGAATGGAATATATGCACAGATATAAAATATTTGTAACTTTCAGAATATACAACTGTAGACTAAAACTGAACGCGGCAAACCATTCAAAACACCAATTAAAAATAAAAACTACAAAGCAACTGAACCGTACAGAGAAAGTTTTAATAAGTAATTTTCAAGCAAAATAATAGAATGAGTTTTAACACTTGTAAAGTACATCGACACTTCTTTTTATGTGGTGTGTCTTTCAGTTAGAAAAGATTTAAGGTCCGCAATATGTTTAGTAGCTAAAACCTAATTTCAAAAAGATTTTGGAATGACAGCTGTCACTTTGGCTTCGTCATGGGTACGCCCTTGCTATCGCCTATTATTATTTATCTTAACATTCAATCACGTTATTTTTTAACAAGTTTTGTGGCGTTTTCATTTCATATTATTATTTGTATTATTTAAAGCTAATTTGGCAACGTTTTATCAATGACATCATTATTATTAGTATTTCGGTCATTTCAATGGTTATGGTACCACCTTTGTTTTAAATAAATGTGTTTCAAATTGTAAAAAAACTTCAAAGTATCACATTTTTCGAGTTCTAGATCAATGTATTGGGACTATTGTCATATCAAGTAGGTGTTAAATAAAATTGAAGTAAGAAACTGGAACGCTATATGAAGAAACAATTCTCTTGTAGTGGGAATATTTCTCAACTTTTAGCTAAGTTCAAGATATTTAATTTCAACTCCAAACGAAATAATTTAAATAAGTTACCTTCATTTGTTATGAAGAATTCTTGAAATCTAACAAAAAACATCTGTTCTCAACAAATACCTGTCTGAATCGATAATGTGTCGGCATTTCAATAACTATCTTATTTCCTGTACACGAAAATAGCGGGTTGTAAATTGTTACAAGTCCTATCACTAAAATCTGATTTTGTACCGTGACCTTTTCATTTTCTAAGGGTCACCTCAACCACGCACTTGGTGCTTCGACTTTACAGTCACAACCTAAAATGAAAGTCATTCTTTATAATGGTATAGTTGAGAGAATTATACAGTGTGTTTTTGATACAAGAATCTCCTATTAAAGTTTAATTTTAATCCATGGCGTCATCACACATTTCCAATATGCAACTTGTGTATGACTCAGGATGAAATCATTATCAACTACAAAGAATACTCTCAGCTACTTTAAGTAGATATCTACAATATTTAAAATAATAACAGTTTGAGAAATATTGCCCACTTTGAAAGAATTGCATTTTGACAACTTAATGTTATGATTAGATGTAAGGATGATCTGACAACGTTAACAAAAACTAATAAAATACTAATATTTAACTAATAGACGAGTCAATTTTTTTACATAATGTTGATTTGTGTTGGAAAGTGATGTTAATAAAAATGTATAAATAATAAATTAGCTTATTTCGACTATAAATATAAATTCTTCCAAAGAAATATAAGGTGTAATAAATTACTTGTCCAATGAAGAGTTCTTCAACTTTGTATAGCTTTTTACTAATAATATTAAATGAAAAATAAAAACGTAGTTTATAAGGTTAGTGATTTTGTAAACATATTATATGTAACCCCAAAGATGGATTGTATGTATGTATGGTACATAGTATTAAATGTTAATCAAAATATAAGTTGTTTTCTTCATCACACCTGTTTTATTTGTTCATTAATTTCTTTTCCCTAACAGATACGTGTTTAAACTTGTATTTGAAATAAAATTTTACAATTTGACCAACATAGAAAATAGAGAATTGTCATAGAAGTACCTGACCTAATAAATAACAACCAGTATTATAACTGAGCTATTCCTACTGTAGTCTGGGGCAGTTTGCTGCTTCATTTTTGACAGTAAAATATTACGTGGCAAATTTTAACAGAAGATACCAAAATTAACGTCGCAGTGGTCACCCAAATTACGACGTTCATGTGAAAAATGGTGAAAAATGTCTGCAAAATGGATTGAGTGGTCATCGATGCAAACTAGCAGAAATGGTAGGTATTTCAAAAAGTAATCGATGTTTCAAATTGACAGAATGACTGGAGGTTAGAACTCTGTGCGCCGAATAGTTGACGGGAATACCATATACTTAATACTGATATACTGCTATCGCCCGTAAGCCGAAGGGTCACCGACTAAGAGAGACCAGCTTATACGGTAAGTATATGGGTGTTACTGTACCTAAACCATTTTGCGTAAGCGTTTCCAAGAATCAAACAGAGAGAAAACATAACCAACAACAGAAGAGCCAATTGGGCCATTTTTGAACATGCGCATAAGACCCGAGGTATAGTAAAACGTTATAGACATATAGATTCTGCTAGCAGTATATCAGTATTAAGTATATGGGGAATACTAATAATGTCAAACAAACAGCATCGTGAAATCATATTAAAAGATTCGCGTAGATTCATAACGATCGATAGGTATAACATTTCATTCCAGAGACTATGAAACAGTCAAAATAGTAGTTTGAAAGAGAATTACAGGCAAGGACTTTGGCACTTGCGAGTATTAAGAGAACTGAGTGCAGTGATGAAATCAAGAAATAACGGATCCGCTTGGCAAAAAGAGGCTCTGGCCAGAATAAATTAATTAAGGTTTACATTGCTTCCTCATGCAACCTTAAGACAAGATTTAACACTTGGATTATTTTCTGTTACCATATCTGAGAGTTAAGGTTAACTGAATGAATGAAAAATAATTTTTCTGCTCTTTTTTTGTTAGGTTGGTCACTTCTCGTAATGTATCAACTCCAAATCTGGAATCGTTATTGTTTGTTTTTCATCTTTTCTTTGGAATAACACCACAATTGCTGGAAAGCCTGTATATTTTAAATACTCTAAACTCCAAAACATTAACACAACTGAATAAAGAAATTGTTATGCCCAAAAAATTATTACAATACAAAGTGGAGATGGTACATCTATCGTTCAGAAAACAACTCGTTGTTATTCCAAAAATGTTTATCTTACGTTTGAGAAATACTTTAGAATTTACCACAGATCATCTTAACAGATTGTCTACACCAGCGGTCTTTCAGTATACATCATATTATTCTTCAGTAAGGAAGACTTTTTAAAAAATGTGAAAAAATATGACACAGTATTTGTCTATCAATGACAATTTACTAAAGAAATAATAGTAGGGGAGTCCGAGATGCTAAATTTGCTGTTACTTAAGCGTCATGGGGACCTGTAGGATCGTGAAGATTAGGTCCTAAAACGACCAAAAGTTTATGTAAAGTTTGTGATTCGCGCAATGCCTTCCTGATAACTCAGATCTGACAATTAATTAGTTGGGGTGGCTGTAAAAAGGGAAAGAACAAAAAGAAAAAAAGTTATTCGTGCGTGTCAGATATTCAGAGGAAATGGTAAGTGAACTCAAAAAAGTGTTCTATTCGAATGATGATTTGGACCTGACTAAAAGTCATGACCGATTTTTGAAAATGTAAAATAATATACGAACTTGAAATACTCTATCGCGTCAGATTTTTATACAGATGGTTCAACTTGATGGCCTAGTCGTCCTTAATGAGAATCTCACAAATATATGGAGGAATATTGTTAATCTGACAATTTGATTATTATTTTTTTCAATTACTGGATGTAATAAAACATTATAAATATATTTGTAATTCTATCATGTATTCATTGAAATTCATTAAAATAAAATTAGAAAAAGAAGTATCTTCATCTTAATTTTTGAAGCTAAATTTATTAAATTGTTTTAAAACACAACAAACAAAGCAAAGCGTCGTACTTCTACCAAAATGAACACGTCTTTGTGATCAGCTGGGATAGCATCATGGTGGTAGACGGTGAGAGAGAGTGAGAGATAAAGAAAGAGTGAGAAGGAAAGAGAGGCACGGAGTGGAAAATTCACAGAAGCCAGCAGCTGTACTCTCCACACTTTGTTGATGAATTTAGCTACATCGCCCATTAAAAACGTCAGATTATATTCTATCCGTAATCCTTAAAGGATTGCCTTCAAAATAAAAAAAACAAATCAATGACACGGTCCAGTATTTCGAGGTGACGTTTTTTTATGTTACGTTCAAATCGTCAGATTTTTGAAAAAAGAGCGGCAGTCATTTGAGACTGTCTCTACTGTCTCCGTTTCTATTTCCTTGTGTTATCATTAGTAATGTTTATAAATTTCAGGAGAATTAAAATAATTGTCACTATTTTGTTATGACTCAAATATTAATCCTAATGTGTAATTTAATTATTAATTTAAATTTGTTGAATTATTAACTTGCAAGTTAAAGCTCATGTCCGATGAATTGTAAATGCGGCAAAAATTTTAACAAGAGGTGCATGAAATTAATAGCGTTCTTTCTAAGATCCGACATATGTCAAGTCCGTAATGCAATATATAGCAAAGAGAGAATTGGAGTTTTTATTAGAAAAACAAATTTTGTGCAGGATTTCTATATTAATTGGATGTTATATTAGTTTATTTCCTATAGGTATATTATTGATATTCTATAAAAGAAGAAACTCATAATGTATTTTACCTGGTCTCTCTTTCTTACTCAGTGAACTGAATTGTATGGGTATTTCAAGTTCGTGGTGTTGGTGTCGGTGTCGAAAATAATGAAATTTCAAGCTATCCAATTCATTCCCTTGATCATCTGTTTTCATATGTGTAAATGTGGGCCTCCGTTAAAAAGCTTTCGCTTCAACCTAAATAGAAAAATCTCTGCTTTTTAGAACAGCCTGTTCTACTTATATTTTTTCCTCTTTTTCTACAATAACTTGTAAATTATTTCGTTTAATTTCTTTCAACGATTCTGGATGTATGTTTGTTGCTTGGACTATATCAGAAAAAATATTTTTCAAGTTACCACTGTCGCTGGTTTTTCTGTTACTTTACTTGATAAGAAAATTTCCTCAGTAAATATATAGTTTTAAAAAATGCAGTATTTGTTCACTTATTATCGCATAAGTATATGCATTCTATAATTACGCAGTCCCAGCAGGCCTCGGGTTCTTTATATATAGAAATCCCAAACAGTCGTGAGCATTGCAAGATCATACCTGGAAAATCCTCCACATAGTTCTGTCAAGATTCATACAAAAGCTTTTGATGTCGCTGATCAAGAATCGGGACTCCATCACTCCAATTTTAATGTCAGTTGGCGGTTAAATTGATTTATAGAAAGTATCAAAAAGTCATATGCAGGTCTTTTGGCTGAGTGAATACGAATGTGAAGAATATTTCAAGGTCCCCTCAGAGATAATTGAGCTGAAATTATAGCGTAAATGTAACAAAACATGTATGGGTAATATTCTTACTCAACTGAAAGAATGAAAGTTCTGGGGAGTGTCATTACGGAGATAGGTGACCTAAATAGCTTTAATCTGAATGCCAATTAGAACAAATGACTGTTTTTCTTCTTCACTGTGCCCGTATAAATATAGGGTTTTGTTTCATTGATATCAAGAATGAAGACCTTACTAGGTATGATTTCCTTGACTGTAAGTTTGTCATACTTTAAGTAGGCAATATTTCCTTTGCTTCGTTCTTCTCTTAGTTGTGATAGTAATGCATTCATTCCTTTTCTCCAGGGTTCCTTTAGAGTAGTGTTCTGTAATATATATATAACTCCTTCGATTTTTTCTTAGTTTCCAATACTTCCCTCTTGTTCCATCCATTGATGAGAGATAATCGCGTAGGCCTCGGTTCTTCTTTGGTTATTGTTTTTCCAATGCGGTGTATTTTGTTGATGTCATAATCTTCTAAAGTTATGCTTAATTTGGCTTGGAATTTTCCCCTCGTATAAGTATTCAGTTCTGTTACTGATATTTCATATTTATTCAATGTATAAATTATTATATTGTTGCTTTTCTTAACTGTTTCTAAAAACTTACTTACACTTTCCAATTTTACCACCTGTGTCTTTAATTTTTCATCTATTCTTTTCATTATAATGTTAGTTACAAAGTCGGTTTGGCATTTCTATTTTCATCATAAAAGTTGAAATTGAGCGTCCAGATTTGCGTTTACTGGAACTTAATAGTGGAATTTTATTTATTCGTTGGCAACACTGGTAACTATGGCGTTCACTGATAGTGACACTCCTCTTTATGATGTATTTCTCCAGTGGTATGGCAACACATATCACTGTATTTCTCTAATGTTCAAGAACAAGCATGTTACCGCCATTTTCTGTTATGTTCGGATATGGCGGTAACATGCATGTTGTTTAACTTAAGACAGATACATCATAAGGGGGAATAACAATGACAGTTAATGAGATTGATATGGCAAACTAACTAAATTTGTTTATGTTACAAGTACTGGAACCGGTTTTCTGTCATTAGTTATGTGAGTTCAAATAGGGTATAAATGTGCGACTTTTCAACATAAAAATAATAATTCCCTAGTTTTATGAGGTACAGCTTTAGAAAATTGTATTGTTGCTAGTAACCATTTTTGAATTAAAAACCCAATATTCGTTTTCAGTAACATATTTAGGATTATTTCCAAGATTTATACAGAAACGTTTGGTAACAGAAACTTAACTTGTGCAATATCTGTGTTTATTTTTGCCAAAATAAAAAAATAGGTGATTATTTAAAACTATTTAATTATTTTTGTAACAATACAGAATAGAATAAATATTAAGTAAAGGTATAATACATAAATAATATAGATAATTAATGTACATAAGAAAAATATATTTTGATAAAATTATATTAATTACAAAAATTATTTAATATCGATTTCGGCTATTTACTAACAATGGTAAATATTACTTGAAGGTAGTTACAAAAAATATTAATAAAAATCTTTCAGAAAAACCCTCAAGAACGAGCCAAACCAATTAAAAATAATAACACAATGTTAAAATAATTAATGATAAGAATTATAACGTTACAATAGAATGACTAGTAGGTATTTATAGTTCCTGACTTAAAGAAAATAACAAAATATGACTAAGAAAAAATATTGTAATATATACAGTTTTATTTTAAAAATGCAAATATAGGATTGAAATGCAACACAGCATAAACTATTTTGAGAAAAATATGTATACTAAGATAGTAAAATTACTATTAATAGTAACTAATTAATCATAATTGTTGAAATTCTGTAAAGTATTTATTAAGCTTTAATGATTATAGTGACTATTACGTGAACATGCAAAGATTTAAAAAGCTTTGAGTATGATTTGTTGCAAAAATATTTATATCATTAAACAAAATTAAAATGTGTCTAGAAATGCAAATATCTAGATATAAATGTCACGTTACTCTTCCATTTAGAAAGTCATTTAAAAAATATCCTATTTCGTTTTGATAACATCACAATGTAATTAATTTCTTTATATAAAAATTTAGAATTTAATTGGAAAAACTAGAGAAGAATGAAATACAGTACCTTCAATGTAATAGTATACAGTAAAACCTTTTAAACTATGAGGCCTCCTTGATATTTTCCCTAGCGGATATTTAACAATCATAATGAATACCAGACTTATTCCTACATAAAGATGTTTTATAATTTATAGTAGGTAACTAACTAACAATAATATTTCAGCTCAAAATATTTCATGGGTCTGAACAACTGTGAAAAAAATCGGGTAATGTCAATTGTTTGGTGTTGATAGCAAAACAAAATTTGGCTTTATACCATAAAATCCAGGTGTTCACAGGCTACAACAAGTCTGTTTTAATTAATTAATTTTCAACTTCGTATATCCTTTAGTAAGTGACAAAGAACGCAGAAAGGATGTAGACGGTATTTGGTTTCAATAGAATGGAACAACTTACAAAACTGCCCAGGAGATCAGAACACTGATCTTTTGCAACCCCAGATTGATTGGGGCTGAACATACTTCACCAGATGTTTCTAGATTAAGAAGACAAAATGTTTCACTCGTAACTAAAAAATATATTTTGTTTTGATGTTGTGCTTTATCGACGCTGTCAGGTTCATATGTTCAGAACACGACAAACATAAGGATGACAAGTTGCCAAAGGGTTGAAATAAGGTCCTGGTCCTGGCCCATTTTTCTCATTTCTAACAATCGAAAAAATGTTAGCAACCCCTAAAAGATATTGACATACGGTCAAGTAAGATTCATGACTGGAATATCTGTAGAAATTTGAAGAATACAGAAGTTGGTTCAGGTATTTGGCTTGACCTTCATATTAAAAGAAATAGTAAAGACACACAAGAACAGATGGACATTATTGCCATTTGGCATTTATGTAAGCAAATGTATTTTAAGCTACTATATCATAAGACATAACTGTCGATAAAGCGAACATGTAGAAAAATAAGGTTTTCTCTCCTCAGATTTCTGGATCTATCTACAATCGCTGTCCATTTTATCCGGAGGTTTTTTTAAAATTCTCGCTTTGGGATAAGAAATCTTTGGCTAGTAGAGCAAAAAACGATACTCTCATTATCAATTGATTTGCAAACTGGAAAATTTGTGGCAAAACGAGAATTTAAAAATAAGTCTTCAGCTAAAACACACTGCGATTCATAAAAACTTCAGATTTGGAGTTAAAATGGTTTAAAATACAGGAAAAGTTTCAGGTGAAAAAACGCCAATGAACAGGCAAAATAATCGAAGACACTCCTCTACAATCTTTTTGAAAATATGTGGAAAACTATATGAGAAATATTGTACAAGTCAGTTTTCTATGAAATTTCTGCCATTTTACATACAAGTTAAACACATTAACAAAATTTTCGAAAACTACAAATAATATTTGAAGTGGTAATCAAAATGTCATTAAAAACCAATAGAAAATATTTGTAGTTAAAAACAAATTAACTAATTTTGTGTTTTTCACACGGATATACCACAGTTATGCGATTCATTCAATGAGATCTCAAACTATTTATAGCTTTTGCTCAAATGGTATAAAATATTTATTGTGAGCCGTAAAAGACTGAATTTTGCAATATTTTGATCCTTTTAGGGTTTTTTACATTTTCGCATTTTCTACAGTTACGAGTTTGTTATTAAGACTTAAAGTAAGTTTAAGGTACACATCAAATTTGATGAAAACCAAATAATATTCAATAAATATCAAAATTTGATAAAACGTCAAAATTCTTGAAATATACCCTGTGTTTTATTATGTTAAAATTTGATTGAATTATTTTGACAATAATGCAGAAACTGACAATGAAACAAATCCTTGTAAATTGTATTCAAACATTTTCAGTCAATAGCAAGTTATGCTACCAATGATCAGCATATCTGAAAAAACAAATACCTCTCTATTTAACGTATTCCGTCAACAAAATTAAAGGACAATTATAAAAACAACTTGTATTCAAATCCTAAATGCTAAAAAAAAATACATAACAATGTCAAATTATGTTAGTATAAAAAGTTTTGATGCTTATTTAATGGTTGCCAAAAGAATATAATGACTAGCTTCACTTGACTTAAGACTTCCCAAATAATATAGTAACCTATCTAGTACTCAGAAGTGCAGAAAAATATTGTTGCTAATACTATTAATAGTAAATACTATCATAATAAACTACATACAACTGATAATGAAAAATATATAAACAAGTAACCAACGTATATCTTCGAAATTCTTTTTTGTTATAATTCTCTGTATAGGTGTTGTTTGATTTCGTCTCAACCATTGAGAAATTTTTGGAAAAAGTCACTGTGCACGTAGCAATCGAAATATTTGATCCCTCACTCTCATCCCCATTTTAAATGTGGATGGTATGCGTTGATCAGTCGATTTTCTTGCCATTGAGATTCGGGCAAATTTCTCCATTTTTTTGAGGGAATTTTTCTTCTTTACTTAAACTGAACAGGTTGGCAAATTCTGCCTTTTTCTGTGCATAATTAACGAAGTTTTCTGCAACAAACAGGTTATAAAATAGTGTACACATGTTATCGTTTAAAAATGTTTTAGCTTTTTAATATTATAATTTGATGACAAGGACTTCATCTCGTACAACAAAATTAGCAACACACTAACTGTTAAAGGAAATTATGCAGCAATGATAAATCAACCTTAACATATACCAACCCACACCATAAAATGGTCTTGCTAAGAATTTCACAATCAACCATTGGTATATTATCTTGGAACTACTTTATCTTTTAACAAGTTGTTCACAAGGTAGAAGTCATTCAACAAATCGAAGGTAGTTTGAAGATATAGAGAAACCTTACTTTTGGAGTGCTTAAAAATGTTGAAAATATCATTTGGAGAGGTGTACCCAATGTAAGTGATTGTCAAAGAAGTGCAGAAACAAATAACATTGGAAGTCTTGATAAGCAATGACCCAGTAGGTAGTAATACTATCTGACACTCACTACGACCAAATATCGTTCCACAGTAAACTATGGAAACGGCGTACGATATCTGCATCACTGACGTTACCCATGCTCTAAAGAGTCAACGTTCCCTTTAAAGAGATTGACAATCGTCGAAAAGCCATAGAAAATAAGGAACCACGGGACACATAAACTTCTAAGTAAAGAACATCATTATGCTCCCTGATCTACTTGAAACGATGGAGAGCTCGGAATGGAAGATCGATCCCGCCAAAACAAACCGGACAAGTAAGGGTTTATTAATCGGATGCATATATAAATATAGACCGCGCACTAGTTTGGGCGCTATCTGTCTGGAATTGGAATCTATCGGCAAGTTCAGTATAGCGAATTTTGAATGTATCCCGTATTCTTATGGATTTTATATAGGCGTAAACTGTGTGAAAGTATCTGTTTCTATTGTAGCCCAGCTATAATTAGGGAGCTTATGTGTATTTCCTTATATAGAATAAAAATTGGTTTATTAAAAATACAGAAATATTTTGTTCAGTTGAAAATTTGTATGTATGTAAATACAAAGTTCATTGTGGAAGTAATGCGCAATAACCGCAGGGGAAAACGGGTTGAGAAAGGCAGTTTGCTTCGGGCAGTCTAAGTATCTCTTTCGCAATTGGACCCAAATCCTGGATGCTCGAGTACTACCCAGTATCGAAAAGATAGAGCAGCAATTGGAACATTAAATCATCTCTTCCCAAGAAAATACCAATGAGCAAATCTCGCTTCAAAACGATGCTCATTATCTTTTTCGGCGTCCGAGGAATCGTCCATTTGGATTCTATACCACACAGAGACACTGACAACTCAGCCGGGTCCACATAGATATCAAAGACACGATCATTCTCTACCATGGCAATGCCCCCAGTCATACGGCTTGATTCCGTGCAACTTTTTTTTTTGTTTCCCCTACTGCAGAGAGCTGAAAGAAAACCATTGTGAGGTTCATGTGTCAATATTTTTAATGGAATCTAAGGAATTTTGTTGACAGGGAAGAATCTCCAAAAGCTTCTGGTATCTGAAAGACATGAAGATGTTTTGTTGCCACCACAATTTCTAATACATACACAATCCGTGACCTTCTCAACAGTCAAATTAGAGCACACAACAATGAATGAGCACTTTTGGGTGTTAATATCCTTCCTATTCTTTTTATAAGAAATTACAGTGAACTAAGAAATGTACTTACCAAATGTAATATACCCTAATTCATTTTTGTCAACTTGAGCGAATACTTCAAGTGCGAATTCTTTACTTAAAGCTAAGGTTTGACATGCGGCCATGCAGAAATCTGTAGCCGACAATCTACCGTGTTTACTTCTATCATAAACCTGAAAGAGCACATAATTAACAGTGTTACTGACGTTACGTAATTGATGTGTATTATGTTTTACCTTGCAAGCTATTTGCAAGACCTCTAATGCACTTCTATCTCTTGAAATAGCCAGCACGCCTAGAAGGTATTCCCTTAGGTCAATGACTCCCGTCTTTTTCTAAAAATAATGAAGGTTAGAAATATAAGAACAGAGAAAATTAACTGAAAACTAATATTTCATTATATTAGCCAAACTCATTAAGGTTGAGAGATACATTTAAACTAGTTTTCGAGACTTCCCAGGCTTTTCAATGTAACATGATAGATATACAGTTTCTAGGTGGGACTCGTGTGTTGCGGTACCTTCAAAAGGCCTTAATCTCGAAAATTATTTATGTACTTCCAACATATGGTTGTTATGAATGGGTATTGGAAGGAGCATTGAATATTGAGATATATGTTTCAGGAAATCAAGCAACTATGACCTCCAGTTGCTTGATCGGGTGTTTTAGGTGAAATGATGTTACATGTGAATTCTAGGTTAAAAAGTTTCTAACATATTAAAATGCAGGTATTAGTAGTATAATACTGGCGTTCCCCTTGACAAGTGGAATTCATCTACACGAAACAGGGTTAAACCGTCGTCAGTAACAGCGCCAGACAAAAAAGTTGTGTTTTCCAGACATGCGACATATGTTATGTAAGGTATTTGGTAGCTGATCACGGTCATACTCATCACCCTTTGGTCTTCGGCAAAACTCTGAAGAATTTCCAGAAAAGTAGAATTTTGTTTACAGGCCCAAGTGTAATGGAGCAACTCTTAAGGCAGATTTGTCACCAGCGAGCAAAACTTCTTCTGATAGTACCTATATGTCGCATGACAAAATTTGTATGGCAGTGTAATTTATATGTGTAGGTATGTAAAATGTCTTCAATGGCAGTTGTCTCAAAAAAATAAGCCTATAGCGAAAGAGAGTACTAACAGGAATTCACCTCATTGGTACCTACTGTTATGTTGTGTAGTCTATGCACTGTCATAGTTTAGTTCAGAAGCAGAATCGTCGCCAGCTTTTCTATTAAAGGGGTTAATGGATGTTTTAGCTTGGAGAGTTAGGGGCAAATTTTGCAAAAACTGGAAATTAACGATAGCAAACATTAGTAATGAATCTGAAGAAAATGAAAAGTCCCTTTTAAAATCTATCAGGAAACTGCCTATTCTTTTACAAACTATTTGTGAATTTGTCAAAAACTGATCTCATTTAAATTCCTCAAAAGGAGCGTTAAATGTGACATGTAACAGTAGGTTGTCACTGTCACTATGCTGTTCTATACCAGTAGTCAGTCATGTTATTTTACTGGTCAGTTATCAGTTTTGCCATAAATTCCTTTGCTGTTGAGACGAAAGTGTTTTCTAGTACGTCTTCTGCTGATGGGACCAAAATGTTTACTGGTTTGTCATGTGTCATTTACCCGAATCACTGATGCAAAATGGTTAGCATCGGTTTTAAATGTAAGCAGGAATTCCAATAATAGAACTGCATTGCATTAAGCAATACTTCTCAACACAAATACAAGCACATTTTGATTCATTAACAAAGTTACTGCTTATTCCTTCTACTTACTTTGTCATATATCCTAAAAAGTTGCTGTGAGAAAGGATTATTTGCTGGAATGTTTAACAACCTGACGAAGTCTACGAATGTAATTTTACTACAGTCTTTACAAGGTGAGTTGGAATTGATAAGTCCTTCTTCTATACTAGTGTTGTTCAGTCTGAAAAAAAAAACAGACAAAATTAGGATTAGGTATGTATGTAGAAACGAATACTATTTTATAAAACTATTACGGTCCTGCCGTGATCGTGTTAAACTCATTGAAATTCGTTCTCCCGTCATACTGCGTTTTTAATTTAAGATAGTAATTGGTTTGTTATAAGAATACGTCCAACTTTTAATATCGTTTCTACCTACTAGTGTGGTGTAACATAATCTTGAATACTGTGAGTAGTATATCTATTCTTTATGAAATACTTATCCAGGGTACTATTTACGCTACAAATAAGTAATAAAAAACGTTAAGAAGAAAAACCTGTACGTCGAGAATAAATATATTGTTCAGGGGCGGCCTTCAGTTTGTAGGAAGAAAAAATGTCATAAGCTTTTTAAAATGTATAATTCCTCGTTTTACTATAATTTATTCAGAACTGAAAGGGCTCTATGTAATAAATTGATCTTACGTGACGAAACTAGTTTTAACATGGTGGCAGAAGAATCACTATCTGATAATTCCAAGAACTTTTTTAACTATGTGAATTCAATTTGTCGTAATAGGGATCTCCCTCGAGCAATGCATCTGAACGATGAGATAGCAGACTCTGGTCGGGATATTGCCAATTTATTCGCAAAAAAATTTAGTAGTGTATATAATAATCTTGATTTATCATCGACGTTGGTTTAATTTGATTTTTTAGATTGTTTTAGCAAATTGGTGTTCTTGAAATCTGACATTATAAAAGCCATAACTGACCTTGATGGTAACTCTTCCCCAGGTCCTGATGGTATACACCCTCGATTGGTAAAGGACTGTATAAATGTTTTTGCTCCTTATTTAACTAAATTATTTAACTGGTCTATTTCTATAGGAACTTTTCCTAAGTCCTGGAAAACTTGTTTTGTCACACCCTTATTTAAAAATGGGGACAGATCTGATGTGAATAATGATAGACCTATTACAAAAAACTGTGTTTTTGGCAAGCTTATTGATAAATTAGTATACGATTAAATATCTTCATTTATATTCAAATTTATTACGCCTATGCAACATGGTTTCTATCCTTCCAGGTCCACACAGACGAATCTTTGTACCTACATAGAATATATAAATGATGCAATCAGTAAAAATTGTATTGTGGACTCTATTTATACAGATTTTCAACGAGCATTCGATGTCGTCAATTTCGGTCTCCTTGTTAGGAACCTCTCGGCTATGGTTTTCATGGACCATTACTACATTGGCTTGAATCTTTTTTAATAAATAGAAGTCAAATTGTTAAGATTAAAAATTTCGTGTCTGAACCCTTTCATGTCACATCAGGAGTCGCTCAAGGCTCCCATCTTGGTCCCCTTCTATTCATACTTTTTATAAATGATTTAAATCTAGAGATCAAAAATTCTCATATTTCTTTATTTGCTGACGATGCAAAACTATATAAAAGCATTAAGTTAATTCAAGACAGAATTTCCCTACAAAGTGATCTGGACTCGCTTCTAAATTGGTGTTCTTTTAACGGTTTTACATGTAACCCAGTAAAATGCTTTGTCATGACTTTTGGTAAAGACTCCACTAATATGTTTACGTATAATTTAAATGGAGCTAATCTTGGGAAGGTAGACGTAATTAAGGATCTCGGGGTATATATCGACTCCAATTTAAAATTTCAATGCCACTTGGATTATGTCGAATCAAAAGCCACTAAACAAGTGAACTTCATCAAGAGATTTTCAAGTAAATTCACTAGGTTTGAAACTTTCACAATTTTGTACTACGCGTTTGTATATCCTATTCTACCGTATTGTTCAGTCATTTGGAGACCCCATTGGGATTACTAAATTAAATCACTTGAAAGACTTCATAGATCCTTTCTTCGTTATTCTTCTTTCAAATGTGGCCAGCCTATGCATTTTACAAACCACAACTACTCTAACATTGCACAAATACTTAAAATTCCTGATCTGTACTCATCATTGACAAGAAGTGATATTGTTTTAGGTTTTAAAATCATTAACAACAAAATATAGATTGTATTGACTTGTTGGGTAGGTTAAATTTTCACGTTCCTAAGCGACATTTACGACACACTTCTTATTTTGATGAGTCTGAATATCACTGGTTATCGCCGATGGATAGAATATCGGAACTTATGAATAATAACTGTTCGTGGTTTGATTTGTATAATTGTAATGTTGCTAATGTTAGTATAAATCAAAAGTTATATTTAATTATTCTTAATCACTTAAGTGTTGTTTTATTTTAGTTTGTTAATTGATTTTTGTACCGTTTCTTTGTATTCTTATACGTTGTTGTATAATTTTATGTAATGTAAATGGGGTTTTACCCCGTAAATTATAAATAAATAAATAAACTATGTCAAAAATAGTGTAGTTATATCGATATATAATTCCTAAATCACCTACAATACTACAAAAAAAATTAACTGCCCAGTAAGTCAAAAAGATAGGACTAAAGATTTAATAAAACTATTTTTCTCCAAATTTTCAGGTTGAATTTTCTTAAATTGATGTAACCGATGTTAGATGATATAACTGTATACAAATACATTAGAAAAGTACTGACACTGTCAACAGTTTACAAGTTGGGTAGGTTGAATCATGCCGTTGATCCAGTACCAGTTTAGCATTGCTGTTGTTAATCAACTTCGTTCTGAAACTTGATTGCTAATATGTGGATGTAATTGCATCCGTCCTTTTTAGCCGACCAAGAACAAGTGGAGAATGAAGGTTCTTGTGTCTATATGGTAAGCCAACGCAGCAGATAACAAGTCCGAAAAAAATGGAGTGAACGCTGTTGACAGTCATATTTATATTGTGAATGCTGTCGTGCCTATATGACTAGCTCAAAACCCACTTGGTATAAATAAACCATAAAATTGGAGTTAAGTCAAACTTTATGATCATTACTTTTCTAATATATCTACTATTATTTTTCTTGTTTTTGTAACTTTTTGTCAAATTAGTTTAATGGATGGGGGGATACCTACCAAATCTCATAGGACTTTGACTAAATTTCTTGAGTTATCCATTTATATGAAAATGGCCATTTTGCCACTTAATATGCATAACTAAAACGTGATATTTAGGAATTAAAAGTTAATATATGAGACATGACACTTTGGCACTTTTTCAACTGAAATGCCATGATTCATTGTGATAAAAATGCAGCTGACCCAAAATGTAGCATGTGTATTCAACTGGTCACCAACTAGAGTTTTTGCAGAGTGTTGTTTTGAACAGTCAAAGATATGTCATTTACAAGAACAAGCATTTGAATCAAAATTGGGTACGAGACATTCAACCAACTATGTTGATGATAAAAAACAACAGTAGTACTCTTTTTAAGTCTCATAACAAATTACAAGAAAATAAATACGTTTGTTTGTATAAGTATGTATCAAAATGATTTTTTAAATTTTTATGCTAAAGAACAAACTTACCCTAATCTATTTCTTAATTTTCTAACTTCAACCAGTTGTGGAGCACAAGGAAGATTCATCTCTTTGGCTTTGGACATAAGTTTGCAGTCATCATATGTGTAATCAATAGTTGGTACACCCAAAGCTCTAAAATATAAATAAATTTTTATCAAATTACAAAACGATCAAAAACACCACCACCAAAAAATGAACAAAGAATTATTTAGGGTGAAAAATAATTTTACAAGTTCCTAATTGTATGGTTTGTGTTGTGAAGACCCATTCATCTTATTTAATTTTTTGATATCAAGTTCTCTTACGAGAAGGTGAACTGTATGATATGAGCCAGAGGCAATAATTATCTAATCTTTAAGTACTACATCTTTCCCATGAAGATTTTGACATGCAAATATTCACATTTGAATACACCGCACAACAGTTTCACAGCATCGTATGATATTGTTACAAAATGCAGCTAACGCCTCCAAAAAATTACGAAACCTTCTAAATTAATCGTTCCGATAAAAACAACAAGTAAACATAAAAACCGTCGGAAATAAAAAAGAAAGCAACACAACGGCTATCTCAAAATTTCGATAGATATAAAAAAGGCGACTTCCTGATTACACTGTGCCAAATATGAAATAAACATCGAAATTCGAGTACCTTCGTGCGAGTTGAGTAGTTTAAAAATTTTGCGATGTGTGATTGTGTTTATAAACAGTGAATTTATTTTGTTAAAAATAAAGACTTTGAAAATGAAAGTGAATATTTGTAAATTTGTGAATTCATAGAATCCATTGCAATATAGAAATATCACCTAACGTTGATAATATTGCTTTATAAATTACAGTAGGTTCCCATTTTCTGTAAATATTTCATAGCAGTCCTTTGCGCGACTGATTCCTAAAAAAAAACGAGATTCTATCACTAGGTAAATAATTATGTGAACTCAAAACTATCAGATAATCATACAACATATAACTAGTGGCTCAACGATAGCGCATTTGCACAGTATTAGCCGTCTACAAATCAAACAAAAAAATATGTATATTGCCACTTTGTGATGAGAGGTCAGAGAAAATCAACAAATATCAATAAAAGTTCTAAAGGAGGTTTAATGCCTCAACACCGTACAATATCCTTCATATATTTCAACAAAATTCGGTGTACCTAAAGGTTTCGTTGTTGCTTCACTGATTAGACTCGAGAAACTTCAATTTTACTAGGGACCAATTCTGTAGAATTATAGATAACATTACTATAAAATGTAAATGTTGTGTGTGTAAGATAGCAACAACAAATATAAAGTTTGATAGTCAGATACAATAGAACAATTGTTAAGGCTTACATTAAAAATTAATGGGAAAGATGAAATTCAGTAGTTGACAACATTAACAGTAGGTATCTACATTAGTGCCGAAGATCATGACATTGGAAAATTTCATTGCAAACTTTTACGAACAAATTATGAAAAAGGGAGGTATACATTTTAACAATCATGAAGCCTACTCTGACCTTAATTTAAATCAGAGTTGTAACTATTACATGTTTTTACACTTATGAAAGACATATACTTAGAAATTTCATTATAATTTTTTGTTAGAAGGTGATTTTACCAATAAAAATAAGATAATGACATTAGATTATTGCAAATAATAAATATAAGACAAATCTGTATAGAATACATAACTATAATAGTAAGGATAGTTTAATTGAACTATACATTTTTATAGAAAGATTGAACAATTAGATAAAGAACACTTTTCGTCCGAAATCTGGATAGCTCCCAATTACAAACATCAATGTCTTTTGGAAATATGTATTCGCTATACCATAAGTACCAGAGGTGACATAGTTTAGGACCTGGTGTATTAGGATTTTAAATTGGATAAAATGAAATGAAAATAGCACAGTAAAAGTAAAGTAGTAAAAATAATCGCGAGAATGATGCCTTGTAAGGTTAAGGCCATAACATGGAGATTTGGTGAAGAAACTGACAAATATATAAAACTCTTCTTCTTCTTCTAGGAGAGTTCTCCCGCTTTTACAATGGACTCTATATCTAAAAAAAGGTGAACACTCTCACGTCCATTATTATTGTTAATTATTACTTATTTAGACGCAATATGATTCTTATTACAGATTCAAATCCTTCTGATATCTAGTTATCTCAGGGGTTTCTCAGGAATCAAATCTAAGTCTTCCGTTATTTCTTCTCAGTCGAGAAGGATAACATGGAACAATTTGTTATAGACAGGCGAGTTTAAAAATTTTGAGATTCCACGTAGGAAAGTTACCTATTTTCTAATTTTTATGAACATATTAATTTGAAAATTGGAGAAGTCAGTAAATTACATGTTTTTAGTGTTAGAAACTATAAATCTTTTTACGACATAAATGTTTAGATGTACCTGATTTTTATTTTGTACGCTGTAAACTAGAATATGCTTCGATCGTTTGGCAACCATATAATAATAATAATTAGCTTACTTTGGAACGCGTTTAACGAAATTTCACAGGTATCTATGTTTTAAAATGATAAATTTAATGGAAAGTTTTGATGTCAGTCGTGTAATATTATCACTGATTTTATTTTACTAGATTTTACATAACAAAATTTATGTTAATATTGTCCCTGAAAAACTTTAATGCACCTCCTATTCTCTTTGAACGATACCTATTTTTTAGGCATAGACGCTACAATACTGGTGAAAATTCTTCGGTATCGTGTATAACTCAAAATTTCAATAAAATGTATAGTGAAAGCGTTGTTCACAAAGACTTTTGCCCTCTTATTTTACTTGCATATTATTTGCAGAGCTAATAATTTAGAGCGATTTTGAAATCATTCTGAGAGCATCTTCTGTACCTGTTGGTTTTCTCTGCAATTTTATTGTTTCAGTAATTGTTGTCTTTTTTCTTTCCATTTTGACTTTTATATTAACACAGTTCTTTTAATAGTATGTGCTGCTGTTTCATAAATGTTTATTTATTTATTGTAGATGCCAGAAGATGTAGGTTTCACTTAAATTTTTGCCTTGAAGAGGGTTCTCAAGGCGGTTGTAAATTCTTAATGTTTGATAGCTCACGGGCAATTTGCATATTGAATTTCAAATACCCCATAGAAAACACTATTGGTGTCGGGTCCGCCGACCAAGGTGGCCATTCAAAATTCTTTTTTTATTTGAAAGAATTTACTTGTTTGTAGATTGTTCCATATTTTCTTCTAAGACGTGGATATTTGGCGAAAGAGCAGGTATTAATTAAAAGTAATTAATACTAATTCAATTCTAGAATGAAATTAATGAAAAATGGGATTGAAATGAATTAGGGTATTAATTTTTAGGGTTCCGTATATACTATATACGGATACCCTTATAATATCACTCCGGATTCTGCGTGTGTCACATCAGAGCCATTTTCTCCAAACTACTAGACGGAAAAGGTTGAAATTTGGTAACAATGTATAGTTTTGTGACCCGATCAGAAGTACATATCGTAAAAGAAAAAATTTTGATTTTAGGGGTACTTCTGGGGGGAAAAGTAAAAAAATAGACCGTTCCCCCCCTGATCTCCGAAACTACTGAGCCTAAAATTTTGAAAAAATAGGAAATATAGAACGTTGCCCGAACTTTACAGGAAAAATAAGAAGAAACCATTAATATTAATTTTGGGGGGCAAATTATAGAATGAAATAAAAATTTAAAAATAAAAAAAATTCAAACGCATCATGTAATATATCAGATTATCTCATTCTGAGGAACACAAATATATTTTTTTCATATTAAAAAAAATTATTTAAAAAGATATTAACGAAAATATACCAAAAATTACCCATTCCCCCCCTTATCTCCGAAACTATAAAACGTAAAGTTATGAAAAAAAATAGATTTATAGGTTCTGACCTGAAGTTTACTGGAAAAATAAGGAGAAACCTCTACTTTTTAATTTTGGCGGGCAAATTACAGAATTAAATGGAAAATATAAAAGTTAAATTGTTTCTAACCCATCATGTTATATATCAAATAAAAGGGCTCATTATGGCGAAAACAAATATATTTTTTTCATATTTTTAAAATAAATAAATTAAAAGATATTAACAGAAATATAAAAAAATTACCCATCCCCCCCTTATCTCCGAAATCATAAGCTGGAAAATTTTGAAAAAACAATGGAGGTATAGCCCCTCACCTGAACTTTACTGAAAAATAAGGAAAAACCCTTAATATTTTTTTTGGGGGGCAAATTATAGAATTAAATGGAAAATATAAAATTAAAATTGTTTCTAACCCAGCATGTTATGTGTCAAATAAAAGGGCTCATGATGAAGAAAACAAATATATATTTTTCCATATTTATAAAATAATTTAATTAAAAGATATTAACAAAAATAAAAAATTACCCATTCCCCCCCTTATCTCCGAAACCATATGCTGAAAAATTTTGAAAAACTGGAACTATAGCTCCTCACCTGAACTTTACTGGAAAATAAGGAGAAACCCCTAATATTCATTTTGGGGGGCAAATTATAGAATTAAATGGAAAATAAAAAAGTATAATTGTTTCTAACGGGTCATGTAATATATCAAATCACAGGGCTCATTATGACGAATACAAATATATTTTTTTAATTTGTTTAAAACAAATATTTTAAAATATATTAAAAAAATATTTGAAAAAAATTACCCATTCTCCCCGTTATTCCCCAAACTCTAAGACCTCATTTTTTTTGTTTACAGGAAAAATATGAAAAAAATCCCTAATTCTATTATTTGGGGGCCAAACGGAAAATAAATTATTAGAAAACCCCCATAGTAATTTTAGGGACAAATTATACAATTAAATGGAAAATAAAGATTCAATTTTTAAACTCTTCATGTAATATATCAGACAAAAGGCTCAATATGTGAATTACAAATATATCATTTTTTAAATGATTTGTATAAAATATATTAACAAAAACATTAAACATCGACTTAATTCCCACTTTAGAAACTACACTATTTAAATTTTGAAAAATATATTTTATTTATATTTTTAAATAATTTGAATAACAGATTTAATAATTTATAATTTAAACTTTGACCTATTTTGCCCTTCCAATCTTCCAATCTACAGAGCCACAAAACTCAGACAGTAGATTATAAAAGGCATCTCTGAAAGTTTATTAGTAAAATAAAACTCTAATGTTACATTTTGGGGGACAAATTAGAAAATTAAATATATATGTATTGTGATAAAAATCAAGCGAATCCTAAAGCAGATAAAATAAAGTCTATGTGTGGAAAATCAAAGTGTATATTTTTTATAAATTTAAAACGCTTCTTTAAAAGATATTAGGGTAAATATAAGAAAATGCACTAATTCCCTGCTTGTCTGAAACTGAAATATTCGAATCTTGAAGGTGGTACGGAACCCTAAGTACGCGAGTCCAACTCGCACTTGACCAAATTATTTTTTTAAGCTAGGCACAAGATTTTAATTGTTTTGATTATAAGCCATTAACTATTTTTTTATTTAATAAATATCCTTATTATGTGAGATTTTTTTGTTTGTAAGTACTCATAGCTTCTAAATCTACAACAATTATTATTATCGTAAATCTAATACTATACGAGCAAGTTTTGTTTATATGTAAATACATATGTATATATGTAATTGAGTTCTGGAAAACGGCTTTAACGATTTTGATGAAATTTTTCCATTTCGAAGTTTCTATGGATAGAAATCGATTGGTGAGGGTCTCATCTTTGGAAAAATCGTTTTATTCAGAAATTTAAATGTTAAAATTATTACTTCAAAAATTCAATTGTTATTGCAAGGATGGATACGCTCTTTGGTAACTAAAAAGTAGCGCGTGCCGAGCCGTATTATACCCCGATCGCTTTGCTTGGGTGTGTTACATCCTGCCCCCTTGATTATTTAAAGCGTGACATTAAGCGAGAGATATAGGATGATCTGTTTAATCAAATTTAATAAGCAATCGGAAAATTGTGCCCTACACAATACGGTACCTTTTGTAATACATCGCTTCGGAATAAGTCTAACGTTTCAAATAATATAACCGAACATCGCTAGAATGAAATATTGGTTAGAACTGAGAAAATCTGAAAATCAAAACAAAAACACATATAAATGATTAGTCTAGACAGTAAAAAAAACTTTAATGGAGTTTCAGAAGTAACTGAGAAGTAAATAAACAGAAGAAGTCATCTTATTTGCACAAATTATTTGCATCTATGGGAAGTATTTTTTTAAAAATAGTCAAATCAATATAGGAAAGGAAATCCAACGGTAAAACATATTTCCAATTTTGCTGATATAACGTATATAGAATACATATAATATCAGAAGTATAAAAAACAGCACAAAATTTATTTTATTCAACTACAGATGAAAAATGTCAAACATTTTCAATGGTATCATTCTAACTTAACTACAAGGAGATATCTTTTACAAACTATGCAAAATATCAAAATTGAAATATAATTTTGAAGTAAGAAGAAAAAAGAAAATAGGTTTATTTAATAAGGAAATAAGTTGGTCGAATAATGTCAAATGCGATAATGAAGTTAAGATGTTGATCTGATATCTAATTTTGAAGGTGATAGTGAAGCAAGTACGTTCCCAAAATTTCAAGTACGGTGGGATATGTGAAATGAGTCTTAAATAATATATATTTAGATTTCAATAATTACATATTTGCCCTGTTAAGCAGTGGGTGATGCGATAGTCAGTTGTAACCCTACTATTTTGAATATCCTTATATGTACTTAAAAAAATTCAAGTATACATTATGCACAGATACAGTTAGTTTTTTAAGTTTACAAAGTTTGATGTGGTTTATTATAATATAGAAGTGAATAATTAACGACTTCTCAAAGCCTGATATCTTTAAAACAAATATTTAACATTTAAAGGGAGAAGATTTCCTTGTGCAATGCGAAAACAATTAGTGCTAAATCCAATGTATTGTGCAACAGGTAATGAGAAAATAATTTAACTGAAAATTTTTCGTTTACAAAATTCTGATTTCTTGCAAGGCACTCCTTGTGAAATAAATATTACAACTATTTTAAATAACCTGTAAGGTTATTTTAAAAAGTAAAAGTAAAACACACTAGGGGGCACCACTCAATGCTTAACAGGCCCAATAAAGATTTTTGTTTTGATGCAGTCTTTTTGTATGATATCAATTTTACACTTATTAAGATAATTAAAATAATAAAATCATAGAAATTAGATTATGTGTTAGGTAAGCGAGAAGTTTTAAATAGTAATCTTCTCAGTAAAATATGTTTATATAGGAAATATCGTAATCACGAGCGAGGCTCGGTCGTCCAGGTACTGTATATTAACCATGTAAGTGATTTTTATTAGTCCATCCTGTATAATTAGTTTCTTCGTATATTATACATTGAAGCTTATTTTTTATACTTTTTCTAATTGTCTACTTTAGTTTTTTAAATATATTCTTTTATTTAGAAAATCTACATTTTTCAAATTTTCTGTTTAAATTTAATTAAAAATGACAGTTATAATCGAATTTCGGCATAACTGTAACCCGAATAAAAACAATATCCAATTCAATTGTTTCATTAAGAATCGAATAACAAAAGACTAGTGGGAAATGAGGTAATTAAAAAGCACATATTTACTTTGCCATTACTGCCCGAACGTTGTTTGCAAACAATTTGGGATCCCTTTTCTCCTCTTCGCTTGGGTTGTACACCGGCAGAAATTCTATTTCACACTTGCTGTAGGGTTGCGTCAAAGTGAGCCACAAAAGCTTTAACCTGAAAGAAAGAAACCAAAAATGTATTTTCAGGATGTAAAGCGATTAACGTACTGAAGTTGATTCTAATTTGTAGAAATTGTAAGGCTTCACAAACTTTTACTTTGAACGTTGTATTACGAAACAACACGAAACTGTAATTTAAAAGAGGATTGTTAATTTAAATGATTTCCTTGTGACCTCGTTGTTTTCTAAGAAACCTTAAAGATCGTATCGATGGTATTATATAATTATAGTGGGATTACTACTGCTCAATATTGAAAGAGACTCATCGAAGTATAAGTTACATTATGATGTCTCCGTATTTTTTGAACAGGATAAGAAAATACGAACATAAAAGTAAAGTATATGCAATGAGCACTTATAGAGTTATGCCACAATTAGATTTCTCAAATTAAGACGGGTAGGAAAAACTGACACAATAAATTGTAACTAATAAACAAGTTATGGAAGATCACAGGTGTATATATAATATAACGCCTAACTAACAAAACCAAAGATATTCAATATTAAATATCGAGATTAGAAATTTCTAAATGATTTATGTGCAAGATATTATAGACAGATTTCACTTAAGGCAATAGTAATTGCGTCTTAATTTTTTAAGAATAGAAAAACATTAATTGGCTGCTTCTAATACCGTGATACTTAAAACTACAAACATAAAACAAAAATTTAAATAAATGATTTACTAAACGAGTGCACGCTATGCAACTCCCCTCTTCCTTTCAATTCATTGAGATTGGAATTACTGCATCTTGTTTGTATCCACCAACCTTGTAAACGCTTATTCCACAAAAAATTTAAATTTAAATTTACAAATATTAGATTAAATCAAATTATTAAACGCCGGATGAGAATATATCAAAATAGTAATTGAAGAAAAAATAGTCCCATTTAAAAATACATTGCATTAAGTCAAAAAGTAGTAAATAACATATGGGAATTGGGTCTCGGTCAAATTGGTTCAAATTGGGGTATATTGTTGATCTCTATGTACTTTCATTAAAAAAAAAACACTTCCGGACGGGAATAGCCATTTTACCGGAAGTTGTAATATGTATGTTATTTATGTGAAACTTATTTCGAAATATTGAAATCCATGCGAGCTATTTCCTTGTGTCAAAGTAAAATTGTCATAAGCATTTATGGCTAATGTATTGCCAAAATATAAATCGTATCGAAAACTGACAAAACATAGTTTTCTTCCTAATAAGTCAGCAGTTACAAATCTCTTTACTTTCTCTGAGTATGTGTCGGACGCAATTCTAAACAAACAACAGCTTGATGTCATATACACTGACTGTACAAATGCATACGATAAGGTGCATTTTAGTGTCTTGATGAATACTGTGGGATTTTGGTTTCTCAAGTGAAGTATTGTTATTCATACTTACACGCACGAACCCAAAAGAAAAAGATAGGTTCTATCTTCTCCCATCATTATATGCCACCTCAGGAGTACCCCAGGATAGTATCTTGAGACCTCTCTTGTTTTTGATTTTTACTAATGACTTACCCCAAAGCCTGAAGACCTGCGTTGGGTTGTTGTTTGCTGATGATTTCAAATTATTTAAATCTATTAATGGCATAAGTGAAGGAAAAGCCTTTCGTGTGTCACAAATGCAAAAAAATACAGTTTTGCACCCTAACACCAAACCTTTATTTTAAACACTCAACGCCGTTTCAATAACTCTAAGTTGTCATCTTCAAGGAACAAACCAAACCAAAAGAACTAAAAAGTTGAAAATAAAACATTAAAAATATATATAACCGACTTCTACCTATAACTAAAAAGATAAAAATAATTATAACAAAATACAACTCTAGCAAATAAATAACACATTCAATGTGTTAGGTACCTACCCAGGAAGTAAACATTAAAAGGTGCTCATTCTGTAAAATTAATTACCTACCAATCTAGTATATTTTTGAAGTCGGTTCCAAGCAAATCTAAAATCCTTCATTGCGTACTTATCTACTACTTCATCAAACTTGATTGTTGCTTGGCACCGACTTCAAAAATATACTAGATTGGTAGGTAATTAATTTGTACAGAATGAGCACCTTTTAATGTTTACATTTTTTACTTCCTGGGTAGGTACCTAACAACATTGAATGTGTTATTTATTTGCTAGAGTTGTATTTTGTTATACTTATTTTTAGCTTTTTAGTTATAGGTAGTAGTCGGTTTCATTTTTTTTAATGTTTTATTATTATTTAAATAAATTATTTCTACGAATTTGCTCTTAAAATCTTGTAAGAGATCACCTATGAACTATTCCTGAAGAGATGACATTGGCGGTTTGCTGTTGAATTTTATGTCCCAAAATGCCTTCAATTTTGCTCTATTGATTGATGTATTTAACTTTTTTAAAATTTTTCCGAACGTTGTTAAAATTTTTCTACTTTTAATATTTTACTACATATGTTCAATCAGATAAAAACAAAATTCATTACATCGATGTATTTATAATTTTACATAATTATACTTCTGCAGATAGATCATGGATTTTGAAATATAATTTTGTAACGATACTTACGCGCTAGGTCCTTCCCAAGTCCAAGTGACAGTATCCAGTTTGTTTGGATACCGAATGCACACCGGTTGGATGGGCACTCCTGGATAGAAGGCTCCTGGTTTAAACGTTATTAAGCACGATCTGTTCGTACAGGTTCCTTCTGGAAATATCAGAATCTGAGGCCAGTCCATATCGGAATTGGCTCGTTTTATGATTTCTTTTATAGTGTTTTGCCTAGAGTCTGGATCGTCCCTCCACACATATACAGGCTGCGTAAAGTTTATAAGTTCTGAAAACAAATTTATTCTTAGAGATGTTATCGAATGTCATGTTATCGAAATAAAAAATAATTATAATGGAAAGTGAACATAACCGTTCGGGTGCCTGTTTAAATAAGCAATAAACGGAAAAAAAACTTTGAAATGTTTAAAACCATTTATTGGATTACACAACATTGAATTTTATGAATCACTTATACGCCTAATATTTAAAAAAATGTGATGAATTTTGGTAAATGTGCGAACTGATTTCCGATACAATACGTTCTTTATAATCTGAATCACTGCTATCTGAGGCTCCAACCCCAAATTTGGGGCAAAATGAGGTTACTGACAAATCTGGTGTCAAGAATTGGAAGTTGAACCTATTGAGAAATTATATACGGAGAGGTTTGCAATAAAACTAATGCAAAATTCGAAAAGTAGGCGTGGTTTCTGCTCTCTGTGTTAATCTTCTACGTGCTCTTGAGTCAAGGGTGTTTGTTCAAACGATAACATTTTGGTTAAATTTATAGAAATTACTGAACAAATTACATATTTAAATATGTATCATATCTATGCCCAAGTAACTATTTAAAAACCGCTGCCAAACAGTTTTACACGCAATGAGTGACACATGGAAGTTTATTTTGAGTTCTATGATTTCACCATTTTCTGTTCTCTGTTTTATATGTTTGCCATTATTTCTGTATCCTCTCGATTACCTGGTCCTTATATCAAGACTAGGGGCGTGGCTTAATTGTGTCAGGGATAATCAAACCTTTATGCAGATGAGTGTCAATGCTTTTACAAAATTCATATCACAAATCGAACTGTGACACTTAGAGCGGCTTTATTTTAGTCAATAAAAGGGTTATTTAGGATACTGTAAGACATTTTTGTTACATGTTACTTCTTGGATGTTTGCTGAGAAACACATATTTTTGTGTTTGTCAAATAAATATGTGTGGAAGGCTTTTTCTAAGAGAAAAACAACAATCTAGGCAAATTGCCCCCAACTACACTTTGCTCGGTTACAACTTTCAAATATTTATCTATTAAACAAAAGAAAATCCCAATGAGCAGTCAAAATAAGAAAAATAGTTGAACATGTCTGTAATCAAAGAAAAAAAGAACGAAGAAGTCATAAACAAAGCTGCAGACGCGTGAATATAATTTCAGTAGTATGTAATAAAACATATGAGGCAAGATAACCTAAAAGTACTAATTACCAGAATTACCTGGTAACAGAAATAAACAGATGAATTCAAAATAAAGGTTGTTAATATGTTAACATTCTGTTTCTCATATCAATTTTTCTGTTATTTAGTAAAATTCCCAATTAAAATATATTCAAATCGCAAATAGATTAATGAAATAAATAAATTGTAGTTAACACTTGACATACTATATAAGCCATAATAACCAATTTTACCATATCCGATTGTTTTCAATATGAAAAATTATTATTAAGTTTGTGTGTAGAATTCTGTAAGAGATCTTTCTCATGTGTTGTGTTCTTTGCTAATTGCTTTTTGTGTATTATTGACATCTGATTTAATTAGCTGCGTTAGTTATTGGACAAGGAACACATTATTAACGTTTTTAATATGAGTTATTTAAAGAACTAAATCTCTCTCTCTATCATTTCTTAAGGAACATAAGAAAATGTCACCTAGCTTTAGAAGTCTACTGATGAAAATATGCAGTTTGAATTCCGTGATCACATTTTTAACATCGTCGGTCAGGGGTAGGTGGTCTCAGTCTACTGCTCTTGAATCTCATTGAAGTAATATCTTGCCCTACTACTGCCCATTCTGGGTATGTGACCTGCCTAGTTCCACTTTAGTTGACATATTCTATGCACGACATCGTAGAGATGTTCCTAGTATTGACCTCTCTATCCTGCGTTGTGCAATGTACAATTTTAGAGCTGTTCAGTTGTTGAGGTGAAGGTCTCTTAACAACGGGTTCAATACACTGGTAGCATTTTTTTCAGACATATTGGAAGGTTGCGTTTCCATATATTATGGAGGCTACCAAGCGCTGCCAGGACTAGAGGTATTGTTCTTGATAATACGCATGTTTGTCTCTCTGGAGACTCTAATCTCTTGTACTTAAGTATGGAAATCTCCAGACTAATTCGACAAATTTGTTATTAATTTAGATGTTATCATTTGGTACCTAGATAGTAACGAATTTTATCAACAGATTTTGAAACCTAATTTTACTTCGCGAATGTCATCTTATGTAATCACTAAATCATCTGCAAAGTAAGTTGCTCTGCATGTAGGTGTCTTACTTCCCAGTCCCATTTCTTGAATGCCTACTAAAGAACTGTGAAAATAGCTTAGCTGGTATATCGATCACGAAATGGAAATCTCTTTTATAGTGAAATTTCACAACATACACGCGAAGACAAAATTACTCACGCTGTAATTCAAAAATAAAGAAAACAAGAAGAAGAAGAGGACAACTATGATGAAAGTAATACAAGAAATGTGCTTCTGGAGTTAACTATGCAAAATGAATTTAAAAAAATCCTAAAGATACATAATGAAGCGAAAAACCTATAATACAATATGTAACAACCTTGAATTCATTCAATATAAATAATCACCAGAGTAAAAATTTCATCGTAAAAAAAGTAAAGAAAGCTGTTGAGAAAATAAATAACAATGACGTAATCAGATAGTAGCGAAAGAAGTGGGTATAAAAATAAAACAAAATGAACGATAAAATTGTAAATGTTACAAGTAAAACAAAACTAACCACTCTAAGGTAGATAAACTGAGGCAACATAATTTAAACGCAATGGAAGAATAAATACACTGTTTAAAGATGTAATTATCAGAAATTTAAAGAATGGTGCAGAAATTTGGACACAGAATAAGAAAAAATATAAACTACAACCAAATTGTATAGGGTACAAATATAAAAACAACAAATATATGCTTAGAAGAAAGAAAATAGTCAACGTTGGGCTACAAGAAATGCTAGATTTAGCATCCGAAGAATTAGGATATGCAGTGAGACATATAGGCGGTAGAATTAGGAGAAATGCTGATGAAAATAGTTATTTCAGATGGTGTTACTAAAAGAGAATACCAACCAATCGAATAAGTTTGTCTTAGAAGAGATCATGGCGCAATCAAACATCCCTTTGGCCATGAAAAAGGTAATTGAAACTAGTGAGGTACAATGTTGAATTAAACTTAACATTTGTCAACTTTGTCTAAAATACCTCAGAATAAACCATATTTAAGTACGCTACATTGATTATTTACCTACACCAAAATTGTTTAGGAATATTTAAGCAGATGTCTTAAACACGTAATGAGTAGAAGAAGGGACAATAATCTTAGATTTGTCGATGATCTCATTCATATCGAAGAAACAATTAAATATAAAGAATTGGGCATACATGTAAAATCGGCCTTAAAATGAATCTAATAGAAAATAAAAATTATATTTATTTAGAACATAAGATAAAACTTGGAAGAGAGAATCAAACACAGAAACTTGATGAAAAGGAAGAATGATGATGTTGGCTATATGATGTAGGAAGTTCAAATATTACCCTGTTTCCAGTTTCTGTCTTTTACAAGTAACAGTACAAAAATATTAACTGCAATTTCAATAAAATTAGTAAAAACTACAAAATAGCATGAATAATTAAATGAAAAAAATATAAGCCATACCCACAACATATTTATATCTAATTGCTGTAGACAATATCTTTTGAAAACTTCTTAGTAAAAAATATATGAACAAAAATAAATTAAAAATAAAATAAAAACCTACTTCCTATGTGATTATTGGAGCCACTTTCTCGCCTACATATAGTGGAGGGAAACCCAGTTACGTAGACTATGCCTCCGTCTAAAAATGTGGAGTGTGGAGCAGCTACTAAAATAGGGGCCTCTTCTCTACTGGCTTGTGTACCTTTTACCACCATATTCATACCACCCGCTCTGAAGCTGCTTTTTCCAAGAAAGCATACTACGTGTTTCATTTTCCTATAGATATAAGGTACCTTGTTAAAGAAAAAACAAAATAAAAAATAATAATGATAAATATTCAGCCAGAATCAGGATTTTTTTAATTTGCTTATTTTCCTAAACATGTAACATTCCCTGTTAAGAACTTAAGATAAAAAATATCAGTAAATATTCAGCCAGAATCACCGATGTTTAAAATTTATTTTATTTTTCTGTGGGACAATATTAGTTTATGAAAAATTAAAATAAAGAAATATATTAATACAAAGGTATCTATTATAATTTGGTTGACCTTCAAATAACTCGGACACTTTTTATTAAACCACAAAATGAACTTAACTTCATTCAATGAACATTAAAATTTTTCACAAAATTTCAATTTTTCTTAGATATTCGTTACGCCATTTCACTAATTAGAGTAGAGTATTATATTTATTTTAAGATAATTCAAATAATTTGTTGTTTGCTGAGTTTTAAATTTTTAGATTTTTTTCATAGATTTTAAGTGAAAAAACCTGTTTTGATTATATATCAGTAATTTGTACATATTACTCTTACTTTTGTGTAATTGGCAAACGACCTGTTTAAGGATTTGCTCTAGTTTCAAAGTTTTTTGAATAATATTTTAGCCTTACTTGTTCACGAGTTTAACGTTTATAGTTCACACGCAACTTTATGGAACTAAAATTAGAAAGACGAGGTCTGAGGAACATGTAGCTTCAACAAGAAAGTTCTTCTCCCCATATAGCCACAAAAACAGTAAACTGAGTTTGGACTATGTTTCGTATTGTTTTTCTTGGCGGCAATATTTTCGATATTGTTTTCTTGTCGAGATGTCTGAAAGCGCTTACATTGTTTAGCCGAAAGCATCACAACATTGAAATGGGAATAATGTCCAAGATCTGGCTAACCTAATCTGTGCTTGGGTGTAACAAACCCTATTCAACGTAAATTGTAAATAACAGAATTCATATATTGCAGTAGCTTGAATGTCCATATAGCTATAAGGTCCATAGATGATGTCGTGTCAGGGCAAATAAAATGTAAATATTATTTGACATCTACCGGTCAGTCACAAACCTCAGAGTACCAAGAGTGTCACTAAAGTGTGTTTGATCGCGTTTTAGAGAGTTAAAGTTTTAAATATTTTTCATTCTAATGTCGTACGAAATAGAACAGCAAAAATTAGACAAGTTTAGTGAGTGTGCTGAAGAAGAGGAACTTTCAGGATCGAAATCAGATGATGATGGTCCTGCCAATGTAAGTTGTCGTTTGCCAAATTCAGACACCGAGCAAGATATAAATGACCCGGAAATGGTACAAGATAATCCATTGGCAAATAATTCTTCATGACTAAGATAGTTAGATAGTTTTATCTTAGTCTTGAACTAACTGCGGTCCGTACGGCCAATAAAAGTAAACGGGAAATCCCTAAACGAGTGGTCGTTTTTAAGGTAGAGAAGACAAGAGTTTGGATTTCGGTCAGACAACATGCCGAAAAACGCAAAAATGTTTTTTTTCCATTTTCCACAATAATGAAATAGTATATATATTGCCACAGTAATTCTATTTGTCTTCTAAACGTTGTTTGTTGTTTGTGGTATATTCTTGATTACTTCTATGTTTTTTTGGGCAATAACACCACAATAGAAATAAAACGACGTATATTGCAGGAATACAATATATGCAATATACGTCGTTTTATTTCTATTGTGGTGTTATTGCCCAAAAAAAAAAATAAAAGTAATCAATAATTCTATGTTCTAAAATGGCTCTAAGTTGACTTGTTGTATCTTGTAGGGTCCTCACTGATTTAAGCATATTTGGTGCATTGTTCATGTCATTGGCTGTCTGTTTAAGTAGTGTCTGGTCCATTGAGAGGAACCTACGGACCTGCGCTGCATGTTTGTTATAATCCAAGTCCAATATTGCTATTTGGACACGTTGAGAACAGATTTCAAGATCTGTGAGATCACCCACTCTCTGCTGGCATTCCTCGACATGATTCCTTGCCCCATCCAATGATCATTCATCTAACATTTTCTGAAGAATTGGAGATGTCATTAACAGTATTTACCAAATCTTGCGCCTTATTTATAATTGTTTTTAAAGAGGGAACCAATTTAGCCGAACCTTTGATTTTATCTTCCAAAAATGTATTTTGGTTAAACATGCTATTTAGATCTTGAATGAGTTTATCCTCTTCATCTTTTAGCTGTTCTAGTTCCAGTTGAAAATTCTTTGGCAGTTCAGAATAATTGATTTTTTTTGCTTCCATTCCCTTTATTTAATATTTTGTGTTTTTTCTACAGTGTAACCAAAGGAAGCGTGTAGTTGATGAATTATCTGGAAATTATAGTTGTATGTGGAAAGGATAGAATGTGTTCCCGACATTATTTTATTCAACCCAGAACACTTAAACAAATAGCAAATGTTTTTAAAAGAATATGGGCTTTCACTAATTAATAATTTTAAAGATCAAAAGCAACAAAACACGTTCAAGATATTCATGTTAAAATAGCAGCACAGCAGCTAGGTGTACTAAGACAAAAACAGACAAAAATTCCAAAGAAGATGCTATTTGGTAGCAGAAAATTTGACAGAAAATCATTTTACACCTTGTTACAATTGTTTCGTTTGTAGTTGAATTTGGGATTAAAATTAGATTATTGATAGCCTATAACTGGTATTTTTGTATTACTTCAATTTTTCCTTTTATTTAATGTTTATCAAAAAAGGAGATTTTGTTTCAATTATAAACTTATATAGATATAGTATATATTTTTCCATAAAGATTAATTTGGTTCTACTTTAGACCTCTAAGTAGGTAACTATGTGTAAGAAAATAGTTATTGTCTCTTTTGTTTTTCATTTCTATTTTTGCTATGGCATATATACCCTAAAGTCAAGTAATATATAATAATTTACCTAGTATCAGATAAACAGATCATTCTATAGTTTCAGTTACCGGAACATTTTGTGAGGATCAATGATATTATAGACCCAAATATATTCTTTTGCTTTCGTGGCGTATTGATATTAATTATTGACATGGCCAAATGTCTGTCACTTCAACAGCGCGAATTGATGCCTGGGATTGATGGTTTCGGATCGTTGGCTGGTAGAAAATTTTGGTAACTGTGAGGCCAAAAGTATTAATAGTGTTATAAAAAGTAATAAAATAAGAATCTACAAGCTCCAAAAGAAAGCAAAAATGCAGCATACTTCAGTCACCGGAGGTTTTTAGTGATATAACATTTAACAACCGTTAAATGCTGTACCTGAAAATACCCTTAAATTTGTTCTAGACTGGTAGATTAAACCCTAACAATGATCAAAAGTGACGGGCATTCCTACGGAGGACGAACCTGTCGAACAGAAACCTAAGAAATAGTTCTTGTCAGATATCAGATAATTACTATGTAATTTAATATTTATTATAAATAGTAAATAGCCAAATTCATAATTAAGTTTGCCACAACAATCCTATAAGTAGAAACAACAATAGTGTAAACACAATATTAACTAATCGATTCTAGGGGTTTTAGAAAAAGCTGAAATTGTGTGATACACTTAAAATTAATAGTTGATACATTCCAAATATTCAAATCTTGTGGTCACTTTCATCTAATCTGACCGACTGACAGACTTCTCTAGGACAAGGTCATCATTAAAAAGATTTTGTTGTTTTAGTCGATTACAATCATTCTTAACGGCACTTTTTAGAATGCCTGCCTGTAGTTGAACGCACATGAATGGCCCGTTAAAGCGCTACTTCCAACGTCTAGTCTATACGTTTGTAGATAAACAATTTTAGATCGTCGGAAAAATAGAAATCGTAGTATTTACGGAATCCTAATTGCATACGTAATTTGTTTAGAATTGTGATTAATATGTCTGTCAAACACAACGTACAAAAATCTTTTAATTTATAGAGACATTTTCAAGATATGTTGGATCAATTAGAGCTTTTTACCGCTTGAAATAATTTGTTCATTACGAATATCTTGTTTTAATAGAACAACTAATTAGCCTAGAAAAACTGGCTCATGAGTAGAAAAAAAATTCTGGTGCGATTGTTTTGATTAAATTCAATTCAATAAGCAGCAATAACCGTAGACATTCATATTGCAATATGAGAATTCGGTCAGAAATTTTTATTTTCACACTCTTCGTATTAATAAAACTATTATTTGTAACTTTAAATGATTAAAAAATGAAGAAAATGACTATTTTAAACCAGTTAAAAATTATTCAAAATATCCCCTGTCAGATTGAAGTAAAGAGCTTTCAGATTATTCGTTATATAGGTTATAAAAGCTGTGAAAACGAATAAGAAAATTTTCCAGGTTACTTAGCAGAATAGAAAATAAAACGAAAAAATCAAGAACTAGAAGAAGTCGATAAATATAATTAATTAAGATATATACAGAACCTTGCAAGAGAAGAAAAATAGTGAAAATGATTATCTCGGGCTGCCTTTTATGGAATTAAGTTAAATATAAAAATATAAGGATGAGCTTTATTCTAAAATCTTTAACTAACGCGTTCTGGAAATGTAGCGGAAACATGGACGGGTGAAACAATGAACAAAGCAAATGGGATACACAAAGCAACACTTAAACTTAAACACTTAAAGCTCATAAAGCAGATTTCTGTATAAGAAACATAACAAAAAACACCATTGACAGATTTTTTTTCCTGCCTATCCAGTGATGACATTTAATTTGAACCAGACCTTCCAGATCGTCAATTCTTTAAAGTATAGTTGAGAACAAATGTTGTGGTAACCGAATCGAAATTAAATAATATATGAAAAATAACTGAAATTATTATTTTCAAAACTCAGTACAAGACAATGTAGACTTGGAATGCAGTGAAAGGCTTAAGAAATCAAAATTATCCATAGGAACTGTTAAGAAATAATATGCATAAAAGCAATAAAGTATCTATCTATCTATTCTATGCGAATCCCCTTAAAATAAACAATCAACTCTGAAATGACCTGAAGGATCACGATCAAAATTAGATTATTATTATTTATTTTTTGGTTTAAATTCTGTTATTCATTGTGTAATTTTTGCTTTTTACATTTTCATTTGTTTTGTCTAAATATTATTTAGTCTTTGTGATGTCACTTGAAAGTATTTTTTGATGTAGTGGTATAATGCTCTCTTATTATTAAACTACTAAGAATTAACTTTTTGCAGCAAAATAATAGATTTTATTCCAAACATGACTTAAGTAGGTACTGCAAAAGACTAAATTTGTATTTGGGTATAGCAAGAGCCTATTAAAAACTTGTAAAGCGCTATTAAAAGAATACAATGGCAGCATGTAGGTACATATACAGGGTGTCCCACGGTCGATGGTACCTTAGACGTTTATAGAAAGCGGAACATGGGATATTTCTGAAAATTTGGTTAACGAAGTAATTGCTCCAGATCTATCGATGTAAAATATTTTCAACGATGCGATGTTGCCACATATACAAAAAGTAGTAACATTTCTTATATCTTAAATGGGACATCCTGTATATGATAGCATTTTTGGATTCGTAATTACTTTCTGATTATTTTGCGTTAATATTTCACTATACTTATCCCTAACGGTTTTCTGTTATTAACTGTTTTCTATATTTTGTTACGGCGGTATTTGAATTTATAGAAACTTAAAATTTTGGAAGCAGTTTACCACTGGCCCATGTATTAGTCTGGAAAAGAGAAGTTTGTTCTGTGTTATACAGGGTGTCTTAAAATTCGTGAACTTATTGCTAGATACCAAAATGTTAAAAAGTGATTTTTTTAAATGGAACACCCTCTATATTGTCAACTAACCTGAAACGCAATGGTATATAATATTCCTATACCTAAATAGTATGGAATTGGAAGTAAAATCAAGTTTATGTAATAATTGGATTATTTTGGGATATTTATCTAGTTAGCGTTAAAATTTTGACAATTAGTTCGATACATTTGCGCGTTTAGGAAGGAAAGTGACTCGAAAACGATTAAAATTGAAGGAAATAACTATTCAGATGAAGTTTTGATGAATTCATTCGTTATTGATGGACAATGACGAAAAATTACAGCAAGAACATGCAGAAAATTCAATGATATCTACCCCGATCTATAACCAATGAACAAGAGAAAGTTTGCAAGATTGCAATAATTTTAAATTTTGACCCTATACGTTTTTCTTAAAATATTTTTTTCTATATTTTATAATAAAGGTACAATTGAATTTTTACGAACTAATTGGTCCCCCTGTATATGGGGTCTACAGATGTTTCAAAATTGGTTACCACTCGCTGCATTGTTGTGAAGTGAGAGATGACTAAAACTGGATTAAGGGACAGTCTACAGGAGAGCTATAACAAAATTTGTACCCCGGATGCATTCTTTAACTTATATAAAACCTACTGTGGTGATTAAAAATTGAGCTTCATCTAGTGTCATATTTATTACTCTATAGTCACAAATTAAAGGCGCATTCTGTCAAGTGGGTTTACTGTTTAGTGATTGGTCCTGTTCTTTTTCCATATACTATTGGATGGGATTTGCGCATACGTAAGTACAATCCACTTTTTATACAATTGGAGGTTCTGAGTTGTAAAATGTCCATTTTTGTTCTTAATAAGATTCAAAAGAACTACAATATAAGGTTTTATATTCAGAACATTAACATCTATATGAGCTGGCTCCTATCGTATATAAGGATTGTACTAGAAATAAGGATAACTAAACAATTTTTGTGTATTTTTCAGAACTTAATGAATCCACTTAGAAATGATGATATCTCCTGTTGTTTAAAGAAGGATATCTAAGATCTATGCAATCAGCATTTAAATCATGAACATGTGAAGATCAGTAATTCAACCGTTAAAGTTACGCACCGAAAGAAACAAATCACCATCTAAAGACACTGATTGGTCAACGTTTCGTCACGTCTCATTAAGTGCATTTATAGATTAGAAATCCAAACAACGAATATTTAGGAATAAATTGCCATTATTGTAATATATGTTTATTTATATTAATTAGTTTTTAATATATTTTCCATTATCTTGGTGAGTTTCTGATTTTGGAATAAACTTTGAAATGGTGCACACACCGTAGAATATGACGCCAACCTCCTGAAAATTTACAGTATATTCAATTTTCTGTGGAAAAGCAGGTGCCCACAAAATGGGTGTTCTATTATTAATTTTCAAATTTTAACTATCCTTTTAAAAAAGGAATCAATCCTTTTCGAAATTAACCGCCTGCAATAAAATAGCTCTCCGCATAAACAAATTGGTCGGAAAAATCATTTCTAGTCCTTTTTGAGAAAGACAGTTAATTGAAGAAATCAATCATCTGATATTAGTATTCTGGTATTAAAAGGAAATATAAGCAGAACTCTTGTTTCAAGGTGTTTTGAATTTATTGACGAAATAAATATCTTTAGAACTGCAGTATCCGGGACTATGCTAGTCATATAGATTGACAGCCTTCGCGAGAAGACGGCGGCTTAAGAAGAAGAATAAAAAAAATTGTAACACATTTTCTATACTAAAGGACGGCATGTTGTTTTTTTACCGGGGCGACCTAATCAGACCGGGTGCTGGTTATTTATATATAAAGCGTGAGCTGCGGAAATTAATTATCAAAGTGTATTATATTGATTGACGTAATGGCAGTAAAAATTAGTATTTTTTATAATCGACACTATTGTTGGCCCGTGTGAACCTTGTGTACACAAATTGCATATAATGTAAATTAAACAATATATTTTTTTAGGTATTAAACAAAATATGACTTAAAGTTTCTTTACATATAATTATTAAATAATATACAAATTATTCAGATAATACTGACAACACCATCATAATCTTTGGAATTCACTATAGTTAATAAAAATAAGTGGGTTGCATTATTCAGTTTTAATTGCTATAATGAATTAAGGAAAAATTAAATTAATTATAGCAATTAAAATTATTTAGTTGAATAATGCAACCCTGTTATATTTATTAACTATAGTAAATTATATCGGTTTTAAAATAAATTTCCGATATCTCTAATTTTGAGACAGTTATACTTTTTTTATAACTAAGTATACTCAATTTTCATTTACGACTTGAAGAAGGTCTTAACAATCTGACAACTCTGCCCACAGGTACTAACAATTTAAGTACCAAACTGGCAGTCATTGAGAATGATATTGTTTCAATGGAAGCTATCGTCTAGTATACTTGGAAACAAACAATTTTTTTTTTCAAAAGGAAACTACTACTAAAAATGTATTACCATATACACCGTAATAAAATAAAACTTTGTTATAGTGAATTAGTCTTTTATCAGTATATTATGTCTACATATTTGTATGGAGCGTAACCTAGAAATAATTAAATAAAATAAATTTATTGATTCCCTCATCTGGCTACAAAAAATATTTTTATTACTTTAAAAGTTAGTATATTATTAGCTTATTTACAAGTATGCATTAGAAAAAGTAACTTCAGAGAAATTCCCACTTAGCATTTTAAACGTAACTCCATCTTAGTTTAATAAAAATAGTGCGAACTGTACAAACAATTTGTGATGAAATATTTGAATTAAATCGGATAGGTGTTTAACTCTTTGATGAAAATTATTTCTGTCTTGAATGAATAATGTATAAATAATTATTTCAAAAACACCGGCGATTATCTATAAGTAATTATTCCATATTGAAAATTAATGAATATGAAATATGTTGTAAGTTGGCACTATTTAAAAATTATATAGTAAACCACAAATTGCAACAAAAACTCTCATGCAATACTATAATACCCAAATGTAAATGTACTACCAAAGACTTCGTATTATGTACATATTTAATGAACATGTACCCCTAAAAAAATGTTATTGTTGAAAAAAGTGCACGATATTTGGTGTTCTACCAAAATTTGGAAAAGCTGTCGTTAAATAATATTCGAGGTCAGAGGAATTGAAGAACCATTGCTTTATGCAAAAATTCTTTTTGGAAAACCTAGAGTAGTTTCTGAGAAAGTACGAGCTATCGCGATGTTGCAGAAACAAAAGGTCCAAATAACAAACCATATCAGGGGTTCAAACTTATCAATGATACGATGTCCCAAACTTTGTAAATTTGTGTGGCAAATAAAGCTGGTGATTAAATAGGCTTATGGTTTTTATTTTTTACAAAATATTAACAACTGGTGGTATAATTTTCGATAAGCATTCTTAACATCTATCAAAATCTGATATATGTGCTCACTCCTCATTTAACCCGTTTTGTTAAGGAAATTTTGTATAAGTAAATTCTCTACACATAACTTTTCCAAAATTCAGATGGAACACCAAATTAAAAAGATCTTAAGGTGTAGTCAAAACACTACTATACAGAAATTAGAAACGTACTCCCAAAAAATGGAATTGAAGCTGTCTCCCCTTTAGCCACAATGGAAGGACCTCCCATATACACCATAGCCAAACTGTCCATAAACGAAGAATGAGGTGCCAAAGCGACGACTGGTGCTGTTAATCTTGTCGACTGCTGCCCTCTCACCTCCAAATGGAAGCCCCCGGCTATGTACATGCATCGTATCACTTTGGCCGTTATGTGCCGTACTACACTGTCCAAAAAATTTCAATTAAGCTTGTTAGAATTTCGAAGCAATGTGATGAACATGTATGAGGCTTATTAATTATTTATATACAGACAGAGACAGTAGCACGAATACTCCTATGAGATGCAAGTGCAAAATAAAATAAGGAAGCTTACCGATTTGCCCATAAAATGAGTATAAATCTAAAAATAGAGAGTCATGAGTCAAGCTATGTGTAACTCTGTAATTCTTAGGTAAAACACACAGGGTACAATATGTAAGTTAACTTTTTGGTTGGTATATCCATAATGTCTTGATGAACTATGGTTTTTCGGGCTCTTTAGCCTTGGTGTGTTGGAATTACTTCCTAACGTTTTATCTGTAATTGCATCAGTTATCTTCAGCGGCGCGGACATAGGTGAAATGAGGTATCATCTATGGTATTAAATTCATTTTATGCCGGGAAAAATTTAATAATAACAAATCTTGTATTTTCCGTGATCATTATCTCTGTATGAAGGTAATCTCTGTGCGTAATGCCGATCAAAAATATTTTGCTGAATTGAGTCCACGTGTGACGGAAAGTTCAATTTCCAGATATAGCCTTCAGGGCCACCCAAAATATATGCCGAATTATCTCAGGTCATTTACGAAACCCGTGCCCCAATTTTGGAATTTTTGGTTTCAAGATTCAATTTTAGTCAATTAATCATGTTTTTCATAAGAATAAATTTTATATTAATACAATTTTATCCTGGAAATACATGAACAAAAACATAAAGTTTGCAATCCTCATCACTTCATCATCTATCAAAAAAATATATCCAAAACCCCCCGGAATCCCACGACGAAAAAAATTCCTGGCTACGGTCTTAACTAACACCACAATCGAAAGAAAAATCTGTATATTCAAAGGAATTTCAAACGTTTCCAGGTCAACCCTGACCTCGTTTTCAATGACTTTAAACATGCATTGAAAAGACAAAATGCAAAATGTAAGTTTGCTCTATGACATTTAAGTTGACATAAGAAAAATTAGTTGTTTCTAGATGTACAGGTAGTACAAAAAAATCTAAAGAACATGTATAACAGTTAACTGCTTTCAAGTTGGAAGAACTTGTAAGAGTTCTCTTTAGAATTTTTAAAAATCAGTGAATACAGAAAACAAACTCTCGTTTTTATAATTTAAATCAAATTTAAAATAGGTTACACATTTTGCATATTATAAATGATTGCTCCATCATTATCATCACTTCATGTTTAAATGGAGTTTAGGTATTCCATTTTGCTAAATTTATTACATATATATATATATATATATATATATATATATATATATATATATACCAAACTAGTAAGTTTTATTTTGGGAAAGCAGCAATGAAAAACGTATTCCTCTTTATCTTTATTGACTCGAGCTTTCGATAATAATTTTTATCTTCATCGGGAGCACTACAAAATATGGCCTGTTATACATTAATATTCGACAGAAAGTACACTACTTACAAAGATGTGAGATATTCATGTCAGATGTTCTAATATGGTGCATGGTGACTAATAATTGTATAATGGCGAAATCCCGGGGAGATGTTAAGAATTGTAAAGCAGAAACACATTCAATATTATCATAAACTTATTAAAAACTAGTACAAAATTACGCTATTGTTCAAAACTTTTTATAAAAATTAATAGAAAGGAAATGTATCCTATCAGTCTACAAACTAAAGTGAGCGATTAAGACAAAAATTTAGGTTATACCGCCAAACAGAAAAACGTCACTGTCAATCAGCTTGACAATGTCAAGTTCTATGAAACACGTCAGTGTCTCGTGTGACAGGTATCACGGTACAAAGAAATTACAAAACTGCAACAAATTTAAAAACCACAACCCTTTAGCTGTTGTGTGGAAATTAAAATGAATTTAAATCACCATTAGACATTTTCACTTCTACTGTTCTGTAAACTCATTTTTGGGTCTTTTTTGTTATTTATTATTTTTTACCTTTTTCTAATAGGTAGGCATAAATGGCGCTGAGCTTGTCAATGTCTTTTTTGGAGTTCAATGTGCTGCCCTCTTGAAAAATGTGAACCATTTCCAAAAACTTCCTTTTCCTATTTGAATTCTCCACTTCCAGAACCTCCACTCGTTCATAATCCATCTGGTGTCCTGTATTATTTTCATGTGTTGCCAAAGCACAAGATTGGATGTTCCGTCTTGAATCACTTTTGTGTGAGGTTAATCTCTTGCTGAGGGTACGGCTGGTCTCCCCGATGTATACTGATTGGCAGTTTGTGCATGGGATACTGTACACCACATTGCTAAGTTTGAGTTTGGGTGTCTTGTCTTTGGTCTTTGTGTAAACTTCCCTGGCCACTTTTATGTTTTTGGTGGCTACTCTGACTTCAGTTGGATCAATCAGTGACTTAAGTCTGTTAGTGAGGGTTTCTTGATAAGGTAGCACTATCGTCTTTTTGGGGTTGATATTGTCCTGTTGTATGTCTGGATCATTAATCTGCCTGTCCTCTTGTGAATCTCTCCTTATGGGTGTGTTGAAGATAAGTTTCTTGAGTAACCTTCTCGGGTAACCATTCTCCATCATCAGTTCAAACAAAATTTGTAGGTTCTTATGTATGAGCGTGTGATGTGTAACTCTTGTGATTCTCGTTTTCATGTTTGTGACAACATTCAACTTCATTTTCAATGGGTGGTACGATTTGAAGTTAATGTATCTACCTGCACATGTTGGTTTTCTATACCATTCTGTTTTGATAGAGTTATCTTCTCTTATGACTTTCATGTCCAAAAGGGGACAGCACTGTCTGTTTCTTCCTCCACTGTAAATTGTAGCCGTGGATGAAAGCTATTAAAAATATCCAATACAATATTACTGGAGCCTATTGGTATTGCAAGGATGAGGTCATCTACATATTTTTTGCAGAGTGGAACTGGAAAGGGTAGCTTTGGGATGCTAATATGTAATAGCTTATCCATCACCAACTGAGCTAATATGGGAGATAAAATTGAACCCATTGGGGTACCTCTGAGTTGTTTGTAGAAAACTCCATTGGCACTGAAATAAGTGGATGAAAATGTTAACTCAATCAGTTTCTTCATTTCCCTTTTAGGCATTGTACAATGTTCTTGGATTCTTGTCCATTGGTCCTCTATCACATCCAGCACCATCTCTACCTCTATATTGGTGAACAAAGACACAACATCCAGGCTGATTAATTTATAGTTAGATGGCAGTTGGAGGTCCTGTATGAATTGCGCAAACTCAAAGGAATCTCTGATGTAAAACTCGTTGTTGGAATTGTATGCTTGTTTCAATATTCCATCTAGATGTTTGCACAATCGTGTTGTGGGACTACTGGTGGAAGCAACTATTGGGCGTAAGGCCAAGTTTGGTTTGTGGACTTTTGGTAACCCATAGTATTTAGGGCACACACTATCATAAGTCATCAGGGATTTGGTTGTAGTTGATGTGAGGTAACCTTTTTTTCCCATTTCACTGATTGTTTTGTTCACTTTTTGTTCTATTGTACTGGTGGGGTCTCTTGGGATGATTTTATAGACTTCATCATCTTGTAACAATTGGTTAGTTAACATATTATAATCCTGTTTTTCCATCAACACTGATGTTCCACCTTTGTCAGCCATAGTGAGAATTAGATCTGGATTGTCTTTCATGTACCTTTTTGTTAAATTATGATGTTTTCTGAAAATGTTATTGTTATTATGTTTGGAGTCTTGTGTGAAATTGGTAATAATGTTTGTGGCCTTGGCTCTGTGAATGTTCTTTGGGTTTTCATCCATGTTGCTGTTAATCGACTCCATTTCTGCAATAAGCCTTGGTATTGACAACTCTTTTGTTGTAGGTTGTAGGCTGAATTTTGGGCCCAAAGACATGTACTTTTTTATTACCTCAGGTACTGATTTTGTCGATATGTTCTTAAACCACTTGTCTTGAGTAATATAGTCTTGTTTTTGACTTAATTCTAACTGTCTGAATTTGCTTATATTTTTCTGTTTAATTTTATGGAAAATGTTACAACTAAACACCACCATCAAGAATTTAAAATACTTGGATAGTAGACAAATTTCATTACAAACGGGTATAACCAAGGTTGTACCACTGCATATTTGGCATGAATTCAAAGACCGAATTTCTGCTACTTTTAAGAACATTTTCCATAAAATTAAACAGAAAAATATAAGCAAATTCAGACAGTTAGAATTAAGTCAAAAACAAGACTATATTACTCAAGACAAGTGGTTTAAGAACATATCGACAAAATCAGTACCTGAGGTAATAAAAAAGTACATGTCTTTGGGCCCAAAATTCAGCCTACAACCTACAACAAAAGAGTTGTCAATACCAAGGCTTATTGCAGAAATGGAGTCGATTAACAGCAACATGGATGAAAACCCAAAGAACATTCACAGAGCCAAGGCCACAAACATTATTACCAATTTCACACAAGACTCCAAACATAATAACAATAACATTTTCAGAAAACATCATAATTTAACAAAAAGGTACATGAAAGACAATCCAGATCTAATTCTCACTATGGCTGACAAAGGTGGAACATCAGTGTTGATGGAAAAACAGGATTATAATATGTTAACTAACCAATTGTTACAAGATGATGAAGTCTATAAAATCATCCCAAGAGACCCCACCAGTACAATAGAACAAAAAGTGAACAAAACAATCAGTGAAATGGGAAAAAAGGTTACCTCACATCAACTACAACCAAATCCCTGATGACTTATGATAGTGTGTGCCCTAAATACTATGGGTTACCAAAAGTCCACAAACCAAACTTGGCCTTACGCCCAATAGTTGCTTCCACCAGTAGTCCCACAACACGATTGTGCAAACATCTAGATGGAATATTGAAACAAGCATACAATTCCAACAACGAGTTTTACATCAGAGATTCCTTTGAGTTTGCGCAATTCATACAGGACCTCCAACTGCCATCTAACTATAAATTAATCAGCCTGGATGTTGTGTCTTTGTTCACCAATATAGAGGTAGAGATGGTGCTGGATGTGATAGAGGACCAATGGACAAGAATCCAAGAACATTGTACAATGCCTAAAAGGGAAATGAAGAAACTGATTGAGTTAACATTTTCATCCACTTATTTCAGTGCCAATGGAGTTTTCTACAAACAACTCAGAGGTACCCCAATGGGTTCAATTTTATCTCCCATATTAGCTCAGTTGGTGATGGATAACTCTGCAAAAAATATGTAGATGACCTCATCCTTGCAATACCAATAGGCTCCAGTAATATTGTATTGGATATTTTTAATAGCTTTCATCCACGGCTACAATTTACAGTGGAGGAAGAAACAGACAGTGCTGTCCCCTTTTTGGACATGAAAGTCATAAGAGAAGATAACTCTATCAAAACAGAATGGTATAGAAAACCAACATGTGCAGGTAGATACATTAACTTCAAATCGTACCACCCATTGAAAATGAAGTTGAATGTTGTCACAAACATGAAAACGAGAATCACAAGAGTTACACATCACACGCTCATACATAAGAACCTACAAATTTTGTTTGAACTGATGATGGAGAATGGTTACCCGAGAAGGTTACTCAAGAAACTTATCTTCAACACACCCATAAGGAGAGATTCACAAGAGGACAGGCAGATTAATGATCCAGACATACAACAGGACAATATCAACCCCAAAAAGACGATAGTGCTACCTTATCAAGAAACCCTCACTAACAGACTTAAGTCACTGATTGATCCAACTGAAGTCAGAGTAGCCACCAAAAACATAAAAGTGGCCAGGGAAGTTTACACAAAGACCAAAGACAAGACACCCAAACTCAAACTTAGCAATGTGGTGTACAGTATCCCATGCACAAACTGCCAATCAGTATACATCGGGGAGACCAGCCGTACCCTCAGCAAGAGATTAACCTCACACAAAAGTGATTCAAGACGGAACATCCAATCTTGTGCTTTGGCAACACATGAAAATAATACAGGACACCAGATGGATTATGAACGAGTGGAGGTTCTGGAAGTGGAGAATTCAAATAGGAAAAGGAAGTTTTTGGAAATGGTTCACATTTTTCAAGAGGGCAGCACATTGAACTCCAAAAAGACATTGACAAGCTCAGCGCCATTTATGCCTACCTATTAGAAAAAGGTAAAAAATAATAAATAACAAAAAAGACCCAAAAATGAGTTTACAGAACAGTAGAAGTGATAATGTCTAATGGTGGTTTAAATTCATTTTAATTTCCACACAACAGCTAAAGGGTTGTGGTTTTTAAATTTGTTGCAGTTTTGTAATTTCTTTGTACCGTGATACCTGTCACCCGAGACACTGACGTGTTTCATAGAACTTGACATTGTCAAGCTGATTGACAGTGACGTTTTTCTGTTTGGCGGTATAACCTAAATTTTTGTCTTAATCGCTCACTTTAGTTTGTAGACTGATAGGATACATTTCCTTTCTATTAATTTTTATAAAAAGTTTTGAACAATAGCGTAATTTTGTACTAGTTTTTAATAAGTTTATGAAAATATTGAATGTGTTTCTGCTTTACAATTCTTAACATCTCCCCGGGATTTCGCCATTATACAATTATTAGTCACCATGCACCATATTAGAACATCTGACATGAATATCTCACATCTTTGTAAGTAGTGTACTTTCTGTCGAATATTAATGTATAACAGGCCATATTTTGTAGTGCTCCCGATGAAGATAAAAATTATTATCGAAAGCTCGAGTCAATAAAGATAAAGAGGAATACGTTTTTCATTGCTGCTTTCCCAAAATAAAACTTACTAGTTTGGTCTATATTAGTCAGCAAGGACAAGCCGTTTGGTATATATATATATATATATATATATATATATATATATATATATATATTACAAATGTAAATATGTGTCTGTTTAAACTCTTGTACTTTCTAACGGTGGTTTATTCATAAAGATAGGGTCATCCAGTGAGCTAATATGGCCTTCTAAAAAATATCTTCCTTAGGATTGACTGAAAATTTGCCAAAACTACCGAGGCTACAAGTATTTATGTTTATATCATGAACAGGGTATGAGAAGATCAATCGCTTCGGTTAAAAAGATGTTTTAGCTATAAAATAAATATATATATATAAACCGTTATTCATTTATTTGGAATTTTGGGTAAAGGTTCCATTATCGAACATTGACCATAATAGGAAACACGGTTTCATGGGTGGATTTTGTGTAAAAGGTAAAAAATTTACAGTTTTAAAGTATTTTAGTATTGTACATGGTATACTTGTCTAAAAAAGGTGCACTGCTTTTAAGATGAGAATTAGAATTACCTGTAAGTGGAGAAATGATCTGTAGAAGAAATTTTGATAATTCACTGCAAGAAGAATTTCTATCAAACTGACAATTGGTTTATATATAAATAGACAAAGATAAAACGATTAGATACCACGTTCTCCTTTGTCTCTAACCGATTTTCTTCATTTTTGTTTTGTTAAGTAGCTACTGACGACCTTCAGGGCAGAATATTAATTTATAATATTGGTTCATTCATTAAATAAAATACAATAAAAATTATTTATCTCCATACTGTCAACGCCAAACAACTGACAGTGCCGCCTTCGCTAGACTCCAGACGTTGACCGTATTGAGTAATTATATTTGGAGGGAGCGATCGTTAGATGCTGTTCTTAGACTATGTACTTCTGGAAGTGGCATACAAGCGTTGTAAGTTTTTAGTGGTAAAAAAGTCAATATCGTAGATCAGTATTGATTTTTCGGACGCGTTGTAGTAACTTTCATATTAAAAATTCTGTTTTTAATGTGAATTTAATTATTTAATTAATATATTATTATCACAACATTCCCGAATGTGTTGTGTAAAAAATTGTCAGACAGCGGACAATAGAGAATGTATTAAATATTTAAGTTCTCCTAGGGTTGTTGGTCCTCTTTTTTCTTTAATATTCCTGAACTTGATTGAAACCGCAAATGACGAAAACTTCTAGATTGCAAAGAACAATCTTCCAATTATTATATCGAATATTTTGCCAGGAGCGGTTCCAGCTAAAAATTTAAGGGGTCATTCATTTGTCAAAAATATTTCGAATACCGATATTTGATTACTTTTTTGTTTTTTTTTTACTGCAATAGATTTGTCAATGTGAGTGAACAATTTTGGTCTACTTCTCCGATTTCTCCATAACTCTGTTTCTTATAAAATTATACTTTTTACAATGTCATACAATATGGTCGAATTTCGACCAATGGGCGACCTCTAGTAATGCTAATACTGTTGATAATCACATTACTTCAACAACCATATCATACATACAGTGTCTTTTAAAAAGACTGAAAACACTGGGTAACCGAATTAATATTATCAACATTCAAATCGAGGCAATTATATCAAAAAGAGTCAAGGATGAAATTAATAATGGTAAGGTTTTTCCTAGGTTTTCCCTTATGACTTTAATAAGATCTCTGGAACATTAAAATTTTCTTTGATTTCATTTTTGGCGAAATCATTTAAAACAATGGAGAGCTACATTAAATTCTAACGAAAACTCCTTCAAATTCTTCTAATTTGAAAGAAAGCTTTGTTATTTCACACGCTGTTTAGATTTTTTATTGTTACCCTGTATACCGGGTGGGCCATTTTAATCTATGGACCCCTATCGTTTTGTTCCTAAGCGTGGAATGAAAAAAGAGTTCATACAAAACTTGTTCAAGGTCAAAGGGGGCAACTAATTTTGGTGCAACTAATTTTGACCTTGAATTATTACATATCGTAAAAACATCTTAAATGATTTATCCAGAAAACAAGAAAATTTATTTCAAAATATATTTTTTCTATTAATGTGATGCGATAGTTATCACTCAGGTGCCTGTTTCATTGTTACTTATACGAAAAACTGAAAAATAGCCATTTCATGCTTTTGACCTTGAAATAACCTTTTGAAGGTCACAATATTTTTTATTAATATCACTTAAGACGTAAAATTTCCCGCTCTTACGGAATACGGTGATCGCTCAAGGTAAAAATTATTTTCACCAAAAGGTGTCCCCATTCGCCTTGAATAAGTTTTGAATAAACTTTTTTTATACCATGCTTAGGAACGAAGCAATTCGGGTGCATAGATTAAAATGGCTCACCCTGTATATCAAATTAGCAGTAATTCTCTTAGTTACATCAGTTTTATTGTCAAACATTTAATGTCAAATTATGAATTAAGAAAATTTGTCTTCGGTTACCTTTAATTTTTAGTTTTCTCTTTCCGTTGTGTTAAGTTTTATTACCATTGAAAACGGGGCCAGATTTACACCCTGAAACGTTTGAACCATCTGACATATACATACTTTCAGGATATTATAGTGCTCCCAAAAAATCAGAAAAATATGATAGTTTCTGTTATTAAGTTCACATGGGTTGAAGATCGAAATTGTCGAACTAGTAGTTGTTTAAGAATTTTAATAAAAATAGATAGGAGAGATCGGGATATACTAAAAACGTTGAACGTTCGCAGAGGTACATTCTATGAACGTTGAAAATGTTTGTTTATCGATGATCTTCGTTATTATGCTGGGAAATTGGTTAAAAATAGTAGTCAATATTGTATTAAAAGTGCGAATATGCGACAGACAGCCAGCGGAGCAATACAACCATTGTGGTTAATACGGTATGTTCTGCAGAATATATCTGAGAATTATTTAAGAGCAATTCTGCACGAGGTACTAAACGAACAATATCGATCTTGAGCGCAATCAATCTCAACGTCTTAAGATATCACTAGGATGAAGATTAATCCCCCAACTTTTATTACATCAAAGTTATGAATTAAAGAAATCATTTTTACTGTTTTTTCCGCCTATTCTTTGTGAAAATTGCTCTGATTAAGATTTTTTGAACATTCACTTTGAAGATTTTTTGATGGACTACAACTTCTAATAATTTACTTTTACGAGTTCGAGTTTGCTTAAAAACTATTATCGAACCGATAGCGTAAGTGGTTGCTGTACTGAATCAATCCAGTTTTAATTAAATTTTAAAATTCAAATGCTTATTAGAATTTCAGGAGAAATGTTAGACATTCTGAATGTATAAATCAGTAAATAATCTGTAGTGCCAACATAAATCTAAGGAACAAGAATTAATTATAAGGCATATATTAACATCATAATTGCACAAATAATCGACTTCCTTAATTTATCAACAAAATACTTTCTTATTGAGATTATTGCACGTACAGGTAACAATTTAAAAATTATGCAATAATATGCATATCCTATTCCGTATAAGTTATGATATTTTATTGTTGAACAACAAATATGAATAATTTATATTTCACATTCAGCAGAAACAAGTTCGACCCAAGCGAGTCCGACAACGCACACCGGCAAAGAAAAAGGAAAAGCTCAGCGTATTAGTATAATAAAAAGCAGTTGAAAACATGCAATCAATGCACCATTTATGTACAAGTGATTCTACTGCAATTATATAAGCAGCGTAAGTATCTATCATTTACTTTCTCCAACCGTCCAGTGGCTTTGCTCGTAGGTCTTCCTCTGACATGCCTAGAAGACCGATGCTAGCGAATATCCATCCGGTGATTACGAAGAAACAGATTATTGCCACTCGTATAGGAAGGAGGATCACAGTGAAAAGAGCCGTCTGAAACAAACAGGATCGATTAGATCGTTATAGAAGATAATTTCATTTAATTAAAAATTTACGAGATTAATATTTTTTGCATACTTATAGCAAATTGTTAAAATGCTACAACAACATCACAAAGTGGTATTTCTATTTCTGGTAATACTCTTATCTGCTAATGAAATATAATATCAAAAAGTAAAAAATGTTAAATTATTAAAGGTACCACATAATGATTTGAAATTTAAAAATATTTTTCATAATAGAAAATAAATACACTAAAAAACGACTTCAAAAGAAAATTAACTAAAAATAATGAAATAATTTTTTTCTACAATTGAATACTTTTTATAAAGTCAGTGCCAAGCGTATGTAAAAATATTTTGGGAAGTACATTGATGAGTTGTACTTAGCAACTTCGCTGTTCAAATTTTTAAAAATGTATTTTTACAATTTTTAATGAGACAATGGCTTAACTGGATGCAGTTTTCAAATTAAACTTTTTCGATCTTGCCTGACATAAGGTATTTTACTGTCATTTATTAACTTGACCAACCTCGTTTACTGTTGAATAGAATTACTTGTTTTTCTGATTCTAACTTAGATGGATCATCATTCTTTACGTCTGGTAATTATACTGACATTCATTTAGTAGTCTCCCCTCCGCGGAATCTTATAATAAATCGTTGTACAGTTTTAATTTATATAACATAATGGACGTAGTTTTTAATTATAATTAACTTCAGTTGTTATTAAAAATAAAGGTACTTAATCAAAATTTACAATTTTTATTAAACATAGTACGCAATTTGACATATCTATTATATAATTTTTCTGATATGGCATAATAAGATGTTTGATAAGATTTTAATATATTATGAAACAAAAACGACATTTTATTTTAAAGCAAAATTGATATTTGCTGTCAAACTTCGTATACAGTTGAAAAAGTGGCATACAATGATTACAGTATATGTTTCAGACCATGCAAATGTTTTTATGAAGAATATTTTTTCTTAATTAATATTTATAAGAACGTTTTCCGTTTGAATTCAACTTATGAGGACACACTTTTATATGAACCAACTGAGAACCTCCACCTTGAAGTTGATTAACTGACATTTATTTCGATTTATTGCCTATCAGCTTTCAATGTATTACAATTTTTAATAATACAGCACAATTGGATGCAGTTTCCAATTCTAATAAACTTTGCTTGATTACAATTTGAGGTATAATAAAAAATAAAGCTCGCTTTTATACAAAATTTATATATTTTTTGAAACCTAGTATATAGTTGGAAAAGTTACAAAAATACTTATTATACAATTGCAATGGCATAGTAGATGCAGTTTTTAATTATAATTACTTCTATTTGATGACAATTTTACATCTTAACAGAAATGAAGAAACTTTAATTTGTAATCAAAAATCCTCTTTGATGACAAACCTTGACTACAGTTATAAAAAAAATCCATGGATTGATTACTGTTTGCGTTTTAGACCATGCTAATCTGTTTGTGAAGAATAACTTTATCTCTTAAAATTATTAATAAAAAGAAATCGTTTGATTTCTGAATACAACTGTATATACATATTATCTGCCAATTATTTTGATTAATTAATGTACCACAACCTCCGAACAGTTAATACGAGCAACTCCATCAGTTTATAATACCGACGACTCCACCAAGGCATAGAGTATATGTAAATAAGTAAAAAAATTCCCCATTCTCTAATAAACGATACAACTTATGTTATTGAAAAAATATCTGACCACTTTGGAATATCCCGAACTAATTCAATTTCTTTTCAATTTGTCCCACGTTCCGAATAAAAATTTTCCAAATTTTAATAATACCGGCGACTCCACCCAGGCATAGAGTATACGAAAATAGGTAAAAATAGTTTTTCCCCATTTTCTAAGAAACGGTACAAGCTATGTTAATGAAAAAAAATTGGGACTACTGCGCGATACCCCGAAACAGGATCCAGTAAAACGGTCGAAATGCCTTGAGCCGATTCCGAATAATCGGTGAACAAACATAAAAAAACAGATACAGACGAATTGAGAACCCCCTTCTTTTTGAAGTCGGTTAAAAAAAATCAGGTCCATCATGTGACGAATCCATTGGAAGGCCTCATTCTGAAAAATACAAAAGTATTATTTTTATAATTCGAATGTGCATGGCTTTCAAAATAATGAAAATATAGAAATAAGCATTAAAGTGCGAAGTCCAAAATTGGTGTTTGGATGTTAAGTGGATAAAATGATTAGGACTGCAAAAGTTATTTTTTTATTAATGTATTTCCAATATACAGGGTGAGTATTTTTGATGATCAGTATGGAGATCTCGGAAACTAGCGGAGATAGAGCAATGGTTAAATTGGGAAAGATTTGCAGTTTTACTGGCCCAATTTAATGACACTTTCGGTTTTTTGTAAAAAGTCATGGCTTACTAGATATTTTGAAAAAACGAAATTCTGCCGATTTAGTCAAATCCCTCTGGCTCCTTTGTTTTTGATTTTATAAAAAAAGTGTAAATATCAGAATTGAAGTGAATTGTATCCCGAATATGATTGTCATGTCCTCGTTTGCGTGACAGCTCTCGTTTTCGAGATATGACACAAACTTATCTTTTTTTAATGGAAACCATAGTTGACAATGACCTCAAAAAATCGGATATTTTTAGAGCTTTTCAACGATATAATACTCGATATAGTTATACATAAAAATAACGGAGTTATGGATGCTTTTCTCTCTTATTTTCACTTTTAAGGTAGGTAGCCATGAAAAGATTGTTTTCACTTTGACGTTTCCTCATTTGAGAGTAATTCCATTAGTAGTGCTGAACTGACAGTCGATATTGACACTTTTAACGTAGTTAGCCATGAAATAGATTGATTTATTAATAACTATTCCAAAAAACATTGAACGATTTTTTTATTAGGTATATCAGATATAATGAAAAGACTAAATAAGTAGGTACTTACTAAAAACTTAAGAAATTAAAGTACATAATAATGGTTACAATTTATGTTCGAAAAGTCCACCATTGTTATTTAGACAAAAATTGCATCTTTTTAAGATTGACATTACAGCTTTCGTCACAGACCGCCTATCAATTTCTTCAATTGCTTGTAATACCGCCTCCCTTAGGTCACCAACTGTCTCATACCTTCTTTTGTATACTTTGTTTCTTAGCGCAACCCATAAATAGAAGTCTATAACTATCAAATCGAAAGACCGGGGTGGCCATTCGCGTGGGCCATTTCTTCCTATCCAAGAGTTTGGATAGATAATATATAAGTGTTGTCTTACTAATAACGAGTTATGAGCAAGTGCTCCATCATGTTGGAACCACTCAATTTCTAAACGAGTTCCCAAATTCAAATTATGCAACATGTCTCGAAAGGTGTATTGCAAGAAATGCAAGTAGCGCTCCCTAGTAAGTGATTCATCATAGATAAAAGGCCCCAGAATAGTAGACCCTATGATACACACACACCAAACATTATAACCAAATTTTATCTGGGGTCGTCTTTGTTCTACATGGAAAGGGTTTTCTTTAGCCCAGATATGCTCATTGTGTCTATTGAACATACCACAATTAGTAAATTTAGTTCATCTGACCATAACACCTTTAATGGAAACTGTGGATTGTCAAGGCACATGTCTCTATACCATGTACAAAACAAAATACGTTGATGTTCGTCACCATCATGCGAAGTTTGAGAAACTGAAAGTTTGTACCGGTGGATCTTGGGCGCTTTCAGTACCTTAACTACAGCTCGTTGAGATGTGCCAGCTTCTGTCGCAATCTCACGAGTTGATGTAGGTGGATTTCGATTTACCATTGCCAAAATATTTATTTGTGCTGCTTCGTTAATTTGATTACGTTGCTTTGGTGGTTTAGTAAAAGATCCATATCTGCGTAAACTATCGTAAAGCCTCTTATATGTACCTAGAGCAGGTTGACGATGATTAAAATATCTATGAAAGTATTCCTCAGTTGCACGAACTGAATTTTTATGGCATATGATATAACATTCCACCATATTCAGTTTTTCTTCGTTAGAATATTCCATTTTATCACGAAAACTTGACAATATCGACTGTCAGTTCAGCACTACTAATGGAATTACTCTCAAATGAGGAAACGTCAAAATGAGAACAATCTTTTTCATGGTTACTTACGTGCAAAGTGAAAATATAAGAGCGAAAAGCATCAATAACTCCGTTATTTTTATGAATAACTATATCGAGTATAATATCGTTGAAGAGCTCTAAAAACATTGGATTTTTTGAGGTCATAGCCAACTATGATTTCCATTAAAAAAAGATAAGTTTGTGTCATATCTCGAAAAAGAGAGCTGTCAGGCAAACATGGACATGACAATCATATTCGGGATCCAATTCCCTTCAACTTTGATATTTACACTTTTTTTATAAAATCCAAAACAAAGGAGCTAGACAGATTTGACTAAATAGAGAGAATTTTGTTTTTTCAAAATATCTAGTAAGCCATGAATTGGGCCAGTAAAACTGCAAATCTTTCCCAATTTAACGATTGCTCTATTTCCCCTAGTTTCCGAGATCCCCGTACTGACCATCAAAAAAAAACTCACCCTGTATAAGAAATCTATAGAGTAACACAACATTTTTTTGAATAAGTTTTAAGTTCGTTAAAATTGGATCTGCAATCTCAAATTTCGGGGGGCTTTCATTGCTAATCTACTACTGGATTATATATTTTGAAAAGCTACAAAGTTCAGGGATGGTATAAGTCTATCTTCTGCCCTGAGGGTTTAAGTACATATTATTTCTTATTTGTTTGCCATATGGCACCTTAAACAAAATCTAAAACCGTTGTTTAATATTTCAGTTTAAGTCGATATTTTGGAAATGTAAATTTATTGGGATTTTATTTACTTCATTGCCCTATTGTTTGAGTACTGACAAGCCAAGTGTAGTATTATTCAGTTGCGGCAGGCTTTCTTAATTGTATTCTAATGAATACTTCCGTTATAACAGTTGTGAAGATTTAAGTAGGTGATATTTTGTGAAAGTATTTTGAAACAAAAGAATACATTTCTTTAATTCCTAATAAATATTCAATCAATATTTGGTGTATATCTTGGAATGTTTTAGGTACAATATTACATAATTGAAATTGGGTACGTTATCTCATAGCAGTGAATGTAACATGACTGAAATAAAAACGATGACGTCTAAATCATTATTCATTAATAGAATATTCAATAATATTGTAATGATTACATTAACGTATATTCTGCTTACTGTTGGATATGTATTTTTTACATTAGTTAAATTAAGTATTTGAGATTGACATTGTATATATTACATAAAATCTGAAAGATAATTCTTTATGGTACATTTTCTTTAAGATTTACGCAATTTTTACAAAAAAGACAAATCGGATTTTCCATGGATGTAAATCCTTATTTTATATCATTAGAACAAAGGTATGAATTAGTACAAATAATGAGTACTGGAAAATAACATAACATATATGTAGCTTCTGAATATTGCCATATTGCCACTTTCAAACCTACAAGTACCTACAAGTTTTATTAGCTTTGTGGTATAACTGTTGAACATTTGGAAATGTACCACTAATACCATAACATAAAGGAATTGCTTTCAAATATAGCTTAACGATATATTTCATATAAAATCTAACAACTTTACAGACCAAACAGAATTGGGAATTTGACTGTTTTTTGTAAACAATCATAAATTTTCAATAATGTTGTAATAAGCTCGCAATATGTTTTTTTCCTTATCATTTTCAGTATTTTCTAAAAAAATCAGGAATTAAATTTAAATAAATATAAAGACTGCGTAAATGCTTTATTGAGTCCTCCCACCTGAATTTGTGACATACCAAACGTAGCCTTGAACTCATTGAAGACTTTACAACATTGTAATGTTTGGTGACGAATGTGGCTGTCCTTTGATTAACTCATATATCCATCAACAATACACAATGACGGATTTATAACCACCTCTAATATTTATTTAACGGAATAATGCTTTATTAATAGTGATAGTGCCACTGTCCACAAATCTCTCCGCAAAAAAAGATTATACTTATTCCAAGAAATGAGCCCCCAAATTCGAAAAGAATGATTTCATAACTGCGCTACAAATTTCGACGAAGTCAGGATCAGTTCTGCACTTTATTTTTTCTAAGGGCCACTATGATGTAAGAAATCATAACATACTCTCTGTTCACACTAAAATGATTAAGTTATAGACATCTACTTAATTAAATTAAATCCCCATAAGAAGTTTATCAACATAAAGTGTTGATTACTCCAAGACAACAGAACCCATACATGACCACAGAACTACACACAGAACTTATTTTAAGTCATTTTTCTATGCACAGAACAAATCTTACAGAATAAATTATGCAAAATACGTCACGACGAATTTCTTAGCGTTTTTGATCAATTGACTGTGCTATTTAAAATGTTAATAATAAGTAGTAGGTTTGTTTTTCCTGCCTAAGTAGTAGATATACTTTTTCGGCATTCTTTTTTCTGGACGTGTCTTAACAGGAAAATTAATGAACTGCAAAAGGAAAATACATAAAAAACCGCATGAAATGTAAAATAAAATTCAAACAGGCAATAATTTTATTTGGCAAAGCGTGTCTTCTAATCGCAAAAATCGACTATTTGTTTTCAATGACTATTGTATTTCTTATAATAATATAAATACAGAAGCGATTTCTGGAATATATACTGATTTAACTTTTTTAATTTCAGGGGCCTAAAATTCAGAGTGGTTGGTAAAAAATATAGGAACCATAAATATATCTATGTTAGGTACGTTTCTGTTATAAAATTGGCAAACTAAATTATTATAATTACGTTTATAGTGAAATATATAGGCACTGGATTAGAAATAGCTTAAAACCAAAAATAAGAGAAGAAATTGTATAAACGTGAAGTGCAATCAGAACCATTTATTTGTGTGGGATATCACCATTTCAATTAATCACGTAGCGTTATCGTTGATAATAAAAATTTATTAAGCAAACAGGAGAATTGTTGTTTTTTTTACGAAAAGTTAACAGAATTCCAATGCTGCCAAATACTCTATTCAATAGTTGATATTACCTTACCTATTTTCCTTTAGATATTTTCCAAATGTCGGTAGTTTGTATTCATATATTTAAATAAAGGAATAATGTGTTTTTCAAGCATTTATGTATATTTAAAATTCTATATAATCAGTATTTATGTGACAAATTGTTATAATTTTAACGAACGTACATGTTACAATTAAAATTGAGTCGCCAATAAAATTTAAATATATTAAATTCCCAGCAACAATTTACTGCAGATTTGCATATCATAATACTGGTAATAATAATATCGTTTATAGATGAACATGTTACATAGAAATATTCCAATGACTAGAAGAAATATGTGTACGTATATGCAATTAGTGCTAAATAATATAATACTACAGTAATGATATGAATGTATATGCCAAAGTTAACAATAATAAAAAATGTTAATAGCAGTAACCTAATAGTTGAATTTATTACAATAAAATTATAATAATAAGAAAGTAGGTTTGATCATGTATTAGCTGCGATAATTATCTGCAAAACTATAGTAATTGCACTAAGACTAAAGCAAGACTCTCCCAAAAACAAGCAAATCCCTGGCAAATAAAGCTTCAAGGGAAATCTATTGCCTTCGAAAAGACATCGAAAGACTGACCAAGTACAAAGACATGGAACAGAAACAATAGAATAGAGCGATTTGTAAAGATTATCATGAAAAACAGCCAAATATTGTTGTTTCAACCGGATGTTCAAAACATCACATTACGACAAAAACATTCAATCTAGAGAGGCTAATTAAGAAGGTGCAAAACTGGTATGCAACGAAAACAAGTCAATACATATGTCCGGCAATTGGATAAAGATCTATAAATTTAATGGCGGGTACAAAACAACAATTATAAGATATACTTAAGATAGCAAAAGAGGTCGTTACTGACATGTGGATAAAATTTGGCCCAGACAAATTGCGAATTGTTAATCTAGTTAAATTCCCAATACAACAGTTCATGGACCATTACATTATGGAAATGATATAACAGCAACTGTTGAAAACCAAACTAAAACTGTTTTAGGTTATTGACACCGTGCGTGCAAGACTGACATTTAAAAATTGCAAAAGAAAGTTCGATTTTTGTCTAGAAAATCTCAAAAACACCACTCAACGAAGTTTGCCAAACGGATAACATTCTCTTGATGAGAAAGATGAATAGGAGTAGCAGATATTAATAAGTAATTAGATCAACAAATTTCAAATTAAGAACTGATTTCGACAAACTCGCAGAAGTTTCTGACTTACATGGGGTCACATGCTGGGTTGATCATTGCAACTGAATCGAGTACAAGAAAAGGCATCTTGACGGCATACATATTAATAAAATTAACCAGGAATAAGTGGACAGTTTCTTTCCGGAAACGGAAGGCTTTTTGTAGATATCCAAACATCAGAATCAATACATCATATTACAGAATGTTAATAATCGTTTGCTGCAAAGGAATATAAAGAATGATATGATGAGGTTTCAAAATATTTCACCAGGATTAGCACTAAAGTTTAACCTAACCTAGTAGGTAAGAAAACCATACTGTATCTACAAACCTGCGTCAGTTTTAGAAGCAACGTTATTCATACCGCAATCGAACAATAATAACTTAAATAGTAATCAGGATGAAAAAATAGTCAATGATCTACAATTTTAAATACAGAGAAAATAGAACATTAATATCTCTCGAAATATACAAATTATTACGTCAAGATTAGGCGTAGCTTGGCTCTTGGTGAATATGTTTGTAACTTGCTGCAAAAAGTCGTCCTTCTAGCAGCAGCCTGTACAGTCAGAAAGTTTATAGGTAACTCGATCCACAACAACCGTGGACCTGATAACTATACACGGGCTTCCTTCTGATATCTAGTACGTCTGAGGTTTAGTAAATAATTCATTAGATGAAAAATTCTGGAGTTATTTTTATTCCATTTTTCCAGAGAGAAAAGCATTCCAGCCTACTTGGAAAAAATCAATATGGTTAATTAACAGAGGCTAGAGTATTATCAACAGAATTGAAAAACAGAAGGTTCTATTTCAATTCGTCGAATGCTTTAAACAGCTTAATCGATTTGTATAATTTAAATTGAATTCTGTTGAGGAATATTTCAAAGGAGTACCACATAATTATTTATAACGTAAGGCATATAATGTAAAAAATGAAGTGCCGGATTAATTTCCTAAACAAATTATATAAATTTAAATTTTATTACATTTTGTAATGGTTTAGATTTTTATTAATTAAACCTTCCACAAAACGAAAAATTGCACACTATACCAGCAACACGAAAATTTCCCGGTAGGCAGTTTTTGGGGTTTCGCTTGTCAGACCGACCTAGATATGGCAACTGTATCCAATTGTTATAACAATATAAAGTATTGTATTGGGAGAAAATTGTAAAAAGTGGTAGATTTTTCACAGAGAGGCTGAATTGTAAAATTTACGGGTAGAAACGAAAAGACATGTCGAGCTCCTTCCTGTGTCACTGTTTGTGTTATAACTAAATAGTTCCTGCCTGAATTTTCCGATGTAAAAATTTTCCGCTTTACCAATTATCCAAGATGTCATTTATTAAACTATATTCTGATATACGTTTCTAACGTAGACATGATACCAATATATTTTCTCTACAGGAATTTGACCTGGATCATATAGATAACCTTATTCCAACAAACTCTGAACACATTCAAATTGACATTTCAAGTTTGACCGAAAACAGTCAAACTTAGTGAATGCCGAACACTTATTGCCTGGACTATAAGAGGCACATGCTACACGTAGGTGCAATGAACAGTTGTTTCCGTTTCTAAACATTATAGTAATTCAGTTCGGACAACCAGTGTCTAGGTCAAGGTTGATATTAACTTTTGGGTTACTATTATAATACGCGTAACATCCGAAATCTAATGATGAGCAACCTTACCTATTAAAATTTAGTTTTTTAACTAGTTTTAATACGATATGTCATGTCCAAAAACAATCATAACGGTTTTGGGAATAAATTAAAATCAACAACCCATTCAGATATAGTAAATCGAACACTGTAATTTGAGATACTTTGTTTATTTTAGCATAAAATTATGTTTACGGCAAAGTGTATACAAATATGTTGACAGCGTGTACATACTACATTGAATGAACATATGGAACGTGTCCTTAAATTTCTGCAAGAAAGATCATAGATGTTAAACAAAAAACAAACGTTTTTCGATTGGAGAAGCACCAGTGAATTTGATCGTGTTTGACTAAGTGAAAATAAACAAGAGTGGGTTAAAATATGGATGATCTAGATGAGATTTTTATACAATCACGCAGTAATCAACAAAGTAATCTATTAGATTTGAGACAGATCTGTCTCATTGGGTGTATTTTTGACAAAAGTATACCAAAAATTTAAGTTTCACACAGTCATAAAAAATTAAAATAAATTCAAAAAACTACTTAAAAACACAAAAGTAACTTAACTAAAAAGCAAGAAATAATATTAGAATTAACACTAAATACTTATTTTCACCTAATTATCGAAAACGCAATTATTTGTTAACTAGGGACCGAATGAAAATAAGTGTTTCTAATTTATTTATTTTACAATTTTCAGTGATATTTAGCATGATGCAAAATTAGATATTGTTTTCAAAATTAATAATTAGCATTTTCGATATTGCCAAAATAAGGTAGCTAGTTTACTTTTAAGTAAGGATGCATATTTTTGAATATTGAATAAACTGTCACGTGATAATTTCAGTTTGCGTTTCGCACCATGCAGATCTTTTTATGAATATTATTATTTTGTAATATAACAAAATTTTGAATCTAACTTACTTAGACACACTGTATATGTAGACGAATTTGAGATTCTTCACATTGTTAAATTTCGTTAAATAATTTACTAAAGTAAAAAACCAAACTAAACAACCTTTATACCAAGTAGTAAATGAAAGTTTCAAAGTTTTTCTTTTTGCAATACATTATAAATATTCAATTTGTCCAGCGTCTGTTACACTGCAAACATCTATGCATAGCCGCAAACTCGTCCAACACACGAGCAAGTGTCCCCTGTTACTGATGCACTGCAGCTGTGACATATTGTTCCGCAGATCGTCCAGAGTCCACATAAGGGATGATATCAGGAGATCTTAGTGGCCAAAAGTGTAGATCCAGGTCTTCATTTCCCTTGAAGACCTATCCAGTGCTGAGAAAGTATTGCATTCAAAAAGCCTCGTAAATGAAGGTGGCAGGAGGGCACGGAGCTCTATCCTGTTGGAAAATGAGTCCTGTGAATCTTCCATAACTTGAGGGAACAGCCATTGTTCCAAAATGTCCTGATGCGTTGTTCCAGTTACAGTTCTTTCCACAAAGAAAAAATTTCCATAAGCCTTTGTACGGGATACTACACAGAACACGTTTACCTTCGGTGAGTCTCTTTCGTGTTGCAAAGTTAAATGTGGATTTTGCAAACCCCATATGTGAACATTATATCTGTTGACTTTTCCACTTCGGGATCTTACGTAACAGGATCTAGTTTGAACTATCCAAATTAGTTGAGCAGTTTTCGAGTAATCGTCGAACGCACATAAAAAGGACGGACTGATAACTAACCTCTTTCTTTTTTGAAGTCGGTTCAAAATGAATTTTTGTAAAATATTTTGGCGGATTTAAGTTCAAAATGGAATTTTGTTCTTATCATAGTTTGTGACATAAAATTGGATTGAATAGTAATAGCGATTAACAAATTTTTTGTTGATTTTGTTGTGTCACATAAACCTTGATGATTTCACGATGATGGTCATCAGAGAGATGGTATGAAAGCAGTACTCCATATTTCAATAATAGGCAACAAGAGGCCATTGCTGATGAAGTCAACTGTCAGTCCTAAAGAAGAAGAAGAAAACAAGACGGCAAATTTTGTTTATCAGATAAAACCATTATAAAACTTTCCCCCCTTGATTTTCCAGCAATAGTTAGCTTCTACCTGCCTGATAACATTTAATTTTCATCACACACAGGTCACAGCTTCTTAGGAAAAATGTTTAGCAAATTAATCTTAAGTAAAATATTTCACTCCAAAGCTTTATACGCCAATAAATGCGTACTTAGGGTATTAGAACTGGCAATCCCATGAAAAAAATTCCAATAAAAAAATGTCTTAAAATTATTTGTATGATGTTAATTATCTAATTTGTGGTTATAAAATAATTCACTCTTTTATTTTATTGTCTTTTCTAAATTTTTGATGAGGCTTAAATTAATAAGGAAAATACATCACAAAGCTTTCTTTAAATGGGGTAATTATATCCGTTTTTTTCAGTTAGGAGGGATCTTACTTGTCTAACAGCATTAAAGTATTTGAAGACGCGAGATGTAAAGACCGACATCTAGGATTTTCGGGGAAACTAGCACATAGAGGTTCCGAATCTGGAGCCGTTCCATGTAATTGCTGTTACCCGTAATTCCTAGGTTAGAATGTCACGATGAAATTTTCAGGTTAACTTCACCTGTCAGAAATAGGAATTACGGGTAACAGCAATTACATAGAACGGCTCCAGATTCGGAACCTCTATGTGCTAGTTTCCCCGAAAATCCTAGATGTCTGTCTTTACATCTCGCGTCTTCAAGTTTAACGAAATGTATCAAATACATAAAGAAGTGTTCGAGAGGACATTCAATTGTGGGAAGCGCAACTGATGAAGGTTCCCTAACAGAAAACTATATATTATATATATTGTCTTGCTTACAAAAGAATGACACCTCGAAGAGAGTATAGCAGTATAGTACGTCGAAAACGTTTAAGATAAAGGGCTAAAGTTTATCCACATATAACACTACTGTCGTTATTTTTTCAAAATGTGAAATAATTATAGAAATTAATGTGCTGCAACTAAGCTGGCCTTTAAAGATGAATTCGTTTACACTTTTTTATTTTAAAATAATGTCAGATTATTCGAATGGTAATATTGCCACTGAGCGAACTTTGTCAGAATTTTCATTGCTAATAAATATTAAGTGAAGTCTGTTTCTTCATTGACTCCTAAACCTTAGTCATTTGAATTTAAAAAATATAAATTACTTAAATCATAACTACATTTGTAGATCGGATTCAAGTATAAACTCTCGGTTTACTTGTGGAACACGAAATCAGTTAAATGGCCATCATGTCTAGTGTTACAAATTTCCTTTCTTTGGAAGATATCCTCCGTCACTCTGAACCACATTGGTTGCTTCATCTCACAAATAAAAACTCGGATATTATTCTTGAATAATTCATTTGTTGGATGATTATTGTGGTAAGCAGGAAAGATTCTAGCACCTAGGTGGTCAGTCGCTGTTTTCCCTCCGGAAAATCGCTGACGCAGTAGCGCTACTGGTTCTTGACTTGTGTAGCCTGTATCCACATCTTACTCAAAATAAATCAAAACATGTGCCCAAAAGCTGCACCGAAATCTTACTTGTTCTAGAAGAATCTCAACAATTATTCTAGGAAATTATTGTAAGGCTTTTCAGCCCCACATCTACATTGCTGTTGATTAACAAAGCCACTTAAATGGTAATGCGCCTATTCGCTCAGGTTGATTTTGCTGGGGAATTCAGGGATATTTTCCTAGGTTCTCAGTGTCAATTGTAGAAAAGTTTTGTGCTTCTCAGATCTCACTTCTTCAATTCTTAAGGCAGTTCCGTTTCATATGCATGTAGGTTTACGACTTTATGTAAAATGAAACGTAAATTAGTTTGTATTGTGGGACAGCTGTTAACACCTTGGAATTGACATTATCCTCATAAGCCTCACTATCTTGACCAATTTCGTAAAATTCTCATTTAGCGCTACAATTGCTATTCGCGAAAAGTTATGCCAACCGTTTACGTAGGGATGTTGCGATACCACTAAAGTATCGATATCAGTATCGCAAGGGGTATCGAAACAAAAGTATCGACAACGGTAATTTAGCGGGAGAGAACCCTAAAGTCCGGGAAAATACTAATTTAGCGGGGAGAATATTGCCGCCGCCAAGCGAGTATCGAAATAACGTACAAGTATCGATACTGGTATCCAAATTATGAACAAGTATCGCGACTTTGACAATTTTCCTCACAATGAGCATAAAAATAATACCTATAAACAGAAAACCGACTACTAGATGTAATTGACTTAAACTTTTGTTCTAGTCTTTAATGTTTGCTAAACATTTTGAATAAAGGATCAATTTTATGATCAACACGTTGGGCACGTTTACCTATAAGGAAAATAACAGATGCTTTATCGGATGACAAGATTTATCGCTGTAATACTCAATAGTACTTTTACTATCGATCTAATTACAATATTAATAATGCATGCTAAAAAACAAATTAGAGCCACACCTTATTTTAAACGATCAAGTTTTTCAGTAAGTTAGATATAACGGTACATTTTCAATTACTTCTCATAATTACCTGTCTTTAATACTACTTTGTTAAGAACTGTCACATTTAATTAGCTCTTCGGCAATAATAAAATTATTTATTACTAATTGTAGTATTTAGTGATATCTTGTTGCGTTTCTATACAAATAGAGAGTTATGTGAAAAACAGTATACTGGTTATTCACAAAAACTAATTGCATATACTCCGATATTCCGCTTGTTAAGGAAGAAATGTACAATTCCTAACAAAAAATAAATCCGGTGTATTCATTCTAATCACCGGGGAAATGACATACCAACAAAAAATCACATTTACAATACAAATGTGGAGGAGAAATTATTATGACTGTTGAAATATTCTGTATTGGTATTATTAAATGGTTTATTCATACTCTAAGCATAACAATAAAATCATGAAATAAGCGTTTGATAGAACTTTCTCTCAAAAATTTAAGATAGATAAGGAAGTGTAGACATATATCTTTTAACATGTTTTGTTAACTTCACCTGTGTATCTGGCTATCTATGTAACGAAAACTGGAAAATTAATATAATATCTTGTAATGGATTTCTACAAAAGTTTAGCATTGTAAATAAAAATACATATATAACAAAGAAAGGAAATTGCAGAAATCATATCAAAGATAAAGTTAACCCAAAAATATAAACCATGTAAAAAGAATGTTTCAAAAGCAAATTGTTGAAAGTATAAAAGGTGGCATATAAAGTTAGATAATCAATCATGCAGATTGTAATAGAATTTGAATACTTACATAAAGAAATCTATGCTGGGAGTCACATTTAGGTCAAACAGCGAAAAGGTTAAATTCACTTATAAAAATCACATTAGAGTTTGTAAAACATGTATAGATCACATATTAGGCCATGAGAACACTAAATATAACACATTTTAGATCAAAATTAAGTTTTAAATACATAAATTTGTTAAATAAAGACAGAATTGAAACGTCAAAATTATAAAAACCGTTATAAATTTTAAGGAATGATGGAACAGTAAAGAAATTTATACCGTTAGAAAGAGCTTAGAGCATAGTTTATGAAAATTCAATAGTTCAAAGGGTATAAAGTCTAAATTTCAATAAAATCCAATTTTTTTAAAGTACCTGTTAAATGACTGGTGGCCAACAGGTGACAAGTGTCAAATCAAAATTTTTTAAAACATGAATAAGTGATTTAGATAAAATTTATGAGAGTAAACGGTATTGAAATTCAAATTAAAATTTGTTTAGATTTTTGCATATGATTTAGAAGGAACAAATTTGGAAATTAATAAAATAAATAAAAGCGGAAATGGAAATAGCAGGTGGCAAATTATATTACATAAATAGAAAATCTGACATTGAAAGGTTCTCTTTTATCACCAAGCGTCGAAGTTCAAAATTTCATTCTAGTAAAAAGTACGTTTCCATGACAACAAGATAAATGATCTATGGTATCATTGAAATAAGTGTTCCATGTCAACTTGACAAGAAATTTAATTTGAAGTAACGTTTGAAGTATTTTGGTAAACAATTTGAAATTATAAAATAAATATTCCATAAAAAGAATTATTTGGAATACATTGGATGGAGAAATAAAATCTTTTTTTTTTGTTGGAAGAAAATAAGTATTAGTGCAACAGTCCGAAAAGTCAATTAAACAGCAGAATAATTTAGTATTACAAAAGTCAGAAATCAGGAAGTATTATTCAGAACCATATCAAGGAGAAGGGAAATTAAAGCCAGGCAACTGTGAGTTTTTGAAACATTATTTAATAAACAGATTATAAAAAAATAAATAATAAATCAGTGATAGAAGTAAAGGTTTTTAAAATTTAGTATAATAAATATTTGTGTTTGAAGGATTGAAATTTTGTAACAAGTTGATAGAAATTTAATAATATTTAAGTACCCAGGAAATTTATTTTGTTTTAAAGGCAAGATTATATCAAAACTGTATGGTGGACAATTATAAATAAATTGTAACTTAATTGAAAATTTGAAAATTATTTATTTATTAGTAATTTAAAATCTTAAAACAGAAAATAAAGTGAAAAATATAATTTCAAAATTTTAAAAAGTGGTAGTGTAACTGAGAAGAAAGAGAGACTTATAAGATAAGTATAAAATTTATTTATTTATTTAATATCTGGAACTTGAACCCAAGCGAAAAAGACCTTGAGAAAATTATAATATATATATATATATATATATATATATATATATATATATATATATATATTATAGTAAGTAGTAACCACTGGAAAGTATTTACTATTAAGTACCGTCTGGCAAGTAAAGCAAATACTGCATTTAGAGAGAATAATCGTTTACTTTTACTAGTTAGTATTTGCTGGAAAATTTGAAGTGATTACTTGGAAGTATTTACTTATAAACGAAACAATTTAAGTATTTAATTCGCCGTAGAATTTGAAAATGTTAACCAACAGATCCTTGAGGGCGGCAAAAATGTAAACACGACTCTGCCCACTTGTACAGAAAATGATTTCAGTCGTGCTATAATGTCTAGTAGTGAAGACAAAAATGAACGTTGTAAAGACGAGACGAGTAATACACACAGTAAGATGTTATTAGTGAGTTTAATAAAAAAACTACCGAATAGTATTAAAGAAATCTATGTTGCCGACAATCGTGGCATGGAAAGAAAAAGCCTGGAGTGAAATAAAAGAAGAGTACAGAAAAGGCATTGGCAAAACAGGCACCATAGCAGAACTTAAAAAACTCCTTAACAATATGAAGACGAATATTAAGAAGAAAACGGTTATAAACACGACGGGTAATAAACCAATGAAAGTGAATAAATGGGAAAGTGAAATTCTGGAACTTATAAATTTTGAAGATAATCCTGTTTTTTTAAGTTCCTGGAGGCGTTTCTGCTGGAGTTACAGAGGACAACTCATCAGACGTATCGCTTGTAGGAATCCGAAATACGCCCTCCCATTCAGATGTAACAAAAGGGTTCAGAAATGCACCATTCCGTAAGGAAGTTGATTTGGAAAAAGAAAATAAACGACGTTAACATCTTCTGGAGCAGGAAACAGAGGAAACAATTAAATTTACAACTCCTGAGTTGCAACGCCTTGTACTATTAGAACTGCTAGCAGCATCGAGGTTGCAACAGAAAAGAGATAAGTTAATTATTGAACCATTAAATCAGCGTTTAGTTCGAAATAAAAATGTTGAAGATCCAGTTCCCGAAGAGAACATTTTAACATTAATTATAATTATTATAATAATTATTCATTAATCAATAAATAAACGTTTCCATGTTAAAACTATATTTAATTCAGAAAATTACATATGAACATATATTATAAATTTAAAATTGCAATAATTTCCTCACGTTTTCATTCTCGTATACGCCGCGAATGTCTCCCCTCATCATCTTCCTCGTCTTTATATCTTTCTTCGTTCAAAGAATCATCTTCAAACGCTTCATCATTCAAGTATTTTGGAACATTATGCAGTAATGCTCAACACAATATTATTTTCGGTATCTTTTCAGTTGATACTCTGACAGTATTACTGAGTATAGGAAAGCGCATTTTGAGTTGTACGAATAGCCTTTCTATTATCACCCATCCCCTAGAATGTAATATGTTAAACCTTTATTGTTGTTTATTTCTTGTAGGTTTAAATGGATTCAAGAGCCTTGGAGAGATTCCCTATTCAGAATCACCAAGGAGACAAAATGATCCATCAAAATGTGATAATATTAGATTTACTGTATTTTGCTTCCAAATCCTACCGTCGTGTACACATCCCGGCGACTGCGCACCTATACTTGTAAATTTTTCACTGGCATCTCAGGTAGCTTGTACATTTACACTTTATAGTCTTTCTGATTTACATACTCGTCAGCAAATCTTCCTGGCCTTTTTATTTTTACATGAGTGCAATCCAACACACCTATCACTGTAGGAATTGTGAAATGTAATTGTCATTTTACTATCGTATCATTGAGTTCAATGACAGTTGTTGGATATCTGATCCAGCGGTCTGCCTTCTGGCATACTTTATTAAGAACCCAATCTAATGTTTTGAAGGCCAAAGTCTTCTGCTACTCCGCTCTGAAAGCCTGGATCGCTCACATAGCGAAGAAATATGTCCATTTCTTGTCTTGCACATAGTTCATTATTTTCTAGCAAAAACTCGATACATAAGAAATCTACATTTTCAGATTCAAACCTTAACAAACATTTCGAATGTCTAGGACCAACACTCCTTCTTTTTTAATAATTTTTCCTCGCACGTATATGCACGAAAGCTGTCATTTATCAAAGTACACTGTTCACCTACCTTACAAATTATCGAGTGTTTTCGAACAACACAAAAGTATTAACTTCACATTATTCACTCAATTTTAAGTAAATACTTAGAAAAACTGAGGTTCTACTACATATGTTAAGTAACTACTACAAGGAGAAGTAAATGCTTAATCTTAAGTGTTTACTTCATATTTTATTCACTCAATCCTACAAATGTCCTAGTACAAGCATTTACTAAATTTTATTCAGAGGCTCATTGACTCTGTATTATGGAGCTGTGTAGTTTCTTAGACTGCAATGATTCATCAGAAACAACAATACTTTGTAAAATAAGATATTGATAAATCAAGTGCTAGAGTGGGCCGTAAAGCCAGCATCGAAATAACTTGCAAACATGGGAAAATAAAGTAAATAATAATGACCAACGACTCACAGAACTACGCCACAATCAATCGACTAAAGTATGATACGGTTTCTTTGCTCATCAATGAGTGACCAAATTTACACGGATTTAGCACATATAAAGAATAAAGACCACAAATGACAAAGGAAACAATTTTTCAATTAATTATTTGATAAATGACTATTTAAAAGCAGCATATGACCCACAAGCAATAAACTTCGTTCATTATTATTAAAAAGACTGTTACACGTGCTAAAGAAGCAAAAGTAACAGATTACAATTATCCTCAACATATTAACCATTAGAATGGAAACACCGGCATAGGTCTGGTCGACAAGACTTTTAAAAATCAACCAATTTACGCTAAAATTTTACGGGGGGGTGGAGGGGGGTGACTACGAATCTGAAATCTGTTTTTGAAGAATCTTAGTCCAAGATGTCGGATGCGATTCCCAAAAATTAACTGTTTTATGCCAAATTTGGAGTAGGGGGACTTTTGGGGGGGTGACTACGAATCTGAAATCAGTTATTGAGGAATCCTAATTCATGATGGCGGAGGCGGTGACTTCGAATATGAAATCTGTTTTTCAGGAATCTTACTCCAAGATGGTGGACCCAAGATGGCGGACGTGATTTCAAAAAATCCTATAACCGTAGTTACAATATATTTTTTTGTAACCTTTGTATTCAAAACAGCTCGCCAAACCATACGTAACCTTGGTTTGATCTTTAATGACCATCAGAGGTAAAATTCAGAAAATGGTGAAGGATATATCTGAACCTAAAATTTCCCGCTCTTTACATTTTCTGTAAAAAATTTGACTTGACCTTTGAAATAGTGGCAATTTATCAAGGAGGAGTTCAAACATATTTTAAAAAAACGTTTCAAAAGGATCAATGGTTATAAAGTAAAATTGATGACAATTATTTTGACTACGTTACTATGGTTTCTAAATATACAGGTCCCGATTATTATTTTCAAGTTACTTGAAAAACAGAATTTATTTGTGTTCCTAAAGAATTTAATTATTCTGATAATTGTGATCCCATTAAAGTTAAAATTTAGGTTTACCTCATGAACTATCCCTAGGGTTGTTAAGGATATGACCATTGATCGGCAACCAGACATGACTGAAAACAATTAAAACATATATGTTATGTAATTTGGAAAAATAATTAGGAGAGTTACAAGTCATAGTTACTGAGAAAATTCTTACTTTAAGTTTCGAAGTAAGGACATGAATTACATTGGAAACGTCTCTGTTGTTCTGCATAACAAAACTAATACAAAGTATGGTACAATTCAACCTGCCCTTGTGTGCATTGGCACCACCATGCAGTTGAGCTTCCATACAATCATCCTCATTGAAGATTTCCAGGAAAATCAAGTTTACTGAGATCATTAATCGAAAACTCAGCATAATTCTGCTTCCCGAAATATAACAAATGTCAAAAATGTCAAATTGTTAAATATGTCACAAACATCAAGATTGCCAGTAATATCAAAATGTAAAAATATCAACGAGGTCTAAAATGTAAAAATGCAAATATCAAAAAAATGCCAAAAATGTCATAAATTTTAAAGTTGTCAAGAATGTAAAAAATATCAAAATGTCAATTCGAGGGCTGCCTTTTATATTTCGGGATTGGACATCCCTAGTGTTGCAATCTGACAACTGACAGCTCTATCGTAAAGTTTGACATTTTTGAGGTTATACGTACTCAGAACGTTTTGACATACGAGCGCTATGTGTTGTTTATCTCGGCCAAAAAATGGAATTAAATCGTGAACATTTTCGTGCGATTATTTTTTATAACTCTCGAGGTGGATTAAGTCAGCAAGAGTGCATGGATGAACTTAATTTAATTTTTGCCGATGAAACTCCATCAAGGACCACAGTTTATTGTAGGTATGGTGAATTCAATCGAGGTCGTAGTTCACTCTAAGATGAATTTCGTGAAGATCGTCCAAAAACAGTTGTTGTTCCGGAAACCATTGATGCTGTGCGCGAATTGATATTGCAAGATCGTCATGTGAACTATCGTGAGATTGAGTCAACCTTATACATTAGTGGGACCAGCATACATTCAATATTGCATAAACATTTGAATGTCAAAAAAATTTGTTCGCGTTGGATCCCACACAATTTGTTAATCGTTCAAAAAAAGGCTTGTGCCCATTGGTCGAAAGAAAAGCTCAAAAATACGATCGCGGTGCTTCAAAACACGATTATGACATAGTGACAGGTGATGAATCGTGGATTTACGCGTATGAGCCCGAAAGTAAACAGCAGTCGACTGTATGGGTGTTTCAAGATGAGCCGAATCCAACAAAAGTTGTCCGCACGAAGCATTTCCAAGCAAATGATCGCCTGTTTTTTCGGAAAAACTGGACATGTCGCAACCGTACACAACCATTTGTTTCCCAGTTGTCTTCCAAGAAATGAGGAAAACCAACCGCCCAAGACGGATCACTCTTCACCACGACAATGCGAGCTCTCACACATCGGCTCAAACAACTACATTTTTGGTCACTCAAAACATCGATTTGATGAGTCATAGTTGTGACTTGTCACCAAATGACTTCTATTTATTCCCGTACGTAAAAAACAAACTGAGAGGTCAACGTTTTTTGACACCTGCAGAAGTGGTTGCTGCGTTCAGAATGCATGTTTTGGAGATACATCAGAGTGGAAAAAGTGCTTCGACAATTGGTTCAAACGCATGCAAAAGTGTATAGATCTTCATGGGGAATATTTTGAAAAACAATAAAGCGATTTTCGATGATTAATATTTGTTTTTGTTCTCTAATCCCGAAATATAATGTCTCCGAATGTCAAACATTTCGTGAATATCAAACATGTAAAAAATATTAAGATTAACAAATATGTCAATTTTGTATTTTAAAAAGTGTTTACATGGCAAAACGGGAAAAATATCCAAAATGTCAAAAATGTAAATAAACAAAGATTTTTCAAAATGATTATAAAGGTTAATACATCACAAATAAATGAGGGGGCGGGTGGGCTAGTTTACAATATAATCTTACTTAATGATTTGCCCTGGGCGCTCATTGACCCTATCTACAATGTAACATACATTGGATATTTTTACATTAATTTTCTAAACGTTTGGAACTATTCGAAATTTCTTTATGTGTATCTGGTTCCTTTCACCATGATATCTTTTATGAAATAAATTAAGTTACGTCAAAGTGTTAATGATCTGTACGTAAATTTAAATCGAGCGACCTGTTTTTTTTTCAATATGCAATCTAAGCGCAATAAAGCTTTGAATACGATTTAGCGAATCACCTAAGTCATTATAAAATGTAGACTAGCCCATTAATTTCACAATGCTTTATTATGCCAACAACGGTGAAAGAATTTCATTATCAATTTCTCGAAGCAAAATTCTCACCAAAGCCACGACGCACATCGTACTTTGTGCCAGAAAGGTCGTATAGAAAGAACTAAAGTAAATTTCTGTGTTTCTTTGTAGGAATAATTATATCGTAGAATCCATTTAATTGTATAAATACGCTCGGTTCGTTGACACGACACCTAAAAACGATTGTTTTGCATGCAGACATGAACTTGAACCCACCCAACTCCCTACGGAAAGAGAAAGTAAGTCGTTTAGGACACAATGCGGCCTATGAATGTAATTTATATCGCTGTGTTTGTAATTCACAGTGAATATATTTGCGTGTTACAACATTCGCGATGAAAGTTTTGACATGCTGCAATTGTGTATATAAATGATCTGCTATACTGCAATTTTCCATTTCCGGAAGCTTGCAAGTTGATTATTTAAATAACGTAATATTTTCTGAACAAAAGAAAGTATACAAAAATGCTTAAACGTGCGCTTTTGGTTCACAAGTGTTGGTATCATTTCAAATGGTAGAAAATTTTATTTGTCTATACATACCACCAATAAAGTGACTATACAAGTAGACTGAGGTGTGTTGAAGCTTGTATGTACCCCTTGACAGCTTTCTTAAGTCATCTGAGTTTTATAGATTTATTATTCTTAAAAAAATCACGACATTGTATATCCAAGTTTAAGATGAACTTGAGAAGAATAATTTGAGTAGCTAACAAGACACAATCAAATAAAAACTCTTCTTGAAGTGTTAGTTAATGGGAATTAAAACAAGATTCTCTCTGTCTCATGGCCATTAATTATTACGACGGTAAGGGGTAGTTGTTGTATAGCCAAAAGCGAATAGACTGACATCAGGTCAACATAAAGAAAATTAAAAAGGGCAGATGCAACTCTGGCGAAGTGTTTCCATATTACCAAGGATACTAGTGGCCAACAATCATCAACTTCGCTGTATTCTTGGAAACCATAAAAACTAATTTGTAGTTGGTCTTCCATTCCTTCTTTCGTTGGCTGGAGTTTACTTCAGTGCTCGTTTTGGTCACCTTATTTTACTTGCTCTTCTGAGAAAGTCCATTTCTACAGATTCCACCCTTCCTATTTGCACGGATAATTGCTAACATTCTGATCCATAAGTCAATACGCGCCTCACAGTAACTTTGTAGATAGTTACCTTTATTTGATATAACACACTAATATAACCTAAATATTTATATTCAGCGCAATTTATAAGTTCTTTGATTTGCAAGCTCGTCTCTGTCTTCTATACGGAGATTTTCTGTTTTTTGTACATCAATATTTACACCCCATGCATCGTATTCTTCCTTGAGTTTTCTACTTCACAATTTGCAACAATAACTCAAACGATGATCACTAATCTTTACCCCGATTACTGAACATTTATTTATCCTGTTCTTCAATGGAAACAGTACAATAAATTTCGAAAAATGAATTTTGGGGAAAAAGATTCAGACAAAATATTTATGATTTTTTTATTCAACTTGTCTAGATTTGACCTTGATTTGAACATTTATAATCATTTTGAAATAGTCGACATTATTAAAGATCTTTATTTATTTATTTAGTTATTTATTTAAAATTTACGGGGTAAAACCCCATTTACATTACATACAATGATACATCGAAATATAAAAACACAAAAGAAACGGTACAAAAGCAATTAAAAAACTAAAATAAAGCAACACTTAGATGATTAAGAATAATTGAATACAACTTTTGACTTAATATTAACGTTAGCAACATTACAATTATATAAATCAAGCCACGAACAGTTATCACTCATAAGTTCCGATATTCTTTCCATCGGCGATAACCAATGATATTCAGACTCGTAAAAATAAGATGTGTGTCGAAGATGTCGCTTGGAAATGTGAAAATTTAACCTACCCAACAAGTCAATGCAATCTATTTTGTTGTTAATGATTTTAAAACCAAAAACAATATCTCTTCTTGCCAATGATGAGTACAAATCTTCGAAGAGGTCTTTCAAGTGATTTAATTTAGTAATCTCAATGGGGTCTGCAAATGACTGAACAATAAGATAGAATAGGATATATCTATTGAATTTACTTGAAAATCTCTTGATGAAGTTGACTTGTTTAGTGGCTCTTGATTCGACATAATCCAAGTGGAATTGAAATTTTAAATTGGAGTCGATATATACCCCGAGACATATTAGGGGAGTCTTTACCAAAAATCATGACATAGCATTTTACTGGGTTACATGTAAAACCGTTGAAAGAACACCAATTTAGAAGCGAGTCGAGATTGTTTTGTAGGGAATTTCTGTCTTGAATCGACTTAATGCTTTTATATATTCTCGCATCGTCAGCAAATAAAGAAAATTCAGAGTTATTTATCTCTTGATTTAAATCATTTATAAAAGTATAAATAGAAGAAGAGCAAGATGGGAGCCTTGAGCAACTCCTGATGTGACATCAAAGGGTTCAGACACTGAATTTTTAATCGTAACAATTTGAGTTCTGTTTGTTAAAAAAGATTCAAGCCAATGTAGTAATGGTCCATAAAACCATAAGCAGAAATCTTCCTAACAAGGAGACCGAAATTAACGACATCGAATGATCGGTAGGTACAAATATTCGTCTCGGAGGACCTAGAAGGATAGAAACCATGTTGCATAGGCGTAATAAATTTGAATATAAATGAGGATGTTTTATCATATACTAATTTATCAATAAGCTGGCCAAAAAAAAACACAGTTTTTCGTAATAGGTCCTATTCACATCAGATCTGTCCCCATTTTTAAAAAAGGGTGTGACAAAACTAGTTTTCCAGGAATTTGGAAAAGTTCCTAAAGAAATGGACCAGTTAAATAATCTAGTTATATAAGGAGCAAAAACATGTATACAACCCTTTACCAGCTATGGCTTTTATAATGTCAGATTCCAAGAACACCAGTTAACTAAAACAATTTAAAAAATCAAACTTAACCAACGTCCTGACCAGTGTCGGCTACCTCATCGTCAAGGTGCATGACTCCAAGGAGATCCCTATTGTGACAGATTGAATTCACATAGTTAAAAAAATTCTTGGAAATATCAGATAGTGATTCTTCTATCACCATGTTCTTTAGTTACGTTTTTGACATTTTGGATCATTTTCCAGTTTTGCCATTTAAACAATTTTAAAATGCAAAATTGATATTTTTGCTAATCCCAATATTTTTTACACTTTTGATAATCATGAAATGTTTGTCATTATTGACATTTTTGATAATTTTGGCATTCTTGGCAACTTTAAAATTTATGACATTTTTGGCGTTTGTGATATTTGCATTTTTACATTGTTGACCTGGTTGGTTTTTACATTTTCAATATTACTGGCAACTTTGAAGTTTGTGACATATGTGACAATTTGACATTTTTGACATTTGTTATATTTCGGGAAGCAAAATTAAGCTGAGTTTTCGATTAATGATCTCAGTAAACTTGATTTTTCCCGAAATCTTCAATGAGGATGATTGTATGGAGGCTCAACTGCATGGTGGTGCCAATGCACACAAGGGCAGGTTGAATTGTACCATACTTTGTATTAGTTTTATTAAGAATTTTCTCATGTTTGGCTTGTTCAGTCAAAGTCAATATACGTGTTGCTGCAACTGTTTATCCCCTAAAATGACCTACTAGGTTACGTAACTATAAACCATAAATTTTAACTATTCTTTTACAATAAAATTAATTGTATCTGCAAAACAGCAGATACGTTTCGAATGTAATTCATGTCCTTACTTGGAAACTTAAAGTAATAATTTTCTCAGTAATTATGGCTTTTAACTCTCCTATTTTTTTTCCAAATTACATAACATATATGTTTCGCCTGATAAAGTAATTTTATAAGTATTTTAGCCAACAGTCCAAGATACTTAATCATAATAATGTTAAAAAAATTTATATCAGACCTAATGAAGAAGTATCAAAAACTGATTTCAAAAATACTTAAAGATACATATCAAATATACATAATAAGTATGCCCCTTTAAGCAATATTATTTGTCAAGAACGAAGAATGTTAATTTTCAGCTAACAGTTTTCCACAAAAAATTCATTTGATGTAATCAGTTATTCAAAAAACTCTAAATTTTACCCAACAATTCAAAATTTTATGTTAATAACTGTTTATACCACTAGACAAATTAGAAAACATTCTAAATAAATTCTGTAATCATAATGATTTATATTAACGTTTTTTTTTTCTGAGAATGACACCAAAATTAAGCAAATGTATGTCTAAAAATATCATACGATTCAGGATATAGATCTGACCCCAGTGCCAATAGACTTATGACAGGGCTCTGAAGACATAAACATCATACAATGTTCGTTTGACATTAAAATATGATTTTGTTTCAAGCGATACGCTTCAATGTTTTTGGCAAACATTGTATTTATTGTTGATTGAATATTGTGCCTCCTACTATGTTTTAATTATGTCTGAAAATGGTAATCGGCACAGAAATTGTCGCGAAAAAGACATTTTTCGGACTGCCGACAGACCAAGGAGCCTATGATATTTGTCCGACAATATGACCTCGGAACTGCAACAATAATTTATTTAAGAATCCTACAAATATCAGATGTAATAAATAAACTTATATTAGCTCATTATTTTAAAATGGTGCAGTTGTCAGACCAGGCAATCGCCCCACTTTTTTAGTTCAACAACTTTTTTTGGAATCATCAGATTATGTCACAGTGGAAGTGAAAAACAAAATAATGTCATAGAATTTTGATAAACCATAAATAATATTATATCAAAATAAACACACTGATGTAATTTTTACTTAAATTTATTTACTATTGACAATTGTTTCACCAGGCTTCTTCAGAATACAAGGTAAGACCAACAGTTTAATGTCTAACACTATTACAAAGAACTATGGGGATACAATTACAGAGCTATTTAGAGGATTATTGAAGCATTTAGGAGGGTATTATCACTATTAAGAAAGAACAAAATATTGTATTTGGGTTTTTAAATGGATAAATTATGGCTGTAATGAGTTTATATAATTCTATTGAAAAGATTAAGTAGGTAATGGGGATGAATTGGTTTCGGTTTGATCATTCACGAGGTATGGTGAATTTTTATTATTGTTAATTTCTAATGATTCTAAAAGATATATTTTTTTACTTTTATGTTGTAAATGTAATACTTCAAACGTATTCTGAGGTAAATGATTTTCATTCAATAAATGGTCGGCAAAAGTTGACTTATTATAATTGTGGCACTCAAAAGCTTTAGTATGTTCGTCCCATCTTGTCTTGAATGATGTTCCCGTATGACCGAAGTAGAAACTAGGGCAACTACCACATGTCAACTTATAGACACCCGAGTTGTTGTTTTTGTTAATTTTATCTTTATTGTTTCTTATATGTTTCCTAAGTTGTTATCCGTTTTAAAAGCTGTATGTATGTTTCGATTTAATAAAAATTGGGCTATTTGTTGAGAAGGAGAACCGATGAATGTGATACTTTTATACAGTTTGGGGTCGATATTAGGGGTAGTAGGATATACTTCATTTAAAGCCTTTTTATTTAATTTTTTAGTTAACATATTGTCGATAATTTCAGGGTTATAACCGTTATTGACAGCAATAAATTTTATTCTGTGTAGTTCTGTATCAAAGTGAGTTTTTGATAGTGGGATGGTAACCAATCTGTGCCACATACTATGGTATGCTGCAAGTTTGTGTTGGTAGTAATTTATTTTCTGTTAATAACTATTATTAGCTAAAAAACCTATCAAACAAGTCACAACCACTTATCCAAATCCACAATTTTTTAACAGATTTGTTAATTTAAGCTCGGTTTCATTTGATGATAACGAGAAAACACTATTAAACAAAGGTTTCAACTTTTAGGGGTAGAAACAGAACTTGCTTTACTAAACAAAACCAACAGCATAACTGACAAACATATCGAGTCAAATCTAATCCGCCGCTCATTTAAAATTAAGGACAATGATTTAATATTTACTAACGCAGACAAAGGAAACAGTATTGTTGCCTTAGATAAAACTAACTATATTAACAAAATAACGAATTTTTAAACCCTTCCAATTATCCTATTATTACCAAAGATCCCACCTCCAAATTTCAACTTCAAGTTAAAAAAAACCTTAAAGAAATCAATTTTTGATTTAATGAATTTCCAAAAGAACCTTAACAGTAATGAACCCATATCCCCTTCGTTTATATTCACTAATTAAACTCCATAAAGATAATCACCCTATCAGACCTACTATTTCCTATTTCTCAGCTCCTTATTCGAAAATTTCCAAAGCGCTCCTTGACATGTTAAAGCAATACTCCAAATTCACTCCCACACATAGCATAAAAAACTAACTCTACCTAATAACTGCATACTATTATCATTCGATGTAGTCAATCTTGTTCCCAGCATCCCATCAGAAGAATGTACCACCCTTATCATGAACTTATTAGAAATAAACGTTACCAACACAACTATAAAACACGAAAGAATCAATCTCTTACAACTTTGCCTTAACCAAAATTATTTTCAATTCAACAACAACATTCACACTTGCAAACAATGCTTAATTATGGGTAACCCATTAAGCCCTCTTTTGGCCGAAATATTTATGAACAACATAGAATCACTCATTTTCAAACACAATCTGAAGAGTAAAATCCTATATTGGTATCGATATATTGACGACATTTTTGCTTGTTTTACTAGTACTTACAGACAATTACAGTTACTCCATAACTATATAAATCAAATCCACCCTAACATAAAATTCACCCTAGAAACTGAGACCGACAATACATTAAATTTCCTTTACTTAACCATCAACAAACATAACTTTTCCATTTATCATAAACCTTCACAAATGGACCTTACAATCTACAATAGTTCACACCATCCTTACCAACACAAACTTGCAGCATACCATAGTATGTTGCACAGATTGGTTACCATCCTACTATCAAAAAGTCACTTTGATACAGAACTACACAGAATAAAATGTATTGCTGTCAATAACGGTTATAACCCTCAAATTATCGACGATATGTTAACTAAAAAATTAAATAAAAAGGCTTTAAATGAAGTATATCCTACTACCCCTAATATCGACCCCAAACTGTATAAAAGTACCATATTCTTCGGTTCTTCTTCTCAACAAATAGCCCAATTTTTATTAAATAGAAACAGACATACAGCTTTTAAGACGAATAACAACTTAGGGAAAGAAACAATAAAGATAAAATTATCAAAAACAACAACTCGGGTATCTATAAGTTGACATGTGGTAGTTGTCCTAGTTCCTACCTCGGTCATACGGGAAGATCATTCAAGACAAGATGGGACGAACAAGTTTAAGTGAAAATTACATCAGTGTGTTTATTTTAATATAATATTAAAATGAATTTTCATCAAGTAAAGACAGAAACTATCATCGAATCATAAATAAATCATAAAATCGACGTATTTTGTCACTAACTTTTCCAAGAATTTCCCATTATAAAAAAATTCCCAGTCTCGTCAGAATGAAGCCACCTACTCAAGAAGTTTCAGAAGTGTGGTAATAAATTAAAAAAGGGGTCACATACTACAGACTATTAGCTACATTATCAGAAACAGATTTATTTTTCAATATCATGGAACTGCATCTGAAAAATAGCAGCTTGGTCGACCTATATTATAAATGCAGCAGTCCTATATATTTGTAAATACTTAGCCTTAATACCAAACCGCACTAATAAACAAATGGCCCTGATGCACAAGGAAAATTTCAAAGTCACCTGATCATAGAAGGCGGCAACAAACTTACACTAGTCTTGTCGAATGCATTCCGAGGGTTCTATTTTTTAATGACAAAAAAATGTAGTCGCCTTCTTGATACAAAATCTAGTACTTATTTTTACAATTGCTACTTTTGTAGAACTTTAATATGTCACCTACATTATTAATATGGTGAGAATTTTCATAATACTTAAATAGACTTTAGGCTGCCCTTTATGGCCGATTGCAAGATATTTTCTTCAGCAGTAGCAAAATTTTATACAGTAGTAGTTTTCTTAGACTAATAAAGTGCCATTTATTTCACTATTACTCGTATTTTCAACCCTTATGATGCACTTTTCTTCAAAATGTTTTATGCCAATTCTTGGGTTGTTAATAAACCCAATTATGTAGAGTTTTTTTCGAAATCATTGTTGTTTTAGTTTGCCATTTTTAAGCAAACAAAAAGGGTTTTAACTCTTAGGGCATGATGCATAAGTACATTCAAAATAAATAATAATAACATTTACAAATTCAATCAGCTATTTATATATTATAAAATAATGCATAATGACAGCAATAAACTTCACTAATTAGCAATACATAAAATTTGCCTGGTATTTATAAAACCTCTTAGAAAGCAAACAATGCTATTGAAAATAGGAAAAGCACCTAACTGTTACAATGTTTAGTAAAATAAGTCAATTTTGTTTACTTTTATGGAATAAATATTCAATAACTGACACCTCCTGTTTTCTCTGCATATAAATAATTTATGAGTTTCAAATATTTTGACAAGGTTTGGCTCTTCTGAATACACTAAAGAGAAACGAGTATATAAGTTCAGTACATTACCATTGATGACGGTGAAATTTGAATGGAAAATATTTCATTCAAATATTTAATTATAGATTAAGAAGAAACGAAGAAATAAGTAATAAATAAGTTATAGGATTCAAACTCAAGACCCATTGCGTGGTACACTAAAGTATTAGTCCAGTCAATGAAGACAAAAAATGGTAATACTGGGTAATTTGTCCAAGCAGCACCGATTTTCCTAAAAATTAACCCTCTACTTCAAAGTTGACCCTGTGCCTGGGTTGCTTTTTCCCGGGGAGGGGGATGCACCCCTGCTCGGGGGTGAAAAATATTATATGAAAACAAGTCCGGGAATAAATAAATTAACTAATTTTAAGCAACTCTTGTGTAATAAAGTTTTTTCTGAATGTCAATACTTTTTGAGTTAATTGCAAGTGAAAGTAGCGATTTTTCAACCAAAATAAACATGTTTTCATACGGTTTTTCGTAAATAACTTTAAAACTATCCATTTTAAGAAAAAAATCATTCGAATCAAAAAGTAGCTTATATAAAAAAGGTTTTATGGTTTCTGTAGAACCAATACAAAAGGAGTTATTGTTCGTTGAAATTTTGTTTTTATTTGTCAAAGAAAAGTTGAAAGGTTTATCGTGAAATAACTGAAAAGCAATGAATTTTTCGGGAAAAGTTTATAAACATTTTTTTTAAAATGCTTAAAAAATCCTTTAATATGTTTTTTTATAAAAGTACCTAGCATGAAAATTAAATGAGTTATGACATAAATAAGGTTGTTTCTTTTTTGTTTTTTTTTTTTGATAAAGAAATGTACAAATTACCTCCAAAATACCACCCCAATTGAAATTAATTGCTACCACTTCACAAATCACCAATTTGTAGGTAATTTGTAAAAAACAAAAAAAGAGACAACCTTATTTATGCCATAACTCGTTTAATTTTCATGCTAGAGCCTTTATAACAGACCAAAATTCAAGGATTTTTTAAACACTTTATAAACTTTTCTCTAAAACTGCATTGTTTTTCAGTTATTTCACGATAATACCGTCTATTTGTTTCGACAAATAAAAACAATATTTCAACAAGCTATAACTCCGTTTGAATTGGTACTACAGAAACCAACCACAACCCCTGCATTTTTTGTGATCCAAATGATTTTTTCTGAAAGTGCATATTTTTGAAGATATTTACGAAAAACGGTATGAAAAAATGTTTCTATTTTGTTGAAAAACCGATAATTTCACTTGTGATTAACTCGAACGAATTAACATTCAGAAAAAAACTTTATGGAACAAAAGTTGCTTAAAATTAGTTAATTTATTCATCACCGGACTTTTTTTCATATAAGCCTCGCCCCCCAGGAAAAAAGCAACCCATAGCATAGGGTCAGCTTTGAAGTAGAGGGTCTGCTAAGTGGTACTCAAATCCAAATTTTTAAAAATCGGTGCTGCTTGGACAAAAATCTCAGGAAAATGGTCATTGGAGAGACTCTATATGTTACTTCGGATGTTTTCAGGAGTATCCAATCTCATTAAAGGTTCTCAGGATTCTCGTGTGTATCTTCTTCGGAATAATCGATATTATCACTCATTTGGACTTTTTTCTATGCTAAATAATTATAATTAATAATTAGAACTAAAAATATGAGTATAATTCATCTATATATAATATCGAAGTTCTACAGCATTACAACCTCAAATTTGAAATACAAAACAATAAAATTGCAAATTTCTTATCAAAAATATCCTAATAATTTGTTTCAAACTTGGTGTAAAACCAATATCAATTAATAGAGAGAAGTGGGTGATGTAATGGTAGCGGCGCTTTCTTGACACTATTAGGTTTTTAGTCCATATTTTTGCAATCCATGCCGTTTTGGCATCACAGGTGTCATCTTCATAGAGTAAACAAAAACTATATTTTTCTCATTTACTATATTCTATATGTAACCTGAATGTTTGGATAGGAATTATAGGACCCTACCATGTAGGATCTAATATTATGCCGCGTAGCCTGGAAAATAATTTCGACAACCTCCTTGATGAATCTTCAATTTCCTTTTTTTATACGCCAATGGCTTTACTGAAAATTTCTCATGGTGGAGTTGCAACAAATGTGTAGCCACCGCGCTTCCCTGATCTTTCTCCTTGCGACCTCTGTCTGTGTAGTTTTCTTACACCCGTGGTTTATTTTACTTTAGTAGTCAATTTGGAAACGTTAGAGGAATCCTGCAAATGATCAAATTAATAAACGACTTCACAGTTGCCTTGAGACAGAAGGAGGCCATTTTGGAAAGTCCAAAAAATATATAGATTTAAACATTTCAGAACCAAGTTTTTCATGCAATACGTAAAATTATATTTATACTTTTTTTGTATTTTCAATTTGAGTTCTAACGCTCTAGGCTTCTATTTTAATATTTACACAAAAACATATTACGGATTACTCTGGATTCGAATTAGGTACACTGATTTTCCAACGATAACAACTTCCTTATTCACACTGCAGCTTGAATTATAAATTCAAATTATGAATGTGACCTTTGATGTCAAAATAAGCTCAGTCAATTGAGCCCAACTAACTCTCCGTACCACACACAGTGTTCAAGAAAATTCCACATGTTCGGTATCTTCTTGAAACGTCAATTTCAATTTCCTGTCAAGATGACAATGCCAATGAATTCCAGTATACAGGATCATACCTCGGGAGCAATCATAACTTTCCGTGACAATATTTTAAAATCAGCCTATATAATAACACTGTTTCTCAAATCTTCCGATAAATGTTTATCTTTTAACAGCTAAATAAAATGTACACTTACAAGATCTTATTATTAGTTTATCTAATAATAGTCAACTAATCTATTAGATTTTTACACTAATTGAGGTAACAGTATAGTTTCATTTTCATCAGTGAAAACCTGTTATAAAAGAAATGTGACGGGTTATCTAGATTTCACATTTTTAACAATTAAAATCAAATTATTAAGATGACTATCAAATAGTGATTAATTACAGAAAGCTCAATTATATCTTCAACTTCAATAAATAATAAATATATATAATTAGGCACCTCGCGCAAATAGCATACTGGTTATTAGTTACAGGCAGCTAACTTCCATTTGGATCACTTTTTGCCAATATCTCCTCATACGAACCTAGTTAACTTCTAACTCTTATTGTTATTCTGGTCACAGAATTTCAACATCATCAAAGGAAATTATAATAATCACTTTATTTCAAATTTGCGATCATCATCATTTTTATCGTTTCGCAAACATTATGTATGACAAAGTATGTCAAATATCTGTGCTAACCTACCCATTAAAATTGCTGAAATTTTAATTTCATGTCTTGTTAATAATACGCTGCTATTTGTGAGCTAAGTTCTAGAAAGTGGTGCTGTAAAGCAGTCGTGTATGTATAGGGTTTGCAAATAGATTTCTTTTAAATAAAGTCATTAGCTTTGTATTAGAATGAATATGAAAGTGTATTTTATTTGTTGTAAGCTACTATACGACAAGAAACTAACACATAAATTCATTCTTCCACAATTGTATTTTTAATATTTCTAGATTCATCCTCGTCATACATTTTGGATCCTTCTGTCACGTTGGCCCTATGTTTACAATGCACTTTAAATATTTGTTGATAAATATAGGAGAGTGACAAATATGAAATGTATGAAATAATATACAGGATGATTTGTGGAAGGCTCGTCAAATTTGCAGGGCCCATAAGAGGACTCCTGTGCTGTTCTGAAAATGGCTGCTGATGGTAGTGCTAGTGTTTCCTTTGTTAAAAAATTTGGACTATTTATCAGTGAGTGAGAAGATGCCAAGCTCCTCTTTTACGGCCTCTACTTCGTATGTGAGGAGGTACAGAAGGAAAGGAGCCAACAGAATACACACACCATCAAGAACAACTGCAGAGCCATGTAAACCATTGTGCCCGATGCAGCTTAATCAGAACTTTGGGCCGCCGGTACTAGCGGCGGTGGAAACAGCCCAAGTGGTGTTAGTGGAGGTGAAACCGTCCTAGCTCATCACTCACCTTATGATTTACGTAGAAAGTCTTCGTCTTCTTCACATCACCTCGTCGATGCGGGTGGTGGTGATCCGGGCTCTGGTACTAGAGCAGCTAGGGCTACTGGTAACGGGACTCAAGGTTTTTCAGCGGCAATGTTGCCAGCGAGGAAGCGACCGCGAAGGACATGCTCCGCCTCCTATGAAAATTGTACAAACACTGCAGCTCATTATTTGCAGTATGAGTTTCCAGATGAAGTTCTCGTAACGATATTCAATTACTTATTGGAACCAGATAGTGTCGTGTTAGTCAAGTATGTAAAAGATTTCAAACCATTGCCAACGACACCGAACTATGGAAACGCCTTTATCAAAGTGTATACGAATACGATTTGCCTTTGTTTAACGCAGCTACATGCAGTTTCGAATTTATCAGTTAGCAGTTATTGTGTAGCCCATATAACATTTAGATAGCTCATAGAATTTTTTCTTAATTTCCAAATTTTTTTGATATAAACGTTTGTAACTTTTTTATTTTTCCCTGTATCTTCACCAAATAAACTTAAATCTAATCTATGATGTTTGTTTGCTTTTCTGCATACTATATTTGACACAAATAATTGGTTGAAAAAATGATATGAGTCCCAATGGCGAGGTCCCATAAAAAAGTCATTAAGTTAAACACTTTATCACATTACAAAACAAAATAAGAAGTACACCGAGAACAGAAACTTCTCTACTTCAACCCCTTTCCAGCGATATATCACATGTATTGGAAAGTAATTAGGGTCATAATAAAATTTGAGATTGTAATTTACAAGGTTAGAACTACAAAAAATAAAACATACATCAAGTTGCAATAATTTGTTGTTTGTTGTTACATTTGTTCAATCCGCCTTCTACCGCTACGGATAAAATCTCGACATCATTTTCTGACTGCTACAGTAGTAGGTCTCTATTCGCATCTCATCCCACATTATTTCAAAAGCAACATTTATTCTATCTCTTAACTGTGTTTTGGTTTTTATTTCTCTCTCACAAACGAGTTGCTTGGCCCGTCCGCACACAAAAAAATCAAAGGAAGTCCGGTCTGGGGACTGTGGAGGCCAGTGTATAGGCCCAGCTCTCTCAGTCCACGCGTTTCGGAAAGAATTGTCCAGGAGCTCTCAAACAATTCGTTTATAATGTGCTGGACAGCCATCTTTTTTGAATATTATTGGTCCGTCTTCCATAGGATTTCGTTTAATAAGAAATAGAAACCAGGGAGCAGCTAAGGGAAAGAATCAACGTTATTAGATAAAATCCCATTGGAAGACAGACCAATAATATGTTTGTCCAGTACATTATTGGCGGACTCCTAGAGAGCTCCCGGACAATTCATTCCCAACAGGGTGGATAGAGAGAGCTGGTCCTATACACAGTCGTCCAAGGTTCCCAGACCTGACTTCCTTTGAGCAAGCAACTCGTTTATGAGAGAGAAATAAAAATCAAGCAGCAGTTAACAGAAAGCATAAATGTTGCTTTTGCAATAATGTGGGATGAGATGCGACTAGAGACTACCACTGTAGCAGTCAGAAAAAGCTGTCGCGAATGCATCCGTAGCGGTAGAAGCGGTCTGAACCAAATTTATTTGCAACTTGATGTTTGTTTTATTTTTTGTAGTTCTAACCTTGTAACTTACTATCTCAAATTTTATTATGATACTAATTACTTTCCAATACGTGTGATATATTGCAGGAAAGGGGTTGAAGTAGAGAAGTTTTTGCAAGAATTCGAAGTTATCGATGAGCTTCTTATTTTTTGGAAAGTGTTTAATTTAATGACTTTTTTATGGACCTCGCCATTTGTGGACTCATCATTTTTTAAAGCATTTTTTTGTGTCAAATATCCAATGCAGAAGAGCAAACGAACATCATAGAATAGATTTAAGTTTATTTGGTAAAGAAACAGTGAAAAATAAAAAAGTTACAAAAGTTTATATAAAAAAACTGGGAATTAAAAAAATGGGCTATATAATATAGCACATGAGCCCACCTATCCGCCTTCCAAGTTTGGCGAACCTTCTACAAAACACCCTGTATAGAGGTGTAGCTTCTTGTCATATAACATGCGATTAAGAAAAAAGAATGGATTATAAATTGGAAATATTCTTTTTGTAAAAATATGACAATACAAAATCTGAATAATTTATCGACCTCGAAAATGTATCATTTTAATTACGTGTTTCGAATTATCTGCACATGGGTATGTAATGTAATAGTTTATTTTACACAGTATAGAATTAAAATTTTCCCTGCAAAATAGAATTAAAAAGATAAACCGCCTTTAAAGTTAAAGTTCATTTCTCCAAGATATAGTTTTGGAATAGTACTTGGTGAATTAGAATTCTGTATGGTTGAATAAACGAAACATGTGAAAAGAAAATCAGTTCTTCACTGTTTGCATAAATGATATTAGGTAACCACTTGATAGTCAATTTCCTCCCAATCTCATATTTTGAACTCGTTTCTTACGTTTACGATGAATCGTAGAACAGATAGAGCCGATATATTGTTTTTGAGATGAGAAATACCCAAGTACAAAAAGTACAAAGTAATCAAACGGGGCATCTGTTAATCACATGGGGGTAGAAGTCCAGCGAAATCTCACGAACTCTAATTTTTCCAAAGAAAACAAATCCGGTTATTTAAGGACCCCCAAAGCTTCATCTCCTCAACCATCATTAAGAATATTTTGAATGTTCATCTGGGATTTTCTCTCCTAGCAATGGTTTCTGAAAAATATAGATAAGTTAAGTCCTTGAATATCAAGGTGCAGTATCTAAAGGCAGTTTGTGGAAGCTGCTCGGAACACTAGTTGCCCTCGTATAGAAAAAAACTCTCCCGCAGGATTAACTGTGAGAAAGTAGGTCTACAGATTTGTCAACTAGTATTCCAGTATAATATGTTGTGTATTTTGTGTTGTACTTATCTGTTTTTTTTTGTTACGTTGTCGAAAAATGTATGTTTGAATGTTTTGCACTATATTCGTTTGACTTTTTTTGGTAATGTCAATTGACTGATTAATTGACTTTGAAGCTTTTTTTTACATACATACATACATTTTTTTACGTACATTGTTCGACAACGATTCCTGATAAGGAATCGAACGTCACAAAAAAAAACAGATAAGTACAACACAAAATACACAACATATTATACTGGAATACTAGTTGACAAATCTGTAGACCTACTTTCTCACACTTAATCCTGCGGGAGAGTTTTTTCTATAAGAGGGCAACTAGTGTTCCGGGCAGTTTCCACGAACTGCCTTTAGATATCGCACCTTGATATTCAAGTACTTAACTTATCTGTATTTTTCAGAAACCATTGCGAGGAGAGAAAATCCCAGATGAACATTCAAAATAATCATTTACCTCCTCAATCATTTAGAAACTACTCATCATTAAAAAATTAATTAGATATAAATAATTAATTATTAAACCCCACGGACCACCTATTCGTTATTGTTATCTTTTATAAATTATTTCTTCACTATCGTCAATATAAAATCCCGATGGTAACTATGAAATCCTTGGTAAAATAGCTGACTGAAAAATACCTAAATAAAGAGCCCGCGCGATCAAAGTACCACTCTTTTTGTCAAAGACGACCACGCTCTACCTATCCCAATATGTACAGAGATTTGTACCTAAAAACACAACATACACATTTGCAAAAGTTAGTTGCAAAATTTGCATAGCGAGATAAAATAATTGGTACTTAAATATATATTACAACTATATTACATAATTATTATATTTTAAATACAACTATTAAATCATGCGTGTTTTTGTTTATTGGAACAAAACTATTAACCGACTCCAAAGGAAAAGATTTTCAATTCGTCGGAATAACTTCCATGTATGTTCACTGATTTCACGAAAACAGCTTAACCGAGTTGGATAATTTAAACTATTTTCTATTAAAGATGCCGAATTGGTTTCATCTATCTATGAGGTGAAACTTCCCGTTTATTAGAAAATCAGAAAAAATATTTTAAACTGTTTCATTAAAGGAAGATCCCGAGGTGATCCCATACATTTTTAAGCTAAACATAGCATTTTTCAGAAAGCAGGAAAAATAAAAAAGAAATCGTAAATGTCAAAGTAATGACAAGTAAATTTTCTTTATATTTAAATTTTAAATGTGAGTATTTGACGATAAATAAGGAGTGACAAGTCATATTTCTAGCAAGTTTGTTGGAGGAAATCCTAAAATATGCGGATTAATCTAAATAAAACTTTTAAAAACATATAGACCAAGTAAAAAATAAAAACAGATGCATATTATGTAAAAATTATTAACTTTTCTATACAGTATATTTTTGAAGTGGGTACCAAGAAATGTTAATTCTTATCTTTACTTATCTACTAAGTTTGCTAACCTGAGAAAAATACTAAATAGTTAGGTATTTAATTTCTGCATAAAAGGCAAGTATTAATGTTTATATTTATTACTTTGCATGTAGGTACGTATCAATGTTGAATGTCTTATTCCTTTTGGCGTATGGGTACTTTTTTTGAAGTCGGCTATTATTTAAACATTTTATCAATCAATCTCAAGTTTTTAATTCTATTTTAAAGGCTGTTAATTATTTTACTATTTTATATTTTTTCACAGCTGTAATTTTTGCTATAATGAATTTCTTATTATGATGATGAAGAGATATGCATCGCCCGAAGACAAATATTATTCACGAAGAAAAACATTTAAATTGACAAGTTCATTTATATATAAACTTGTAGGTAATTATAAGTCGATTAAGATTGATGTAAGCTAAAGCGCTCCATTACTTATTGCGCGAAGTAATGAAATTACCAAAAAAATTGTCTATATAAGTGAGAACACAACCTGAGCGTCATACCTGTTTAATATTCATATATGTTTTTTTTTATTTGTGAAGCCCAGATTTCCTAACTGAACCAATGTTAATTTAGTGATACAAACATATGAAAATCATTAGACGATCACCAGTTAAGACATAAGGGGGATGTTATAAATTCTAATATTAATTATCACTTTGCGCCCGCCGTATTTTAGACTCCAAATTAGATCAAATGTCCATTGTAAATATTGTACTACAACTTTTTAAAGCATTGCGCCATGAATATTTAAGAGTAAAATTCTTCAAACTGTATCTAGTTAGCATGTGTAAATTAAATTTTAATGAACAATCGTTTATTGCCAACTTCCTTTCCTTATAGCAAATACTAGTCATTACAATAGGATTATTTTTGTCAAAAATGTGACAATTTTGTATGTTTTTATAGCGTAGTAAGAATAATAGAATATATGATTTCTTTCCATATTTACAGCTTTGTGCATAACTGATGAAAATACTCGCCAGAATAGGGTTAGTCTGTAGAGCTGGTTGAAAATGACCGACAACGTTACTTATTTTATAACTCTAGTGTTCCTCGAATTTCGTCCCATCTTGAAGTAGTTGATCTTGCAATGTTTCATTGGTTTAAAAATTACGTAAAATTTAAAATCTATATAATCCTCTAGCTCATTCGCAGAGGAAAGGTCTTACTGGAGGTCTTTTTAGGGTTCCGTATATACAATATACGGATACCCTTATAATATCACTCAGGATCCCTTTCTGCCTCTGTCACATCACAGCCGTTTTCTCCTAAACTACTGGATGGAAGAGGATACCAGAAATTTGGTATCAATGTATAGTTTGGTGACAGCCGATCAGGAGCACATATCGTAAAACTGGAACCGAAAATTAAAAAATTGATTCGACTTAGGGGTACTTCTGGGGACCAGGAAAAACTAAAAAAATCGTCCGTTCCAAGACGAATCCCTGATCTACGAAATTTTCTACAATTTGATTTCGCCTAAAATTTTGAAAAAAATAGGAAATATAGAGCGTTGCCCGTTTAAACTTTACAGGAAAAATGTTAAGGAGACGACCACCATTAATGTTAATTTTGGGGGGCAAATTATAGAATTAAATAAAAATTTAAAAATAAAAATTTTTTCAAACGCATCATGTAATATATCAAATGAAAGGTCTCATTCTGAGGAACACAAATATATTTTTTCATATTTAAAAAAAAATTATTTAAAAAGATATTAACGCAAAATATACCAAAATTTACCCATTCCCCCCCTCCTATCTCCGAAACTATAAAACGTAAAGTTTTGAAAAAATAGATTTATAGGTTCTGACCTGAAGTTTACTGGAAAAATACCTCTACTTTTAATTTGGGGGGGGGGCAATTACAGAATTAAAAGGAAAATATAAAATTAAAATTGTTTTTAACCCATCATGTTATATATCAAATGAAAGGGCTCATTACGACGAAAACAAATATATTTTTCCATATTTTTAAAATAAATTAATTAAAAGATATTAAAAAAAATATGAAAAAATTACCCATTCCCCCCCCTTATCTCCGAAACCATAAGCTGGAAAATTTTGAAAAAAAATGGAGGTATAGCCCCTCACCTGAACTTTTCTGGAAAATTAAGGAGGAATCATTAATGTTAATTTTGGGGTGCAAATTATAGAATTAAATAAAAATTTAAAAATAAAAAAAATTTCAAATGCATCATGTAATATATCAAATGAAAGGTCTCATTCTGTGGAACACAAATATATTTTTTTCATATTTAAAAAAATATTTTAAACGATATTAACGAAAATATACCAAAATTTACATATTCCCCCCTCCCCTTATCTCGGAAACTATAAAACGTAAAGTTTTCAAAAAAATAGATTTATAGGTTCTGACCTGAAGTTTACTGGAAAAATAAGGAGAAACCTCTACTTTTAATTTTGGGGGGCAATTACAGAATTAAATGAAAAATATAAAATTTAAATTGTTCCTAACCCATCATGTTATATATCAAATGAAAGGGCTCATTACGTCGAAAACAAATATATTTTTTTCATATTTTTAAAATAAATTAATTAAAAGATATTAACAAAAATATAAAAAAATTTACCAATCCCCCCCTTATCTCCGAAACGATAAGCTGGAAAATTTTGAAAAAACAATGGGGGTATAACCCCTCACCTGAACTTTACTGGAAAAATAAGGAAAAACCCCTAATATTTTTTGGGGGGCAAATTATAGAATTAAATGGAAAATATAAAATTATAATTGTTTCTAACCCATCATGTTATATAGCAAATGAAAGGGCTCATTACGATGAAAACAAATATATTTTTGTCATATTTTTAAAATAAATTAATTAAAAGATATTAACAAAAATATAAAAAAATTTACCCATCCCCCCCTTATGTTCGAAACCATAAGCTGAAAAATTTTGAAAAACTGTATACCCCCTCACCTGAACTTTACTGGAAAAATAAGAAGAAACCCCTAATATTCATTTGGGGGGGGGGGCAAATTATAGAATTAAATCGAAAATAAAAAATTATAATTGTTTCTAAGGGGTCATGTAATATATCAAATCCCAGGGCTCATTATGACGAATAGGTACAAATATATTATTTAAATTTTTTTAAAATATATTAAAAAAATATTTAAAAAAATTACCCATTCTCCCCGTTATTCCCCAAACTCTAAGACTTCATTTTTTTGTTTATAGGAAAAATATGAAAAAAACTAATTCTATTATTTGGCCTCCAAATAATAGAATTAAACGGAAAATAAATTACTAGAAAACCCTCATAGTAATTTTAGGGACAAATTATATAATTAAATGGAAAATAAAGATTCAATTTTCAAACTCATCATGTAATATATCAGATAAAAGGCTCATTATGTGAATTACAAATATATCATATTTTTAAATCATTTGTATAAAAGATATTAAAAATATTAAACATCGACTTAATTCCCACTTTAGAAACTACACTATTTAAAATTTGAAAAATATATTTTATTTATATTTTTAAATAATTTGAATAAAGATTTAATAATTTAAATTTAAAACTTGACCTATTTTGTCCTTTATCTTCCAATCTACAGAGCCTCAAAACTCAGACAGTAGGTTATAAAAGACTTCTCTGAAAGTTTATTAGTGAAATAAAACTATAATGTTACTTTTTGGGGGCCAAATTAGAAAATTAAATACATATGTATTGTGATATAAATCAAGCGAATTCTAAAGCAGATAAAATAAAAAGTCTATGTGTGGAAAATCAAAGTGTATATTTTTTATAATTTTAAAACGCTTCCTTTAAAAGATATAAGGGTAAGTATAAGAAAATGCACTCATTCCCTGCTTGTCTGAAACTGGAATATTCGAATCTTGAAGGTGGTACGGAACCCTAAGTATGCGAGTCCAACTCGCACTTGACCAAATTATTTTCCTTGGAGAATCCACTCGAGTACTTTTCTCGCGATATGTTCATTTGGCTTCCTCTCCTCATTTGGCTTCCTCAAAGTAACAATTGTCAAATGTCTGGAGACGTTTGGTAGATATTGTTGTTACTCTTCAGATTTCTCAGCCATATAGTTACATGTATTTAATGTTTGCGTTAGTCTCAATTTAGTTTGTAAGAAGAGTTGACATGTATTCCAATACCGATTACAACTGACCGAATGCTCTCTAAGCTTTCTTGGTGAATTCGCCTAAGTGTGCACCCTTATTGGCGCAAATGACGCTTCCTAAGTATGTGAATTCGTTTACAATATCGAAGTTCCCTATGGTGAAATGGGTATTATTTCTGAAACTAATGGACATTAGTTTGGTCTTGTTGATGTTGATTTTATAATCTGTGTATCTGGCTGATGATGTTAAAACATTAAATAAAATATTTAATAAAAAATAATAAAACCGATTTCTACCTATAACTAAAAATAATTATAACAAAATACAACTCTAGCAAATAAATAACACATTCAATGTTGTAAGGTACCTACCCAGGAAGTAAAAAATGTAAACATTAAAAGGTGCTCATTCTGTACAAATTAATTACCTACTAATCTAGTATATTTTGAAGCCGGTGCCAAGCAAATCAAGAATCCTTTATTGCGTACTTATCTGCTAATTCATCAAACTTGATTGTTGCTTATTGGAATTATTGGAATTAAAATATTTATGAGGCAATGTCCGTTATGTCATTTCGATGAAATTTTTGATTAAGAATTTTGGAATTTTCGGCGATTTTCTGCAGAACTGCAAGTTGCACGTCGCAGAAAAGTATATAAGATCACCTAAGGATCTTCCTTAATAGATTAAACGTTAAAAAACTATACACATCCATAAGGAGTTATCGAAAAATCGACTAAAATGTTAGGGATATTGGTCGATTTCCATGCACGCATGTGTTCATTCACAAATTTTATCACTTTACCAATAGAATTCTTTTCCAAATTTGAAGTTTCACCAATCCGGATATATACTCTATTAAACAAGACCATATTCATTCAAAACGGTGCACCACAGGAGAAGAAATCGGGTAATATACATACAAAAAAAAGCGAAAAAATACGCGACGAATTGATAACCTCCTCCTTTTTGGAAGTCGGTTAATTAATTAGATTTCCATACCTGTAGGGTATTGCGTTATAAGCATCGCCGTCTTAAACTAGGCTGGGGCTCTTGGGCACACAAGAATTCAGGGACCCTTTTGGAAAGAAAAAAAAAGTTTCTTCCAATTTATCTGATTTTATTAGGTTATGTAAGGTTGAGATATTTAAATCCGCTGATTGCTTTGCTACGATTTTCAAATGTTGGCTTAAAAGAAAACATTCTGTTTTGAGCCTATTTGCATTAATGTCTTCATGATAAAATTCTGCAAATTCTTTGCATTTTTTAGTGTACTTAGTAAATTAGGTAGGATGCGTTCGGAAATATTATTAATTAGTACAGTAAAAATAGACGCAGTCATCGATATAATGGCGAATACCTTCTGATAAGATTATTGATTTGTGAAAAAAATGTAATGTGCCCGACAAAAAGGTTTTGAGAATAAATTTGCGGGAGAAATTTTCAGTCCTTCCGCTCTATCTGAGCATTGGGGCCCTGGGCACGGGCCCCATGTGCCCTTATGGTGAAGACGGTTATGGTTATAAGACCAATATCTTCGGCATAGTCTACATGAGATATGAAAGTCCACCGGGTACCGCGGACATTTGTACAGTACGCTGTCTAGTACTATATTGAAGAGGAGAGGGGATAAAGTGCAGCCCCGTTTAACTGTTAGGTTAAAAGCATTGCTGGTCGTGCGGGAGTGCAATACTTGCAAGTAGTGTTCTTCATCCAGATAAGTTTGGTATGAACACCTTTTTTTATGGAACTTTCCATACGATGGAGTGTGGCATACTATCAAATGCCCTTTCAAAGTCGGCTATTGGTGTTCGAAATTCTATTGACTACTTTGTGATGATCCTTAGAGTGTAAATGTGAACTAAATATGAACATTCCTGTCGAAAACCCACTTGATACCTCCTTAGTACATATTATATCGAAGCAGCGAGTCTAGATGCCAAAACTTTATGAGTGGTATTCAACAAAATAATTCCTCGCCAGTTATGGCAAAGCATTGGTTCACTTTTTTGGGAACCTCAATAATTAGGCCCTGCTTCCATGCATCTGCTGTAAGTAGGTTCGCATGGAAATTGTCTGGGCTGGCTGCTTTAATGTTCTTTCAAACTTTTAGGGCCTTTAGTGATTCCATTTTGATTGGAGGTTCACATTTAATTGATAATGCTGTTATTTCTCCTGGCTTAACAACTTGGATGTTTATGTCAGTATAATTCATCCGACTTTTAGTAAACATTTAGTACGATATGATTTATTTTTTCAGCATTCTAATTCCGATGCTAAAACTTTATTTAACTGGACTACTATTAGAAACTTCGATTCGATTGAAATTTTAATTCTAATTGTGGTACTCCGTAGTAACAGATGTTTCGGCAGAATTTTATCCTAGAATTATATCATTATCCAAACCATTACCTTTTTGTACCGTTTGACAATTATCTAATTCAAGTGATTTATTCTTTCATTTCCCTCTAATACGTATGTGTACAACAGGTTTTCGGTTGTAATGATAAATTCAATTGAGACACATTACTCGCCTTGGTGTGTATTTGCAGCCAAGTGAAAGTTATTCAAACAATTCCGCGTTATTTGTAACTCGGAATTCGTTGCATGATTAGCTCCAATTTAAAATCTTAAACAAACAAGAAATTTAAGAAAGTTTTTTTGGTAGAAGTTAGTGAAGTTGTTGACATCATTTGCTCGTTAGCGTTTTCAACAAACAGATGCTCCGGTGAATTATTGTACGTCTGACACCATCTAGTAAGACCCTTAATTATCACGTCACGAATGAGGAAAGTATTTGGGTTGATCAGCAAGTACACTTTTAGGAACTGTAGTGCATATTCTGTCATTCATAACTGGGTCTAAAAGTATGTTTAATGGTATTCTCAACGAAAAATGCAAAATTTACAGGCAATTTGTAAAACAAGTGCACTTGTTTGCTACTATGGAAGATTTATATACACTGTCAGTCAAAACGTCAACTCCCCCACTCGGATCTTTACAGGGTATGAATAAACAGCTGTAAATTGCAGTGCTAATGGTAACAGATGACTTAACGGCATTAGGTGACGTCACATGGCTACTGTTGTCACTAATGTACTGAATTGAAGTAACACAAATCCGCAAATTTTTCGTGAAAAACATACTTAGTTTGCAAAGTGAATGTTTGAGTAGGCAATTTGGGAACCGAATAGTTGGACTTGTTTCCCTCAATAAGATCTTAACCGGTGAGGTGTATTTGGAGATGTTACATAATGCAATTGAGTTGTTAATTCCTGAAATTCTGGAAGATAATCTAGATGAATTTGTCAATTTGAAAGTAACGTTTCAACAAGATGGTGCTTCTGTGCATTATTATGTTGCAGTACACCTTTAGGAACTGTAGTGCATATTCTGTCATTCATAATTGGGTATAAAATTATGTTTAATGGTATTCTCAACGATAAATGGAAAATTTGCAGGCAATTTGTAAAACAAGTGCACTTGTTTGCTACTATGGAAGATTTATATACACTGTCAGTCAAAAAGTCAACTCCCCAACCCGCATCTTTACAGGGTATGAATAAACGGCTGTAAATTGCAATGCTAATGGTAACAGCTGACTTAACGGTATTAGGTGACGTCACAGGGCTACTGTGGTCACTAATGTACTGAATTGGAGTAACACAAATCCGCACATTTTTCGTGAAAAACATACTTAGTTTGCAAAGTGAATGTTTGAGTAGGCAATTTGGGAACCGAATAGTTGGACTTGTTTCCCTCTATAAGATCTTAACCGGTGAGGTGTATTTGGAGATGTTACATAATGCAATTAAGTTGTTAATTCTTGAAATTCTAGAAGATAATCTAGATGAATTTGTCAATTTGAAAGTAACATTTTAACAAGATGGTGCTTCTGTGCATTATGTTGAAGTAAGACTTTAACTGGATGAAGAATATCGTGATACATGGATTACAACGCCCCATAGGATGCTTAGCTCGGTCACCGCACCTGACCTCATTAGACTTTTTCTGTGTGGTACTTGAAATCCAAGATTTACACTACGGAACCCGAAAACATTCGAACGACTACGACAGGAATTTACTAACAGGATGCATTTATGTAAGCAATTAGACGGACACCATTTTGAACACTTGTTATAAGAATTCGTTCAATTAATTACATAAACGTGAAATCATTATTTCAGTATTTGTTTCATTTATCCTTCAAAACTGGCATAAAACCAAACAAAATTAATATGGCTAAGTAGGTATTATGAATATTATTCAAATGATTCTCTTGGTGTTGTGCACAACTCGACAAAATTGGAATAACAAATGGAATACTGTATGCTTCAAAACGATACAGGTATTGTTTGTCTAGCCATGTTGGACGCATGAGGGTAAATAGACTTCTAGGTAAAGTATCATAATATGACACGCCATATGTATGCGAAGCAGTCCACTTTTAGTTCTAAGCAAGGGGAGTCTTAATATATTTAGAAAATTTAGTAGAAAATTCTTCGTATTGATATAGCCCGTCTAATTGTATCAAAGTCTCATAGAGTGCATGATTAATAGCAATGGTACACATAAATAATTTGGTCAAGTGCGAGTTGGACTCGCATACTAAGGGTTCCATACCACCTTTAAGATTTGATACAATGTAGGTGAATCAAAGTAAATATTTGTCTAATATTCCAGTTTAATAAGACAAGCAGGGAATGAGTGCATTTTCTTATATTTACCCAAATATGTTTTGAATGAAGTATTTTAAATTTTGTAAAAAATATACACTTTAATTTCTCACATATAAACTTTTTATTTTATTTGCTACATGATTCGCTTGATTTTCATAAAAATATGTATTTATTTTTCTAATTTGGACCCCAAAACTAACATTAGAATCTAATTTTACCAATAAACTTTCAGTGAAGCCCTATATAATATATTGTCTGAATTTTAGTCTCAGTAGATTGAATGATAAACGGGAAAATGGGTTAAGTTTTAAATAATAAATCATCATTTAGACAAATTATTTAAAAATACAAATAAAAATATTTTGCTAATTTTAGATTGTGTAGTTTGTGAGATAAAGAAGGAATAAATCGATGTTTAAAATTTGTGTTAATATCTTTTAAACAAATAATTTAAAAAATATGAAAAAAAAATATTTGTATTACATTCTTTTATTTGATATATTACATGACGCGTTTGAATTTTTAAAATTATTTTCCATTTAATTCTATAATTTGCCCCCAAAATTAATATTGGGGTTTTCTACTAATTTTTCTTATAAAATTCAAGTGAGCCCAGTCCCCCTAATTATTTTCGAAATTTTAGGTGGTATGGTTTCGGAAAGAAAACGGGAAATGAGAATGTTTAATATATTTCTGTTAATATCTGGCAAACAATTAATTTTACAAATGTGGAAAATATATGTTTGTACTCCTCATAATGACCTCTTTCATTTAATGTATTGCATAATGCGTTTTAAAAAATTTAAATTTAATTTTTTGTTAATATTTTTTAAAATATTTACTTAAAAAATCTGAAAAAAAATATATTTGTACTCGTCATAATAAGCCCTTTGATTTAATATATTACACGATACGTTAGAAATAAGTTTAATTTTATATTTTCCATTTAATGCTGCAATTTGTCCCGAAAAATTAATATTAGGAGTTTCTCCTTATTTTTCCAGTAAAGTTCAGGTAAGGTCTTATATTCGTAATTTTTTTAAATTTTTTATGTCTTATAGTTTCGGTGATAAGGGGGGAGGAATGGGTATTTTTCTAATATTTTTGTTAATATATTTTAATAAATTTATTTTAAAAATATGAAAAAAATATATTTGTACTCACCATAATGTGTCCTTTGATTTGAGATATTACATGATGCGTTAGAAACAATTTGAATTTTATATTTTTTATTTAATTCTGTAATTTGCTCCCCAAAATTAATATTAGGGGTTTCTCCTTATCTTTTCGGTAAAATTCAGGTATATATATATATACCTCTTTCAAAATTTTTCGGCTTATAGTTTGTGAGATAAGTGGGGGGAATGGGTATTTTTCTACAGTTTTGTTAATATCTTTTAAATAATTTATTTTAAAAATATGAAAAAAAAAATTTGTTTTCGTCATACTGAGCCCTTTCATTTGATATATTAGATGATGAGTTAGAAACAATTTTAATTTCATGTTTTCCATTTAATTCCGTAATTTGCCCTCCAAAAATAATAGTAGAGGTTTCTCCGTAATTTTCCGGTTAAACTCAAGTGAGGCCTCATATGTCTAATTTTTTTCAAAATTTTACGTCTTATGGTTTCGGAGATAAGGGGGTGGAAACCATCATTTTTTTTTAGTTTCTCCCCCAGAAGTACCCCTAAAATCAGAATTTCTTCATTTACGATATCTACTCCTGATCGGGTCATCAAACTATACACTGATACCAAATTTCAACCTTTTCCGTCAAGAATATAGGAGAAAATGGCTGTGATGTTAAGTGAATCCGTATACTGTATATACGGAACCCTAAAAAGTTATCTGAACCTTACATGCAAAATATGGTTTCTGGTGAATTTTTGCTTCTTGAACAAGAACCGTTGTCAGATATGCCAGAATTATTAGCAAATCGCCGAGAATTGTCTGCAAAATTAAGAGTTTTAAGCAGTGAAGCGATCTGAATCTGCGTTACATTTGCATCATAATCCTTTAGTTTTCACGATATGGCTAAAAACATTCAAAATATCGCTGAAAATCTTTAAAAATATATTTAATTTTTTTTACAAATTTCCCTAGAGATATATAAAATTTTTACAATTTTACGTAAAATGTATAATGTTTGTCCATATCGATATTTCCAATGGTTTTCGAGCAAATTGAGTTTGAAAATAACTCTACTCTTTGAGTTATCAGGCCACAACCTTGCCACAACGCTTAAAAATTTAAATTATTGATAAACTGTCAATTGAGCTTTGCAGTGCAGATTAGTAAAATTGGTGTTTGGAAAATTTAAGTGTATACTGCCGCATACAGACTCCTCTAGCCACCAGACCGTACATAAAGTGCATATATTCCTATGTTATTTCTCTGTTTGAATATCACTCCACTTTATAAGCTGCATTAATGTTATACCCTTAAATTTTCCAATCATCAGTTTTACTAATTAAACACTGCAAAGCTCAACTGACAGTTTATCAATAACCAAAATTTTTAAGCGTTGTGGCAACGTCAGTCTTTAATTTGTAATGATTTTTGTAATTTTTCGCCTGATAACTTAAGGAGCAGAGTAATTTTCAAACACAATTTACTCGAAAACCATTGGAAACATAATATTTCTATGTAAATTTGTCGAGATTTTATAAATCTGTAAAGAAAATTAAATAAAAAACAATTAATAAAAAAATACCAAGCCGAAAAACCCCTTAACCAATCTCTTATGTTGAAAATGTTGAAAAACGGAGTAGCACATGTTATTTAATCTAAAAAGTTATGTAATATCCATTTTTTTCTATTTATTTTCGACTATTTTGTCAATAACATAAAAAAACAGTTTTGTTTGAGTCGGACATTTTAGCTTATTTTAACGAGTTCTATATACAGGAGAAGTTTGGAACCCTATTTTAGAAACATCCTGTATTCTGATCGATCTGCTACACTCCATATTTCATAAGATTTTTAAAGTATCAGCGATTTGCTGAAAATTGAAGGGTCGCGTGGTAAATTAAATCACGGAGTTTGGATCATGTGTCGATTGTGCAGATTTCTCCACTACTCAAATTTATCCATTGTTTATATATTAAGTGTTTTGGTGATTTTTTTAGGAATTTAGCGAATTCTTGCAAATTGAACGGTGATGACGTAAAACATCGAAAACCATGCTTTGAACGTAAAACTCAAACAAATTTCTTTATTGCTGACTAGCGGATTCATGGAAAAGTTACTCATTATTTTTTTTTATTGAAACCATTATGACAATTTGTTCTAAAAGTAATCGTTTCCTGCAAATATCATAACCTTTGTGTAATAAAATAATCTGCCCTTCCAGGTCTTCAATTTTTTTGGCCTCCAGTGGATTTAACACGTAGGTGAACAAACGGTAGGTTCTCCGGCTGTACGAGTAATAACAATTTATACACTATAACCATTTTTCCAAAATAACTTTCTTCATAATTCGAGCCAAAAAAAATTACGTAAGGTGTTTAGTTCCTGGCTGTTTAAGTAACGAAAAAAATCATTTTATATTGCTTTATAACCAACAAGTGTTTGTATTTCTGTTTGTCTTTACGCTTTCTAACAAACTTTTAATGTTTATGTAAGACACTACATCTTTAGATAGCTATGATAATTTTTCTATGTCAAGTGGGCTAAACACGTAAGAGCACAAGGAAAGTTTCAAGATATAAAATGATTATTTGCACACCGAAATTCTTCAAGTATCCTTAAAGAGTAATTGCATTTGAATTGACAGTTTCTCTATACTCTTATGAAAAAATTTTCTACGTTAATATAATCACCGCGTCGCCCTCTGGTTTTTTACAAATCATCCTGCAGTTGTAAATCTTTAATTATCTTCAATCGCCTTAGGAGTGTGATATGCGTGTGCTGATCATAGTGATCATGTATGTCAAGTGGGCTATGGATAAATTCATAAGCATAAGGAAAGTTTCAAACAAACAGTTTCATTCAAACATTAATTATTTATATTTTAATTTACAGCTGTTATTGTAGCCGACTGCAAAATTCATAAAAGGCGGTTCGGCAGCACGTCTATGTATATACAGGGTAATTCAAATTCCGACCCTCACTATTGTGATTTCGGAAACTACATGAAGTACGAAGAAGTTTAAATGGCGCCATTTCGTAATTTAGTCCTTGAAGAAATGCGGTTTTTTAAATTTAAAGTTTCGGAAAACTTGCGAAGATATCCGAAAAAAAACTTTTGGTCTATTTTTTTATAGCGTCATTTTAGGGGAAACCAAAAACTCATTTTTAACTATACGATGGATGATCTTTACATATTTGCTATACGACGATTCGTTTTTCGACACAATCGTCAACTTATTTTTCATATGGATACCAAAATAGATTCCACAGAAAAATAGTGTATTTCAGTCGGACTTCATTGATATACAACTTGTAATAATTTGCTTTCTTAAACCACAAATATTGAAAATAAAAAAGAAGCATCACCTTAGTTGGCCTTGACTCCAACCAAAAATATTCTTTTATAAACATGACCGTACTTGTCAAACGAAATTAGAATATACATAGTTTTAAACTCAATGGGTTTCTCAAATGAAGAAATATGTTAAGAGTATTTTATAGATAGAAACAGGACGAAAACAGCTCAAATGGCATTTGAGTTATGTTCAGAAGGGCAACAGCCGCATTGAACATTATTTAAAATTTATTATGAACATTTGGCTGAGTTTGGTGTTTTTCTAAAACCTAAGATGAAGTATGCAGAATGGAAGAAGGTACTAGAACTACTACTACAACTTATTTGGCATAGGTAAAACTAAATTTCATACATTCAAAAGTTAATCTTTTAGATGATGAGGTCCACAGATTATGGCTGCACAGCCCAGGAGTGTCTTGATTACAGTCCTCCTTTTAATAGGAAAGTTTGTTGACGTAGTCGCTAGACGTCATAGTAAAATTTCTGAATATAAGCGAAATTTAAGATTATTATTACCCAAAAATCGGCGGCAGCTGACATTATTGTATGGCAAATCAGGTCTATTCAACTGCACAGCCCAGGAGTGTCGTAATTGGAGATGAAACGTTAGGAAAGAATTCCAATAGAACACGGCAAAACAGTCCGAAAAGCTAGAGTTTATCAAATGATACAATCTACAATCTTTATGGTGAAATAAATAAGCAAACATTTGAAAGTTATATCTTCTATCTCTATCTGTTAATATTATTATATCTTCTATCTGTCAAGTGAAAAGATAAAAAATATTGCAGAGAAACTCAAGAAAAACTCGAAAACTACATTAATAATTTGGTCAAGTGCGAGTTGGACTCGCATTGTAAGGGTTCCGTCAAGATTCGCTGACGTAACATTAGAGTTTTATTTTACTAATAAACTTTCAGGGAAGCCTTTTATAATCTATTGTCTGAATTTTGAGGCTATAGATTGGAAGATAAAGGGCAAAATAGTCAAGTTTTAAATTATAAATTATTAAATCTGTTATTCAGATTATTTAAAAATACAAATAAAATATATTTTTCAAAATTTAAATAGTATAGTTTCTAAAATGGGAATTAAGTCGATGTTTAATATCTTTGAACGTCATAGTACATGATTCCTTTGAAAATTGAAATTCCTGAATATACCATGGAGCGTACCCCTAAATTTAATTTTAGGTAGTATTATTATTATACATGTTAATATCCATATATTTGTATTCCTCATAACAATCGGCGACACGCAGCCCCCCTGAACATAGGCATTATATTAGTCAATTTGTACATTAGCTATAATCAGGGGATTCTCCTTATTTTTCCAAGTTCTCGATACATTTTACAGCTTACGAGGATCAGCCCTTTCTATGAGTTAGCACACCAAAATAAATATTAGGGGCTCCAGTAAAGAGGTGGGTCCAGCCGTAAATCGGAGATCTGACATGATAGTGTAATTTGGAAAAGTAGAATTCCAAGGTCAGAACTTTACGTTTTATAGTTTCGGAGATAAGGGGGGGGGAATTGGTAAATTTTGGTATATTTTCTTTAATACAAAAAATATAGTTCCTCAGAACCTTTCAGATATATTACTATGAGTTTATCAAATGATTTTTCTGTAAAGTTCGGGCAACTTTCTATACCATCTTTATGGTGAAGTACCACTAAAATATGCAGAGGAAACGTCCAGGAGAAACAGACTCCGATAAACGTACATTAAAAATTTGGAAAACATAATTAAAACCGTAAGCAAAGAAGACTGTTTAAATGTTTAAAGTAGGTGCGTGAAAAGAAACAACTGCGTTTGACCACTGATATATTAAAATTAATGAAAAAAAGAAACGTGAAGAACAAAGATATTGACAAATATATGCAAATAAAAAGCAGAATAAGAAAAGGAAATAGAGAAGCTAAATGAACAACTGCAAACTAATAGAAGATCCTGAAAAAAGGATACCAGTTAACAAGATAGGCGTCAGACCAGAAAAACCTCACCAAATAAACCTCACCACCGGCATATAGTAACAAAAGCCGAGAAAATCTCGTTAATAAAATAAGGAAAAGCTAAGGGCCTTGATCATACGCACGAAAACTTTTTGAAATTAGTTGATAAAGAGTGGAATAGAATATCACAAAAATGTTTGTTTCGGTCTATAAAGCAACGTTACCTATCTAATATAAAAAAAAACTAGAGAACAAAAAAAAATCTTTATCAATCCTTACCGATTACATGTAAAAATTAAACATCTGTGCATGTAAGTATAACGCTAAAGCAGTTACTAGTGTATCCCGAAATTTTACAGCCTATGTCATCTAGGAGAAATTGCTAACTCACAAGAGAAATATTCTAATTAAGCGAAAGTCATCTATAAATAAATAGAAAATGTTCAAGAGGGCACTTGACATTTTTATACATTTATTACGTAATATTATCAATAAAAAGATTAAATCAAACATCCTCACCAATATTAGCTTAACACAGATTATAAAGATTTTGAACAAATTAAAGAGAACGTTAATTCTTTGGCTGTTTTCTGAAATTTAACGGCCGTATCCACCATGTCGCATGACATAGCCAGCTGTCGAATTGGCAAATTCAAACAGCTAAGTGAACAATACACTCTTTGCATGGCTAAATAAATACAGTTCCCCTTTACTGAATCTTTAATGAGTGGATGTAAAAAAACTACTATAATTATAATTACGCTTTGATTTCTCTTGCTTTAAAAGTGCACCTCGTTGTCACAATTCAGTGATTTAGTGTCGCTTATTGTTTCAGGTCGTACATTTTACGTCATGTACATTGATTTAGGAATTAAATTTAGATTTGATGGAGTATTATAACAAGATTTAATTGAAGATATAAATTGGCGTCCGAAAGTCATTTCTTTCAAAGTAAGCAAACCACAATAGGATTAATAAAAATATTTCATTTGAGCCTTTGAAATTAATAAGTTAGTATAATTTAGAGATTTAAGTACTATGTTCTAACGACATAATTAAGTGTCATGCTTTCGTTGTTTCGTAATAGGACCGTCATTATTTCGAACGACATTAACATTGTTTAGTTTTCAGATTTTACTTAATTTCTTATTTTGCATATTTATGTGTGTTTCCAAATATATTAAAATTCACTATTTAAAAATAATTTGATCAAGTGCGAGTTGGGCTCGCATACTAAGGGTTCCGTACCACCTTCAAGATTCTAATATTCCAGTTTCTGAAAAGAAGGGAATGAGTGCATTTTCTTATATTTATCCTAATAACTTTTAAAGGAAGAGTTTTAAATTTATAAAAAATATACACTTTTATTTTCCATACATAGACTTTTTTATCTGCTACACGATTCGCTTAATTTTTATAAAAATATGTAGTTAATTTTCTAATTTGGCCCCAAAATTAACATTAGAGTTTTATTTTACTAATAAACTTTCAGGCAAACCTTTTATAATCTACTGTCTGAATTTTAGGCCGGGCAGATTGGAGGATAAAGAGAAGAATAGGTCAAATTTTAAATAATAAGTGATTAAATCTCTTAGACAAATTATTTAAAAATACAAATAAAATATAGTTTTCAAAATTTTAGATAATGTAGTTTCTAACGTGGGAATTAAGTCGAGGTTTAATATTTTTTGTTAATAGCTTTTAAACAAATAATTTAAAAATATGATATATTTATAATTCACATAATGAGCCTTTCATTTGATATATTACATGATGTGTTTGAAAATTTAATTTTTATTTTCCATTTAATTCTATAATTTGTCCCCTAAAATTAATCTGGGAGTTTTCTACTATTTTTTCTTATAAATTTCAGTGGGCTCCAATAGCCTGTAATTATTTTCAAAATTTTAGGTAGTATGGTTTCGGAAATATAGCGGGAAATGAGAATTTTTTATATATTTTTGTTAAAATCTTATAAACAATTAATTTTAAAAATATAAATATATATTTGTATTCCTCGTAAAAAATATTTTTTTATTTTCTGTTTAATTCTATGATTTGGCCCCCAAAATTCATACTGGGGATTTTTTCGTATTTTTGCTGTAAACAAAAAATTGTTAGGAGAATAAAGGGGGAAATGAGTATTTTTTTATATTGTTATTAATATATTTTTAAATATTTATTTTAAAAGTATGAAAAAAAATATTTGTATTCGTCATAAGAGCCCTTTGATTTGATATATTACATGATGCGTTAGAAATATTTTTTTTAGAGTAATAATAATAATAATTTTTCCGGTAAAATTCAGGTGAAGCCCTATATCTCCAATTTTTTTCATAATTTTACGGTTTTTAGTTTTGGAGATAGGGTAGAGGGAATGGGTAAAATTTTTTATATTTTTGTTAATATTTTTAAAATAATTTATTTTAAAAATATGAAAAAAATATATTTGTTTTCGACATAATGAGCCCTTTCATTTGATATATTACATGATGTGTTAGAATCAATTTTAATTTTATATTTTCCATTTAATTCTGTAATTTGTCCCCCAAAATTAATATTAGAGGTTTCCCTGATAAAATTTTACTTCTTATAGTTTCGGAGATAAGGTGGGGGGAACGGTCGATATAGGTTTTCCCCCCAGAAGTACCCCTAAAACCAAAATTTCTTCATTTACGATATGTACTCCTGATCGGGTCAACGAACTATACACTGATACCAAATTTCAACCTTTTCCGTCCAGTAGTTTAGGAGAAAATTGCTGTGATGTGAAAGAGGGAGAAATCCGGAGTGATGTTATAAGGTTATCTGTATATTGTATACACGGAACCCTAAACAGGAACAAAGAAGAACTCACAAATTTTAAACCTAATCATCACCAATACGAGTATTTGATAAAAATTTTTAAACCATATTAAAACAACAAAAACATTTTTATTTTCATTAGAAACAAAAGGCAACTGCAACAGCAAAATGTATTCTACAGGGTTTTGAAGAGAGTATGCACATGAAGCTGCATTTCCTGATTTGAGCAAGGTTTTTGATTGTGTTCGCCATGAAATTTTATTTAAAAAGTTTAAGGCTTGTAAATTTGATAAAATGATTGCGCCAAATAATATTCCGTATACCAACGTTGTAATCTATGCAGACAATACAACTCTACTTGTAAAAAAATATAGCATATCCACGGCAAAATTGGACATGAGGAATGCATTAAAAATGTAATGTATTGGTTTTCAGCTAATAAATTAAGTTTGAATACCGCAAAAAATAATATAATAAATTTTAGCTTAAGAAAAGATAAGAGTGTAAATAAAGATGGTGCAGTGTCGGTATTGGGAGTTACACTAGCCCCAGGTTTAACGTGGGTAAACCATATAAATCTAGAAAGTAAAAAACTTGATAAATTTTTTTTTATGATAAATAGTTTGGTGAATACTGTATCTGCATAGATTGTGAACACAGCAAGCAGATTATGGGATAGTGTAACCTTTATTGTCTTATTCGATACTTAACTAGGGCCATACTCCTCATGCCAATAGGCTTTTTCGGATTCAGAGAAAGTGTATAAGAATATTGAAAAGACTGCAATTTCGGGATTGTTGTCGGCAGATCTATATTAAATGGGTATACTCACAATTACCATGTATATCTTAACCTGTTTTTTGATATTTGTCAAGGAAAATCTTAACAGTCTCAGTAAGCACAGGTATTCACATAATTGTTCAACAAGAAATGAAGAGAATGTGTGTGTCTTAAAATCACGTCAGCAAAATTAATGTCCGTAATTAAAAAATATCTGAAAAGTAAAGCATTTTATAATTTTCACCAATATTTAAATATTCCCTAGCGAGTTTCTTTTTTATTTCACTGTGTTTTTAGACATGGTTGTACATTTAAATGTGATGCCCTTTTTGTGCCCGTTCTATATTTTTATTGACTAGTGAAAAATAAATAATCATCAATAAATAAATATTTTTTAGTTATTTATATGCATATAATTTTACTTTTTCGCGGTCAGGGTCATAGCTAATTCTGGATTTGGGCAATATCATTTTCCACTATTTTGTCTATTCATGGGTTTTCTCTCCTCCAAATTTTTTCCTGTAACAGATAAGTATTTAAAAATTGTATATGTAGAACAAAGTGTAGTAAGGCAATTTCGTAAAATTGCCCGGATTACTGGCTGTCTGTACAGAGATTCTTCCTCACAGTTTTTCTGAGAGAAAGAGATGTCTGTAAAATGATCAACCAGTATTCCTGTATATAAGTAATGTATTGTATATTGTGTAATACTTATCTGTGTATGGATATGAATAGACAAAATAATTCAAGACCTCCTCAACAATCTTTTCGAAATTTATCATTTTCCACACTGACTTTTTTATTTTATATTTTTATTTTTAGTCAAACATACAAAAGATGAACCTAATTATATCTAACTTGCGGCGACGACCTCTAGTATTCTCCAATCTCATTGAACACTTCAAATCTTTACGTTGTAATACATAAATAGCTACAAAACCGAATATGCCCAACAAAATTAACTGGAGTAAATTACTGTTATAAAATATTTACTATTCGAAAATTGAAAAATAAGGATGGAACTTCCGAATATCATAGGTGAATTTACTTTTATGATTGATACTGATGGGATCAGACAATTAAAGAATTATCCAATGAAGTGGTGGCAGGGAGATAGCAAAGGAACTCATCACAGTCTGGACTGTGCTAGACGAGAAATGTGGAAGAAAACTACCGAGATTTTAAAAGGTCCATCAGAAAAAATGTGACCACCAACGGAAGTTGGCAGCTGAAAAAGGACAACGAAAGGAAAAAATCTCAGCGCCCTCAGAGCTGCCTGTCCTACCAATTCAGAATATTTAAAAGACTTCATGGTTGGTAAGAGTTTTCACTGCCATAATGAAGTCCAGAAAAACTCAAACCTGCAAAAATTACAGCAGTTCTAAAACCGGGCAAACCAATAGACAATAAAGCTACAGCACTAGTTGCACTATATAAACTCCTTGAACATGTATTGTATAACAGACTGTGCTCCAACACCATAGCCAATATTTCTGTAGAACAAGCTGCTCAGGTAAGTGATGTTTTTAACCTCATATATCGAAGATTTTTTCCAGAGAATACCCAGTGTCAGCGGTATTTGGCGTCACGGTGTGTTCTACAAACTTACCAGAATAATACATTCAAGGCTTATTAAAGTCATTGATGGTATGAATAGAGGCAAAGGTTTTAGGTTGCCATAGAGGAAGAAATAATTAAACAAAAAATATTAAAGCACGGATTACTGTAACGTTCGCCACCATTGCTTTTTAACTTGTATATAGCCGACATGACAGAGAAGAGTTGTAGGAAACTCGGATACGCCGATGACATAGCGACCAGACATGGATCACTGGAAACTATTGATCAAGTCTTAATAGCTGGCTTGTCAGTACTAGCAGACTATTTCCAAAAACGGTGGCTTAAACCAAATGTGTCTAAATTGGAAGTTTCTTGCTGGCAAATATAGAAGTTGGTGTATATTTGGAGGGAAAAAATCTGTCGTACTACAGACAACCTACGTATCTCGGAGTTAGGTTGGCCAGAACGGTATTAAGTAAGTCCAATCTCACCAAACTTGCCACAAAAATACGAACACAAAACTATATAATACATACGTTATATGGCAGCAGCTAGGGATCATCTGTATGAATTCTAAGAACGTGAGTCTAGTGAGTTCTACGGCCAAATACTGCGCACTACTGCGCTATACTGTTTATCTAATAAGAAATATTAATGATTTCTTAATAATATAAAAAAAACAGAAAATTATTAATTTCAATGTTGGAAATGTTCAAAATGCTCGCCGAGAGCGTCTTGACAACGTTACACAACATCTCAGGCATGGCCGATCTAATCGCGAGCGTGATTCGTATTTTTAGGTCATCTAAGCTGAGGGGTTTAGTTAGAGTACTTTTGATATATCCCCACAAAAAGTAGTCCAATGGCGTCAAATCAGGAGATCGTGCTGGCCATTCTATCGATCCGCGCCTTCCAATCCACCGATTTAGGAAAAATTTGGTGCAGGTACTGCCGGATATTGATTTCGTAATGGGGCGGTTCTCCATCTTGCTGAAACCATATTGTATTGGCAGGAACTTGTGGGTTTACTGGATCAGTATATAAGTTTGTCAAAGTGGGCACGACATTATTTTGGAGCAGTTCTAAATATTGACCTCCATTCCAGTTGCCATACATGGAAAAGGGGCCTACGATATGATTTCCAATAATTCCTGCCCAAACATTAACTTTTTCAGGATATTGCGTATGTTACTCTGTCATTCAGTGAGGTTTCTCATTAGATCAATAGCGGCAATTTTGACGATTAACATGACCGTGAAGTGTAAATGTGCTCTCATCAGGAAACAAAATATCTTCTAATTAGACCAAATTGTTATCTAACCTTACCATAATTTGTTCACATAAATACGTTCTCCTATCGAAATCGTCTTCCGTGAGCTCGTGAGTCGCCATCATTTTATAGGAATGCGTTTACTTTCCTTTAATACTCGAGAAATTGATGTGTGATTAACGTTGAACAGTGGGACTGCTTATTTTATTATGTGGGTTTTCTTGAAACTCAAGCATAATATCCAATTTCGTATTATCACTTAGAGCACTGGCAGCTAATTTTTTTATCTATTTTACATGACGAAGTTCACGAAACTGCTTTTCTATTTTGTTAATTGTTCCTTGGGATACAGGCGGCATATTTGGAAAACTTTCGTAAAATAAGCGTGAAACTTCCATTTGTGTCTGTGGATTATCTCAATAACAAATCATTTCTAGAATGTTTATTTTTCTGTTAAATGAACCATTTTTCTGATATTATTACGTACAGTTCACGAAATTCAAACGACAATAGCACTAACCCTGATCACTACTGTCATGCAGGCAGACAACAAGATGATAAGGCTGTGAGTTTTGACGAACATGAACAATTTTTTTTCAAATCAGTAAAAAGAACGCTGGTATGTTTTTTGCTTACTATCTCAATATCAATAAAATAATTTTCTTTTTAAATGTTAATTTTTGTAGAAAAATCTGAAAACACTTAATATATCCGAAACAGTTCAAGATAGGTGTAGGACATTGTACATGGGGAATCCAATAAATAAAATTATTTATTATGTAAGCCCCCGTATATTAATACGGGGGCTTACATTTTAAATAAGAAGTTTGGTACTTGCCATTGTCACATGACACACCCTATATATTTTTTTTTGTAAAAAATGCTCAGTTAAAAGTACAAATTCGACGTGTCCAAGCGTTTTATTCGTTATCGAATTTATTCCGTTTGGCTGTTCCACACTTTAGAGACTAGAGGTTCTTTGCGAATAAATTTGTTTATACATTTTTTTGTTTATGTTTTGTTTATACATTTTCAGAATTTTATTTTATTATCTTTTACATTTTTGTCTGGTATTTACTGCTATAAGATATTGTGAAATTGTTATGTACTAAAGCCATATGCTAAATCAATAAACAAATATCAAAAAAGCTTTCTTCAGGACTTGATAATTGATTAATTAATGACTTATATTTCATAACCTTTCTGTATTGAAGATTAAATATATGTGAGGAAGACTCTCGTTAAAAACCAAATAGTAGTTCAAAATTAGCGTACCAAGCTTTCCTTCAGATACAATGAAAAATCTATATTACTGAAACAATATAGGGATAGAAAATATCAGTGAACACCGAGTATATAATTTAAATATAGTCAACGAATTGATGATATACACATTGCTTAAGATTTCTTTCTCTATGGCTTTTTACGATAGTTTTACGGGATGTCGTAAAACATCTCAATCTTTCTTATTGGCCTACAAACAGTTGCATATTAATGGTGAAATTACTATATGCGCTTTAATAACTCCGCACTAAGCGCTAGAAGGCCAGCTTTCTGTGTATTTGGACATCAAAAAGGAAGCGAGATTATATTCTTTCCGATTGTTGAATGATCGCAAAAACTTATTGCGGTAATTGCGAGTTCACTTTTTTATAGCACTATTCACTCATATACGATTTGCTGTAAGAAATATATCAGATTATTATTAATAAGTCAGTTTAATACTCATCAGTAGCTGCTCGTGAGATGCAGCTATGGGGTCAAAATCTAAAACTACTATAAGTTTAAAGTAAAATATGAATTAGGTATTGTTGTTTCTGCGGGTGCACAAGCGCAATACATATATTTATAATATTTTTCACAGTTAATATCAATTTATATTATGCCTAATTCTTTACCGCATCTAGGATTCAGGGAAAACCAATTCCTGGGGATCTCAAATCGTATTGTGTAACGCCGTTTCAATGATAGAAATCACAGGAAAAAAGTTAACTAAACCCTATAAAAGCAATTATGCTACTATTCTTTCGAGTTAGTATAATCCATTGAACGCAAGATAATATACTGGTTCTCGATGAGGACCTTCATCAGTAGATCTAAGGTTAATAATTAAACAAAAGCAAAGTAACACATTTAGTAAAACAATTGTATAGAATTAACAGAACCCACAAATCATAGAGATGTACATTAACAACTAAATTGCGATACCAAGGCAGAATCATTTTGAGAAAAGTATCAGTTCCGTTGGATAGTTGTTTCTTGATTCTCATCTGAAAATATAATTGTGTATGATCAGGATTTTTGGCTGACAACTTGGAAACTAGGTGCTGATTTACTTTGCTGCGAGAAAGACAAAGAAAGAAAGAACGAGTGTGTGAGAGAGAGAGAGAGAGAGATTTTTTATTTCCAATTGGAACTGTCAATTCAACCTGCCAATTGTTAACTAGCGGCGTTTTAAAGTATCCGGTCAACTCTTCCCTTATATGATGATCAGAACAAAAGTGGAGACAAGGACGTCGTTAGTCAGGGGAAGTAAAATACTTGCTTTATATCTAATAATAGAATAAAACCAACATCAGCACGTTCTAATGATAAAACATGACTATTTGACATAAAATTCAAAATTTTCTATCAACAAAACTTAAAAAATCGGAAACCTTTTACACAAAATCTACCAATCTACCTATGAAACAGAGTTTGCTAGTATGGGTAATGTAGAGAAATGAGAAATCTACAAAATTAGTTACTATACGTTCAGCTTCATTAACTGCTTCTTTAGATAATGAACCGTTACCAGAAATTACAAAAAAACATAATCGTTTATATTTTTTTAATTTTATAGTTAAAACATTCTTATTAACTAAAAGGGTAGATCTTCTCATAATCAATAAATGTTGCAAAATTTCAGTCAAACCTGTGGAATACACTTTTTTTAAAGGACCATGTTACCTCACCGGATGCCCCTATCATTATGAATATACCAGCGTTGGAATGTAGAAGAGTTGATCTAGAGACCCCGCATCTCAGTTTTCCAAAATTTTTAGTATAAGTACATATAAGTAATAAATATAGTTGGCCAATGTTACCCCTTTCAGCTGGACGAGCCAGGGGTGGTACCTATGAAACTATATTCTTATAATAAATAATCTTATTGCAAATTTTAATTTAAAGTGGAGACATATTTATATTTCTAGCATAATATGGATTTATGTTATAAATTTAGCAAAATGGAATATATAAACTCAACCATTTTTATTATGCCAAAGCCGTACTTATTTTAAATTTAAGTACAAAACGAAAATTCGCTTTCTGTATTCATTGATCTTTAAATACACAAATAAAGAATTGGAGGTGTGTTTGTTTTAATCTGTTTACATATTTTATTATGATAAAAATTGATAATAGTTAATAATAGAAAAAATGTTAATGTTAATCTTCAATCACTTAACAATACAATTTTTCTATTGTTCAATTCCGATTCTTGCTAAGAAATGTTCAATTAATAAATATTAATCAATGACAAGCCAAATTTCTTTACATATATATGTTTTGATTTACAATTGGAAAAATTTACAACAGTCTACGCTATTTGCAAATTAAAAATGATTGCTCCATCATTGTCATCAGTGTCTAAATGGAATTTAGGTATTCTATTTTGCTAAATTTATTATATTGCATAGGTACCACCCCCGCAATTTTGCGAATGGACTCGTCCAACTGAATGAGTTAAGAAAGGCTAAATATTTTCAAAAACAGACAGTCACTGTCACTACAACATTTAAAAAAAAATTATACCGTATGTAAATATATGTAACATGTATGATTTTTTAATTTGTAACAATTTGTAATTTGTAATTTGTAAATTTGTAATTTGTAATTAAACATCAATTTATAATTAAACGCATTAAACCTACATGTATTTATACTTCAAATTTTGGAAAACTGAGATAAGGGGCCTCTAGATCAACTCCTCTGCTTTCCAACGTTACTGTATTCATAACGAAAGGGCATCCAATCAGGTAATATAGCCCAAATTTCGTGAGAATGGTTAAACTGATTGTGAACTATCTTTTAGATCACATATAGAAAATATAACATCCCGTGCCTTAAAGATTTTGGGATTAATTCATAGGTCCTCCTCTGAATTTTCTATAACAACATTTAAATTATTGTACTGCACTTTAGTGAGATCAATTTTAGAATATAGCTGCGTGGTCTGGTCACCATCATATCGGTCGTATGTATGTTCTTCTTTTAGAGCCGGTGCAAAACAAGTTTCTACGTATTACTGCATATAAAATGGGACTTCATAGAGATGAGTACTCATATGATGTCATTAGAAGAGAGTTAGGATTGTTATTATTTGAGAGCAGGAGAATTTGTGCAGATTTATGCTTTTTGCATAAACTAGTTAACTCATGTAGAATACGCCCAGATCTACTGAATTTGATTCATTTAAATGTGCCGGACAGGCGCAGTAGGCATACTGAGCTGTTTAAAGTGCCATTTCATATGACTAACTATGGTCAAACGAATCACTAACTAGAATCTTTTCAGAAATTTAAATGTGATATTAAAAAGCTGTTTTAACTTTGAGAAGATAATTGGGTTGCTTGGATTGTAATTAATTTAGTGTCTTAGCGTGTCTTGTAATATATATATATATATATATATATATATATATATATATATATATATATATGTACTCTGTCTAAATGGTCTTGACCGTAAATAAATAAATAAATTTATGGCATTCATATATTCAATAACATAGAGGGTGTTCGATTTGATATAAGAAAGTTGTGGTCTACTTCCGGTATAGCCGGAAGTGCCACAGTTCTGAAAATATTTTAGTCACATAAAACCTATCGGCCTGCTTACGTTGCCAAATTTACAGAATTTTAATATCAATAGTTTTTGAGTTATAAGTAATCGCCCACCTTTGTGGCAGATATAAGTCCTTCGGTTGTGAATCTTTCTAATATTAGGTTAACAGTATAAATAATGACGTTCCAGGAATCGCAACTATCTAATCATAATTTTTTTCCCAATAAGCATCTGTGCATCAAATTAAATTTACAGTAATTTATAGCATTACTGTAAATTTGATTCAAATTCATTTACAGTAATGCTATAATTTAGAGTCCTTTATGAAAAAAGTCACTTTTCTCACTTTTTCCATTTAGAAGTTTTCCAATTTTCCGAATATGAAACCTCCGCATCTCATATTCTATAATCAGGAATCGAAAAGTTGTCAAGGCTAAATAATAACGTAAATTTAATATTTCGGATTGACAACTTTTAACAGAACAGCAGCCATTTCCATATCTATCTTGTTTCTAAATTTGCATCAAGAAGTGAATTTTATATTCTATTCGTTCGTGGTTAGGCAACAAGCAGGGGCATGTGCTGAGCATTTCCATTGGGGAAAAATAGAATACTTTACAGATACATACCGTATTACTCACTTCTTTCGTTCAAACAAATTTTAGTAGGGCAAGAAAAATAGAATACTGTGTGGTAACTACCGTTTCACTAACTACTTTCGTTCCAATTAATTTGGGTGATCAACTGCGCCCCTCTTCCCACTCCCCGTAAATACACCGTTTTACTCAAAATGTCTACCTGATATGGTTTCCAGTGAAATTTCTAAATCAAAATCCAATAATTCCGAAATGTATATAAAATGAATACAAAAATGCAAGATCCTTTGCATGATAAATTTAATACTTTCAAACGATCATGCATGAAGCAAAAACGTTTGTTTTGTCATAATTTCATGTCACCTTTTTTGGTTTTTATACCTTTTTGTCTGTAAAGATATCACTTAATAACACTGCAATTAGTTTTTGCATTCAATATCGTTTAACATCCAGCATTTATAATGTGAACTGGTTTCATTTACTCAGTCGGTGAATGTGTGAATGGATTAAATTATTCCAATTTGTCAGTGTGTAAGCTACTACACAGAGTCTAATAAATACGTAGAATACTGCAACAAGATTAGGAAATAATATTATATACCGGTTTTCAAAAATACCTGAACCAATTACAATAAAATTTTGAATACCTTTGTATAGGTATTATAGTTTTGGTTTTGATAAGAAATGGTAACGATGTGGACGAAATATTTTAACAAATATAGGGGGAAGAGGGGGAAATAAAAATATCGATACCGGAATCGGTAGTAATATCGAAACAAAGTTATCGATACCAATATCGAAAGAAGGTGTCGGTACCAATTTAGCGGGGAAAGAACCAAAAATACTAATTTAGTTGGGATGAATTCAATCAGAGTATCGAAATCGCGAACAGGTACCGACACTGGTATCGACACATAAATATCCATATGTGCATACAATTATCGCAAGAAGAGTATCGATACCAAAAATACCCGGTATGATATCAGTGATATCCCAACATCCCTAACTGTAATATTTCTAACCGGTTAAAAAGAGATCAAGGCATAGCTTTTGCAATTATGTTGGAGTTTTCGACGTAAAATTTTCTTGAAAGTAACTGAGGAAACTTTAATTTTATAAACAATAAAAATATCACATTTATCAACTGGAGTAGATACTAATTAAACATTCCAATTATGCCAACAACGCTAACTGCAAGTTAACAAGTTGATATATATTTTTTATGATTCCACGTTTAAATCCTGCGGAGTAATAACCAAGACTCTGTTGGGGACAATTGTAAACGAATATAAATATTATTTTTACTCTAAGTCTTATTATTTTTACACTCTTTTATTTCAGATGTCTCGCAATAATATTAAGAAAATGAAGACAAAATACCAAAAAGAATATTTTCAAAAAATTACGGAGCATATTAAAACCTATATATTGACTCTTGGTGATGAATTACATACTCATTTAATACCGAAAACTGCAACTGGAAGAAGAAATTCTTACATAGAAAACAACCTCAAATAGCCAGCAATTGGCTTGTAATTGACAGGAAGATCCACTATCAATCACTGGGCCCGATATCCAGTCAGCTATTGTCCAAACTATTGAAGTGTTTAACCAGCAAGCTCCAAATGCTCAACATTTTACTGTATGGACCATTGAGTGTTACGCTGTAGGGTTTTTCCTTTAGTTTTCGGTGTAAGTTAACCAGATCATCCATTTTGTACAATTCTTCATTACGTTGCATGTACTACCCACCCAGTGTGCTCTGGCCATTTTCATATTTCTTTATTTATTAGATGGTAGGATAATATTTTTTTATCTTGACTAATCATGTATTTCTACTATTTCTTCAGGATTATCTGTAAATAATTTCCAAATATCTAGGAGACTGGGGCAGCCCCACACTACACTGTTGGTTTAAGAAAGATGCTTTTCTATATTAAACGCCTGTGAATTTGTGGGGATACTTGAAGAGTAAAGTTTATCAAGGTTGGCCAAATATCGTATAAGAAAAGCATCAAAATGGAAATTGCACAAATAGGCCTCCAAGCTATTGCAAACGTTATAGAGGGCATTAGAGCTGAACGTCATCAACTTGAACTGTCATTCAAATGTGATTTTACAAAAAGTCGTACATGTTGGAAATAATGAGTTTATTCTATACATTTGCATCAATAACTATATATTGGATCATAATTAAAATTGACAGTAACAGCAGAAAATACTAAGATTTATTAAATAAAATTAATTACAACAGATGTTTAAGAGCACTATAAAAGATTTGTTTTTTTCATTAGTTTAATATAAATTTAATTTCCTTTCATCAAATTATTATTATGAGCGATTGCAATTATGATTTAAAATTATAACAATCTAAACTTTCTATTTATTTCTGCACGCGATTAAATTTACTTTGATAATAATGGGGACTATGTTCGTGATTATTGGTTATAAATTTTCTTAGACACAATTGAATTATCAACTTAACTTGCTACTTGTGATTTTACACAATTCGACTAAAGACAATGTTACAAAAATCATCAGGTTTGTAGTAAATTCAACTTAAATAAACTAAAGCACCTTGTAGTTAGGAAAGCCTATCAGATGCAAGTAGGTAATAAACTTGACGATCTGAGCAATCAGACAGATCGTGCTGTCCACCTGTGATTTGAATTATGGTGAAAGATTATTTAGGCAAGTATCTTAACAGATCTAAAGGAAACAACTTCTATGATCAGAATGAATAAGATGATTTTATTAATAAAGAAGAAAGAAAGGATGTCAAGAAAAAATGGAAGATAAAAATAAAAATGACATCCCAGAAACAGGAAAATTTGTAGAGCGATGACAATAACGTTTTCAGATGTTTGAATTGGAGGACCCAAATAATACATTAAGAAATGGATTACGGAGAGACGACAGTAGGCCTTAAAAAGCCATAGAAAAAAATAAGAAAGGCGTCAGGCTTAGGTGGGTTTTAAACGAAACATATACAGGAAATTGGAAAGAAAATTACTAACCAATCCCACGAACTTATCAGACAATTATGGAACAAAGGGCGAATGAAAGGGTATTGTAATAATACACATTTGTAAGAAAGGTCAAAAAATGTATGCCAAAACTACAAGTTCATATTTCTTCTATTCATGGCATATAATATACTTTTCAACATCCTGTTAATTAGACTCACCCCAGTTGCAGAACTGTCTATTGGAGAGTAACGTTTTGGGTTTCGGCAAAGCGAGAGGGACAACACATCAGATATTCAACACAAGAAAAATTCTAGAAAAACAATGGGAAAACCTTCAATTTATCTTTGCACTTTTTGTAGACTATTAGCAAGCCAATGACAGCATCTACCACAGAAGCCCATGGAATATCATCATAAAATCGTCGGCAACCTAATAAGCTTATTAATCTTAAAAAGATGTGCGATCTAGAATCTACTATTCGGGTAATAGTCAAAGGAACAAGGATAGTAGGCTCTAATATTCAATACAGAATGCGACACGCTAATGCTAAGTACTAATTAACATAGCGCTAGAATCTGTGATAAAGAATTTTAAGACATTAGAATATGCAGAAGATTTAGGAGTCATGTGCCACACAAAGAAAGGGTTTAAATAATTGCACAACCTGAGGATACAAAAAGAGACAACTTAATACTGAATAAAATCAAACCGAAATGATTAAACAAAGGCCTGTATTCAACCATTACTGGTTCATTTGAAATAGTAAAATAATTCAAGTAACTGAGCACACTGATAACCGGAATAAATAATGTAACAAATCAAATGCAGAGTCAAATAGACAGCGCAAAGTTATAGCTGCCCTTACCAATTTACTACGACCTAGCAATCTCCTAAGAAAACTGAAGCTTAAGATATACAATGCTTTAGTAATTCCAGTAGCAAGGTGAAGACAACGACTTTCAGAGAGAAAAAAAGTTATCATCATTTGGAAAAAAAGTAAGGAACATACTGTTCTGTTTCGTATATTTCATTCATGAGCACAATAAGAGGCAGGGCGAAAATATTGTCTTGGGAATCGTTTATATAGGTCGACCAAGACCTTCAGACCGACCAAGTCAAAAGTAGGAAGAAAATATGTCAATATAATGAAGAGGTATTGGGAACAACGAGCAAAAATAGAGTTAGAGGGCTGTGATCGAGGTGGATAAAGACTTTAAAGTATTCTTCAAACATGTTAAGAGCAAGTTATTAAAACTTCGGAAAATATTTATGCATTAGTGATTTTAATTGTATCACAGAGTGACAGTACCACTCTTAGTTTGGTGTCTCTTCTGGGTAGTGTCTCTCAAATTCAGTATACAAATTTGACGTTAATATCTTTCATTTTCCCCTGCTTTCAAAGGCTTTAAAAGGGAGTACACCTTCCGTCCATATTAGCTGGTTTCCATACAACGCCGTTACAGTTGAGGATTGTTCCAAATAGAGTTCACATTAGACAAAATCTTGGTCATAACTTCATTTTGAATGTCTATTGGAAGTCTGAAGAATCTCTAATTTTGCATGTAGTAGAAAACCGTTTAGAAGGTTGATAATGGTCCAAAATTCTCGACTAAGAGTTATCGTTTTATATAGGACTTGCCTTGCTGAATTGACTAAATACATTTTCAGATCGGCTGACATAAATATCTGTTAGTTTGAGTCAGAGAAACCAACGAAATTTTGCACTTTCTTACAGTTTGTCAGATAACTTTTGATTGCTTCCTACGACTTACAACACTCTGTAGCACTTAAATTTCCTACAATATTGACCAGACTCGTATTTTGTCCCGTAAGACGGACATACGAAAAGAGAAAAATTGTCGAAAATCACTAAAACAACGCCAATGATGCTAGTTATTGAATTGTTCTTAACCTGCAACTTTGTTCTCTTGCTTCCTACGATCAACCATTTTGTCTTTTTCGTATGTACTTGTGACCTATTCTAAAATAGCTAATAGTTAATCAAATTTCCGCTGTGTACTCAGTGATTTAAAATCGGTCTCATATTAGAAAACGAAAATCTTTATTATTTTTTTATATTACTAAAAGAAACCTGGTTTATCATTGTTAATTTTCATTAACAATAATTCTTAACACTTCTTCCAATGGAAACAGATGACTTAGTTCAATCCTTATTTACATATTTGTTTTGTTAGCAACTTAATATGTTCAGATTGACATCTTGTACATAATGCGGGAGAAAATAATATCTTTCAAAATGTTTAAAAATAGTGTAAACTAAAACCAATTAAACCAATTTCACATTTTAACTAGCTACGATAAAAGTTGAGTTATGACTGACTATAAAATATAGATGATAAAATAAACTGAAAAGAATTGAATATGCATAACACTACGTCATAAATATATTAAACTAAAATAATTGTTCAGATATTGTAGGATGACTCACTAAAGATATCACTAATACAGGATGATTAACTTAATTTAAATGAAAGTATTTAGCGAAATATTTTGATTTACAAAGCAAAATTCAAAATCCAGAATTTGATTTTATATTAGGTATTTAAAATTATGGAGTAGGTAACCCTTACAAAACTGTAGTTCCAGGGTTGCAAAAATGTCACGGGGCTATAGAAAGGCACCAGAAAACTCACCAAAATGACAGGTGCAATCATCAGAAGACTCAGGCAGAAGGGCAAGTGAATGTTTCTTAAAATTTTATAAATTTGGGTGCGGGATTTTCAATTGCCGAAGATACGGGTTTATCCGTAAGGTCAATACTTTGCTGTGAGTATGCAAGTGTGGCGATTCACATTTACAATTTATTAAAACTTTACTATTGGGGTTCTCTAGTTACGTTTTAAATGGAAAAACAATCTAAGCCCATGCCCGATATAATTACGCCATATTTCTTTGAGTCCCATGTTGAATACGTCTTTTTCGGCCAGAAGTTCAAAGACGCAACGAAAATTTTTATTGTTAACAAGATGTTGACACAACACACAGTGCCGAAGCATTGATGGAAGTATTGAGCAACATGTTCAATTGTATGCATTTCATGTTTTGGTTACGATTCGTAGTTGATAAAATTACCGATCTTGTCTAGTTGAGGGGTATTCAAGCATCGTGTTTCTACGTATACTCCTTCGATTTAGTTCAAATGACCAGCAGGAAAAACTATCTACCTGCTCTGAAGTTTATAAAATGTAAATAACTATATGTCATTTAGGTGTCATATTGGTAATTTTTCAATGCCCACAGCACAAAGTGGCTTTATTAAGCACAGTGTCGTAATATTCGGGCGTTTATTGAAACATAGTTCATGTTTTATGATAAAGTGTTATGTAAGCTTGGTAGACCTACATAAAACATCCGAGGGTACAGTAATTACTTGTGTCCATTTGTGCGAACCAGTGCCATAATTGGAACACTCAGTTCTGAGTACTGTGCTGCACTGTGAGGGGCTGTGCTGTAATTTTAAAAGAGGGATTAATGAGCTGATATGACAGTTATAAGAAAACTCTTAGAATATAATATCAATAGTGAATCTAGTACCTTCTGGTCATTCGTGCAAAGCAAATCACATGGTGAATGTGTGCTAAGCAGAAATACTTCGAATAATGTGTATTTGTGGATTTTACCTGATGCATATACCATAAAATGTTAAATTTCACGTCATGACAAGTAATAACATGGACTCGTTGATCTGATTATATTATCGAATAGGAAGGTGACCATAGCAATACAATCATAAAATAGTGCAACTCATTGAGTTTGTTTTGTCTACCCTTACCCTAGATGGTATCCAGAGTCTGAGACTTAGCCCAAATTTAACATTGTCATCATGCTAAACTAAAACTAAAAACTAAATAGAAATAAAAATATAAACTTTTCGAAATTGTTCAATCCATAGAACGCAAGACAATATATTGTTTTTAGTCGAGAACCTTCATAAGTTGCGCTCCCCTCAACTGATTGAATTCATGAAGGTTCTCGACTAGAAAACAATATATTGCCTTGCGTTCAATAGACTGAAAAATCTCGAAAAGTTTGTATTGTATTTTCTTTGACAGGTTTTAGTAAACCTACGAATTTTTTCGTGTGATTTATATCCTAGGAATCACTGGGAAACGGCGTTACACACAGTACAGCATTTGGAGTCACTGTGGGCTAGAAAAATTTCGCGAAAAAATAAGAAATAAAAATATGTAAAAACGTGGATATTATTCATACACTATATCAAGTATCAAGCAAGGCCGTAGGCAGAAATTTATATATTTGTTGATGTATTTCCAAATAATATAAAAATGTATAATAATAAAATTTATTTTTATGAAAAATATGGTTCAAATAGAATCTTGAAATACTAAACCACAAAATTTGCAGTTTAATGTTCGTATTTTATTTGTACTCAAGACATTTTTTCATTTGGTAATTTTCACATTCTATAGTTTGTATGGATACAACGGCTTCCAAAAATACATTATTTCAGGATTTAATAGACCTATACATATTTGACATGTTTAAGATTTTTGATATTTGATATTGGGATTTTCCCGTTTTCCATTACTTTTGTTACTTGTATTTTAACTACCCGTTTTCATATTTTTTGGACGTTATTAATAATTTTGACTTTTTCAACGTTTAGCAGTTAAACAGTTTCGACGTTTTTGACATTTCTTACATACTTGAGATTTTAGAAATCTTTGACAATTTTAACGTTGTTGGCATTTTAAACATTTTTTACATTTTTGTTTTTTTTTTAATTTTCCCATTTTTAACATTTTCGACATTTATGACATTTTGGAAATTTTCTAGATTTATACTAATTTCGTAATTTTTGGGAATTTGTTTTCATTTTATAAGTTTTTGTCACTTAACATTTTTTTAAATGTCGGGCATTTTCAGATTATTCAGTAATTCAACAGTTTTCAGTCCCCATCCATTCCATAAATTCAATATTGGCAAAATGACCCATAATGTCTCCATTCTTATGAAGAAAAAACTCAGTTTATGAATTCTCATAAAATGAATATCGGGCAAACCTGCATCATTTTTTGCTCCATAAAAAGTACCCTATTCAATTATACAAATTTGGCATAATTTCAAAACAATTGATATCATAATTCTCATATCTGTTGATTTTGGTTCCAGAGAAGTAGTGATTTTTTCTTAACAAATACCCTACTTAAGCCTATCGGAAAACTGAATTTTTGCAAAATTATATAACCCGCTTCTATTTATTTTCGAAGACTGTATATATACGGGTGTAAATAGTTTAACTGCATATATTTTAGGTGCAGATAGTACCCACCAAATAAAACAAAAAACTCTTATAAAACTATGGTCTAAAGGCCTTAATAAGCAAGAAAATTTAAAATACATGTTAAGTAAATTATTGTCAATGTGGCAACGTAGCGCTAAAAATGAGATTTGCTTGTAGCGTGAATAATAAAGGAATGAGTCACGACAAAAAACTGAACACCTGTTATTTTTTTGTATTAAATAATTTCATAGTTTCTAGTGCCGGTAGATTTATTTAGGTATATAAAATTTTATGAAATATTATTTTCAAAAATGTACCCTTTTAATATCTATGTATTGAAATGAATATTTATATTTGGCGATTTATTTTATGCATCAAGTTGAAGAAGGGAGGACACAAAGTTGTTTACATTATGATACAAAAATGATGCGATACAAAGTATATTAAACAAAACATTTCTTATATGTAGTTCTTTTATGTGTTAAATTCTTCGAGAAATAATTGTTACTAAGAAATTAATATTACTTACCTTAGACAAATAAAAACCTTTGACCTGCAGGATGTCATTATGATCGAGCTCTGGCAAGCAAACGGATTATTTATAGTAAATATTCAAAATTCAAAATTCTTGTTATTACATTTGCTTTCCACACAAATTAATAGCATGTCAGGTCTTTACCTAATTGTATAATTGTCACTGTTTGTCATAAAATAATACACTTGAACTCACAATTCACAACAGATTTTATTTATTTTTCCAATTTATATTTTAAAATGAAAATCAAATAACTTACGCTATGTCGAATGTCACGCAAAAATTACTTTCACTTTCTTAAAAGAACCGGGCAGCAAAAAAGCATTCATGGCAGCGGCCAGCTGTAGTACTGCGTATATGCTATGTTGCCACATCTGATCGGAGAAACGTAGGGCAAATTATAACAGAATATTTAGAGTTTAAATAATAATTTTCTTTGTTAATACAGTTATTAAAGGTGTATACGTTATTGAGTATTTACATATTTAGCTTTACAATCATTTTGAAGCCGGAAATAATCTATGATACACTGTAATAAAGGCTACAGAACTTCTAACTTTTTCATTTTTTTTTTTGGCAAAACTATAGTTTATTTCTGAAAATGTTATAAAGCTTTTTGATTTGTTTTGACCTGAAGTATTGATCCTCAAAATCTTTGCACTCAAACCGTTTACACCCTGTATATATATATATATATATATATATATATATGTTTTAGGTGGTTTCCGGGAATTCATCCGCGTAGTAGATAACTGATCCCTGCCGGGATCGATGGTAAAATGACGACGTTTCGGCAGAGTCGCCTTCTGCTTTCGCTTCTAGTTCCTCGAATACTAAATACTTACTACCGACCTGAAGAGGGCAGATGCGACTCTGTCGAAACGCCGTCATTTTACCATCAATCCTGGCAGGGATCAGTTACCAACTACGCAGATGAATTCCCGGAAACCACCTAACACATTTAGTGCCCGCGAAAACTTAAAAACAAATATATATATATATATATATATATATATATATATATCAACATTTTCACCAGTATTAGTTTCTATTTCGAAGATATTGATTTCGAAAAAAGTAGTGACCCTCATCTCCCCTATTTAATATCCCAATTTTCACAAAATGATAAAAATCGCTTCTACTTATTTAAGAAGACCATACATATGAAGGTTTATACACATATTACTTTGTATTTCGAAGATATGTCTGAAAATAGTGATTGTGTGTACGGTTTCTAAACGGTTTTTATTTTAGGTTAGCTGAAGTCGGTTCTTTTTTAACCATAAATTATTTTTAAAACGTACTGCCCGTTTTGGATTTAACAAGGGGCGTTCTATAAGTTTTTGGTCCAGAGAGAATCAGAAATTTTCTCTTAACATAGAAATGTGGGTTTAATGCATTAGGCACTATCAATAATAAATACTTATATATAGGTTTTATGTGGCGCATAACAAAGTTCCAATAATCGGCAAGAGACGTTAGGGGAGAGGGAATCTCTCCTCACCCTGCTCGACCCTCTACTGAATTATGGGTATTAATAAGAAATCATCAAGACAATTCTCAACTTAACAAAATGCAGATAAATAATATTTTAAATATAACAAATACTTCACCTAAAGAATGTCCTCCAGATAACAGAGAATCTTAAATAACAAATTAATGACTTTTTTAAATAACTAAAAACTATACCACGCTAAAGGTAAGTGATACAAGTTCACCTCTCCACGGAAACAATAAAATCTTTATTGAAAAAAATAGATGTCTTACCGTATGTTCGTAGGATAAATAAGCGTAGGTCCTGGTGCAAATTTTTGCGGCAAATTGTGAAATTAAATGGAAAATAATTTGGTCAAGTGCGAGTTGGACTTGCATACTTAGGGTCCCGTACCACCTTCAAGATTCGAATATTCCAGTTTCAGACAAGCAGGGAATGAGTGCATTTTCTTATACTTACCCTTATATCTTTTAAAGGAAGCGTTTTAAATTTATAAAAAATATACACTTTGATTTTCCACACATAGACTTTTTATTTTATTTGCTTTAGGATTCGCTTGATTTTTATCACAATTAATATGTATTTAATTTTCTAATTTGGCCCCCAAAAAGTAACATTAAAGTTTTATTTTACTAATAAACTTTCAGAAATGCCTTTTATAATCTACTGTCTGAGTTTTGAGGCTCTGTAGATTGGAAGAAAAACGGCAAAATAGGTCAAAGTTTAAATTATAAATTATTAAATCTGTTATTCAAATTATTTAAAATATAAATAAAATATATTTTTCAAATTTTAAATAGTGTAGTTTCTAAAGTGAGAATTAAGTCGATGTTTAATATTTTTAATATCTTTTAAACAAATGATTTAAAAATATGATATATTTGTAATTCACATAATGAGCCTTTTAACTGATATATTACATGATGCCTTTGAAAATTGAATCTTTATTTTCCATTTAATTGTATAATTTGCCCCCAAAAATTAATATTAGGGGATTTTTCTTATTTTTCCAGTAAAGTTCACGTGAGGGGCTATACTTCCAGTTTTTCAAAATTTTTCAGCTTATGGTTTCGGAGATAAGTGGGGGAATGTGTAAAATTTTTTATATTTTTGTTAATATCTTTTAATTTATTTATTTTATAAATATGGAAAAAATATATTTGTTTTCTTCATCATGAGCCCTTTTATTTGATATATAACATGCTGGGTTAGAAACAATTTTAATTTTATATTTTCCATTTAATTCTATAATTTGCCCCCCAAAAAAAATTAGGGTTTTTTTTTATTTTTCCAGTAAAATTCAGATGAGGGGCATACCTCCATTGTTTTTTCAAATTTTTCCAGCTTATGGTTTCGGGGATAGGGGGGGATGGGTAAATTTTTTTATATTTTTGTTAATATCTTTTAATTCATTTATTTTAAAAATTTGAAAAAAATATATTTGTTTTCGTCATAATGAGCCCTTTCATTTCATATATAACATGATGGGTTAGAAACAATTTTGATTTTAATTTTCCATTTAATTCTATAATTTGCCCCCCCCCAAAATAAATATTAGGGGTTTCTCCTTAATTTTTCAGTAAAGTTCAGGTGAGTAGCTATACCTCCATTTTTTTTCAAATATTCCAGCTTATGGTTTCGGAGATAAGGGGGGGGAATGGGTATTTTTTTATATTTTTGTTAATATCTTTTAATTAATTTATTTTAAAAATATGAAAAAAATATATTTGTTTTCGTCATAATGAGCCCTTTCATTTGATATATAACATGATGGGTTAGAAATAATTTTATTTTTAATTTTCCATTTAATTCTATAATTTGCCCCCCCCCAAAATAAATATTAGGGGTTTCTCCTGAATTTTCCAGTAAAGTTCAGGTGAGTGGCTATACATCCATTTTTTTTCAAAATTTTTCAGCTTATGGTTTCGGAGATTTTGGGGGGGAATGGGTAATTTTTTTTTATATTTTTGTTAATATCGTTTAATTAATTTATTTTAAAAATACGAAAAAAATATATTTGTTTTCGTCGTAATGAGCCCTCTCATTTGATATATAACATGATGGGTTAGAAACAATTTTAATTTTATATTTTCCATTTAATTCTGTAATTGCCCCCCCAAAATTAAAAGTAGAGTTTTCTCCTTATTTTTCCAGTAAACTTCAGGTCAGAACCTATAAATCTATTTTTTTTAAACTTTACATTTTATAGTTTCGGAGATAAGGGGGGGTAAATTTTGGTATATTTTCGTTAATATCTTTTTAAATATTTTTTTTATATGAAAAAAATATATTTGTGTTCCTCAAAATGATATATTACATGATGAATGAAAAATTTATTTTTTTTTAATTATTATTTAATTCTATAATTTGCCCCCCAAAATTAACACTAATGGTTTCTCCTTAATTTTCCTGTAAAGTTCGGGCAACGCTCTATATTTCCTATTTTTTTCAAAATTTTAGGCTCAGTAGTTTCGGAGATCAGGGGGGGAACGGTCGATTTTTTTAGTATTTCCCCCCAGAAGTACACCTAAAATCAAAATTTTTTCTTTTACGATATGTACTCCTTATCGGGTCACCAAACTATACATCGATACCAAATTTCAACCTCTTCCGTCCAGTAGTTTAGGAGAAAATGGCTGTGATGTGACAGTGGCAGAAATCCTGAGTGATATTATAAGAATATCCCTATATATTTTATATACGGAACCCTAAAAAATGAACCACATCATGTAGCAGATCAAGTAAGACATGTAGATATATATTTTTAATTTTAAAACTCCTAGTTTCAAGTAATTTAGAAAAACACAAGAAATCTTTCAACCTACTTAGCCCATAATTTTGAAAAAGAATGCAATTCCTTGCCTAATAAAATTGGGGAGAAAATAAAAAAATATGCTTTATGATTTTAAATTATAACAAAGTGATTTAATATATCATAAGCGATTTTTGTAAAAAAATATCATAAAACTTTTAGAATAATGTCAATTATGTAATCAATACCTGTATTTTTTAACTATGATTGTTATTGTATCAAATAACATTTATTATTATGCGACGACAGTTTCCTTATACTAATAATGCATGACAATGAAAGGATTTATTATGCACACAGTTGTTTGGCCATGTGCCAAATATTTGAAAAAAACCTTTAGTTAATTTTCTAACGTCATTAGGTCACAAGAAGTTCATTTCTATTATGTTTTTATTTAAAGGATAACCACTTATGATCTTTGAAAATATACAAAATAGCTGAACTTTGCGAAAATAAGCTCGTTTAGTTCAGTCAGTGGTCTTTAAATAAAAAAATATATATGATTATCAAACATAAACAAGTAGCAGTTCATATATAATTAACGAATGTTATTTATAAAAATTAAATTTACCTTAAATTTCTCATAAGTAGTCTCCAATTCCAATCTGTGCACAAAAGGATTCACCAACAATTCCGAAGCACATTCCTCATGCGAAATACCACCCGTATACCGAGTGTTGTTTATTTTCGTGGTCATTTTCAAAATTTTTCCAGAAAAACCTCAAGACATCAAGCCGACACCGATTCTCCCAGTTGACACACAAAACACATACCCGGTCTAAATCGCGAAAAGAAAAATGTTGAACGGAAGTTAAGCCGTTCCCAACTAATAGCCGATCGGATGGATGTGAAACGTGAAATTCAAAGAGAAATGGGTAAGTTGAACGTTTGCTGAAGAACACCGTGGTATCGTTTCCGATAAATCGTGAATTGAAATCGTTGCGCGAGAATATTGTGCGGACGTACGTTCAGATCTTGGACGTGTGTGTATGGGGGAAAATCACTAATTTCACTTTTGCGTGTGAGATGCCGAGAGCCGGCGCGGCATTTGGAATGATGACAGGGAGAAAGGACGAGTCATCGTGTAGAGAGAAAGCACGGTATTCCGGACACCGCGCTACGATATAAAATTGTTTATACGTTAAGTGTCTAGTTTGAATTAGTCATGGGTAGCGCAAATGGCACGTATTTTAACTAAAACAAACAAATATTTCTGCGTTTCGTATGATATGTTGAATTTATAAAAATAAACATACAAGGTGTTTCAAATAACATGAGCCTGCATTCGGCAATTGAATACAAAAATTAACTCTTCGAGGTGTCATTCTTTTGTACGCAAGACGATATCTTGTTATATACTCCGTGGGTTTAATTAATTAAAAAAAAACTACTAATATTTACTCTCACTTTCTAGAAACTTTTATTTACATCAACAGCTGATTGGAATATCACAAATATAATACAACATAAGCTCTTCGTCGCACTAACAACTGCCGCGATTATGGGTCGCTCCTTTTAAAACCAGCATCGAAAACTCCCGTACAAATCCATTATCAATTCTACAGCTGCCGAGCCATTTCGAGATCCATTTTTTTGTCCTATAAGCGATCGATGTCGTACTGGAATGAAACAGGGCCGACTTAGGTAAATTTCGCAACACTGTCCCCCCTTTAATTCTGATCGTCCCGGTCAGAAACATCCTCTCCATGGTAGGGAGCGAGTCGATCTAAACGGACCACCTTCAACTTAGCCCTAGGGTTTCGACGGATCCGGTAGACGACGTCATTAAGCCTCTTGACCACCTCGTATGGACCATCCCAGGCGGGTGTAAGCTTTGGGGATTTACCTTTGCTCCGTTGGGGATTGTACAGTCAGACTTTGTCCTTCTCTTGGAACCCGACTGAACTGGCCTTGAGGTCGTATCGCGTCTTCATCCGGTCACCGGTTGCCAACATCTGCGTTCTGGCTAATTCGTATATTGCCAGCATATTATGTCGGAACTGGTCGGCATAATCGTTGATGTCTCGGGCAGGTTCTTCGGGGGAGCCAAAAGTCAAATCGCAGGGTAATCGCAGCTCTTTTCCGAATAGGACCCTGGCTGGAGTCAGGCCTGTACTATTATGTACGGCTGAGCGATATGCCAACAGAAATAGGGAATATGCTTATCCCAATCACGTTGGTTATTACTGACGACCTTGGATAGGTGTTGTTCCAAGGTCCTGTTGAATCTTTCCACCATTCCGTCTGACTGTGGGTGCAATGGTGTTGTTCTCGTTTTCCAGATCCCCAACATCGTGCAGACCTTCTGGAATTCATTCGATTCGAAGTTACGCCCGTGGTCTGAATGTAGTTCCATCGGGACGCCAAACTTGCTGAATAGCTGTTCTACTAGCACCGTCGCTACCGTGACTGCCTCTTGGTTGGGAATCGCATATGCCTCAGGCCATTTACTGAAGTAATCCATTGCGACCAAAATGTACTTGTTCCCCCTCTCAGACTCGGGAAACGGACCGGTGACATCGATGGTAATTCTCTCAAATGGGACGCCGGCATTGTACTGCTGCATTCTGCCCTTGGTCCGGGTCTTCGGGCCCTTACTGGCTGCACAGCTGGCACATTTGCGGCACCAAGCTCTGACGTCTTCGAAGTAAGTCACCCAGTAGTATCGCTGGCGAACTTTGTCTAGGGTTTTATTTATGCCCAGATGGCCTCCGGTAATCCCATCATGTACTTCGGTGAGGATCGCTGGTACCTTTTTCTTAGGAACACCATTTGGGACTTGGTTTCTCGGCCATCAGTGCTTTCCCAAACTCGCTTGACTATTCCATTCTCTACTCTTAGAGAGTCCTATTGGACCCATAACGATTTCAGCTGCCTCGTCCCATCGTGGCCTGGGTGCCCCTCTCGTTTTGAGTGACAAGATTGGTTCGATGTCTGGATTAGCCATTTGATCCTGGATGCACTGTTCCGTTGTCCAATCTTCATTGGCCTGCACTCGGATCTGTCTGATGGAGATACTCTCTCGCTGTTCCGTCTTCAGACAATGTCCGCATTCTGCTCTACAGGGTCTTCTGGATAGGGCATGGACATTATTGTGCAAACGACCGGCACGGTGTTCCACCTTGAAATCGTATTGCTGTAATTTCTCCATCCACCTCGCCAATTGTCCTTCCGGTGTCATTCTTTTGTACGCAAGACAATATCTTCCTATATACTCCGTGGGTTCAATTAACTTAAAAAACTATTAATATTTACTCTCACTTTCTAGAAACTTTTATTTACATCAACAACTGATTCGAATATCACAAATATAATACAACATAAGCTCTTCGTCGCACTAACTAACTGCAGCGATTATGGGTCGCTCCTTTTAAAACCAGCATCAAAAACTCTCGTACAATCGATTATCAATTCTACAGGTGGCGAGCCATTTCGAGATCAATTTTTTTGTCCTAAAAGCGATTGATGTCGTACTGGAATAAAACAGGGCCGGCTAAGGTAAATTTCGCAACAATATATAATATATATTGTTTCTGGTCTGGAACCTTCGTCAGTTGCGGTTCCCATAATAGAATGCCCTCTCTAAAATCCTAGGTGTCGATCTTTAAATCTCGCGTCTACAATTCAGTAAAAAGTGCGAGTTGAACTGTCCAGATTTATTATAATTTAGTTAAGTCATAATTTATATAATATGCTTCCAATTTTCCAGTTTCAGACAAGCAGGGAATGAGTGTATATTTTCTGAAACTTCTTTTAAAATCTGTGTTTAAAATGTATAATAAATGTACACTTTTATTTCCCACAATGATCCTCCTCCTTTATTCGTGTATATTTTGTTAGTACTTTTAAACAAATTAATATTAAAGTGAAACAACATATATTTACATTTCTCATAATAAGCCGTTCCAATAGATAAATTATGTGTTTTAATTTTTAAATTGATTCTATAATTTACCGTTAAGTTCAAATAATATTCTATATTTCTAATATTTTTTAAATAATTTGCCCCAAAGTTCATGTTAGTGGTTTCTCCTTATTTTTCTTGAAAAGTTCAGTTCCTATTTTATTTTTAAAATCTTAGGTTTTATAGTTTCGGGGGTAAAGGAGGTCTATTTTTGTTTACGTTAGTTAATATTAAAAAAAATATATATTTTAAAATTATATCTGTATTTCTCAGTGTGAGCCTTTTCATTTTATATAGCGCTTTCATTGCAAAACTAGTTTCAACCACTAAGCGGGAGTGAATATCACTTATAAAAGTTTAAATACAAACGGGTATCATGTGATACCTCTTGTTAGATGTCTCTTTTTGGCAATCTTTTGACACATCATTTTTGAAAATAAGATTACTTTTTACAGAGTAATGACCTAAAGCCGTAAAAAAATTAAACTTTTGAATTGTACGTTAAAAAGCATGAGTATGGATGCCGATATAAACAAATGAAAAAAATCCTTAAATGTTTAACATAATTTTGACGGTAAATGTAAGCAATTTATTATTAGTAGTGGTTTCGCTGTATACTGAGGATCATATGTCAACAATGGTTTATTCCTTACAAGAAAGAATTGAAATAATATTTATTTGTGAGGAAGAACAACGCTGTGCACCCAGCACTACTCATGTTCTTCATCAGAGACATTCCGATAAAAATATTGGGCATCAGTATGTGTTGGATTTAGTTCATAAATTTGAAGAAATTGGAAGTGCAATGAAATTTTCAAGAATCGTAGAGTTTTAACTGGAGATGCGCATGTTGAGATTTTGGGTCATTTTGCCATGAATCCTTTAACATGAATACCAAAAGTCTCCAGATTGACAAATATTTCATTCGGCTCGGTGCATAAAACGTTACGCCTAAATAAATTCTCTCCCGACAAAATACAGTTTTACAATAGCTTGCTGATGATTATTCTGATCGAAGGTTAGAATTCTGCGAATGAATGACTCAAAATATTTGTTTTTATGACGAAACAGGATTTTTTTTAATCGTTTTCTCATTAAACATAATTGTAGATACTGGGACAATACTAATCCACAAGGTTTTCGGAAAGAGCAGAACCAACATCCTCAGAAAATCAACGTGTGGACAGGAATTCTCAAAAATAAAATTATTGGTCCTTTATTCCTGCAAAAGAAATTTTAACTGGGGAATTGTATTTGGACTTATTAGAAAATGTGATAAATTCCCTTATATTCGAATCTTTAGAAAACCAAATACATCAAGGTGTAACTTAGTTGCTAGAGGAAGAAAACCTATTTTTTCAACAAGAATTGGCTTAATGACATTCCATATAAATAGATTGGAAGATGGGGAGCCATAGAATGGCCAGAAAGATCACCTGAAACTAACGCCCCTTGATTTTTTTATACATTTAAAAACTATGGTGTATAAAACTCAACCTCGCGATATTCCTGAACTTATACGTAGAATAGTGGAGGAGTGTGAGGGAATTACCCCAGAGACGCTTCAAAAGTGTGGTAGGAATTCGGGCTGCGACTTTACCATTGTCTTAACAACAATGGCAGACATTTTAAACATCTAATTTAAGTACAAGGTTATTCTAACGCTAATACAATATTAATAATATAAATACATTGTAAATAATAATTAATTTAGCTTGAAAGTTTAACATGGCATTACTCGGTAAAAAATAATGTGATTTTAAAAAATGATGTCTCAGAAGATTGGGAAAAATATACCTTTAAATGCATTTATCACATTATACCCCTTTGTCTTTAAACTTTTAGAAGTGATATTCACCTCTGCTTAGCGGTTGAAATTACAGGGTGACCCATACCTGTAAAATGTGTTCTCAAAAATATAAATTAAGGTATTTTTTAGAAGTTATTTTGGGTGGCTAGTTTTGAAATGAAATCCCGGTATATTAGTATATGTTGCTTTTGAAAACTTTTTTCATTTCATTATGTAATTTGCCTTTGGGCGAGGTGTTTTCTTTTTATTTTTCCGGTAAAGTTCAACTGCAACAGTGTTTATCTAATTTTTATCAAAATTTTAGGTATTGTAATTTCTTACACATAACCTCCTGTGTTATGTGTTAATTTTTGTAGATTTTGTTAATATAACATAAAAACCTATTTTAAAAAATTTCAAAAAATATATTTGTATTCCTGATAATAAACCCTTTCATTTGATATATTACTTAGTACCTTTGAAAAAATTGGAATTTCTTAATTTTTATTTAATTCTATAATTTGTGCACTAAAATTTGTAGAGAGAGACCTTCTACATTTAATAAGTAAGTATTAGATCGTCAGCACTGGGTATCACGTCACAATTTCGACCACTGTAATTACATTTCAAATTCTATCATTGTGTTGTTTAAGGAATTATTTTTCCCAGTTACAGTAATAAAAGTTCAAAAAAAACTGTAAGTGTGCTTTTTTTCAGAAACTACACGAGCGATTTATAGGCAGGTTCTAGTACATAAAATAAATATTTTTGAAAAATTGCAATATATTCCCTATTTTGTAAAAAAAATAATAAAATTTGGTTATTTGTGTTAGCGACTACGACCAATCAATTGACTAAATTTTTTTCCAGGATTTCTAGATTTTTTGCAACCATAGCCCACTATGGTACTTCCTAGGGCCGCCATATTGAATTTATGCGTCATTGAATAGCAAATATAAAGACGTTTAAGCCATGTATAACAAGTTTATTTTTGGATGACAGATAATCTATTTTTTTATAAAGTTTTCACTTAGTTGAATGTGAAACAAACTATCGTAATTGTGTTTTCTTATAATGTCCCTAAAAAAATAAATGTACACTTTTATAAAAACATAACATATTTGTGATTTAAGTCAAATCAAAGAAAACTAAAAACCAATGAATTAAATTCCTTTTTTATTATTAAGACACTTCGTGCATCGATGAATTAGAGATACATGCATCTATAATCACTTGTCTAGACCTCTTTTTTAATAGCTCGAACAACGGCTGCTTCAAGTTTCTCGACGGTTTTATAAGTAATTCAATAAATGTTATTCTTTAAGTAAGATCCGGGGAGCGAGCATGCCAGGCAACCGAAGCTAGTTTTCATAATAGCGACCCAAAAAGTCAGTTATTATTCTTGCATTATGTGGAGGTGCCTTGTTCCTTCTTTCCAATGTTATTTTGCTTTCCTCATCAAACCACATATTTTTTTGGTTCTTTGTGGGGTTTCCCAGAATTTTATATGCAGCCGTCTCCATAATTTTCTCGATCTGCACCCCTTTCTCACCTATCAGTTCTTTGGGGGGGTTTGGTTTCAGACTCTCTGTAACTTCTTGCTTAAACTGCCTTGATACTAATAAATTCTTCAGTTTTGCATGCAGTATGATCAATCTGATTCTTTCACAACTCATTAGGTAATACCCTTGTTTCTTTGGGAATATTCTTGTGATCAAAAGCGGTAGTGACAATTGTGATATTGTTTTCAAAAGCAAATTCTATCAGCTTCCTCCCATTATCGCTACTAGTGGTATGTCTGCCCTTTCCTCCAGTTACTTCTTTGTATTCCTCCTTACTCCCGACTTTAGCAGTCATGTCCCCTATTACGATTTGTATATCAAAATTTTGAACTCTTTGCTTTAATGTTTGGGTCCTTTTCCTCTACGTGAACATGCCCATTTATTATATTCGATTTTCTAAACCGACCTCTAACTCTTATCCTACACGATCACATCGTTTTTAAACTGTTATTGACAATGAAACTCATTTCCACTATTAAAAAACATGTTTTCTTCTACCTCCATAATCGAACTGCCCCTTTCTTCAGTTTCCTACAGTGCCAGTTTATTAATCTTATACTTTTTCATTTCATCTACCAAATGTTTCAACGCCTCCTTCTGTAAATGTACCTCTAACATTCCATATACCAATCCAAATATTTCTTTGTTTATTACCTGACTTAAAATAATTATTACCTATCTAGTAAGTCGGTACCTAACCTAACCTACCTTAAGATTAACAACCTTCGCGTACGTCATCTAGTTTCTGAAAATAAAATTTTAAAAACACTGCAGCTAAAAAAATCACACCGAGGTCGACCTAAAAATATATATTTACTTTACACAATATCAATCATTTGTTAGTGAAATTTCGAATTCGTCATCCAGATACTTTTCATTATTCAAGTTTGTTCTAAAACAGATTCTTGTTTTAACATATTTGGGAGAATAGTCTGAAGATGCTTTGATATTTAAAAAAATTCTACTCAAATAATGTTCCCAAAATTTAATGTGTTATAATTGAAGTGACCTCGCAATATTGCGAGAGAATTAAATAGGTGCGAAAGAAATTATTATCGTTACTATAGTTCAAATGGAAATTCTGTGGAACCACTTGGTGTTGGCGTATTTTTGTTTTGTATCGCTATATTCGTCTAAAAATTTGATGCATTCGCCAATATTCCAAACGAGCCATCCACACATATCGCAAAACACTCAAACATGCCAAATATGTTTGAATACCAACAACTTTCAGCATTGATTTGCTTTAACATAAATGTAAATGTGAGACATGCCTCACCGTAAAGATAAATAAACAAAATTAATGAAAAATGTTTTTTATTTATTTTTTACCTACCTTATTATTTGTAGATGGGTTGCATTTATAGATTGCTCCCAGAAAACTATTGATGTATTTGTAAGCAAACCATATGGGTTTGTATACGCTAGAAGTGCCTGCTCCTGATGTTTCTGATTTCTTAATTTTTGTGTTATAACCCCTGAACGCAGACATAAAAAATTCCCTCTTTTTCTTTACATCAGCAATTGTGCATGGTTGTCCCATATTATTTTGGATATCTATCCATGCATCATTTATTTTATTTTTATTTTTCTGGCTGGTATGTTTGGGGTCCCAAATGCAAGGATACATTTGGTACAACTCGAGAACCTTCATGATGTTATTGTTCGAACACTCCATTTTGCTACAAACATTACTTTGCCATTACAAACAACACTAGTTGATCACGATCGAAGCGCCACGTGCAACTGTATGAACCAAGTGTGGACGGCTAAAGCAAATATTTGGCTTATTTGACTCTTTTGATGTGTATTGAAAACCGAGAAGTGGACGGTAAGGCGTATTTGCTCTTAGCGGTATTCGATGTATTTGTTTAAATAAAGCAAAAATAGCGAATAACTTCTCCACACATCGCCGTTTTTGGACAAATATAGCAAATATACGAATACGCTACACCAAGTGAAGTGCCGCCATTACATACACAGTTTTGCACCCTAACACCAAACCTTTGTTTAAACATTCAACGCCGTTTCAATAACTCTTAAGTTGTTACCATCAATAAGTAAACCAAACAGTTTGGTTTACTCCCTGATGATGATAACTCTATGAATTGTTAGTATGCAAATTGATCAATTGGATCAGTACGTAAAACCATACGGGAAATTTCATAGTATATCTTGAAATAACAAAGATCTACCTTATTCATCGAAATTTGTTTTACTTCGATAAAAGTGACGAATTAGAAAGGAATTCGATAAGGGTTGATAATCTTAATCACATATGCTCCTCAAGTAATAATGGTCAGAGAACCATAAGGTGTTCATGTACTACGTAGTATACTACTAAGAACATTGTTTCTGTGCCTTTTCAAGCTTGTACTGATACTAACATGAAAAAAACATCAATGACTTAAACATATACAGCACGTTTTAATTCAATCCCAACTTTGTAGAGAAGTACCTGAATTAGACAGCAAACTTTTAAATTTCAAATAAGAAAGAATCGTAAAGCAAGTGGACAATAAAATTGCCAACCTGCAAATAGCGTCATGTCATATTCGTATAATAAATAAAGACAACAAACACATATCTGTGACATATCTAAAAATTTCGAGATAACTGCTTTTTATGGGGTTGTGGTGATGGGTATAACAATTTTTTAAAAGCGTAGAAGTGGTGAATGAGTACAGATTCATTAGGACAGCAACATTTGTTTTTATTCGTGTATTTTCAGAATATAAAATTGTATATTTAAATATTTAAAATTGTTAATTCCGAAAAGATGAAACTTGAAACCCAATATTTCGTTAGGGTGGTTGGTTAAACCACCTAATTCCCCCAGCTAATAGTTGGTTAAAGGTCTTGTACAACAATAAAAATACAAATTGTTTTTTGAACTATAATTGTGGCATCTTTGGTTTTTATTTTTTTTCAATTAACACCACATAAATGTGAAAGTCTGAATATTTCAAAAAGTCCAAACGTTTCAACGTCAAAATCAGACCCGTTTTCAGTGGTATTAACACAAATGAATAAGAAATTAAAAAAATAAAAGGATTCATTATGGCAAATTTCGTAAATAACAACTTGACATTAATGTATTTAATAATAAACTGAGTTTCAAGTTTATGTGGTGTTATTCCCAAAGAACAAAGAAGAAATAAAACAATACAAATGTTATTTGAATAAGTTTGAGAAAATAGCGTCATTTTGCGTTGGCACATATGGCATAATGAGTTTAAATGAATCACTTCTGTTAATGATTTGTTAATAGCATAAGAATCATCCTCTCCATAAGACATTACATGGCTAAAAAAATCTCAAAATATGAATATGTAAATATACTTAATAATAAGCCAGTCAAACGGTTACAATTATGCTATCCAGAGTTTTCCAAAACTGTAAATATTGATCATTTGGAATTATAGAAGTAAAGTTTGTTAATAACATGCTTAAAGTGCCACCTATGAGGAAGATTCACAGAACGTTAACCGCATGGTGGCGCCACTGCATACAAGGATAGAATGGCCGCCATGTATGAGAATTTTGTATATGTGGCGGCCATTGTACCCTTATATGCAGTGGCGCTATCTTCCAGTTGACGTTCGGTGAATCTTCATCATGGTTGTGAACTATCCTATTGAGATTTCAAATATATCGTATCAATAGATCTTTTCACCATTTGTAATGCGCAGGCGCGTTTGGCATGTTAAAAAGGCGGGAACATGAAAGTTCCGTGCACTTTCACAAATATGCATGGGGGACACTTATTATCAATGAAGATAACATAAATATTAATTAGTGGAGCTTTATTTGTACATCTTTCGATTAAAGCAAATAAATGCATTAAATTGAAGGTAATGGTGGTTAAAGAGATATTTTCGTTCACAAGATGAAAATAAGGCTGATCTATTTGACAGGTTAGGATAAAAATAATACTCATATTAGATTTAAAGTAATTAATATACAGATAATTAATAAAATAAATATTAGTAACAAAAAATATAAATTAAATTAATTTATTTTACTATGGTTTTATCAGTCATTGTCTTTTTTTACTACAATTTGTGATCTAAATTATGTTGGCTATTCATCTTTCGACTGACAGATATATAAAAGTTAATTTATAAGATTTTCACAAAATATGTGTACAAAAATTGTATGTAATATTACTGAAGGCTTATACAGTTGGTACAAATAAAATATAACATTCAGTACACAAATATTTATTTAAACTCAATTTGCATCCTTATGTCTGGTCACAGTATCTTATGTACAACTGAATTTGAAAAAGTAAACACTCGTTTTATTTAATGTTATATCTTTTAGCAAGTTATTGTCTTAAAAACACATACACATAAACACATATGTATCTTTATTTACATAATCAATTACTTGTAATCGGCCATCACTTAGTTCACATCTCTAACTACTAAATCACATTTAGCACATTTTAGATAAACTTTGAACTGTTTACTTTTTTCGTTGATCTAATAAACTTTCGACGAGATTCGATACAAGGCTTTGGAAAACTAATAAAGTCAATTAACTTCTCTAAAAATGATTTACTGTACATATGGCTCACACATATTCCATGACATTAATGCTTTTTGCTCCATTCTTTATTGATAAATTGTTATACATGTTAATGAAAATCGTTATACTGATAATTCACTTTTAGTTTATGACTATTAAAACTTTACAACTAATACTAAATTATCAAATTACATTGAAAATATTGTATTCACGTTATAAACACACCTAAAGTGCACAAAAAAATTGAGAGACGTTGACGAATGCGTTTAATTTTTTTTTTTCAATTATGTAAAGGTCTATATGACCCCTATTAGGCAAGCTATTCAGAAATTAAATGGTCCATCCTGCCATCTTGGAATGCCTGAAACTGTTGACAATAGACTGTGTTTTAGAAGTCCCTATCAAATCTTTTTCAGGACTAACCAGAAGCGAAAGTTTACAATTATACGTCAAGCCCTTGACCATGGTCAGAATTTGACCTGTGAAGAACAAATAGTGGAACTGGAAAACAGTTCCAAAGAACTAAAATTGTAAAACATAGGTTTTTGAGTTCGGTTTCAAGATGGCGGTAAAAATTGATATATCTGACTATGTCTGTGTGGCGGCAAACGATCCTGAGGATTTTAAAATTGCGAATGCAAAATGGTGGATACCACTATTTATTTAGATATTCATAATTTATTCGTCATTCTGGAGATTTACAAAAATATTTTTTCCTGAAACTCCTAGATGTCGAAATTCATTTCGCGACAAAATTATTAAATTAAGTGAAATATATAAATAATTATTCGAGATTTCAATCAGTTGAGGGGAGCGCAACTGACGAAGGTTCTCGACTAGAGACACTATAATATCTTGCATTAAATGGATTGAATAATTTCGAAAAGATGGTGTTATTTACGCAAAATGTCACAAAGAAGCTTCAGAAAACAATATTGCTAGATACTTGAGACCTGGAAATATTTGTACATTATAGTTAAACGTTAAATTTTTAAAACAAGCTATTATTTAAAAACTGTTTCATAGTTTATTTTAATAAACGTATAGTAACATTATTTTAGGTTATTAATTATTCTTATATACTTAATTTCTAGTCTAACATAATCTCATTATATAAGTTACGACTATTTAAAAGATGATACTATAAAATGGTTAACATTCAATTTGATAAATTGTTTCATTCGATTTTGCTGAATAATTTTCAATCTGACAACGCCGCAAAGCATTCGAACTATTGAACACATGGTTACTTCAGCTGAGGCGGAAATGTGATTCATGAAGTATTAGTGATCTAAAAACTGTTGTCATAAATTGTTAAATGGAAAATTTAGAGCAAACAGTGCAGAAAAACGTAGTAAACTTTTCAAAAATATTACCTTCACATGTTAACAACTGGAAAAAACTATGTGAAGAGGCGGAAAAGCCAGCTCGTGCATTATCGAACTACGCCGAACAGTTACGCCATGTGGAACGGTGAGTTGAGTATAGTTAGTTGCCTAGCTTAAGGTAGAGAAATACAGTTAATTTAAGTCATCCTGGAATATAACCAGTGGTGTAGCTAGAAGAAATCTTTATGAAAATATTTTACTACTGATAATTTTCTTTATTGTTGAATTAGATTAATACAAAATGTATCAGAATCGAATATGAAAATATACCTGTTTAATATTATTTAGGGTACACATCCAATTAGTTGAAAGATAAAAATTTCTGCGAAGTTTTCTAAATTAATAGATTCTGACAATATCACCCTTTATTTTTCCAAAGATTTTTTGAAAAGCTCATTGTTTCAGAACTGTTTTTTTAATTTTCCTCTTTTTTAAATATCAGCTATGTTCGTCAGATCCAAAATAAGTTTTAAAATAGTTTAGTATTGATAAAGAAATAACGAATTAAAAAATTCCTTGTTTGTTGGAGGTTAGCAAAATCAATGAATTCTTGCTTATATGTGTATTCGTTGGCATAACATTTATATAACATTTGCATCTGAAACTGAATTACTATGTTCTATCTGTCATTTACAAATAAATACCCACTTGCACATTTTGATAACATAATAATATGTATGTTATCCATGTGTTTTTATATCATCTATAAAACCTTATATAATTGAGAATAGGTGTTACAAACTGATATATGCGTTATGGAAAATCTTTACCAAAATAACTATTAGTAAGGTAAATTAAACTTGGATCATTAAGTAAGTAAATTTACTTAGTCATATTCATTTATCATAATTAATTACATTTATCTTTTTTGACAAGCATATGTTATTATTCAATGTTATTCTGAAATAATTATAAATTTATGCTGTATTGATCATCTGTTATCCGATATCGACTAGAGAGTAGACACTGCTTAGTGACCTGCCAATTTATTATATTGGTTGCCTAGGATAGGATTTATGAAAAAAATTTCATATACTAATAGAAAAATATTTATTAAATTTTCGTTTAGTTATAATGCGAGGGAGTTACTCAGTTGGTACAAGAATGTACCTACTCGGAAAAAAATTAAATGTTCTCGTACCAAGGAATTAGCACAAGATTTAATTAGGTATTGGGTATATAGGTATATATTCTATTTTTGCTCACTCTAGACTAAATTTTAAAAGTAATTTCAAGTCGTTACTCCATGGGTATAGTTAGAGTACGAAAAATGTGCCGTAGAAATTATATACATATATACAAACTGTCACCAGTTCTTCCCAAGTATTTAATGTTTTTTTAATAATTACTAACTAATATTTAAATATTTAATGTTGTTACTCGATCGGCCAGGTTGTTTACAGCAGCCTCTTGCTTAATAGATCTATACACAATTTGTAACACGCAGGCGCGTTCGCCATGTCCAAAAGTCGCGAATATTACAGTTTCCGGCACATTTCACATATATGAATACAGAACAAGTAACATTACCCTTGACGATGAAATTAAATGAATAATTAATTGTTTTGGCTTTATTTGTGCACCTTTCAACAGAAGCACCTAATTATATTAAGTTCGTTCACAAGGTGAAAATAAAGCTGATCTAGTTGACAGGTTAGGACAAAAATGATTCTCGTATAAGGTTTAAATAATTAATATAAAACAAACTGTAGTATCAAAAACTGCCAATTTAACTTATTTATTATTGCTATTGTTATTCTCTGTGATTTAAGTTAAGATTCTTTTTATGTATTTGATAGTTTGCGGTTGTCCCTTTGACGCAACGCACCGCCCGCACAGTTCATACCGCGCAAATCGCTTTTATGTGGGACAAGTAAAAGTGATATGCGCGGTGCGGGCGGTGCGATACGTAACTGTGGCAATCAAAAACTGTAACAGCAACGGAAAAAACAAACCAACTGAGCGATGCGACAACTTGAAATTGCTGGAATTGTACGAATTTATCTTCCGATAGTTTGGGGGTTTCACTTTGGCGTATCTCACCACCCGCACAGCTTAAGGCTGTGTCCCACGTGAACACGATACGTCAAATTCATAGCCGCAAACTACCAAACACATAAAAATAATTCATTTTGATCTTACAGGAAAATAAATTTGTACGATTCCAGCAATTGCAAGTTGTCGCATCACTCAGTTAGTTTGTTTTCGCGTGCAGTTGCAGTTTTTAATTGTCACATTGACATATCGCGCCGCCCGCACCGCTCATACCGCCTTTACGTGGGACACGGCCTAAGGCTGTGACCAACATAAATGTGAAACTGCGGGCGAAAACATACCAAGTGTGATCCGGCAACATAAAATCCCTACAATCGAACTAATTTAATTTCCTGTAAGGGCACCATGAATGTTTTCTATGTGTTTAATAGTTTGCGCCTATTATTTTGACGCAACACACCTCCCCCACACGTTTGGCACATGCTAACTCATAAATCACATTTGGCGGATTTTATATATACTTTTAACCGTTTCTTCTTTTCGTTGATTTGATAAGCTTTCGACGAGATTCGATACAAGGCTTTGAAAAACTAATAGTCATATAAAAAATTGAGTTTCTATACGTATGGCTTTTACATAGTCCGCCACCAAATTAATGCTTACTGCACTATTTTTATTGATAAAATATGTTCCTGAAATCGTTATATGGTTCTTTCACTTAAAGTATATAACTATTAAAAGTTTGTTACTAATATTACTAATAGTAAAATAATTAATTACATTGAAATTATCGTATTCACAGTATAAACACATGTACAACACTGGCGGATCCAAGAGGAAGCCCCCCCCTGACAACGAAAATCTTGGATCCGCCGCTGGTGTAATGCCCGAAAAAAATTTCGGACATTGATGCATGCGCAAAAAAAAATGCTTCACTTCTTTGAATTCTTTATTAAATTTCTTTATTACAGGGCAAAAATCAAGCACATCGAAGATTTTGAAGAATTGCAGCAGGCTCTCCTCTTTAAAATATATAATGAAATTGAGGACGAATTGGCAACGCTTAAAGCCATAATGTAAGTTTTTAATTTGTTAACAATTACGTTATATTTAAATAGCATATAAATGCCGTTGTAAAATTTCCAAATATTAAATATCAATTTTATATTTCATGATCAATCTATTGAGGACGGGACCAGATTCAAGCAATGAACCATTTGTTTGAAATAGTGTGCTTTGAGTTTCGAAGAATTCCTTTTTTATAACCTACAGGAATAATTTTTTTTCCAGTTTTATGAAAAAGTAGGATGTCTCACTTGATTGAGAAATAAATTTAACCATTTCGGAATCTTCCTCAAAAGAATATAGTTGAAAATGTTCAAATCAGTTAATCCTTATTTGAGTAATGGCTGAAAATACCCACATAAAAACATATACCAGACGAATTTAAAATCTCCTCTTTTTTAACTGACTTCAGAAAAGCAAGAGGTGATGTTTTTTATATATGCTTAGTGCTTATGCAAAAACGGCTGAAAAAACAGTAATTTACGGCCTACTTTTCAGTGAATTTCAATAAATCTACACTGTTTTCTCTAAAACGGCTCAACCAATTTAAACAGCTGGATTCCATATAATTATTTATAACGTAAAAGATACCGTTTTTCCGAAAATCGTAAATATATTTGCAAAAACACGGTAAACATAAATATCTGGCTTAAATATCAAGATATGCCTTGAAAGTATAACGTACAGGGTGTTTGTAACGGTTTTCATTGCAATTGCGTGAAATGGCACGAAATATTCCATTAGGCCGTGTCCCACATAAACGCGATTTGCGCGTTGCGGGCGGTGCGGTACGTCAATGTGGCAATTAAAAATTACAACTAAAGGCCAAAACAAACCAAATGAACGATGTGACAAGACAAAATCGCTACAATCGCATGAATTAATTTTCCAGTAAGGAGAAAATGAATTCTTTTTATCTGTTTGATAGTTGTCACTTTGACGCAAGGTACCGTCCGCAACGCGCAAATCGCGTTTACGTAGGACACGGCCCTAGTGTATTGAAAAGGAATTTTTTAGTTTAGCGATGTTTTCTATATGCTATACGGTGCTAGGTGTGCGCGTGCATCGAAATTCAAGCAGCATGTAATGCGGGCAGTTGAAATATTGGGCGAAGTTAAATAAACTGTAGACCGGTGGGTTCAAATAATCTCACGAATAAATGTGATATTGGGTGGTACATAAGCAGTTTCATATATAGGATGGTTGAAATATAAGGTGAAATAGAATTAAAGTTATATAGGGTGGTTCAGAAAATGTTGTATTGGGTGGCACATAGGTAGTTGCGTATACAAGGTGGTTGAAATAAAAGTGAAATAAAACTATAGTTCAATAATATGGGGCGGAGAGGTTCAATAAAAATGTTAGGAGTAGTTGCATATACAAGATGATTGAAATATAAAGTAGAGTGGAGTTATAATTATACAGGGTGGTTAAAAATTATTAGTGTGGAACATAAGTAGTTGCTTATACTTGGCATATTGGGCCAAATAAAACTATAGGTATACAGGGTGATTTAAAGAATAGAAAAATAGAAACAGTCAATAGGGTGGAGAGGATACTAAATACAGGGCGATTGCAACGTCGTGTAGAGTTGAATTATAGTTGCAAAGGGTGATTCAGAAAATGACAGACACATAATTCATACTGGGTGACCAATACACAGAAACATATACAGGGTGGTTGCAATATAAAGTGAATTATAGTTACACGTGTTGAAAGTGGGCCAAATAATAAAACAAATAAAAAAGTTGAAAAATATGTGGATAATATAAAAAAATACAAATTAGAGAGAGAGGGAGGGATAAGAATACGCTAAAATATTCAATAGAATTGCACGTTAAATCAAATAAAAAAATATGACAGAAAATAGTTATTGATTGCACACGGTTTCTAAACGGTTTTTATTTTAAGCCAGTTGAAGTCGGTTCTTTTTTAAATATAAATTTTGGCTCACTTAATGCCAGGCATAAGCAAAATATTCTTACATTGCCAATGAAAGTGTCGCAATATTAAAAAAGAAATTCGAATCGATATTGAATCTCTCATTTCCTTTCCACTTTACATGTTAATATGATTTTAATTTCCTTTCCAGCGAGCAGCTGAACCACGCGAATCACGAGCTGAAGAACAGACTGTCCTTATTGGAAAGATCAACAATCGATCTCAACTGGGAGGGCGAATCGCTTCTCATTAAAGGCAGCGGCTCGCAACCACCTTTAACACGGCTCTTACAAGACGGTTTAGCTTTCTGGATGTTCTTTTCCGGTGCTCTAAAGCACATCAACGATAGTTTCCGGTGTCTGGATGCCAGGGATGAGAAAACGATCTCCAAGTTCGCTGACAGTTTTAAATTGAACATTGAGTGTGTGGAAGTTAGAAATTTATTAGCTATTCTACAGTATATTTGCAATGAGAAGGCCATTGTATAAAGTTACAAACTGAATCAAATATATTTTTACACGCTTTTATTAGTTTGTCCTGTATGTATGTATGTAACAAGACTGATTGAAAATTTGCAGACGGGTCAAGGGTCGATGACAATACAATTATTACATAATATTAAGACAAACGTATTATAATTCTAAGTTTTATTTGAAAAAAATGAAATTTTGAGAAAAAATACAAGTACAAAAATGTGGACGAAAATTTGGGCTGGATAGACGAAGGAAACGTAGACGTTTCCCGTGATTGTCGAATTATTTCGATCGAAAAAGTACACCAGTCTCCATGAATTGAGTAAAATTTAAAAAAAGTGTTGTTTTTATGTGTTTTTACCTTGAATTTTATTTAATTTAAATAAATTAAATATAGTATACCTGAACAATTTATTATTTCCCCAATAATAAAAATAAATGAAGTTTAAAATATTTTTGGCGTCAATCTCACGTAAGAGGTCGACGCAAATTTGGCTAAATATCACCTAAGGGGGGGGGAGAGGAGTCTAAACTGACCGAAAAAAAGCTCACGTGATTAATGGATGCATGGATGTCAACATATAACATTAAAAATAATGTATAGGGGAAGATCTATCTAACAGCCTCAATCCACCTATTTTTGGCATAGGCCTTTCTATGATGTTTCCATTCAACCCTTTCGTTTGCGATGTTCGTTCATCTAAATCTCACATGCAGTTTGTGATCATCTTCATCTCATCGGTGGTCTTCCTCCGGTAGATTATCTGTTTATTCCACCTTCATCTTTTGAACTCCACTTTGGTTCTGATACTTGTTCTCCCATCTCTTCAATTTTAGTCATTAGGGTGGATCGACAAAAGGCATTTATCTTAAATCATCTTCTAATAGCAGTCAAACGTAATCACACCGTCTAACTAAAAAGTATACGAAAGATTTACCCGATTAAATAAGATGTTCCGCTCGAACCTAGAGGTTTTTGGCATATTTTTCCGAATTTCCGACTTTCTAATTGTTCTTCCCCAATAGTTGTTGAAATAAACTCACAAATATGTTTGTCTTCCAGGGGTCTCAATAAAACACTATTATCAATATATTGTTGCGTATAAATATCTAAATAAAGGGCGTAAATTTTATTTCAGCTCATTCAAACAGGATAGTTTAGAAATTTTCAGCAAACTGTTGGAAATTTTCAAAAATCTGCCACAAACACAAACTAGTTTAGAATTATGCTTACCACGTGGCGAATGCTTTGTTTTCGAAGAATCTTTCAAACAAAACCTGGACCCCTCGGATACAACAGTTGGAAAATAATCTACACGAAGTTTATGAAGACTTTTTTAATAATCAGTAATTCGTCAAAATGATGATAAGAAATGCTTCTTTAACACCAAAAAATTAAATCTAAATAAGTAACTATAGTCTTAACTTGTATTGAAGGTTAAGTTGTAGGTAATACAATCGTAGAATTCGATTGTCCCAAGTAACCCACCTAGCATAATTGAGAGTGCCTGATGCATATTGACTTAAATCATAATAGTATGAACCAGATTTTATGGTTCGAGAAATATTTGGCATATACCGTTGATTCTAACTTAAATTTTTCTCAGGTAACAGTGGTTGAAATTTATGACGTGTATATCTTTACATCAAGATGCATGAAGAGGGCCCTGAACAGCAACTCATTAAAAGGCAACAAGTAGATACTCGACTGTAACGTTTGTCCAACTTTTCGTTCCAAACTTCTTATGATGCCATCATGTGTTATTTGCAGTACTATCACATCGCATTAATTCCAGATCGGTAACTCCTCCATTTTCTAAATAAAATTGAAATATCTTTTGCACTTCCTGACGAACGAATAAAATGGCCCAAACAGTAATCCGGGCAATTTTACGAAATTACCTTACCTACACTTTGTTCTACATATACAATTTTGAAATACTTATCTGTTACAGGTAAAAAATTGGAGGAGAGAAAACCCAATGAACAGACAAAATAATTCAAGACCTCCTCAACAATCTTTTCGAAATTAGTTATTTTTTTAAACGGTAAGGGTCATATTTGAAGATAAAATTTCTCGCACTGTCCGATTACGATGTCAAAATTAGGGGCTCCCATTAAAAAAAATCCAAGTGACATTAAAATGACCTTCAAGGTGAAATTCACTATTAGGTAGCTAAAGAAACATCATACACTTTATTTATTGAACTTTGTTCTCTTGAAGTATTTCCAGTCGAGTTATTCCGGCGCTTCCTTACCTTTGAATCACCCAGTATATATAAAAATGCTAAAATGTGATTGAAAACAATGGACTACTATGAATAGTCAAGGACAGAATTAATTTTTAGTGATGAAGAACACTGTAGAATTCTCGAATTTTCGATTGTGAAAGTTCTTAAACACGATGAGCAATCATACAATAACCAACTCATAACTATTTATCGTGTTTCTTCTAAGTTATCGAAACACTCCTTCTATTTATAGAACATTAAAATGGAATTCTTGTGTTTAGCCGGCTTCTTAGTATAGAATTAGATAAAAATTCTTCACTGTCAACCACAACAAACCATAATAAATCAAAATGCAACAGGGAGAAAAAAAGGATTGGACGGTATACATCAAGGCGATAAAAGGCCCTCGAAGAAGTAACTTTCGAACGCAAACATGAACCCCATATATCATCCCGAATGTTACGTAACGCAAATACAACCCGAAATTATAAAACTCGAACCAATTTTCGCAGCTCAAGAATTCCACCCACGTTATTTCGGACCCTACAATAGGTAGTTGTTAAAACTGTTGCTGGTCTTGAAAATCAAAAAGAAAGAAAACGAAAAATGAATTAGACTTTTGAGTGGGTAACAGAAGAAAATCGTCAAAAAAGAATAATTTTCAGCCCACACGATTCAAGCGCCGGCGCCATTATCGATTCCTCAGAGTTAAAGCGCGAGTTTGTGAGTGTTGTGCTCGACGTAAGGACGTTTCTGCCGTCCTCACTATCGAAAAGGTACGTAAAATTAAGGATTTTCAATGAATCCACCTACTGACAATTCATTATCCCACTTCTGAATTGAAAAACTACACTTCTGATTTGAGTTATGAAGTGGAAAAACGGGGTGTGCTCATTCAGAAAGGTAATCTGAGCATAATTATCGCTCGGTGGCAGTTAAAATGGCAGTCTTTTTTATTTGATTCAATCGTTATAAAGTTAGGAAATGTTAGTTTTCAAATAGCATCACAAGAAAACAAGAAGAAAATATACAAAACTTGTTACGTACATATTAAAACACCTTATTTCATAATTATATGAAAATTCATTTTATAAACCTTCACCAAACACAAAGACCAAAATGACAAATGTCTTATCCTTTTCTTAACAAATCGATTTAAAGACTATTTACCAGTCTTACCAAATAATTTGAATAATTTGTTCTATTATAGGTTTGTTTCACGAAATCGATTTATATTTTATTTGACCATTTTAAATACTTTAAAAAATTTAGCATTAAAATGCACTTCAAGTTTTTGTTGTATTCATTAAATTACTATTTAAACAATCAATGAATAAAACACAATTTCGTTATTTAGTTTGCTCTGTTTACAAATTTTCGCCCAATGGCAATAAAAACAAAACAATAAAGAGTTGATTATACAATATTCATCGGGTGTGTCACGAAAACTTTGAAACAATACTGTTTGGAGGTTAACCAGAAGTGACTCTGAAAATGACCGATTATGAACTTATAAATCCCACTTCTGAATTGAAAAATTTCCCGGTTGATTTCAGTTTTGAATTAAACAAGGTGGATTGCTCATTGGAAAAAGATAATTCTGAGCGTAATTGTCACATTGTAGCATTTAAAATGCTTGTGTTTTTTATATGATTCAATCATTGTGGACTTAGGGAACTTTAAGTTTCAAATAGCTTCATTAAGAATCAAGAATAATAAGATACTAATATTTTGTGGTAAGTCTGACATCTCATAAATACATTAAAACGCGTTTTTATATTATAAATAAGGACCTAACACAAAGATCAAAAAGCATTTATCATTTTTTAACAAATCGGTTGGAAAACTATTTTCGATTCTTACCAGATACCTTTCGTCTATTTGAGGTGTATTTTAAGAATCCACTTTGTTATTTATGTTGCTTTACCATTTTTAATATATCAGAATAGAATATATATTATTACAATTCAATAGAATGTTCTTTTTTTTCTTTCTAAGAATATATTTCCTATTTAACAAATTACCTTGATTTTCAATGAGATATAATATAAACAAAACGATATATGGAGTGTGTCATGAAAATTTTCAATAAATACAGGTAGTTAATTACAACTGAACTCTGAAAATATACCTGTGTATATATTGCCTGTTGTTCAATTCAATATCCCACTTCTGAGTTGGAAAACTGCACTTCTGATTTGAGTTTTGAAATAGTAAAAGGGAATTTCCTCATTCAAAAAAGTACTCTGAACGTAATTATCAGTCGGAGACAGTTTAAGTAGCAGTTGCTTTGATTCAGTCGTTTTAAAGATTGGCGGCATTAACTTATAAACAGCTACACTCGGAATTAACAATAACACTATACTTATGTTGATTCACTTATATTTATTTCAAAATAATATTTTATAACTCTATCACAATTCATTTTATAAATTTTCCGTAACACAAATACCAAACGATAAGTGTTTTATTCTTTTCATTTTTAAGACTTCAAAATAGTTATATTATTGCAGATCATTTTTTTCAGTTCATTATATTTTTGAGCTGCATGAAAAACATTTTGATATTATTAATTCTCTCAGCGTTAACTTTGACTACTAAACTCAGTAGAATTTTGATATAAATGCACTTCCGGTTAAAGCTGTTCAAGGTGTAGACTTCTCTATTTTGAATACATTATAAGCTTTTGGTTTGTGGGTAAAATTCTTAAGTAGCTGGATGTTTTCCAGCTCGATTTCAGCAACAAGTTTCGGATATTTAATCATATAAATCGTCGGCTTTCTGTCAAATGTAAAATATTAATGTTTCACCGATATATGTTTTTCCGCAGGTACAAGGTACACTGTACATACAATTTTTGGAACTTTGAGTTACGTTTTCCAGTTTTGTTTTTGTCAAATTTGATCTTAATGTATTATTTGTTTTAAAAACGTTTTTACTTGGTATTTATCGCCAATACGTTTAATTTTTTCGGATAGGCCGGAAAACATAAGGATTAACGTTTACTAGTAGGCGTCCAGTGGTCGAAATTCGACCCTATTTCATGAAATTGTAAATAGTATATTTAAAAAAAAAACAGAGTTGTGGAGAAATCGGAGAAGTAGATGTAATGACCAAAATTGTTCACTCATATTGACAAATCTATTGAAATAAAAAGAAAATAAAAATGCATTCGAAATATTTTTGACAAATGAATGACCCCCAAATTTTTGGCTGGAACCGCTCCTGGCAAAATATTCGATATAATAATTAGAAGATTGTTATTTTCAACATAAAAGTTTTCGTCATTTGCGGTTTCAATCAAGTTCAAGAATATTAAAGGAAAGAGAGGACCAACAAAACTAGGAGAAGTTAAATATTTAATACATTCTCTATTGTCCGTTGTGTGACAATTTTTTACACAACACCTTCGGGAAGGTTGTGATAATATATTAATCAAATAATTAAATTCACATTAAAAACAGAATATTTAATATGAAAGTTACTGCTGCAAAGCGTCCGAAAAATCAATACTGATCTACTACATTGACTATTTTACCACTAAACAATAACAACAACAATAGAATATATCTGCCGATCGCTCACTCCATATATAATTACTCAATGTTTTGAGTTTTGACCGTCTGGCGGTACTGTCAGTTGTTTGGCGTTGACAGTATGGACGTAATTAATGAATGTTTTATTATATTTTACTTAATGAATGAACCAATATTATAAATTAATATTAGCATTCTGCACTGAAGGTCATCAGTAGCTACTTAACAAAACAAAAATGAAGAAAATCGGTTGAGAGACAGAAGAGAAAATGGTACCTAATCGTTTTGTCTTTGCCTATTTATATATACATAATTGTAGAGTGTATATCAGTTTGTGCGTTGTTATTTAAATTAGAAGCACTGAGTGTTGTTTGTGTAGTTTGTTGGTTTCTTTGTTTTTTCTCATAAACAAAACAATTTACCAAATCGAGAGAAAACAAAGAAACCAACAAACAACACACAGTACTTCTAATTTAAATAACAACGCACAAACGTATTGGTGATAAATACCAATTAAAAACGATTTTTAAAACAAATAATACATTAAGATCAAATTTGACAAAACGAAACCGAAAAACGTAACTCAAAGTTCCAAAAATTGTGTGTACATTGTACCTTGTTCTTGCGGAAAAACATATACCGGTGAAACATTAAGACCTCTCCACATTAGAACAAAAGAGCACCAATACAACGGTCTCAAGAAGACATATAGACAGATCAAGATTGGCAAACAATATACTCACCGATAATGGTATAAATCAAATGGTCTGGGATAAGACAAAAATATTACTTAAAGAAGAGCACACCAAAAAAAAGAGGAAATCAAAGAAAGTGTCTGCATGTTGTTAAATAATGGAGAAATTGGGACACCCTCAGTAGAGATACCGGTATCATGGCTACAGCTGTTGGCAAATGAACATCAAAAAGGAAACTTCAAAGTCAATTAATCAATCAAGCTACGAATATTGTGTAAATCATTTCAAAATACATTGTTCGACAACGATTCTTGATAAGGAATTGAAACGTGACATTAAACAAACAAGTATAACTCAAAATACATCTTAACAAATTATAAAGGAAAACTAGACCTACTTTCTCACAGTTAATCATGCGAGGAAGTTTTTTTCTATAAGACAGCAACTTAGTGTTGCGGGCAGTTTCCACAAAAAGCTCCTTGATTTTCAATTACTTAACTTATCTGTATTTTTCCGAAACCATTGTGAGGAGTAAAAATCTCAAAGGAACATTCAAAATATAAATTAATTCTCCTGAAATTGATATTCATTACTTAGAATGACACAATAAAAGAGAAAGAGAGATAGGGAGATAACGAGAGAAGGGAAGTATATTTTGTAAAAAAACTTTCGCTTCTATAGCTCAGACTCAAATGACTGACACTCTGTTTTCTATTTATTCTTTTAGTTCCTCAACTATCGGTAGTGCTTTCTCTACCGTAACTTTTTGATCATTGTTTGCAAAGTGTTGTTTCAAAATGTATTCGTCATATTTTAATCACATTTCTCGATTCGTGTTTGCAGTCCGTATAAACTCGAGTTTTCCTTTTCTCAAACAAAATTTCCCTTTACCTCTTTATATTTATTTGTTTAGTTCATGGCCCTTTATATTCAGATATCGCACATGAACGATTCATGCATAAATATCTTCCCTGTTGCCTAACAACATAAAAAAACATATGGCGACTTTCCCTTAAATAGATTTTGTCAAGACGCAGAAACGTCTACAGTCCTTGTAATCCTTATGAACATAATGGAAAAGTCTGAAATATGAACCGGGTCCCTCTCAGCGAAAGTATTGGGACAGAAAAAAAAGTAAGAGGATAGCAGCTGTTTGTGAATATGTGTGTAAGAGTTTATTCGAGCTTTTGGAACTATATGATAAGCAAAACGTCTCAAAATAAAAGAATTATAATTAATTTTCACATAAATAATTTTTTTTGATATTTAAATAATAACAATCAATCTCTATATTTTATAAACGGATGCTTTAATTATAATTTATAATTATCTGCTTACATTATTATCAACACCCGGAATATTGAATTTCTTAAATATGTGGTCTCTAATAGAAAATTTCATCTTCTGTTTACACCTATAAAGGTAAACCCTTGCATTTGGTGTAGCTCCTTACACTAAAGAACCATAAAATTAGTTTTCATATATCTTGAATTTTGTAGGAACGTAATTTTGAAAGGAGGCTTCAGAAATAAATTAAATCCTAAACACACGGTCAACATAAAATTTCATCTGCCAGTTTGTGGAATTCTTAACATAAATTTCTATGGAACTACCGGCGATGTATTATAGCCTGTTGAACTATAAAATATTCATTAAAAGAGGGTTATAACCACTGAAAATATATGATATCATACCAACTAGGTGACAATTTGAAAATTTAAAATGTCTATATCTATAATAAAATTAAAAATTCATCAAACTATTTTCAATAATGTCGAGGGGGAATTAAAACGATGTGTTAACTACTCCGTTCTGACACCCCCTCACCCAAAATAACCCCAACGTATTCATCTTAAATGACATATTTCATTTCAAATGTCTTAAAACCTTCTTTTCAATGATGTCCTACAAAGTTACTTTTGGTCAAGTAATCTTCCAAATTAAGGAAAATTTTATTAAAATACCTTATTTTTATTACCAATTAAATTAATAATGTAATAAATAATGAAAATGATTTGCATTATTTCTTCGGGAATAGCTTTTTTAATAATCCGTTCTTGCCGTCACTATTCGCTCAGGTTGCGTTGAAAAAGCGTGTCGGGTCACCTCATAAAAAAATGGGTTAGATCCGGGCATGTAAGTGGACATTTAATTGACCCTTTTCCTTCAATCTAGTGATTGCGATAGTGGTTATCTAACCATTGCCTAACCCGTTTTATATAATGCGGAGGTGCGCCGTCTTGCTGAAAATATAATAAATCTTCATGAACTGTAAAATGCCCGATAGACCTATCTAATATGTCAGCATATATATCAATATTTAACATTTAAATTTCTCTTTATAAATAAAGGACCGATATTGCATCTGTCAATTTACCAGCACAAACATTATTTTTCTGAGGGTACTGCGTAAGTTTTGTTTATTAACGCATTTGGTTAATATTATTTTTGGGAAAAACATAAGTCTGTATATTTCAAAAAGTCCAAACATTTGAAGGTCTAAATCAGATCCAGTTTACAATGCTATTAACATAAATGAACATAAAATTAGTTTTTTTTTAGTTTTTTTAAATTTTGATTTATTTTTTTAAATTTTTTTAATTGCTTGTTCAATTGTGTTAACACCATTGAAAACGGGGTCTGTTTTAGACCTTGAAAAGTTTTTTGAAATATACAGACTTTCAAGTTTATGTGGTGTCATTCCCAAAGAACTCAGAAAAAATAAAAACCAAAAATGCCACAATTATCTTTCAGAAAACAGCATTTGGTTAAATAAAAAGGACACGGGTCACTAATGCAAACATTTGTAACTAATCCAAGTTCAATCATCAGTTCACAGAATTCAATTTTTCCAGTAACAACTACTAGTTTTGGTTTACTCTATGCAGGTGACAGTTTAGTTGTTGAAACTGCACAGCAATTATTTTCAGAATCAAAATTTTAACTGAAGTGGTAACTTTGACTGACGAATTTTTGGAGATTTGAATTTGCATTTGCCAGACTTGGTCAAGGTAACCACTTATATAAAAATATAATTTTTATATATGCTTTAAAAAAGGAACTACTAGGATCTAAACTATATTAGGACATAGCTTGGCCTAGTTCAGGGTGTCAGATGCTCCTAATATTCTAAATTATTTGCCCGAGGTAAAAAACTACTAGTTAAAAGCAAAAATATATTTTGATGGCTATTTTAGGACTCTCATCATACCAAAAAGGTTGCAAAGATATCAAAGAACGACTTCCTCATACCAAAAATAGAAAGAGTCCTCAAGGTATATACAAAGTTTCAACAGCGATGTTTTCATGATTTTTCTTCTAGGCCAAGATCCGATAACTAAGATTTTTAAGGACTATATGTATAAGCATTTTTTAAACAGCAATATTTTCAATAATTTAGCAAGAGAACTGAAAATACAATAGTTAAGTGATCACTCCACATAGTATGGACACTAAAAGGTGTTTCAAATCCAAGTTCGTTTTTTATGAATATCCTATATTTTTCTGCAGTATAAATAGTAAAATCAAATAACCCACATATTGAGTTCATGAACAAACTATATATTTCTCGAATAAATTACAAACTTTCCGCAGCCATAGGTTTCACTTTGAGCGATACAGTTCTATTTGTATGCTATGTTTACTGCTATTCCTCCAATTGATTAAAAATGACAGACGAATCATACATAAACTGTGATAGTAACTGATTACACAGGCAAATAATGAAAAAAAAATGTTTCATTAATTTTAACTAATTCCAGTGTATTTTGGTGTACTGTTTCCAAATAAAATAAGTCTTATCAACCACTAATTTCTCACATTTAACATGGTTGGATAGTGTGTGGAGATTAAAAGTTGTTTCCATGCTCCTTGGACAACAAAAAGAAGTTACAAAGTTATTAACGTGAGTGGGACTGCAAAAAAAGATAACATTGATTAAAAAAGCAATGGCCTATAAGTAAAAGAGCGGCAGACAATCTAGCCTGAACGATGCAACCGAAAGCTTCTTACTAAAATACTATATTTCCCGTCTCTTATTATATCTCTTTCTTTGTTTCTCATTCTATGTGGCGTTCTTATATTAGTAATGGACATCAACAGGAAAATTAAAATAATTGTCACTATTTTGCTACGATTCGAGTATTATTCCTAATGTTAATTAAATTCTTAATTTAAATACAATTGAATAGGAACATATGATGTTTTTGAATATTTCATAAACAAAAAAAAAGACAAAACCGGGGAGTTAACATTAATATTATCAGTGGCGTAACTATAACATCAGGGGCCCGTGGCCACGAAAGGCTAAATTACACGTTGAAAGTGTCAGTGTAACTTCAAGTAGTCTAGAAAGAACTTGGTGCTAAAAGATTTTATTTTTTTTTTGATTATGGACTCTTGCTCTTTATAAAGTGCGTGCAGCCACCACTGTTGATACGTAAGATGAGAATCCAGCTGAATTTTTCTCGTGTCTTTCTATGGTCTCTACAATATGTTTCCTGTTGTCATACCCTTCTACCTAAACATTTTATATTTTTTTAGATGGCCGATTTATGAATAGCCAGCACGGTTCACAATACGTCTTCTGATGTATTGGATACCCATGTATGTTCAAGATTCACTTGGAAACAATATAGTAATGTTTTTCTAGAAAATATCTATTGTTATTATCTTTGAAGAACGTATAGTAACGTATAGCGAGGATACAATGTTGTTCACACTAAAATATGATTTACTTTAACTGTTGCTAGTATCTTGTTGTGGCTCTTCTGGATCTGGATAGACACTGGTGTCGGGTGCTGCATCTATTAATTCTGGTATACTTTTAGTAAGTTTTTTTGGAGCACTGTTCACTCGCGTTTTAAAGTCGTCATTTTCATGTACTGACTAATTTTAGGTAACTCTTTATTGTTTTCTACAGTCTCCCTCTTTCTTTTTCGTTTTTCGCTCCCACTTAAATATTTTCAGGAACTAGACATTTTAATATCTAATTTTCACAATTAAAAAAATTTTAAAAACTTTAACTGGCCACCATTCGCATGTTCAATAAAAAAACAAATACGAAAAATCAAAGATACAAATGACCATTTGTGCAAAGTCAAAACAATCACAGAGGGAATGCGTAGTCAGTAGAGCATCGCCATGAAAAAAAACTTTCTTGGTTATCAAAATGATCCTCACCCGCGCTGCTAACGTTCTGCAACAAAAAATGTAGAAACTAAAGAATGCGTTCGAAAATTGATCACCAGATTCTTGTTTAGGATATTTTGAAATTCTTATCCTTTAATGATTAATTAATGGATTTTAAGCAAATATTTAAAAAATATTAAAAATATATATTGTAATGTTTTTATTTTCATACTGGGGTTCACTTCTTGGATTTATTTAAAATTACACTCCAACTCACTCTAATTTATTTCTGCTACTTTAACACAATTTATTTTTACAGAACTATTTACAATTTATCTTTACTATACCAAACGGCAGTCGAATTCGGAATAATTGCTTCCTCAGCTCTCCGTAGTTATATATTATTCTCAGAATTGTCTAGAAGGTTAACGAGCCATCGGGAAACTTCCTTCATGTGTTCTCGAAGCTTCAAGGGAATTCTCATTAACGGCAGCCGCCAACCTCGGGTTAAGAGACAAAACATTTCGGAATCCCAGGAGTATCGGAAGAATGCCGTTTGCACCAGACATCGGATGATTACCCGTCACCATATTTTAAGCAAAATGTTATATATATCTCAGGTACAATGTTACAAAAACATTTCTGAGCTTGCGGCATGTTGGGGCAGGGCACTCTTGGGTCGGGGGCCCTTGACATTTTGCAAGACTTGCCACTCTATAGTTTCGCCACTGAATACTATTATACATTTAGCAAATTCATATCATACCCTTTTTCTATCTAGTACCATTCTGCTTCGTGAACTTGTTATTTAATACTTTTTCATTTTAATCTCTATATAAGTTTGTCATCCTTGTCTCTATTATCTATAAAATTTAACTGACTATTTCAAGTCTGTAATTTAAAATATCGCAAACGGATATGTTCAATGTTTTTTATAACGAAAAGCAAATTTTGTGCAGGTATTGTATATTAATTGGATGTTATATTTTTTTTCTATAATTTATTGATTTTCTATAAACGAAGAGACTCTTAATAAATATACTGGTCCCTGTTTATTATACAAAATTATGCTGCTAACGATGTCTCACGAAACTCCAGCAGACGAACTTTGATATCTACCAGACATCTTGGACACCATATGGTCGTTGTTATATTGATGTTCAGAGACGCTAAGAAGCTCAAAATCTACGAGTAACACAGGATTCATTTCCGTCATTATTAACTGAGTTATAAAACCTTTACCAAATACCACCTCAGGATGCATTTATAAAAATGCATTTTTCTTATGCACATGTGTAAATTTTGATAACTCGATGACCACATATGATCACAAACTTTGTAGAAGACTTCATGAATCGAATAAATAAAAAAAATCGATGAGAACGTAGGTTTTCGCTGCCAGAGTCATAGCTGATTCTGCTTTCTCCGGATTTGGACCGCTTTATTTTTTCGAATTAATTTATTTATACATCTGAACCAGCAAATAAACAAAGTTTTCCGACATTTCGCCCACACATATAAGGAGCTTTTTCAAGGATGAGAAAAACAAAACGTATGTTACTTTCCTTGAGGCGACTCCATTAAATATTTTTTTTCAATTTGTGTGTCATTGTGACAAGTTTAATAAGGTGAAGTTTCATAGTGTGTTTGTGAGAAAAAGACTAAATGAATGGAGTCGCCGCAAGGTAAGTAACATTTATTTTGTTTTCTCATCCTTGAAAAAGCCCCTTATAATTGGGGGCGAAACTTCGGAAAACTTTGTTTATATGCTGGTTCAGATATATAAATAAATTAATTCGAAATAATGACGCCGTCCATATCCGGAAAAAGCAGAATCAGCTAAAAAAAATCGATATTGAAGTCTATTTTATGATTTAATTCCTTTACTATAAGTTAATAACAACGAAATTACAACCAATCGTAGTTCTATTTACTACGTGAAGGAGTACAATTCAAGTTTGAGAACTAACCAGAGAAAATATTAAACAATAGTGTACATTATTTGCTACAGTATGTTAAAAATAAACTGAAACCAAAAATTGCGGCAAGTTGAGGAGCCAATACAAGCACTGATTTTGTAGGATAAATAGAATATAAAAATAAGTCTCTCGAATGACAGTTAGAGAAATTTGATGTAGTGACTGCATATAATAAACAATGTGATCAAAACATCTGTCTTTCTGTTGACTTTGAGCGCATTATGGCAAAACTTAATTCACGTCTCTACATTTTCAGCGTACAGGTAGAAGCTCTCAACGATTTGAGTAATGCATGGGCCACGGATTTACAGAAACTTCACCACATAGTAAAACTAGATCGCTTCCCTTAATGCCTACAGAGGAGAATTTTAGCTTTTAACACACAGATCCAGAAAGTCGATAAACGCCCAAGTATAACGTCACTTTTAGTATTACCTAGCCGCACAACATAATACTGACATTACTAAACACTGTGTGATGAAAAAAAATTAAGCAGCATTTTTTAAGATTAATAGATTAATTGGCACAGTGGCGTCACAACATCACAAAATTATTGTATCAGGACCATTGGCTAACCTGATCTCGGTCCCCACGTGGGAAGAGATCAAAGCGTGATTGTTGGCTTATAGAGAAGAGGAATGACTGAGGCGTTTTCATTGATTTCCAATTACATTACAGCTCAAAGATTAACACAATGTAACACTGAGAATATTGCTGTTGGGAATCGTTTGAAGGTACATTCAAACACTTCCACAGTAAAATACTCTTAGATATACAAAGTTCCTTATTACTTCGAGTACATTTTGGGTCTGTCTGGCATCAAAGCTTTATTTTAACGAGCGGTTTCCAATTTTAATACAATATGGACAAGTGAAAGAAGCCAATAAGAAAACCAGCAGTCGTAAAATCGCAGTTTGTTGGGTTACTTGGGCTCAGTTTGCTTAAAATTACGCCATTACAAGATTTCTGTTAATTGCTTTGCTCTTTTTTTTACCGATATCTCCTTTTGTGGTGGTCTCCACAAAATCCTTTACCAACTTAACTCTTTTTTCATTCATATATTCAAATTGATTGCTAAAACATATTATTTATTTTTATTATTTATCATTATGGGTCGTTTTCTAAAATTTACCTCCGATTACTTTTTATAATGTGGTAGGATAACATTTTAAATATTCTAGCTGCTCCCTTAATGGTTCTGTGTAGACTGAAATCACAATATGTATAGGTATTTTATCGCGAAATGAATTTCGACATCCAGGAGTTTCAGGAAAATCTAACTGACAGAGACTCCAAATCGGGAGTCGTACTGTGTCTAACGCCGTTTCCCTGTGATTCCTAGGATATAAATCACACGAACAAATTCGTAGGTTTACTAAAACCTGTCAAAGAAATTTCGATACTGACTTTTCGAGAATTTTCAATCCATTGAACGGAAGACAATATATTGTTTCTATACTCTCTTCGAGGTATCATTCCTTTGTACGCAAGACAATATATATTATATATAAATATAATATATATTGTTTCTGGTTAGGGAACCTTCCCACAATTGAATGTCCTCTCGAACACTTCTTTATGCATTTGATGCATTTCGTTAAATTTGAAGACGCGAGATGTAAGACCGACATCTAGGATTTTCGAGACAATCAGTCCACAGAGGTTCCGAATCTGGAGCCGTTCTGTGCAATTGCTGTTCTCCCTTAACTCTTAGGACAGAATGTCACGATAAAATTTTCAGGTTACTTCACCTGTCAGAGATATTTGTACGCAAAGGAATGACGCCTCGAAGAGAGTATTCAATATCTCTGACAGGTGAAGAAACCTGAAAATTTTATCGTGACATTCTGTCCTAGGAGTTAACGGAGGACAGCAATTGCACGGAACGGCTTCAGATTCGGAACCTCTGTGTACTGATTTTCTCGAAAATCCTAGATGTCGGTCTTACATCTCGCGTCTTCAAATATTGTTTCTAGTCGAAAAGTTAGTATAATATCTATGGGTTTGAGGAAGTTACAAAATTGTAAATTGCTGCTTTTCCATTCACTTTCTGCCTGTTATCTAGAATACTATAAAATTATAGTTGCCTGTTTGTTTGTTCGGTGTTCGGCACAACAGAACTACCGAACTGATTTTGCTGAAGCTTTTTTTGTTGGAAAGCCTATAATTATATTTAGAATCTGGTATATATTTTGTCTCGCTACATTGACAGAAATGGTAGATATAGTGAGAAAATTTTGACTGTGTTGGGTAAGACATAATTACTCTATTGGTTCCCTCGCATGTACCAAATATTAGAGACTTGCGGTACCTCAGCTTTTATTCAAAATGCGCAAAATGTCAATGTAACATGTTCCGTTTAAAAAAAAATCGACTGATATATGTTAGAAAAAGCTGACATAAAGCTTGGATTAAATGTAGGGTGGAAAGAAATTTTACTTTACACAAATACGAAGAAAAATAAAATAGCTTATAGCGTGGCCATAAGCCAGATAGTAAAGGTGGAGAAAAGTTATAGTTAAATGTTTGAAAAAATATTATATTGGGTGGCTCAAATCAGTTGCATATACAAGATACAGTAAATACATGATGGTAGTAATATATAGGCTGAAGTAGAGTAATACCACGTAATTCAAAAAATTAATAATAATAAAATTTTTATATAGGGTGACCCATAAGCAGTGGCAGTTTGGGTAAATATATTGGGGATTAGTGGATTTATAATTACACAATGTTATATTGGGTGGCCTACATACAAGGTGGTTGAAATTGGGGGTGCAGTAGGATTATTGTTAAACAGAGTGGATCAAAATTGTTTAAAAAAAGTCATATGGAAAGAACATGAACATATATACATAATATCTGAAAGATGGGGTGACGAAAAATTATAGCTATACAGTTGATTAAAACAATGTTAGAAAACGTTGCATATAAAGGGTGGTTGGAATAGAGGGGAAGAAACATTATACATGCCAGGTTCAGAAAATATCATCTGACAAAGTGGTTATATAATTTAGCCCGTAAGCAGTAGCAGAGCGCCTGCAATATTTCGTGGAATAAACTTAAGTTCAAAAACTGATGGACAGATAAGTTATAATGGTTGACTAATGGCAGTAGCATATACAGGATGGTTTAAATATAGGTGGAAGTAGATATATAGTTATACAAGGAGGTTAAAATAAAAGTTGAATAAACTTGTGTATTGGGTGGCCAATAAGCAGTTGCGATTTGGTTGCAATCTGTTGGAGATTAGTGAATTTATAGTTATTCAGGGTAGTACGACAAATGTTATATTGGGTTATACATAGTGGTTGAAATCGAGAGCGGAGTAGAAACAAAAATTCTGTTATATGGGGTGGACTATGAGCCCTTGCATCATACTGTATGGAAAACCCAAAATGTGGGGCGAAGCAAAATTATAATTATACAAATAAAATTTTAGAAAAAGTTGCATATAAAAATTGGTTAAAATATAGGGTGGAGACAAATTATCCTTTACAAGGTAAATAAGCAGCAGAATGTACAAGATGGTTGCATATATTCGGGATTAGTGGATTTATAGTTACATAGGGTGGTTCAAATAAAGTTAGAAAAAAGCTTTTATACGAATAGCATAGCCCATAAGTTTTACAAGCAACTTCTGTTTGCAATGAATTTTATATTCCATACGCGGATGAAACAACGGGTTCCAGCTAGTTATTATATATCTCAGTTCCTTTTGTTATTATTGTAATTCATCCGTACTTTCTGGCAGCATTCTAGTTCCATTTACCATGTATTTGTTTTTTGTTAAATTACTACATCTCAGTTTTGGTGTAAACTGATTTGGGCGCATATACCTTAGTATTATTGATAGCAACTTGTTTATAAGTTTGCGTAATACAACAACGTCCGATTAAGAGAGCACAAATTTGTTATAGACTTGGACAAAATTGCTACTGCTCTTATATATACTCCCCTTTGATTATTCTTGAACTTATTTCCTGTATAATAAATGACTTCTCCTGAAACGTGGCATATTCCTGTTCAAGGAATCAAGAGTCTGTGACATGTGCCGATTTTCTGATTATACAGGGTGTTTTGTAGAAGGTTCGCCGAACTTGGAGGGCAGATAGGTCGACTCATGTGCTATATTATGTAGCCCATATAACATCTAGATATCTTATGGTTTTTGTTTTTTGTTGTTGTAACTACAAAAAATAAAATATACATCAAGTTGCAATAATTTTTACGTATTCAGTTGCAAAGTACAAGATATATAACCAAAAACATTCGCACTAGTCATGTCCGAGCTCGTCTCGATCACGTCCCGGTCTCTCGAGATTCTTTGGAAAAGATCAGAGAGTGCCAAGTGCAAATGCATACATTTTAAAACATAGGAAGAAACTCTACCGCGCGGACGAGATTAGAATGGTCCGCGAAGCCATGGGAACGCCTTACGCGGTGCCCACGATAATTTAAAAACATTGTTTCATGTTTGAATCTTGCAGACGTTTCGCCAACGTCTCACTTGGCATTATCAATGCGTTATCAGATAATAGAGACATAATAGAGTTGCTGTGTCCCTGCTCAGTATTTATATGCCTTTGTCGAAGGTTGGAGCGACGCTGATTGGTTGGGATTTGTTCCTCCCCCTCCGCTGTCGTTTGGGTCACGTGATCAGTCGTCAGTTCCGCGGTGTGAGTTTCGGGTTCGGTTTTGCAAGATTTAATTACTGTTTTCGAAGTACTGGAGAGGGGCAGGGCGTCATCTCTTCAGTTCAGTGGTCCGGCTTTTTCAATTTCAATTGTCTCTCGTACCATCATTGTTTTTAACCGACTTCAAAAAGAAAGAGGTTCTCAATTCGTCTGTATCTATGTTTTTTTATGTTTGTTCACCGATTACTCGCAAACGGCTCAAGGAATTTCGACCGTTTATACTGGATCCTGTTCCGGGGAATCGCGAAGTGGTCCCATATATTTTTTATTAACATAGCTTTTACCGTTTCTTAGAAAATAGGGAAAACCTATTTTATACATATTCTCTTATACTCTATGCCTTGGATGCAATCGCGAGACCTTTTTCTGACTCCTACAGTGGTAGTCTCTAGTCGTGTCTCATCCCACATTATTTCAAAAGCAACATGTATTCTTTCTCTTAACACTTATCTCTCATAAACGAGTTGCTTGACCCGTCCACATACTAAAAAATCAAAGGGAGTCAGATCTGGCGACCTTGGAGGCCATAGTATAGTTCTCTCAATTTAAGTGAATGAAATGTCCAGGAGCTCTCTGACGGTTCGTCTATAACGTGTTGGAAAGCCATATTTTTTTGATTTTTTCGACCAATTTTATTGGTCTGTTTTCCAATGGGATTTCATCCAATAAGATCGATCATCCCGCATTATTTGGAGCGCAACGTTGATTATTTCCTTTAGCTGCTCCTTGGTGTCTATTTCTATCTCGTAAATGACGAATTTAATGAACAATTTATTGATCTTATTAGATGAAATCTCATTGGAAAACAGACCAATAATATTCAAAACAGTTGGCTGTCCAGCACCTTATAGGCGAACTGTCAGAGAGCTCCTGAAGATTACATTCCCAAAGGCGTGAATTCAGAGAACTGACCCTATACTATCTAAATGTTGCTTTTGAAATAATGTGGGATGAGATGTGACTAGAGACTACCCCTATAGGAGTCAGAAAAAGATGTCGCCATTGGATCCGTAGCGGTAGAAGCCTGTTTGAACAAAAGTTATAACAAATTATTGCAAATTGATGTATGTTTTATTTTTTGTAGTTCTAACCTTGTAAGTTACAATCTCATATTTTATTAAGATACTGATTATTTTCCAATAAGTGGGATATATTGTTTAAAAGGGGTTGAATTATGGAAGTTTTTGTAAGCATTCGAAGTTCTCAATGTGCTTCTAATTTTTTTTGTAATGTGATAAAGTGTTTAACTTTTTTATGGAACCCCACCATTTGTGGACTCATATAATTTTTTCAACCTATTATTTGTGTTAAATATCAAATGCTGATGAGTAAACAAACATCATAGATTAGATTGTAGTTTATTTGGTGAAGATGCAGCGAAAAATATAAACGTACAAATGAATAAATCTGAGAATTAAAACAGAATAAATTATAAAAAAAACAAAAACCGTAAGATATCTAGATGTTATATGAGCCCTCCAAGTTTGGCGAACCTTCTACAAAACACCCTGTATAATGATTTAGCCATTTACTTGTCGAAATATAGCTAGCTACCTACCTGCAATGCTTGCTCTTATCTAGTAGGGTGCACCGGGTAACTGATTCCATCCCCAATAGCAGCTGAGATTCATATTAGGGCTAATTCAAGAGACTGAACCTTGCTATATGTAGTATCCCTCTTTCTCCCAGCACCACTTAAAACTGACTTGATATCAAGACTGTAAACCCAAAATATGCCCAACGAATTAACTCAAACTGAATACAGTTATACAAACAATTCAGTAATCAATCGGGTAGTTAGTTCAATAAGACAAAAGAATTGCATATCTAGTTTTAAATCATCAGACAAATACAATTTTAACTTACAAATAGAAGTTTCCATTTCTTCTTTAATTTGTATTCTGACATCCTCTATCCGTGAAAGATAAATTCAAACAAGAAATTGATATTTCGCCTTTCTGTTGCCACAGGCTCTTCCTTCGATCGATTCATAAGCCACACCGCGACGTGAGATGAATCTGTAAAATGAAGTTTTCAGACCCCCATAATGCTTTCAATCCGATAGAAAAAATAAACAGGGGTGGAGAAACTTTTGAAGTATTTTAAAGTGTCGGGACTGCCTTAAGGTTGAATTGAATTACGTAAGGAAATTTTGAGGTAATCGATGGTATACAGTGTGATTAAGTGTCATTTAAAACACAACAGCGAGATAATACGAAGAAACTATTATTAAGAATTTTGATCTTGAAGATCTTAACGCACGGACAGGATATCTAAATAAAAGGTTTGACTTAACCTAAAATTCCGAAATAAAGGTTTAAATAACATTATAGTAAAGTATTTTCTAAAAGATTGTTGTTATTTTGAATTTCTCTGAGGAAGGAAATAAATTTATAGCTTCCTGGTTTTATTTATAACGTGAAACCCGTGTAGATACAGCTATATGCCAAAGATTCATGTATATTATTTATATGAAATAGATTAATTTAATTTTTGCATTGTTCGAGTAGAACATTACAATTTGCATAAAACGATTAAATTTTTATTCTAAAATTTTCCATATTGCTGAGTCCAAAATTATTCAAACGAGAGTGATTTTAATTTCTTGGGTCATTTAAAGTTGGTAATGTATCGTATAAAATCTCTTCCGGTCTCTGAACATGAAGAATTCTAACAGTACAGGCAGTGAGGGGGTCCTCTATTGAACATTTCCATTCACTTAATTACAAAATAAGTCAAAAGAGAGAGAAAAAATGTTGATCTGTCAACGTTATTTTCTAAAATAAAATGTTACATATGATGTCTAAATGTGCTTATGTTATGTTTCAGATATGTTTAAACAAAGTATGCATTAATTTAAATTCATTGCTATATATCACATTTTTGATATTTATGATGTTTATGACATTTTTGACATTTCAGGACCTTCTGGTATTTCTGACATTTCTAATATTTTTGACTTTTTGTGACTCTCCTATACATTTACGGTGACGTTGGCATTTTCAGTTATATCTGTTAGTTTTGGCATTATTGATGTACATTTTAACTGGTTTTGAATTTTTCTGGTTTTAGGTTTTTGACACAATAAATTTGATAATTTCAAGAAATTTTATATAGTGTCATATTTCGTGTACTTAATATTCTTATCATTTTTTGGAATATATTTTTACTCTATAAATCTTAACTATCATTTAACATTTCCGACATTTTTAATTTTTTGAGATTTTACTTGCCATAAATCAAATAATGGAGATTTTGCAGACCCTACCCCCTCAGGATCAATTTATCAACACTCATGCAATAAATATATATTTCACATTACATTTATTGGCTACATGATGGTCGCTAAATGATTAAATACACTTCTAGTCATTTCAGAAGAGCATGTATACCAACTTTCGCGTCGGCATCTTTTCTGTTCCCTAAAACTTACTGACACCAATTCTTCTCATTCAATAACTTAATTTGCGTAAAATCTCACATCAAATCTCTACTAATTTAAAGAATTAATATTATAATTTTCATATCTGTATTATTTTCGGTTCCCGAGAAATAGTGATAATGGTTTATTTTTTTGCTTGCCCCCTGACGGATAACTGAATGTTCACAAGTTGATAAAACCCGCTTCGGTTTATGATAGAAGAGTATGTATATCAAGATTCACACCAGTATTACTTTCTATTTCGGATATATTGAATTATTTCTAAAAAACAATAGTGTTGATTTTATTTTTAACTTTATATTTAAGAATTTAGTAAATAATGTTTAAAATGTTGCTTCTTTACTTTTTGGTGACTTTTTTTCTCTCAGGACTTGGGCCCGACGCTTAATGTATCTAATTAATTCAATTATTGATTTACCTATAACCAATTTGTTATTTTATTAATAACATTTATTGAATTCCGATTTCCTCAGACTGTAAATATATTATTATTTAATGATTGCTACTATATTGAATTAGTAACTATAATTTATTTTGATATTGGTTGCCAAAATTACCTTTTTTAAATTATGTTTACCATACAATTTTTTTCTGTATATGGACACCCTAATAACCTAGCGGTATGAAACATACTTTACAACCTATTCTCATATCTATCAAATATATATTAAATTTTTCATAAAAATCGGTCGAGCCTATTCGGAGGAGTTCGATCACAAACACCTTGACAGGAGATTTTTATATGTTAGATTTTAGTTCTTCAACACTAAGCCCCATATGCAAAATATGCAGAACATTTTTTTCAATTAAAAAATATGTATTGTTGTTATAATGTTTGTATATATTGTAAAATATACTTGATTTGTATTCAATATTTCTTTTAATTAAGAATTTATTTTTAATTAATGTTCACTAAGGTAAACATTTCGATAATGTGAATCACACTTGGTGTTAATTAGTTTACCTTATCAAGCGTTTTCTGTATTTTCATGCGTCTACATCTTTTATGCACGCAACCTATAAGCTATTATTTGTAAAACAAAATAATATACCTAACAAACTTTTAAACATTTACACCAGCCAATAGAGAGTTTTACATAAAATTCAACACAAACCGCATAGGCCTTAAAAACGCCAAAATATAGGGTATTTTCGTTTTTTGCTTATAGTGTTAAAAGTAACGATCTGTTCACAATATCGTCAATTGAAATTGTAGAGAATATATATCCTAAAAATGAGTGTTTACAGATTTTGATAGCCGCATTTTTCTTAAAGAAAACCTGGATAAACTGATATAAAGTGAATGTTTTTAAACAATTCAAAACTTGGTTGCAGTAAGAGCTGCAGCCTTAATCTGCCTCCTAACGATAGCTTATAACGTTGAGATTAATAAGATTAAAGATCGATATTATCCGTTAAGTTGATCTTGCAGAATTGCATCTTAAATAATTTATAGAAATATTTTGCAGAACATATTATATTAACCACGATAGTTCTATTGGGATATACAAATTATAATTTGAAAGTTCATAAAATTCACTTCAATTTTTATACCTTAGATGTTTGTTACATTACTTGTAAATTTTGGCTTAAAAAACCAACTCTTGCTTCCCCTAATATATCTTGGCAATGGCGGATCCAGTCAGTGGAAAAAAGTAATTTAATAACTGTAAACCAACCATTAACTTAATAGACCAATATGAACACGTAATAGTTGTGTAAATATAAACCTAATAAACGGCTGATAAAAAAACTTTACAATACAATTTACCACAATTTTCATCACGTACCCCCACATCAAAAACTCCTGGATCTGGCCATGTGCCTTGACAGCTATTGGCAGTGCACCGCTGATTGGCTGCCGCATATTTATACTTTTAATGCAATATTTACTATTATTTTAAACGAATTTCCCGGCATTATAGCGAAAATCTAATATATACAAATTGTACTGGAATATATGAACTTTCAATATATCTTTTCAATATATAGTAGTATATCACAATCCAATTATTCTCTTAGATACGATGGAGTGTGCAAAATATCTCCAAATTATTTAAACTCCAATTCTTCGAAAACTACTTATTCAATAGCATCCATCGTGAGATATATCTATATATAAATAGGCAAAGACAAAACAATTAGGTATCATTTTCTCCTCTGTCTCTTAACCGATTTTCTTCATTTTTGTTTTGTTTTGCTTAGTTTCAGTGCAGAATGCTAATATTAATTTTTAATAATGGTTCATTCATGAAATAAAATAGACTGTCAAAACTCAGAAAATTGAGTAATAATATATGGAGGGAGCGATCGTTAGATGATGTTATATTCTTAGAGCAAGTTCTGGAAGTGGCGTGCCAGCGTTGTTATTATTTAGTGGTAAAATAGTCAATGTAGTAAATCGGTATTGATTTTTCAGACGCGTTGCAATAACTTCTATATTAAATATTCTGTGTGAATTTAATTATTTGATTAATATATGATTATCACAACCTTCCCGAAGGTGTTGTGTAAAAATTGTTAAACAGCGGACAATAGAGAATGTATTAAATATTAAAGTTCTCCTAGGGTTGTTGGTCCACTCTTTTCCTTAATATTCCTGAACTTGATTGAATCCGCAAATGACAAAAACTTTTAGGTTGCAAAGAACATTCTTCCAATTATTATATCGAATATTTTGCCAAGAGCAGTTCCAGTCAAAATTTTGGGGGGTCATTCATTTGTCAAAGATATTTCGAATACCGATATTTTATTACATTTTTATTTTCTTTTTATTTCAATAGATTTGTCAATATGAGTGAACAATTTTGGTCATTACATCTACTTCTCCGATTTCTCCACAACTCTGTTTCTTATAAAAATATTCTTTTTACAATTTCATGAAAAGGGTCGAATTTCGACCACTGAGCGACCACTAGTATACTTTACATCATAAACTATCATCTTATCGATGATTAATATTCCACTTTTAGTTACCAGAAAGTTATCAGTTTAAAAAAATACTTTTGACTAGGTCTTCTGAGTTTACTCGGTTAAAAATGATCCAATCAGGATGCATCAACGCTCATTAAGAAGGATTTCTCTACAACTCTTCTGAAGACGGCTTTACGATTATATAAGCAAAAAGCACAAGAGATTCCTATTTAATAATTATTTCTACGAGTTTGGTGTTAAAATCTTGGTAGTTATGCTCCCTAAACTGTTACTGCAGTGATGGCATAATCGAATTGCTGTTGAATGTCCGAAAATAAGTTCAGTTTTACTCTAAAAACTGCTGTAATTTAAATGCCTGCAGTTCGATTTTCATTTAATAAATAATTCAAGGTCATATGCACGCTCATTCCATTTATGGTTTCATATAATACAGTAAAAAATTGGCATGATTTTAAGTAGGCGTTGAAGATCAATGTCCAAGTCAAATCGATGGTCGACCAAAGAAGTATATTTAGATATCGCATAATTCTTGTCCATGTAGTTTAACAAAAATACATACTTATGGCGTTTCATTACTATATCTCAGCCCAAACATATGTCCTTCAGTTATTTAGAGTATTATTTCAGGTTCTCATCTGAATGTTAAATTTTCCGCTGGGTCATGCTCAAAAGTAAGCGTTTCAAACAATTTTCGTCATCTTGCTTTGTCCTTGAATGCCAAGGTCAAGTGCAATGTCAAAGTTTGCAATATACTCATGCGCCTATATACTATACTCTATACATACAACGTCCGGGTATAATCTGTTATATGAATTACAAAATAAAAAAACTCAAAAACTTCTACAAATTTAGTTGACTGCAGTACAATTTTCCTTTAATAATCAAGAACTTTCAAGAATACTGCAACCTAGTTTTCAATATTGCTATTGATAAACAGTTGCATAAAACCATTCATACATTTCTAAAGATTCCTTTCGTTTCACGAAACTCCGATTAATCACATCCACTGAATGCATTTCATTTTCCAAGAACCCAGTTGATTTTCCATTTTCATTATGAACGAACGAACTATTTACCTTCGTAACACAAAAGTCCTGATGTTCTTTCAACACAAATTAAGTTGCAATCTGGTTTTTATTCACTTAATTTATTATTTAGACCTTAATGAAGGGAAAAGAAGTTTCATTCAGGCGTAGCCAGTTACTCATTAAATCCTGAATATTTGCATCTCTTATCGCTTTCAGGATAGACCCTTGTCTGCGGCTAAACAAGCAATTCGGTGGCTTGTCTTAATGACCCTCCAGAGAGCTCAACTTTGGTTACTCCGTAAGTGCTTAGACACCATTATGGGAGAACTGCATCCCATCTTCCAATTAGGATTTGCAGAGAGGAAATATGAAAGATTAAAATGATAGTTTTGGCGTCGAAAGTTCTGACACTGTTAATATTGTAACCATTGTCGTTGAATACAATATAATTTAATTTGTTAATTAAAAAATATATTTTATGTGCTGTGGAGTGTTTCTCAGTTTCAATTCACAACGTTAAGTTTTATATTCTAGGAAATAAAACGTAGATGTATACTACTTATTAATTAAAAAGACGGAGAAACATGGCTTTAAACTTTTTTAATAACCATTTAAATGAGAATGAGCTTTAATAAACTTTTATTGAGCTTCTTTGGAAACTTATTAAAAGTGTATATAGAAATGGTTAACCAAATAATGTGTCAAAAATTTCACATGGGACAGAATTAAATTTATAAATTATATTTTATTTTTATGAATGAAAATATATATTTATGTTACTATACATGCTTTGTAACCAGTATACGGTGACTAGATTTGACATTGCACATGCTATTTTGAAACAAAATATAAATTAACAAATAAAACGGCGTTATGGGATACTGGATGAAATAATACAGGTGTGCAAAAAGTCCCAGTACGGCTGAGTATCTCGTCAGCAAGACATTTTACAAAAATGTCAAATCAAATCCTTTAGAAGTTTTCTTTGGCCACAAAATGGGCATAATGGATTTGAACTTGACCATGAACTTCAAGATCAAATCAAGGTTAAGTTGATCTTTTCAAATGGCAACGTCCATTTTTGATACTGGAAATGAAGAGGGGGGGGGAAATTTATGATCAAATATGTTCTTGACTTTTTCTGTTTGACCTTGACGGTGAACAGAGGTCAATTTGAATTCGTACTATACCTTTATGGCTCCAAGAAAGAGATTTTTTTGACAGGGGTATTTGTCATTTTATAATGGCTATGCAATAGTCATCATGAATTTGATAAAATTATATGCCTGTCAAAAAAAATTTTCTTAGACCCATAATGTCCGTTGTACGAAGCCAAAGATCGACCTAAATTCGACTTCAGATGACCAACAAGGTCTAATGGAAAAAATGGCCAAGGACATATCTGAACGTAAAATTTCCCCCTCTCTTCATTTTCGTTATCAAAAATGAGTGTTCGCATGTGAAAAAATCAACTTGACCTTGATTTGACCTTGAAGGTCATGGTCAACGTCAAATCCATTATAATCATTTTATGGCCAGGAAAAAATTCTAAAAGTTTTATATTGACCATATTTGTGTAAAAAGTCTTCCTGCGGAGATAATCAGCCGTACTCCTACTTTTTGAACACCGTGTATATGGTATGTGTCAAAAATGTTTTTTACTTAAATAAGTTAAATAGAAGTAGATAGTTCCTTGGCGTTCTTAATTAGGTACAAGGTTATAATAAATGATTTGCACATCAGAAGCGACGAGTATAGTTGTAATAGGCCGCCAATCATTTGCCTTTAAGTTGTGAGTGAGATGGCTATCATCGAGCACAAGGTTTTCTGCCCTCTTGAGTTCGCAAGAAGTGTGTCACAAATTCTAGTGCTCCGGGTACAAAATTTGGTATTGAGCCATCAAGTAGAAAAAGCATTAAACGTTGGTTTGTGCAATTTCAACAGACTAGAAGTGTGTGTAAAGGGAAAAGCACAGACCGACCACGTGTGAGAGCTGCCTGGAAAGTTCTGAGACGGCGTTTGCCGTACAAGCCCTACCGAATTCAACTTGTGCAGGCTCTCAACCCTAATGACAAAGAGAAGCGTCTTAAATTTTGTGGTTATGTGCTAAGACTGACGAAGGGTGGCGCGTTTCTGCAGCGCATCATTTTTAGCGATGAAGGAAGTTTCCACCTTAGTGGAATAATCAACAGACATAATGTTCGCACATGGGGTCTGCAAAATCCACATTTAACATTGCAACACGATAGAGACTCATCGAAGGTTAACGTATTCTGTGGCGTATGGCGTACCAAGATTTATGGACCTTTTTGTTTGCTAAAAGAACGTAACTGAAAGAACGTACCTAGGCATGTTGGAACAATGGCTGATGGCTCAAGTTATGGAAGATTCACAGGACTTCATTTTCCAACAGGACGCAGCTCCGCCTGATTGGCCCCTTAATGTGTCGGGATTTTTGAATGCATGTCCTCCCCAGCGCTGAATACGTCGCAGGAAAAATGAAGACCTAACTCTATACTTTTGGGCACAAAGATCTCCTACTTCAGCCCTTGTAACTAATTCTTATGGGGTTATGTTAAGGAAGCTATTTTCGTACCACCTCTACCAATAACGATTTGCGGAACCGCATCACCGCTGCCGTGCACTGAGTAACAGTAGATACACTTTCTCTTGTGTGGGACGAGTTCGGCTACCGTATAGTATAGATGTTTGCCGTTCAGACGGTGGCCACATTGAACAATTATAATGTATTCCAATCTTCCACTTTCGATTGATATGAATATGGTTAATTTTGAATTTATAATTTAAAATAGGTCCACTAGTAATAATAATCCGGTATTTTAGGCTATGAAGAATAGCAGTGATTGATTTAAAATTATTTAAATGTAAGATATATATATGTCTTGTAATTCAGAAAAGGTATGACCTGTCTGTAAACAATGAATGACAAGTGTTCATTATTCTGATCTTCCTGCAGGTCAAACCTATATAGACGGTACTACACTTTAAACCATAAAAACTCCGGATTTCATATATATGTATGTAGCTCTTGGTCAAGAAGAAATTCTAGCTATTCTGTCACTTAAACTAGAGTTCCAAAATATGTAAGTGATGCAAATTTTGCTGTTTGTTCAAAAGAACTGACAACGATGTAAATTAGAATTGTTGTTATTCCGAAGTTTAAGTTCATCAATTATTTTTCGATTGTACCCGTTATTATAGGCTATTGATATGATAAAGGCACTGTGTATCAAACATTTATGTGCTGCTAATTTAAGTGAAATGAGACTTATAATGACGGATACGTTCGAAAGGATTTAATTAACTTATATATCTGAAACAATAAAAATCTGTAACTATTCTATTTAGCCTTTTGTAGAATCTTTTGATAAATCAGTAAAAGGACCAATTACACAATACACTCGGCATGTCGGCTTTTTCACGATCAGAAGTGATCGTCCAATTCCGGTGAATGCAATAGGCTACGTCTTTACTACATTGGGGGCTGTATAAATCTCTTTTGGAACTTGACTAAAGTTACCTTTAGACCGTATCCTGATTTCATTCGATCGCTGGTTGCCAATATCTACGTTGGTTAGCCAAAGGCCAAATCATAGGGTAGTCTCAGCTCTTTTCCGAGTAGTACTCTAGGCCAACAGGAATAAGGGAATATGTTTATCCCAGTCACACTGATTATTGCTACTGAACCTTGGACAAATGCTGTTCCAGGGTCTTGTTGAGTTTTTCCACCATTCGGCTCAATTATGGTTTTCGTTTTGTTCATGCTCAGTATCGTACAGAACTTCTGGAATACGGATGAATCAAAGTTCACTCCTTGATCTGAATGTAACTCCAAAGGGACGGTTTGGTGAAACCTGCTGAATAACTGTTCCCTCAGCACTGTTGCCCCGGTGGTTCTCTCTTGCCAGGTCATTTTATAAAGTAATTCAATGCAGCCAGAATGTACTTGTTACACTTCTGGGACTGGGGCAATAGACCGGCATCATCAATAGCAAGAGCAATTCTTTCAAATGGGACGCCACCATTGTATGACTGCATTCTGCACTAGTCCGGGTATTCGACCCTTTACTAGCCTTTACTTGCTGCACGGCTGTCAATATTCCGGCACCAGGCTCTTATATTTTCAAAGAAATTTACTCAGTAAAATATCTGACAGATTTTCTCGAGAGTCATATTCATTCCCCGAGATCCTATTATGTACTTTTTTCTATGTGACTACCAGCTGGGACTTGGTTTTTCTGTCATCACTGACTCCACAAAGTCTCTTCATCTACTCCTAGAGAGTCCCAATGAGTCCACAATGACTTTAGGACGCTCGAGTCACTAGCTACCTCATCCATTCGTGACCTGTGCCCCGTTCTTCTTGATGGAAAGGACTGGTGCAATATCTGGGTCGGTCATTTGGTCCTAGATATAGTGTTCCATTGTCCAGTTTTCACGGAACTGTATACGAATTACGGGTCAAAAATGTTGCAGTCTTGTTGAATAATCGACAGAACTTGTTACTTTATTCTATTCTATGAAAATGTCCACCTTATTACCCTTAGAAAGCAGGGAAAAAAACCTGGTTATAAATACTTCCTTAACCTGTTGCCGAATAAGATATCAATCTGACATATTTTTATTTCTATACACCAAAACTCTTTGGAGATTCTTTAAACAAATTTATTTTTGACATATTTTTTATCAACAATGACTGAACTGTTTTTAACACCACAATCTCCAATATTCTAATTTAATAAAAAAATTCGGAAACAACTGAACCGTATCCCACAACCGTTTCCTTTAAATGTTTAATTAATTTTACGTCGTATATATTTACAAAAAATTGAAGTTTATGATCTCTAACACTCTCGCAGCACTTTCGATACTACTTAAAATAATTTTTACAGCAATAATTAAATGTTATTGTGGTAATTTCAACGTTAATCGTCGACTATATAGACGCTCTCCTTTAAGAAGTATCATAACTTTTTATGGCCGCAAACTTTATACAAAATACTAGCTTTTATAGAAATCAACTCATTGTCAAAACACAAGACACATTTTTTCTGAATTTCGAATTCTATTTGTTTTTTTATCAACATTAGTCTTTGAAATGGGTAGTTTTTGACACAGGTATTTACCTTTGTCTCGATTTGAAAAAATATCACTAATTACTGTTTTATGGGAAAACTAAATGAAAAACATGAACCAGATTGTATTTGATACTAACCTTGGGTCGAACGACATTTGACCACTGTGTATTTAGTAGAATATAAGCTTTTCCTTTCAATTTATATTTAAAAAATACTGAAATCAAGGCCATAGTAAGCTTGGCTTCTGAGTGTTCAACCCGAAATTTCGGAATTTTGGGTTTCAAAATTTAATTTTAACCAATTAACCACACTGTTAAAATTTTTTGTAAAGTTACCATTGTTTTACTCAACAAAAGATGGCTAAATTACTAATCAGGGTTTACGAGTTTAAATTATAATACAGTTTGAGTAATGTTCTCAGACATATGAGAAAATTTACTAAAATGAGGAGTAAGTTTACAATCGTTGAGCATAAATTTCAATTGTTTAGTGATTTTATAGAACTGTTTATTGGTTTTTATCAACAAACTTCCAATATTTAACAAAAATTTGATTTACTATATTTTATTGTAAAATTACAAAAATATTTGTACCAAACAGGTTGTCAAATTTCTTTACCAAGCTTTTTAAATTCACAAAAATTATTTGCGCTTTAAATTACTCTTTTTTTTTGGAAAATTACAAAAAATATGTTGCAATTTAAATTACAAGAAAAGCATTACAAATTTAAGATTTTTTTTGCTATTTTTGCAATTCTATTTGTAAAATTACTCAATGCATCGTTTCTTGTCGCAGCTTTTCGGAAACCTACGTTTAATACCGGCTAAATGCTTTTGTTTCGTTGTTACATCTCCATATATGGATATTTAGTATTGCTTAGAACAGCATTGGGTGTAGGTGTGTGCTATGCATGTAAAAGTGAACGTTGTTTCAGTAATTTCAATTCTTATTTCATTATTTTAAAAGTTTCATAAAAATAAAGGAGTATTAAATATTTACAAAAATATAATATAGCCAATGGTTGAACAGAAGTTAAAAAATTAAAAGAAATTAGGCTCAAGTGTAAATACATTAGATAGCCTCCAGTGTTGTAAGGCAGTGCATGTTAGTAGTTGTTATATTTCGATAGCTGCTGGAGAGAATTACAACTTGAAAGCAAGTGTAATTGTTAAATAGCTTCAACGCTACAATAGTGACATTGTAACGGGGACAAAAGATTGATAAATTTTTGGTAAGTAATTTACAATCAATGATTTGTTTATTCATGTCGTTCTACATGTCTCATATGAAAATTTGTCGTTTTATTGACTTCTTATCTGATATAACTATACTTATTTATTGATAAATCCATTTTTATGATTTTACATTAGTGATAATTTATTTATTATTTAATTTTGATTGCAGATTATTTCTACATATTAGTCCTCCAAAAGGCATAAAGGAAGGTGGTAAGAGGAAGGCAACCGAATATTCATCTTAAAGTCACTAAACTGACAAAAGGCACTGACTCCTACCTCGCTGATGATTATGAATAGAATATAATACACTTTTTACTTTTATATTACATTGCTACTACATTCCGAAATTATTTCAGTCTATTTGATGTCATTTATCATTATATTTTATTTTATGACATTATTACTTACAGCTATATCATCCGAAATATTTTTCGCATTTTGGAGTGAATTGTCTATCTTACTTTCAGAAGAACAACTATTCATTTATACTAGAACTAATATTACTACTATTCAATTTTATTGAATAAAAGTTTTTCAAAGCAAGAAATCTAATATTATTTATTTATATCTTAGTTTGAAATTTATCAATCAGTTTTTCAGTCTGTTTTAACAGCAAAATTATTTCAAAACAATGACATTACAGGTTATCTGGAAGTAAGTATAATAATTAATTACGTTTCAGAAACTTCAATTCGATTGTGATGGAGCGGTATTCGTTGCAGATATTTGGACGAAGAAATGCTACATCAGCTGAATTTCAATTGAGAACAACTATATGATCAACGAATTCTTATACTGCGAAACTACTTTCAGGAATATCCTGAGTAAAATAATAACAAATATTTTGTCATGTTTTTAATTACTAATCAAATTTTCTATTACCGTTAAGTAATTTTGTAATTTTCTCAAACTGAGTTTAACTAAATTGTACAGTTACTACATTACTAGTGAATTTACAAAGCATTTGCATAATAAATTAATTATTACAATTACGAAACTGTATAATAAAATTACTAATCAAATTCTCTATTACTGTTTAGTAAATTTCCAAAAATATGTTGTAATTTTCTCAAACTGTTTAAATGAATTGAGTAGTATAGAAACAACACTACATAGTAAATTTACTAAGCATCCTTGTGGAAAATCATTAAATAAAATTACAGAACAGTAGAGTAAAGATAGTTATCAAATGTTCTATTAAAGCTTAGTAAATTTTATAAAAAATTTTGTAATTTTCTCAAACTGACTTGAGTCGTACTGCTTAGTAAATGTACTAAATTGTTTTGCGTAATATTACCAAAAAATTTTTAACAGTGCATCTTTTTCATAAACATTAATTTTATATTTATACTTTTTTAAATATCCTGGAAATACATGGACGCGAAACTAAATTTAGCAGTCCTAATCAGTCCAGTAGCCACAAAAAAAAAATTATAACCCCCTAACCTCAAAAAAGTGGGTACTGCCTTGACAGAAATATATGACAGGTCGTGTTTCTAGGAAGATATTGGCAAAAAAATAACCAACTGGGTTTGAAGATTAAATTATAAATTATAAATTAATTATATATTGGGATGAAGTCATGCTTGTTATTGATGTAATCTCATAGTCACATGTTACATTAGGGCGTATTTTTTTAACATTCCTGGGACACCATTTAGTATCCTGTCGCCTGTCCTGAATCTATTTAGGGTGCTTACATCTTTGATGTTGCTGATCTTGTTAGCCAGGATAAAGTCATCTTCATTCTTTCCATTGATTTCTCTTTATCAACTACTTTTACCACTTTGGCTTTTAAAATATTTTAAAAGTAAAAATTTCACAACAAGCTCTTGATAAAAATCGCTAACTAAAAAGTAAAAAATATATATTCTAGCTATGTTTGTCATATATGTATGCAACAGGTATACTCTACGTTCAGACTAATATCACTCTTGGTAAATGGGTAAATCATCATCAATAGTTAGTTAGGATTAATGCTTGAGGAGGAATATTCGGAAACAAAATGGTTGATAAACCAACGACGGTCTTTTGAATTTCAACATTTACTTAAAATTCTTATAAAATCGTAAGTTGCGTTTAGAGATCTGAGCTAGATGGGGTACTTCCTGACCGTGTCCCTGCATTGCTTTATAATGCATTTCGTCTACACTGTGGGGTACCTTAAACAATGAATGAAAATGAGAATGATTTCGCAACTATTATCCAAGAAATGTTAATGAGGGTTCAGAATTCTGTATGCCGAAGAACTTAGATACCTGTTCATGTTTGTTTTGCATGAAGATTAGGTAGTATGTAGTATGTATGTAGTAAGAAAGTAAGAATTAGAAGGAAAGAATTAGGGACAGATACAGATATTTGTGGACGCGAGATGTAAAGACCGACATCTAGGATTTTCGGGGCAACTAGCATTCTTTTGTTCACAATATCATATCGTTAGTTAGGCGTTCCATATGAAAAAATAAAGGTATTCATGGATAGACTTTTCACAATTGAAACGACAGTACCCGGATAATAAGGAGGGATTGTTAATGATTCACCCTTTTTTTAAGAATTACTGAAACAGAACCGAACTTGTGCTTAATTGTTAATCCCCAAAAGCCAAAATTAAAGTTTTCCTTCTAAAGATTATATTCTTGCGTGAAGATAAAAAGAGATCGACATAAAATAACCTTTACATTCTACCTTAAAAATTACAGTAATTCTCCACAAGATTTCACTGTAAAAGGACCTGAAAAATAGCATCGAATAATTTTCACATAAATTCTTGACGACCGCCCGAAACCATTGAGATTCAACGGCTTTTACGGATTATGCAGCCAGAAAAACCTAGGGGTAATGTTGCAAATTGCCTCCTCGATTCTAATCTATATGTTAAAGGTGCTAAAGTAGTGTAAATGCATTTGCATACTATTTGAATGGGGTATTTGATTGTGGTTTAAGGTAAGGTGTTTTATTGAAATGTGTGCACTAGATAGTTTTTCTTCTTTAATTCCGATATTGGATTTTACAAGCTGTTGTAGTGCTTAGCAATAAAACTGGAATACGTAGAAAATCATGTGATTTGAATTTGCCTCTTTTTTATAGTTCCTACAAGTATCACTTGCTCGCTACTTCTAATGTGTTTACTATTTATTCTGCCCAATAAAATTTCGAAAAATGGAATTCTCAAATATTTCATTTTCTCGGCACCGTTGCCCCAAAGTAAAAATATTATTCTCAGTACCTAAAATAAGTAATTTCTAACTTAAAAATGTATAAACTATGATTCCGCGGTGATTTAACATATTTGAGGTTAGTTTAAAGATTATTGGTCCAAACAAGGTTGTGGCAATCAAAGTAACTATTTTGATTCTCTAAAATCAACTATACGAAGGAATTCTGACAAATATTCCATAGAGTCAATTTAATGAATGTTTCATAAAACAACCTATCAATGGATGTACAAAAATAATCTAGGGAATAAATCTTTAATAATTGACATGAATATATTTTTAATTGTTGAATGGTGTTTTTCATGATTTTAGGTCGGAGTGCAATAGTAAGATCGTATTTAGACTGTATGTTTTACTATTGTTTCTGGTCGTTTTCTAATCTATTCTAGAAGTATTTACAACATTAAAAAGAAAAAATTAAAAACGATCGCTAACAACCAACACCAACCAACAACTCTGACTCCCAAGATAATCACATTACTACTATACCTCGCATACAGGGTCTCTCAGAAAGATTAAAAATATGGCAAAAAATATAATATTAAAACCTAATTTAAAACAAGAAATACACTAAAATTCCTTGTGAATGTAATAGTCGAATACAAAAATTACATTAAAAAACACAGTTTGAAAAATCAAAAATTTGTGAACATGCTTGGGACCTTGGTCATACAATATAATTTTAAAATTCAGTTATATTACACAAAGAAGAACACAACACGAAAAGAAAGTTAAAACAGTCTGCTCTAATTTGGTTATAAGAAAATTGTATCGCTACTACCTCCGTAGAATTCAGTCGCTCCTGGTTGCCGATGATTGCTATGGTCATGTCCTTGTGAACAACCCAATCTCGGGATAGTTAATAAAATTTTTCCTAGGTTTTCCCTTGTGATTTTGATGGGGTCACTGCATAATCTATAGAAGTTTCTGTAATACCATGTATATTATCAAATTAAATTCTCTCAGTTACGTCATAAGTCAAATAGAATGGTCAAACATTTTGATTTTATATTTAAAAATTCTGCCTTTTTTTCATTTGCCATTGACAACGGTGTCTGACGTAGACCCAGAAACGTTTGGAAATATAGAGTTATTTCGTGAATTGTGGTGTCATTTAGCAAAAAATGCTTAAACAGTGACAAACTATGCCACAACACAGGGGCGGATCCAGACACGTGTTTCTAGGGGGTGATTTCATGCTTTAGGGGGTGGGGCAATCCTGTACTCAGTTTACCAAAATATAATTTTAAACCCATATTTTTTGGATTATTACGTTAAAATTAGTAATTATGTGGTTTAAACCCATAGAACTGACCTTCTTTTATGCTCTAGGAGTTAATATTACCTCGTTTTAATATTAAATTTACTAACTTTGAAGCTCTCGGTGGGTAGTTTTTTTGTAATTTACTACTTTCATGGTAATAATGAAATAATTCACTTCAATTCAAGCACACAATTTTATTATCGTTTCCAGAACAAATCTGTATTCATTATTCATTCTTGCTTTTGAAATACGAATCAACGTTGTAGACATAAGTTTCATTCAAATTCCGCGCGGTTGACCAGATTATAAAGCAAACACGATACACCCGTGATTGCAAGCCGTAGTAAGCTCTCAAATATGTATTTTTGCCATAGTTCACCGACTTCTTTTGAATTCGCATTGAGATCTGATAAAATTATGTTTGGTATTTTAATTAGCTAATAAATTAGACGGTAAATGACCGTTTTTTTCTTTTTTATATGAAAGTTGAAAATTTAAGCCAACGACTGCGGGTTTTTTTGTAACTTTCTTAACAATTTTTAAGTGTAATATGACGTGCTAATCCACAGACATCGTTATCCCATAAGCGCCACTGTCAATGAATCCCGAATTTTAACCGAGGATAGGTATTACGCTATACATTCTTTAAATGATTTTTAAAGTTTTCCTACCACTTACGTTTTGCTTTCGAACATTCTTCCTAAATTAAAATATGTGTAGTACAGTGTAAACAGTGTATATAGGCTACCGGTCTCATACTATTCTCCCATAGAGAATTAAAAAATAAAGCAATAAAAATAGCAAAACTAGCCCTTAATTATCCTATTTAGAAAATACAATATAGCCATAAATCATAAGGGTCATAATTTATTGTCAAAATGAAAACAGTAACCTCTAAGAAAAAAAAAAACATTGAATATAAAACTCTATGCAAGGACTGCAATGCAACATATAGTGTACAAACATATCAGTATCTCGAAATCAGATTAAAAAGTCATCAATAAGGTAAAAAGATGAAACCAGCCCACAGTGGGGCTGAATCCGAAAAAGCTGGCCAAAAGTCGCTAATTATGAATCCGAAGTCAAAATTGGAAATAAATACAAAATGGCGGATTTGGCAAGAATCACTTTTATATAGAATGTAAAAAATATGTCCATATGTTATATAATAAGATAAACATACAATCAGTGGATTAAAAGTTCAGAGATCGTCCGTCATCTGAAGAATCTGATGATACTCACACAGTTGATTCATCTATTAAATACGTTAATTCGTCCGTACTATATCTTGAGCGTAATTCTTCAGTCTTCCTTCGTTTTGTCCGGTCACTAGACTCCAAAAATTCTGAAGAAGGCTGACCCAAATTTGCGGATTTTTCTGAAGCTTGTTCTGATTCTTCGAAAGGAACAGACACGCTCAACCACTTAGAATGTTGTTGCAGAAATCTGTCTTCATGTCTTGATACTTGCTGCCACTTTTTATTGAAGATATGCAACAACTTGCGGAGGGCAGTTTTTGCATTGTCTGATAGAGCGAAAAGGCGTTGCAATTTTGAGGACATAAAATTGTCGATCACTGCTTACATTTCAGGCATTTCTCCACTCAGGTGACCTTTCACGATCGAGAAAATTTCCTCCCTTGTTAAGCCACGTCTTCCACGTTCATCAGCGACAAATTCTAAAATTGGAAAATATAATATCCTATATACATGAATAATTCCATATTCAACCTCGTTTCTATTATTTATTTCTTAATACTATTTGAGAAGAAAAAAAATATGCATAAAAAAGAATTACGGTCCATAGAACACAATACATTAAACTCTTCGATATTCTTTCACCTCTGGGGTTTGGCCATATTACTGAGTGGAATATATAGATATAGCACCCCGCAACTCGACCGAGACGAGATGCTGAGTTCAGTGTACAATGAAGACCGCAGAAAAATTCAAGAAAAAGATTCAATTCAAGAAAGGCATTTCACATCGTTAATGTACGAAATCCAGAAAATTGTTTTACATTGCAAGAACTGGTATCAATATCACACGCGCAGCTAAGCGCAGCCATTGTTAATGTTTTCCATTCAATCATACATCCATCTACAACATGTGATGGGTCAGCTCGTGGAACACTGTGGAACTTATCAACTTTTCTCTACGTATTTAAAATTTTCAATTGTAATTTTCCGTTAATATTCGTACAATTGATTCATTTATTATTATCACATGAACTATTATTATTAATTTTCAGTTACACAATGATTTTTTACTCACTTTCAGCTTTTGATTCCATTCGTAAGAATTGGAACCGGTTGACTTGTAAAGTTTTGGCGTCCTGTTCAATATAGCGTTGAAATAGTCACTCACTGCACGATGCGTCGTGCCTTACAAAAGCAGGTATAAGGGCTAGGGACCGCTGATGCCAAGAATTTGACCTCCGGACTCTTCCCCCACCTAACCCACGACTAAAAATTACCAGAACGTAAACCTTATTTTTCGACTTTTGGCCAGCTTTTTCGGATTCGGCCCCACTGTGCAGCCCCAACTAAACAGGAAAATTTCAATAAAAAATACGAAAATCCTAACAGAATCAAAGTCAAAAATAAGAGAGTTTTAATAGAAATGATTCATAATCATAGAAACAATAATGTTATTAACGAAGAAAACGATATAAATTTTGTTAGATTTTCATTTCCATTCTCTAAGTATGGCTATAACAATGAAGGCTAATACTTAAAGAACTGACAATACGCCACGCTGCGTACGGTATTCACGTGAGCAGTAAAAGCTCAATATAAGACAAGAATCATGTGAAAATATGAGTTTAACTTGTAAAACAGAAGTAAAATTAGAATAAATAGTGTCTAGATATGTGGCGTACATTGTTGTTTAACATCCCATATCTTGAAAAAAGCATTTCCAGACACACATTTATATAATTTGTTTATTATTTTTGGGTAACGAAACTAGAGTCTACCGTTAGCACATGTATTTTGACACACCCTATATATTCCAGGTAATGGGAAACACTAAAACGATAAATATTGTTTCAGATGAAAATGCCGAAGCCCACCTTAAAAGATACCAACATTTAGGATACACAATTATCTAGTGAAATCTAAAATACTAACAAAAAATGGCTAATACCGCACACTTTGTCCGACGACAAAGTTCTCGTGATTTGAATCCACAGCGATCACTAGATCGCTTGGAATTGAAAGAGATGCGTGGGCGATTGGTTATGGAAAACGGCAACAGCGCCAGTTATGGAACAACCAATCCTGGCTTCGAAGACTCTAGTCCTGGAACGAAGATCAAATCCAATCTTAGCAGCAAAAGGTCAGTATGGATTCTCTTGTGTGTTTTGGTATTTGTAGTAGTAGTTAGTGCTAACTGCTCATTTATGTAACACTTTAACCAATTTATAATGTGAAATGTTTTAAGTTAAAATACGTGGCTGGTCGAATCTATCAAACCGTTTTTAGGTTGGCAGTACTGTCACTGACATCTGTATTACATAGATTTTGTTGAGCGTATACGCGGCATTAAATATTTTGCTTCTGGAATGAAATATCTGCTACAGACATGTTGAGAATATTGCAGAAGGCGTTCGGTCATCCGGCTATATCATAAATAATGCTTTACAAGGGGTACAAACAATTCGAAAAAGGCTGAGAACGCGATGAAGGCAAAAAGTTTACTGGACGATCATCAACTTCAAGTGGCAAACACCCACAGAAGTGATTCCTAAAGATAAGCGTCTGCAATAGTGAAATCATAACGCTGGATGAGAGACAAAGAACACCGGGCAGACGTATCTCTCTCTGTCTAGAGCTGCAAACAATAGCTAGAAGCCACTTGACTGACACAAACAAGCACTAATTAGAAGCTAGCTTAGACAGAGTTAGATACGTCCACATAGTTTTCTATTTCTCTCATTCTAGGTGCATTATATACTCTATCTTTATGTAATATATCTGTGAGCACAATTCATCAATGATGTCAAAAACCTGGCGATCAAAAATAGTCGAGGTAGATACTATTAATATCTCATTTGGATCAGTCGAGACTATTTGAAAGATACCTTGCCCCTGGAAAGAGTGAAATCTTCTTTTTGGGAAAAAAGTGTCCCGTTGAAGCCTGTCAAATGTTTTTGATGGTCAAGATAAGATCGGAACTGGAGAAGAGGGTGTGGTTTCGATTATCGCGTTGTCTAATATAATGATTTCGTTCTGCCGGGACAAGCCGTTCAACGAATAGTAGGAATTGTCTGTCCATAATTATAGATAGGCAATTTTTTGTTTTCACACCACGGTAATGGATGATTTCACCAAAAATTCAACTCCTATCGTTACACAAATAACATGTCAGCCTGATTTACCACAGTGTGACTACTGGCTGTTACCTAAGCGGTTTCTTGACCTTAGGTAACAGCCAGTAGTCACACTGTGGTAAATCAGGCGAACATGTTATTATCCACGGATACCGTTTCGACACGATAAAGATGTTAAAAACCAAATACCTGGATGCTTTGAAGGCCACTCCGGCCTTTTGAGTGGATGGAAGGCGATGAAATATATTTATAAACCAATTGAAGATTTCAAAAACATAAACAATTACATCCTACTTTCTGATCACAACATTTTTATGTTGGTATCAATAGTAGTCCCTAGTTCATCACCCCCCCTAAATGATTTGAACTCATTTTAGTGAGTTTAGCACACGACTGCAATGCGAGAATTTTCGTAAATGCTATGTTTTCGAAAGCGCATCATTATAAGTGTCAAATTATGTTGTTTTTTTTTAGGATGGATGCATACATAATTTTAATAAAGTTAAGATAAATTAAAATGAAACCTATATTTTGTCCGACAAAATTACTGCTGCACCTGACGGTAGATAAGCTTGTCCTTGTCAAAGTTAAGTCAATTTTCATATGGAAACTTCATTTTTTATCGTAGATTAAGCGGAAATTTTTAGGTGCAAATAATACGGTACAGGATAAAATCGATCCCTAATGTTCTAATTTATAAGGCAGATTCTGCATTGAATCCCGTATATTCAAAATACATGATGGTGACATTAGGACCAAAAATTGTAAATATTGTTTACAATGGCAGGAAGATATTAATTTTAACTGTACAGGTCATACTCTATGCAGTCTTCTATACACTTGTCACTAGTCTGGCTGTTGTGATTTATTTTCTTTTTTTTTAAGTGGTAGTTGCCTGTGGTAAATTAGGCTTCCAGCTCATGGTTAAGTTCAAAACAGAGGTGTTAATTTCAAAGTGTGTGACTAAAAGGCATTATTGGAGAGATATTTCCATGTAGGTATGCAATTCAGAACATAAATATGTAGGTAAATTCATAAATATCCATCAGAAGATTTTTGAAGGCAAAAATGTTAGCACATTTTTTATGTTTGATATAAAAGAAAATGAATTGAAAACTAGACATATTCTCGCCATAAAACATAATCTTATAACCTATACGCATGTAATTAATATTTTGTGTATTGAAACTACTATAATTGTGTCTTAACTGTGTATGTTACCCACTCAATAGGTTATGAAACGGTAATAAAAGAAGGGTGCCAAAGTGCCAAAGACAGTTTTAATAAAAAAAAATTCGCATGATTGTGATTGTTGTGATCTTCTATTTAAATGATACAATCTATGTTACGATTTCTGCCCAAACAATATGTCCTAGTGAAAAATGTTTCATACAAAAGTTGTAGAAAATTAAAAAAATAATGACTAAAAATAACTCAATAAAAATTGAAATGTGAATATCTCGGCAACTTTTCATTTCTAAGATTTTCGTAAAGAATGCTTATTCCAGATCTACACTTGTTAAAATTTCATCAATTTAAGACCATTTTTATGATGATATTTTATGGTATAGTTTATTGGGTGATACTTGTGATTTGTAGCATTCAAATAGAATACACAACAATCACAATCTAATAATTTTCGTTATTTTTGCTCCCTGGAAAGCTAGCTACAGTGGCCTAACAACTTAAAAAGAAGGATAAATTTGACGTGTATTCCATGAATACAGCGGACTAGCAAGGATTCAGTATAAATAGAACATGATGAATTATGATTAATACAGCTCCACCTACGAAAGTAGGCGATAGTGTCATTCTGGTAATTAATTGCTGTCAAAACTGATGTCCAGTTCTCCTAAATTTCATTTCGCTTATTATAGCAGAGCAGCCAAATTGATGCTTATTCAGGTAGTCATATTATAGCGACCATGTTACCGACATTTTTTACATTTCATTAGATGGCAAAATGTTGCCTGAAAAATATTTTATTTTCTTAATAATGATATTAGGTATTTACGTTCTTAAGCCAAAAATCTATATAGAATATAATACGTATGAGCTGACGTTAAGCTTCCAGATATGCACAGAAACACAAATACTTTTTAAAACTTGGAAGTTCTGCATTCCAACTTTCGAACGTTTAATCACAAGTAATTAATACCCTTTTCTTCTTTTGTACGCAAGACAATACATATAATATATTTTTTTTCTGGTCGGGCATATTCGTCAGTTGCGCTTCCCATAAGAGAATGTCGTCTAAAACAATTCTTTATTTATTTGATACAACTCGCGTCTAATAATCGATAAATAATTATTTAACTATAAATAATTGATAGAAAAACATGAAAAGAATGATATCGATCTGCAATGGGAAACATGGGCGGATCGAAAGTTAGTAAATTTAACATTAAAACGAGGCAATCTTAACTTCAAGAACCTAGAAGAAGGTCACTTCTATGGGTTTAAACTACATGACAACTATTTTTAATATAACAGTCCAAGAAATATGGGTTTAAATTTATATTTTGTAAAATTGATTACAGATTGCCCCCCCCCCTGAAGCATGAAATCCCCCCCCAAGGCACGTGTCTGGATCCGCCCCTTATGGGAAAACGGTATTTACGAATTCAATGAAAATTTAGTGGTATCACTTTTCGATTGGAGGCAGTCCAGCTAAACATTTACAAGCATGTGCCACTTTGTTGATGTAAACCATTGCAATTCTCAATTCTACGGGTAATTTTAAGAATAATTCATGCATAATTCCCTATAATTAATTTCAGCCTTTTTCGAGATATTCCAAAACTTTTAATAAAATTCACATTTTAAGGCCCTCCAATAATTGCCAATTATGCAGTAACGTTGAGGATTTTTTTCGGGAAAGTTATAGAATGAACTTCGAGCTACCAAAATATGTAATATTAGTTTGAAAATTGTATGTTTAGAAATAATTAAATGCGAAATCATGAAAAACTCATTTGTTTCAAATGCATCGACATAATGATGCACTATGTTTAAAGTTACCTATACGAAAATTTGATAGATTTCGACCTATTTGAAAAAAAAATCCTAAATAAAAGTAACTAAGTTGGCTGTGACGGTTGCTAAGGACTGAACTGAAATGTCAGTGTGAGTTGATTCAGTATAGTAATATTGAATTAAATGATACTTCTTAGTGTTTTAAATTTGAAAAAAATGCCAGCACATCTAAATTATACAAACGAAGTAAATTTTCATTGAATGCGTAAATACCGATCGATAATGGGAAAACCATTATCAATCGACATTATTCCAGGTGGGCCACACTGTATATGAGTTTAAATAGTGTACCTACTATACTTGAGTTAAATTAAATAACACATTAAAAACTAACCAAATAAAATACTTTTATATTTATTATAACGATTCTTTTCATTTGATACATTACAGATACACTTTAATTTTCCATATAAGTTTATAAAATTAAATTAGAACTTGTGTTTTACTTTTCTTGTAAATTTTGAGAGAGGCCCTATATTATAATTTTTCTCCAAAGTTTAGCTCAGTAGTTGGTAAATATTGGAGGGACTGTGTCGAATTATATATTTTGTTACTTAATAATTAAGAAATTATTTTAAATATATAAAAAAGTATACTTGTATTCAATTGATATGTTATATGATGCATTTGAAAAAAATATAGTTTTTTATTTTTCAATTAATGCTGTAATTTCCCCTGCCCCCAAATTAAAAATTAGAGTACTTCCTAATTTTTCTTGTAAATTTAAAGTGTGGTCCTATATTTCTGTTTTTTTTTTCAAAATTGTAGGTTCTATAGTCTCTGAGTTGAAGGAGAGAATAGGTTTTGTTATTTTAAAAATATGGGAAATATAGATATGCATTCCTCATAAAAAGCCCCCATTTGATATATAGCATGATATGTTTGACAAAAGTTATTTTTTTTATTTTCCTTTAATTTATACTTTAGCCCAAAATTAATATAAGGGTTTTCTACTTACTTTTTCTGTAACCTCCATTTTTTTTCAAAAATTTCGTTCTTATAGTTTCTGAAATAAAGAGAGGAGAGTTGATAATTTATTTATATTTTAGTTAATATCTTTTAAACAATTCATTTTAAAAATATGGAAAAAAACATATTTAAATTCCTCATCATGAGCCTTTTTGATAAATTACACGATGCATTTGATTATTTTTTATGTTCGGTTTATTTCTATAGGGTTAGGGTTTTCTTCTTATTTCTCATGTTCAGTTTTTTCAAAATTTTAGTTGTTATAATCTAGGAAATAAAGGGGGTGAATGGATAAATTATTGTATCTTTTTGTTAATATCTTTTTTATCAGAATAAGCCCTTTGATTTAATATATTACATAATGAGTTTGAAAACATTTTTATAATTTGCTCCGCAAAATTATTACTAGGGATTTTTCCTGTAAACTTTGGGAACTTCCTATATTTCCTATTTTCTTCATTATTTCAGGCTCAATAATTTCGAAAAAAAATTTTGAATCCAGAAGTATCCCTAAAATCAGAATTTCTTACCATATGTACTTCTGAGTCATCAAAATATATATATACTCATACCAGATTTCAGAGAAGTTTGGACAAAATTGCTGTGATGTGACAAACGGACAGATCAGCAGTGATTTTATAAGGCTTTCCGTATGTTCACGTACGGAACCCTAATAAAGATGAAAAAAGCTATTTAGTTTTATGCTAATAAATTATAAATAACATTGTTCTTAAACAGGAGAAAATTTCCGACAAAAAAACCTGAGTCCCGAATTTCCCGGAATATAATTTCTGAGTACGAAGACCTCCCATTTTATAAATGTAAGTCATAAGAGATAAAAGTAAAACCAATTGTTAGATGCCCACAATGAAACGGCTAGAGTTATTAGTAGTAATGAAGTTGGAAGTATAGACAAAGGTTGCTATTGACAAATTTAACATATTAAGTCTTTGACATAAATAGAGGGTTAGGTATTCGCTGGAAAAATTAGCAAAATATTTATTGCTAAGTCATGAAAAGGGTCACACATCTCTATTAATTTAGAAATCTGCACACTAATAGCATTTTTTTAAACTATTTTTTGCAGTTAATGAATGTTGGTTTTGTTCTTTCTTTATAATGGCACATCCTCACAAACATACAATTTCTCTTCCTCCATTTCAAATAAATATATTTTGAGATTCGTAACATACAGGGTGTCCTACGGTCGTTGGTGCCTAGACCTTCACGGAAAGCAAAAAACTTCCAATGAATAGTTATCTCGATTTCTTGTCGCATTTCTCGATAAGAAATTTTAACGCTATCTAGATAAATATCCCAAAATAATCCAATTCTTACAGAAACTTGATTTTATTTAGGTATAAGAATATCACATACCTTTTGAAATGGATTTTGATTGCCTTTCAGGTTAGTTGATAATATACAGGGTGTTCCATTTAAATATATATATATATATATATATATATATATATATTTAACATATTTTATTTTTATATCTAGTAGTAAATTCACGACATTTAAGACACCCTGTAGAACGCAGAACAAACATCTCCCAGACTAATACATAGGCCAGTGGTAAGCTACTTCCAAAATTTTCAGTTTCTACGAATTCAAATACCGCAGTAACAAATATTTAATTGGAGCGATGTTTTGACCAAAAAATATAGAAAACAATTAATAACTAGAAAACCGTTAAGGATGGGTATAGGGAAGTAGTAAGACAAAATAATCAAAAAGTAATTACGAATCAAAAAATGCTTTCTTATACATATACAGGGTGTTAAAGTATCAAAAATGTTCCTACTCTTTGGGATAAGCAGCAACATCGTATCTTTGAAAATACTTTATATCGATAGATCTGGAGAAATTACTTAGGTAACCCAATTTTCAGAAACATCCTATGTTCCGATTTCCGTGAACGCCTAAGGTACCATCGACCTTGGGAAACCTTCTATATTTGATAAATTTTATAATAAAAAATCTCTTAAATCCAGATATTTACTAAGGGTTAAAATTTGAAAGTAAACACTATTGCGACTGCTTAAACACCCCAAAATTTTATCTGACTTTATAACTGTTTGGGTATTCAAAGAACTATATTCGAAGCACCAATATCTCTTAAGATTTATGTGCTATATTGGTAGTCGAATAATCTGATAGACGTTCATAAATTTCTAATTCGACGGAATTCCGTGAAAGGCTGTATTCTTCCCCAATTCTGCTGGGAGTTTAATAGGTTTTACTACTTGAATCCAATTTGCCAATCTGGCACAACTCGAGAGTTCGGAGTTATGCTAATATTTACCTCCTTCCGCTAATCACTCACGAAATGAATTTACAACATACAAACGCTATGGAAGCTGTTGTTACAAGGTTCGGCCTGGAATATCATTTGCGGCAAAGATCTGGTATATTACTATGTGATGAGGGGATAAGGATTTGTTGTTGGATTTGTACGTTTACTTCTGCTAACAGAAAAGATAAACTAAAAACATTTTCAGATCGACTAGGAATATTTCTGTATTGTTGGGTTGGGGCAACTGTTTCTAATGTACGACAAAAATGCGACTGCAAATAATTAATGAATGAAATATGGTCGTACCGAGCTGCAATAAAAGCACATTGAAGGTTCATGTTTCTAGTTTAGAGATCTCTGTCAATTTTTTACAAGTTACCGGTATTTTGCAACCCTTAGAAATACTATTGAAAAAAAAAATAGGCAAACAAATATTCTATTTAAACTATTTCATGACTTAATTGGTTTGATTACTCAGCTTCATTTTGCCTGTTGTAGACGTTGATTCTACAATTTTTGCAATATCGGATGTTAAATGAAAAATATATATTTTCTAAAACAGAAATACTAATATTTGCAGACTGCAGTATTTCGTCGGGAACATTAGGAGATTATTTTAAATTTAGAAACGGACCTAATAACTGTCAAATGCCTAAAAAATGTTAAAAAATATGCTCTTAAAATTTTAATGAGAGCTAACATACAGGGTGTAAACAGTATGGGTGCATACTCGGGTGTCCGTTATTTACAAAGTTGATTATTTCTCTCACGACGCCCTATAAATTTTTAGTTTATTGTGTAAAAAAACTATCAGGACATTTTAAGCCCTTATTATTCACACCAAAACTTGCCCCAAAGACTATTCATTTTCCATATAAATTACATGAGAATTGGTCACTTTTTGCAAATAATTTTTCTTTTAGCCATGACAACTACATATTCTCGTACAGAATTCAACGCTCTACAAAAAAGGTTTCTTACAATTTTTCGATAAATCTACTACTTCAGCATTTATTCACGGTTATAGTTAATAATTTTAAATTTTTGAGCTTTTATGACAAAATTATGACTATATTTGTAAAATTTAATCTATTACTGTAAAAATCTACGATTCTAATGGTGTTAAGGTAGGAATTTTTTTTTAAGTCGAATGAAGTATAATCATTTAAATATACCTGATTTATTAACCGACTTCCAAAAATGAGGAGGTTATCAATTCGTCTGCAACTTTTTTTTATGTATGACGAGCAATTATTCAAAAACGGCTTGGGCAATTTTGATGATTTAAACTGCATTATATTAAGGAACATTACAGAAAGATCTCATATAATTCTTTATGGATATTTGCGTTATAAGACGGAGAATAATTACAGTTATACAAAATGCTCTAAAAATTGTCATAAGCAGTACACTATACAGGATGGTTGGAATATAAGGTGAAGTATAATTACAGTTATACAGGGCGGTTTAAAAAAGTTATATAGTTTGAAACATAAGTAGTTGCTTAGACAAGGTGTTTGCAGTAAGCTGTGGTAAAATTATTGTTATTCAAGGTGTATCAAAAATTTGAATTAGAATTATAGGACTTAGGACGGGGTATAATTGTAGACATGGGTTCAAAAATTTTTAGAAACAATTGCATATACCGGGTGGCTGAAATAAATGGTTTAGTAAAATTATAGTCATAAAATGTGGTTCAAAAGGGTGAATTTTGTTATATAGTGTAAACCATGACCAGTTGCATAAATGGAATACTAGACATATGGGGCGAAGTAAAATCATTGGTGTACAGGAATAATTTAAACAATAGAAAGAGTCAATAGTGTGGAGAGGATTTACACTTATAGAGGGTGTTTTCAAAGATATTAGGATCGTTGTAATATTGTGTGCAGTTGAATTATATTTATACAGGGTGATTCAGAAAATGATAGACGAATAAGTTATAAAGGGGTGTACAATAAATACCCAGATGCATATACAATATGAACGCAATATAGAGTGAATTAGTTACATATATAGAAAGTGGTCCAAATAATAGACAAAGGATAAAAATTAGAGAGAGAGAACGAGAGAGGGAGAAAAAGAGAGAGAGATAAGAATACGCTAAAATTTGCAATTGAATTGTACCTTAAATCAGATAAAAAAGATTTGTCTGAAAATAGTGATTGATTGCACACTATTTCTAAACGGTTTTTATTTTAATTCAGCAGAAGTCGGTTCTTTTTAGGGTTCCGTATATACAGTATACGGATACCCTTATAATATCACTCAGGATTTCTGCCTCTGTCACATCACAGCAGTTTTCTCCTAAACTACTGGACGGAAGAGGTTGAAATTTGGTATGAAGATATAGTTTGGTGACTTGATTAGGAGCACATATCGAAAAAGAAGAAATTTTGATTTAAGGGGTACTTCTGGGGGGAAAAACTAAAAAAATCGACCGTTCCCCCCCTGATCTCCGAAACTACTGAACCTAAAATTTTGAAAAAAAATAGAAAATATAGAACGTTGCCCGAACTTTACAGGAAAAATAAGGAGAAACCATTAGTATTAATTTTGGGGGGCAAATTATAGAATTAAATAAAAATTTAAAAATAAAAAAAAATTCAAACTCATCATATAATATATCAAATGAAAGGTCTCATTCTGAGGAACACAAATATATTTTTTTCATATTTAAATAAAAATTAATTAAAAAGATATTAAAGAAAATATACCAAAATTTACCCATTCCCCCACCTTATCTCCGAAACTATAAAACGTAAAGTTTTGAAAAAAAATACTTTTATAGGTTCTGACCTGAAGTTTACTGGAAAAATAAGGAGAAACATCTACTTTTCATTTTGGGGGGCAAATTACAGAATTAAATGGAAAATATAAAATTAAAATTGTTTCTAACCCATCATGTTATATATCAGATGAAAGGGCTCATTACGACGAAAAAAAAACATATTTTTTTCATATTTTTAAAATAAATAAATTAAAAGATATTAACAAAAATATAAAAAAATTTACCCATTCCCCCCCTTATCTCCGAAACCATAAGCTGGAAAATTTTGAAAAAAAATTGAGTTATAGCCCCTCACCTGAACTTTACTGGAAAATTAAGGAGAAACCCCTAATATTTATTTTGGGGGGCAAATTATAGAATTAAATGGAAAATATAAAATTAAAATTATTTCTAACCCATCATGTTATATATCAAATAAAAGGGCTCATTATGACGAAAACAAATATATTTTTTTCATATTTTTAAAATAAATTAATTAAAGTTATTAACAAAAATATAAAAAATTTACTCATTCCCCCCCTTACCTCCGAAACCATAAGCTGTAAAATTTTGAAAAAAAAATGGGTATAGCGCCTCACCTGAACTTTACTGGAAAAATAAGCAGAAACCCCTAATATTCATTTTGGGGGGCAAATTATAGAATTAAATAGAAAATAAAAAATTAAACTTGTTTCTAACGTATCATGTAATATATCAAATCACAGGGCTCATTATGACTAATACAAATATGTTTTTTTATTTTTTTTTAAATAAATATTTTAAAATATATTAAAAAAATATTTAAAAAAATACCCATTCCCCCCTTTATTCCCCCAACTATAAGACCTAATTTTTTTTATTTACAGGAAAAATACGAAGAAATCTTTAATATTAATAATGGGGGGCAATTTATAGAAATAAACGGAAAATAAAAAATATTTTTTTAACGTGTCATGCAATATATCAAATGAAGGGGCTCGTTATGAGAAATACAAACATATATTTTTAAAATTAATTGTTTACAAAATATTAACATAAAGATATACAAAATTCTCATTTCTCGCTTTATTTCCGAAACCATACTACCTAAAATTTTGAAAATAATTAGGGGTACTGGGGCTCATTGAAATTTATATGAAAAATTATTAGAAAACCATGATAATTTTAGGGACAAATTATACAATTAAATGGAAATTAAAAATTCAATGTTCAAACGAATCATGTAATATATCAAATAAAAGACTCATTATGTGAATTACAAATATATCACATTTTTAAATCATTTGTTTAGCAAAGATATTAAACATCGACTTAATTCCCATTTTAGAAATTATACTATTTAAATTTTGAAAAATATATTTTATTTGTATTTTTAAATAATTTGAATAACAGATTTAATAATTTATAATTTAAAACTTGACCTATTGTGCCCTTTATCTTCCAATCTTATAGAGCCTCAAAATTCAGACAATAGATTATAAAAGGCTTCCCTGAAAGTTTATTAGTAAAATAAAACTCTAATGTTAATTTTTGGGGGCCAAATTAGAAAACTAAATACAGCGAATCTTGAAGGTGGTACGGAACCCTCACAATGCGAGTCCAACTCGCACTTGACCAAATTATTTAAATATAAATTATTTTAATAAAAATTCTTTATTTGGATTTTGATATTTCTGCTTATTCTCGTTAACAATCTGAACCACATTTTCAGACGACAAAGGAAGCTCAGCTAGAATAAAATATTTAAGTTAGTATTTATAGATTTACACAAGTCATTGAGTCTCTTTTACTTTTTTTGATACATTAACTGTTGTAGCAATGTTTAGATGAAAAATCCCGTGAGATCTCTGATCGATCAAAAATTCTTGAGTTTCCTTGTCAATCATTTTAAACACATTAATGTGAGCAATATCAGACAAATGTTCATGTTTACTTAGTAAATTTTGCTCTTCTGTTTTATTTTTTCGATTGACGTGTATTTGGGCGGTTCTGAAATCTGTATAAAGAGTTTTTAATTTATTTATGTAACGTGAATTAATCTGAATCGGAATCGTTGCTCCACACCAGATATCTGTAAATTCATGTGTAACATTGCACAGCTTTCATCGTTTGACTTATTGAGATTTCTTGTGTGAGTTGCAGAACTTCTTTATTTGTTGGCATTTTTTTTGCTATTTAGAGAACTCATTGTTTCCCAATCAAAAATATATTTTGTATAAGATCCATCGATTGATTACCACTCATCATTAAGAATAAATCAAATAAAGTTTTGACAGATCTGAGTAGTGTACTCAGATTTTGATTTAATTCCGACATTTAATGAAAACTAAACTTTCTATTCTTCTAAAAGTTTCTATTTATATGTTATAATTGCACTGAATATGAATTCCGCTTTTATACAAGTAACAAGTTTTTATTACTGGGATACTAATTGATAAAGTGTGACAAAATATCCGCAGTACTGTAAAGAATTATTTATTTCCAACACTCAAAACGTATAAAGCCCCACCTTGACTACAGTCCAGTTACTAAATGTGTTGAAGTGCGCTTGCGTAGAAAAAATCCGTATGTTTTCAAAAATGCTTACAAGAATAAATAGAAATCGTCAACGCAATAGAAAAAAAATACTTAAAATTATTCATAATGAAAGAAAACAGAATTTAACTTAGTTTTTATATCACTTTTTATTTTCACTTTACTGTGACTAGTTTCGGCAAGAGGCTATGCCATTATCAAACAACTACTTGTCATGCATTCAATTAATTTCCATTTTCAAAATTTTTTATCATAGTATCATGAATTTTTTTTTTCAAGTTTAAATTTTACAAAAATAATCATAATTTTGTCATAAAAGTTAAAAAATTTGAGAATTAACTTTAACATTGAATAACTTTTGAAGGAGTAGGTTTATCGAAAAACTGTAAGAAACCTTTCTTGTGGAGCGTTCAATTCTGTACGACAGTATGTTATTTCAATGGCTGAGAAAAGATCAAGAAAAATATTTGCAAAAAGTGGCAAATTCCCATGTAATTTAAAAGGGAAGTGAATCATCTTTGGGGCAAGGTTTATTGTGAATATTAAGGACTTAAAATGTTTAAATATATTTTTTAGGGGATAAACTAAGTCCACATTAAATAAAACAAACAATTTTTATAGTATGAGCTTTAAAAACCAAAATTACATGTTAACTTAAATATTGTCAATGCGACAACTTTATGTATTGAATAATTATAATGTTCTGTAGACTCTTTGCTTTGTCTGGGTAATATAACATTTATAAAAGTTAACTAGTGATTGGAAGTACGATTTAAAATTCGCGAAATTCTTTTCTGCATTAAATTAAGTGTTGAGCCCCTTAGTTTTTATTCTCATAGAGTATGAGATAATAAGGGACGTAACGGAAGGTTAGAAGACAGAAGAAATAAAAATCCTCTACAACGTTCATAACAACATTATCATAGCTGCAGACGAAGATGAAGTACAAATATTGATACATAATTTCAATACATCAGCAAAGTTCAATCACACTTGTCAGAGAGTAATGGTATTAGCCTAAAACATATTATGGAAGACAACAATCTAGAGATGTATAAACAGAGGTAAAAAACAAAATGCAGAAAGCTAATAGAACAGCTGGTTACCAAAATAAAACGATATGGAGAAACAAAAATTCCACAAAGGAAAGAAAATAAAGATTTCCAAAGCCACTATCAGACTAATAATGACATACATGACAGAAACAAGATGTGCCACATTCAAAACACAAAGGATGATAGAGACTACATAAATGACAATAGTAAAAAGAATTATAGAGAAAAAGTAAGAGATCGAGTAAGAAATCATGAAATCAGGTAATGTGGAAAGAACAGCTAGATATTGAACCGAAAAAAGGAATGGAAAACTCACATAAGCAGAATAACACTAGGGGTAGTAAGATTCCAAAATAACAATCGCAGTTGGTAGAATAAGTGTGGGCCACCCTGTAAAAGATGTTGTGATAATTAAATACTAAAAGATAATGCAATAAAGGAAGAGGAAGAATTTCGTAAAGAAATAGAAGACTAAGGCTGATATATGTTTATTTTCTTTTTGTGAGACAACTTAATGGATAAACTGCAGTGCGAGAATGCTAATCCATTTATTCCCTAACATTTAAAATATCTTAAACTCAAAGTTCTCTTTTCAACCATTGTTTTCAAAGTATTAAACAAAGATGACACATGAGACGGTCTAACAAAAACAATCAGGGAACTTGATCAAAAGGTGAAACAGAAGTATTTTATTTACATTAGACATAATTTAGATTGATCATTATATAGTTAAATGAGGAGAAAAATCTGCCATTCAGAATATTTCGTAGACTCGCTTCAAAAATTATAACTTTTGAAGCAAAGCTTTTGAAAAAAAAAATAACTCCTAAAAATTGACAAATGAGATGATCGATCTTTGTCAGCCAGTTTTCATGTTATGCGACACGGAATATTAATGAATTCGATTATACAGTTTACACAGATTTCGATGCTGTATCAAGATTAAAAGTCATTATGACCCGTACGACATGGAATTAGTTTGCCGACTTAGGTGACGTAGGTTGATGACTTAAAAACAGGAGTTATTAATCTCTTTCAGACGAATTTGTGTTAGTGTGTGGCATTAATTAATAAAAGGGACAGCGTCAACTGTTTTTAACAGTAAAGTTGAAACAAAATCTCTTTGTACCGATAACTGAAAAAGATTAGTTTAAATAGCAAAAACACAATGGCTCTCATCGGAAGTTAAATTAATGCAAACAAGAAAGTTAATGCTTAGACCAAAGAATATGCAATAACAAACAACTATATCGGAAAAATTTTGCACTGTGATACTTTGTAAATATTCACTAAGCTAATACTCCAGGAAATAGGAAATAAATATTATAGAATTTCTGGATGATTGAGAGATAAATTATCTATTCTGATTATTCATACGGGTTTTCTCTATCGCACCATTATGTCTGAAGAAAAATTGGATAATTCAGAATCATAGGGCAAGTTGTGGAAAATGCCAGGAACAGTATTTGTGTCTTTATTAAAAACCTCTCTCGCAGAAAGAACTAACGGAAAGCTCGTCTATAGATTTTCCTGTGTAATATGTGTGAATGTATATTTCAATGTTTATGTTTAATGTCTTGACAATCACGATTAATCAAGATAATCCAATATGATCTTCAATTTGCTTCAGATAAATATTTTTCGACAACGTCACTACCTATTAACAATTAACAGATAAGTTCCTCTCTAATTGTCTTTGATTTTCAATTCTTTATTTTATCTGTTTTTATGAAACCTTTGTGAGAAGATAAAACCCACATAAACGATCAAAATACAGGGTGTTCCAAAATCGGTTTTCCATACAGTGATCACGGCTTCTATTATACTACAGCAAAAGTGAAATGGGGAGAGTTTTAGAGTAGACTTAGCGCATTCGATATCTACCTTCAGATTTACAATCGGCCGATTGGCTTTGGAAATAATCGGCGAAAACCGAATATGGCTGATTTTGTTTTTGCTGATACCTAAATCTGAAACGGTTAATTTGATAGGTCGCAAGATCAGACACTTTTTTAAGAGGAATAAGTTGAGGTGTATGAAATGTCTCAATCGTCTTTCTTTTTTTATGTCCGCCATATTGGATCTATAAATTTTTAGAAAGAGCCTAAATTTTCCAGTCCAGTGATCTCTCACTAGTGCAAAAAAATGAGATTCATTGAAATATCTTACTTTGCAAAGTCAGGCCTTAATTTTTCTATGGAGGTCATGACTTGTTAGTAGAAAAATAACATTAATGAGTTGTAGTCAAACAAAAATGGTTCTAAAGATCGATGTCATGAAAAAAGTGTAGAATACGTATCCAATTAAAAATTTTAAGTTTAATTAAATTACCAATGACCCCACACCAAACATTGCTTCCAACTCGGGTTTGTAAACGTCTCTCTGCCACTTCATTATCAACACCCCAATGATGAGTATTTTGCTTATTAAAATTGTATAATTCGTAATGCTACTCCCATGACAAGACATGATTTACAAAATCGGAATTTTCATTACACTTCGTAGTGAATTACTCACATAAGCGCATTCGTGTTGAGAAATTAGTTTTCTTAATTCCTTGGACTACTGTGGACATGTATGGATTATATATACTGTCTCTATGAATTTTCTTTTATACCAATACTCCTCCTTGTAAATTATCTTGGCCTTGTCCCAGTTAATGTTGTGATGTTCGGTCCACCCGTGGTTAGCTAGCCCAGATTTCATTAGCTCAGCCCTTTGAGTAGTTGTGCGGTGGTCCTTAACCCTGGTGTACAGCGGTAGCTTTGTCTCTCCAATGTAAAGATTGCCACATTTACAAGGTATACTGTATTTACAGTTATTTGGCATTGCTGGAGCGTCCGGCCGGACTCCTTCTTCGGCCACTGACGCTATGCATCACCGACAACCAAACGGCAGATATGACGGCGCTGATTCGACCGGATGAGACCCAATGACCATGACCGGCGACGCATGACCGATTAATGGCATAAATACCAGGGATAAACTGAATTTCCTATCATTCACCTGATGACGATAGCAGATACTAAGCTACTGAAACTTCGAGGAAATAATTGTCTACCAGATTCAGACTAACATTACTTATTAATGTTTTTTTTGCAACAAATAAATCATGGACCCCTTATTTACGTCCATGTTGTATTGAAAATTCAATGCGTAAGGACATTACTTACTTATTAATGTTATTTTGTGACAGTAAAGCATGGTCTGCTTAGAAAAATGAAGGCTTAACTTTATAAAACAAACGAATTTCTTTTAAAAAATATCGTCACCACCAGCTCTCCGCTAATTTTTGTTTTGCGCCAGATATTAGTTTCCAAAATTTTAAAACTTTCTGAGACTCCTCTAATTAACCGATTTGAATTTTTGTATTTTTGCATTCTGCAAAAAATGCAGATTTCTGTGAGAGGACTGGATTGCATAATTACCGTGCACAAACGAGAAGAGTTCTCGAGTATCATCTGCCCTTATTGGTTTTGTAACAGCTCAACGTTACACTGCCCGAATTTTGCATCTAGTGTTTTCTTGAGCTTCTGTTTAGAAATTTTAACAAATGTCGTTTTTAATTTTTGATTAGCGATTTTTGACTACTATGCCATTGAAACTTAATTTTTTAAAATTGGTGTTTAGCTCAGATTTCACCACTCGAACATGTCGAAATTCCTGTTCCAAACAACCGCCTAATTTTCGAAGTTGATTCACTTTTTTAAATATTGGATCATGCGGTTTACAAACTGCACTTAGTAGAAATACCTAAATGTTTCCTTATTTCATTTTCATATTTTAATACCATTTTGGTAAAAGTACTTAAAAACTACAAATCTATATTTGAGTGGTCTACATTAGTAAATACATTGTCATTGCCCCAGTCCTCAAGTTGAACACTCTATTAGTTGTAGTTTGTTTCTAGGGACCCTTTAAATGATAAAGCATATTTCACCTATTGTTGTTGTCAATCCTTGCCGATGAACCTATTAAAGCTTGCGCAGAAAAGTTTCCTATTAAAATGATTGATTACGTACAAATGGCCAGAATTGTCATCTAGAGCGAAATTATGTATTCAGATGTTGTGTGAAACATGTGAATAAATTACAAAAGAAAAAGCTAAATATTCTCTATAATTTTCCCATTACCAAATAGATTGAATTGATTTGCTTCAGTACATGTTTGAGTATACAGGATGAAAATATGTGGATCAACCTGAATTGTAAAAATTAGAGGATATATTTTATATTTAAAAATGAACAGATAATGAGTATAGTCGAAAATCGCAAGGATGAAGGATTTGGGAGTGGAATGTCCACGCAAAATAGTCAACTTTGTCAGCGATCTCTCAAGCAAGGGGTATCGTGCGGTAGCATCATCTTGCATGAACTACATGCAGTGCAACTTCATAATAATTAATAATTTATTATTTAAAAAAACAAACGACTTCAACTAACTTAAAATAAAAACAATTTAGAAACCGTGTGCAATCAATCACTACTTACAAGCATTTACTCTTTTTTTATTTGATTTATTCTATTCTATTCTTTTACTTATTTTAGCCTATTCATATTTCTCTCTCTCTCTCTCTCTCTCTCTCTCTCTCTCTCTCTCTCTCCCTAATTTGAATTTTTTTATATTTTCCACAGTTATTTTAACTTTTTTATTCGTTTCATAATTTGGACCAGTTTCTGCAAGTGTATCTCTAATTCACCCTATATTGCCAACCATCCTGTATATGTTTGTGTGTATTGGTCATCCTATATAAATTATTTGTCTATCATTTTCTGAACTACCCTCTATAACTATAATTTAACTCCACACGATATTGCAACCGCCCTGTATAAGTATTCATCCTCTCCACTCTAATAACTCTTTCTATTTCTCTATTGTTTAAATCACCCTGTATACCTATAATTTTACTTCACCACTATGTCAAATATAAGCAAGGACTTATGTTCCATACTATATATCATTTTCTTAACCACAATCTATAACTATAATCCTACTCCACCTGATATTTCAACCATCCTGTATATGCAACTGCTTCAAACATTTTTTGATCCCTCCGCCCTATAATTGAAATATCCCTTTTTATTTACAATTTTTTTAAATTTTTTTGATCCACTCTGTATAACTATAGTTTTACTTTACTCTAATTTCAACCACCTAGTATAAGTAACTACTTATGTGCCACCCAATACAATATTTTTTAACCACCCTGTATAACTTTAATTATAATTCACCTTATATTTCAACCATCCTATATATGCAACTGCTTATGTACCACGCAATACCACATTTATTTGCAAGATGTTTTGAACCCACCTGTATGTCTGTAATTTTACTTCACCCTATATTTTTACTGCGTTCATTGCTTGCGGCTTGAATTTCGATGCACGCACAAACACCCACCTACCACCATATACCGTAAAGAAAAGATACCTCACATAACAATATATCTATATATAAAAAGGCAAAGACAAAACGATTAGGTACCATTTTTTCCGATTTCTTTCTTAACCGATTTTCTTCATTTTTGTTTTGTTTAGTAGCTACTGACGACCTTCAGTGCAGAATGCTAATATTAATTTATAATATTGGTTCATTCATTAAATAAAATATAATAAAAATTCATTATTTACGTCAATAATGTCAACGCCAAACAACTGAATGTGCCGCCGCCGCCAGACTCAAAACATTGAGTAATTATATATAGAAGGACCAATGCTGTTATATACTTAGAGCATGTACTTCTGGAAGTGGCATGCAAGCGTTGTTATTGTTTAGTAGTAAAGTAATCGTTGTATATTATAATTATACAGGGCGATTCCAAACATGTTAGAAATCATTGTTTTCGTGGGTGGCACATAAGCAGTTGCATATATAGGGTGTTTAAAATATAGAGTAGAGTGCAATTATAACTAATAAAATAATTATATAGGGATGCCCATTAGCGGTTGAATTTACAGGGTTCTTGGAATAGAAGGTGCAGTAGAATTACAGTTATACAGGGTGGTGCAAAAAATATTATACAGAGATGCATATACATCGGCGGCGGAAATGGAAATGCAACATTTCGTAACCCATAAGCAGTTGCATATATAGGGAAGATGAAATATAGGGTGAGAGGAATTATCGAAATACAGAATGATGATAAAAAATGTTAGAAAAGGAAATGATTTATAGAGTAGTCCACGAAGAGTTCCATATTTATGATGATTGAAATGTAGGTCGGAGTTGAATTATAGTTACAGAAGATAGTTAAAAATTTCATAAACAAAAAGAGTAAATACGGTGGCTCATAGGCAGTGGCATATACAGAATGGTTTACTGGGTGGTTCAAAAATGTTCAAAAATATTATGTTTACCATTTTTTTCACAAATTTTACTGATTCTCAGAAAAACGGTGTTTTACGTTATAGAAATTATACGAAATCAAGCCGGAATATCTCTTTGTAGTATACGATTTAAAATATTCATTGAATTTCAATGAATCTACACTGTTTTCTCTAAACCGGCTCAACCAATCTGAATATCTCCAAAGAGATGTTCCAGCTTGATTTCGTATAATTTTCTTCAATGTAAACTACACCATTTTTTGAAAATCGTAAAAATATGTGCAAAAACATTCGTCATACATATCTAGCTTAAATGTCAAAATATGACATGAAAGTATTGCTTACAGGGTGTTTGTAACCGTTTTCATTGTATAAGGCTTGCAGTCGAATGAAATGGCACAAAATATTCCCGATATGCTATTATCTTGGGGTACCGTCAATCAAACGCTTATGCTCTAGATTATTACGTACGTTTCGGTTTATTAGTTAACCATTATCAGATAATAATAATGCTTTAATAACCACTATCCTACATTACTATTTACTTAAACTGTTCAGTAAAAATTGCAATTTTAAAATTATTTCGCCCAACAATTTGCCAATTCAACGTCATGCATACGCTAAGCTCGACATTTATCAAAAAAATGGATTGACTGTACCCCAAGATATCGATATGCTATTATATCGAGTTGTTACAATAGTCAGGAACTAGTGTCACAAAATATTCCATTACTGCATCGAAACGAAAAATTGTTAGGTGAGGGGTCTTTTCTGTACGTTACACGGTGGTATGTGTTTGTGTGTATGTCTGCGTACATCGACATTCAACCAGCAAGCAATGTGCGCAGTTGAAATATAGGGCGAAGTAAAATTACAATTAGACATCTTACAAATAAATGTTATATTGCGTGGTACATAAGCAGTTCCATATAAAGGATGGTTGAACCATAAGTTGGAATAGAATTAATGTAGCACACGGTGGTTCAAAAAATGTTGTATTTGGTGGCATATACAAGGTCGTTGAAATAAGAGTGAAGTAAAACTATAGTTATACAAAGTGCTTAAAAAATGGTTAAATAAGCTTAAGTCAATAAGTAAGGGTATTCGAGTTATAGCGTGGAGGGTTCAAAAACTGTTATAAGCAGTTGCATATACAGGATAGTTGAAATATAAGTTGGAGTGGAATATTTGTTATATAGGGAGGTTAAAAAAAGGAGATTTTTCTGAAAACAGTGAATGGTGGCACACGGATTCTTTCTTCTGTTTTTTTTTAAATATAAATTATAATAAGTTTATTTTAAATAGCTCACTTGACAAATACTGAAGTTAAAGAAAATTAGCAAAAAGAAGTCTCATATAAAATATAGGATTCTTCAGTTTTAATATTTCCAAAAACTAATTATACTCTAATTAAATTTTATTTATATTTATCTCAAAAGAAAGTTCTACTTGTACATAACTGATTTTAGAGAAATATACAGTAGATTTAAAAGGTGTGGTGACATCAGTAACATGGAATGGCTCTCGACTTGTTGCCGAACATAATGCTTCTGCAAACAAAACATAGAATTACTAACATGTTAAGACATAAAACAAATTAAAATGGGTCTCTTACTAACGATATAAAAAATCAGCAGTAGCACTACACCTGAAAATGAACAGTTCTTGAGATATGAAGAGACGAATGTAACATTGTTGAGAGTCTTATACGGAATAATTTGTTTTTTTACGTTATTTTTTTATAAAAAAATCCATTGTTCCAGGACGTTCTTAAAAACCTTGATCACTTTTAATTAGGATGTCAAGAAGTATAATATACTACATTTTACTCATATTTAATTAACCCTTTTTCGGACAAAATCGGATGTTAGATGTATCCCAAACGTTGGAAATAAGTTTTTATTTTTTTTGTAGTCATTTAATGGCTTGTTCTTAGTTTGATCTCTATGTTGTCTTTGGTCCTCACCTTGAGGTCGTTTCAAACGTATAATGACAATTTTAAATAACTTTCTATTTCAAAGAACACCCTCAACAATGTCATTTTGTTCCGTCATTTTCAAAAGTTGCAACAACATATTTAAATATTCAGCCTTTTTGACTGAACCTCAGCTTTGTTTGTCTGGGGTTGTGTGAAATCCTTGGCAGTACTGGGTGCCTCGTAATTAATCAACATTTTTAATTTCTAGACACTATTACATGTCAATCTACACAACTGGTACTTAAACGTTCGTGGGAATATTTAATTATGTAAAACGTGCGACCTTATATCTATAATTAAAATAAATATATTTAAAAGAACTAAAAAGCAAATAATAGCTGATTCTGCTTTTTCCGTATTTGGACCGCCTCATATTTCCGAATTAATTTATTTATATATCCGAAACCAGCATATAAATAAAGTTTTCCGACGTTTCGCTCACTCTTATAAGGGGCTTTTTCAAAGATGAGAAAACAAAACAAATGTTACTTACCTTGCGGCGACTCCATTCGTTTCATTTTTTTCTCACACACAGACTTTACTTTGTTAACCTTGTCACACTGACGTACAAATTGTAAATGAAACTGGGATCTAGCCAAAAGAGAAATAATAATTGGCACCCTGAATTAATTCGAAAAAATGACAGAGTCTAAATCCGAAAAAAGCAGAATCAGCTATGACTCTGGCCGCGAAAACCTACGTTCTCTTTCAAGCAAATAATATATTTCTGGTAACAATTAAACACTTTTTCCGAATTCGGCGCCAACATGAGCAGCAAAGTTGCAAAGTACAATTCATTAATGTAGTTTCTTTAACTATTTAATTTTCAGTTAAGTTACTTTTTTGAGGTCGTTTTTTCAAATATATTTATTTACAATTTTTAATGGGATGGAGTTTTCAAATCTTATAAGCTTTTTCGATATTGCCAAAAATAAGATATTTTACTTTTCATCACTTGGACTAATTTTTGTTTAGTATGTTACATATGATTCCAACTTAGGTGGACCCACTGAATTGTAGACGATTTGATAATCTTCAACTTTTTTTAGGTCGGTTAATTATCCGAGGTTTTTGACTTCATTCTAATTACATTCAGTTCACAATCTCTGTATTGCTAAATTTTATATTAAATCAGTTGTTTCATTCAAAAAATTATTCATTATATATTTTTTAGTCTTATAGCACAATTGAATGCATTTTTTAATATTTTAATACCAATTACTTTTGATAGCAATTTCAGATTTTATCAAAAATAAAAGTACTTCACTTTTAAGCTAATTTTGCTAACAAACCTCGTATATTATTGACTAAATTGCATGTAATGATAAAGTATACATTTCATCCATTACTCCAAATCTTTTAATCAAGAATAACTTTGTCTCTAAATATTGTTATAAAATTCATTTTTACGCCGCCAAAGAGAAACACTAAGAAACCTTCTAAATTAGTCGTTTCGATAAAAACTACATAAACATAAATCCGACGGAGATAATAAAAAAAGCAACAATGGCTATCCGGAAATGTCAATGGGTCTAAAAAAAGGCGGCCTCGAGGAGGTTCCTTAAAACTCTCCGACAACCAAAAAATAATCATGGAATTCGGGTATGTTTTACGCTGGCTATTTAAAGGAAAAGTTGAGTAGTTTAGTTTGAGTTTATATTCGTGTGACACGATCGACAGAGAGAAGCGATCAGCTGTTTCCAATAGTATCACTCATAGTGTTTGTAAACAGTGGAGTTAGTTATTAAAAATAAAGACGTTGAAAGTGAATATTTTGTGTAAATGTGATTTGAATCCACATAATCTATTGTAATATTATTCATAAAATGTTTTCCTATTGATTCCAACCTATGAACACATTCTGTATATAGAGACCAATTGAAAACCTCCAGCTTGAAAGTGATTAACAGACATTTGTTTCCAATATATTTTCAATTTATTAAAGCCCAGATTCCAAACAGACATTTCCTTTTTTAATACTAGCGCCTCCACCAAAGGTTACTGTACGAGAAAGTTTTTGCCGATCTACTAATATAAGCTATGTCCTTGAAAAATATATGTTACCACTGCAGGATTCCCCTTACGAGAATTCATTTTAAACGAACCTAATTCCTTGAGCCTTTTTCGAATAATGGCTGAAAACACATACCGGGTGGGCCATTTTAACCAATGCACCTGAATTACTGCGTTTCTAAGCACGGTATTAAAAAAAAGTTGATACAAAATTTTTTCAGCGTCATTTGAAGGTCAGGGTGTTTTTTTAATGGGAACCTCTGCTTTTGAAACCGGATTCAGGATCAGCGGGAAATTTTACATCTGAAGTGATATTAATACTATTTTTTGTGACCTTCAAAACGTTATTTCAAGGTCAAAAGCTTTAAAAACCTGAAATGGCTATTTTTCACATTTTTTTGACTAAATAAAAATGACACAGGCACCTGAGTGATAATTATCGCATCACAGTAATAGAAAAAATATATTTTGAAATGAATTTTCTTGTTTTCTGAATAAATCATTTAAGACGTTCTTACGATGTGTAATAATTACTGCTGATTTCATTTATTTCGTTTAGTGTTTGTGCTAATATGGCTTTACACTTGTTCTACAGAAAATATTGGCAAAATGTAAAAATCTATAGTTTAACATATTTATTACATCAAGGTTATACTCTCGTAAAAATTGTATATATTTATAAACATAAATCTATACAGTATACACATACATAGCAAAATAAAAGGCGGAGTTTAGCCTACGGCTAAAGTTCCACTCAACTCTAAACAAAACAAGTTTCTTCACAAAATATTTATTACGAAAGTAGGTAATTGTGGCAATTGGACAATATGGAGGAAAGTATTGACATTGACAAACTACATTAAGACTATTTAAAAACAAAAGTGTCGTTAAACAACAACTTTTTAATTTTCTTTTGAAAACCAAGTAAAGTTGTATCATCTAAATTTCCCAGAATAATTTTGTTATACATTTTAACTGCATTAAATGAGAAAGACCGCTGAAACATGGCTGATGAATGTCTAGGGACATATAAAAGGTTGCTGAATCTTGTAGGTTTATTGTGAATTTTATTAGCATAAACTATTTTTTCCCAAAGATAATCCGGTTTTCTCGTGTGAATAGTACGATGGACAAATTTACAAAAATAATATTGCCAAGTCTTTTTCATTGTTAACCAGTTTATCTCTATTAGCTTTTGACTTATATGGTCAAATTTGCGAAGTGCGCAAACAAGTCTACAACAGGTATTTTGTACTTTTTGAATTCTTTTCTTTGTAAACTTAGTTAGGTACGGATAGTACACTGTATAACAGTAATAGAAGATTGGCAAAACAAATGTTTCACACAATTTTTTCCTCGTTTTGAAGTTTAAAATTGACTTGTTTGTATAGAGTAGTTTTAAAACAACGAATGACTTTTTAAATAACTTGTTAACATGCGTAGTAAATCTTAAGTAACGATTGAAACAATAGAACCTCTCGAGAGAGATTTCTTGGCGATATTGTGCCGGTAGGCTGCTCAGTTTGTATCCGGTGGCGTGAGTTCGTTCTTTAATTGGCAGAAGGACTATGCAAGGGCGCCAGGCCAATGGACACACACAGTTAACAAGAAAAACGACAATATAACGAAAAATTTACAATTTATTTATTTAATCACAAATTAATCAATTTATCTGTTGTTAAGTTGGTAACAAATAACCAACTTTTAAACAATCGAGGTATATAAAAACTATGAGAGTGAAGTTACAAACAATCTATAAATTCTTGCCTTACAATATCCTCGGTAGGAATGCCTTTCCGTTGGTGGGTTTGCTGTCCAAGGTCCTGATCCTGGAGCTATATGCCAACCAGCAGATGGGGTTCCAATAACTCAGGGCGGCCAGGAGTTGCCACTGTCCTACCAGAGGACAAGTCGAATCAGGAAGTACTTCCAGAGTTCTGCTCCCTTGATATGAGGCTACTGGTTACGTATCTAGGCACTCTTAGCTCCAGTTGATGGCATACATGAAAAATTTATTGGCCAGTTAGTTATAGCCCTTAGAGTATCGATACTGAATTTTCCCCCTGACTAGTATAGGCGTATATATGCTCTATAGGATCGATTCGGCACGTGTCTGAGGTGAGGCACTCTACCTTAGTTTTCCCTAACTTCTTCACTCTAAATTAATTATTTAAATGCTACCAAAAATGAATGAAAAATACTTTAACTAATAAAGGTAAATTTGAAATGCTTCAAATTCTAGGTAAAAATAGATATCGATAAGACTTAAGGTAAATTGCAACTGCCAGTTATAGTTTCAAATTAATTTAGATTTAAATAACAAATCAATTATTAATTACAGGTAAAATTTAACGGTAAATCAGATATATAAACAATTACGTTTGAGAGCTAATAATGTGTTTAAAGATAACGGTATAAAAAAATAAATATAGTCAAGATCTAATGATGTGCCTTCTAATCCGACAACCGTTCGACGACTGAATGAAAGCGAATTTCCTCCGAGATAATGGGAAAATTCAGTACTCCAAATTAATGTCAGTGTACGGTACTTTAAAAATGATAAGGTAATATACGATAAAAATGATTATTGAATCTATATTCATAAATATAAAAAAAATCAGATGTGAAATCTGGTCACATACATCTCTTCAAGTTAAACAATTAAAATAAAGAAAACTAGGAGTAGCTAAATGCGTTAGCCCAGAACCTGCTTGGCTCTCTACTGCAAACTCAGAGAAAGGAGAAATTAAAATGTGATTTCTTTATAACTAAGCAGACAAGCAACCAATCTGGGCCAATGAATAATGAAAGATCAGCGAGTGACTTAAAAAATTAATATATTTACTGGTATATCTATATGTAAATCAAATTCAATAAAATAGAAATATATACATGAAATACTGAACGAAATGCAAAGAAAAAAAAAATAGAAATTTTAAGTCACTCACATGATCATTCCCAGTTACAGTTGAGAAGCTGCGTCAGCTACTAAATTCAGGCTCACAGGAGACCTCGTCTAGTAGATCAATTTGTCCTTTCCTGATCCTTGGCAGATATCGTCAATCAAACTCTCCAGATTCACCAATACCTAAAAATGCAAAAGAGGCCAGCAATAATTGTTCCCTTTTTCTTTATTTCTTTATCACGATACGTGTGAAAACTCTAGCAACTAACGATTGCTTATCGATGCCAACTACGTCGCAGATGCAAAGCAAAAAAAATTACAAAAAAATTAATGAACTACGCAGTTAAGCCACCAAATATTTATCGTTGCAAGAAAACGCGGTATCTCGATATTAAGATGAATATGAAACCAGATTCACCCAAAAATTCCTTCCAAAATTATTAATAGATACGATAAAATATGCACTATAGCCGATAAAAAAACTGAAAAAAAAAATTCATTCGATAAATCAAACTATAACGATAAACCGAATTTGCTTAATTACAATCAAAGGTACGATAATAAGGAAAAACGATAAATTAAGCAAATTCTAGCAGATATTTTCCCGATAAAGATAAAGAATTTTCCCAATAAAAAATTAAACTCAGAACGAAATTCGCCTACATACCCGTCTTTTCCGGCGGTCGAAACAGAAGAGAGAAATCTACTTCCTTCGACATGCGTTAATCCCACTTGTCCAATCATAAAAGTGGGGAAAGGAAATGACATGTTAAAATTTCGAATTTTATTGAGCGCGAAAGCAGGAATATTAATCAATAGTTGGTCGATACGGGAACTAATACAATATAATTTCGATAAAAAATAAAGCAAAACTTTACTAATTAAATCATAGATAAAATTTTATTAATGACAGTTTCCTTCTTCCCAATAAAATTATATTAATTTAATATTTCCAGTTTGGAGGGAGGTTAGATCAAAATAGCACGTGATGTTCTTTCTGTCAAGGCATTTTCGCGCCAAATCAAAGGACAGAGTTGGACTTAGAATACCTTCCAAACGAATTAACTGTGATTTAGAAATTAAAAGCGAAAAAGCGATTGCATAAGCGAATAAAATAGGAGTATTTACTTACGTGTTTATTTATTAAGGTAAAGACACTGTTTTATTACGATAGAACTCAGTTCAGAAAACGATATAATTAGAAAAGTGATTTGAAAAATATAAAAGGTAATTTATTAATACGACAAATATTAGTAAATAACAATGTAACGGGGAGAACGGCAATTCACCTGTTACACACCCCTCTAACCCGGAGTAAAGAAAGGTTTTTTGAGAAGGTCAACCTGAAAAAAAAACCTTTCGTAAGCTATAAGAAAACCTACAAAATAAGCAACGATATTAGATTTCCGAAATCAATTTCCTAAATTTTGCCAAGATAATACAGTTCTGAAAATGAATCGCGACATGGGAAGCTAAGTAGTATAAATACTCTTAGATAAGATATGAAATATTCAATTCGGAAAGATTAAATTTATAAGATAAAAGGTACCTACTTTAGGTGGTCCCTGTATGTGAGTTATGAAACGTTTGACCAACTAAATGAATAAGATAATGACTACTAAATTCAAGTCAACAACAGAAAGTTGATATCGGTACTAAAATTCGGAAAGGTAGACGGTAGATAAAAGGAAAAAAAATGTTTTAACGGTATAAAATTACAAAGTATTTAGCAATAATAATAATACAAGGGAATGATCCCAAGTCAGTTAGCGAGAGAAAAAAAATGGATATAAGCCTTAAGTTAGGATAACCAAAAAAAATAAGACACGGTAATATTTACAATGCAAGCTAAATGCAGATAAATTGATAAAGTTAAAGATATAAAACAATAATGAATTGTTGCCATCAAGATAATTGTGTTACTTAACGATTGTGGAAAGCAAACGAGATAATTCATAAGGTACAAACGGTAAGGTAAATGCATAATCCACAATCTAGCAAACACTTAGGCATCAAAAGTACACATGGATAAGGGCTCCCTATTTAAGAGGGACGATAAGTGAGGTAAAGCATACTTTTCTAATGCCTATACAGATAGAAAACAGATAAAAGCCTAATTATTACGACAAAGCTAAATTCATAATAACGATAGCGATATAACGGAATTGGTATGGCAACAAGATAATAGGTTTTACTCTACATATACAATGCGGAAAACCCTTCAAAAGATACACGAGACAACACAATTCTTTTTATTTACATCTAAACCAGACTCGATATTTAATTTAGAACAACTGCAGTGGTATATTTGAAAATCCCCACTGCACCAAGGTACAGACAGGATTTGCCTGATCAAAAATAAAAAATAATTTTCTACTAGAAAAACTAAAGATATTTATCCTTATTTCTATAGGGAACGGTACAATATTTAAATCCACCCCAAGTATATTTTGGACATGGAAAGTAAATAAGAGAATTAGAGAACGGTAGATGTTACGATAAATCCCTGGAAGAAAATAAACGATAATAGAAGGTAAACCCAAAAATAGAAAAAGGAAAAGAAAATATTCAGAAAATATACCTTTGTCAGATGTCATATTGCTGAAAATGGAAATCACAAAAATATGATAAATTATCTGAGAGAAATTGAGATATAGAAAACGATAGCCTGTCACAGGTTAGATATCCAGAAGGATAGTGAGTTCCAAAAATTGTTCTACAAGGAACAGCAAATCTAAATAAGAACTTCACATCCAATAAAGGGATAAGGTATTGAAAATCGATAACAGCTTTCGCTCAGGTACACCTAAATCAGATATCAAGAAAACCTGTTACTTTTCAGAGGAAGATAGAAGAAGATAAACGAACGGTAAGGTAGAACGGTAAATATTTTTGAAGCGGGAAAAGTGAGAAAATGCAGCTCTAACACACTGCGCAAGACCTCCATCCTCTACATAAACACAGAACCTAGGACGGCAACACTGCACTACATGTCCAAGTTCCAAAATAGAGCAACTCCAGCCTACAACCAAAATAACAGCCCTAACACACTGTCCAGAGCCTGGAGTCTCTCAAAAAAACAATAACTGGCTTCCATGGCCACGGTAAGTTACGATACGGTACACTGCTTCATAGCAGTCAAACGGTAAGAGGATAGACGAGATTACAAGATAAACGATAAGATAATTCACTTCATCATACTTCAAAAAGATATTTCCTCTGAAAGTTAAACTTAGATAGATTATAAAAGATATTTACCATAAAATAAGCAAAGTAAGGGAATGCCAATAGGTAACGTTAACCTAAGTCAAAGAGAAAAAGATAATATTTCAACAGCTATACACGAGAATTGGGATATTGGAATTCAAGATAATTGTTCTCAAGGAACAGCAGATAAGGCAAGAAAACCAAATCTCCAATTAAAAATGCATTTTATATCGGTAAGAGCCTACGCCCAAGAAAAGTTGCATTAAACACGGTATTTTCGGTGAAAATTATCATTAACGGTACAAAGGTAGAGATATCAAAATTAGAAAGTGATGACAATATAAACTTTTCATCCCCAGGGACGGTATCACTAAAAGGTGGCAAGATAAATTACCTCTCAGCCCTAAAGCAATAAGCCACGGTATGGATCTTCTAGAGAGATAAAACCTAGTGAAAATAATGAGGATTAAAGAAAAGGGAACCAAAATTAGATATATGCATAAAATTTAACGATACTATCAAAGATTAAAAATGTCATCAGCTTTGGCAATCCTGAAGGGACGATAATTTCCAGAAAACAGCAAATCAATATGAAACGACAACGACATGGATGTTATAGATAAAGGCAAGTGACCATTTGGAAGATTTTTACTCCCTAGTTGGCAACATGAACTACCAGAAGTATTCTCCAAGCCCTCCTGGAGACTTAGAAAAATGTAACTTAGTCTTACGAGACCTAGATGGTAAAAGAAAAGATATATAGGGCCAGTTAGGGGACTTTTACCCCTGCGCATGGTTTCACCGCCTTGGGGTATTCGTAGGCCCACCCAAGAGACCACGAAAAATGATACGAGAGATAGGGAAGATATGAATTAGTCTACAGAAGACCTAGATGTTGTGGCAATAGATAGAATCCAGTTGGACGGCTTTTACGTCCGCGCATGGTTTCACCGCCTTGGGGTATTCGTAGGCCCACCCAAGAGACCACATGAAAATAGATAGAAGGGAAAGATATAGGTACGACAAGGTAAAGAAAGAGATACGATAATACAAAATCAAAGTCCAATAACGAGAAGATAAGTCGGTAATGAAGATAAGTCAATAAAGAGAATAGGGAATAGATAGGTACGATACAACTTAGTCCAGAGCAGAATCATGTTCGGAGTCTGAAGAATCATCCGATACATATTCATCCTCAGTGTCAGGGTCGGAAAGATATGGTTCTAAGTCCTTTACACAGTTAATAACCCAATTTACTATTGTTACTATATACTGATTTTTCAATCGGAAACAAGGGTCCGGACCTAATAAATCAGCTGAAAATTTCTGAAAAGCAAGGTCGATATTTCGATAAGATCCCTGAATGGATGTTTTCGGAATGGGCTGAGACAAGGAATCAACAACAACATTAGGAAAGCCCTTTAGAGATACTTCTTGTTCTTTATAATCAGGCTGTAGACTTCTGGTTAAGTCTGAATCTGTTGGAACGGTATTAAGGGCAGAAATTTGCGAAATCTTATAAGATAATGACGAGAAGTTAGCTTTCATCTGAAACAGTTGAAGAAAATCCATTCCCAAGACAAGAGTGTGCTTAACAGACGGAATAACATAGACCTTAAGGGATTTAACGACATTATTTACGGAAATATGTAAGACAACATATCCCAATAGGTCTTGAGGTTTCCCATCAGCGGTAGTTATTACCACGGTATCATGATATTGAATCGGTAACTTGAAATTTTTTAAGATAGAGAACCCTGAGGAACCTAAAACGGAAGAGGTACTACCACTATCCACTAAAGCGGTTATTTCACGGTCAAAAACGTTAACAGTTAGATAAGGCCTGTTGTCATGAGGTTTATTAACGAAAAGAGGGCTTAAATTACAAGAAGGACGACAAAATTCTCCGACTTTTTCAAGCCAAAGATTCCACTCCTTGTGGGTGGAAGAGATAGGGGGTTTTACGTGGACTTCTTTCCTTTGCCCTTGCCTTTTCCTTGGGCATCGGTAGGAGGAACGGAACTGATTCCTGGACTTTGGTTGGAGGTACTGGCGACGGCATCCAGATGACCATCTCCAGTCGGTACTACGTTTTTTGGAATCCTAGAAAGGCAACGCTGACAATTTCTCTTCGTGACTTCTTTAGCACCACATCCAAAGCAAAATAGCTTCTTAGGGCGGCGGCAATCGGAATAAGTATGTCCCACGGTATTGCAGTTCCAACAACGAAGGCCAGATACGGTAACGGTACTTATATTGCGAGATGACGATAGAATGGGGGAGAAACTTTGATTACGATAAGAGTTATTCTTGGGTAGACCAGGTAATGAGACAGAAAAACTTAAATCAGGCTCCAATAAATTACTAGAAGTGCTTGGAGGTGGTTTATAGCGTTTGCTCCACGATATAGACTCTTCTAACTGTCTACAGATGTCAGACAGCTGGTCAACGGTATCAATTTGAAGTAAAGCGAGATGGGAAAGAAAATGAGGAGCTAAATTTCGACGAATTTTATTAACGATAGTTTTCTCATCTAATTTGACGGTAAGACGATTGAACAAACCAACCATACAAGCTATATATAGGGTGACCTTTTCATTAATGCCTTGTGTGCGAGAGTCAATTTCCCTGTGTAGGTCTTCTTCATAAAAGTACGGTAAGAAATCTCTTTTGAGTTTCTGAACTAGTTGGTCCCAAGTGCTGACTTTATCCTTAATGCTGTTATACCAAGTTAGGGCTGTCCCTTTAAATAAGTCACAAGCGGAAGTAAATAACTCATCTTTGGTGACACCTCGAGCAATACGGAGAGTCTCAACCTTTTCAAGGAAAGAATGAACGGATTCCCTTGGATTATGCCCGGAGAAATGGAGATTCCACTTCGAGAGACAGAAGGACTGGGAGTAAATTCATGACCAGAAGAGGTCCTCTGGGGAGTAGAAGCAGAAGGTACTAATTTGAAAGCTAAATCCCCCTCTAACATTAAAAGTTCAGTTTGCAAGTCGGCCTTTGTCCTTTCTTCTTCTTCTGAATTTTCTGACAGCCTATGGATTCTACCTGAGATATGAGTTAAACGGGACGAAATTCTTTTATACAATGGACAGGAGATAGAACCAGTAAAGTTAGCAATTTGGGTGTTCAAGTCATTGATAGTTTCCCTAATTTCGGCGGTATCTACATCAAAGGAAAGAGGGCTACCAACACTACTCTGCACAAAACTTCGGTTTGCAGTTTCTTGACTTAAGGCTCCTCTAAGTAACTTACGTTTAGAGGCGACATCCCCAATGGGCTTTATCCTCCGGATCTGCAGTTCATAATCCAATTCCTTAACTCTCAAATGGTTGGGTTCCATCGCAAGAAAAATGGAAATAAGATAAAAGATAAATAAAGAAGAGAAACCAGTAAGATAACAGAATTACGAGATAGGGAAGTATTTCAGAGGTATGCTTACCCCCACGGTAATTAAATATTGAATGAAATTGAAACGATAAATTAAGATACGGTAAGATAATTCCAATTCACTCAACAGCGATAAAAGATATAGAGGGTGCAACGATAACTGAAATAATTCTTCCACACGGTAAATAAGATAACGGTAAATTAGATCAAGATAAGATAAACGGTAAATAATATATTATATATATATAAGGTACGACAAATAAACAATTATTAAATCTCTCAATTTTGTTAGATAATGGGTTCAAGTTAATTAATTCGATAAAACAATATGATCAAAATATTGAAGTTATTAAACGATACTGTTCATCAATAGATGATTTAAATTTCCACGATAATTGAATCAGATTACTAGATATTCGATACTCAAAACTGGAACTCCAGTTGCAATCAATTTTTTTCTTGTTTCGCTGTGCACCTCCACAGGCCAAATTTATAAGATAATCCTTCAGCCAATGTACCAATTTTTGAAGCAATATATTCGAGAGCCCCACGTTGGGCGCCAATTTGAAACAATAGAACCTCTCGAGAGAGATTTCTTGGCGATATTGTGCCGGTAGGCTGCTCAGTTTGTATCCGGTGGCGTGAGTTCGTTCTTTAATTGGCAGAAGGACTATGCAAGGGCGCCAGGCCAATGGACACACACAGTTAACAAGAAAAACGACAATATAACGAAAAATTTACAATTTATTTATTTAATCACAAATTAATCAATTTATCTGTTGTTAAGTTGGTAACAAATAACCAACTTTTAAACAATCGAGGTATATAAAAACTATGAGAGTGAAGTTACAAACAATCTATAAATTCTTGCCTTACAATATCCTCGGTAGGAATGCCTTTCCGTTGGTGGGTTTGCTGTCCAAGGTCCTGATCCTGGAGCTATATGCCAACCAGCAGATGGGGTTCCAATAACTCAGGGCGGCCAGGAGTTGCCACTGTCCTACCAGAGGACAAGTCGAATCAGGAAGTACTTCCAGAGTTCTGCTCCCTTGATATGAGGCTACTGGTTACGTATCTAGGCACTCTTAGCTCCAGTTGATGGCATACATGAAAAATTTATTGGCCAGTTAGTTATAGCCTTAGAGTATCGATACTGAATTTTCCCCCTGACTAGTATAGGCGTATATATGCTCTATAGGATCGATTCGGCACGTGTCTGAGGTGAGGCACTCTACCTTAGTTTTCCCTAACTTCTTCACTCTAAATTAATTATTTAAATGCTACCAAAAATGAATGAAAAATACTTTAACTAATAAAGGTAAATTTGAAATGCTTCAAATTCTAGGTAAAAATAGATATCGATAAGACTTAAGGTAAATTGCAACTGCCAGTTATAGTTTCAAATTAATTTAGATTTAAATAACAAATCAATTATTAATTACAGGTAAAATTTAACGGTAAATCAGATATATAAACAATTACGTTTGAGAGCTAATAATGTGTTTAAAGATAACGGTATAAAAAAATAAATATAGTCAAGATCTAATGATGTGCCTTCTAATCCGACAACCGTTCGACGACTGAATGAAAGCGAATTTCCTCCGAGATAATGGGAAAATTCAGTACTCCAAATTAATGTCAGTGTACGGTACTTTAAAAATGATAAGGTAATATACGATAAAAATGATTATTGAATCTATATTCATAAATATAAAAAAAAATCAGATGTGAAATCTGGTCACATACATCTCTTCAAGTTAAACAATTAAAATAAAGAAAACTAGGAGTAGCTAAATGCGTTAGCCCAGAACCTGCTTGGCTCTCTACTGCAAACTCAGAGAAAGGAGAAATTAAAATGTGATTTCTTTATAACTAAGCAGACAAGCAACCAATCTGGGCCAATGAATAATGAAAGATCAGCGAGTGACTTAAAAAATTAATATATTTACTGGTATATCTATATGTAAATCAAATTCAATAAAATAGAAATATATACATGAAATACTGAACGAAATGCAAAGAAAAAAAAATAGAAATTTTAAGTCACTCACATGATCATTCCCAGTTACAGTTGAGAAGCTGCGTCAGCTACTAAATTCAGGCTCACAGGAGACCTCGTCTAGTGGATCAATTTGTCCTTTCCTGATCCTTGGCAGATATCGTCAATCAAACTCTCCAGATTCACCAATACCTAAAAATGCAAAAGAGGCCAGCAATAATTGTTCCCTTTTTCTTTATTTCTTTATCACGATACGTGTGAAAACTCTAGCAACTAACGATTGCTTATCGATGCCAACTACGTCGCAGATGCAAAGCAAAAAAAATTACAAAAAAATTAATGAACTACGCAGTTAAGCCACCAAATATTTATCGTTGCAAGAAAACGCGGTATCTCGATATTAAGATGAATATGAAACCAGATTCACCCAAAAATTCCTTCCAAAATTATTAATAGATACGATAAAATATGCACTATAGCCGATAAAAAAACTGAAAAAAAAAATTCATTCGATAAATCAAACTATAACGATAAACCGAATTTGCTTAATTACAATCAAAGGTACGATAATAAGGAAAAACGATAAATTAAGCAAATTCTAGCAGATATTTTCCCGATAAAGATAAAGAATTTTCCCAATAAAAAATTAAACTCAGAACGAAATTCGCCTACATACCCGTCTTTTCCGGCGGTCGAAACAGAAGAGAGAAATCTACTTCCTTCGACATGCGTTAATCCCACTTGTCCAATCATAAAAGTGGGGAAAGGAAATGACATGTTAAAATTTCGAATTTTATTGAGCGCGAAAGCAGGAATATTAATCAATAGTTGGTCGATACGGGAACTAATACAATATAATTTCGATAAAAAATAAAGCAAAACTTTACTAATTAAATCATAGATAAAATTTTATTAATGACAGTTTCCTTCTTCCCAATAAAAATTATATTAATTTAATATTTCCAGTTTGGAGGGAGGTTAGATCAAAATAGCACGTGATGTTCTTTCTGTCAAGGCATTTTCGCGCCAAATCAAAGGACAGAGTTGGACTTAGAATACCTTCCAAACGAATTAACTGTGATTTAGAAATTAAAAGCGAAAAAGCGATTGCATAAGCGAATAAAATAGGAGTATTTACTTACGTGTTTATTTATTAAGGTAAAGACACTGTTTTATTACGATAGAACTCAGTTCAGAAAACGATATAATTAGAAAAGTGATTTGAAAAATATAAAAGGTAATTTATTAATACGACAAATATTAGTAAATAACAATGTAACGGGGAGAACGGCAATTCACCTGTTACACGATCAAACGTGATACCTATAATTTTTGCTTCGTCTACAATAGAAATTAATTCATTTCCCATTTTTATCGTAATGTTTTCTTTGAGATAACTATAGTATTTATTTGACGTGAACAACAAACATTTTGACTTTTGTGGGTTGATCTTAAGATTGTGACTATCACAATAATCTTGTATCGCTAATAGATCAGAGTTAATTAGTTTGCACGCATTTATATAGTTCCTAGAATCAAAACTGAGACTTATCTGTGTATCATCAGCATAATACTGGGTGGTACACACAGTACGTTCATACAAGACACACGGCCGACTTATAAGAAACAGTAAGGGGCCTAAAATGGACCCTTGTGGTACTCCTGATTTTACTATTTGCGATTTTGAAGTACCTTGTTGTGTCCGAACTTTTTGGTATCTGTCTTGCAGGTAAGACCTAAAAAATCTTTTAACCAACCCGCATACTCCGTAATATGATAATACGTCACATAATAACGAGTGATCAACAAGTTCGAAAGCTTTAGAAAAGTCCAGTAATACCACTATAGTAGATTTTTTATCATCTAGCGATTTTATAATGTTATCACTTTCACCTCAAATGTAAAATTTCCTGCTCTTCTCGAATTCTGTGTCAAAAACACGGTTTGCAATAAAAAAAACTGTGACTTTCAGATGACCTTGAAAATCAAGTTCAAGGTCAAAAATACTTCCATTTTCTCAAACCATGCGTAAGAACGAAACGATTCGGGTACATACATTAAAATGGCCCACCCAGTATATAATTGCGAACCTCGTTCATTTTGAAGTGGGTTTATAAAAAATAATTAAGGCAAAATATATAAGCTAGATATTCCGTTTCGGCAACTGTTAAAATGTTGACTAATATTTTTGTAATTCATTATTTTTCGAATAAAAATCTTTTTTATCGAAATAAAATTTTGCCCGTATTGCCCATGCATAGTGTCTCTTTTTATTATTGAATAAATTTTTATAATCGGATCAGTAGTTCAAAACGAAATAACAAAATTTACTTCATTATATATATTTTTGATAGTCTATATTTACTGCAGAAACTATTCATTTTCACGCTCACTCAATATTAAACCACTTAAAAAGTTTTGAATAAAAATCAATGAATGAATATTCCAATTGCAAACAAAAATCAACCGTACCCCATAAATTCTAAACAGAATTGTATTTCGATTGAATTTGCATACAGATGTCTCTCGCTTATCAATTCCGAACATTGCCTCTTGAATTTCCGAGATTGATAATGGAATTTTATTAACTCAGAAATGCATGAAATCAGCTATTTCAGAGGCGGAGAATTAGAAGCAAATTTCTTGTTTAGAGAAAATAGTAAATAGGTAAATAGACCTGGAGAAATACGATTTGATCATGTTGTTTCAAGGCAAATGGATAAAATAAAGTGAAATCGATGGGGAAAAACTTCCACATTATGGATCTGTTACGTCCCGGGTCGATTTTAATGTGAAATTTAGGGCATTAACCAAACCCGCGATTTTTTTTTGAGCTCTTTTATATTTAGTCCTGACACGATGACAAAGAGAAAAAGTCCAGAACTCAGAATGCTAATATATTTTTTATATTATTGGTGCATCACTTAGACCACAAAACCGGTCACCTTTTGAATAATGATATTTTGTTAAGATTCTGGATCGTTTCTCGTTATAATCATGTCGTTTATATTTTTTATAATTGGAAAGCATTGCAATTTAGAATGTAGACACCATGACACTTTAAATTTTTTGTCGGTTATTGTTAATAACTTCTGACAAAAAAGCACAAAATACTTGAAATTTCGTGTATTTTGTATTAAATTGTACTAAATTAAATTAATATTAGCAAAGTTTAAAAACGTTGGAAAATATGCATGCATTTTAATGAACAAGTTGTTATAAAATGTTTAAATGTTTATATCAATTTTTATAATTTACAATAATTATACAGGTTTTAAAATCTTAAGAAACGTCTTCCATGGTGCATACACCTACTAGATCTATTATTTTGACGTTAGAAATACGTAGTTATTATATTTAAAAAATGCACAAAAAACGTCCCTCTAACTTTGGTAATACAGAAATGAATAATACATTACAATCCTTACACAATTTCATTTGAAAATTTTTTCATATCCCATACATTTACATAGCTATAACGGCCTCTAAAAACACATATTTGATATGTCTGAGATTTTTGATATTTTATATTACAGTTCTCCCATTTTCGATATCACTAATATTGTTAATATTTTTTGCGTCATTAATTTTTGACATTTTCAACGTTTGGCAGTTAGGCAGTTTCACTATTTTCTAGGTTTATACTCTTTTTTTCAATTTTAGTTTCATTTTAAAACTTTTGAACACTTAATGTTTTTCATATTTCCGACAATTTCCATTTTTTTTAACCGACTTCAAAAAGAAGGAGGTTCTCAATTCGTCTGCATCTATTGTTGCTTTTTTATGTTTGTTCACCGATTACTAGGAAATGGCTTGAGGGATTTCAACCATTTTACTGGATCCTGTTTGGCGGGATAGCGAAGTGGTCCCATATTTTTTTCATTAAAATAGCTTTTACCGTTTCTTAGAAAATGGGGAAAAACTATTTTTACCTATTCTCATATACTCTATGCCATGGTGGAGGAGCCGGTATTATTATATAAAATTTGAAAAATGTTATTCGGAACGTGGGGCAAATTGAAAAGGGATTAGATTAGTTCCGTGATATCTCAAAGTGGTCAGAACTTTTTTTCAAATAACATGGCTTCTATCGTTTCTTATAGAATGGGGAAAAACTTTTTACCTATTTTCTTATATTCTATGTCTTGGAGGAGTCGCGGGTATTATAAGATTAGATGGAGTTACTGATATTAACTATTCGGAACTTGGGGTAAATTGTAAAATTGTAAATAAGATGAATTAATCAAAATCAAAATAAGTGTCAGTTAATATGAATATACAGTGTGTATTCATAAATTAAACGATTTCTTTTCATTCATAATTTTCAGAGAAAAAAGTTATTCTTCACAAACAGATTTTTTACATGGTCTAAAACAAAAACAGTAATCATTCCATGTCAATTTTTATTAACTGTAGACAAAGTTTGCCTTCAAAGAGGGCTTTTAATTACAAATTAAAGTATCTTCATTTCTCTCAAGATATAAAATTGTTATCAAATAGAAATAATCTAATACTATATAACGAACAAGGTTTGTTTATATATATATATATATATATATATATATATATATATATATATATATTTGAGTTGTGAAAAAAAGCTCTAACGATTTCGATGAAATTTTCTTATTTAGAAGCTTCAATAGATAGAAATCGATTGGTTAGGGTCTCATATTTGGGAAAATTGTTTTCCAGAGAAATTAAATAATTAAAAAAGTTATTGGCAGTTTGCGACAATCAAGATAGCTGATTTTTAATTTAAAGGTGTTCAATACAGGGTGATTTAGTAACCTACGTAAGAGTGAGATTCGTCTTGTAAAAATTCTTTCAATACAAACTGAAACTGCTCTTGTAATCATTTTTCAAATACAAAATGTATTTGTATGTTCCGAACAAGTAACTATTTAATGCCTACCTCATATTTTCCTAGCATTATATTTTTACACCTGGAGAATTCAAATTTTCAAAGTGATAAAATTGCCGAGGCGGGCGATTTTTGGAAGAGTAAAATCTTATGAATTTGCATATTAATTTCACGCTTGTAAATATACATATGTGGTGTAAAAATAAAATTGTATAGGGTAGTTATTAAAATGTTGGTGATCCATAAGATTTCCTATGCAAGATGGTTAAAATATAACGTCGAATGTAATTATATCATACAGGATGGTTAGTAAAAAGCAAGAAAAAATAATTATATAAGGTAGCAGTTGGAAATTTATGATAGCTGACGTATAGGGCGGAGTACAAATATTGTTATGAAGGATGGTTAAAAAAATGTTATTAGAATGTTACAGCTGTAGGATAAATCATTAACGATTACAGATATTGAATCACTGAAAATTGTAAAATAAATACATTTTTTTTAGAAAAAACCGACTTCAAAAGAAAATTAACTAAAAAGCATGAAATAATATTTTGCTACAATTAAATACTTTTTATGAAGTCGGTGCCAATTTGAACAGAGAAGTTGCGAAGTATAACTCATCAATGTACCTCACAAAATATTTTCACTTTCGCTTGGCACCGACTTCATAAAAAGTATTTAATTGTAGCAAAATATTATTTCATGCTTTTTAGTTAATTTTCTTTTGAAGTCGGTTTTTGTTTTTTTATAAATGTATTTATTAAGATTCACCTGCGATTAGTCAGATATTCAATACTTTTCAGTCCCCATCCCTTCCATAAATTCAATATTGGCAAAATGAGGAATTCAATTCTCTATTAATTTGAAGAATTAAAATTATAATTCTCATATCTGTATTATTTTTGGTTTCCGATAAATAGTGATTTTTTCATAAAAAATACTCAACTTACCCCAATCAGAACACATAATTTTCATAAAATGATAAAAACACCATACTATATATTATCGAACTCATTATATATCAAGATTCTGGCCCGTATGACTTTCTATTTCGAAGATGTTGAGTTCTCCTTATAACAATAGTGATCCCCACTAAAAGTAAAAGCTTTATAAGAAATCGTTTTCATAATGAAGAAATTATAATTTATTATAATCTAGGTAAATCATAATATATATATTTTTTTAAATTTTTCAAGCTCAGTTGTTTGGAAGATAAAGGTGAAAATAGGTGAAATTTTAAATAATAAATTATTAAATTTAAACAAATTATTTTAAAAATACATTTAAAATATATTTTTATTTTTTACTGTGATTTTTTTCATGTGACAGATTATTACGGATGCTCTTCAAAAAAAATATTTATTTTCTCTCCCCCAAATTAATATTTTGTGTTTTTCTGTTTGTCTTGTAAATTTTTAATGGCGCCCGATATTCTCATTTATTCGAATAAATTAAATTAATGGAATTTTTCATATATTTGTTAATATATTTAAGCAATTTGTTTTAAACATACGCAAGAAAAGCATCTGTATTTGCAATTTATATAATTTTTTTTTAAAGAATGCAATTTCAGTTAATTGTTACAATATCCTAGGGATGTAAATGTTAAAGATTTAAAATTATTTCTCCTTTCACTTAATTCAAATCTCTGTAACTGTAATAAATTTAAAAAGTTGAAGTTGTCGATTGACGTTAGATTAACCAATGTCAAATAATTTCTTCGACAAAATGGGGGTCAATAATGACAACATTTAAATAGTAAATGTAATTTTCCAAAAATTATTCGGCCAAATTGCAAGTTACTCCTCTTTTTTTTAATAACCTTTAACAAATTTAATAATTATTTTTTCACCAATTACTCGTAATTACCTTTAATGCAAAAAAAATTATTTCAAGCCTTATTTTTTTAACAATTATCAATAAACAGCTTATATTGGGAAAAGTTACAGTATACCTCCAATCTAATTTGCACCTTTTTTTGTTAAAAAAATAGCGGCAGTCATTTGAGACTGAACGATTGAAACCAAAGCTTTTTCCACAATATACTTCGGACCTTTAGTTATCCTCCTGTCTCCGTTTCTCTTTCTTGTGGCATTCTTAGTAATGGGAATGAATTTCAGGAGAATTAAAATAATTGTCGCTATTTTGTTAAGACTGAAGTATTAATTCTAATGTGTAATGTGGTTCTTAATTGAAACATAACTGCAAAGGAGCAGATGACGTGTAAGGCAATTTTTAAATAAAATAAAAAAAATTGTTAAATTATAAATATAATTTACAGACAAAATATTTTGTATGACACTAACCAACTGTACGATCTTAGGCAATTATATACATACAATGTATTGATATTCACATATAGAAATAGAAACACATACTTGAAAAAAATCACAAGTACAATACCAGAGGTAAAGAAAAACTAATAGTACACACACAATTTGCTCAAAAATCCATTGGTTTACACATATTTAAGCAGTAAGATCTATAACTCACTCCCAGACATGTGCAAAACTTATATGCTAACGATTAATTCCCTTACATTTATCAAAAGAATAATAAAGAATTATCTGCGATAAGTGGACCGACAAATTATTCATGATATTATTGACTGAAACATGAGAGAGTATATCCTGGACACTAAATAATTAGTAGATATATAAAATAAGTTCACTACTTAATATTGGTTCGTTTAATTTGTTAAATTTAAATATAAACTATGTACTAAAATGTAGAAAATAGATCCATTAATCTGACTGTAACTATCACATTATAATGAAATAATTATGTTTATTAAACCCCTGACCCATGCGTAACCTCTTGAGGGTCTTAAATGGTTGGAATGGTATCAATAACAACAGAATGAAAATTATTTAAGTAAGTCCTGTTTGACTAAACATAATTAAACTACATCTGTAACTATCAAATTAGTTCAATAAAGATATTATTATTATGATAATTCAAACCTACTTTAACTATTTAATAATCTGGCAAGATATAACGAGGTTACTTTAATTATAATTGTTGAAATTTTGATAATATTTTTTAAGTAGACACTTTTAAAATATTAAAGCATCCTTGGACTATTCGTCAAAAAAGTCGTTGTAAAATAATTTAACATAATACACATTAAAAATGTGTCCGTTAAAATGCATTAAATTTGTGTGACGCTGATGTAGGAAGTGGGCGGATTTTAAACAGTAACCCGAAAGTTTTTATCTCAAAGATATTTAGGAAGAAGAAAATATATATTATTAGGGTTCCGTATATACAATATACCGATACCCTCATAATATCACTTATTTTCTCCTAAACTACTGGACGGAAGAGGTTGAAATTTGGTATCAATGTATAGTTTGGTGACCCGATCAGGAGTACATATCGTAAAAGAAAAAAATTTGATTTTAGGGGTACTTCTGGGGGGAAAAACTAAAAAAAATCGACAGTTCAACCTCCTGATCTCCGAAACTACTGAGCCTAAAATTTTGAAAAAAATAGGAAATATAGAGCGTTGCCCGAACTTTACAGGAAAATTAAGGAGAAACCATTTATGTTAATTTTGGCGGGCAAATTATAGAATTAAATAAAAATTTAAAAATAAAAAATGTTTCAAACGCATCATGTAATATATCAAATGAAAGGTCTCATTCTGAGGAACACAAATATATTTTTTTCATATTTAAAAAAAAACTATTTAACAAGATATTAACGAAAATATATCAAAATTTACCAATCCCCCCCCCCTCCCTATCACCGAAACTATGAAACGTAAAGTTTTGAAAAAAATAAATTTATAAGTTCTGACCTGAAGTTTACTGGAAAAATAAGGAGAAACCTGTACTTTTAATTTTGGGGGGGGGCAATTACTGAATTAAATGAAAAATATAAAATTAAAATTGTTTTTAACCCCTGATGTTATATATCAAATGAAAGGGCTCATTACGACGAAAACAAATATATTTTTTTCATATTTTTAAAATAAATTAATTAAAAGATATTAACAAAAATATAAAAAATTTTACCCATCCCCCCTATCTCCGAAACCATAAGCTGGAAAATTTTAAAAAAACAATGGAGGTATAGCCCCTCACCTGAACTTTACTGGAAAAATAAGAAAAAACCCTTAATATTTTTTTGGGGGGCAAATTATAGAATTAAATGGAAAATATAAAATTAAAATTGTTTCTAACCCAGCATGTTATATATCAAATAAAAGGGCACATGATGAAGAAAACAAATATATTTTTTCTATATTTATAAAATAAATTAATTAAAAGATATTAACAAAAATATAAAAAAATTTACCCATTCCCCCCTTATGTCCGAAACCCTAAGCTGAAAATTTTTGAAAAACTGGAAGTATAGCCCCTCACCTGAACTTTACTGGAAAAATGAGAAAAAACCTCTAATATTCACTTTGGGGGGCAAATTATAGAATTAAATGGAAAATAAAAAATTATAATTGTTTCTAACGGGTCATATAATATATCAAATCCCAGGGCTCATTATGACGAATAGGTACAAATATATTTTTTTAATTTTTTTAAAATGAATATTTCAAAATACATTAAAAAATATTTTAAAAAACATTATCCATTCTCCCCGTTATTTGCCAAACTCTAAGACCTCATTTTTTTTGTTTATAGGAAAAATATGAAAAAAATACGTAATTCTATTATTTGGCCTCCAAATAAAAGAATTAAACGGAAAATAAATTACTAGAAAACCCCCATAGTAATTTTAGGGACAAATTATAGAATTAAATGGAAAATAAAGATTCGATTTTCAAACGCATTATGTAATATATCAGATAAATGGCTCATTATGTGAATTACAAATATATCGTTTTTTTAAATCATTTGTTTAAAATATATTAAAAATATTAAACATCGACTTAATTCCCACTTTAGAATCTACACTATTTAAAATTTGAAAAATACATTTTATTAATATTTTTAAATAATTTGAATAACAGATTTAATAATTTATAATTTAAACTTTGACCTATTTTGCCGTTTTTCTTCCAATCTACAGAGCCTCGAAACTCAGACAGTAGATTATAAAAGGCATTTCTGAAAGTTTATTATTAAAATAAAACTCTAATGTTACTTTTTGGATGCCAAATTAGAAAATTAAATACATATGTATTGTGATAAAAATCAAGCGATTCCTAAAGCAGATAAAATAAAAAGTCTATGTGTGGAAAGTGTATATTTTTTATAAATTTAAAACGCTTCCTTTAAAAGATATAAGGGGAAGTATGAGAAAATGCACTCATTCCCTGCTTGTCTGAAACTGGAATATTCGAATCTTGAAGGTGGTACGGAACCCTAAGTATGCGAGTCCAACTCGCACTTGACCAAATTATTTGTAATAACCTTGGTTGAAAAAAATACAAAATCGATGGCTTAACATTAATATTATTTTATATTTAGCAATTCACATTATACCCTCTTTCTACACCAGTGCCATTCTGGTAACTTCTTGAACTAGTTATTTAATGGTTTCAGCTGGACACTTTTTCAGTTTAATCCCTATATAAGTTTGTCATCGTTGTCTCTACTCTATAGACTAGGTAACGTTATACTTTTGTGTGGTCTTCACGTGAAGCCACTAATTTAAAATACCCGAAACAGAAAATTTGGAAAATTTATTAGAACGAAAAGCAATTTTTTGCCGGTATTGTATATTAATTGAATGTTATATTTGTTTATTTTCTATAAACTAAGAGACTCTTAATATATAACCTGACCCTATCGTGTTGGTCGGTAGGAACGACATATATAAAGAAATGCAGTTTTTTCTCTTGACTGCAATATCAAGTATATGTAAATGCCTCCGTTAAATAGCTTTCGCTTCAATAAGTATAACATGTGTACAATAATTCACGCAGAACGGGACATACCTATAAAAAAAGAAGCCATTTCCAATCGGTTGAATATTTTCAAATCTTTATTTTTGAGACTAAAAATATTAGGGAACAGTTTGTAATAGCATTTAGTAGTGCTTCAATAAAAATCGTTAGATTAGTGTTCTCGCAGTTGAATAGCAATCCTTTTTTTCTCTAAAAGAAGCAACAAAGGAAGCTCACATATTTCTCTTTTGAGCTGAGCTTTAGTATACCTGATTTGTTGTCTTTTCAGAAATTCCCAAGACGGTAAGGCGATATTCAAACCGGAATGCGAGGACGAAAGAGAATCATGGGATAGCAAATTGACCTTTTTGCTAGCCACAATCGGATATGCAGTGGGTCTGGGCAACGTCTGGAGATTTCCTTATCTGGCACAAAAAAACGGCGGAGGAGCTTTTCTCATTCCTTATTTTGTGATGCTGGCCATTGAAGGGATTCCAATTTTTTATCTAGAGTTAGCGATCGGTCAGAGGTTAAGGAAAGGAGCCATCGGAGTTTGGAATCAAGTCTCGCCTTTTTTATCAGGTAACAATTAAATAAACTTAAATCTAAAGTGCGTGCAGAAATTGAAAAAAAGCTCTTATTGTTAGCAAAGCTTTCTAAATATAACATTTAATAAGTATTTGTATTTAAACACAAACTTTAAATAGTGACATTTGACATCTAGGTTTTTAAAATTTGGTATTTGTTATAGAAAGCCACAAACCATAAAATTCGAAACTTAGAAAGAAATGGCTGATTCTTGAACATTTAAACGTGATATGTACATAGAGACATCTAGGAGTTTCGGGAGAAATCAGCCCCCAAGACTAGATTAATAAAACTATTAAATTTTAATACTATTTATTGCTTATTCCAGTTTCAGTCATTAATGTTTCCAAAATTCGTTGACGAAATATATCTAAAATTTATTCACATTTTAACACAGTTTTTTTATTAACGCGCTAATTGTTTATGTGCCTTCATTTTAAACAATTTAACATAACATTATCATAATATTTACAAACACAATCGGTACAGTCGTTGTGGAGTGATGGGCGTCCATACTTTGTCGGCAATTGATTTTTATTATTTAGAAAATATGTATTCTGACTCGCTTTAGCATATTTACACATAATCTATTAAATGCAAAGTTATTAATTTGTTTTATTTGATTGGAAAATCCCAAATAGACATTTTTTTTGTTTTTACATTTTTCAGGAATTGGTATAAGCAGTGCAGTTGTATCGTTCAATGTAGCCCTTTACTATAATTCCATAATAGCATGGTGCCTGTTTTATTTCGCTCAAAGCTTTCAGTCGAAATTGCCTTGGGCTGAGTGTCCAAATGTATTTTTTCCAAACGGATCGTATACGAAGGAACCTGAGTGTGAGGTATGTATCACATTAGCAAAACGAAAAATATTTAGGTACGTGAAATTAGTTTAAGATTCTAGTTATTAAACACGAAAAAGTTAACTAGAGTTATAGGTTCTGCTTCGTCGCGATGTGAAGATCCCAGTCAAACTTAAATTTTGTCTTTAGTTAACTAACATCTCTTATTAAATCTGCTTGTCCTTGGACAACACATAATAGCGCATTATTTCATAATGCTGTTATATGCTATATACTATATGTTGTAATGTATTCCATTTAGCACTAATAAAAACAATACTATTAAATCAATGTTGATAACCAATCAATGTTGAATAAATTAAAAACATGTTCTTCTGATATCTATATCTGTGATAAAGCAAAAACATACCGCCTTGAAAAAGTTCCTCAGCGCCACCTACCCAATTTTTAAAGTACTAAACGGCAAAAGTCAATAAAAATGTTTTTATGCGATTTCACTGTATAATACCAAACTAGTTACGACAAGTTTATCAATTGTCTTATCGGGGTACACCAAAAAAGTAGAAGTAGCTGAATGTAATCATTTGAAGATAGATTTCTAGTATACAATTGTCCATATCAACTTTGGTTAATAAATTTTCATAAACAGTTTTTTGCAAAATTCGGACCGCCGGCGCCACTCCCATTTTTCTCCTTGAAATGTAAGTTTCCAAAAATTATTTCTTAGCTGATGTCTACTATATATCAACTGCTTTTCTGTCAAATTTTAGCTCAAGGAATTTGAATTCTCACTATTATCTTTACAACAAGATTTCAGGTCCTTTTAAGACTAGTTTGACAAAATATATTCTTTCTTTGATCATTATTTATAAACAGTTGTTCTGAACATTTTGATGCAAATCGGAAGATGCAATGAAAATTAAAAACAATATTACTTCCCTCCCCCCTCATGACAATCCTTAGGATTATGTCAAAGATTTTAAAGGGATAGAGAAAATATGAGATATTTAGTCAGTCATCACTTGCCCATTCATCATTTACCGAACTAATTAATGGTAATTGCAACTTCACTGACTGCCTGGCAATGTCTCTAGTGTTTCCCGAATCCTGTATTTAAAACGTTTTCCTTTGTATCGTACAACACAATTAGAAGTTATTGATTGAATTTACTATTGTTGTTAACTTGCTTACAAGTTATCTTGTTTGCAGTAAATTGTTACATCACACGTTAACAACGCGTGCATGAAACTGTGGAGGAAATATTGACTGGTAAAGTTAAAGTGATACCCCTTAAAATACAGGGTGGTCTACACTGTCATGGCTTTTTGAATTGTTTACATATTTGAGACATCAGAGCGCTTTCGGTAACTTGAGCCGATATTAGACTCGCGTATTTGTACATGGTTACATGTACAGATTTATGTATGCATTTACTACAATAGTGAGAATTAGGACATACAGAATATTGAGAGTGTAAGTGAATCCCCATCATTTGGTTTGAATACAAGCCAAATATTAAACATCAAGATTTTGCACAACATGTATAAACGCCTTCTTCAGCTTTATTAGCCACTAGATTGGTGATCCGGCATGCTGACACTGTTTAAAACCAAATCAGTAGTGATAAACTCAAATTTTAGTTAACGCCTAGAATCATTCCGAAACGAAAGAGAACTTTCCGTGGATGTAAGAACTGAGAATTAAAGTGGGATTCTGTAGGTCTTCGATGGTTCAGCCTTTTTTGTCTGTTCCAAGCCTTAACATTTTCCATTTTTGGCTGGGTCTTGCAAAACTTCTTCTTCCTCTAGGTGTGTAATACATGTCTTCTTTGGTTTTTCTATAGTTTGTCATAGTATACCACCTATTCCTAGTTCCCTTCGAATAGCTTCACTTCTTATCTATTCTGTTCCGTAGCGACCTTTTATTCTTCTCAAAATATCATTTCTACTATTTCCTCTGTTTGCCTGTTATTGTCCACCCTTCACTAGTATAGAACGTGCCTCTTTCAAATTTTTTATAATATTCTGTAATGGTCCCACATATCATTTTAAATTTGTGTATTTTATTGTCAATGTCTTTTCCATAGTTATACCGTTTCCAAAATAATTCAAAATCGGTCATATCTTCATAAATTTATAGGGTTTTCGAGAACCTGCGTTTAGCAAGATTGTCCCTCATGCCGAGTGAGGCATTTAGATATCATTAGCAAGTTAAAACAAAAGATTGTGTGTGAATTCTAGGCCATTCTACAAGCAATTTGCTCGTTTGTTTTTGAGAATTTGCAAGTCTGAATTTAAAATATCAACATCCGAAGGACGTCACCTAGACAACATAACTTTTAAAACTTAGTAAATACTATAGAAACGTCTAATGTGAAGAAAAATATGCGGTTTACTTTAAAATTTCCCAGAATTTTATAGGTCTTACTACGCTTTGATAGTTATTTTATCTGCTATGGTTAAAGGAAATAATCTTGTTATAACATTCATTTTATGCTGCCAAAATTTAAAAAACGTTCTCATCATTGATTATCCTAAATACTAAAAACTAAACTTGCGAATAACGACAAAAACCAGTCAAATTAACAAAATCAACAAAGGGAATCTCGAAGTATTCGATTGATGACAAAAGCATGTTTTCGGTTTCATTCCGGAATTGGAAACCATACACGTTGGCGTATCAGATTGATAGCGAAGAATCTGGGGACGATATATAAACTCGATTGCCTTATGGGGAAAGTTGAAGTGTGTAGTGGATGGCATTGCAGAAAACATGTGTGCGATATTAGTCATCGTTGTTATTGAAATAAGTATTGTGAATATTTTCGATCAAATAACGACGTTTATTGTGACTATAAACATATTTATAATTGAACCAAAGGAGTCTGTAACAGTATCATGAACCATTTTACTTGTATCCCAAATCAGTCTGCTGCAGTGATAATAGCTGGAGAAGTAGAATCTTGTTGTTTCCAATTTGGGTTCACACTTTGATACTGTCTTTGTAAATTTGTAAACATTTCTTATACCAATTCTATTACCTGATCCTACCTAATGTTGTTGTTATGTTATCTCCACGTATGATTAAATCTAAAAGACATTCAAACGGTGTTCTCTATTCCTGTTGTGGAACCTCCTATCGGTTGAAAAGTTTTGTGAATTGAAAAATGACGTCACTATAGAAATGTTTGTACTCGTAACTCGTATCATCGTTATACCACGGTTGGTGACCTAATGTCGATTTGTTTATCGCATTTTAATGCGGAAACAATTCTCTATCCCAAATTTTGCTTCTGTTTTTCTACATTTGGCATCACGAAATTGGAATCTTCTGAAAGTACTTTTAGAATCCCGAATGTTTCTCATTTATGGATCAACCTATCTTATTGGATATTACATTAATAGTATTAGTGATATAAACATACATGAAGCATAATTATTAAACCTAAGAATCAGATTGTAGGATTGTATAACTTTGTCTGAATAATTAAATATGTAACACAACTTGTTTAACACAAATATTTTAGAAATATTAATTCATGAAATATTTTAGGTCAGCAGTCCAACTCAATATTTCTGGTACAGAACTACACTAATGATATCAGAAGACATTAATACACCACAGGCGTTCAATTGGAAAATAGGGTTAGCCCTTCTCATAGCCTGGATACTTGTGTATATGTGCATGATAAAAGGAATTGCATCCTCTGGGAAGGTCGTGTACGTGACTGCCACTTTTCCTTATTTCGTCCTCATTATTTTCTTTTTCCGTGGTATCACGTTGAAAGGTAAGTTAAAAGTGTGAAGATGTAACTGTAATAGTTTCAAACAAAAATTCGTTAATTACTTCTGAAAAGTTATTTATTTTGTTTAACTGGCTTATTATGAGGGTCTCTTGGTTGGAGCAATCTATTTTTAGCTAGATTTGTAGAATGAGCTAGTTTTAAAGTACTTCACTTGAGAGTTAGGTCATTGAGGGTAGCATACCTGATGAGAAGTTGCACTTTGGGATGCTGTACATTGAATGATGTATTGCATATAAAAATAGTTTGAGTGCATATATTTTAGATGGAGATAGTATACACAAAATAAAACAAAAATTTCTTATAACACTATGGTTTATAGGCCTTAATAAACGAGAAATTTCAAAATGCATGTTATGTAAATTATTGTCAATGCGACAACATCGTAGTAAATTCAGATTCACTTCAAGAAATGATTCACCGCAAAAGAATTAACAACTGTGATTTTTTGTATATTGAATATTATATTCTTTCGAGTGTCGTTAGATTTATTTAGATAAATAAAATTTTATGTAATATTATTTTCAAAAATGTACCCTTTTAATAACTATGTATTGAAATGAATATGTATTTATATTTAGCGATTATTTTATCCATCATGTTGAAGAAGTAGGATACAAAGTTGTTTACATATGATATAGAAATAATTCGATACACAGTATATTAAACAAAACATTCCTTATTTGTAGTTCATTTATCTGTTAAATTATTCGAAAAATAATTATTACTCACTAATTTAATACTTCTTATGTTAGATAACTAGCTACCCACGTACTTACAGGATTTGTCATCATGATAGAATTCAGGAGAACAAATGGATTCTTCATAGTAAATATTCAAAATTCATCATTATTGCTATTAGATCTGCTTTCCCCTGATATTACTAACATTTTTTTCGAATTTATCTTTTTTTAAATAAAAATCAAATAACAAGGTCTACATCGAATATCACGCAAATCAATTTCACGTAGATATTAATTTTCTCACAAGAACCGATACAGCAAAACAAAACAATCGTGGCGGCGGTCAGCTGTAGTTAACGTAAACATGTACTAAGTAAGGCATGTTTACATGCTATGTTACCACATGTGTTCGAAGAAACGTACAGCAAATTATAACTGAATATTTAGAGTTTAATTATTAATGTTCTGTGTTAATATAGTTATTAAAGGTGTATAAGCTTATTGAGTATTTACAATTTAGCTTTACAAACATTTTGAAGCCGGAAATAGTCTATTACTTACTGTACTTAAAGCTACGGAACTTCTATTTTTTTTTTTGGCAAAACTATAGTTTATTGCTGAAAATGTTATAATGCTTTCTGATTGGATTTGACCTGAAGTATTGACCCTCCAAATCTTTGCACTCAAACCGTTTACACCCTGTATATATAAATGCTACTTACACCTGATTGCTTCTATACGAAGGTATTTTTTTAGGAGCAGGAGACGGCATTCGCCATCTTTTCACCCCGAGTTGGCACACCATCCTCGATCCGGTTGTCTGGCTAGAAGCCGGCACTCAAATCTTTTTTTCACTCGGATTAGCCTTCGGTGGCCTTATAGCATTTTCATCTTATAACCCTGTAAATAATAATTGTTACAGAGACGCCGTTGTAGTGTCATTAACAAACTGTTTTACATCCATGTTTGCCGGAATCGTGGTATTCTCAGTGATTGGTTTCAAGGCTACCATGACTTACGAGAAGTGCTTGGATACGCGGAATTCCACCTTAGTAGAACTGCTAGGGAGTGACTATAGTGAACAGAACCTCCCACTAGAAGGAAGTCTCATAAATATCACAACTGAGCACGGAATGATCACTAGACTGATGCCTTCACTACCCGTCTGTGATTTGGAGAAAGAACTAGACAATGTAAGTAGTCTTGTTTTTTTTTAATCAATAGTTAGAATCAGACATTCTTATCACTGTATTGACTATCGATATTAGTTTAAGGCATGAGCTGCAGCAAAGCCTCCGGTTATTGTCGCATAAAGAGCTAATAGCAGACATCGTTATAACCTAAATATCCCTGGCTCATGTAGTATGCTATTTGAAATTCATACAGTTAATGCCTTTTATTATCATTACTATCATACAGCAGAACCCTAATTTTTCAAGTATATGTATAAAATTAGGACCTTAGAGTGACTAACATTAAATTGTGGAAACTTTTTAATGTCAATTGTTGCCAATAGAACCACAGAACAATCTCCAGTAACAAACCGTATTTCGTATTCGTTATGTAGCATTACCAGATTGGTGAGTTGGGAGTAATTTTAATTAAAAGTTTACCAGTGTAGGGTTTTGTAGTTGCAAACTATGAAATCAAAAAGGAAGTAAATGTGGTTTCTAGACTATACTCGACTTGAATAATGATTTAATTTAAAGTATAAATACTGAAAAGGCTAGTGGTTGGAGGAAAGATGTATTATGGTAACATTCAAAAAGTAAATAATGAAAATAAAATCTTATTTTAAATTTGTATCGCCCATTTCGAAAATTAATTGAATCAACTGAGATTAGGGAAATTTAGTAACGAAAGTGACAGATATAATCTCCTCTACCCAACAATTTGCTCAGAAGCCTCATTATTTCACCATTAGGTGTTCAGTGATAAATAGCGTAGATTCACGTCATGTTCAAAGTAGGTTTTATATTGAAGTTTCGCAAAGCGTCTTGCCCAGTCTTTGCCTTTTTAGTCGTTAAGACATTATATTTTGCCAAAAAACTAATGACTACCATATAATCAGAATGTCTGCCAAGGACTTATAGCTTCAACAACATCTGCAATTAGTTTGTCAGATCCATACCATATTATGTATAAGTGTTTATTGGGAAATAACACCACACTTTAAAGGAAAATGCTGTATATTCCAAACGTTTCGGGGTCTAGATCAGACCTCGTTGTCAATGGCTAAGAAACTACGGATTAAAAAGGTACAATTTCAAAATGTAAATTTAAATATTTGACAATGTTTATTATTTGATTTTTGACGTAACTAAGAGAATTTTATTTGTAATAATACCATATTATGATAACAACAAGCTTGGCTGCAACTCCTCCGTCAAAATAACAATGTCCTTGGAAAACTATATGACCAGAATTTCAGTTTCTGTACTATTTAACTCTACTACTTATACTATTATTGTGTTTTAGTCTGCGTCTGGCACTGGACTAGCCTTCATCATATTTACAGAAGCCATAAATCAATTCCCAGGAGCTCAGTTTTGGTCAGTGCTCTTCTTTCTCATGCTTTTCACATTGGGGATTGACTCTCAGTTTGGAACGCTTGAAGGAGTTGTCACATCAGTAGTAGACATGAAGTTGTTTCCTAATTTACCGAAAGAGATTTTGACAGGAGTAATATGTCTGGTATGTTGTGCGATATCGATGGCCTTTGCCCACGGATCTGGCAGTTATATTTTTGTACTGTTTGATAATTACAGTGGCAATTTTCCACTGCTGGTCATTGCATTTTTCGAATGCATTGGTGTGTCTTATGTGTATGGACTTCGAAGGTAAAACTGCAGTATTTATTTCAACAGAAAATCTAAAAAATGTTGTATTTTCAGATTCGCCGATGATATCGAAATGATGACTGGCAGTCGACCAGGATTGTATTGGTTGGTTTGTTGGAAATATCTCTCGCCTCTGGCTATGCTATCAATTTTGATAGCAAGTTTTGTTGAAATAGCCGTAGACGGCTCCGGATACGATGCATGGGTGCCTTCGACTGGGCAAACAGAACGACATTCTTGGCCGGTTTGGGCTATTTTGCTCATTGTTGTTTTAGTTTTGGCTTCAATATTATGGATTCCTGGAGCTGCCATAGCCAGGTAAACAGATATTAATATTCTAGTAGTATTAAGGTTAATTATGTAAGAGTTCATGATTATGATTTGTTGGAATTTGACATTCATAACGCATCAAAGCTATTAAATGTGTGAGGTTCATCTTAGTGCGTTACTGTTTAAATAACTATGTCATTTGCAAAAATCACAGTAAAACATTTTGAATGTTAAGATTGCGATCTTATTAACCCGTTAGCTGTCATATAATTCTCTAGAATTTACTTCTTATATTAATTCTCTATTTCACGTTTAGTCTGATATATTTTAATACCAGAGTAAAATATTGAAATTAAACTGTCTCTTGAAATGAATATGAAACGTTATGGACGTTGGACCGGCTTTTTCACTAGTCCTAACACACACAGTGTCTTGATCAAGCATCTGTGGGGATTCTAGGGGCATTGATCCGAAATTTGTGGCAGTTATTACAAGAATACTATACTTTCCTAACTCTAATTTAAAAATATTATTAGTTTGGATTTATACAAAATACCTGTGATTCACAAATTTTATCGGTAACTCTGACTTCCGAATTTCAGCCTCAGATGGAACCGTTATAATGATGAATCATAAACGTTTTCGCTAACTTTCTGTACTGTATTGAAAAATGGAATATCAAACTTTCTGACCTGGATGAAATGGGAATCAATCTACGATAAATACGTACGAATGTACGATTTTTATTATTTCAAGAAAATCTAGCTCACAGCCACTCCAAATCGAGAATCGTACTGTGTGTAACGCAATTACTGCTTTTTTTAAATTTTCTTTAAGTAATAATTAAAATGCCAATTGTCCCACATTTTATGACTAATAATAACTCATTTTATAACATCTGTTATTCAAGTTGGTGTAGATCATGTACTTCGCCTCTAAGAAATTCATGTTTTATTTTTAGATTGTTTGGCATTGTACTAATCGACGACAACGAAAAAGCATGGTTTCCAGCCAGCGACCTAAAAGATTTCCACGGTATCGTAGCTCACGAAGTGACCCCAGCAGAAACTCTTCTTTTCTGCATCCGAGCTGACGGTACCGAAGGCCTTTGTTGTCCTACTTTCCACTCTTATGACGAAGTGGACGAAGAAATTTGAGACAATAATGATTGTTCTGCAATATGTAATAGAGAAAATGGTTAAAGAAAATGTTTAATCTTCAAGTGCAGGCGCAAACAATTTCTTTATCTATTTCAGAAAGTTTTTTGGAAAAGTTATCTTTCGTAATACCGTTATCTATATCAATTGTGTTATACTATTGACTGGTTAATTAATTTACTCTTTGAGACATACAAGATGACCTGCACAATAATCACATCAAGTTGTCTTGCATCCCCTTATAAAAATGTGTTCTTATATATACAAAGTCACAGAGTGAACTTAAGTTACCAGATAATGAATGCGTAGAATAAGTGGTATAATAACATCAACTTTACCAAACACAAATACACAAAAATAGCAGTTTTTGTTTTTTCACCGTATAGTTGAACTCAAAGACCATATGCACTGCATCAATGCCTTGTTTAATGGAGTAAACAATGGTTTTCCACTTAATTTTGCCGTAATCTATTGGAATTTTTTCAAATGTTTTTAAATCTTAATTTTCCGGGAATTGTACATACAGGATTTTATTTTTCTGTTTATATTAGGTGAATATGAATATTAGGAGTTTCATATATTTCATGTAGCATCTACTTAAGCAAAAGTTTGTCAACGAAATTCTTTCACTGAGAACAATGGTTACAACGACTTTCTACAAAGGGCTTAGTAGGTATACATTTCGTTTTACTCTTTCATGCAAATTCCTATTCAGATCTGTTACAGAACTGACTAGTGAGGAGAGAAAAATCTATAAATTTGAGAAATGTTTTAAAGTTTGAAATTAATTAACCACCCTTTTATAATGAGTAAGTTTTCCTAAAAATTTTCACAAGTTCGAAACTATTCTTATGCTTAGATAATAAATAAAAGTCACAATATATAAATTTAGAGTAATAGTGAAGGAAAAGAATTCCTAAATACTGTTTTTTTGAGAATGACAATAATTTTTTGTAGTTGATGTAAATTTATATAAAATTAATTAAAAACTTTGTGATATCATCTGCACAAAATGAAAATATCGTTATTATTAGACTCAGATATTGAACCTAAAAGTAGATGAGAAAAATGAAAAACTCATTCTCAAAACTAGAAATTTAAACTTAAGATTTAGATAATCATGCTGTGCAACAAAATTATTTTTTCATCAAATATGTTGCGTATATATTTGGCTGTAAATAAGGAAAGGGATAAATGCCACTTTTGAAATAAATGAGCATTATTTAGTATATCAAGGTAGGTTGCATAATTTCGTGTATTTCTCTGTTGTTTTACTTAAAAATGCGAATTCATTAGGCTCTAAAAATACAACTTGGAATATTAAAAAAAACTGTTTCAATGTTTCCTGTATGTGAAACCATATAATCTCAGTATTTGGCACTTTTAAAAATGTAATACCCAGTTTAATGCCTGGCTTGAAATTTTTCTGTAGTAAGTAGCAGGTTTTTATGCTGTTTTTCTATTCGACTACCAAGTAAAAGTATCTACGTTGGATCATTTTATACCCAGTCTAGCAATCTTATAATTGCCTAGTCATAGTAAGATCATCTCGTTTTTCTACTGTGTTGTATAGGTCATGCACAAATATATGTAATGAATCGCAATCACTGACTAACAAAAGTCATAAAATTACTGAAAATGATAGCTACTTCAACCAATGCTGTTATTCTGGTTACTAACGAATAAAAATAAATAATGGTGATGGTTTCTCAGATACGAAACATGCTTTCGAATTTATCAGTCATTCTTTTCATTATTTATTGAAGGGAAAGCTTGTTAACGGGGGCCCACATTTACACATATGAAAATAGATGAGCAAGGGAATGAATTGGATAATTTGAAATTTCATTTGTTTCGACAGCGACACCGACTCCGACAGCGACACCACACATTACCTTGATCTTGAAATACCTATACAATTCAGTTCACTGTGTAAGAAACAGAGACTCGGTAAAATACACTATGAGTTTCTTCTTTTATAGAATATCAATAATATATAGGAAATAAACTAATATAACATCCAATTAATATAGAAAACCTGCACAAAATTTGCTTTTCTAATAAAAACTCTAATTCTCTTTTTGCTATCTATTTCATTGCGTACTTGACATATGTCAGAATTCTGAAAGAACGCTATTAATTTCATACACCTTTTGTTAATTTTTTGCTCCATTTACTATTCATCGGATATAATACTATAATATATAAGAATTAATTTACAGATTATGATTAATACTTGAGTCATAACAAAATATTGATGATTATTTTAATTCTCCTGAAATTTATAACCATTAGTAATGATAACACAATGAAATAGAAACACAGAAAGGAGATAACAAGAGACGAGAAGTATAATTCGTAAGAAACTTTCACTTCCATCATTCAGTCTCAAATGTCTGCTGCCCTTTTTCTAATTGTATTTTAGTTCAACAATAATTCTGTATTTTGTCATTTATTATATATTATTTATAAAATACAACTCAGTTGGGACCACGCTGTAAGATTCGAAACCTGAGAATTTAATTAGGATTTAACAACCACCGGTGGCGCCACCATAACACGTGTACCAATTATTTGTTCAAGATTAGAAGGTGGCCCACTCCTATCGAAACCTGAGAATTTAATGAGGATTTCATTTAACAACCACCGGTGGCGCCACCATAACACGTGTACTAATTATTTGTTCAAAAGATTTATTAAAATAGAAAATATCGTAAGAATATAATTTGCACAATTTTTGAAATATAACTCTAATACCTCCAGCCATCTGGCAACGAGGGGTTGTTAAAGGATAAAGAGTACAAAAAAGTTAACTTGACTTCAATACAAGAAATAAAAATCATAATGACAGACCTTATATATTGTTCTTGAACTGTAAAGAAAAATAAAATAAGGGATTTTTTGTATATAGTATTTGCTACAAGTATGTGTGACAATGTACTTTAATGACGAAAAAAAGTACCAGCAGACTGGTAATGGCCTTGAATGGTACATATGCTACGCAGCGCCATCTAGTGACTAAAGATTTAAATCCTTAATAAGGGAACGCGTTTTTGGTATTGCGGCAATAGGAAGACTTCTAATCTTACATCGTGGTTGGGAGTTAGAGCATTATTACCAACATTTTGGTGAACAAGTTTAATTATACTATATTAATGATTAATTCTGCTTTCGTGTTCCCTATTTTCAGCCAAATGTTTTGGGGTAGTGTAAAATCGTCCAAAATTTGGTTACCCAAATTGAATTTTTGGGTAAGAAACGTCCAGGTATTCGGGTGTAAATAGTGAATTTTGACAAAATAACGTAAACAAATTCAAATCTACAACATTTAAAATCTAGACTAAATTTAGTATATAGTATGATAGGTAATTCTAATCATATCCAAAAATATATTAGCTGGATGACTGCCTTTAGATGTAAAAAATAATTTCTATATATCTATTTTTCGAAATCATTAAAAGAGATTGTAAGTTGCAAAGGATATTCTCTAAAGCAAAATATGTTCAGTGTTAGAAATTAAGACACCTGTGGCAGAATCGCTTTCATAGTAGACTCCAGATGAACATATGATAACATGAATTGTTTTCTGAAAGATAATTGTGGCATCTCTGGTTTGTATTTATCAGATTTTTTGGGAATAACCCAACAAACTGCGTTGGAAGTCTGTATATTTTAAATAATTCAAACGTTTCAGTGTCTAAATAAACCCCGTTTTCAATGGTATTACCACAACTGGACAAAACATTTAATAATTCAAAGATTTGTAATGACCAATTAAGCAATTCAGAATTTGACATTGAAAGTTTGACAATAAAACTGAGGTAAGTAAGAGAATTTACTGTTAATATAATATGTACAGGGTAGCACTAGAAAACTGTAAAGATCATCTGAAATAATAAAGCTTCTTTGAAAGTAGTAGAATTTCATGTGGTGCGCCTGGCTTTGTTGTAAGATCGAAGTTCCTTGATATCATTTTTGTCGAATACACTATCTTATAACAAAGTCGTACCTAGGAGCGCCACATGAAATTCTGAAAATAACTTTTTCAAATTCTTCTAATTTGAAAGAAGGTTTGTTATTTCCCATGATCTTTAGAATTGTTTAGTGCTACCCTGTATATATCAAATTAACGGCAAATTCTCTTAGCAACAGTTTTACTGTCAAACATTAAATGTTAAATTCTGAAATATTTAATCTGTCATTGCGAACCTTTTCAATTTGTAATTTTCTTGTTCAGTTGTATTAAGGTTTATTACCATTGAAAACGAGGTATGATTTTGACCTGAAACATTGGGACTATTTGAAATATACAGACTTTTAATCAATTTCTGGTGTTATTTCCAAAAATTCTTTAAAGAAACATGAATATCATGCACTAAATGTGGCTAAAAAAATCAGTAACATACTGACTGAATTCTTTAAAATTTGCAGCATTTCATTAATTCAATTTCAATAAATTTATAGTTAGTCAGATAATTGCGTAAATCTGAAATCTGTTATCTAGCACATTTTGTTTTATCAGAAACAAATTATTGGCTCCAATTATGGCCAAATTATAAGTCCGTTAATATTATAAGTAAAAAATAAATCACATACCTTTCAGTATCCTTTGAGACTAACCAAGGGAATCCTGGCTTGTAGTTCATAGTAAGGTATGAATACAACTGTCGCTCTCAGCATCGTTGTTAGAGTTATTGCTGCCTATTGCAAGATTAGAATTTTAGCCTCCCCTAGACTTATTTGTGCACCTGAACCCCAGACCCTGTATGCTGTGGGTCGGCAAATTACAACCCCATGAGCGATGCGAACCTGGCAGCCGCCCATCTGGCCAGCCCCTAGCTAAGACGCTGGTCATTCTATAGGTCAGTTAACTACAATTCGATGGTGATAGCTGGTACTTTGCGATAATCAATTATGATGGTCAAACACAAAAAACATACTTTGTACACTTAAAGTGAGTTACCTACACTGTAATTACTGTTAACAACACAGAATTTATCCTCAAGTAAAATAACCTTTGTGTAACTAACATTTAATTCATCTATAAATAAAAATTAATGCATATAAATCATAGAATTCTAGGGAGTTATTTCGAAGCATAGAATTGCAGCATAGCGGCTTTAGAGTCCTGTCAATTATTCTTGAAATTCTCATAGATCAGCTGTTCGCTGTTTTTTCACGTTTGGGTGCAGGGGTGTGTTCTCACCCAGCAAGCAGTTCTTGTCATAGGGATACCTTTGTAAAAATATTCCTTTGGATACCTACAGTCCCGATCTGACAAATATTCACTATGGAATGAAGGCATTTGAACACCTGAATACTCTTTCGTCACCTTAGAGTTAAATTGTAAAAACTATACTATACTAGATGCTTATTAACTGCATTTTAGCCAGCTGATTTTGTACTATCAAATACAGAGTGCTAAGGATCAAAATCAGAGCGTTATTACCAGGTGTCTTACTTTCTGCACCAGTATCTATTTCGACTACATATTAGGAACGCATATCAACTCATTTTGTTTAAAATGAGAAGTGAACGGACAGACTGGAATTGCTAAAAATATCTTCTTTTGATTATCCACATACTATTTTTTGTGAAAATATTAAGAAAATCGAACTATAACTAATATTGTTTATTTTTCTGCAAAATTTGTGTCATTTAAAACTTTTAATAACTGTATATTTAATATGTATAGTAAAAATATCTGTGTTTCACATATCCAAACTGATTACGTGCCAGGGTGTAAAAAATGTTCTTGCTAGAACTGTGGTATACAGTGCGACAATAAAGTTAGTTGTGAAATTATCGACTCTTTATAACAGTTATCAATGCATACAGTCAATTTCAAAATAAACGAAAATTTATAAAAATACTGTATAGAGTTTACTATTAAAAGTACTTTAGTGTTAAGTATTATAAACAATATACACACAGTCAGCACCTGTTAAATGTGGTCACCATATTATAAATACTTCAATTAAGTCTGGAAACGATATATTCGAAAACGAAGACAATAAAAACCTTTTTTTCTTCATACTCTAAGCAGCCTACTATAATGTAATTTAAAGTTGATTTTGAAGAATATTTGTAAGTAAAATGAGATTATTGTAAATAGAGCTGTTATTCTATGGAAATAAAGCATGAGTGTTGAAGCCTGCATGTTTCTTTCTCTAAATTATATCTTTAAGTATACTGCATTACCGCTTTATAATATTAATGAGGAGCGAAATAGTTTTTAGTCACAACACCAAAACTACGAACAGCTTGTGAGTTAGAACAAAATCCATGACGTTTCTGAGCTAGGTAGGTTGATTTTGCTTTGTCTTTGGCAATAGAAGATTGGGGTGGGCAAATCATCCATCATTGTCCTTACCTCCACGTGTGACAAGAATTGATTTGTCAGTTGCCTTTTACCACAATGTAAGCCCAGGCTACTGAACTGTTGAGTTCTTTGATAATGGCTTACAATTTCTAAGCGGAAACTTAAGAAAGTTTGTGACAAATATTGTTCTACTTCTAATAGAATACACCGCGGAACAGGAGAACAGCCTTCGTCTTCTTAGACGTAGTAAAGTTCTTTTCTGTATTCTCGAAGACCTGTACGAATAGGTAATGTGCACGCCGGACGGGAATTTTTCAGGGAGCAATCGTTCAGATTCAACCCAACCATTAAGAGGTTAATGAATCCCCATGGAATTGTTCCTTCAGTGGAATATAATCATCAGCGAGAACAAAACTCAAGCTCTGTTTGTCAACAGAAACATTGAAAAAATAGTTTCTATTACAGATCTAACAAATTAGATGTCGTTATCGACAGAGAGGCTCAGTTTCAGAAGAAATGTCCAAGAGACTCTTAACAATGTTCAGACAGCTAATGCTAGAGTTTGTCCTTTTTTTGGGAAGAGGAAGCAAGATGAAATTGATTGCCGACGTATGCGTCAAAAGTGTGAGGGCACACCAACAAGAACAAAAGAAACAGCAGATGCCAGTGCTTAAACTTGCAGCTATTAAAAATTCAAACTTAAGACACCCACCAGTGTTTGGCGAAATGAAGAAAATAACCGGAGAGACCTATGAGAACCAACTGACCAGGCCTCCGTAATCATTGACAAATGTAAACCGCAAAAGAACCAGCTTTGGATCAAGGATGGTCAAGTAATCTAAGAAGAGTAGATGTAAAAAGCCGGTAAGTATAAGTGAAGTAAACACCAAAAATGTGATTCAAGGAAAAAGACCAAGCACTAATTTGCTGGACTACCTAATGATAAAAAAACTAAACCAAAGCCAAAATTCTTAGATTGGTGGCAACATAGCAGGAGAAAAACTGCATTAGCGTAGCATACGAGGAAGGCTAGAGGCGAGATGAAGTGGATTGAAAAGTTGTTTATTATACCTTCCTCGCGGGGAAGTATATGTGACTCCTAATTCATTGATGTAGAAACGGTGGCACAAAACTGATAAACCTGAAATAAGGATTATGAAATATTAATTGGCAATGCCATTTTTTTGGACAAACGGGTACGTCTATAGGAGAAAGTGTTGTTTCAAAATACTAATTTAACTGCCAAATATTAATTCAGGTGTAAAGAGCATTTAAAAGTGGCAAAAGAGTGAAAAAAATCTATGAACAATTTCTTAAATTTGATAATACTTTTAAATATTAATAAATCATTTTTCATTAAATTTGATTCTATAAAATAAATTTATTTATATTTAATAAATGCTAAATTAGAAATAAAGTAACTTTAATTTTGTGAAAATATAAATAAATAAGGCAATTTAATATGCATGCTTTTATTACTACAACTTTTTGAAGATTTCTTAAATTATCCTATGCTTAGGTCAGTTAATTCTGCATATTGAGGTTATTAAGTACGGTGTAGTACGAAAACGAAGAGCGCAAAATCTAAAAAAAATAATATATACTTAAAAAATGGCATAGACATACACACACGCACACATATATAGGTATGTATAATTACAAATTAGATAATATAACATATTGTCAAAAAACTTGGAGTTCTCAAATAGTGTGAGTTTTCAGCATAACATAATACGTTTCGTAGTAACATTTATTTTAAAATTATGTTCTACGAAAAAGATAGTGAAACATAATTTTCCAAGCAGCATTTTCTCACCTTCATGAAGGTTTCCACACAAATATGAAACAATCCAACAGCGTACAAAGATATAGGAGTCTGTGCAATGTGAATAAAGTAGAGCAACTCCTTTTTAAATGGTTGTGAAGCGTTCACCCATGGACAGCTATAAGCAGCATTTGGAATGTTCTCACTCTGAAATTTAAATATTTATTAGATTTGGTGTTCCCAATAACGTTTGTATTTCAGGGTATCACCTTCCTCTCCATTTCAGAAGAAAACCAACATGGAATTAGCAATAAGCTGAACATTGATGATTGGTAAAGAACCAAGTAGAAGAATTCGAAGCTTGCTCGCTCAACCTAAAAATCATTGAATTTAAATAATACGCGCATATATATAAACACATCAAAAAACTCGATTGTTTATATTTATAAATACATGTGTTTTATTCCTGAATTGATTTAAAACAAAAAACAGTATACTAAAATGAATAATTATGTATTTAATATTGCATAAAATTGAAATATACAAAACAATGCATAGTCTTTCTAAAATGTATTATCTTAATTAATTCTGTATAAAATAAATGTTAGCAAAGCGGAAGCTTACTCTTTATTAGACCTTCATTATGGTCTACAAGGGCTCACATTGACAATATATTTACCTGCTTTAAAATTTTTCAACTCTAAATCCTCTAGTCATTTCCCCCCATTTTAATTTTTATTTTATTTTAGATTTTAAAGTGATTTGTGCCTTGCTCTCTTCTTGATTATAATAAGGTTTAATTACATAGTTAATTTGAAGATAATACCACTGCGAAGGCAGATAGAGGAGACCTTGGGTATATATTTTTTCTTGCATTGCAAACTTTTGAGCTTTCTATTTGGAATGTCTTCGATGCACATTCCATAGGGAATATTCAAAAAAAATGTATGAATTAGATGTTGCGGTTTTAGTTCAATGCTGGTTCAATGCAAGTATATAATTGACGAACCTTTTTGTGTCCGGAAGCTCTGGTGTTTTCTTGGGTCTTCTTTCTTCTGAGGCTAGCCCCGTAACGGCAGGAACAGTTTTTTAGAGCTTCTTCTGGACAACACGTTACACAAAAAATAGCGACGTAATGTTCATTGATTGAGCAAACAAAAATGCGGGTTTAACAACAAATGATGCGCTTTTGTAAACACAAAAGAAACAAAATGAAAGCGGTTTAGCGGTCGTTACGTACGGAGCTAAGAACTCGCGGACTCGTAACACTATAACAACAAAAAGCGGCGTCTCTACAGACGGAATCAAAAAAAGCGTCCGAATAGTTCGGAGCACAAACACGAACCTCCCAAGCGTCTAAACAGCTAGGGATCCGAAACACGAATGTCAATAATGTCTATATTTTTCACGCAAAAAAAACAGTTAAAATTAGCATTAGCGCGACGGAATGTTTTAGAAAAGGTGCAGAAGTTTAACAATCAATGAAGTAATTCAATCAAATTGAACACAATACACTAAACAAATTGCGGGAACGCACCACTATTGTCCTGCGGTTTCATATTGTTATTAGTTTCAAATTGTTTTTATGTGACTGTAGTTGTGAAATAAATCTTACAATATCTTATACAAGGTGCTCCAAAATGGTGGGAACCCCTGAATGATATTTTTTGAAAAATGTTAAATACAAACTTTTAACATATTTGCCTGGCTATTTTACGGTTACCTTGACCTTCACCATAAACTTGATGGTTATATCAAAGTCACATACAATTTTGAAACGAAAGCCCTCAGTTTTTTCTTGATATTACCGTCAAGTCCATGGTCAGGAACAAATGAAGGTCAAAGTCCTGTTTGCACGTTCAATACAAAATGGGAATTTGAAAAAATCTATTTAACCTTGTTTGTGGTTAAGGTCATGACTAAGGTCAATGTCAAAGTTATTTTGGACGAAAACATTTCAGCTCTTTCCGAATCTGGAATAAAAGATGGGGGTTGTTATTTGTAAAAATACATTTGACCTTGGTATGATTCTCAAACTTATGGTCAACGTCACGTTTGGTCATTTCATCCTGCGCCTCTACAAATTCAGAATGACAAATGGGAGTTTCCGTTTGTAAAAATCCATTTGACCTCTGTCATCGTCAAAGTCGTGAAAGAGGTCACGGTCAAGGTCTTTTTGGATGTAAAATTTTCGGCTCTTTCCGACTCTGAAATAAAAAAGGGGCCTCTCATTTGAAAACATGTAATTGATGTTGATATGGCCGTCATGTTCATGGTCAAGGTCAAGGTTATCGTTAGACAGTAGGGAGAAACGACTAAAACTTTTGTATTTAACGTTTTTCAAAAAAATGCACTCCTAAACAGTTATACAGAGGTTTACATACTTTTGGGCCACTATAGAACTTTCAAAACAATGTGAAGTTTCGATGAATTGCTGGGAAGCCTATAATGTCTCATATATTGAAAAACACACCAAAGGTTGCATAAAATCTTCACTTTTTATTCTCTTCGGAATAATATGTGTGTTTAGTAATCTAATTCAGACATAAATTTTTTATGTTTGACAATTACACACTTTAATTCATTCCTTCATGATAATCAAGCATGTAAGAACAATTATATTTGCGCAGACATTACGAATCTGTTACTAAAAAATTCTCTCTCTTGTCCTGACTTATTTGATTCATATCGATCTTGTTTTCTCTATTTATTGACGTTTTTACATATAAATGTGTATGGCATGTTTAAAGTTTTTATGTTGTAGCTATTAAAAGTTACTAGTGTAGGCTCTTTTCCTTATCTCAAAATTGGAAACACACTAAGCTGGAGTGACTCGATGATTCGAGTAGGAGCATAGGGTGAAGGCAATATTGTTCGCTCTTGAAGGAGATATTTTTCTTCTCCCCATTTCAATCGAAAATAAACGCCTAGTTCTGTACTTGAATTTTTTAAATTTCCCTGTCATCTATGGCAAGCAACAGTTTTCCATTTGTACTCACCAAAGTTAGTAGGAAAAGAGTCATACACAAAGCTGCAGTACTGGCTGCAAATTGGCCAAAGTATATTTGGCTAAATACTTTCTCGGTTGTTTTCGCAAATCTGGAACAGAAATACAACATGAAACTATAAGTACATCGAATCTTAAAAAAATTCTATAACCGACTACATTATTTAAACCATGATACTAGAAAATAAAAAAGGGATTCCAGGAATTACGATTGATGGTAAAACGAATAAGAATCCCATCCCGGAATTAAAAATTATACAGATTCGCGTACCAGAAGACTAGATTCAATTTCATTTATGGTGCTGATGAATAAACCACAACTTCGAAACTAATCACCAGAAAGCCCATGTAAACTTCACAGCGTCTGCACTCAGAGAAAATAATTAACCTTGTCATCAGATCGCTATCTTTCCATGTTTTATGTTTATTTTCTGACAAAACTATGAAGCATATACTTAATACTAATATACTGCTAGTAGAGTCTAAAGTAAGGCGCAAAAGTCACGGTCCAGAGGTATATATGTCTATAAGGTTTTACTGTATTTCGGGCCTTATGCTTATGCTTATGTTCAAAAATGCCTCAATTCGCTCTTGGGTTGTTAGTTATGTTTTCTCTCTGTTCGATTATTGGCAATGCTTGCGCAAAACGGTTTAGGTACAGTAACACGGTATAATTTGCTGCCTCTTTTATTCGGTGACCCTTCCGCTTACGGGCGATATCACTATATCAGTTTTAAGTATATACTATGAAGCCTTCGAGGGTGAGTCAAAAACTTTACACAAGTAGTTCGCCGGACACAAGTTCCTTCAATTGAGCGAAAGGGAACGAGGCCGACTTGTTAAGCCTTTAATACAAATAGTCGTCAGACCTGCTTTCCTTGGGGTTGTGGCGATGAGACGACCTGGCGGGTAACAGTAGGACGTCGCTTGAGATGTCGGTTCATCTCCCTATATGGAGCGCGACCTAGCATTCGAGACGAGAACCCTTTGTCGACCTCTTGCCTGTTACTCTTAAACCTGGGCCAAAGCGTCCCGCAAGTAGAGGCGACTTCACCTTGAAAGTGGATGTCAGTCTAGCCTAGAAAAGTAAAAGGGGGAAACTTGTAAGATTCCAAAATGGGAAGTGCGGGTGGAGAGAAGTCCCCACTGGTGAAATTACCTGTGGCTCTCCATACTGGAAGAGTAAGTGTAAGTAAGTGAAATTGTATTATGCTACACGCGAGAGACCGATCGAGAAATAAATAATGAAAGAAAAAAAGAGCTTTACCAATTCCTGTACATAAAAAACTCAAAGTCCTAAGAAATGGATAGCGTGATGTTCCAGAGTTTTTCTTCGAAACTAGTACCCGTTATTATTAGTTATATTAACGAGATTGTGAAAGAGAAATGCATCTGAATGGTAGCAAATTATCTTTGTATAACTTCATGTACTGTAAAAATACCTTAACGAAACAGTTAATTACTATTGAAACTAAAGCTTCTTAACGGGAGCCCACATTTACACATATGAAAATAGATGAGCAAGGTAATGAATTGGATGACTTGAAATTTCGCTTGATTCGATACCGACACCACCAATATAACATCCCAGTAATATAGAATACCTGAAAAAAATTTGCTTTTCGTTGTAATAAACGTTCCAATTATTTTTTTGTGATAAGTCTCAAAGGTCAGAAATTAAAAATAATAGCACACAAAAATGCAACATGGCATTAAGCTTTCATATTATCAACTAATATAGACTTATAGAAGGATACACATTAAACAAATCATGTCCTTTGTTTACATCGTTTTGTTATAGTAATAAACAAAGTACTTAATAGAGGGCTTGATGTATTATATACATCCGGAGCGTTTATGTCCACCGAAGACAGGTGGTCCAGTGTCTAAGGCGCACGGCTGCATATCCAAAATAAAAAATGGGTAAAACTCATTTTAATATTACGTAGAATAAGAATTTTAAAAATATAAATTGTTGCTACCGTTGAATATATAGGTATATAATTTAGTGTTTTTTATAAATGTTGTGTTTGTAATGATTTTAACTAAGAATAAAACGACTTTCTTTTGACATCTTGTATTCAAATACTTATTCAGATGCACAAAACTATTTACAACTCTTACTCAATTTATAAACTTATATTTCTTTGCAGATATATTTAATTTAAGACTTAAATTAGGATTAACACTTGAATAAAACAAAATAGTGAGAATTATTTTAATTCACCTGATATTTATATCTATTACTAAGAGTGACACAAATAAAGAAAAATAGAGACAGAGAGATAACGAGAGGACTGAATAATATTTCGTAAGAAGCTTTCGCTTCCATCGTTCAGCCTCAAATGACTGCCTCTCTTGTTTTCTCTAAATTTATTGTAAAAATTTCTACTTTTTTTCCGATAACATATAAAACCGTTTATTCACAATAAACATAGAAAGAGAAGCTCTCAAACTTCTCACACAACATGTAGCTGAGAAAAATATCTATAGAATTTTTGTTGAAATAATTTATTCAATATGTCTTCTTAGACTAAACATAAACGGTGAAAGTCAAAAAATATAAGGCTTATATTTTTAATAAGAGATTCAGCGAATTTGTTGCTTATAATTCATTTCAATTTTCTTTCGGCGTAACGAAAGTTATGAAATATTTATAGCTAGAGGTATATGATTTGAAAGAACTAACCGAGAATTAAATTTTACTCTAATTAATTATTTAGATGCTAATAATCACATGATTGCTGACCTACACTTGCTCCCTGGTTATATTTTTAAATATTTAATATATAAAATATTCAAATTTGCACAACTGTACTATCAAAGGCAATAGATAGAAAATGTATGCCACTCATGGTTTGGCAAGTAATATTTTTTGTTTTCAAAAATAACTTTTTAAAAAAGATTTTTAAAAGTTTAATCGAGCGGAAAAATATTACAAGTTTTTAATTTACTACTGAATATAAAATTATGCGTCTAATCGCTACGATGTTTACGTCTATTCTAATCTGAAACAAAAACATTAAGATATGCGAAAGTAATTGAATTCAGTTTTAGCATATGATGAATCGTCTGCACGTGCTGCTGATCTGCTATTTCTTTATCTTATTGTCTTCATATGGGAACGAGATACATAACTGGCAATAATAGCACAGAGTGTTAGGTTTTGTTAGCATTTAACAATACATCCTTTACTAAAATTACTTAAAAAGCATGAAATATTTTTTGCTACAATTAAATAGTTTTTCTGAAGTGGCTGCTAATATGAATAGCGAATTTGCGAAGTACAACTTATAAATGTACTAAACAAAATAGTTTAACTTTAGCTTGGCACTGACTTCATAAAAAGTATTTAATTGATGTAGCAAAAAATTATTTCATGCTTTTTAGCTATATTTTTTAAATGAATTTTTAATTTAATTTTTCTTACTAATTTCCCAGATTTTTTCATATGAACTTTTTTAACTTATTTATTGTTCACTGTTAATTTACCAAATAAACCTAAAACTAAAATATGATGTTTGTTGCTCTTCTGCAATTGATATTTGACACAAATAATAGCTCATAATCTTGAAAGTCGGTATATTAAAAGATTAAGAGGATTCGCAAAGACAAATATCCTAATCACAATTTTTAATTTCCTAGTCAATTTGTGTTAATACCATTGAAAAGGAAGTCTGATTTAGACCTTGAGATGTTTGAACTTTTGAAGTTTACAAAGAATTCAACAAAATAAAAACCAGAGATGCCACAATTATCATTCAGAAAACAACAAATAATAGGTCTACAAATAGCAAGGGTCCATAAAAACGTCATTAAATACAACACTAAGACATTACAAATATATATATATTAAAACCACATCGAAAACTTCGAATGCTTACAATAACTTCTATACTTCAGCCCCTTGCCAAAGATATACCATATGTATTGAAAAGTGACATCTTTTTCTAACTGTCACAGTTGTAGTCTCTAGTCACATCTCATTCCGTATTGTTTCAAAAGCAATATTTATTATTTCTCTTAACTGTTCCTTGGTTTCTATTTATATCTCGTAAAAGAGTTGTTTGTCCCATCCCCATACAAAAAAAATCAAAGGGACCCTAGTCTGGCGACTTTGAAGGTCAGAGTATGGGGTCAGCTCTCCCAGTTCAAGCGTTTGGGATTAATTTATCCAGGAATTTTCTGACAGTTCCCCTATAATGAGCTGAAATATTATTGGTCTGTCTTCCAACCATAAAGAAATAATCACACGTTCACAGTTATTAAGTACCTACAGCCAAAGTAATACATTTAGCGATAGCTGCTTATTATGTGCAAATTAATAATCTGCCCATCTGATTTGAAATTTGTTTCCTATTAAGAATATTCTTGTGTTCCTTAAAGCGTCTTCATTGTTTATTTAAGGTTTTCAACCATATGGGCGACTGTGTGGATCTTGGCTTTCCCTCAATTTTACCTTCCATTGATCTTAAGAGTCTACTTCTAGGCATTATATGAAACGAACAAGGCTGTTTTTAGTTTTTTTATTACATGCACTGATTTCCTCTCGCACTTTGCTTATGTCCTATGAAGTACGTAAATTTCAAAAGCTTTTTTTACTCTGTTAATCTTTAGAGTCCATTTTTTGCACCATAATGATCAACTCAGGTCAGTTCTTGCGTATTCGATAGTGATCTATATGTCATTATATAGGTGTATATCTCAAGCTGTTAATCGTTTTGTGGTTCATGGGAATCTCATCACTTGTGTGCTTTAATCCATCTTAAAAAAATACTTTCGTTGTATAAAATTTATAATATTTGTTAGAAAATGCGAGCCTAACTTACACCTGTATGGTTGCCGGATCAGTTCATATATTGTTATACAGAGTGTAAATAAATAAGTGCGTGTATATAGCCGCCGATGCTTGTGTCTATTATTGTGTAGGACTTAATCACAGCAGGTGTATGGCTACAGTGTAAGCACAGAATAATCAAACCCAGAAGGGAAACACTTGTCGGAACCTTTGATGTTTTGGGATCAAGATTTCGTGACCTTGAACAGAAATTGGCCATTACTTTGACAGTAACGATATCCGGGCGGTAACTTTAAATTTAATATAAGGACGAATTTGTATTAAAAGAGGAACAAGATATTTGAAAAATGTAGTATTTGAAAAAAAATAATAATCAGAAGTAGGGTGAAAATAAAAGGTTTGTTTTTATGTATCTATGATATACCAAAATGTCCACTTCAAATGATGTGGAAGTAATAGGTCCAATTCACAATCTTTTTAAAGTATAATATAATTCTCAATTTTTTTTTTGACAAACTGACCTTACTTGTAGACCTCGTTCTGATGTAATTGTGAATAATAAATAAATCGTATAATATTTAGTGCTAATGAGGCAATCCTTGAACTCTTTTAAACACGATACATTTCAATTCATAGTTAGAATATGTTTGATGATTAATATGAAGTTGAATATTGTGTAAGTAAAATGTATTTAATAGATTCTTTGTGAATAATATTATTATTATTTTTGCAGCTTTTACTCTGAGGATAGGGTACATTTTTAAACTTCAATATAATATTATAAGACTTCATAGATAGTTCTGTGGTTCTATAAAGTTACCGTCAAATTAATGGCTTTGTCGCACATATGCACAGCAATTGTACCTGGCGACAATGGAGAGTTTCGCTTCTGTGTTTGATTATTCTGTGTAACTAGGGGCATCGGCATAGAGACCAAGGTGTTTGTTTTATTCGAGGTTCCATTTTAAAACTATTTAATTCTATTTTCTTTTCTTTAAAAATTATTTTCAGCATTTTCTTTCAAGATGGAAGGGTAATACAATGTGTCATAATCTAAAACGATTAAATACCTAGTATTCGTACTAGTATTTTAGTACCTTAAAAATGTAGACGTATAGTAGTATAAAATACTTTCTTGTAAAGTTAAATCTGCCGGATTCCACTTCAGAATTAATGATGCATTATACATAAATTTCTGTGGTTATTTATGGTAACCAATTAATAATCATTCAAACTCAAACATTTATTACCTCATAATGGACTTGTGATGCTGAACACATATCCTCAATTCATTATCTAAGTCATCTTCGTTCATGTTGATTAAATTATAACACAAAAAATCACACTGTATTCCAATAAATGTGGTGAAACCAGCCACAATAACATCCGTATAGATATTCATGTAAGATATAAAAACGTCAGCAATAACTTGATGTAGATATGTCCAAATATAAATGGACATCGGAGTTAAATCAAATGGATACCAAGCAGAAAATATAAGCCTTCGGTCCTGGTAACTAAACATGGGAGTTATCATAGAACCCAAGACAGAAAACGATGAAATGACGGTTAGAACATATTTGACTTTCTTGTGCATATTTAAAGCTTTCATCGCTAAAATATTTTGGTCTCTATTTCTCGGCAAAAATATATCTTCTTGCATGTACTCAATTAAAAGTAAAAAACTTGTTCTGTTCTTGAAGAGGAAGTAAGCCTTGACACTGCCCATACAGGCTACAGCTATCAAATATCCGGAATGAACAACTTCCAAAAGGCTGGACATTTCAAATAAGTGCAAAACTTGTAACAAATTGAGTAGAAACGCAAATGCAATATTGACGGTAAACAAATAAATTTTCCACAGCTTCAGGTTTTTAGTTTTTTCAGTAATCAACCATCCTCCGAGGCTCTGAATTATTTTGAAATCTGTTTTGTAGTAATCGAGGAAAAAATATTTCGGCTTCATATTCAAGATTAAATATCTTCTATAAAGTTTTGTTACTGGCAGTCGCTGATGATTTAACTAAATCATTGTTGGAAATAAACGGTGTATTGTTTGGTAGACTAAATTATATGTTTGTTTTGTTAAATATTAATTTATTAAGTAATCTAATTGTGTATTTGGAATATAAATTGAGATAATATATTCATATTTCCGTTATTTCGACAAGTCAATATTAGCTATTAACATATTTAAATTATAAAATAATATTCGATGATTATCCACAAGGCATTCTGAAATGTTTGTATTACAATTACCATAATTTCAAATAACGATAAAATTATACAAATCAATAGGTAATGTTGAAGAAAATCCTTTAATACTAAACGGGGAATTAAATTGTATGTATATATTTGTTAGTTCACGTGGGTATCAAATGGATCAGGTGAATCCGGGAATACATCGCGCTGTTGATAACTGATCCCTGACGATATGGATTACAAAATGACAACGTTTCGGCAGAGTCAGATCTGCCATCGTCAGGACGGTTCCCATAATTCACGTGCCCCTCAGCTTACGCTTCTGAATACTGAAACATTCAGTAGCCCGATTGCTGTTTTACAATAGCGGTTCGACGCCTTTTGCGCTAAGTAGACATGCCTCCCGCTTGCTGACTGGTCATTTCCAGCTGATCTGTTATAGGGCGGGGCCGAGCCGGTAGGGTGTTTAATAGAATTTTCCATAAATTCCATAAGTTCTGGAATTTATTGCCTCTCTTACGAGTCTAGATTTCGGGTTTTCTGTATTTGCCAGGACTTCCGCATTCTCAAAGTATATTTGGGGTGACGTTGGTGGCGTGATCCGCCATAGATGTTGTTTTCTCTTGCTTTCTTAAGCCGTTCTGGTGTTCATCACGTCTGGCTTGAATTCACACATAGATTTTGTTACAATCTGACATGAAATCTGGACAACTCTGCTTCGTTTATTTATAGTTGTCGGTCGATTAGAATGGGATGTCACGTGATGAGAAGGCGTTGTGGTAATTGGTTTGGTGTTGGTGAGTGTGTCTGATTTGTTTACTCTGCTTATTATATAGCTCCATGTCATTCTATGGAGTAGGAAGGCTGGTGAAATCAACACGTCGATTGAAACAGAGGGGTCGATTCTCTATTTCTAAAGCTTCGGAAACACACTAGCCCTAATGGAATTGAGGGACTTGATAGCGCTACTGTCTTCGAAATTGATGTAGGGTCCTGTTTGGATATGACGATGTGCGAAAGCTTAAGTCGCATCTATTTTACGAAATGACAGAGAGTGTTCATATACTCGATGGTTGGGGAGCCTATTGTTACGACCTCTGTAGGCAATCGGAATTTTGTTTGGCTATGATTTTATTGGTGTTGGTCTTTATTTAATGTCGGTTTAGAATCCGAGCCATTTTGTCCGCGACTCTGTGTTGTTGGTATCTGTCTGAAGAAGTTACTGTATTCGGGGGGGGGGGGGGGTTGATAATAACTGTTTTGTCTACGAATTTTTTGAGGATTATTAAGTTCGTTTTGTCTATTGTCAACATCTGTGAAATAGGTAGCCAAAGATTTTATTACAGAACTCAGTTGGGCATAGTGATGTTCTGATTTCGCATTTAATATCAATTAGTATAGACTTTATAGACGGTATCTATCATTATTAGTTTTTGTTATAAGAATATCAAGAAACGTTAGAGAAGTCTAATGAATCCCTGCTATCGAGCCAAGTGACTGAAGTGCCATCAACATATCTAAGCCAACAGGAAGGTTGTAAAGAAGACGAATTTAGTACATGGATTTCGATTTATTCCATGATAATGTTAAGTAGCACTGGAAATAGAGCTAACCCCATCGGGGCCCCACGGACTTGGTGTTTTGAAATAAAAAATACTTGTTAATAGTACAGTGTTGTACAAGTTCATAAGAGATATTGTGTTTTGTTTTCAGAATATTTAAATATTTTTTGTGTTCATGGTAAATAACACCACAATCGAAATAAAAATCTTTATATTCAAGGAACCAAATGTTTCCAGGTGTATCCTGATCTCGTTTTCCGTGACTATAATCATGTTTTGAAAATATGGAATGGAAAATGAAAGGTTCATATATGACATTTAAAGCCATTGAAAACGAGGTCAGAATAGACCTGGAAACGTTTGGTTCCTTAATATACAGATTTTTGTTTCGATTGTAGTGTTATTTCCCAAGAACAAATAAAAAGAATATGCCACAAATAATATTTAGAAGACAATTAGAATACTCAACGTTTCTAAAATTGGGACATTGGTGGAAATAAATGCAACATCGAACCTAACTAGGATATCATTTTCTGAAATTTTATAAGCATCTAAGATATCTAAGAAGAAGGAAGATTTTTTTACGTAGGAGGAGCTTGCCTGGTTAGAGGTTGAAGGGTTTTGGCTAAGTATCAGGCTAATTCTTAGGTTGGAGATTGTACCGAACTGACAATGGACGTAAGACGAATGCCCGGCTTATGAATCTTGGGTAAACCATAAATTTTCGAAACTTTTGAAGATTTTTTCACGAGGACTGATGATTTTTTTGACTTCAACTGGAAGATGGGTTCTGTCGATGATTTTCTTGGTAGTAGGATTATTATTAATTGTTTAGTAGTCTGTAGTGTGGAATAGAAAATTAATCTTGTAAACATAGTCCTTAGAAGAACGGTAGCGTCACCTTTATCCGAAGAATAGTTACGTTATCTTTTTTTACGTAGTTATTTTAATGTATGCGTTTGGTTAGAAGCTAGGTTTGATTTTGGACCCTTTGATGTGCGGAGAACCCTAGCAATATTCTGACAAGTATCCTCAGCCCCAGTATCTGACAGTTCAGACAGAGCTACTTCAATTTGACAAATGATTCTTTCCGTTGGGATACTTTTTAGCGTCACTACGAAATTGAATCCTTGAGATATGACTTGTAAACTGGTAGATTCTAAGGGGAAGACAGAAAAGTCGTGGAAGGAATATGTCACACGGTGAATCTTGCACTGTTAAGAATACTTGAAACTGAACATGAAGAGGTATGATGTTTTTGTTTGCAATGAACTTATAGGTTTTGCAATCTTTAAGGAAAGCAAGATCACGCAGAAGCAGTGATTTTGGAATAAAAAGTTTGCTGTATGCTTTAGTGCGTTTGAAGAAATCCTATCCGTAGGCGTGAACAACATTTTGAGAGAGGCCTTTGCGGTCATAATTATGAGCTGGGCTAAGTTCCGTTTGAGAACCTCGTCCAAATTTATGCATACTCGACGTTTGGAATATTACTCTGGAACCATTGTCAAGAGACTGATTTATAAGTAGAAGTTTTAGATCGAACTGGGGGTCTCAATCTGCCTACTCCCCGAGCCTCAGTAAAAGAATAATTTAAATGAGTTTCAGAGTCTAGATCGCACTAGGGGTCGCAATCTACCTACTCTCCAAGTCTCACTAGATAACTGAACTGAATGTTGCCCGATAAGTGTCTCCCACGACTATCACTTGCAAGTAAAAGGTCTACGCACAGATGCCATTTGAAAAATTCTATTTTTCTAAAATAAATATTGTGTTATACTTATTTATATCCCAAATCATAACAATATCCGATTTTTTACTCTAGATCTTTATAATTATAAATTTGAACTAAGATCTCAATTTTTGTTAATAATAATTTTCGATTTATTCAAAAATAAAGGTACCTTAAACTTGAGCAAAATCACATTTTTTGTTTTGACAACCCAGCTATATGGATTCAAAAAACTTGACATAATAAATATATTTTGAGAGCTCATAGAATGCACTCCACTTTGTAATATAATAATACAATTTCCCATAATTCTCATCTAGTGCCCGTACCTTAAGAAAATTCTAGATGCGATGACAGCTATTCTCAGTGAACCACAAGGTGTCTGTCGCATATTGATACTTTTAATTAAATATTCTGTAATATTTAACCAATTTCCCATAAATATAACAAATATTCAAAATAGACTAATTGAAATGGAATTTATAAACTTTTAAAATATCTTTAGTATTTCCCTATCAGATAAGCCTCGTTAATATGGTGGGCTATTAATAATTATACACTAAATTATTTAATGTCCAGTTCGTCAAAAACTTCTTATTAAATTATATCCATCCTGAGCCCATATAAGCTTAATATCATAAACTTGTTAGTTACCAGATATTTATCAATTAAAAAAAGACACTTTTTACCAGTTTTCACAGTTCACTATGTGAAAAACAATTCTACCAGATTGAATAAACGCTGATTAAGAAGGATTTTGTAATTCCCTACAACTTTTCTATCGACGGCATTATATAGGCACTACTTTTCATTATATAGGCAAAAAACAAAAGTAATTCGTCTTTTTTCGGGTTTTTATTATTCGAACAGTGTACTTCTACGAAATTGTTAAAACCTTATAAAATATTATTTGTAAACTATTACTGACGTGATGGTATAAGGGAATTGCTGTTACATTTTACGTCCGAAAATGAGGTCAATTATGTTCTATAGACTGGTTGTGTTTGCGGATCTAATGCAGAAAAAAATATTTGAATCAGTACTTGTCGAGTGGATTAAAAGTTTTTATGGACACCAAGTTTGGCGTTACTACACTTTGCGCGGTATAACGAGAAAGTGGCTTTTGACTAATATTCCTAAATTCTATTAACTGGTAGTTCAAAACACTTAAATTATTTTTTCTCAATGAAAACAAAGTCGGTATTTGATAATTGTTGACAGTTCCTCGACCTCGACTATTTTGGTCCACGCGTTCAGAACTATCAGATCTAGTTTGAACAAAATATCATAAAGCCATTCTTCATAAGAATTTCTGTAGTTAAATATTCTAAAAACTAAAGCATTTAAGCATATCCAATAGTTGGTTACCTCACAATTGACCTGTGATGCTGAATACATATCCTCAATTCATTGTCCAAGTTATCTTCCTTCATATTCATTAAATTATAGCATAAAAAATCACATTGTATACCAATAAATGTTGTGAAACCAGCAGCAAAAATGTCTGAGTATATATTCATGTATGAAACAACTAAGTCAGACAAAACTTGATGTAAATATGTCGAAACATAAATTGGCATCGGAGTCAAATCAAATGGGTACCAAGCATCAAAAATAAGCCTTCGCTCTTTATAACCAAAAATCGGTGTTGTCATTGAACCCAAAACAGAAAAAGTTGAAATGCCAATCAGGACATATTTTACTCTTTTGTGCACATTCAAAGTTTTCATAGCTAACACAGTCTGGTCTCTATTAATCGGTAAAAACAGATCCTCCTGCAAATACTACATTAAGAGTAAAAAACTTTTTCTGTTCTTGAAAATATAATAAGCCTTCAAAGTGCCCATACAGGCTATGGAAATAATATATCCAGAACGGACCATTTCTATGAGACCCGACATTGAAAATAGGCGCACGATTTGTAAAAAATTCGTTAGAAAACCAAACATGACATTGATGGTAAACCAATAAATTTTCCATAGATTCACTTTTTTAGTTTCTTCAGTTACAAACCACCCTCCGATTCTCTGCATCATATTAAAATCTGTTTTGTAGTAGTCCAAGAAAAAATATTTTGGCTTGGTTTTCATTCCTTTATATCTTCGATGCAGTTTTGTTCGCGATCAACGATGAAATCAATTCTGGAGGTGGGCAGTGTATAATTTTCGCTACTCTGAATTATATGTTAGCTTTATTAAATATTCATCTAGTAAATAAAATAAATGTATAATTAGAATATAAATTGAATTAATTTATTCACATTTGCGTTATTTTGACAAGTCAATGTTAGCTATGAACATATTAAAATTATAAAATATTATTAGTGGATTATCAACAGGGTATTTTGAAATGTTTGTGCAGTAATTAATATAATTTTTAATAAAGGTAAAACTAGACAGATAGAAATCCGATCCACACCATTAGCTCAGACAGGGTCTTTGCTACTGATAGCAAAATTATTCCGATTTGTTTTTTTGCTGATTCTTATGCGAAAAGTCCCCTAAAAACATACCCGGACGTTGCCTGCGGTAACCTAGTCGAGAAGCAGGTTTTCTGTTTCAATCTGGAAAAAAAGTTTTCGAGTGATTTTTCTCCAAAGTTGATCGTTTTTGAGGTATAAGTGATATAAAGTTGAAGAAACCCAAGAATGACCATTGTTTTTAAATGTTTATAACACATGATGTCGTTTTTTGTTTAAACAAGTATGTAGTGTTTAAGACAGAAAAATATTATTGTTAACTTGAGGCCGAGCATTATCTTATTGAAATATGCTCTACTACTTCCTGAAAATAAAGTTACACTGTCATGTTGTCTCGAACAAAAACTAAAGGTGACCTACTTCCACGTGGAAAGCACCCCATACTATAACGCAAACTGTTCGGTTAACACGTCCCCATCAAATTGAGGGTGACAACTTTCTCCTTGACGTCTTTTATCCTTTCTTCGGCCATAATGTCCACCCAAGCAGAATCGAGATTTATTAGTGAAGACGATCTGTCGTGGGACCTCGATCATTAGGAAACTTTTGTAGATTCGAAAACTGACGTCATGTTAGAAATGTACATCATATCATCGTTATTCCACGGTTAGATCTTATGACGACAAAATGACGTCACTTTTCGTTTCTACAATTTCTATTGACCAGAGTCCCACGGCTGGTGCCATTTAACATTCTAATGCTGTCGTTCTCTGTACTACTGTATTCGTTGCCGTCGATGTTTAGCGGTCTGAGATAGCCCAAGATGGAGTCGATAATACAGCCGTCCAATAGACCTTATTTAGCGGTAAACCGTTGGCACAATTACAAAATAGCCTTGTTTCCTAACCACTCATCAGCCAAATTTCGAGTTGTCGAAAATCCGTCTCTAAATGCCATAAGTCTTAGACGTCGATCTTGGACTTTGTGCCTCTTCGACGTCCGGTGCCTACTCTTCTTCGATTTTAGGTATTATCAAACCACGCTTGACAACATCAACAAGTTGGATTTCTGTTGGTGTAGTTAGAGATTTCTTTAACTGAAAAACCTATGTCCTGTAAACCAATAATTTGACCTCTTTCAAATTTACTTAGCTTGGGATACATCCAGCGCACACGTTCTCTAGGCATTGTACCGTTACTAAACATCGATTTTTGATTCCAGAAAACAATTTCTTTTTGGTCAATTTAAAAAAATGCAAAAATAACTAATAAATTAATTGATAAAAAAAGTTACATGAAATAAACAATCACAAAACTTTACCAAATTGTAATCATTTACTCCTTACTATAGCATCAAAATCTGAAAATCATATATTAAAGTTAAACAGCTTTCAAGTTGGAAGAACTTGAAAGAGTAGAAAATGTGATCAAGAATTCTTTTATTTCAGTAATCCCATTAACGTCATAAGGGAAAAACCTGATGAACTATCCCGATTTTGGGTTGTTCAAAAAGAGATGGCCATTACTCATTTATTCCTGTTAATTGTCGGTAACCAGATACGATTAAATTCTACAGAAGTAGAAGCGATAAAATCGTCTTCATTCAAAAGAATTAATGCACACTCTTTTATTTTTCGTTTTTTGTTTTTTTTCTTTGTGGAGTATAGTGGAATTTTCAAATTATATTTTATGGCCTAGATTCCAAGCATGTTCACAATTTTTTGATTTTTTAACCGACATCCAAAAAGGAGAACGCTATCAATTCATCGCGTATTTTTTTGCTTTTTTAGGGTTCCGTATATACAATATACGGATACCCTTATAATATCACTCCGGATTTTTGCCTCTGTCACATCACAGCAATTTTCTCCTAAAATGCGGAAGACGGAAGAGGTTGAAATTTGGGATTAATGTATAGTTTGGCGACCCGATCAGGAGTACATATCGTAAAAGAAGAAATTTTGATTTCAGGGGTACTTTTGGGGGGAAAACTAAAAAAATTGACCGTTACCCCCCGATCTCCGAAACTACTGAGCCCTCAAATTTTACAAAAATTAGAAAATATAGAACCTTGCCCGAACTTGACAGTAAAAATAAGGAAAAACCATTAATATTAATTTTGGGGGGCAAATAATAGAATTAAATGAAAATTTAATTTTTTTTTCAAACGCATCATGTAATATATCAAATGAAGGGTCCCATTCTGGGGAAGACAAATATATTTTTTTTCATATTAAAAAAATATAGTTAAAAAGGTATTAACGCAAATATACCAAAATTTACACATTCCCTCCCTTATCTTCGAAACTATAAATCGTAAAGTTTTGAAAAATATTAGAGGTATAGGGTCTGGCCTGAAGTTTACTGAAAAAATAAGGAGAAACTTCTACTTTTAACTTTGGAGGGCAAATTACAGAATAAAATGGAAAATATAAAATTAAAATTGTTTCTAATGCATTACGTTATATATGAAATGAAAGGGCTGGTTATGACGAAAACAAATATATTTTATTCACATTTTTAAAATAAATTAATTAAAAGATATTAATAAAAATATTTAAAAAATTACCCATTCCTCCCACCCTTATCTACGAAACTATAAACTGTAAAATTTTGAAAAAAATAGAGGTATAGCGCCTCACCTGAATTTTATAGGAAAAATAAGTAGAAACCCCTTATATTCATTTTGGGGGCAAATTATAGAATTAAATAGAAAAGAAAAATTATAATTATTTCTGACGGATCATGTAATATATGCAATCAGAGGGCTCGTTATGACAAATACAAATATATGTTTTTAATTTTTTTTAAATGAATATTTTAAAATATATTAAAAAAATATTAAAAAAATTACCCATTCCCCCCTTATTCCCCAAATTATAAGACCTAATTTTTTTTGTTTACAGGAAAAATACGAAGAAATCCCTAATATTAATATTGGGGGCCAAATTATGGAATTAAACGAAAAAAAGCATTTTTTTAACGCATCATGCAATACATCAAATGAAGGGGCTCATTATGAGAAATACAAATATATATTTTCCATATTTTTAAAATTAATTGTTTACAAGATATTATCATAAATAGATATACAAAATTCTCATTTCTCGCTTAATTTCCGAAACCATACTACCTAAAATGTTGAAAATACTGGGGGGTACTGGGGCTCTCTTGAAATTTATAAGAAAAATTATTAGAAAACCCCGTAGTAATTTTAGTGACAAATTATACAATTAAATGGAAAATAAAAATTCAGTTTTCAAACGCATCATGTAATATATCAGACAAAAAGCCTCATTGTGTAAATTGCAAATATATCATATTTTAAATCATTTATTTAAAAGATATTAACAAAAATATTAAACATTGACTTAATTCCCACTATAGGAACTACATTATTTAAATTTTTGAAAAACTTATTTTATTAGTATTTTTAAATAATTTGAATAACAGATTTATTAATTTATAATTTAAAACTTGACCTATTTTGCTCTTTATCTTCCAATCTACAGAGCCTCATAATTCAGATAGTAGATTACAAAAGGCTTCCCTGTAATCTTATTACTAAAATAAAACTCTAAAGTTAATTTTTGAGTGCCAAATTTCAAGCGAATCCTGAAGCAGATAAAATAAAAATGTGTACAAAATTAAAGTCTATATTTTTTATAAATTTAAAAGGCTTCCTTTAAAAGATATTAGGGTAAATAATAACAAAATGCACTCATTCCCTGCTTCTCTGAATCTGGAATATTAGAATCTAGAAGCTGGTATGGAACCCTTAGTATGCTAGTCCAACTCGCACTTGACCAAATTATTTTTGTATGCATGTTACCTGATTTCTTCTCCTGTGGTGAATAGTTTTGAATGAATATGGTCTTGTTTAATAGAGTATATATCCGGTTTGGTGAAACTTCAAATTTTGGAAAAGAATTCTATTGGCAAAGTGATGAAATTTGTGAATGAACACATGCGTGCATGGGAATCGACCAATATCCCTAACTTATTGGTCGATTTTTCGAAAACTCCTTATGGACGTGTACACTTTTATAACGTTTTATCCATTAAGGAAGATCCCTAGGTGATCTCATATACTTTTCTGCGACGTGCAACTTGCAGTTTTGCAGGAAATCGCCGAAAATTCCAAAATTCTTATCAAAAATTTCATCGAAATGACAATATTTTAATTCCAACGTAATAGTGAGGGAATTTTAGGCACTGGAAGTTTTAATTGCGAATTTGAAAATTTTCTATGTACATCTCAAGCATATAGATAGTAAAGCATAGTATTTTCGGCTCCTTAAATCAATGAGTACCAAGCTCGTTTTGTTTGTATACCAGGCAAATACCTATTTAAATGCAAATTTTTCCATTTTGCTTTTGGTTGTCACATTCTCCCGACCTAATAGAATTCAGTGCCAACACATGTCAAACTGCTATTTGGTGCGTTTATACACAGGGTGTTTAGTTATAGCAAACAAAATCACAAAGTAAAGTGACAGAAGGATTTGCATTTATATGATGATTGAAATATAGGACGGAGTAGAATGATAGTGGTCCATAGGCAGCCGTATATACAGGATGGTTGGAATATAGGGTGGAGTGGACGTTTGGTGGTATGAAAATGTTGGAAAAAATGTGAAATTAAAATTACATAGGGTGATTAAAAAACTGTTATATGATGTGGAAATAAGCAAATCATATACAGGATGGTTGAAATATATGCTGGAGTTGAATTATATTTATACAGTGTGATTAAAAAAATATTTCTTTTATAGCCCATAAGAAATTGCATAAAGTGTGGAGAGAAATTAATGTTACACAGGGCGATAATATAAAATGTTAAAAATGAAAAAATTATGGGTAGCCCACAAGGAGTTATAGACTATGGTTGAAATATAGGACGTATTTTACTCAGTAAATAACGGATGGATTCTACTCCGTATTATAGTTTACAGAAGGCAGCTAACAAATTTATGCTTGTCCGTGGGCAGTCGTATGTACAGAACGGATGGTTGGTACATAGGGCGGAGTGGAATTATCTATAGTTATACAGAGTTGCCAAAGAAAGTTGAAAAAAGGTTCCATGGCGTGGTCCATAAGACGCAAATATATTTTGGGCTTATTAAGTCAACGCGTACTAGTACATTTGGTTCGTAACATTTAACTGTCAATTTAAATAAAAATGTATCATTGTGTAATGTGGAGGCTTTCAATGTTACTTGGTCCTGTCCATTAAGGTTATACATACAAAATAAAAATAAAGAGTGAAAACTACCTGAGTTCAAAAAACTAAAAAGTTGAAAATAAAACAATTAAAAAATATATATAACCGACTTCCACCTATAACTAAAAAGCTAAAAATAATTATAACAAAATACAACTCTAGCAAATAAATAACACATTCAATGTTGTAAGGTACCTACCCAGGAAGTAAAAAATGTAAACATTTAAAGGTGCTCATTCTATACAAATTAATTACCTACCAAACTAGTATATTTTTGAACTTGGTGCCAAGCAACAATCAAGTTTGTTCAATTAGTAGATAAGTACGCAATGAAGAATTTTAGATTTGCTTGTCACCGACTTCAAAAATATACTAGATTGGTAGGTAATTAATTTGTACAGAATGAGCACATTTTAATATTTACATTTTTTACTTCCTGGGTAGGTACCTAACAACATTGAATGTGTTATTTAATTTCTAGAGTTGTATTTTGTTATAATTATTTTTAGCTTTTTAGTTATAGATGGAAGTCGGTTATATTTTTATTAAAAATGGTTTATCGAACTGTCGGTTCTTTATATAATTCTTGTGTTTATTAATTGGTAGGTTAATGGTGTCGATGTATCTCCAATATAAAATTTATTGCATTCGCAAGGAATCTTGTATATGCAGTTTTTTGAGTTCTGAGTTGTGTTGTTTCGTTTTGTTTTCGATATTTGTGAATTAAATTGTTTTGAATGCTGTTTTGACATTAAATCTGTTGCCCACTCTTTTCAATTCAGTTTTGGAAATCAGAGGTATTGTATAAACGGTTTTATTATTATGTAAATTGAGTTTCTTATCTAAGTGCTGGACCCACCACAATACTATAATTTCAACATCTTGCCAGTAACCGTATTATTGACTTATAATAAATTTTACTAATAAAGGAAAAAGTGATATGACAAAAATCACATAAGTAGAAAGTGTTAGAATATCAGATATGTATTTAAAGATATTTGTCGAATAACGACAACAACATCGAACGAATTTATCGATGTTAAAATTTTAGCTAAACATACAACTAAACTGAACTTATTACCAACAGTAATAGCAAATTAAAACTATAACTACCAATATAAATAACAATAAATGCTCAAAATGCTGCTTTTATCAATGATAACACTCTGCCATTTTTCGAATATTATTTACTTTCCTCAATCTTCCGAACCCTCTAACAATATTTCGTTGAAGTTCCCCAGTATATTTTTGTGTAACCCATAAGATCCAGATTCTTCTTCTAGATTCTATTTACCGGATGTATTTAATTCTAATCGTAGTGTTATTCTCTCCTCTTTTTGAAAACAGCTTCAACATTGAAGTACATTAATTTCCCTTGTAACCATTATGCCAGTATTCATTTTTTCAAATTCTTCCAGACTAATATCCAGATGAGCATCCATCATAGCAGTTTTTTGACAATTACAAATACCTTAATTTTTTAAGAAATTTCCTCCCACTAAACTAGTTATCCCATCCATATCTCAGTATACCAGAACAGATTTGTAAATCCACTCGTAGTTACTATAAGATCGCAAAAGTCTACAAATCTAAATAAATTGTATAATCTTCGGAATTTTTGTTTGTTTATTGTGTTTAATTTTTCGTATATCAATCCTTAAGTGTTTGTGTAAACTTGGAAGTACTTGCAACTCTTCAATATTAAAAATATTCCTACTATTTATTAGCCCCAGTTATTACAGGCCGACCCCTGGCCTTCTATGTATTTGTAGACGCGAGAAGTAAGACCGGCATCTAGGATTTTCTTTGAAACTAGCACACTAGAAGTTCCGAATCTGGAGCCGTTTCGTGCAATTGCTGTTCTCCCGTAACTCCTAGGTTAGAATGTCACGATAAAATTATCAGGTTACTTCACCTGTCAGAGATATTGAATACATTCTATTGTGGGAAGCGCAACTAATGCAGGTTCCCGACCATCAACAACATATATCATACATATTGTCTTGCGTACAAAAGAATGACACCTCGAAGACAGTATTCAATATCTCTGACAGGTGAAGTGACAGGGAGAACAGCAATTACACGAAACGGCTCCAAGTTCAGAACCTCTGTGTGCTAGTTTCCCCGTAAATCCTGGATGTCGGTCTTACATCTCTCGTCTACAACAGTAAACTGTTATGTATCAAATACATAAATAAGTGTTGGAGAGGCCATTCTATTGTGGAAAGCGCAACTGATGAAGGTTCCCGGCCAGAAACAATATATATCATATATATTGTCTTGCGTACAAAAGAATGACACCTCGAAGGAAGTAATCTTCTATGTATTTTTCATACGCTTAATTACATACATAATCTTGAGTTTATGGATTTGTTTGTTAAATGTAATTTTCTGTATAGTACGTACTAAAACTAATAATATTTCTAATTCACAACCATTAATTTTTGTGCCCCTCCCGAAAACTACTGCCTTGCGCTCCACCAACACAGATAATTATAAATTCAATATCAGACGTAACCACTTGCCTTTTTTTATTAGATGTTCTATTAATTATAAATAAATATTGATTTCAATGAATATTTCCAGACTCATATGCAACGAATAATACAACCACTTAGATGATTTCTTGGTTGCCTATAGAACGGAGACTATAATTGTCTTTAATAATATGAAAGCAATTTAGTAGGTTATTCAATTATTTTCAGATTTACAAAAAATAAATATGCCCCAATCAAATATGAATATTAAGAAAAAATATATCTGGACAATATTTCGGTTACATGTTACACTTAGGACAAAAGCAAAAGTTTACAAAACACCAGTGGGGTCGATAATTTCAAAATTTGCTCACTGACAATGAAATCGCAACATCCAGAAGAAAGTTTAAATTTAATATTGTTTTGGTAAAAGATAGACGAAAATGATTAAAAATTTTTTAATTTTTTTTTTAATAATGTGTTTGTTCACCACAGTTATCTATCTGTACACTCCGCAACACGTATTGGCATGGATTCAATAAGGTAGTTTATTTCTTCTCGAGGAAGCCTATTCCAAGTTACTTGTATTTATGAGAACCTCCAATGTCCATCATATCGAAAACATGTTCCATGGGTGAAAGATCGGGGGATCTAAGCTTCCATGGCCACAGATTCACATAGGTCTCTTCAAAAAAGTTTAAACTAACTCCAGCAACATTAGGCTGAGCATTATTTTGTTGAAATATTTGATCCATGAGCCGACTAAGCAAGGGAGTACATACATCTTATGCAATTATAATAATAATTATTTATTTATGCAGTATTTTTTTCTTTGATATTAATTCAAGTTTTTACTTTGATATTAATTCAAGTTTCACTTTTTGAGTGTGGTGACCGATCAGAAAACTTTTTTTTTTCTTTTATTGAATAAATTTTAAAATATTTTTATTTCCTTACAATACATGTAGGTTATTCAGGATTTTTTCCCATTGAAACTATAGGTTTATGGTAACTGAAATAAGAAACATAAGTTTGAGACTTGATATCCTTTAATATCTGGAAAATACAGCGTCAATGGTGGTCCCATATTTTGTTGTTGATTAGTTGTGGATCATTATTCATTTTCAAATTAAATTTTTTCGAAAGAAAAGTTGTCAACCGCCTTGATTTTTCATCAGCGAAGTTGATGTTGAAATCGCCAGCCAAGATAAGTGGAAATTTATTAGCATTTGTACCAAGTATTTTCCTTCTTCAGTGCGATGAATAAGATGCTCTACCTCGTCCAATTTTGGATTCGGAGAATTGTAAATTGCTACCATGACTATGTGTAGGCCATTTCTAAGTTTACATAAGCATGCACAAAGATCTCCAACAAATGAGCTCCTAACATTAACATCGCCAACGTATGCAATATTTATTTCATTATTAGGAGTCATAACATTAGTAACATTATTATTACTAGCTATCGCCCAGTGGTTGAAATTCGACCAATTGTGTCAATATCTCTGGTAGGTGAAGTACCCTGAAAATTTTATCGTGACATTCTATCTTAGGACTTAAGGGAGAACAGCAATTACACTGAACGGATCCAGATTCGGAACCTCTGTGTCGGTCGTACATCTCGCTTATACAAATAAGTAACGAAATTCAAGGTCTTTTTCAGATATACTTAAGAGGACTTTATTTGTGTTCAAATGCGTAATTCTTAATTTAATATAACAACAATTCAACCGCAAATGGGCTACCCTAGATATTTATTTTTTCTAACCACCCTGTATAACTATAATTGCACCCAATTCTCTAACATTTATATATAAATATTCATTATAATAATTCCATCTCATTATATATTTCCACCACCCTGTATATGCAACTGCTCATAGAACACGCATAATATTTTTTAACATTTTTGAACCACCCGGTAAACCATTCTGCATATGTGACTGCCTATAAGCGACCGTATTTACTCTTTTTGTTTATGAAATTTTTAAATATCTTCTGTAACTATACTTCTACTCCGATCTATATTTCAATCATCATATATATGGAACTCATCGTGGGCTACTCTATAAATGTTGCATTCTTATTTCCGCCACACTATATTTGCATCTCTGTATAATATTTTTTTGCACCACCCTGTATAACTATAATGCTATTGCGCCCTCTATTCCAAGAACCCTATAAATTCAACTGCTAATGGGCTTCCCTATATAATTATTTTATTAGTTATAATTGCACTCTACTCTATATTTTAAACACCCTATATATGCAACTGCTTGGGTGCCACACACGAAAAAAAATATTTATAATATATATGGAAGCGCCCTGTGTAATTATAATATACAATGCCTTATATCTCAGTCAATTTAGAACATGAGAACACATAACTTTTTACCCATCCAAAAATCGCCAAGGCAGCAATTTTTACTTTAAAAAATATTAAATAGCGATAAAATTCTTATAAGATTCTATATATCAATTTGTAGAATTTTTTTTTCAAGAGCAGTTGCAACCTCAAGTATGTTACCAAGTGATCCTGTATTGAAACTCTTGTAATTTCAAAACCCAGCGGTCATAATTATTGTCACAATTTCGTTCTTTCTCGGTAATACGATTTTTTCTGAGCAATCGATTTCTAGACGCCAAAACCCTGAAATGAAATTTAGACAGTCATAGTGCAGTTTGCGAGAATTACATATAATAAGATATATGTAAATAAACAAAACATTATATTTATTATATTGTTAGATAAGTAAAAATATATTTGCAGCATATCACATCTCGTTAAAACAACATTTAATATTTTTTGACTGACTGCTAATATTTTAGACGACATGTTAAAATTAATTTAAAAGATTACCTTATATCAAATAACACAGCAATATATTACTAATACTTATTCAATTTTCATTTGCACATGGCATGAAATAAAAAAACATATTCAACTTGAGAGGATCTGAAATCAAATGTATCAATTACCTTTATAATCTCTCAATAGTTAGTTTACTTACGTAAAAGTTTTCATCGGGGGATTATATCAAAACATTTAAGAATTATTTGTTGACAATTTTTGAAATAGAAATTTTGAAAATTATACATTGATTTTCTGATTGAATTGAGAAGGTAATTTAACCTAGCGTTTAACATAACATTGTTAAGAAATGTCAAATTGAAATTCAATCTATGGTTGGCCGTGAACTGGTCGAGAAATTAGAACCATTGCTATGATGTCAGATCTAACTATTTATCTTCAATTTCACTATTTGTATTTATATCATAGGTTTTGTAATCTTAGTTAAATTGTATGAAACTATTAGCCTTTAAAATAGAAACAATATAAATTAATAGTATAATGTTAAAATAATAAAATATTATCGGAAAAACATTGTTCAGTTGCCACGCAATACACATTTCCGATTTTAGTTGACAAACTATATTTAGAAAAACCCAAGAAATTGTCATTATCTTATAATATAATTTTTTGTGGGTGAGTTCTCAGTAGCTTGACAATGTAGAATAACTTTCAGAACCAAACAAAATTTGTTAGTTTTGCGTTTAATTTGGTTCTCATTCGAGTCAATCCGTCTTACGATTTTCTCTCCACGCAATCTGGCGACACTGTGGACGTAAATTATTAATTTTTTATTTGATTTTATTTATGAATGAATCGATATTATAAATATATTTTAGCATTCTGCACTGAAGGTCGTCAATCGCCACTAAACAAAACAAAAATCAAATAAATCGGTTGAGGAACAGAGGGGAAAATGGTACCTAACCGTTTTGGAACAATTTCCTTTAAAGTGTGGTGTTATTTCCCAATAAACACTTAGACAATGAAAAAGATGCCACAAGTATCCTTCAGAAAACATGTCGTTTGAATTGAACATTACAATTGAAATTAAGTATTTCAATGGGATTAACATGCGCCATGCAAATTTCGGTAAGAAATAACACATTTGTTTGTCTCGTAAATGAATCTTGTAAATCGTATTTCTGACTATTTAGACTTTGGCAAGTCATTATTGAAATGCCATTTCTATTACTAATGAAATCTAAGACACTTTGAGCTGTCGTCTAACACTATTTAATGACAGTCTATTGAATTCTTGCAACAAAGATGCAGTCGATGCAGCTTGCCATCGATTATGATAAAACCTGAATATAGAATTATGTTTTTTTTATCGTGATATACAATTTTTTAATATTAGTCATCCGTGCGAGCTTCGTACAGTCGTACCATATACATACAGGTTAAACGAACGCTCCGCCGAGTTACATGGTAGGCGGAGTGGGGGTATTAGGTTTTATTTTGGTTACGGACTTTCTTGATTCGGTCGCCGCGCTCAAAGCCCGCGATAAAAGCTATGCAATAGCTTAAAAAAAGTTAGCATGACAAAACATTCACCAAACTTTACCAAGTTGTAACCATTAACTCCTTAATATAGCATCTATGTTTTACCAATACTGTGTTAAATTTAAACTTCTTCTTCTGTGTGTTGCGATTTCTTTGTCAGTGAGTAAAGTATCCGTTCCATCATCATTTCTAAATATTGCTGAAATTGGTCATGTGTACGGGCAACTTTCCTTTATTGGCTCTATTTCATTATATTTTAACATAAAATTTAAATTCCGTATAAAATTTTAAAACGACAATCGATTTTAATAATTTAAACTGTATTATATTAATGGACATTCTGAAGTGGTCCCATATAATTTTCTATAATGTGAGTCTTGCCATTTTCACAAAATCAGAAGGAACTGTAATAAGATAGCCGTTTAATGAATCTCCACTAATTTTCCTGAAACTGCTTAGTCGATTTTAATAACTTAAACTGAATTCTATTTAAAGTATATCTAGAAGTAATTCCATATAATTTTCTATAACGTAAAACATATCGTTTGCAGAAACTCGGGGAAATAAGTAAAAACAACCGTATACCTACTTGAACGAAATGTCGCCCAAATCGTCTATACAAATATGAAAATTTGAATGTCGGTAAAAATTAGAAAATAATTACCGATTGCACAACATGCACGTAACTATTTTCATTTTTATTTATTTGAAGCAAGTTTATTTAGAAAAATAATTAATATAAACTATTTAAGATTTATGTTGAACTGTTACTTATTGAGTTCTGCTGATAAGTCTTATATAGTTATTACGTGTAAGGATTTTTCATTCAGCATATTCCACTTCTACATTTCTAAAATGTTCCGTTTTAACTAACAAACCTATGTTTTCAAATAATTTCTAATTGTGGATTTCTTAATTGTTTTTGCAAAGCTTTCTTACTTCACTACGTTTTTATGATGTATTATAATATCTTTCAGCGATCCATGCTTGTCAAATTCTTCGTCCATATCCAAAAAATCGTTGCATATGAAATCACATTGAATACCAACAAATGTAGTTAGTGCAACCATTAAAATGTCTGCATAAACTGTCATTGCAGCAGTAATAATAACAGATATTGCTTGATGCAGGTAAGCTATTTCGTGGTAAGGAGTTTTGGATATATTGAAGGGATACCAAGCAATGAAAGGTAGACCGTTATTTGCAATGTTCATCCTAAAATAGAACTCAGAGTTACATTAAATGTATAGTTTTGTTTGGTTAGATGGTTTATCTGAGAAACGGTTAACCAGTTTTTATACAGGGTGTTAACGGTTTGAGTGCAAAGATTTTGAGGATCAATACGTCAGGTCAAAACAAATCAAAATCTTTAAAACATTTTCAAAATGCTTGTAAAGCTAAATATGTAAATACTCAATAGCTTATACACCTTTAATAACTGTATTAACAAAGAAAATTAATATTTTAACTCTACATATTTTGATATATTTTGCCGTACGTTTTTTCGAACATATGTGGCAATACAGCATATAACAAGCCTTACTCAGTACTATAGCTATCCCCCACGATTATTTTTTTGCTGCATCTTAGATCATTTACCTATATACATATATAGATATAGACTGTCATGCACAAAATCGTGGCAAGGCTAGAAAGAGAGAGCAACAGAGACAGTAACAGGCTATTTCACTTGGTGGGTGGAAGCAGCCAATGAACAACATGCTGATCGTATTTCATTGGAAGCAGCTCCCAGCCGAGTGAAATAGCCTCTTACCCTCTCTATTGCCCCCTTCTCTCTTTGGTCTGACCACGACATTTGTGCACTGCAGCCTATCTCCAGAAGGTACAAGCTCTAAGTGCTGCATCGGTTCTTGTAAGAAAATTAACACGTAAGTGAAAGTGATTTTTTCGTGATATTCGATGTAGCTTTCGTGATTTGATTTTCATTTTAATAAATAGATTGGAAAAATAAATGAAAACGGCTGTGATTTGTGAGTTCAGGTTTGTTTGTGGGGAAAGCAGATGTAATAGCCAGAATGTTGAATTTTGAATATTTACTATAAAGAATCCGTTTGCTCTCCAGAGCTCTTTCATAATGACATATCCTGTAAGTACATGGGTATTTATTTCTCTAACATATTAATTTTATGAGTAACAATTATTTTTAGAATAATTTAACGTATAAAAGAACTACAAATAAGAAATGTTTTGTTTAATATAAATTGTATCGAATTATTTTTGTATCATAATGTGAACAACTTTGTATTATCCCTTCTTCAACTTGATGAATAAAATTGAAACTCTAAATATAAATATTCATTTCAATAAATAGTTATTAAAAGGGTACATTTTTGAAAATAATATTCCATAAAATTTTATTTACCTAAATAAATCTACAGCACTTCGAAACTTTGTAATTATTTAATTCAAAAAAATAACAGGTGTTCATTTTTTATGGTGAAACATTCCTTTATTATTCACGCTAAAAGTGAATCTGATTTTTAGCGCGACGTTGCCGCATTGACAATAATTTACTTAACATCTGTTTCCAATTTTCTTGCTTATTAAGGCCTATAGACCATAGTGTTATAAGAGTTTTTTGTTTTATTTGGTGTGTACTATCTGCACCTAAAATATATGCACTCAAACTATTTACACCCTGTATACCTAACATAAATTTGAAGATCAATCGGATATTTTCATTTTGTATTTGTTACACCAAATATGAATTGTTAGAAAATAAGGAGTGGAGAAATGAACAATACCTCACATAAACAATATAGATTTGGGAGGATCAATTTTAACGGATTATTTTTTTTTTAAATATTTTATTATTTTATATATTTCTCCTCAACATTTTTTTTGCCTACGGCCTTGGTTGTAAGTTTTCAGAGCATAATACGGTGCAAATGAATAGACAATATAGTAGAGAAAAATTGGCAAGTGATGGAAGTAAAACCACAAATTCGTTTTCGGGCAAAAATCATTTTTTACAGAGACAACAAAATGCCTTACCCTAACAAATGATATATCTTTTAATACAAAAGAAATACACCCAATGTTACATAAAGTCTTTTGATTACATACTCTCAAAACTTCTGTTACAACTAGTATTGATGATTTTTATCTTCCTTGACGCTTCTAATTCAAGTCAGATTTTAGATTAGAAGGTCAAGGGATTACCCTCTTGAAGGAGTTACACAATGGAGGTCATCTTGGAATAAATGAAACAACAACAATTAAGATACAACCGTTGTAGCAACCGTCTAAATAAATTAACTGTTCAGCTGATATGGAGTACCTCTGACGCTTCATTCCGACCATCGCCGAAACAAGAAGTCAAATGTTTTGAGACTTGATGAGTCCCGGTAATTTTTCCAAAATTTCAGTCAATCCTATGGAAGACACATTTTTTTTTTGAAAGGCCATATTACCTATGATGAACCTATCATTATAAACCACCGATGGAAAGTAGAAGAGTTGATCTCGAGACCCCTCATCTCACTTTTTTAAAATTTGAAGTATAAATACATGTAAATACTGAAAATATTTAGCCATTCCCTATATTTTTTCTGCACGAGACCATTCGAAAAATTGCTAAGGGGTGGTACCTGTGTAGCTATATGCTTATAATAAATAATCTTAATGTAAATTTTAATTTTAAGCAGACACATTTAAAGGAACCTACTATTCCTTTGTTTACACTTTCAGTACATTTTATTTTTTATTATTATATAAAAATGAAACGTTGATACAAATTGATAATAATTAATAATAGAAAAAAAGTTATTCTTTAATTAGTTAACAACGCAATATTTATGTTGTTCAATTCAGATTCCTGTTAAGAGATTTTTTATTAATAAATACAAATTAATCTTTAGATATATATGTTTTGATCTTTTTTTTTGAAACATTTACAAATGGAATAAAACATTTAAAAAATATATAACCGACTTCTGCATATAACTAAAAGGCTAAAAATAATTATAACAAAATACAACTCTAGCAAATAAATAACACATTCAATGTTGTTAGGTACCTTCCCAGGAAGTAAAAAATGTAAACATTAAAACGTGCTCATTCTGTACAAATTAATTACCTACCAATCTAATATATTTTGAAGCCGGTGCCAAGCAAATCCAAAATCCTTCATTGCGTACTTATCTACTAATTCATCAAACTTGATTGTTGCTTGGCACCGACTACAAAAATATACTAGATTGGTAGGTAGTAAATTTGTACCGAATGAGCACTTTTTAATGTTTACACTTTTTACTTTCTGGGTACCTAACAACATTGAATGTGTTATTTATTTGCTACAGTTGTATTTTGTTATAATTATTTTTAGCTTTTTAGTTATAGGTAGAAGTCGGTTATATATATTTTTAAATGTTTTATTTTGAACTTTTTAGTATTTTTGAACTCAGGTAGTTCTCATTCTTTATTTTTTATTTTGTATGTATAACCTTAATAGACAGAACCAGGTAACATCGAAAGCCTCAAAATTACACAATGATACTTTCTCATCTAAATTGACAGGTAAATCTTTACGAACAAAATGTACTAGTACGCGTTGACTTAATAAGCCCAAAATATATTTATGCCTTATGGACTACGCCATGTAACCTTTTTTCAACTTTTTTTGACAACCCTGTATAACTATAGATAATTCCACTCCAACCTATGTACCAAGCATCCTGTACATACGACTGCCCACGGACAAGCATAAATTTGTTAGCTGCCTTCTGTAATCTATAGGACGGAGTAGAATCCATCCCATATTTACGGAGTCAAATCCGTCCTATATTTCAACGATAGTAATAACTCCTTGTGGGCTAGCCCATAAATTAGTTCATTTTTTACATTTTACATTATCGTCCTGTGTAACAGTAATTCTTCTCCACACTTTATGCAACTTCTTATGGGCTATAAAAGAAATATTTTTTAATCACACTGTATAAATATAATTCAACTACAGCATATATTTCAACCATCCTGTATATGATTTGCTTATGTCCACATCATATAATAGTTTTTTAATCACCCTATATCATTTTAATTTCACATTTTTTCCAACATTTTTATACCACCAAATGTCCAGTCCACCCTATATTCCAACCATCCTGTATATACGGCTGCCTACGGACCACTATCATTATAGTCCATCCTATATTTCAATCTTCATATAAATGCAACTCCTTCTATCACTTTACTTTGTGATTTTGTTTGCTATAACTAAACACCCTGTCTATAAACGTACCAAATAGCAGTTTAAAGTTTGACATGTGTTGTCACTGAATTTTCTATTAGGCCGGGAGAATGTGAGAACTAAAAGCACCGTCTTCGCAAAATGGAAAAATTTGCATTTAAATAGGTATTTGCCTGGTATACAAAGAAAACGAGCTTAGTACTCATTGATTTAAGGAGCCGAAAATACTATGCTTTACTACCTATATGCTTGAGATGTACATAGAAAATTTTCAAATTCGCAATTAAAACTTCCAGTGCCTAAAATTACCGCACTATTACGTTGGAATTAAAATATTTATGAGGAAATGTCCGTTATGTCATTTCGATGAAATTTTTGATAAGAATTTTGTAATTTCTGCGATTTTCTGCAAAACTGCAAGTTGCACGTCACAGAATAGTATTTGAGATCACCTAAGGATCTTCCTTAATAGATTAAACGTTAAAAAACTATACACATCCATAAGGAGTTATCGAAAAATCGACTAAAATATTAGGGATATTGGTCAATTTCCATGCACGCATGTATTCATTCACATATTTTATCACTTTACCAATAGAATTCTTTTCCAAAATTTGAAGTTTCAACAATCCGCATATATACTCTATTAAACAAGACCATATTCATTCAAAACGGTGCACCACAGGAGAAAAAATCAGGTAACATACCTACATACAAAAAAAAAAGTGAAAAAAAATAAGGGACTAATTGATAACCTCCTCCTTTTTGGAAGTCGGTTAAAAATCGCTTGCAACAGCCTTCGCATTTTCCATATTATGATTGTTCCGTCATTATCATTTGTGGCTAAATGGAGTTTAGGCATTTTATTTTGCTAAATTTATTACATAAATATAAAAACGTGTCTGCTTAAAATTAAAATTTGCATTTCGATTATTTATTATATGGAAATAGTTACACAGGTACCACCCCTTAGCAATTTTTCGAATGGGCTCGTCAGAAAAATTGATACGCAATGCATAAATATTTTCAGTAGGTACTTACATGTATTTATACTTCAAATTTTGAAAAAATGATATGAGGGGTCTCGAGATCAACTCTTCTACTTTTCATCAGTGGTTTATTTATAATGATTCGTTTATCCGGTGAGGTAATATGACCTTTCAAAAAAATTTACTGAAATATTGCAAAAACTATATTTAATTTCAGAAAATGAATTGGGTATGAGAAGATCTATCCTTTCAGTTAATAAGTATGTTTTAGCTATAAAATAAAAAAATATATAAGCGAGTAAAGATTCCATTATCTAAGAAATCAATTAACGAAGTTGAGCTTGTAGTAGCTCATTTTGTAGGTTTTTCATTTCTCTTTAACAAACACGGTTTTATAAGTGGATTTTGTGTAAAAGGTAAAAAACTAAATTGTAACCGATTTTCGCGCTTTATTTATTATAAAACAACAAAAGCTTCGATAAAAAATGTTGAATTTTTATCAATAAAAAAGTTGATTTCGGTTTTGTTCTACTATTAATTTTGTCAGGTATTTTCGTAAATGACCTGGCTAAAACCCATTCTAGCAGATCTGAGGGTTGATTAGAGAAAGCTGCGAAAGACTTTACAATTTCAAGAAATTTAAGAATTTCTAAACGTTACAAAAGTCGACTCTGCAAGACAGAAGACAACTCTACTCATTGTTTTTCCTACCAATATACAGTTATCCACCAGAAAATTGCGTACTTGGGGATAGTAATTTAAGTTAGTACTTTACATTAAAATACGAAAGTTTAATAACTTAACTTACTTCGGTCTAAAGAGACAGATTGGGATAGCTGTTGCACATATTCTAAAGGCAGTTAATTTAACCAGTTTGTAAAATGCCATAGATTTAAGTGCAATCTTTATTTGTGCCACATTCTTCGGTTTGAACACATCGTCATCCATGACCGAGAATAACATCTGCAGCAGGTCTTCGTATTTGTGAATATAAAAAGACTTTATAATTGTGTTAGTAAACATAGCAACAACATATCCACATGATGCCAACTGTTCCAGGTTTTCTGTTTCAATTACTAAGTAGCATATCTGTAATACGCTCAGTAGTGTGATGAAAATAGCGTTGATAATGGCAGAATATAATTTAAAGTATCTGAAATACTTGGAATTATCAGCACTAAGCTTCACTCCGAGAAATTTTATTAACTTCACATCAATCTCGAAGAACTTACTGAATTGAAACGCCTCGTAGTTCATGTCAGTGTTGAATTGAGCCAAAACAATGAAACGAAATAACAATGGAAAGGACTTTGCCACAAAGTTTTGTAATTGAACCGCATTACTCCGAAAAGTTTTCTGTTGTAATTCAGTTATTTAAGTTTGTGAAACAAAAAAGGTTCTCAAATTTCTAAGAGGTGTAAAAATTAATGAGTATTATTACAATAATAATAGTGTAAAAGAAACTGAATGCTTCAGTCACTTAGCTAAATTATAGCATTGGAAGTTTTTTAATATTAATAAACTACCCAGAATTAGACTTCTGAAATAAATTAGTTTCGATTAGAAGTCTGACGTCTAGAAATCTTATTTATGCAAATTTATTAAGAATTGAAGTCTCTAACAATAAGTGGGTACATATATTTTTTATGATAAACCACTTGAAAGACTTTTTTTCGCCTTCTGAAATATTGACGTAATATTTGAAATAAGATTAAGATTGACAAGTTCTGATTAACTGTTAATAAAACAATAAACTTGATATTCTGCATGTTAAGCGATAGATGGCACCAAACGACATGTTCTTTAAATAGATTGATTTGTCCGTCAGAAGCAGATATTTATATTGATAGTCCAATTAATACGTATTTATGTATTATAATATTGAAATAATAATACAATGTTGGATTATGGTTTTATTACTATAAAATTGGATTGTAATAGCCTTATATAAGTCTATCTTGTTTAAGGTGAGAAATTCAAACAACTATATAGAGAACAAAAGAATTCCCAAACGACTGATACGCGATGCCACCCATCACTTGACACGTCCAGAGTGCGTATAATAAGAGTGGTGCCAAACCTGGATGCCACGGCCATTTCCCGCTCATTTTCCACCAATAAGAATCAACTTTAAAATTGACAACACGACAGCTTATGTGTTATGTAACCGTACAGATAGAGTGAAGATTTTTAAAAATCATGCAGGATTGCCCGGTTGGTTTTTAGAGACAATTCCTAAAAAATATAATGAGATTTACTTCAGATCATCAGATCTGGCCACACAACGACAAACACAGAACATCTGTTCTCCCGTTGCTACAGTAAACCTGAAATCAGTGCAAAAAATGACGGAACCAATCAGCATATACCTTGGCAACACTCTTCCTATATGCACTTTGTCAAGTTAAGTGATGAGTGGAACCAAGCAAAGGTTGGTTTAGGAATTAGTTTTGTCCGTCAGATGTTCTTAAATATCAATATTGATAATTCAATTAATCCGTATTTATGTGTTATAATATTGGAATAACAATAACACAATATTGAATTATGGTTGCATTACTATAAAATTGCATTGTTATAGCTGTATATAAGTCCATCTTGATTAACGCGAGACATTTCAAACAACTATTTAGCGAACAAAAGTAATCCTCAAAAAAAAGATACGTGATGCCACCCATCCCTTGATAGGTCGAATTATTGTGCTGTAAGTACTTTTGAAGCGAAGTGTAAAAATGACTATTACAAAATTTTCACCAAAATCATTTACTGACATATTCTTAATTATGATGAAAAGAAATACAATGCAGTCGATGCAGTAAGAACTGATTATCAAAAATGTACACAAAGAAACATAAAATTCCTCATTCAAGGTAAAACAGTTCGCTAAAATCAGCCAAATTTGATTCTGGACACAGATACCATTTAAGTAAGAGAAGGTATTTTGAATAGTGTAAAAACCGAGTATTAGTACAAAAATTATTCTAAATGAGTTAGAAGTATCAACGTCATAAGCGTCAAAGATCTACATTAGCAACAATTGAGACCTTACCACTTGTTGCCTAATGATTCCTATGCTGGAAACTAGTTATCTTGATACTTTCTTACCCAACTGGCTAAAAGGAGTTTTTATATAAGAAGGTAACAGTGTTCCGCATTCCGCGAAACATCACGTACTTACAGTAAAGCACTCATATAAAACATTCATCCAACAAATGTTATAGCTGGCTTCATATACTTAAAGTTACTCACTAGACGGTAGATACTTTCTTAGGTCCTTTAATACACCTGCGAGATGTGTATTACATCCAAGTTTTTATATAAGAAGGTAACTAGTGTCATTCAGGAAGCAGTTTCTACGCGAACTACACTGGTTCGAAACGGCTGTACTATACCGTTGAATGATTAGTTCTAAATATGTGGATATATATCTGTATATATATTTACTTCTCTATTTTTCAGGAAACATTGTGAAGAGTGAAACACTAAATGAACAATCTAAACAATTTATCCTGATAGAAAAATGGAACATGGAGGGCTACATTCTTGCCACCAAGTTCACCAGACCATACGCTATTGGACTATTTAATAATTAAAAACTGAAATATTGTTCTTCTCAAAACTTTGGAGGTCATGTCGAAAAATTGGTTTAACAAAAGTTATAGATATGTCGTATCATCATGTACAACTTTTGCATAAACTTTTTTCGGTAGAAAATCTTCTTTTCCCATAAATCGAAAAAATACATTATACTCCTAAAACCACAGATTACCGCACAACCAGCACTCTTGCGATAATCCATTAGTTTTATATTTTCATACCACCTTTATATCAACTGCTAAGAATTTCGGCCTCCAAAATCGGCTCAGCCTAGAGACGTTTCAACTCTAAGTTTGTAGTCGATGTCCGTCCCTGTATGTGTTATTTATGCCCTATTTCTTGGAAATGGGATAACATTTTTGTGTATCTCAAATAAATTTGAAAGTGGCAGTTTTTAGAAGAGACAAACAGTTAGCCGAGCAATTTTTCAAAATATTAATTACTTATCGGTTACAGAAAAGAAATGAGGTTAGAAAACCCTAGGTTATAAATAGACAGAGTAATTGAGGACTTCATGAACAATAATTTCGACAGTATTTATTTGTGAACATTGTTTCTGGCCAATTAGACGATATTACCTTCGGTTAGAGAATAATGGCCGTTTCTTTTTATTTTTAATTAATTTTCTGCCATAATTTTAAATAATAACAGAAAAGCTAAAATTTAATTAATAGTTTAAGTATACCGACAAATAAAAAACCACGATTTAACAAATGAACTTACTCTACAATTTTTTTATGGTGATCCACAATTTTGTTCAGATATTCTTGATTGATATTGTCGTTGTCCATATCCATGAAATCGTTGCATATAAAGTCGCATTGAATACCCACGAAAGTTGTTAAAGCCGCCATTATAATATCTCCATATACATGCATTGCAGCGGCGAACAGAGATGATATTCCTTGATGCACGTAAGCGATTTCGTAATATGGGGAAATCGAGATGTCGATAGGATACCACGCTGCAAATGGAAGGCCGTTACTAGCAATGTTTTCCCTAAAAAACGTAAACGGCCTTAGAATTATTCTATAAGTTTTAATGAAATAACATTATTCTTATTAAAACAAGACTATATTGACGTTTTACATATATTATGAGCACCATATCTTCTAACATCTATTGAAATTCTATATATACTTTGATTTCATAACTAGCCACCCAAAATAACTTTTAAAATATCTTTATAGGAAAAAGACAAAAAAACGTTAATTTATATTTAAGAGTTGCACATTTTACACATATTTTTTTCAGAGTAATGCCATTTTAAACTTTCAAATTAAAATAATTATTATTTACATTATATTTACATCCGACTTGACCATAAAATGTATGATATCACACTCCCTCTAAGGCAAGCTGTATGTGCCTTTAGGGGAAAATTCACTAAACCCCAGATATCCTAGATATCAAAAGGGTTTAGCTCTGTGGGAGCCCTTGCCAGGTTTTCAGGCCCGTGGTTGGAGTCGTGGCGGCAGTTTCCCATGAATTTCCTGACCGTCCGGGCTGTTCCTAACAGGACGGCTTTTTGCATTTGTTTGTAAAGATGTTCGTCCAGACCGAGGTATTTTAAATTGTTTAATAGATGTTTTGGGACTAGTCCTGTCGTTGACATAACAATTGGTACCGTTCGTGTGTTGTTCATGTCCCACTGAGTCTTTATTTGAAATTCCAAATCTCTATATTTGGTTATTTTCTCAGCTTGCTTAGTATTTATATTATTGTTGTTAGGAATTGCTATGTCAATCTATATCTATATCTCGTCTATTGTGAGCAACAGTCCGATCGTTCAGTATCGTGCGGTCCCAGTACAGCTTGTAGTTGTTATTTTCTAAAACAGATTCTGGTTTGTATTTATAGTATGGTAATCTTACCGACTGTGATAATTCAAGTTTCAGTGCTAGTTCCTGGTGAAGTATTTTTGCCACAGCATCCTGTCGTTCTTTGTATTCAGTTGCAGCGAACGCTTGACAACCTCCTGTGATATGCTGGATTAAAAATCATGTAATACATCAGATAAAAGGGCTCATTCTGAGAAACACAAAGATATATTTTTTTGTATTTAAAAAAATAGCATAAAAGTTATTAGCAAAAATTTTACAAAAATTTAACCCCCCTTCCCCCTTCCCTTAACCCCGAAACTATAATTTTGAAAAAAATTAGACAGCAGGGCCTCACCTGAATTTTACCGGAAAAATAAGAAGATATCTCTACTATTAATTTCGGGGGGAAAATTACAGGATTAAATGAAAAATATAAAATTAAAATTGTTTCTAACACATCATGTAATATATCAAATGAAAGGGCTCATTAAGACAAAAACAAATATATTATTTTTCATATTTTTAAAATAAATTATTTAAAAGTTGTTAACAAAAATAAAAAAATACCCATTCACCCTTATCTGGGAAACTATCATTTTACCAGAAAAATATGAAGAAATCCCTAATATTAATTTTGCGGGGCAAATTACAAAATGAAATGTAAATAATAAGGGGTACAGGGCCCCACTTGAACTTTATAAGAAAAATTAATACCCCCAATATTAATTTTGAGAAGGAAATTATAGAATTAAAAGGAAAATAACATATATGTTTTCAAATTAAATAAAAGGGTTCATTATGAGAAATACAAATATATTTTTTTTATATTTAAAAGATATTAACAAAAATACTAAGCATCGCATTATTCCCCCTTTATCTCAGAAACTACACTATCTAAAATTTTTAAAAACATGTTTTATTTGTATTTTTAAGATAATTTGTGTAAAAGATTTAATAAATTATTATTTAAAACTTGGTCCATTTTTTCCTTTATCTTCCAGTCTACTGAGGCTGAAATTCAGACAATAGATTATATTGGGCTTCACTGAAAGTTTATTAGTAAAATAAAACTCTAATGTTAATTTTGAAGGTGAGATTAGAAAATTAATTAAATATTTTTGTAAAAATCAATCGAATTATGTAGCAGATAAAATAAAAAGTCTCATTGTGAGAAATAAAAGTGTATACTCTTTATAAATTTAAAGCGCTTAGTTTAAAAGATATTATGAAAAATGCACTCATTCCCTGCTTATCTGAAAGTTGAATATTAGAAAAATATATACTTTGGTTCGCCTAAATTGTATCAAAAATGATAAAAACCCTTAGTATGCGAGTCCAACTCACACTGACCAAATTATTTATTGCTTTGGTCTGCTCACTGTCTTCTAAGCCTGGTCTGTTTAAGGCTTCTGTATCTGAAATGTGTTAAACGCATGATATTTAGAGTACACGGCGATAAGATAAAGTATCGATACTGGTATCGCAAGGGGTATCGAAAGTGAAGTTATCGATACTGGTATCGAAAGGGTCTCGATACCAATCTGGCGGGGAAAGAACCCTAAAATCCTGGAAAATGTAGATTTAGCTGGGGGCGAATGCCACCAGAGTATCGATACAACGAACAAGTATCGATACTGTATCGAAGTATCGCAGGGAAAGTAGTGATAACAAAAATACCCGGTATCGAAACTAAAGTATAGATACTGGTATTATGTCAGTAGTATAGCAACGTCCATAAATACAGATAATATTTTAGGATCTAGATTCAACTGAGACTTGGAGGTGTAGCTGAAAGTCTAACAATTGCTCTATATGCCATTTGTATTACAGTTTAAATTTCTTCATAAGGATCTACTATGTTGTTTACCCACCATTCTGTTAAACTTTATATATGGTTAATTTTGTAATCGGTTTATTATTAAAAATTGTTGGTAGAGGGCTAACTAGAAGGAACTAACAGTCGTTATCAAAGCCGTAGCCAGTATTTTAGGACTCAAAAATTAATATTTTTGTTTATGAATTTCGAGGATATATCAAATTGTATAAACAATAAGTTTATTCTAATGGAAAACATGATTAATTGGTTAAAAATTAATCCTGACACCTAAATTTTCAAAAATTGAATTAGGCTTGAACCCTCAGACCCCCGGCTGGCTAAGGCCTTGGTCGTAATCAAGTTCTTAATTATGTAAAAGAAATATTCTTAATTATTTAGTTTATTTTTAAAAACCTTTGTTTTTATCAAGACTTCTGCGACAACAGGTATATAAAATGTATTCCTTCTATCTATAAAGTTGTTCTATTGATACCGAAGCTTGTGATATTCAGGAACAAGAAGGATTGTGACCTGATGTCACAATGAGGATTTGTACATATCTGCATAAAAATTTGCTCTTCTAGAGCTGTGACTCTGGCCTTTATTTTAATTTATTATATTTTAAAATATTAGACATTTTGAGAGTGTAAGAACAACAAAGCTGATCATTTACTGTTCCGTCACTATGTAGTAGTAAAATCAGGATTCCGGCTAAATTCATTTTTAACAATGAAAGGCCGCATCGCTAGTAGGTCAATTCTGATCAATATCCACATGAATTGTTTTATCATTGGTATATTTGATCGGTTAGCTTGCGAATTTGTACCTGTTATTGTATGACTAATTAATTCTACCCTGATTATTAGTTTGTTTTGCATTGCATTAGGGAAACCATTTCCAGTACCGTTTGTCATTGTATTCGCATTTAAACAGTTATTGGTAAATACAATTATATTAATATTTCAATAAGGTAGTAAAGGTATTTTGAAAACACAGCAGCATGTTTAAATAGAATTAAGTACCAAAATAATTACTATTTGATTTTAATGATCATTCAAAATAAACAGTGTTTTAAATTGTATCAGGAAGTTAAATTTTATCTAATACTATAATACGAACAATGTTTGTATATTATATATGTAATTGAGTTCTGGCAAACGGCTCTAACGATTTCGATGAAACTTTCCCATGGATAGAAATCGATTACCGCGGGTCTCATCTTTGGGAAAAATCGTTTTACTGAGAAATTAAACTATTAAAAAATTTAGTGACAGTTTGTGACAATCAAGGCGGCTGCTTTGTAATTTCAAGGCGTTCAAGGTAGGGTGATTTGGAAACTTATGAGTGAGACTCCGGTTGTAAAAATTCTTTCAATATAGGGTGATTTGGTGACCTATTTGAAAGTGAAACTGTTTTTGTAAACATTCTTTCAATACAAATTGTATTTGTATGTTCCGAACATGAAAGTATTTTTGCCTCCGTCATATTTTCCTAGCATTATATTTTTATAGCTAGACATTTCAAGATTTTAAGGTGGAAAAATTGGCATGGTAGGCAATTTTTGGGTGAGTAAGATCTCTTGAATTTGCATGTTAATTTGATGAATTGGTGATTTAAACTTAATAATTATACAGGGTAGTTCAAAATATGTTAGCTGGTCCATAAAAGTTGCTATGCAGGATGGTTAAAATATAGCGTCAAGTGGAATTATAGTATGGTTAGAAAAAAGCAAGAAAAAATAATTTTATAGGGTACCCCATACAACCACTTGGAAATTAATGATAGCTGACGTACAGGGCGGAGTAAAAGTATTTTTATGCAGGTTCGCTAAAAAAGTTAATAGAATGTTATATCTATAGGATAGCTTATCAGCATTTGCATTTACAGGGTGGTTGCAATATAGGATGTACTGGAAATATAATATTGTATTTGCATGTTCCTAACATATAATTTTATGTTTCCGTCATATTATCCTAGTGGTCCATAAGAGTTGCTATGCTGGATGGTTAAAATATAGCGTCAATTGAAGTTATAGTATGGTTAGAAAAAAACGAGGAAAAATAATTGAGCAGGGTCCCCATAAGCAGTTGGAAACTGCAGGTCGCTAAAGAAATATTAATAGAATGTTATACCTATAGGGTAGCTTATTAGCATTTGTATTTACAGGGTGGTTGCAATATAGAATGTACTGGAATTACAATTATGCATGCTGGTTAAAAAAAATGCAACAGGTGGCCATAAACAAATGCATATACAGGGTATTTAAATCATATGGTGGTGTGAAATTATAGTTATACAGTGTGAATTAAAATATGTTTATATTTGGTAGCCTATAAAAAGTAGCATATATAGGGTTGAGCGGAATTATAGTTTTCAAATGAATGGCCAAAAGCGGTCGCATATTCAGGGTTGTTGGAATATGGACTCGAGTTGAATTGTAGCGTGATTAAAAAAATGTTAGAAGAATATGTTTGAATGGGTTTTCCATAAGAAGTTGCATATATAGGGTGGTTGAAATATAGGGGGGAGTAGAATTGTAGTAACACCATGTAAATAAAAAATGTAGGAAACACATATTATGTTAGGGAGTTTAAATTAGTTTACATAGCAAATTACCGATTATTTGGATATACCTAAGTTTAAGATAAACCTTGAATTTACGAGTGAAGCTCGGTTTACACTAAACACCGGAATTTTTGTAAAGAATCAACCTCGCTAGTGTACTAAATAATATAATATTATTACGCGAAATTAAACATCTTTATCTAAGAGTTTTTAAAATATTAAGATTCAAGATTTTAGTCAATTCAGGGAATCACAGATACTGAAGGTTTTCGACTATAAACAATATTTTCTCTTTTTCATTAGAATGTGAATCACGAAGAGATACTATTAAAATTGCTTTTATAGGCTCTAGATAACCTACATTTTTTTTGTGTGATTTCTATCACAGCACGAATTCAGGTTTGGAGTCTCCGTGAGCTAGTTTTTTCTGAAACTCCTAGATGTCGTTACTCATTTCGAGTTACAATAAATACCTAAATAACTATTCGATTTATAATTGTTATCTCGAATATCTGGTATAACTAAATAATATATTAAAGCTTATATGTTAAAAATTACCTATCAAATAGAGATGCGAGACAAGAGAAAATTGAATAATTAAATATTTGCATTTGTATGCGCCGAGTCTGCAAAAAGTACAAGCACATAATTTACAGAAAAGCTATATGGAAAAAATAATAAATTTTGTTACCCGAATCGTAAGAAACCTGGTAGGTACTCTTGCATTATATTATTTATTTCAACAAAGAAGCATACATATATCAAGTTAATAAACAGATTTATTAAAGAAAGCTGGTAGTTGTACTACCGACACCCTACTATGTACCATATACGATCTAAAGTGCAGGTAAGGCTGTCATAGCAAATTGATATGGATAGAGTCCCATTATGTCTCCTTATTATATGACTAAAACGGAAATGCTGTAATTTTACTTAATATAGCAGTTTGCTCAAGAGACTTTATCAAAAATCAAATTTACATATATCATATTATTCACACATATCTCAATAACAGTGTCATTTCCGCACCCCCTGCAAGTTGTTCTTACTGTATGAGTTATAGAGATCTTTATTATATTACTACTCATTAACGTATTATTTAAAGTGCACTATAGTAACAGATTTTCCTGGAAATTCTTTTAGTTTTCGTCAAACTACACAATGAAATAAAGTTGCTTATTAAACTGGCCGTTTAAAAATAAATTTCTTGGGGCACCCCCTTGTTGATGGGAAAACACTTAAACCTGAATTAAATCATTTTCATAGAGAATTAAATTTTCTACAAAACTGTTTCTATGATTTTTTTTCTCCATTTCAAATACTGTAAGAGATATTTATATAGCTCGATTTTACGGAAAAAATCAATTTAACTCGTCTTGAGGTGTTTTCTTAACAGAAGGAAGCTTTTTAAGGACACCACAAGAAATTTGTTTTTTAACGACCAGTCTATTGCTTATTCACTAATAATCAATCAGTTTTCTTTATTTTTTATTTGATGCCGAGTAAATGACACTTTTCCTTTTAACACTGAAGAGAAATCAAATACTAAATTACTACATTAAAAGTATACTTTTCATCAAAGTTCTTTGATATATTTTAGGTTATTGGTCATGAGCAGTCAGTCTTGATCTTGCGAATATAATATATGCAATTTGCAGGACCAAGATCATGTTCGAGTATGCAAGACCAAGACCATTTGCTGATTTACAATCCAAATCATATTATTATCTACAAGTTAAACCATGGAACTTTGCATCGAAATGAGAAAATTTAATATGAAAATGACTGTTCTTTAGTAAAAACTTTGTAATCGATGCACCTTTTTGACGACTGAGACGGTGACCCTAAATCTACTCGCTATTCTTTGGTAGCCAAATCCAGGACGACAGGACAACCTGAGACAGCACCATGCACTAGAATTCGGTCTTTCGTCAGTACTTGGAGCTGCCCGCGTACGAGATTCAACTGACACAAGAGCTCAAAGTTAATTAGAACAGCAGCATAATTTTGACTGAAAATTCATATTTAGGGAAGCGCAGTATTGAATCAATAGCTATGCTAACTAGCACCATTGCTATACATGAAACAATTCTAACCCACACGTGATTCACCAAATAACAATGCATCGACAAAATCTGTTTTGTGTGGATTTTGGGAGGCGGTGACATTGGTCAGTACTTTCTTAAAAGTATCGATGGTGAGACCATCACCTTTAACGAAATTGCACTATACAGACATAGACGACGTCTGTCTGAAGCAGATCAGTGCAATGTGCCGCACAAAGAACGTCACAACTGTTATGCTGTCTCAAGGAATTGAGAGTAGGGTTATCTCGCATAGTAAATTGGCCACCTAGATTATGCGACATGACTCCACTAGACTTTTTCTTCTGGATTTCTGACATGCAGGTCCATGACAATAAGTTGCAATCGACTGAAGCTTATGACCTCGACATATCCAATGCCGTAGCTCAAGTTCAGTCAGATCTCTACGACAGAGTCACCAAGGAAACTATGTAATATTCCATAGATAGTGATATACATATCGTTCAAATGAAAAACGTATTTTTGACAATTTAAAAATCATTACATATATAAACGTTGTGCATTCGTGAATAAATATATGTTTTTTCTATCCATAAAAAACAAAAATAAATATTGCCTCATTTGGCAATATTTATACATTTTAAATATACAATTTATACAATTTAAACTCAAAGCCAATCTTAACTAATTTTTTGATACAAAGAGCTTTCAGATTAAATTATTGCTATTATGAAAATGTTAGTAAGTATTAAAATTTAAATGATCACTTTCAAAACAAATACTAGGGATGGAAGAACATTGCCAAGGCTGAAGAATTTTGCTAGACTAATACCAAAACTAGATAAGCAACACAGCCAACGTCTTCTGTATGCTTTGTTCGTTATTGGATAAACTTCTTCCATAGCTTGTCAGTTGTGTATATTTTATGACAATATGGCAGATATCACCGGTGCGTGGCAATGGAGGGTGTCTGTCCAAGTTCTCCCCCCTTAGTAGTTCCCTTGTATTCTTTTCATCCTTACTGCTTCCAGTTTGAGATTTTTAACATTATAAGAAATTATGGAAGTTCATATTTTCTGTCTACATTAATATTTTTTGGTATGGTGTAAATTTTTGTACGAATATACAACAAGTAGGGTTAACCTTGCACTTCCGAAAAATCAGGCAGTACCCTTTCCACAAACTTTTGACTTTTTCATCTCCCACCGATAACAAATCACCGAGCGACTCGTTTCTATTCATTTGAGTAGAAAACTATGTACCATAAACACACATCTATCACTTTTTTACCGAGATCTTATACTTCGCTTAAATGAATAGAAACCTCCCTTACCCCCCAAACAAAAAATAAATTTTCCGAAAATTATGAATAATATCTGTATTAGTTTATAGAAAGGAAGCGACCTGCTAATTCTTATTCTTGCTTGCTTGTCGAAGAATAGTGAATTTTTATTTATTTCCATAACCGCTTTCGAAGTATAGAATTTCACAAGAAAAAATTTAAAAACTCAATGTCTCCCATCCACTAATTGTATATTTTTCTATGTTATTTACAGATAATGTTGAGAATATAATCCAGAGATTACCCCCTACAAACACCTACACAAGCAAAGTAAGTTGCCATTATGACATTTACCGGGGAAATAACAATAAGATATAAATAAAAGTGTATAATATACTTTTATGTAATAGAGATCATATAATATTTTGAAATATATGTGAGAAAAGACAAAAAATGCATAACTCATAATTTCCGTTCACTTAATAAAATGTAAGTATATATTAAATAGTTTTCCTTACTTTGGAATTAGAACACCTAAAGTCACTGCTGTCATGCACAATATGAATATAATTGTTCTAGACAATTTGTAGAATGCCAGTGATTTTTTCGCGATGCTTTTTTGAACTGAATTCTTCGGTCTGAACACTTCATCATCCATAAGATCAAATAGCTTCCATAACATTTTTCTGTTTCGATAAAAATAAAACGTTTTCAACGTTGTAACGTTAAAAGTTGCTACTACATAGCCGCAAGCTGCAAACTGTTCTAAATGCTTAGTTTCTAAAACTAAATACATTATTTGTAGCATACTCAGTAAGGTCATACATAAAATATTAACAACAGTGGAATACAAGTCGTAGTATTTAAAGTATTTTGACCGATCAGGGCTGAGCTTTACACCAAGGAATTTAATTAATTTTACATCAGTTTGGAAAAAACGGCTAAACTGAAATTGTTGCTCTGACATTCTTAGGCCAGGTTCAGGTACTAGAATGAAAAAATAATTTCTAAAAGCCACAGGAAATTATTTGAACGTTTTGTAGGGCTATAATTATTAATATAACGAAACTATTATAACTTTACGGAATAAAGAAATTTCGATTTTTTCTTATTGGATATTTCAATAAAGAAACTTTACGTAATAATTTTATGTAATAACATGTTCAAGTGGTGAGAGGGATATACATATATTTAATTCCTGACAAGTTTTGACTACTCCTAATGTACTGATCAAGGTTATGCCCGAAAAAAGTTGTAATAAAATAATCATATTTAACTACAGTTGAAAAAGAGGCCCACACAATTTCTAACAAGTTAGTAAGTAGTAGAAAAATATGTTTTTTTATCGTGTTTGTAGGTTGGAGTTACTTGTTAACGAACAAAGATCTTCTTGGCTGCCACTTAACACTTTTAGGTACGATTTGTTATGTGGAAATGTTTATTGTAAGTATGAAACAAATTCATTCAGATAAAAGCATCTAACAATTCTGGGAACTTAAAATAGTTGAAAATGGGAAAGTGGTTATATATAGAAATCAAAGAATCAAAGATCTGTACATTAAGATTTTTTTATAAATTATTAGTAGCATTGTAGAAAAAACGTGGTTCAAAATCATTATCATTTAAATGATGCAAATGTTTTCTATTATAAGTGTAAACTATAACAATATAATTACGGGTATTGATTTTTTTTAGGCGCGTTCACCACCTAAATATCTTGCCAGTTGGATATCATTGGGTAGGTTGGTTACTGCGTTAGAATTTAGGATGCATAGGAAACAACTGGTATCTTAGAAAAGTCCGACCAGATGGGACTCGTTAGGTTCTTGCAAGAACATTACTACAGAGGTCTGAAATTTTAAATCGGTATTGAAAGCTGTGGGACTTCCCTAACAATACGTTCGAAGGGCATTTTTGTTATCAACAGTCCGGTATTTTGTCTGTTCTTAACACCGCCAACAGCGAATTCACTTTTATGTGCTACCGCTGTTGCTAGTTGTTTCCTACCTCTTTACTAGCAGTCACTTTACGAGCAGTTTGCTTGATACGATCCATTTCGGTGTGATACGTAATGGTAAATATTCGACAGCACCACGACGACTTTACAATAACAGTTAACAAAAAAAACTTTTCTTTAAAGAATAAAAGAAACAATCTTCATCTGTTGTGTAGGTAGAGTTAAAGTTATTAAATAATAGTTTGATATTTGGTATTCCTAAATACAAAAAAATTCTAATGGATGTTATACCTAGTGCTGAACATTAGACTCAGACTTGCCAGACATTTCTAAAAGACTGATCCATGATTAGGTTCGAAATCAAATAACTGAAAACTTATCATTAAATAATAAACAATAAATGAAAAACAAAATACAAACTAATTGATAAAAATGGGAGGTTCTTATCTAAAAACTAGTATTTATGGACCTATCTCATTATTTTTATAAAATTCACAACTGACAAAAAATCCTTGCATCCCATTTTTTCAACGATTGACCTTTCGACTTAAACCCACCTTACTCTAATATTTTTCCTAATAAACTGGTTTTAAATTTACGGAGAAGAAAATCAAGGTTGTTCAGAATTCATTGATGTAATTTTTTTTTGTCGGTTTCACTATGTGTTTTGAATTCATTTAGGAATTCATTAAATAATGCCAAGATTTCTTTTCTCGTGATAAGAACATTTGCTGTGTCCTTGATAACTCCGAAATTCCATTGTACTCCAATAAAATGTTTTTCTACAACCAAGGAATGTTTTATTATCATTTGATTTTACAGTTTTGATTCCACATTTTCACAAATTTTGAAGTATCATGAGGATTTATTTCCTTAAAAACACTTTTTAGAAGCCGGAGATAAATGCTTTTAGCTCCCTTATAAAACTGTGCTTTCAGTTTGGTGGATGGCATTACGAGAAAAAGAGGAAATAACGATGTTGTACCTCTTGCCGCCGTTCCTGGCAATTAGGTCATTTCTGGAGAGAAAAGAGGGCTGCCGTACCACTGGAAGAAGTAGGAGAAATTAAGACGAAGATTGATTCCCAATATTTTCCTATGGTATGGCTCAGGTATGTGGATTTACAGTAATTAGTACGAACAACTTTGATATATACATTAAGTTTACTTATGAATTTGAACATGAACTTGTTTAAAAAAATAGAGTAATAACTTAAAATTTGACTTATCTAGTTATAAGTTTTCCACTGTTAATAACACAATATAATGGCGAATAATTTCCTCGTGCATAGACTGTTATTATTCCGTCTTACCAAACAGAGAAATGGGAGAGACAAAAAAAACAGTTAGACCAATAGCTGCAAGCTTTCTCTCTCTCTCTCTGTGTGTTTGTGTGTGTGTGTGTGTGCCATAAAATCATTATTCTTTTAGAGATGTTTGCCGAAAAAGAGAAAACAACAAAAAAATGAGGAAAAACACTCTTCCCCTGAAAGATTATGAGCCATTAATCAAGAAATCAAGAGTACCTAAGTTGATTTTCGTCTAGTGAAAACAGAGAAAAGCGAATCATCAAGGAAATGATGGTAGAAAGCTATGTGAGAGCAAACCTCGGTAAATCTGAAAACATCCTATTTGTAATTCCACAGCTTAATCAACATTTTATCTATTAAAATCGGGTCTAGTAATAAAACCTTTTGAGTTAGTTTTCTTTAATTGTTAATAAACGTCCTGTTTGCCTTTCTGTTAAACTGGTTAAACTGCACTTGATAAAGCTTTGTTATATATCAAATGTATTTTAGATCCCAAATTCGTACTGGGGAAATATCTCTATTCGATAGTTAATTTACTTTCCTTTTTGGCAAGTCATTAAAACATTCACCTACATGAAATAACAACAAACAATTGCTTACGAAATACCCACATTCTGGTTATATTTCGAACCAGTGGCGTAATTACAATTTTTGCCTTTGTGTCAAAAACATTCTTATGCTAAGATTTATATATGGAACTACACTTTTCGAATAAATTTATTCACCTGCTCCTTCAATCCCCTGGGGATAATAACTACCCCTACAAAATTTCAAGTGATAGGAAGTGAACCCAGTTTAAAGGGTTATAATTCCCTATTCAGTAATACAGAACTTTTTAATTTTTGAACGTTGTTAAATAGAAAAATCATTTTCCATATGCTCAAAAGGGTACAGTTCATTTCTTGGTAAAAAATAAACGGTGTTAAAATTCTTTGAAAACCATGTGCAATATTTCTGCGCTGATTATATTAATTTCTTGTCTTATTCAGTGTTTTATATGATCAGCATTAATTGGTTTATCTTTTGTAGATTGTCTATTAATTAGCCCCACAAAAATAATCCAGTGGAGTCAGAACGCGCAAACGGGGTGCCCATTCAATATTCTATTTCCCCACGTCCGCCAATTCATCGATACGAAGAAACTTGATTGTGATAAATAAGCTCGTACTACTGCTGCATAATGTGGTGTAGCTTCATCTTATTGAAACCATATATTTCTATTAATGTTTAAAGTCAGGAATAAAACATTATATAAAAATCTAAGCAACTCCCCCAGTTAATCCCCCCCTCAAAAAAAATATGGTCGAATTGTTCTGTTATTTATTATGCCAACCCAAAGGTTAAACCTTAATAGGATACTAGGTGTGACTTTCCCTCTTCCAGTAAGGATTTTGCGTACTCCCATACCGACAATTTTGTAAACGTTGCCTCATTGGAAAAAAGAATATTTTTTAGTTTCTGAACCAGTTTAATTTTAGAGAGATTCTCCTTCTCTCTTTTAAAAACTATCAATACAGATGTTTTACTAACACCATTAACACCAGCTACTTCTCTTGTAAGTTTCTTTTGGTTTTCTTTAACATTTAACAATGTATCTAATTAATTTCGTCATTGATCTTTGTATCGGTTTAGAAAGATCTTCGATAGTCCCAAGTTGATAGAATATAGGTATGTCACAACTTGATGTATACACCGTACATGAATGGTGGAGCGCATGCGCAATATTAAAAAGGGGATGCTTTTTTAATAATGCGCATGTGCTCCACGATTCATGTACGGTGTATGCATCAAGTTGGGACATACCTTTTATTTTCTATACTTCTCACCGTAGACTGGAAAATGTGATGATTAGAATACGTTAATATTCTGCATATCTCAGAATTGGTTAATATTTTTAATCTGATAATTTGATTTTTATTATTTTTTTATAATAATATAAATAATATTAAAGTACATAAAAATAAAATTAATTTTATTAAAATACAACAACAAAATATTATTCAAAGTAAATGTGTATTAAAATGATAATAATGCAAATAGGCAAAGAAATATTGTAAAATGTAAGACTTTAATATTTAATTCAAATATAAAAATCTTTGGCGAATAATAATCATATTATATTTGCCATATTTTAAGAAAATTGTTATAGAAAAGTAACCATAGTTCGTCGAAATCTTGTTTTCATTTTAGCATATAAAACACAATTAAATTATTCTTCCAGTTATATGACTATACGACTAGGGAAAGCATTACATATTGCACCAGCTATGCTCAATGTGAAAGCTTACGCTCCAAAAAGGAGCAGAAATGCATCACTGTTACTTTTGTTACTGCAAAGTAGCACCTTGACCCACCATTATGTCTTTTTGATCAGCTGGAATAGCATCATAGCGACAGACGGTGCGAGAGAATGAGGGATAAAGAAAGAGTGAGAAGGAAAGAGAGCGGAGTGGTAAATACACAGCAGCCAGCAGCTGTACTCTCCACACTTTGTTGATGATTTTAGGTACATCGCCCCATTAAAAACGACAGAATCGTCAGATTATAGTAAGTAAGTAAGGTTTCTCCCAATATAATTTTCTGCTGCACTCGCAAGATCCCCGCTAGGGCTCCAATACTACTAGTAAATCATCAAATCAAGGATTTCACCTGTGGTCTATTTGTTTGTATAAATTACTATTTTCTTGACTATTCACGTTCAAAACACTGAAGTACTATAATTTTCTTTTAATTTTTTTAGAGATAGTTATTAGCCCGAAACGGTTGAAGGACCAGGTGAATAATTTTATTCAAAACGAGTAGTTGTATATACAAAAAATTTGATCTATTTCAGGATTTTTCATTTACATTCATAATTACGTAGAAATTAATGTATCAGATACATTAGGAAGTCAATGCACAGTAAAAGTTGCATATTGCTGTTGCTACTGGCACTATTAGACAAAGAAAATTACAGGAGTTTATATATTTTTGTCTTCATGGAGTATGATATGTTCCTCCAGAATACGGAGCATATATAGGATAATTATTAACAACTGTCTACCAAACCTTACTGAACCACATTATGGGTATCAAACCATGTCTCATCCAGATGTCCTATATTATCTATTTTATTTATTTGAAATCCGTTTTTTAAATAATATATAATTCACATATTTGTATAGTTGAGTAATAACAAATTTAAGTTCATAATTATTACACAATTTGTACCGATGGTCCTGGTAAAGTAGAAGAATTTTACAACCCAATAAATACACCAAACTGTTAATTTCCTTTAATCCAACTCGTTATCGATCATGACATGAGTTTTCCAGTACGGGACTCAGGAAGTATGAGTTTTCCAGTATTGAACTCACGAAGGCTTGCAAACTGTTATTTGAATCTCGCTAGATATGTAAACATTACACAAGGGAATTACGTTATTACTACAGTCAATGAAGGCAAAAAACGGTAATACTGGGTAATTTGTCCAAGCAGCAGGGATTTTCCTAATTTTTTTATTTAATTTCTACTTACCCTGTACTTCAAAGTGGACTCTGAGCCGGGGGATACTTTTTTCCCGGGCGGAATGCTAGCCCTTTTCGGGAGTAAAAAATATTATATGAAAAAAGTCCGGGAATGAATAAACTAATTAATTTTAACCAACTTTTGTTCTATAAAGTTTTTTCTGAAAGTCAATTATTTTAGAGTTCATCGCAACTCAAAGTATCGGTTTTTCTACAAAAAATAACATGTTTTCATACGTTATTTTGTAAATAACTTTAAAAATATGCACTTTAAGAAAAAATTGTTTTGATGAAAAATGTAGCTTATAATAAATTGAAAAAAAATATTGGGTTTATAGTGGTAAAATTAATACAAACGAAGTTATAGCTTGCTAAAATTTGTTTTGATTTGTTAAAACAAAAGTTTAAAGGTTTATTGTGAAATAACTGAAAAACAATGCATTTGTTGGGAAAAGTTTATAATCACCAACTTGTAGGTTTTTTATAAGCTAAAAGCTCATGTAAATTGAAAATGTGTTTAACCCTTATTTTTGAAAAGGCTTCAGCTGAAAGGGTGGCCTAATAGTACTATTTATGAACATGTACAAACTTTAGGCGGTCATATGTAATTTAATTTTTATCCTACAAAAAGCGTAAATAAAAAAACAAAACCTACAATTCTGTACTCTACAAAATTTTGTAATAGTTTTTAAGTTATTTTGAAAAAAAGACAATTTTTTGCAAAATTACAAAACTACAATATTCTCTTGAGGCTCGACTTTTTTCAAAACTACTCACTTTAAACCGACCAAACTTTCTGATCCTGTTTGAAATAAGTAAGTCAAGTGACATGTGAAGTGATAGTAATTAATTTGAACTGGGGTGGTATTTAGGGGGAATTTCTACACTTTTTTGTCAAAAAACAAAAAAATAAACAACCTTATTGACGTTATAACATTAAGGAAAATCGGTGCTTCTTGGACAAATTACCCCGGAAAATAGTCATTCGCTGTACTATATGGACAATTGAATACCCAATATAACTGTGAATGTAATTTCGGTACTTGGTTTGAATATTTCTTTACTCGACTAAATTACCACTACAGTATTATCAGTTTTAGCTTTGATAGTAGAGTGCCGAGATATCCAGAAATAATATTAACTTATTTTTCCAAATAATAACTGAAAGAGAAAAAAGGCGTTTGTACTTTGAATGTTTCATATGTTTGAACTCGTCCCTCTAAAACACGCCACTGATTCCAGCCTAAATTATGATACATTTGTATGTGGGGTTACTAGGTTATTATTGGATTGTTGCATTTCCCAATATTATCATATTCATCGGTGTATTCCCGGAATAGTCGGAATTCGTCGAACTCTCACCTGATACACTATTTCAAAATTCTATAAATAGACACACGCTATTTTCAAGCATTCGTACGAAAAGCTCCGGATCTGAACAAGACAGGTCTTTACAAACCGTTTAAGACATTGTTCTCGATAAAATTCTTCGATGCTCTTTGCCCTTAACGAATTCTTACGTATCGTGGAGTAAAATGGAAAATAGGTTGTTCGGGAAACGAAAAATAGTTAGCAGGTCATATTCGTTCTATGACCCCTCACAAATTGCACCAGTGCCGGTAAAGACAGTGCAGTGGCCGGTATTCGAACTATTTATTGCTGCATATGTAGCCCCTTAGGCACACGCGAACATGCACTTGAGTGCTCTTTTCTTGTCGACGCCGTCTTTTTCAGGAATCCTACAAGTATGAAATAGAGTGGAAACACATTTTGAGGAAGCTCAATGTGAAACTTTATAAATGTCTGTTATTAGATTGAAGCAGCCAGGCGAGTGCAGAAATCTAGTTGTTATCTCTCTTTTTCTGCAAGTTCAATAGCCTAGATAAAATGTGCTTAGATTGGTGTCCTACTCAAAGCTCTAGCGAACGAAAAGTTTTTTTTTTTAAATTTGGTTTGTGACTATAATAGGTTGTTGAGTTTTCAATAACGTTTTTACAAGTACAGCGTTGCCAGTTTACTAGGAACACGTGGCAACATTAAAAACTCAAGTGAATAAGAATGCAATATATTTTCATTTTTTTAAGCAAAAACAACGCTTCAAATAAAATTAGTCTGTCGATATTTTCACACGTCATAACAACTGCAAATGCTTGAAACAATTTCGTGTCACATTATTAATAATCTCCCTAAAAGGGCATTTTTTAATGTAAGGATCCCACAAATATTTGAAGAGTTATTGATTAACAAATGAAACAATCTCTATTTTTAACCGACTTCCAAAAAGGACGGAAGAGCTTATCAATTCGATCGAGTACATATCGCTTTTTTATTTTAGAATGTATGTTACTTCTGACTTCGTTCTCCTACTGGTGCATCTTTTTGAAGTGAAATATAGAGTCGTTGTTTTAATAAGGAGTATATCATTAAGTACCAAGCTCGTTTTGTTTGTATACCTGGACAAATACCTATTTAAATGAAAATTTTTCCATTTTGCGAAGACAATGAATGCCTTTGGTTGCCATCATTCTCCCGGCCTAATATATCAATTCAGTGAAAACACATGTCAACACTTTAAACTGCTACTTGGTACGTTTCATGGTCAGGGTGTTTAGTTATAGCAAACAAGATTACAAAGTAAAGTGATTAACGAACATGAGTTGCATTTATATGAAGATATAAAATGTAGGACGGACTAGAATAATAGTGGTCCGTAGGCTGTGTATAGACAGAACGACCTGAAGTTGGAATATAGGGTGGAAACTGGACTTTTAATTTTGGTGGTATTAAAGAATGTATGGAAAATAATGTGAAATGAAAATTATATAGGGTGATCTAAATCACTGTTATATTATGTGGACATATGCAAATCATATACAGGATGATTGAAATATATGCTGCAGTTGAATTGTATTTATACAGTGTGATAAAAAAATTATTTCTTTTATAGCCCATAAGAAGTTGCATAAAGTGTGGAGATGAATTAATGTTACACAGGACGATAATATAAAATGTAAAAAATGAACTAATCTATGGGCTAGCCTACAAGGAATTATATACTATGGTTGAAATATAGGACGGATTTGACGTAAATATGGGATGGATTCTACTCCGTCCTATAGAAGGCAGCTAACAAATTTATGCTTGTCCGTGGGCAGTCGTATGTACAGGATGGTTGATACATAGGTTGAAGTGGAATTATCTATAGTTATACAGGATTGTCAAAAAAGTTGAAAAAAGGTTACATGGCGTAGTCCATAAGGCATAAATATATTTTGGGCTTATTAAGTCAACGAGTACTAGTACATTTGTTAGTAAAGATTTACCTGTCAATTTAAATGGGAAAGTATCATTGTGTAATGTTGAGGCTTTCTATGTTACCTGGTTCTGTCTATTAAGGTTATACATACAAAATAAAGAATGAAAACTACCTGAATTCAAAAATACTAAAAAGTTGAAAATAAAACATTAAAAAAAATATATAACCGACTTCTACCTATAACTAAAAAGCTAAAAATAATTATAACAAAATACAACTCTAGCAAATAAATAACACATTCAATGTTGTTAGGTACCTACCCAGGAAGTAAAAAATGTAAACATTAAAAGGTGCTCATTCTGTACAAATTAATTACCTACCAATCTAGTATATTTTTGAAGTCGGTGCCAAGCAACAATCAAGTTTGATAAATTAGTAGATCAGTACGCAATGAAGGATTTTTGATTTGCTTGGCACCGGCTTCAAAATATACTAGATTGGTAGGTAATTAATTTATACATAATGAGCACCTTTTAATGTTTACATTTTTTACTTCCTGGGAAGGTACCTAACAACATTGAATGTGTTATTTATTTGCTAGAGTTGTATTTTGTTATAATTATTAAGAAAACATATTATATTAATGAACTGTAAAACTGCGATTGAAGTTGGTGCCAAGCCTGAGACATACATTGTTTACAGCAATGTAGGAGGACTTATATATGTTGATCTGGTGCTTGGTTGCTGCGTTCGCATTAATAGTATTAGTAAGGAAACTGAAGTACGCTGCAGATGTGTGCATGCTGGTGAGCTTTAACGAATTTTTCTGACTTAAAGCTACAAATGTTCTGGGTTCATACTGCAGTAATATGTTTTAATAATATTTCTTTGTTTCACATAACAGATAAAACACGAGAAGTTTTCAAATCCTCTTTTGACGTTTAAGTTATGTTTTACAGAATAAACAAAGAATAATAAAACATTTTTAAAAAATATATAAACGAGTTCTACCTATAACTAAAAAGCTAAAAATAATTATAACAAAATACAACTCTAGCAAATAAATAACACAGTCGATGTTGTTAAGTACCTACCCAGGAAGTAAAAAATTTAAACATTAAAAGGTGCTCATTCTGTACAAATTAATTACCTACCAATCTAGTATATTTTGAAGCCAGTGGCAAGCAAATCTAAAATCCTTCATTGCGTACTGATCTACTAATTCATCAAACTTGATTGTTGCTTGGCACCAACTTTAAAAATATACTAGATTGGTAGGTAATTAATTTGTACAGAATGAGCACCTTTTAATGTTTACATTTTTTTACTTCCTGGGTAGGTACCTAACAACATAGAATGTGTTTTTTATTTGCTAGAGTTGTATTTTGTTATAATTATTTTTAGCTTTTTAATTATAGCTAGAAGTCGGTTATATTTGTTTAAAAAATGTTTTATTTTGAAGTTTTAGTTTTTTTTTGAACTCACGTAGTTTTCATTCTTTATTTTTTATTTTGTATGTAGAACCTTAATAGACAGAACCAGGTAACATTGAAAGCCTCAACATTGCACAATGATACTTTCTCATTTAAATTGACAGGTAAATCTTTACGAACAAAATGTACTAGTACGCGTTGACCCTTAATAAGGCCAAAATGTATTTATGCCTTCTGGTCCAACTACGCCATGTAACTTTTTTTCAACTTTTTTGACAACCCTGTATAACTATAGATAATTACTCTCCAACCTATGTACCAACCATCCTGTACATACAACTGCCCACCGACAAGCATAAATTTGTTAGCTGTCTTCTGTAAAGTATAGGACGGAGTAGAATCCATCCCATATTTACGGAGTCAAATCCGTCCTCTATTTCAACCATAGTATATAACTCCTTGTGGGCTACCCCATAAATTATTTCATTTTTAACATTTTATATTATCTACACAGGGCTGTGTAACATTAATTCCTCTCCACACTTTCTCACACTGTATAAATATAATTCAACTCCAGCATATATTTCAACCATCCTCTATATGATTTGCTTATGTCCACATCATATAACAGTTTTTTAATCACCCTATATAATTTTAATTTCAGATTTTTTCCAAACATTTTTATACTACTAAACCTCCAGTCCATCCTATATTCCAACCATCCTGTATGTACGGCTGCCTACGGACGACTATCATTTTAGTCCGTCCTATATTTCAATCTTCATATAAATGCAACTCCATCTACCTCTTTACTTGATGTTGTTTGCTATAACTAAACACCCTGTCTATAAACCCACCAAATAGCAGTTTAAAGTTTGACATGTGTTGTCACTGAACTTTCTATTAGGCCGGGAGAATGTGACAACCAAATGCACCGTCTTCGCAATATGTAAAAATTTGCATTTAAATAATTTAAAGGTATTTGCTTGGTATACAAACAAAACGAGCTTGGTACTTATTGATTTAAGGAGCCAAAAATACTATGCTTTACTACCTATTTGCTTGAGATGTACATAGAAAATTTTCAAATTTGCAATTAAAACTTCCAGTACCCTAAAATTACCGCACTATTACGTTGGAATTAAAATATTTATGAGGAAATGTCCGTTATATCATTTCGATGAAATTTTGATAAGAATTTTGGAATTTTCGGCGATTTTCTGCAAAACTGCAAGTTGCACGTCGCAGAAAAGTATATGAGATCACCTAAGGATCTTCCTAAATAGATTAAACGTTAAAAAACTATACACATCCATAAGGAGTTATCGAAAAATCGACCAAAATATTAGGGATATTGGTCGAGTTCCATGCACGCATGTGTTCATTCACAAATTTTATCACTTTATCAAAAGAATTCTTTTCCAAAATTTGAAGTTTCACCAATCCGGATATATCCTCTATTAAACAAGACCATATTTATTCAAAACGGTGCACCACAGGAGAAGAAATCAGGTAACATACATACAAAAAAAATACGGGACGAATTGATAACCTCCTCCTTTTTGGAAGTCGGTTAAAAAAACGAGACTCGACTAAACCTGCAAGTTATTCAATGTTATTAACAAGATTTTCTTAATTTATTGCTTAACTGATATTAATTTACCACTAGAAATAATATAATTCTTCAGTTTTATGGTGTCATCAGTAGCGACATAAAGCGTCACCAAAATGACTCTAATCTTGCTTTACATTCCGAATGTACATTATGTAAAATTACATTACCACATCTAATTGATGAAAACATTTACTCTTCTGCAAGTTCATCGAACGCTTGAAATGTACTCCATCATCTTTACGATCTTCTAAAAGTATAATGAATTGCAGCCGAGTTGAACGAACTGACCAAACATCTTCAAATTGAGAAATTCACCAGAAGTTTATCTGAAATATGAGATCATTTGCCGAAGTGGAAACTGTAGACCTCAATTATCCCTACTGTTTTTTCTTCTTCTTAGTTAATTGAAATGTTCGCGAGATTAAGTCTCTGGAGAATAGAAATATTTGCTTTGCTAATGCGTTCTATTGTTATTGTTCATAAGATGAAACTATTTTAAGCTTTTCTTGAGAGTGGTGCCACGAGATTGATTTGGTTTTCAAATTTATATTAAACTTGCATCCCGGATTCGTATATGCTAGATAAACCGGCATATTTGAAAAAAAATCATTTGGTAATTTTCACATCCATAAATGTACTTTTAGAAATTTTCTGAAAACCATTTTAACACTATTATTCATTAGCGAGATTAACATGAAGACATCTCAAAATACATTAGTTTGTTATTTAATATGAAGAGCTAGACTTTTTGATGTGTTCTTGAACATTTGATATTGGGGTTTTCCCATTTTTAGGGTTCCGTATATATAATATTCGGATACCCTTATAATATCACTCAGGATTTCTGCCTCTGTCACATCACAGCCATTTTCTCCTAAACTACTGGACGGAAGAGGTTGAAATTTGGTATCAATGTATAGTTTGGTGACCCGATCAGGAGTTTTTTAAAAATTTTCCAGCTTATGGTTTCGGAGATAGGGGGAGAATCCCTATCTCCGAAACCATAACCTGGAAAATTTTTAAAAAAACAATGGAGGTATAGCCCCTCCTCTGAACTTTACTGAAAAAATAAGAAAAAATCCCTAATATTTCTTTGGGGGGCAAATTATAGAATTAAATGGAAAATATAAAATTAAAATTGTTTCTAACCCAACATGTTATATATCAAATAAAAGGGCTCATGATGAAGAAAATAAATATATTTTTTCCATATTTATAAAATAAATTAATTAAAAGATATTAACAAAAATATAAAAAATTTTACCCATTCCCCTTATCTCTGAAACCATAAGCTGAAAAATTTTGAAAAACTGGAAGTATAGCGCCTCACCTGAACTTTACTGGAAAAATAAGAAGAAACCCCTAATATTCATTGCGGGGGGCAAATTATAGAATTTAATGCAAAAAAAAAATTATAATTGTTTCTAACGGGTCATGTAATATATCAAATTCCAGGGCTCATTATGACGAATACAAATGTATTTTTTTATTTTTTTTTAAATGAATATTTTAAAATATATTAAAAAAATATTTTAAAAAAATTACCCATTCTCCCCTTTATTCCCCAAACTTTAAAACCTAATTTTTTTGTTTATAGGAAAAATATGAAAAAAAATCCGTAATTCTATTATTTGGCCTCCAAATAATAGAATTAAACGGATAATAAATTATTAGAAAACCCCCATAGTAATTTTAGGAACAAATTATACAATTAAATGGAAAATAAAGATTCAATTTTCAAACGCATCATGTAAAATATCAGATAAAATGCTCATTATGTGAATTACAAATATATCATATTTTTAAATCATTTGTATAAAAGATATTAACAAAAATATTAAACATCGACTTAATTCCCACTTTAAAAACTACACGATTTAAAATTTGAAAAATATATTTTATTTATATTTTTAAATAATTTTAATAACAGATTTAATAATTTATTATTTAAATTTTGACCTATTTTGCCGTTTTTCTTCCAATCTACAGAGCCTCAAAACTCAGATAGATTATAAAAGGCATCTCTGAAAGTTTATTAGTAAAATAAAACTCTAATGTTACTTTTTGGGGGCCAAATTAGAAAATTAAATACATATGTATGCTGATAAAAATCAAGCGAATCCTAAAGCAGATAAAATAGAAAGTATATTTTTTATAAATTTAAAACGCTTCCTTTAAAAGATATAAGGGCAAATATAAGAAAATGCACTCATTTCCTGCTTGTCTGAAACTGGAATATTAGAATCTTGAAGGTGGTACGGAACCCTGTGTGGTCATATAAGTATTTTGTCACTGCCAGTTTTGACATTATTGATATTTTTAACATTTTTGACTTTTTTGAAATTTTCATTTTTGCTTTATGGAAGTGATATTTTTGACATTCTGAAATATTTTTATTTGACGTTTGTAAATTGATGTACTCTTAACATTTTTGACGTTTTTTGACATTTAGTTATTTCTCTTAGTTCTGACATTTTAGACGTTTTGTATCGTTTGAATTTTTGAGATTTTTCTCGTTTTAGGCTTTTAACAGAATAATTTAGACAATTTTGTGAGATGCACCGAATTTAATACATTTCGAGGTTTATCCTTTGGATGATATCTCTTTGTCATTTAATAAGACAATTTTTGAAAATTTTTTGATAATTTGGATAGTGAGCAGTTTTTAGTCCCCACCCCCTCCCTAAATTATATATTGACAAATTGACGAATAATAGGGTAGACTGGGTACGGTTGTGCCAGGGTACGGTAGTGGCAGTCGTTTTAGCAGCGAAACTATAAGGAACGCGGGAGAGGTGTAAGGGAAGAGAGAAGCGTCATGAATGTCTAAACGCGTTTTACAGTATTACATCAGCCGACGTGCGACGTGGACGTAAGCAGATGACCACATTGTTTTTCAATAGTCGGTTCAATTTCTTTTAATATTTACTGTTATTTGTATAGGGATAATCTATTCCTGCTTAGCAAAGTCATGGCGAATTTTTGTTTTCGAAAGTGTGTGCTGGGTACGGTTGTGACAAATTTTATGGGTACGATTGTGGCTTTTAATACGCTTCGATATCTTATGAAGGTGGTACGGAACCCTAAGAATTATGCGAGTGCTCCAACGCGCACTTGACCAAATTATTCACTATAATAAAGCGACCTGCTATTTTGTCACTGCCAGTTTTGAACACTGTCTGTTTTTTTAGCTTTTTAACAAAACTAATGTTGAAGCTTTTTATAATAATTTGCAAACTGTTTTTTGATATATACAATTGGATGAGACAGGTGTCACTACCGTATGATAAAGTAGTTGGCGTAAGGCAGCTGTTACTTTGCACATTAGTTACATGGACATAAATGCCTTGGGAAATGATTTCCGAGGGTCGTTTCGACATTTCTGAGATTAATGCAGGACATTTGTATATTTTTGAGTCTTACTTTCTGACAATCATTTTTGGCATTTTTGATTAAGTTTATATTTTGTGACTTGTTTGTAGACGTATTTACGTGATCATTTTTTTGATGTATCCCTCTCGTAAACATTGTTTGACACGTTCCTTCTAGTGACCAACGTTCCTGAGTTATTCCTCTCTGTTAGTTCTTCGAGCCACTTTCCTAGACGTTTTGTAGTCGTTTGAAAATTTTGCTGAGATTTTTCATCGTTTTAGGGCTTGTTAGACAGAATATATTTAACCGACAGTATTTTGTGAGATGGCACCGAATCACTGTGATGATGAATCTGACATTCTCAGTAGGTTTATGACATTTTTGTAACTTTTTAAGGAATTCTATATTACATGTTTATATATGTCTAGTTGTTTGACTGATTATAGATTATTATAATTTAACTGTTACCGTTACAGATTTTATTTTGTTATATGAAATTATTTTGATAATGTTGGATAGTAGATCATGTTTTGTAGTCCCCCACTCTGCCTACCGTAAATTATATTATTTAGACCAAATTGAGGAATAATACCTTTATTCAATTAAAGAAGAGTAATTTTAAGTTTTTCTTCTCTTACCAGTTAGGAGTACGTGATTTTCGGTGATTTTAAATACATATATACCAACTTTCATGTCTGCATTATTTTTCGTTTCCTACAAATTACTGAAATCTCCCCTCCCTTTAATAATAGAATTTTAGGAGAATGTCACACGGAATCTCTATTAATTTAAAGAGTTAACATAATATTTCTCATACCAGTATATTTTCTCGGGAAATTTTCGAAAAATGATGAAAACTCTATTTATTTTAACACAGTGTAATAAGTATAAAGATTCACACCAGTATTAATTTTTATTTCTAAGATATTGAATTTTCTTTAAAACAATTGTCACCACCATGTCCTTCATTCAAAAATTACGTTTTCGTGTAATGAAGAATCCTCAAAAAGCCTTTGATATAAATGCATTCTTGCAAAATGATTAAACTAGTTTTATTTATTAAGTACCAGTAAAAACAACAGACAGGGAAAACAATGTTCCCAAATGGAAAGAAAAGCCCCGTCCATCTCATAACCTTCGTATGACATCTTCTCGTTAAAGCACAAAATGGCCTCCTTCCACTTCTAATTCTCCTCTCTGGTTCCCGCTTGCTTGAATGCACTGTATGACCACCTTGTAACATCTTAAGTATTATTGCCAAAACAACGAAGATAGCGTTATCAATACTTTAATATCCATAATAAATTGCCCGCCTATGAATAGCATAAATATCACATTGAAAGGTCATTATGCTTGAAAATCTTTGCAAAGCCGATGCCGTTGACCTGTAAAAAAAATTAATCGACTCCATAAATTTACAATTCATTTGATATTTTTTTATATCATCAGAAAAAGAACGAATTTGAAGTTTGACGGCCATCCATTTTCCTTTCTGATGTCTTTGAACTCATCAATCATCTGAAAAATAGATCCAGATCTCGACGAGTGAATGTTTCCAAGTGATACGGGGATCATTTATAAGAGGATTCAGACTGAAACGTGCCCTAACGGCAGACATATACAAATGTACACAAAAAACAATATATATGCGTGTATATCTTCTCCACATATTTGCTCTAGTCTGCACATTCTTGCTAGTGTTTGTTTTGCCGCTTTGAGATTCGTTAGGAAAATATTTGATATTGGAACGATTCTTTCTATTTATTATATGAAGGTTTTCATAATAATCAACTAACTGGTCGGAGAGACAAAGTCCAATAATTACTAGAATAAAATCAACTTCAATAGATCAGTCAACACTATGTTCAAATTGATAGTTTCAAGCAAGAAAGTATCACTTTACTCCCTTTACTCAAGAGCGCCGCCAAGCCTTTTTCGGTAAATACGAGGTACATGCTGAAGCCTGGATAGATTTCTTGGTAGTGTGGGTATGTATGATGACCCTTGTAGCATTTATCAGCATTTAGTCTATTTTAAACAAATGTAGATTTATTGGTTACAATATCTATAACAGACGTAAAAATTGTTGTTTATTCTTGCTTCCAACAGAATTTACATGTAATTCTTACCGAATTTTCATCTTTTCTCTGATATGCAGCAGCAGTGCTCTCGTGGCTCTCCAATCGTTTCTACTCGTTATCACTGATTTCCTGAGAAATTCCTATGTTGTAGGTGTAGCCTTAATTCATTTCTAAGTTATGCTCAGGCTAATATCCATCCCGTACCATTACTACAAATGAATAAGGGGATAGAGTCGATCAACTTACTTTGTATGGAGTGCTGTTACAGGTTCAGTTGTAATTCCACTCCATCAGATTGTAGGTATACAGGGAGTGGTTATTCTAGTCTTCTAATTCCCAATAGCTCGCACTTTTTTTCATATATTCATTCAAACTTTGGCCTTTGTGGTATTGTAGTTCTACTAGCACCACAAATCTTGCTTAGCAATTGATCCATGAAAACTGTTACTACGGTGGTGGCCTCTTAATGGGAAATAGCCGATTCATCGTGCAGTTTAGTGAAGTATTCGATGATAATAAGGAGGTATTAATGCTCTTTTCTAGTTCTGCAAATGGCCCAGCTGTGTCTGAAACAATTCGTTATAGTGCATCATCTTTCTCGCTGTTCAACTGTCCACTGAACCTTGCTACGTGCACACGTTTCACAATGACGGCACAAAGTTCTAACGTCTTCATGAAAGTTCACATAGTAAAACAGATGATTCCGGAATACTCATTGCGTCCCTTCGTCAGGATGGTGGTATCTTATTCCGTTGAACAACCAGTTTGTGTCTTTTCCGACAGCGTTCTTCCAAATTCTCTTCAAATTTTAAACTCAAAACGAATAATGAATTCTGGATAATCAAAGTTCTGCCAAAGAGGTATTGGGGAGAAAATCATTCTATTGTAAGGCGGACAATTTATCGGATTTTGTATTGAAGGTTAAGGTCCTTGTTTATCTTTGGTCCTTGCCAATCATGTAAGGATTTTAGCCCGCCTTTGTTGGTGTGTATCGCTGTCTCAGAAACAGCTTGGTACAAAAAGTCAGCTTCATTTGGAAGACTGAGTTTTGAACCTCAAATTTTGTTATTCGCTTCAGATCAAATAATTAAGTTAGACAGTTTTATTATAAAAAACATGGCAAAATGGTTGCAATTAAGAAAGTCGCCTCAACAACGCCTGTGTATTTCAATGACAATTTCTTATATTCTATATTCTGAACAAATCATATAGTAGGAGAGATAGAGCGGGATGTTGCTAGTCATCCTGAAAATGGACACAATGTATCTTATTAAGTTCAATTCCTGAACTACATCACGTTTCTAGGCAGGCGCCAGTGGAAGTGATAGCCGAGGATAGTTACACGGTGTGAAAATGGTATTTTTTTTGGGTCATGCTCGTCATCGAGTAAACGTTTGTGATATATTTAAGCAAATTCCCGTGTGGGGTCTGCCTAGAGCGTTACCATCAAGCTGGCGGATAGGGCTAAACTTGTCCAAAATAGGGGTGAACTTCGTCATTAAGTAAAAAGAAGGCCATTTGCAACATTTTTTTGCTTACACAAAAGAAATCATAATCCAAAAGGACGTACAGCTAAATGACATAAATATATTATTCATGACGTCATTAACGTGGTCTGTATGACGTCATACATTTTTTTCAAATGCGAAGTCATATTTTTCATTACTGATTTGGAAAGAGCGGAAAATTTCAGGTCCAAATATGAAAATGGTGCAAAGAACGTGGCGTTCTTTTTACTTAATGACGAAGTTCACCCCTATTTTTGACAAGTTTACCCCTGTCCGCCATCTTGACGGTAACGCTCTAGGCAGACGCCTCTCGGGAATTTGCTTAAATGCATCACAATCTTGTATGCAGCCAATTTTGCATGACCAAAAAAAATTACCACTTTCACCCCCTGTAACTATCCTAGGTTATCACTTCCACTGGCGCCTGCATAGAATCGTGATGTAGTTCAGGAATTGAACTTAATACGATACATTCTGTCCACTTTCTCGATGACGAGCAAAAACCGGCTCTATCTCTTAGACTAATAACAAGACACGAATTTATTCATTACACCTTTCATCTCATAATCATCTAACGCATCTAACAAATCAAACAACTGACTTAACTATACGCCCCTTCCTAAAATTTATTCACATTTATAACCTGAATAACTAAAGCAAATTTTATACATTAAATTTAAAATTAGGGTATTATTTTTTGACTTTGAGATCTGAATTAGAAGCTCAACCACGAATTTTTGAGTCCTGTCTTCTGGAGTACTGAAACGTTATATGAGATACTTACAATTCGTGAACTCCTTGGGTGTCCTAGGGGATTTTTTTGTGATTTTGCAAACAAAAAAGTAAGTGCTGCGACGACTTTCTGACTACTACCGTGTTAATAAAACGACAGGCTACCATCGATTTTTTCACGCAAATTTTTTAGTCAGGAGGTCTAAAGGTTGTAACCAATATATGAAAATGTAGGGAAAATGTTTAATTCTTGGATGATTTTCTGAGTCCTTCCAACTATAATAATGAAAAAATGTTCTGGAAAAACAGAATACAGGTGAAAATTTTCCGCACAATTTTCCATGTGAAAATTCATTTATTCTCTAGGAGGCCCCATCCAATTTTTTTTTGGTCATATCGATATAAATATGTTTAAATAATTTAGTTGACAGGACTCAGTAAATCATTCATAATTAATAATGTTTCTCACCATTACTACCCTCCTGCCAAAAACATTCTTGGTAAAATCGATGGTGACCTATCGTTTTATTAACATGGCAGTACTCAGAAAGTCGTAGCAGCAAATACTTTTTTTGTTTGGAAAATCTGATTGTCACAGGAAAATTTTCTAGAAAACTCTAGAATTTCTCTATAATTGTTAATATATCAGTATTCCAGAAGTCAGGTCTCAGAAAATCGTGGTTGAATTTCTAACTTAGATCTCCCGGTCTATATATCTTCATTCCGAATATGCTGCATAGAACACAAATAACGCTCGGTCATTTAAAAACTTAGAGCATTTACTTTCTAGAGATAGCCTGCAGTGCACAAATGTAGTGGTAAGACTAAGGAGAGAGAAGGCAATAGAGAGGGCAAGAGGCTATTTCACTCGATTGGGAGTTGCTTCCAATGAAATACGTTCAGCATGTTGTTCATTGGCTGCTTCCACCCACTAAGTGAAATAGCCTCTTACTGTCTCTATTGCCCTCTCTTTCTAGCTTTGCCACGATTTTATGCTTGACAGGCTATATCTAGATGGTAAATGATCTAAGTTTAAAAAGTACAATAAGGTTGGAATACTGTGGTTATTTTGAAAGTTTAAAACTGTCAAAGTCATAACAAATAAAAAAATTCATAAGATAAATTTTCAGTGTAATGAGTAGTGAAAGTACTCCCGATCCAGAATTAGTTTTTTATGGTAAGTACCAATGTGATATGTGTATCAAAATGTATTGTACGTTTCTATTATCACGTTAAGTCACTTATTACTTATTTGAACTAGCCCCTCCAATGAATTCACTGACACTCTAAAAGGGTTTTAAAAGTAAATTTTGATTTCTGGTAAGTAAGTGTCTATTTACTTTGCGGATTCGTAGATGATAACATAACTTTAGAAAATGTAAAAAGTGATAGACCACATGAAATATTTCTGTTGGTGTGTTCGAAATTTCGTTTTCATTGCCAACATTGATTTGTTAAACTTCTTGTACATTCCTTTTCTGTGTCATTCTAGTCCAAGACTCTTTATATTCGTATATCTGTGCTGGCATCCGTATTCTTAGGCTTGACAAACATCCTGTTTAGTTTTTTGTTAATTATGCAAAGTATAAGATATTTATTATTTCACACTTTCATAAAAGTTATTTGCTATTCTCATTTGTAATTATTTAATTATGCGAATTTATTGTAAGAAAGTAACATAAAGTTTTTGTTTGATTCTTAATATTCTAATATTTACTTTAGTTTCTTCTTTTTCTTCCAAAGTCCTTACAATGGAGTGGGGGTGGTCTTGACTACTGACTACTTATTAAGCAATTATAAGAATATATTGTAAAATTGATTGATTTTAAACTTTCATACTTTTTTAATTGTAATTGATAATTGTTAACGATTTACATCTAGGATCTCCAGGATGAACCAAGCTATAACTGCACTACACTAATAACTTCTTGAGCGCCTTTCAATTCATTGAATCTCTTTATTTAGGGCTCGAGACAAACTCTTACAATAAAAAATCAAGGGAAAAGCCAAACACATCACAACTAGTAACATATTTATACTTAAATTGACTTCCAGATCGTTTTTATTTAACCTAAAAATTTACTTTACTAGTTTTTTTATTATTAGTTTAAAATTTTCAAGAATTGCTGTCCCGCCATCTTGACTAAAAGTCCAATTTTACTTAAGTTATTTGTCAAAATCAAACTAACTCTCAGAATAAAATGGAACCTTACAACTAAGTCCTAATAGATGTGTAGCGATTTTGCAAAAATTATGTGGTAAATTAGTTTGAAAAATTCGCTGGTGGTGGCTTTTACTTTTTAATAGTCAATCTTGATGATCAAATCCAATAAACCTACTTTATTTTCTATCACTCAATTGATACGATATGTATAAACGTGACTATAGTTTCGACACAGACTTTATCATTAGCAGACCGATTCAGACTATATTTAATTAATATTATATTTGTTTCCTCAAGAGGATAGTTTGTAGCTATATTAGGATAGAATAGCTGGCTTTGCAATCAAATCATCAACAGTTGGTACACCCGATCATCAAATTGGTTTTGTTTATTCTGCACTTCAATAGCTGTCGTTATTTGTCTACCCAGTCAAGTATGTTTTTTTTATAAAAAAATTACATTAATCATTTTTAACATAATGAAATGGAAAAAATCTTATGTTTCTATTTTATAATTTTATTAATATGCAGTGAGTTGAAGACGATTTATTGATTAATCCTACAAAATTGGAAGATTTCCTTTCATACTTTATGACCTAGAAAAAATAACTGATTTCACAGTTGTTTTTCGAAATGTTTTCAATATATCTATTTCAATTTATCCGTAGTTTCTTAACCATTGACAACGGGGACTGATCTAGACCACGAAACATTTGGAATATACAGCAATTTTCTTTAAACTGTCGTGTTATTTTCCAAGAAGTACTTAGACATATCTATTTACAGTTTTGGAAAAATTAAAAAGACCTCTATACGATTTTTAGAACAAGGATAGGATATTACGCAGAGGTGGTTTAGTAATTATTTTACAAAAACTACCTCTACAATTTATTCAAAAGGCATTTAACTAAATTGGGGGTATTTCTTTAATATAATTCGCAGACAAAAACATTTAATTTTATACCATATGGTTTTTATACCTAGAAGACATTGCTGTTGGTTGAGGTCAAATATAATTGTTCTCATTAAAATGGTCTTTTTTGTAAATATAACCGGTTACTCTCTTTCAGCCCTTATTTGCATGTTTATTTTTTCCGCTTGGTATGAGTTTGTCTTCAAACCTTGGGCGCGAGGTGACGATTAGGAGATAATACCAACAACAGAATTCTACATTCCATTTTGAAGTTGTTACTTACTGAAACAAGAAAAAAGGATTTACGTCAAAACAGTCAATCAAATTTACAACGACACCTGAAGGGATATTGTAAATGATTAAGTCGAATTTATAAGAAATGGCAACAATCCATGAAATAGATAGCTATCCTCCGGTCCGAATTGATACGCAAATATCCTTACCAGTTCTACTAGCAAGTAAGTTGAGTCTTATACTAACTACTCTGATAGTTTTTTCACGAAAAGTAGGGACGAAAAGCAAGGATAATTTAAAATGGCGTTGTATTACAGAAGTAATTTAAATATTAAATTTTATATGTAATATTTATTATTTTATTTTTGAAATCATATCTAAAAAGCAGAGCACTACTCTTTTGAAAGGAGTGATTTGTAAAAAGTTATGTTCTAAAACTTTGTAGACAGTATTTTAAATGTGTAAAATCATTAAATTTATTATTATTTTTTAAGACTGCAAAAATATTGATAAAACATTTTTTCTATAATTACCTTAGTTTGAGTGTTATCGGTCAGGCCTCAAATTTTTAGCGTTAAGAATAGTAAACTGAAACAGGCTCTAAGTGTTTTTAAAATTCCAGCTCAAATATTTCACTAAGTATCATATCTAAGCTAAAAATTAAAGTTTGTGCGCAAATCTTTATCATAATATTTTTTGCAATTTGGAAACGAAGTTTAATGAAGTTGTAAACATATAAGCAATAATTACAAGATTTTTAGATTTGCTTGGTACCGACTTCAAAACTATACCATACAGGTAGGTACAGAATGAGCACCTTTCATTTTTTACAGTGTCTGCTTTTTGTGTGGGTACTTCACAACTGAGAGTGGTATTTATTTAAATTGTTGTTTTGGTAATTATTTTCGACTTTTTATTTCTACTTTGAAGTGAGTTACTATATTTTTTCAAAAAATGTTTAATCTAACACCATTAACTAAAAAATCGCATTTACAACAAATCTACACGGGAAAAGTGTTTGCTATTCGGCACAGTGTTGTAGCAATTGAAATACATAATAAGGGAGCTATTAATAACTAATTGCAAACCAAACTAGGTTTTTATATTATTACTTTCTAAGATAAATTATTGTTTTTAATCTGATTGCCACAATACACATATGTCGCATTATAACCTAGTCGCACGGAAGACAGTTTAAACAATATTTATAACATTATTGTTTTATGTTTTATTTTTTGTTGTTGTTGTATAAGTAAAACAAATTTCTGTCCAATTTTCAGCTACAGTTGGCCTCACACTTTTGTTGGTTTGTTGCTGTTGTTCAGTTGGCAGAGGAAGGAGGACAGAGGATTAAGACATATGAAAATCTGTATAAAGTAAATAATAAAAAAACTTAATTTTGTTTTTTCTTCCTGGTTAAAATATAACGAATAAAACATTATAATTTCATTTTATAACAGTTACTAATATGAAGATCACCTGCATTGGAATTCACAAAAAACTACTGTTTAGATAGTTATACAGTTTCTATAAAATAAAACAAAATATGGCTTAAAAACCAATCATATTGAAATTATTCCTTTAATAATAATTATCTAAACTTTGAATGTATAATTTTATAGATTGTGTTAGCTTTTTCTTTAACTTGTATTTTATTCAATAAAATGGAAACATAAAATAGTTATATGAATTTTGTTGTCATAAATAATGCAAGCATTGTAGCAAAGTATATCTAATAAATACAATCCGATTTTCCATTTAATTCTGTAATTTCCCCACACAAATTATTATTAGGGGTTTCTCCTTATTTTCCGGAAAAATGCAGATAAGGCCCTGTATCTCTATTTTTTTTTTAAATTTACGGCTTATAGTTTCGGAGATAAGGAGGGGAGAATGGGTATTTGTTATATTTTTGTTAATATCTTTTAAACGATTTATTTTAAACAATGAAAAAAACATACTTGTTTTCGTTATAATGACGCCTTTCATGTGATATATTACATGATAGGTTAGAAATAATTTTAATTTTAAATTTTCCATTTAATTCTGTAATTTGCCCCTCAAAATTAATATTTTTCCGGTAAAAATCAGGTGATTACACTAATTATTTTCAAATTTTTACGCCGTATAGTTTCTGAGATAAGTGGAGGGGGGAATGGGTAAATTTTTTATATCTTTGATAAGTAATATCTTTTGAATAATTTATTTGAAAAATATGAAGGAATATACCTGTTTTCGTTATAATGAGCCCTTTCATTTGATGTATTTCATGATATCTTAGAAACCATTTAAATTTTATATTTTATATTTAATTCGTTATTTTGCTCCCCAATATTTATAGTAGACGTTTTTATTTATTTTTCCGGTAAAATTCAGGTGAGGCCCTATATCTCTAATTATTTTCAAAATTTTACATCTTATAGTTTCGGTGATAAGGGGGGAGAAATGGGTGATTTTTTGTATATTTTTTTAATATCTTTCAGACTAATTATTTTTAAAATATGAAAAAAGTTATTAGTGCTCCTCAGAAAGCGAGTTTTTATCTGATGTATTACATGATGTTCAAAAAATTTCATTTTTCATTTAGTTCTATAATTTTTCCTTAAGTTAAAATTACTGGTTTCTCCTTATTTTTCCTAACGTTCTAAATTCCTTATTTTTTTTTTTCAAAATTGTAGGCTAAGTAGTTTCGGAGATAAGGGCTGGAACAGTCGAATTTTTTAAGTTTTCCCTCTGGAAGTGCCTCTAAAATCAAAATTTCTTCATTTATGACATATATTCCACCACCAAACTATACACCATTATCAAATTTCAACCTCTTCCGTCCAGTAGTTTAGGAGAAAATTGCTGTGATGTGACCGAGGCAGAAATCCGGAGTGATATTATAAGGTTATCCGTATATTGTATATACGGAACCCTAAAAACAAACATCTTATAATCATCAAATTTTATTTTAAATTTATGTGCTGCAAAAATTTAAAACACTGCATAATTTAGTTTTTGCGTTATTGTTGTAATAAAGTTTTCAGTTTTCCAGGGTTAGGGTTGATAATTAAAAACTATCCCGTGCAAAACAAAAAGATAACTCATACATACTTATTTTTAACAGTTGAAGTTGAAGCAGGTCATCATGACATTATGTGTATCAATAATTAATGATTTTTAATTACCAACTCTCGTTGAAAGGAAGATATATAGTTTACGCTCTTTGTTGCAATTATCCATGATAGTTTCTGTCTTTACATAGTTTTATTATTATTATTAATTTTATATTAAAACAAACACAAAACAAACACACTTATGTAATTTTCACTTGAATTTATTTGCTATTGACAATATTGTTTCACCAAATTACTGGCTTCTTCAGAATACAAAGTAGAACTAAATGCTAAATATCTAAAACTATTTCAAGGAAATATAGGAATGCAATTACAGAGCTATTAAGAGGATTATCATGAACTTATTAGAAATAAACAACACCAACCCAATTATAAGAAACGAAATATTTATTCTCTTACAACTTTGCCTTAGGCAAAATTATTTTCAATTCAACAACATTCACACTTGTAAACAAGGTTTAATTATGGGAAACCATTACGCCCACTTTTGGCCAAAATGATTATGAATACCATAGAATTACTTATTTTCAAACATAATTTGAACAGTAAAATCCTATATTGGTATCAATATTTTGACGAAATTTTTGGTTCTTTTACTGGTACATACAATTACATTTCCTCCATAACTACATAATTCAAACCCACATTAACATAAAATTCACCCTGGAAACTGAGACTGACTATACGTTAAATTGCCTTGACCTAATCATCTATAGACATAACAATAAACATACCTTTTCCATTTATCATAAACCTTCACACATGGACCTTACAATCCACAATAGTTCAAACCATCCTTACAAACACAAACTTGCAGCATACCATACCATTATCAAAAACTCATTTTGATACAGAACGACACAGAATAAAATGTATTGCTCTCAATAACGTTCATAACTCTCAAATTATCGGCAATATGTTAACTACAAAACTAAATAAAAAGGCTTTAAATTAAGTATATCCTCCTACCCATAATTATCGATCCCAAATTATATCAAAGTGTCATCTTTATCGGTTCTCCCTCTCAAAAAATAGCCCAATTTTTATTAAATAGGAACATTTATACAGCTTTTAAAACGGAAACAATAAAGATAAAATTAATAAAATAATAACTCGGGTGTCTATAAGTTGATATGTTATAGTTGCCCTAGTTTCTACCTTGGTCATACAGGAAGATAATTCAAGACAAGATGGGATGAACATACCAAAGCCTTTGAGTGCCACAATTATAATTTATTGAATGAAAATCATGTACCTCAGAATAGGTTCGAAGTATTACATTTACAACAAAAAGGTAAAAAAATATGTAATGTAGAGTATTAGAAATTAATAAAAAAAAATGCACCATATCTCATCCCCATTATTTAATCTTTTCAATAGAATTATATAAACTCCTTAAAGGCATAATTTGTTCCATTTTAACCCCTCAATTCCTATATTTATTCTTTCTTAATAGTGATAACTCCCTCCTACCTGCTTCAATAAATCAATAATCCTTTTAATAGCTCTGTAATTGCATCCCTATATCTCTTTGTAATAGTTTTGGACATTTAGCATTTAGTTCTACTTTGTATTCTGAAGAACGCAGTAACCTGGTGAAACAATATTGTCAATAGCAAATAAATTAAAGAGAAAAATAAATAAGTGTATTTATTTTAATATAAAATTGCAATTATCCATGTTCCCTTCATTATTTACTAGCAGGAATTCAATACATTACACCCTATGTCTTAATATTTATATTATTAACATGTAGTTAACCTAACATTCAAAATCGAAAATCCGTTAATTTGCCATTGAGTACAATTATAGGCGTTGCTGCCCTTATATTTGTACCATTTTAATGAAAAAAATTTAAAGGCACATAAAAACAATTAACAAATTTTGTATGATAAACGAAAACACTACGTGATACTTGGCACAAAGTATTAATTAATTTCGCGACTCACAAATCTTTTGCCTGTCCTCAGCCGTTTCGCTATTGCTTCTTTCTCTCAGATCATCATCGTCGCATCCCTGTCTACACTCTGACATTCCTAGTAATGTATTATAATATCGTTGATATCGAACAACCTCAAATAAAATTCTGATATAGCTATTTTAAATATATAATTGAAAACTTCTTCATTTCCTCTTCTGTGATCATATGGCCAAAACTTTTGCTCTCTGTTGAATTTAACAAAACGAAAAATTTGCAATTTTACTGGTAGTTGCTGTAACAGGGAAACTAGATTTTTTCTAACAAAAAATAAAATAGTTGCATAATGAGGGTAGATCATTACACTAACATTGTGAAGCATTTTGTTGACCTATATTATTCGTAGTAAATTGGTTACTAAGTGAATTATTTTATTGGCTGGGCAAATGTAAACATACCTACTGAGTTTCTTGATGTTCAACTCAATTACTATATTCCAATTTCTGGAAGGAATTACCTCACTAATTTTTTTTATTTGTAACACCATTTAACTTCTCCAAAAACTATAAATCTTCTTGTTCCTTGAAACTTCATAGAACAAGTTATAAATCACCAGAAGGAGCAAAATAATAAGGAATTTTTCTTATTCGACAGCAACAATCAAATCAACGACTCGATTTCTCATCTCATCATTATGGCATTGAGACTTTTGTCTTCCCACTTAAAACAGCGGACGAGGCAAACAAAATAAATCATATTACTATGGAACGAAAAACAGTGTGACGCTATTTCGAGATGGCCATGCATTTTTCTCTGTGTGACGGTTGTAATATAGTCTTTTATTCATGCCATCGATTTATGTAGTACTTGAGCTTGAGAACGCAAGGCCGGGAAACGAATCTCTGTAACTTGAAATGGATGTAGTGTACTTTCGGGAAATATTTGTTAAGCGCAGATCCGCTGCCAGACTATTTGGCGAAGTAAAAACGTAGTTGTTGAAATTCTATTCTGTACGTACATAAAAATGAAAGTGCCGAAATAATATGTATACAATCGATAATGTTAATTTTATTTAAAATTCAGTATATTGTTATATGGACTGGAAATTCTGTGGAACCTTTGGTGTGTCACAAATAACACAGTTTTGCACCCTAACACCACACATTTATTTAAACACTCAACGCCGTTTCAAAAATTTTTAAGTTGTCATCATCAAGGAATAAACCAATTTTTTACATTTAGTTTACTCCTTGATGTTGTTGAAATGACGTTACGTGTTAAAATAAAGGTTTGGTGTTAGGGTGCAAAACTATGGTTTTGTTTTACAAATATATGGAACATGAGTATGTATAATCAACAATACGAAAAGGAGAATTTTTAAAATAGTAGTAGAAACTATCACACTGTATGCAGCAGAAACCTGGGAGAGTAAAGAGAGATGAATGGAAATTAAAAGAAAAATAAATTGATATTGATGATAAAAGCAAATTGTTATAGATCTGTATTTGAATCAAACAACAAAAACTTGAGTATAAAATATTGTTATAAAAATTTATCCAGTCCGTTCCTGGTATCATTTCGATGAGACATCAATCGCCAAAATAGAAAAAAAGAAGAGCTAACTGATTCGAATACTATTTACATCGAAATCGTAACAACGAAATAAGCTCTTCACAATAACTAACTCCTGCTATGATGGGCCGCTCCTTTTAAAATCAGCATCGAATTCTCTCGTACAATCGACTGTCAATTTTACAGTTGTGGAGTTATTTCGAGATAGTGTTACTGGCAGATGAACTTGCCGGACTGCGTAGGAGATACAAGGATTGGGCTGGAACAGTGTTCAGCCTTTAGTCATCTGAATGATGTTTCGCAATTCTGATTACAACGGAAAGACTCTTTCTCAGTGGTTTGTCGTTGTAGTGGCATTTCGCTCAACAAATCGCCTGTAGTAGGAACAGAGGCCCAAGAAGGTATCTCCATCAGACAGATCCGAGTGCAGGCCAATGAAGACTGGACAACGGAACAGTGAATTCAGGACCAAATGGTTGATCCAGACATCGAACAATCCTGTCATTCAAAAAAAGAGGAGCACCCAGGCCACGATGGGACGGGGTAGCTAGAAATCGTTGTGGGCCCAATGGGACTGTCTAAGAGTAGGGAATGGAGTGCTCAAGCGAGTTTGGGAAAGCACTGATGGCCGAGAAACCAAGTCCCAACTGGCAGTTCCGAAGAAAAAGGTACCAGCCATCCTGACCGAAGTACATCATAGGATTACCGGGGGCCATGTGGGCCAGCGATACTACTGGGTAAATTACTTCGAAGACGTCAGAGTTTGGTGCCGAAAATGTGCGTAACTTCGAATCGAATGTATCCCTGAAGGTCTGCACGATGTTGGTTATCAGAAGTGCAGGATTAAGTGGAAACCCGAAGCATGAAAAAAAAAAAGAACGAAACTACCAAAAAAATAGTCAAACAGGTTACGGAGGGACTAGATGAAAAAATAAAAGTTTCTAGAAAGCGAGAGTGAATATTATTATTTTTTTAAATTTTGATTAATTGAACCCACGGAGTTTATAACAATATTACACAATAGAAGCAAATCATAATTTAATTTTGATTTATATATTAGATCATTTACCATCTAGATATAGCCTGTCAAGCATAAAATCGTGACAACGCTAGAAAGAGAGGGCAACAGAGTCAGTAAGAGGCTATTTCACTTAGTGGGTGGAAGCAGCCAATGAACAACATGCTGAACGTATTTCATTGGAAGCAGCTCCCAGCCGAGTGAAATAGCCTCTTGCCCTGTCTATTGCCCTCTCTTTCCTTAGTCTTACCACGACATTTGTGCACTGCAGGCTATCTCCAGAAAGTACATGTTCTAAGATTTATATTTAAGTTTTTATTACCTGTCCAATCCATACTTCTTGATATTTCTGCCCAAGCTTGTTCTGTTACATCCTTTCTGGAATAGTCCTGTATGATTGTACAAACACTAGTGATTTTCAATTAAATGCACAAACTTCGTGGTTTTACGTCATTTTTTCGTAAAAATACCACCTTTCAACCTTCAAATGCAGCAACTGACACTGCTACGCTAGGCGATTTACAGCTTGTCTGCATTGACCAATCCTCGCTGCTGACGACGCCTCATGTACAGTTCTCTATAAAAGCACAAGTGAGCAGCATAAAAGCGTATAGGTTCCTTATCTCGCATCTAATACGCGTCTATAACGATACGATAAATTAGAATATCTCAGCTATTTGTGAGAAATACAGAACGATACGATCTACTAGAACAAGTTCTACGAGATTAATGAATAGGTCCGTGAAGAAGAAGAATCTCTAGGTTCAGAAATTTACGTACTTAATATGGAAGTACAATAACGGAACTGTTTCGCACTGCCACGAATAAGGTAAAGAAGCCATGTTGGTTGTTAACATCTACTGACGGATTGGCACTCACAGTAGAAGAAAATGGAGATGGACTTTTGAAGATGCAGCTGTGATCTTACAAGAATGGTTAAGGTCAAAAATGAAACCATATGATAAATGATAGGCGTAACGATAAATATAGTAGACACAACTGAAGGAAGGTTAAGTTGGTGCGGCCGCCTTAGAAAAATGTCCGAGGAAATAGTACATAAAAATATAGCAATGAAATCCCTCTAGATGGAGGAAAAAAAAAGGCCGACCTCGACTCAATTGGAAAGACGGCATATATTTACTAATTCAAAATAGGCACATGCAGGATAATGAATGGCGGTGGTAGAAGTTTTGGATGCTAAACAAGCCACATGCTGTAATTCTATTCGCAAAAAAAGTATATAATGCTGACCAGGGTCGAGAAGCATTCTTTGTTGACACTACATCGGTCTTCTTCATTCGATCTTGTTGATAACCAAGAAATTCTAAGCATTCTATGGAATACCGGCATTCCTAAAGCCTCTATCATATTAATAATAGGTGTTTTGAAAGTCGACACCATATAAGCGGGTGGACCAAACATAGCATTTTATTCAGTCTCCTGAGTCTAGTAAAGCGTCTGCTTAATATCTGATATGATGGCTGGGCCAGAGTCCAGCTTATTATTAATCGAGTATTCCAAGACAATAGATCAATCAGTTTCAGCATTTCTTCGTGTAATTTGCAGGGAACAGGAGCATTGCTACTTTTTCCGTTTGACATCGTATTGTTTTTGTTGATTATTATTCTCATCCCAAACCCTAAAATGCAGAGTTCACCTTATTTATGAGATTTGGAGACCTACATTAGAATCCACGATCAGAACAGTGTTACTGATGTATCGGATACTTCTGATTTTCACTCGATTAATTTTTTTTAGTCACTGTCCTTCCTTATAGACCTTCGAAGTCAGCCCAAATAGAATACTTTTCTGTCTTGTTGTTATTAAGTTCTGGATCCTAAACCTGGATTTTTGTTGAAGTTTGTCAGTAATGCTGCGTTGGTCTTCTATCTATGTATTTTCTAGAGACTTCACCAACAAAGAAAACAACAACTGATCTGGTATTGATACCTACGTAAGAAGAATGAGCGAAGAAGGGCATCCAAACATAACCTTAGAATGGATCCCTTTGGAAAAAATGCGGAGTAGACATAGGCGGTCTATATGGATACAGAATTTCCGAAATTGCCCTACTTCTCCTTATTCCACTCTGAAGACAGATATACCCATAGGAAAAATAATCATCCCGATTATAATATCCTATTCTAAAGAATTGTTTAGCTACTCATATATCTGTTAAGTTTTTTTTAACTATTTTTCTGGAATTTGCAGTACTTGCCTGTGTGTTTTGCTTTTTCTGCATTTGTTTGCCCTTCTATGTGATGATTTGTTAGCCACTGGTAGACGATTCTCGATAGTTCTAGCGAGCTAGAGCTATTTTGAACAGCCATTTCAGTTTGAAAAAAATTTCAAAAACACTGTTCCAGCTGTTCATAAAATAAATTATGACTAATTCATTCGTGTTCTGCATATGAATGAATATCAATATTGTTTAATATTGACATTTTCAATATCTGAACTAGTACAATTTTAAAGTTAGGCTTAGTAACCCATCTTTCCTCTCTTTAAAATTACAAGGTATGTTTCAATACAAATCCACACAACATACAAATCATACTATCACCTAACAATTTAGTATCCTGTTGTGAAATATGATTCAAGTGTTATCAGACTTCGCCATAATTGTCGACAAAAGAAACTCAAACTAATAAATCACACTTTTCAGAACCTTGTTCCGGAATGAATATATTGCAGTGCAAGTGTTGTAAAACACAATAAGCGCACAAGCGTGATGTTGAAGCATTAATGAAACTGGTTGATTGCAATAATCATAAATTTGTTTCAACGGCAAAATTGCGCCACTTCTTCGCACCCGTGCCAAGGATATCGAAGTTAATCCCGGGAAACGTAAGGGGAATTCTGGGAATTTCAGGAAATTATTCGTATCTTGAGGTAAGTAACGTGTTCGTTTCTTGAGGGTAGTTACAGCTTTTATTGCTGTTTTACTTCTTGTGAATTGATTCAAACTATTTTAATTGCTAGAAACATTCAGATGTTAATGTTACTACCAGGTGTAATTACCAATAAATTTGCGATAAAAGTGGTAGCAATAACGCCGCTATGTTTTATACCTCTAGGGGTCGATAAGTATGATGACGACCTGCATTCTCGTTGTTAAATTGCGTTTTAAAAGACATGGATATAAAATAATGTATAAATGCATGAGTGCTTAATCACAAGCATTTTGTGTGTAATGAGTACTCTACAGCTAGAAGTTACCAAAAATGGGTATTAAAATTCGAAAAATTTGCTTTATTGATTCCATGATGACCTTAGCGCTTAAGAGTTACATATCATAAAGAAAAATATATTTTTCGAAACAGGATAGTATCATCTTAAAGCATTTATTTCAGTCATGAAATTTGTACCACGCCACTCCTCTGGACCCCCTTTAAAAAAATTGTTGCGCCCCCTTATTTTTTCTAACAATCTAATGTGGATTACGTATACTTATTTTGCTGATTCATTTTTTTGACACCTATTCGGTGTCACCCATAGGGGTCGCGCCCCACAGGTGACCACTGCATTAACCTATCATTTCACTGTCCTCTTATGATAAATAAATACATTAAAAAAAACAATACCGGCTTCAAAAAGGGAACTTAAGTAAAAACCAAAAAATATTGTTTTTCTGCAACAATTAAATGCAAGTCGGTGCCAACTTGAAAAGCAAAATAGCAAAGTGCAACTCATAAATGTACTTCACACATTATTTTAAATTTAACTTAAAAAAAGTATTTTTGTAGATTTTTGTTTTTTAATAATTTGGTAAAGTGCGAGTTGGACTCGTTTACTAAGGGTTCCGTACCACCTTCAAGATTCTAATATTCCAGTTTCAGACAAGCAGAGAATGAGTGCATTTTCTTATATTTACCCTTATATCTTTTAAAGCGTTTTAATTTATAAAAAATATACACTTTTATTTTCCCCACGTATACTTTTTATTTTATCTGCTTCAGATTCGCTTGATTTTTATCAGAATACATATGTATTTAATTTTCTAATTTGGCCCCCAAAAATTAACACTAAAATTTTATTTTACTAATAAACTTTCTTTTATAATCTACTGTCAGAGTTTTGAGGCTCTGTGGATTGGAAGATAACGGGCAAAATAGGTCAAGTTTTAAATTATAAATTTTTAAATCTGTTATTCAAATTATTAAAAAATACAAATAAAATATATTTTTCAAAATTTAAATAGTGTTTCTAATGTGGGAATTAAGTCGATGTTTAATATTTTTGTTAATATCTTTTCAAAAAATGAGTTAAAAATATGATATATTTGTAATTCACATAATGAGCCTTTTATCTGATATATTACATGATGCTTCTGAAAATTGAATCTTTATTTTCCATTTAATTGTATAATTTGTCCCTAAAATTACTATAGGGGTTTTCTAATAATTTATGTTCAGTTTAATTCTATTTTTTGGGGGCCAAATAATAGAATTAGGGATTTTTTCATATTTTTCAAATAAACAAAAAAAATTAAGTCTTATAGTTTGGGGAATAACGGGGGATTGGGTAATTTTTTTAAAATATTTTTTTAATATATTTTAAAATATTCATTTAAAAAAAAATTAAAGATAAATTTGTGTTCGTCATAATGAGCCCTGTGATTTGATATATTACATGATCCGTTAGAAACAATTGTAATTTTTTGTTTTCCATTTAATTCTATAATTTGCCCCCCAAAATGAATATTAGGGGTTTCTCCTTATTTTTCAGTTAAGTTCAGGTGAGAGGCTATACTTTAATTTTTTTCAAAATTTTTCAGCTTATGTTTTCGGAGAAAAGGGGAGAATGGGTATTTTTTTAAATATTTATGTTAATATCTTTTAATTAATTTATTTTAAAAATATTAAAAAAAAATATTTGTTTTCGTCATAATTAGCCCTTTCATTTGATATATAACATGATGGGTTAGAAACAATTTTAATTTTATATTTTTTATTTAATTTTATAATTTGCCCTCCAAAATAAATATTAGGGGTTTCTCCTTATTTTTCCAGTAAAGTTCAGGTGAGGGGCTATACCTCCTTTTTTCAAAATTTTCCAGCTGATGGTTTTGGAGATAAGGGGAAGGGAAATGGGTAAATTTTTTAATATTTTTGTTAATATCTTTTATTTAATTTATTTTAAAAATATGAAAAAAATACATTTGTTTTCGTCGTAATGAGTCCTTTCATTTGATGATGGGTTAGAAACAATTTTAATTTTATATTTTCCATTTAATTCTGTAATTTGCCCCCCAAAATTAAAAATAGAGGTTTTCCCTTATTCTTCCAGTAAACTTGAGGTCAGAACTTATACCTCTAATTTTTTTTCAAAACTTTACGTTTTATAGTTTCTGAGATAAGGGGGGAGGGGGGGTAAATTTTGGTATATTTTCGTTAATATCTTTTTAAATATATTTTTTTAAATATGAAAAAATATATTTGTGTTCCTCAGCATGAGACGTTTCATTTGATATATTACATGATGCGTTTGAAATTTTTATTTAATTCTATAATTTGGCCCCCAAAATTAATATTAATCATTTCTCCTTATTTTTCCTGTAAAGTTCGGGCAAAGTTCTATATTTTCTATTTTTTTCAAAATTTTAGACTCAGTAGTTTGGGTGTTCAGGGGGGGAAGGTCGATTTTTTTAGTTTTTCCCCCCAAAAGTACCCCTAAATTCAATTTTTTTTCTTTTACGATATCTATTCCTGATCGGTTCACCAAACTATATATTGGTACCAAATTTCAACCTCTTCCGTCCAGTAATTTAGGAGAAAATTGCTGTGATGTGACAGAGGCAGAAATCCTGAGTGATATTATAAGGTTATCCGTATATTGTATATACGGAACCCTAAAAATGAATCTATTTTACAATTTGCGTTCATACATATGTTAGACACCAAAGGTTCCACAGTTTTTCCAGTATGTTGGTCATTGTCAGAACGTTTGATTTCGTATAACGAAGCCTGTTTTAGGTAGACGTTTCAAGTCAGTTTCGCAGTAAATTTTAACGTCTGCAAAATTGTCACCGTTTCATACACGATCTAATTTATAGAAAAAAAATGCTTACTCTATGTTTAAATGATACCAATTGCAATGACTTAATATTTCATTTTTGTTTGTTCTTAAGGACATACATTTACATAAATTAATTACTTTCTTCCTTAACATTGAGAATGACTTATATCTCGATCTCCTACTTATTGTGGTTTTCATGGAAAAAATAAAATGTTGTGTAACTAAAATCACTGTACAGCCACATTTAGATCCTTTATCGTAACTTATGATTCATTATAATTTTGTTATGGTAAAAGTTTCTTTAATGTTTATTATAACTATTATATTGTGAGAATAAACGAGTTTACATCAGATATATTTACAATTAGATCACATGTGAACTTACAAAGTTACTTACAAACAGGTTTCTCTGGTCTTTACGCAGATTCTTTGTAGATTACCACATAGTAACACATTTTTCGATAGTCACAGCCCAAATCTAATGTATCAAAATGTTTGGAATACATTATAAAGGGGTACTATTGGTACAAGTCGATATTTACAGAACATTAATCTGCATAATTTGCAGACAGTATGCAACAAGTGATCATATTCACTCAGCACTCAAACAATCTACTTGTTTCACAGTACCAATTATGTATGTATATTGGGATTTGTTCTCTTTTCTTCTGCAGTTAAGTAGATGAATCAAAGTTAATAAGGCAGTTTAGAACAATTACATTTGCAGACCTTTTACACAGAGTTATGCAAAGACAATATTTTTAATAATAATAAGTTTCAATGATTGAAAATAAATAAACTGTATATGTAGTATTATACAAAAGTGGATCAAATTGTTCACAGTTTGCATCTGAACAACTTCCCACTATATGATATACGTGCTGAATTTATAACTGAATTTTCAATCATACCGCGAGTCATGGCATTCATCTACTGTCTAATGCATTTAAGCAAAACATGCAATTTTCTTGCCCTGTCGATATGAATCGCGTTCTCTAAATGGCATTACAAGACAAAATCCAATGGGGTCAAGTCTGGCGAGCTTGATACCAATCCATTTTCAATTAACACTAGAGTCTACAAATATTTTTACACTATAATTCGACGGGGTTGTAGGAAATATAATCGAGTGTTTTTAAATGTGAAAGGGAATTAAGTCAGGAAGAATTGATATTGCCTTAAAGAAAGAACGGGTCTGCCAATCTGATTTACTATTCCTGTTCACCGTATATACCTAGGAAAAAATTGGTAAAAAACAAATGCTTGAAATAAATCAAATAGGCTGATTGCGGTGTATACGTTTTAAATTTATTTCTCTTTTTAAAAAACAATTCAGTTATCTGTAAGAGAGTCTCTTCGCTTATATAATATCAATTAATTATTGTAAATAAACAAATATAGCATGTAAATATACAATATTAAGACAATAATTGCTTTTTGTTCAAATAAACATGAGAATTTTCAGTTTGCGATATTTTAAGTTAGAGACTTGGCGTATGTCCGAAATCAGAACACCACAAAAAAGGGCAACGTTACCAAATTTATGGATCGTAGAGATAAGAATGATAAATGTATATGGGGGTTAAATTGAAAAAGTGCCCAACTGGAAGCATTAAATAACAAGTTAAAGCAATGACCTCCCTAGCTCTGCTGTCATTACCTCTCTCTCGACGCTCCACTTTTCACACTCCACCACCGTATGCTGCGGGGTGTCCAGCCCTCCGCAATATATACACACATCGTCCTCCGCTCATTCTAAACAAATAGGATAGGTTAGCCCATAATTCCTGAAACCTACAACTCATCCATTTCCTTCCTATCAGTCCAATGCGCTTTTTTTCACATTTGCATTCTATCTTCTCTGCCATATCCCTATGGTCCTTTATCTCTCTCTTTCCTTCCCTCTCTATACACCGTAGATTCTCGCTCTCTTCTCAACCAAAAGCTCAATGGGTACCTCCCCAGTAACCTATATACACATGCGTCTTTTAGGAGAATCGGTCTAACCGTTTTTTTCCATAAATCTACGATATGTATTCAATCTCATCACTCTGTGCCATACAAGGGCCCCATACAACAAAATAGACTTCTCCAGCCCATACAACAATCTCCTATTCGCAGTTTGAGGCCCGTTCATATTCGGAAGTAGCCTAGCCAGTGCTGCACCCATTTTTGCGGTCTTCGCTGTGATAAATTTGACAATCGTTGAATCTCAGTTTGTCATCTAAGATAACTCCCACGTACTTGACTGTTTTGCCTGGAACAATCATCCTTTGTCTATCCTTAAACTGTATCTCCCTCTTTGACATCAGTCTTTTTATAATTATGGCCACCGTCCTTTCCAGGCGATTGCTTCCCATTCACCCGTGTGTCTTACGAATCGCATCATCACCCTTTTCCACCAACTCCTCCTTAGTCCCTGCTCTCACTATCACTGACAAGTCATCTGTGTAGTCCATCGTCTGACAACCATCCGGAAACAATATGTGCGTAATACCGGTTCATGCATTATATTCCACAGAGTAGGCCCTAGCACCGATCCCTGTGGTATACTCTGTGCCAGCTTCCTCTTCCGCTCTCCTACCTTGATTTTTCTCTCAATAAGATATACCGTTAAAATATTTCATATATTGGCTAACCCCTATGTTATGTAGCCTCCCAAGTATGATGTTCCACCCTGCCCTGTTAAAGGAGTTATTAATGTTTAGATTTATTGGGTCCACCCATTTATACTCTCTTTCACGCACCAGTCGCATTATCTCCTGCAGGGCACCTAAAGTTGATCTCCTTGGGCTAAAGTCATACTGCTGTTGCCATATTCCTCCGTTTTCGTCAATCTACTTAAATAATCTCCCTCTTATCCGATGTTCATATACCTTGCCTCTGGTATTTAGCAAGGTGAGGGGCCTGTATTTTATTATTAAAGTGACTACATATTATATATTGCTAGAATATTACTTAGGTGAAATAGGTTTGAGTTACTATAATTCAATAAATTTCGTATCCCCGACTTGACCATAGAATGTATGGCATCACACTCCCTCTAACGCACAGATTCACTAAACCCCAGATATGCTATATATCAAAATGGTTTAGCTCTGTGGGAGCCCTTGCCAGGTTATCAGGCCCGTGGTTGGCGTCGTGGCTGCAGTTCCCCATGAACCGTCCGGGCTGTTCCTAACAGTACGGCTTTTTGCATTTGTTTGTAAAGATGCTCGTCCAGACCGAGGTATTTTAAATTGTTTAATAGATGTTTTGGGACTAGTCCTGTCGTTGACATAAAATTGGTACCGTTCGTGTGTTGTACATGTCCCACTGAGTCTTTATTTGAAATTCCAAATGTCTATATTTGATTATTTTATCAGCTTGCTTAGTATTTATATCATTATTGTTAGGAATTGCTATGTCAATTAAAGTTTATTTCCGAGATACTTTATCTACCAAAACTATTCAATGTCAGTCTTGCACCATTTAACTATACCGAAAGAATAACTGAGCACTGAACACGCATAGGTGTTAATAGCCTGCAACAGATTTTTACTGTTTAGTTTAGTTTTCAACAGTCGTCTTACCCCTCTACAAAACTCCGCTGTTAAGTCCTTTTTCATAGTCAAGTGATCAATACGTTGAGCCTGCTTTATTCCAAGGTATTTATAAGTATGAGCTTCCCCCATAGATTCAATTCAGGTGCCATCTCCCATTTCCGAAATGCCCATGCTGTATTTTGCCTTATCGATATTAATAATTCCCCATTTGTCTAGGCCAAATATCATATAGAAGTCATTAGAGAACCCTTCTACTATTTTAAGCATATCATGCAGCTGTTGTTTCGTAGCTGCCATCAACTTTAAGTCGTCCATGTATAACAAATGGTTTATCTTTAATGCTTGAACTTTGTTGTGTTTGAGACTGAACCTAAAATTAGTGGAGTTCAGTTTGTTTGAGAGAGGGTTCATGACAAGGCAGAACCACAACGGACTAAGAGATTCTCACTGGAATATACCCCTTCTGATTGGAATGGGGCCAGTTTGTATCGAACAGTTCGCTTCATTCAGTGAGATTTTGATTTGCCAGGTGGACATGGCATATTCTAAAAAGTTAATAACACAATTATTCACTTTATAGAGTTTCAGCACCTTAATGAGCCAATCATGTGGAACTGAAACAAAGGCCTTTTTGAAGTCCACAAATCAATTATGAGTTGTTCTTTGCAGCCCATCTAATTTTTCACGCATCCCTTTTGTTGTTTAGTAATTATGTTGTTCAGCTCTCAATGTTTGAAAATGCGATGATTAATGCACGATGTTATGAGTTTGTATAAGGTTGGAAGGCAAGTGATTGGTCGGTACTTTGCTGGGTCTTGTGCACATAGGTTGTCCTTTGGTAAGAGGTATGTAGCACCATGCATAAGTAAACTAGGCATCTTGGGCGGGTGGGTAATTACGTCATTTATAAAGGCTGTTAGTGTTTCGTGGGTTGCGTACAGTTTCTTTATCCAGTAATTTTGTACACTATCTGGACCTGGTGCTTTCCAGTTATGGAGGTGCTTCATTATGTTGGATGTGTCTTCCGTTGTAAATGGTTGGTGTTGCATGGCCTCACAGTTCTGAGATGCAGCCCCCTCCTCATTAATCCAGCTGGCTCTGGAGTTATAGGAGATTGTTGTGGAAAGATGTGTTTTCCAGAATTCCTCGAGGTCGGTTTACTGGGGTAACTAGGGGCTTCATTATTATTCTTGTTGTTAAGTTTTCTATAAAACCCTTTTTCTGATTGTCGGAAGTGTGTGTGTCTAGTTTCCGTTTGTTACTGGTTTTGTACCTTCTCAATCGACTTGTGCAGACTGAGAGCTTTTGTCGTAGACTATCCAGACACTGCTGAAATGTGATGTTTTCTCCATCCCACTGGGAGTGTATTCGGTTATTGTCCATGATAGTCTTGACAAGCCTTTCTATTCTGTTGTTCCTGGCTCGTTGGTACTCGGTCAGTCTTCCAACTTCTTTCCGAAGAGAATTGATTTTCCCTTCAAGTCTTCTTTGCCAAGGTGGTATTCGAGGTGTTTGTCTAAATTGGGGAGGGTCTTGCTTTGGTCTGCGACCCCAATTGTTCTGCAGATGGAAGTTGCAGCACAGTAGATGATTGTGTGTAGCGACTCTAACGTATTAGCACCTAAAACATAGTTTGGCAAGATAAATTTGTTCGTAGCTTGCAAGACGATACCCACTTTCTTAGATGATCTTAGTTTGGGGAGAGCTGGTCTAGTCAGTGGATCTGTGCCACTATACTCTCTAAGAGCTTCTTCCATTTCTGCTTGGATCTTCTCAATCAGGTTAGCGTTGCTTGGCTGTTCTTGTTGTAGTTCTTGAGTCTCGTCTGCTCTTTGTGCCAAAGGTGTTTCAGGCTCTGGATCGATTGTAGTTCGACCAAATAGTTCGGGCTCCACTTCGCTCTTTATTCTATCCAGTTGTTCAGGCGATATAAGGCCTTTTCTCAAGATGACACGATATTGATCTGCTACTCTCTGTTCAGTAACTTGAAGCTCTGGGTACTCACGTCAGAACTCCTGATAGAGTATTTGGCGATAACCAGTCTTGTCCTGGGCAAGGTTCGTAATTCTGTAAAACGTGCGCATTATAAATTCATTCATGGCGTCAGTCCATTTCATGCGCTGTCTTTTCAGTCTCGCTTGAGCGAGCGCTGGCTGTTGATCCTACGCAACACTTTCTGCGGGTTGAGTTCTCGTTCTCATTTGACTCCGTTGGTGATGGTCACGTTGTTGTTGTGACTCTATTGGTGAGTGTTGTGGTGGTTCTTCTGGTTCTGGGGCTGCAGCTCTTTGGATGGCAGGGGCCCGCCTCCTCAGCACCTTGCCACCGACGTCCCGCATGCTGTCATGTCCAGCGCCGGCTCCAGACATGCCCTGGCGATACCCAGGCAGCGGCTCTTTTCCGAGGCATCTACTCCGTAGCTCCATTTTCATGGGTGGTGTCACCAATTGACCCTGGTGACCCGGGCAACTCGGAACCGCAGGGTTGTCAGTTCCTAGATGAAATGAGTTAAACCAGATCATTCCGTGAGGGTTTTGGGGAAGGGAGGAAGGCTAGGTAGTAGGCCAGCGGACAGCTGCTCCTTTAGTCGCCTCATACGACAGGCGGTAGATAGAATGTTGCTATTCTAACCCGGACACCACACGTAAAAAAATTTCGTATTATTATTATATTTAAATTAAGAACTAAATTACACATTACGATTAATACTTGAATCGTAACAATTATCTTAGTTCTTCAGGAATTTATATCCATTACTAAGAATGACCCTAAGAAAAAGAAACACTGACAGGCAGATATCATGAGATTGGCCGTATATTTCTTAAGAAGCATTGTTCAGTATCAAATGATTGCCGTTCTTTTTTCTGTTTTTTGTCATCAAACTTTAAATGATTCTATTCAGGTAAAGTTATTGAAAGGGCGTTAAAAACATGCTCTTGTCACTCAATTTATAATTTAGTCGATCAACCATATATTTGTATTTGATCATTTTGAAGTTCATATTATGCCATATAGTTATTCATTTGACATCCGCTAGCATTTTTAACTGTCTTCCGAAAAGGAGGAGGTTATCAATTCGTCGTCAAGTATGCTCAGTGATTATTTAAAAACGGCTTAGGCAAATTTAATAATTTAAACGACATGGTATTAAGGAATATTACAGAAAGGTACCATATAATTTTCTACAACGTGAGATTTACGATTTTCCAGAAAATCAGAAAAAAAAACAGTAATTAAAGAACGACATTTCAATGAATTTCAATAATTCTACACTGTTTTCTCTAACACGGCCCAACCATTTTGTATGTTTTAAATTGTATTCTACAAAGAGATGTCCAGCTTGATTCTGTATAATTATTAACCGACTTCCAAAAAGGAGGAGGTTATCAATTCATCGCGTATTTTTTTTCTTTTTTTTTGTATGTATGTTACCTGATTTCTTCTCCTGTGGTGCACCATTTTGAATGAATATGGTCTTGTTTAATAGAGTATATATCCGGATTGGTGAAACTTCAAATTTTGGAAAATAATTCTATTGGTAAAGTGATGACATTTGTGAATGAACACATGCGTGCATGGATATCGACTAACACATTGGTAGATTTTTCGAAAACTCCTTATGGATGTGTATAGTTTTTTAACCTTTAACCTATTAAGGAAGATTCTTAGGTGATTTCATATACTTGTCTGCGACGTGCAACTTGCAGTTTTGCAGAAAATTGCCGAAAATTACAAAATACTTATCAAAAATTTCATCGAAATGACATAACGGACATTTCCTCATAAATATTTTAATTCCAAAGTAATAGTGCGGTAATTTTAATTGCGAATTTGAAAATTTTCTATGTTTTGTTTGTATACCAGGCAAATACCTATTTAAATGCAAATTTTCCCATTTTGCGAAGACGGTCCTTTTAGTTGTCACATTCTCCCGGCTTAATAGAAAATTCAGTGACAACAAATGTCAAACTTTAAACAGCTATTTGGTGCGTTTATAGACAGGCTGTTTAGTTATAGCAAACAAAATCATAAAGTAAAGTGATAGAAGGAGTTGCAGTTGCAGTTGCCAAGGAACAATCAAGTTTGATGAATTAGTAGATAAGTACACAATGAGGGATTTTACATTTTCTTGGAAACGACTTTAAAAATATACTAGATTGGTAGATAATTAATTTGTACAGAATGAGCACCTTTTAATGTTTATATTTTTTACTTCCTGGGTAGGTACCTAACAACATTGAATGTGTTATTTATTTGCTAGAGTTGTATTTTGTTATAATTATTTTTAGCTTTATAGTTATAGGTAGAAGTCGGTTACATATTTTTTTAAAAATGTTTTATCTATAACGTAAAATATACTGTTTTTCCGAAAATCATAAAAATATTTGCAAAAACACGATGAACGTCAATGTACATGTCAAATTTTCATCATAAATATTTAGCTTACATGTCAAGATATGCCATGAAAGTATATCAATACACAGAAACATATACCGGGTGGTTGCAATATAGGGTGAATTAGAGATACACTTATAGAAAGTGGGCCAAATAACAAACCAAATAAAAAAGTTTTGGATAATATTTGAAAAATACAAATTAAAGAGGGAGGGAGAGATAAAAATACGCTAAAATAATTAATATATCAGAAAAAAGTTGTGTACAATATCGTTTTTTTATTGCATACAGCTTAAGCTAACATAAAGCTTATAAAAATTATTCAGGGAGTTCATTCACCCAGTAAAAAACCGCTTAAACCGCTTAAAACGTTTTCACATCTATCGGGAAAACCCGAAACAATTAAAGTTAGCGAGGAAAATTCCGTCACAAGTCCTGTTCGAGTGCAAGATAAAACATGAAAGAACTATAAAGTCACGCGATGTTTGAAGTACCTAAGTTTGATATGAGCATGAACCTTGTACAAATAAGATCGGAGTTTAACGGAGCAGTGAGAAAAAAATTCAAATCAATATTTCTACTTTGTAATATGACCTATTCCCTATTATAATGCAATTCAGTCCCGACAAAGGCACTTAATAGTTTACGTTAATTCATTACATACAAAATTAGTATAATAATATTTTAATTGTTTCGATATTGTTATAATAAAATTGTATTTGTAATAACCTACTTAATATTTCTAATTCCCTATTTCCGTTTACATTTGTCCTATCTTCTACTTTTACTCTTCAAACGCTTAAGGACTCTATTGCCCCAATTTTAATTTAAAGGGTTTACTAATGTTATAGTTTTTATCACAACTTACTTAACATTTCAAATTTAGTGTTTCCGTCTTATCTTGTATTTAATTTTCCTCGTCAAACGTTTAGATATGTTATTTATAAACTACAATATCTTGAAACCTCAGGCAAAATTCCTGCTTCTAGTGTGATCATTTACACTCTTAGATTTTGAAACAGTAGGTATTAGTAATTCCTTAACTTTCTCCTGACCTACTTTCCTCTTTGAACATCTTAGATTAAATCCCTGGAAAAGGAATTTTTTTCGTTGCACAGATTAACGTTTAACAAAGATCCAACCCCTTTGTGTACATCCACACGGCTCGGTGACGGCGGTAGCGGAGGTGGTGGTGACGGCTCAGGTGTGTTTCGCGAATCTATGTGAAGCGCTCAAAACCCGTTCGTATTCCCTTTCTCTATGCCTCTATATCGCCTCTACATCGATCGACATAAAGGCAAGCATACTACAGGACATGCGGCTGAAGATGGCAAACTCGCGGAGTGAAATTTCAGGTTTCAGTCACGGTTTCAGGATCAGTTTGTGTGCGACTGCCTGGACTTTCCCGTCTGTTTACACACAATAGTGTTGACGTTTTCTCTCGAAACGTTTGACAAACAATACACGCGCTTACGTGTGGACGACTTTTGTTTTTAAGTCGGTTTCGTGTTTTTTTTTGTGGTACGTTGCTTCTTCCAATTTGTTTTTCGAAAGTTTATGTGTGAAATGCTCTACAATTCAGCTGTCGTTAATCGCAAATTGAACGCTTCTTTCGGTGTACGCTTCATACTTTTTTATACGTTATTACTCCTTATGTAGTTCAAAAGTTTGAAATTTTTGTATGACATGAGAAACTTCCTTTCTTTAACTGTGATGTATTTCTTGACATAATGAACAAGTTTTTACTGCTCTATTTTGGACTAATATTTGTCGACGTTCGTTGGGTGACCAACGGTTTTTCTTTAAATCCTCCAGGGGGATCCCAAGTGGGTGACCCTGCTCCAGGTAGATCTCCTGGACCGCCGGATATTTCGGGGGATGTAGAGGAAATTAAAGATGTAGGTGATAAGACTTCGAGCGATTGTGATCTGAAGGGAACTGTTAAAGACGCAGGTGATGAACTAGAGTTGAACTTTACGATATCCCATCCGTTGTTTAATACTGAAGAGTTGATGCCGGGGATTATATATCAAGGTATGTAAAGGAAATTATCATTCATACAGCAATTATTCGTTATGATCTTTGATTAATTAGTTGAAAATAGTTGCAATATAGATCAGTGCATTATAATGATTGTGTAACAATGTAGTATTTTTCAATTACAAATTAAAATTATTTATTAACATTATGTAATTAGCATTAGTGTGAGTTGAGTTCAATTCACTACATTTCCTAGAATGGCTCCTTTTAATTTTACCCAAGCTTTAATACTTTTTGTTCTTTGATTGATCGAATTTAAATTGTTTGTTATTGTTTGTTGTCATTGGAGATCAGTTTTACTGTTCGAATTGTTTGACTGGATATTATTACTGCTCCATAAGTAAGAATTAGACTTCGCAAAATAAACATTTTGAAACAGCTGGTTTATTTTTTGACAGCCTCAATATAAATTTTTTATGTGACAAATTGTACGCTTTAGGATTTTGCGATACCGTACTAGATTGGTTTAAGTCTTATATGAGCAAGAGAAAAATATGTGTTAAATTAAATGGTGTTATTTCAGAAAAGTATAGTCCGGATGTAGGGGTGCCCAAGGATCTGTACTGGGGCCCATACTGTTTTTAATCTATGTAAATGAACTGCCAAAATGTATTGATGCTGAAAAAATTGTAATGATTGCAGATGATATGTCGATGATTGTGTCAGCACCTACCAATGAGGGCTTACAACATAAACTGTAAAATGTATTTCAGAAATTTCAAAACTGGTGTAAAACCAATTCTTTAATCATGAATATGATAAAACTCTCATTATTAAGTTCTCAATGAAAAACCATATAAATCCTGAATTTGTTTTAGGGCAACACCTCTCTATAATATCTCATGACTACACTTAGTTTCTGGGTATTTATGTTAATAAAACTTTAAACTGGACTGAACAAATTGACCATATTTGCGCAAAAGTCAACAAAAGTTATTTTACTCTTGCCCGGATAAAAAATTTACTGAACCAAAAAAACTCTCATTGATCTCTATTACTCTCTTGTATACTACCATCTAAGTTTAAATATCACTTTATGGGGTAGAGACACACAATTAAGTAGAGTATTCGTATCCCAAAAAAATGCCTCAGACTTATTTTCAGTCTAACTTCAAGGGAATCATGTAAACCACTTTTTATATTACACTCTATTTTGACGCTGCCGAGTATCTATTTTATATATGAAGGAATATCAAGATAAATTTGAAACAAATACGTCCACCCCCACATAAAGCACAAGAACAGGTACCCTGTTAAAAACTGTAGCCCACAGGACTCGTAAATATAATAATAAATAAACTCACCGTCATATATGGGTGTAAAACTATTTAATAGGCTCCCTGGACATTTCAAAGCAGAACCATATCGGGTGTTCAAAGCAAAACTAAAAAAAACTGTTGCTGCAAAAGGCATACTATAATATAGGAGAGTTCCTTAGCGATAAAAATCTTATTTAGTACAACCTGTGATAATCCACTGGCGTTCAATAGTCGGTGTTGTCTTATGTTTTATTATGTATGTTTTATCATGTTTTTATGTAAGTTTGTGAACTAAGCTAAATGGCAACGTATAAATAAAGAATTTATTTATTTATTTATAATTGCTACATCCAAAAAAAGTCAAATAAAATATGTTAAATCTTGGTAATTGCCAAAGGGTAAAAAAATACTGATCTCAAAGAATTGTTAGAAGATACACAAAAATAATATCAAATTCTAATCATTTAGAGATCAAAACAATTTTACATTGAAAATAAAAGGATTTGACACAATGAACACTAAATGTCTGAATGTTTGTTAAGAACTTTTTTTAGTTCCTTTGGCTGTTAAGACAATTCTAGAATCACACAAAACAGCTGAAATACTTTTGCCGGTAATTTAAAACCACAAATTTTGCCGTAAGCCAAACACATATTTCTCAAATGATACTATTTTTTCCAGATTTTGCAATCTATTGAACTAAATAATTTATCATTGTTTTGATAGTTGCGTGTCATTTCTATCACAGAATATAAAATTTCATATTTCTCAAATATGACACTCGAAAATTGATTTTTTAACGGATTTATTGTTTTTCTGATAAATATAATTAATATATAAAAAATATAGGCATGTACTTTCGAAAAGTAATGAATGAATTTATTATTTCTGAAAGTGAGAGTTTTTCGAAAAAGTTCTGAAACATGAACTTTTTGACATATTTGCGACGTATTTCTTATTCGAGATGTGACGTCATCTACATTTTTTAAATGCCGTCACCCAATTTCACCCATATTAATTGAATGAGCGGGTCATTCTACCTACACATCGTCAAAAATGTGATTAGCTAGGTTAGATAAAAAAATTATGTTAATTTTAATGATAATGAGTAAAGTAAATGCTGAAATTGTCCACTGTTAGCTACCTGACAGTAACCAAGATGGTTAATAAATTGTTGTTGAATATGGTCAGTAATTCCAGGAGGTATACGATGTATCTCCTATCGAATTCTAGCTAGTTATTCTTCTAAATTTTCCGATCTAAAAACGTATAGTTTGCTTTTTTAAATACCCCTACAAAAAATAATCTAGAGGTGTCAGATCTGGTGATCTGACTGGCCACTCTATCGGCCCCCTTCTCCTCATCGGACGACCCGGAAACACCTCATCTAAATAAGCACGGACAAGAGCTGCATAATGTGGAGGTACACCATCTTCATGAAAGAAATGTCATTTCTCGAAAGATCAACTTCCTCATTTGCATATAAATTTATTAGTTCAGGAATAAGGTTGCCTAGAAGAAACTCTTGCACCAGTTAGGTTCAAGTCAAAGAAAATGGGGCTCAGAATTCTTCCTTGGACTATGCAGCACATTTACTTTCTAAGGATATTAGGTGCCATACTACAGCATCCATCTGAGATTGTCGGTTGTCCAATAGCAGCAGTACTGCTTGTTGACATGGCTGCCCAAAACAAACGTAGCCTTGTCAGAAACAAATGCGTTTTATTATCATTGCTCTTGAATTTGCTCGTAGAATTAAATTCACCGATCAAAGACGTCTTCAGAAAGCTCACGAACAAGGAGTACCTTATGAGGTTGATACTTTGCTTTCTTCACAATTTTGTAAACTGTAGACGTTGACACGTTTTAATTAGAAGCTACCTGGTTTAATGTTGAATAATGTCCTGTATTGTCAACAAAACGTTAATTTTGACTTCTTCTGATTTTGAAGAACGTCCAGATTTAGGAAACCCACAAACATGTCCAAAGTTACGGTATATAGATTCAATATTGCTTTCCCTACTTTGGCTAATGGGACGCCGACCAGGATGAGTTTCATTGGACAATTCAACTACTTATTATTAGGTGCGCATCTTCTCTTCAAATCAGACCCTGCAATGAATTTCAATTCGGTCTCGTTCAGTTAATTTCTCCAGTTCTAAAAATAATAACAAAGTCACTATTCAATAAACAGTTTAAACACACTGCTCATGCTTAACAAAAGAAATGTAATCGATAAGAAATATCAAAAATTTGGTCAAGTGCGAGTTGGACCCGCATACTTAGGGTTCCGTACCACCTTCAAGATTCTAATATTCCAGTTTTAGACAAGCAGGGAAAGAGTGCATTTTCTTATATTTACCCTTATACCTTTTAAAGGAAGCGTTTCAAATTTATAAAAAATATACATTTTGATTTTCCACACATAGACTTTTCATTTTATCTGCTTCAGGATTCGCTTGAAATTTATCAGAATACATATGTATTTAATATTCTAATTTGGCCCCAAAAAATTAACATTAGAATTTTATTTTATTAATAAACTTTCAGAGAAGTCTTTTATAATCTACTGTCTGAGTTTTGAGGCTCTATAGATTGGAAGATAAAGGGCAAAATAGGTCAAGTTTTAAATTATAAATTATTAAATCTGTTATTCACATTATTGAAAAATACAAATAAAATATATTTTCAAAATTTAAATAGTGTAGTTTCTAAAGTGGGAATTATGTCGATGTTTAATATTTTTGTTAATATCTTTTAAACAAATGATTTAAAAATATGATATATTTGTAATTCACATAATGAGCCTTTTATCTGACATATTACATGATGCGTTTGAAAATTGAATCTTTATTTTCCATTTAATTGTATAATATGTCCCTAAAATTACTATGGGGGTTCTCTAATAATTGATTTTCCGTTTAATTCTATTATTTGGGGCCAAATAATAGAATTAGGGAGTTTTTTCATATTTTTCCTATGAACAAAAAAATTTAGGTGTTATAGTTTGGGGAATAACGGGGAGAATGAATAATTTTTTTAATATATTTTAAAACATTCATTTTGAAAAAATTAGAAAATATATTTGTATTCGTCATAATGAGCCCTGTGATTTGATATATTACATGACCCGTTAGAAACAATTATAATTTTTTATTTTCCATTTAATTCTATAATTTGCCCCCCAAAATGAACATTAGGGGTTTCTCCTTATTTTTCCAGTAAAGTTCAGGTGAGGGGCTATATTTAATTTTTCAGCTTATGGTTTCGGAGATAAGGGGGGGGGGTTAAATTTTTTAATATTTTTGTTAATATCTTTTAATTAATTTATTTTAAAAATATGAAAGAAATATATGTTTTCTTCATCATGGGCCCTTTCATTTGATATATAACATGATGGGTTAGAAACAATTTTAATTTTATATTTTCCATTTAATTCTATAATTTGCCCCCCAAATGAATATTAGGGTTTTTTCTTATTTTTTCAGTAAAGTTCAGGTGAGGGGCTATACATCCATTGTTATTTCAAAATTTTTCAGCTTATGGTTTCGGAGATAGGGGGGATGGGTAATTTTTTTTATATTTTTGTTAATATCTTTTAATTAATATATTTTAAAAATATGAAAAAAATATATTTGTTTTCGTCATAATGAGCCCTTTCATATGATATATAACGTGATGGGTTAGAAACAATTTCAATTTTATATTTTCCATTTAATTCTATAATTTGGCCCCCAAAATAAATACTAGGGGTTTCTCCTTATTTTTCCAGTAAAGTTCAGGTGAGGGGCTATACCTCCATTTTTTTCAAAAATTTTCCAGCTTATGGTTTCGGAGATAAGTGGGGGGAATGAATTTTGTTAATATCTTTTAATTAATTTATATATTTGTTTTCGTCGTAATGAGCCCTCTCATTTGATATATAACATGAAGGGTTAGAAACAATTTTAATTTTATATTTTCCATTTAATTCTGTAATTTGCCTTCCAAAATTAAAAGTAGAAGTTTCTCCTTATTTTTCCAGTAAATTTAGGTCAGAACCTATACCTCTAATTTTTTTCAAAACATTACGTTTTATAGTTTCGGAGATAGGGGGGGGGGAGGAATGGGTAAATTTTGGTATATTTTCGTTAATATCTTTTTAATTATATATATATTTTTTTTAATATGTAAACAATATATTTGTGTTCCTCAGAATGAGACATTTCATTTGATATATTACTTGATGCGTTTGAAATTTTTTTTATTTTTAAATTTTTATTTAATTCTATAATTTGCCCCCCAAAATTAATAGTTTCTTCTTATTTTTCCTGTAAAGTTCGGGCAACGTTCTATATTTCCTATTTTTTCAATATTTTAGGCTCAGTAGTTTCGGAGATCAGGGGGGGAACGGTTTATTTTTTTAGTTTTTCCCCCCAGAAGTACCCCTAAAATCAAAATTTCTTCATTTACGATATGTACTCCTAATCAGGTCACCAAACTATACATTGATACCAAATTTCAACCTCTTCCGTCTAGTAGTTTAGGAGAAAATTGCTGTGATGTGACAGAGGCAGAAATCCTGAGTGGTACTATAAGGGTATCCATAAAAAACACAAATCCACTTTAATGTGCGTCAGTTTAACTCAAGATCACTCTTTCTTTTCAATAATAGCGATTCAACACTAAATATATATAACCTTTACTTTAACCACATCGATATTTTTAATGTATCATTTCAATCTTTTGAGTTGTAGTATGCGTTATTTTTTGTTCTTTCTCGTTTATATTTATCTCACAGAGCTTGGATACTCTAAATATACTGTTAAACTATCCAACTATAATTTTGTATTGCTAACAATATTTTTCATTATTTGCTTTATATATGCAATTAGTTTTTAGGTTAAACAAGCTTTTACTTTATTTTTTAATGTAATTACTATAATAGTGTGCTGTTGCTTAATTGGAAAGCTGCGACTTTCTGTGCGACGGCCTATTGTTTGATAAATAAATAAATTCCTTACTTTTCGAGAGCACTATATGAAGGAGAGATCCGAGACAGATTAGATCAGTTAGTTGATATTAATTGTGTACAGTGTGAGTTTAGCTTTAAATATCATATATTAATACGAATTTTTAAATGGAGTCAAGGCCGTAGCCAGCGGGGGGAGGGTGTCTGGTGTCAACCGAAATTTTGAAATTTTGGATTTCAAGATTCAATTTTAACCAATTAATGATCTTTGATAAGAATAAATTTTATATTTATACAATTTTATATATCATGAAAATACATAAATAAAAATATTCATCACCAATTTAAAAATAATTATCACCCCTCCCCGGCAGAAAAATTTCTGGCTACGGCCTTGACTTGAGTTACATTATCAATTATGAAGTTTTTATCTTTGTCAAATACGATTATCATTAATTGAAAGACCAGTATAATTTGAAACCAGAGTAATCTGCAACGATATTGTTGTTCCTACCGCAAATGATTTTTTGGGTTTATTACTAGATGACACAGTCTGCGAATGATATAACAATTGATTCAATTAAGAATGGCCGGAGGGAGTGCACTATTAATATAAATAATTAATATGTTGAATATCAAAATGGCAAACCGAGCTGGTGATAGATTTCATGCGAGAATTTTATCGTTCGTGCGTAGGGGACTGGTAAAAGCTACAGTAGTGTTGAATAAATCAGGGTAAAGGTTCCATATTTTATTAAGATTGGGAAGTAGAGATTGTATTCGGAAAAAATAAGGAATAAGGTTTGCAATGGCAGAAAAGGTTGGAACGGTGATATATCAAAGTTAAAAAATAAGTGATTTTCCGTGATCAATTTGCTGCCTATTGATTAGATTTTCAAATCTTCAAATTCCCAGAAATAATTGATCATAAATAAAGCTTGAAACAAAATATAGTTAAGCAGTGGAAAATTTCCACAAATTCTTGCTTTTTCATGAATCCTTACAATTCACCACGTCAAATACATAATGAAAATCCGCATAATACCAAATTGCTTGGGTCAAGAAAGACCTTCATAAAGCATTTTATTCCTTATGAAATTTTGTATATGCATAGGAAAACTCATTTTAAGACCAGAAAGATATAAGTGAATAATTATGTTTTACACAGTTAAAAAAAATAAACAATTATTGAGAATTTTTTTGTTTTTGATTGCGTTTTGAATGTATATCCAAATAGTTATATTGGGACTAGTTTAAAGTCATTATCGATGTATTATGTCAATAAATTCGAAGATATCGGTATCATTTTCATGCTTATGTCATTTTGCACGTGTATAGAAAATCTAAGTTTTGGCTTTTATACAGAAAGCAGAGCAGTAATTCTAATCTCTTATTTACAAGATGCTTTATAATTTAGTTAAGAACCAGTTGGCGAAGAAGAGGACTATCCTAAAGATTGTGTGATTAAATCATTTTATTGACTCTTAGTATACAACAACATATTTTATAAATAATATTATGGAATATTCTCAACGAACAATTTATAATATATATAATATTTCTCATTTTTATCCGAATTCAGTTAAGCAAGTTTTATCTTTAATGTCAAAATAAAATTACTAAAAATAGTTAAAAATAATACACAAATTATGAAACATATTTTATTTTGAATTGTCTAAAGAATGCAAATTGAAAGTTAAATTATGAGTAAAAACCCTTGAATTACAAAGTATTCATTAAAGAAATAATATTAGAGGAATTTTATTTTTCTTATATCTTATATTATTTTTTATAATGGAGCCCAATGTATTTCTATTATGTTTAGAAGTCTTTCTATTCTGTATGTAATAGGGATGTAACGAATGTCCGATTTTCGATATTCGCGAATACGAATGCTAATGCGAATTATCTCTTCCAATATTCGTGAATACGAATGCGAATGCGAATATCAGATCAAAATTTACTTATTTTGGTTTAATCAAAAATTATATACCTAAATTGAGATTCGTAATCAGTATAGAAAGCCACTCTTCTATTTTTAGTATATAAATTGAAATAGCTGTGGAATCTTTGTTGTCTCACAGATGTATAAACATTAAATTTTTTAAACTAACACCAAACCTTTACACTCAACGCTCTTTCAACAGTTAAGCTATCATCATATTGGAGTGAACCAAAGAAGTTATTTTATTTTATGAGAGAAGTTATAAGAAGTTATTATAATTAAACAGAAAAATTTTACAATTAAATTTATGGAGTCAAATAAAAACTAAAATTATATGGATTGCCAAAAAAAAAAGAAATTTTATTGTCATATTATAACTTATCTTATTTATGGACTCATTTACATACTTTAAAAAAAAAATCAGTTTCAAAAACAAAGTGACGAACGAGTCTAACATTTGTATAGGTTTAAAAGTAAGATTCAGTATATTTCTGAGTAAAATGAAATTAAATGCATGAGAATTGGTGAAAAAATAACTGACTTATGACGAGGTATGTTTTAACATCCTGACAGCTAATTTCTCTTATTTTGCAAAATTAACTAGGCCTAAACACAAATTTCTCTTCGTTGTCTATCGCTACTAATTTGAATTGATAGCTGCGAAAATGGTACTAGCTAATGACGATAAAATTTGCATCAATACTTTAAAATTAGAGAATGATACATGGCGAGTTTTGTTAACAAATTTCACCTATCACAATTGCCAGGCGGGCGCAAAGTAGCCAGGTACCCAAGGGGTGTAAGAACGTAAGTATGGCAGTTATGGTGGTTTTATTTCACTTTATCTAACTAATTGGGTTTTATAGGCTGTGTCCCATGTAAACACATACAAAGCATTCATTATGTCCTTACTGGAAATTAAATTAGGGCTTTTGTAGCGATTTTATATTGTCCGATCGCTCAGTGGTTTGTTTTCGCCCCCAGTTTCAGCGTGTGCCTGTCACTTTGACGCCACTCACGGCCTGAACCGCATAGAGCTCTTTTACAGCTCTGACAAAAGGCCTGCAGCTAGTCTGAGCGTTCCACAAACACGATATATATATATTATATATGTATATTTTCCTACCAACCAAAAAAAAAAACGTGAAACACCATAAACCATTTTTTTAGACAAAGGAGGAAGCTCACTAACTATATAATGATGTCTGTCGATTTAGCGCTACCCAACGAAGCAAAATTTGTAATCCGGAGATTTAAAACATACGCACCTTTCTAGTGTAATAGAATAATTATTTTTTTAAAGATTTGACCTCCTGTTGTATCTTCAAATATTCAAGCTGTACACTTAATTTTAAAACTAGAAGTGTGACCCAAGAAAGTACCAGCATATTTTAAAGTTTGTCAAAGTTTAGATATGTCTGCAATTTTGTTTTTAAAACTGATTTAAAAAATGAAGTCAGCACTCTGACACCATCAGTTGTCGAAAACCTTTATCAGTTGCGCGCCCCTCAACTGATTGAATCTCCAGAAGATTGTATCATAATTTCTTTGACAGGTTTTTGTTAACCTAAGAATTCTTTGTCCTAGAGATCACAAGGAAACGGCGTTATATGCAGTATGACTCACGATTCTCTCTGTGAGCTGGTTTTCCCTGAAACTTCCAAATCTCGAAATTCATTTAGCCATAAAACCCTATATCATGTTATGAAACTGGCATAACTTGCTTAATTTTATTTAGCAATTAAATTGTTGCCTGATTACATATACATGTGAGGATTCCAGAAGAAATGTATATATGTAGTTGACATTTATGTCATCATACAACTGTTATTTCTCATTGTAAGTACAAGTACCTGTACCACTTAACTTTTGAAATCACAAGTAAGTTATACAGTGTGCAATGTTCCTTATGAGTAACATCTTAATATTTACGCTTTTCATTGTCAAACATATTCGCTAAAAATTCGCATGAATAACCGCGAATACGAATGCGAATATTAAAAAAAACACGCGAATATTCCCTAATGCGAATGCGAATATTCGTTACATCCCTAGTATGTAAGTATGCATTTTTTAATGTACTAGGAGAAATGGCCTTTTTTAATTCTAGATTATTTTATGTATAATGATTTTATAGGCATGGGTAAAATAGCAAACATAATATGAAACATTTCGTTTAATATTAACCGACTTCAAAGACTAATAAGTTGAAAATAATTAGCCAAACATGCACAACAAATAGCATATTTACTGCTGTTATAGTTACCTATTCACCTATTCGGTGCCAAGCAACCTAAAGTGTATCTGTCTATTTCATCAAACTTGATTGTTGCTCGGCACCGACTTCAAAAATATACGAGATAGGTAAGTAAATAATTTGTAGAGAATGAGCACCTTTTATTCTTTACTTTCTCTACTTTGTGTATAGGTACCTATAACAGCAGTGAATGTGCTATTTCTTGTATAGTTTTGTGTCTGATTAATTATTATCAACTTTTAGGTCTATTTTGAAGTTCGTTATCATATTTTTTTATTTGTTTAATTTTAAATTTTTTTTGTTTATTTTTGAAAGGCTGTTAGTCTGTTTAAAAGTTATAGACTTGTTTGTTTTAGAGGTTTGATAATTCGTATTATTTGTATGATTCAAAAACGGCTATTTTGGTTCTTGTGAAAATTGAGATAATAAATTAACTTCAGAAAAAATTTACTAAGGACTATTTTGTTAAGGATGAGTCAATTAATAAAAGAACTTTGGGTAAATTTGTTTGTTCACAATTTGATGAAAAAAGTTTTGATAAATTATAACAAAATTGCACTTGAGCTACTAAATAGTAAAAATAATTTACAAGATGATAATTTAATTAGGATATATGTTATATGTTTACTTGAAACCTACATTGAAGTTATATAAAATAAGCAATAATAATTATACAGTGATGGGCAAATGTGTGGAACCAAGCAAATATCTTTGGAATTATTAGAGATATCAAAATGAAATTTGGAAGGTGGATGGATACTGCAGTAGATGGCCTATTTGTTTCCAATTTCTTTACCATTTTGAACTTCCTGTTTTACCGGAAGTAATGTCGATTTTAAAATTTGCAATGAAACAACCTGTATAGTATTTTAGTTTCTGATGAAACATTTTATTGCGAATACAAAAATATCGGGTTTGATATTGTTTACTTCAATAGCTACCGAGATATTAACAGAAAAGTAATTAAGGAAAGGAAAAATCTAATATCCATTAAAGAAATACATAATCATAATTATTAACTAAATCTAAGTGATTTTCAAAACATTGAAACTTAATGTACTACATGTTCAAACTGAGCACTGTTTACTTCTTGACAATAAGCAAGTCGGTTTTTAAATTTTCTAGTAACATTAGCTATTACTTCTGGTGTAATTCTCTGGATCTCTTGAGTTATTCTTGCAGCTGATTCTTGCAAATTATTTGGTCTATCAACATAAACCTTAGACTTTAAGTAACCCCACAGAAAATGGTCTAGTGGATTATGGTCGGGACTTCGTGCAGGCCATTCATAAGTACCCCTTCTTCCAATCCATCTGTGATGAAATGTCCTATGTAAATGATCTCGAACAATGCGAGCGTAATGGGGTGGTGCTGAAACCAGATATTATTTGGTAATTGTCCATTTACCTCCAATCCCGGAATAACTTGTGTCTCCAAGAGCTGTAAATACCTATCTCCGTCGGTCAAAAAGTTCAATTTTTGGGGATGTTGTGTATGAGCCTCTTATACCCAATTAGGATTACTTTGCGACCAGTAGCGGCAGTTATGTCGATTAACCGTACCATTTAATCAAAATGCATATTGGCGAGGTCGGTAATGGAGAAGTGAGGATTTTCTTCCAAAGATATAGCAACATTTTGAGCTGCACCTTCATTACTTGCACTTTTCAACCGTCCCCTTTTGGTAAATTGCTAACTGTTCCAGTTGTGTCCTATGTAAATGATCTCGAACAATGCGAGCGTAATGGGGTGGTGCTCCATTCTGCTGAAACGAGATATTATTTGGTAATTGTCCATTTACCTCCAATGCCGGAATAACTTGTATCTCCAAGAGCTGTAAATACCTATCTCCGTTTAAAGTTTCTTGTAGGAAGAAGGGTCCCACGATTCTGTTGTTATAAATGCCGGCCCAAACGTTCAATTTTTGGGGATGTTGTGTATGAGCCTCTTGTACCCAATTAGGATTACTTTGCGACCAGTAGCGGCAGTTATGTCGATTAACCGTACCATTAAAACAAAATGTAGCCTCGTGTGAAAACACCACATTTCTTATAAAATTATTATCACGGTTACAAATATCCATCATCGTTTCACAAAATTGCAAACGTCTGTCGAAATCGTCTTCGGAGAGTTCTTGAACGAGGCGAATTTTGTATGGATGATATTTTTCTCGCCTTAATATCCTTTCTACTGAAGGACGGCTAATTCCAGGCATATTGGCGAGGTAGGTAGTGGATAAGTGAGGATTTTCTTCCAAAGTTATAGCAACATTTTGAGCTACACCTTCTTTACTTTTACTTTTTAACCGTCCACTTTTTGGTAAATTGCTAACTGTACCACTTGTGTCGTACCTTCGGAAAGTTTTCGTCACTACTGAACAATATTTCTATTCTTTCTCTTTCACTTAATTCGGCCATTTTACGATCAAATTAAAACAATACAATCTTTTTACGTTCAAATAAAAAAACTAATAACTTATTTTGACACCTACTGTCACTTCTGCAATGAATCTCATGGACTACTAAACTTGATTCAGATTTAATTTGCGCCTGAAATACAAATCCTTACCGGGCGTAAATGAAATCTGAACCGAGTTTAGCTACCATGGAATTTTTCCTTTCCTTAGTTACTTTTCTGTTAATATCTCGGTAGTTATTGAAGTAAACCATATCAAACCCGATATTTTTGTATTCGCAATAAAACGTTTCAAGGAAACTAAAATACTATACAGGGTGTTTCATTGCAAATTTTAAAATCGACATTACTTCAGGAAGTTCAAAATTGTAAAAAAAATTGGAAACAAATAGGAAATCTACTGCAGTATACACCTTACAAATTTCATGTTGATATCTCTAATAATTCCAGTGATATTTACTTGGTTCCACACATTTGCCCATCACTGTATAATAAACAATAGATAAACAATTAACTATCTAATGGGTATAAAAAATGTTATTACTTGTTTTTTACTTAAGTTATTTGTTGTGTTTTTAAAACATATCTATCAATCCTTTATTAAAATATACGATTTACTTATGAAGGGTCACATTTTTTTGTTTACTGAAAGAGAAACTCAGACACATAATTCAGCGTAGAACAAAAAATAAAATTTCAAAAGCTCCACATAAATAGTGATTAATGAACGAGCCCTGAGTGAAAAATACTACCATTTCTCTATACCAAGCAACTATGATCAGTATTAATATCTCTTTTCGCAGAATCAATAGAGCCGTCATTGCTGCTCTCCATGTAGTTTTCCATTTTCTATCTCCCACCGAGGAATGCTTAGTGGGCGAAATGAAACTCTCATTTGTCATGTGGGAAAAAGTTGTATTCCTACAAAAAACAGACTTCAAATACACATACATCAGAAAAGTTGATAGGTGTTTCTATCGTATCGTCGTAAAAATTGAGTTAAGGTGTCAGCCGAGTTATTTATATTTTACGGGTTCTTACGTAAAATATGCTCACTTGAAAGCTTAATATGTGATGGGTCGTTTTTGAGTAAAATATCGGTTTACGCAAAAGAGTGTTTTGAAACAAAATGTAGGGTGTCTCAGAACTAATGGACAATAAAGCAACTTATATTGCCTGTTCATTAGGGCACTGTAACATATTAATTATTTGAAATTGTACAGATATTTTTTCTCGCAGATATTCTAAGAAGAATTCGTGCCTACAATGTGATCAACCAATATTCCTGCATTGAATAGTGTTTTGTATATTGTGTGATATTCATTTTTAGGGTTCCGTATATACAATATACGGATGGACTGCTGGACTGAAGAGTTTGAAATTTGGAATCAATGTTTAGTTTGGTGACCCGATCAGGAGTACATATCGTAAAAGAAAAAAAAAAGATTTTAGGGGTACTTCTGGGGGGAAAACTAAAAAAATCGACCGTTCCCCCCCCTGATCTCCGAAACTACTGAGCCTAAAATTTTGAAAAAAATAGGAAATATAGAGGGTTGCCCGAACTTTACAGGAAAATTAAGAAGAAACCATTAATGTTAATTTTGGGGGGCAAATTATAGAATTAAATAAAAATTTAAAAATAAATTTTTTTTCAAACGCAGCATGTAATATATCAAATGAAAGGTCTCATTCTGAGGAACACAAATATATTTTTTTCATATTTAAAAAATATATTTAAAAAGATATTAACGAAAATGTACCAAAATTTACCTATCCCCCCCCTTATCTCCGAAACTATAAAACGTAAAGTTTTGAAAAAAAAATAGATTTATAGGATCTGACCTGAAGTTTACTAGAAAAATAAGGAGAAACCTCTACTTTTAATTTTGGGGGGCCAATTACAGAATTAAATAGGAAATATAAAATTAAAATTGTTTCTAACCCATCATGTTATATAACAAATGAAAAGGCTCATTACGACGAAAACAAATATATTTTTTTCATATTTTTAAAATAAATTAATTAAAAGATGTTAACAAAAATATAAAAAAATTTACCCATTCCCCCCCCCTTATCTCCGAAACCATAAGGTGGAAAATTTTGAAAAAAATGGAGGTGTAGCCCCTCACCTGAACTTTACTGGAAAATTAAGAAGAAACCTCTAATATTTATTGGGGGGGGGCAAATTATAGAATTAAATGGAAAACTAAAATTAAAATTGTTTCTAACCCATCATGTTATATATCAAATGAAAGGGCTTTTTATGACGAAAACAAATATATTTTTTTTCATATTTTAAAAATGAATTAATTAAAAGATATTAAAAAAATTATAAAAAAAAATTAACAATCCCCCCCTTATCTCCGAAACCACAAGCGGGAAAATTTTGAAAAAAAAATGAAGGTATAGCTCCTCACCTGAACTTTACTGGAAAATTAAGGAGAAACCCCTACTATTTATTTGGGGGGGGGGCAAATTATAGAATTCAATGAAAAATTAAAATTGTTTTTAACCCATCATGTTATATATCAAATGAAAGGGCTCATTATTACGAAAACAAATATATTTTTTTCATATTTTTAAAATAAATTAATTTAAAGATATTAACAAAAATATAAAAAAATTACCACCCCCCCCTATCTCCCAAACCATAAACTTGAAAATTTTGAAAAAACAATGGAGGTATAGCCCCTCACCTAAACTTTACTGGAAAAATGAGAAGAAACCCCTAATATTCATTTTGGGGGGCAAATTATAGAATTAAATGGAAAATAAAAAATTATTATTATTTCTAACGGGTCATGTAATATATCAAATCCCAGGGCACATTATGACGAATAAATAAATAGATAATAATAATATACAAATATATTTTTTTATTTTTTTTTAAATGAATATTTTAAAATATATTAAAAAAATATTTTTAAAAAATTACCCATTCTCCCCGTTATTCCCCAAACTCTAAGACCTCATTTTTTTTTGTTTATAGGAAAAATATAAAAAAAAACCTAATTCTATTATTTGGCCTCCAAATAATAGAATTAAACGGAAAATAAATTCCTGGAAAACCCCCATAGTAATTTTAGGGACAAATTATATAATTAAATGAAAAATAAAGATTTAATTTTCAAACGCATCATGTAATATATCAGATAAAAGGCTCATTATGTGAATTACAAATATATCATATTTTTAAATCATTTGTATAAAAGATATTAAAAATATTAAACATCGACTTAATTCCCACTTTAGAAACTACACTATTTAAAATTTGAAAAATATATTTTATTTATATTTTTAAATAATTTGAATAACAGATTTTATAATTTGTAATTTAAACTTTGACCTATTTTGCCGTTTTTCTGCCAATCTACAGAGCTTCAAAACTCAGACAGTAGATTATAAAAGGCATTTCTGAAAGTTTATTAGTAAAATAAAACTCCAATGTTACTTTTTGGGGGCCAAATTAGAAAATTAAATACATATGTATTGTGATAAAAATTAAGCGAATCCTAAAGCAGATAAAATAAAAAGTCTATGTGTGGAAAATCAAAGTGTATATTTTTTATAAATTTAAAACGCTTCCTTTAAAAGATATAAGAGTAAGTATAAGAAAATGCACTCATTCCCTGCTTGTCTGAAACTGGAATATTCGAATCTTGAAGGTGGTACGGAACCCTAAGTATGCGAGTCCAACTCGCACTTGACCAAATTATTGTTTGAAGACGTTTCAACTCCAAACCTGGAGCAGTTATCAATCGCTGTGTGTTTCAGCTGGAGATTGAAACGTTTCCAAACACAGATAAGTATACTGTTTTATATATTGTACTATCAATATATAAAACTCTAGATATATACCATAGTACTGGTTGACGATATTGTACCCATCTATTTCTCTCAGAATATCTGTGAGGAGGAATATTTTTACAACCAACCAGCAAGACCGTAACCAGAATTTTTTCTTGGGAGGGGGGGAGTATTTTTTGATGGGTGATGGATTGACAAAATTTCCCGGGCTCAATCCCCGCTGGCTAAGGCATTGACAACCAGTAATCCTGGCAATTGTCTTACTAAATGTTGTACACCCCTTTTACAATTTCAAATACTTATCTGTTCTGAGGAGACAATACCAATTAACCAATTAATCACAGACCTCTTTAACAATCTTTCAGAAATGAATTAATAAAGCTACTGTAGAAAAAAATAAGAAAAATAGGGAGGGTAACATAATGACTTTTATATGGTCATATCAATGTGATTATTGATATTTGTTAAATCTGTATTAGATTATGTGCATGGCATGGTAGAGTTTCAGAGAATGCTTTACAAAGTTTGTTGAGTTCGTTTTCTTGTTCTAAAAAAACGCCTTATTAAATTGAATATATTTCATCTTCGATTAATGCTGAAGATTTTTTTATTTCTAAGCTAAAAGTGGAATGTTATGATAAACGGTGATATTTTTTATATGGTAATATCAATGTGATTATTGATATTTGTTAAATCTGTATTAGATTATATGCATGGCATGGTAGAGTTTCAGAGAATGCTTTACAAAGTTTGTTGAGTTCATTTTCTTGTTCTAAAAAAACGCCTTATTAAATTGAATATATTCCATCTTCGATTAATGCTGAAGATTTTTTATTTCTAAGCTAAAAGTGGAATGTTATGATAAACGGTGATATTTTTTTATAACAATTGCCACATATGTTCATCAGAAGACATTAGTTGTAAGTAAATAATGATAAAATGTTATTGCCGATAAAACAATTTCTTTCCTCAACGATTTGAACCAGGTGGGTATAACACAAAGAAAGAAAATCAGATAATTGTTAGGCATGCGTTGTGTATGACACTAGATTCTACTTTTTTTAATAATTTAATACCAATTTGATGAGAATTAAAAACATCAATTATTATTGTGGAGCAGTATGTATTTTAATTTTTGTTTTCTATAGCGAAAATTAAGAGGTATGGATTCATTTTTCCAAATCAACCACTTCATAGTTCAGGTGACGCTAAAATTCTGGTTTCTCGTTTAGTAAAGTTGTTTCATAAATACTATTTTTATAAAGTCCAAATAAATCATTAGATTAAAAATATAGTTATTTCATTTTATTTTTTACCATTCTGTGTCCCATTTATTTCAATTCGCTATTGGCTTCCAGGAACAATTATGCCTGTTTCAGTTTATTTCGCATTGTTATAGTTATCCCATAATGTATAGAGTAGGAAGATAAGAGATTTCGCCAATTATCCGCAGGGCAGCTGCATTGCGATTTTCGAATTATGATAAAATTAGCTTTGTCGCATCCTGAATCAACATACGTTCGAAAGATTAGTTTGCTATACATATTTTCCCAAAAAGATGCCGAATTAGTTTAATATATTCGGTATTTATTTTTTAATTTGAAATAGGACGCTTACAAATCATTTATGCGTTTAAACCCCGGAATACCAAACAACATTAAATGTGCAAGAATTGAAATTGATATTAGAAGAACATTTCGATATCTGTTGAGATTTTTCAATCCATTGAACGCAAGACAATTTATGGTTTCTAGACGAGAACATTTATCAGCTTGATTGATGTATTTAACAAATTGTTTATTCATTTACGTTACCTAACAAATAAACAAACCATGAAAAGAACAATTATGTACAATTTAAAAAAAACTAGTAAAAAATATGATATTTACAGCATCTTTACTAACAATTTCATAAACTAGTATGACCACCTATGGGCCATCTTATTGGTCTTATTGTGTTTATAAGTCGACTCAATACAGTTCATCACATGATAGGGACGTGCATTATCATCAATAAATACAAACCTGCCGCATATTACATCAACAAATTGCAAAATTAAGGTGGAGAAACATTATTAAACTCAAATAATTTTTTTTTTGATGGCTAGATACATACTCGCATCGGAAGTCTTGCCTACTACAGAAATATAACCGAGGACTCCTCTCGGAACACCGGGGTTATAATCATAAAGTGGCCTACATTTCCGATGAGAAATTTGCTAATTACTCGATGTTTCCACACTTGCTATGGAGCCATTATCAAGAGACAAAACAAAGAAGGAAAATATTGTTCGAACTCAGTACTAGTAATATCACAATCTGCCTACTTCCCGAGTCTTAATAGATAACTGAACTGAGTAGGAATTTAGTTGTTTTCTATGGTGCATTCCATTTTTCCTGACCGGTTACAATATTTTTCCTAAGGTATTCCTTAAGATACTTTCATTCACTAACATATTTCATTCCCAAATATATTTTATCCTAAGATATTTCATATTTTCTTACTATCTTCATATTACGTCTTTTTCTGTCTAAAGTAGCGCTACCCTGGTCTCTTGTTCCTGTGTTTCTTGTTTTCCTTGTGGTAGTGGATTCCTGTGCTTTTCCATTATAACTATGATCTTCCTCGTCCCTCTTATTATTTCTTCTTTTATAGTGAGTATCCCTAGGTCTCTCTTAGCTGCTCTTTTCTCATGTACCATGATGCGCCCGTCATTCTTCTCAGGGTGTTGTGAGAAATCCTTTCTAATTTCTTGGTGTGTGCGTCCGCTGCTAGTCCCAATATGCTTGCTCCGTACATCATCAAAGGTTTTACTGCTGCTGCAGCTTCTTTGTCCTCAGGTGTAGCCTGATACTCTGTCCTAATAATGCTTTGACCACGCTGATGCGCTGTTTAGATCTCGTCGCTGTTTCCTCCATGTATTTCCTCCATGTGTTAGCTTCCTGCCGATGATGTGTTTCCCTAGGTACCTTACGTCGTCCTGTCAGTTGATGGGTGTTCCTCCTACCGTTCGTCACCTGGTTGGCTTGTCATTTTTCTTCTGCCTATTGGTTCTGTGTTTTCTGTGGTGAGCCTGACCACCTATTTCTTCGATGTCCTGTTGTAAGTAGATTGTTGTATGGTCAGCCCTCGCTGATGTTGGCGCTTTTGCTGTGTGTTACGTAAGTCCTTGTGTGCCTCGTCCATTTCGTTACGTCACTGATGTAGATATTGTATAATGCCGATGATCGTACAAATCCCTGTGTACTCCTGCCCTGATGCTCCTCTCGGTTGATGTGGTTCTGTCGATCCTGATCCTGAAAGTCGGTCCTGTAAGGTAGTACTGGGTTATCCTTGTCGTGGTTCTTACAAATGCTTTTTCGAGCATTTATGCTATTAGTCAGATCCTGTCGAATGCCTTCTCTACATCTAAAAATATTTGTTCTATTTGTCATCCATCACGTCCTCCGCCATCCTCATTACTTGGTCCTTTGTCCAGTGTCCTTCTCTGAATCCACATTGTTCGTGTGGTATGGTCCTTGGCTGTTTCTCTTCTTCCTTGATCCTGTTCAAAATCTCTTCAAAATGGTTCTGCCATGATTTTGCTGGTGCTGCTCAGTAGGCTTATTGGCCTGTAGTTTTGTGGCAGTTTCCTGCTCATTTCTTGCTTTGGTATTACTATGATCTCTGTTTTCTTCTATTTCCTCAAATATCATTGGTGCTTTAGTATGTTGTTGAATAACGTCTTCAGGCTTCTGTCTACGTACTCCTCTAGCAACTCCTTTAACATCCTACTCGTGATCTTGTACCATCCTCGTGTTGTTTTCCTATTCAGTCTTCCATTTATGCTTTATTTTATTTATTTTATCTTCTTCGAATTCACTGTCGTCTCTTGTGTCTACATTGAGTATCAATTGTTCTTCCATGGTATCCGCAAATATGTCCATCTGGTCACCTGTTCTGTATTTTTGTCTGTTTCTTCCTTATAGTGGTGCTGCTTTACTATCTTCTTTGCTTCTCTTCAGTATTCTCATTATTTGCCAATATTTGTTCTTGTCGATGTCTAATCCTTGAAATAATTGTTCCATTTCGCTCCGGTGTTCCGCCAACTCTACTATTATTTTTTTATTTAACCTGTTGATCGTCCTTTTTACCCCTGACCCGTAGTTTATTCTGTACTTTCTTTTTTGACTGTTTCTCTCCCGGATTTCGCCCTTCAGTCCTCTTAGTATGTCTCCTGGGTAGATTCTGCACTTTATTGTTGTTGTGTCCTGTCTCAGTGTGCATCTATAATCTGCTCCATGATTCTCCTTGCATCCTCATGTACTGTCGGTTACTCTTCTTCTCCGGTCCTCGACGCCAATGTAGTTCTGAATCCCTTCCAGCTGGCCCGTGTCTCTTTCTCTGACTTGCTTAGTGAATTCCATTCACTTATAGTATTTATAGTATGTCACGTGATGATCAGATCGCGTAGAGAATGGCCTGTCGGTGCTGTGCGTGTCGGATCGCTGGAGTCTAGATGTTGTTGATGCAGTAGGAAGGAGAGTCCAATTGCCACATCGGTTAAGGCCGAAGGATGACAGTATACTCATTCTTCCTGCTGTTAAAGGCAACGTGACCGTTATTCCAAACAGCAAGGACTATATACAGAACATAATTTACTGCAAATTCCATACTACGAGTTTACAGATCATGAAACCTGAGCAGATTGAGACCTCGAGTCCCAAACGGTTATTTGGTTAGCATCTTGTTTTCACAAATATCCATCCAATGTGATAAGACACGCAGACAAAAATAGCTAAGCAGCGCTTTTCTTTCAGACTTGCTTTACAAATATCGAGATATTATTTTTGCAAATTTAAATATACACTATGTTAGTCACGCATAGTTCTGCTTTGTGTTATTGAATTTCTAAAATCGATTTAAGAGTAGTAGTGTAGATTAGATTAGTATTTATACAATAAGTTTTTGATTTGACTAGTAAATTCTATTTTTTGAATGAATAGTTCCAATGATTAATACAATTTAGGATACTAATTTATACTTTTAATTTTTAAAATTTCTTTTAATGAACTTTTACTTGATTTTGCGATGCGCAACTCTGGAATACATTTCACTCAAAACGACCTAATAACTCGTCCGAATTTCGCAAATAAAACGAACTTTATGGAAAATAAAAGAGTTTCACATTCCCAAAATCGATAACTCAAATATATTCATTCCAGCGATATGTGATCATGATTTATTCGGAAATATATATCTGCTCATATTCTTCATGTCACGTTCCAATTTATAGTCAAAAAAGCATTAAAAACGCCCAAAGTGATCGAAAGTTCTGGAAAATACTGAATGACGGCTGATAGTTACGTACAACTATAAAAACTTTAGATGGTAATAGATCAATCAATTCATTTATAATTGATTACGACAAATAAAGTTTTTATATATCTTTTTAGTTAGGTATAAAAGTTTAAGTGATTAAAGGTAAGTCAACAGCCAGAAACATAGGAGTTTGTCCATGTTACAAAAGTGAGTATATGTATTTAAAGGAAGATAATTTGTGAAATTTGGAATTCTGAAAGATTTCAGAACCGTTAGACAAAACCATCTTCGGTTTGAGTGAATGAACAGAACAATAAAATATATTTCTACGGTAAGCATTGGAACTCCTTTTAGTAGTTAATGTCGGGTTTTAAACTCTATATTGAAGCATCCTTATAAAAAGAACTAAAAATGTTTAGTGTTACTCCACAATTCTTGGCATCTAGGCGCTTGGTTACAATTTGTGCGGATGCATTTCATTTCATCTGAAAATTTGCTAGGTATTTTTCAAGGATAATAATGAACAAGTTAATCTAGAAGTACCAATAGTTTGAGTCAGCAGGATTCCGAAAAGGCTACAGTACTATAGTAACAAGACATTGTATAATATTGAAAAATTGTACATTCTAATAGTTATATACTTCGCAAGTATCGATTTTCTAGGTACTCTATGATCAAATATATCTGAGAACCCAAAAATTCACGTCAAAATTGATAAGTGTTTTTCAGACTAGAGAGAGGAGTATGGTATGTTTGTGTTATATCCCCTAAAGTGTTTAGGTTAACCTTGGAGTCTATCAGTAGATTGGTTTAAATATTAAATATTCGAAAACAATAATTGTAAGCGTAAATGTTTATAACAGCATAATATTTACTTAGGACATACTATTACGGTAGGAACAGAAAACCAATCTCCAGGTGTTAAGAAAAAAATGTATTGACAAACCGTCCAATAAGTCTACTTTAGTGTATTTTGCCAGTGGCTACATGTGACATGGGAAAAATGGTATTAACTCCAAAAAAGCTGAAAACAGCAAATAATGCAGAAATCAACGAGAAGAGCAATGCTTGGTGTAAATATTCGCGATGAAGTAACAAATATTGAGTTAAGACGCAGAACAAATGACAGATTCCTCGAAGTTTCCTTGGACTTTCATCGTTTTGAAGTGGTTGATGTCACAACGTTTCAATAGCTGTATATCTGCTATCGTCATCAGGTGAATGATAGGAAATTCATATTATTTGTTGTATTTATATTATACTATTATATTTTCGTTCGAGATTATATATTCTGTCTTTTTCTTTTGTACCAGTACTCTTCCTTGTGAATTGCTCTGGCCTGGTCCCAGTTGATCTTATGGTGATCGGTCCATGCGTGATTAACTGGCCCAGACCTCGTTACCTCCTCCTTTGAGTAGCTGTGCGGTGCTCCGTAATCCAGGTGTCCAGGTTGGGATTGGCTCAGGTGCCCCGTGAATGCCTGTAGGTCTACCTCTTTATGTCGCCAAATAATAAAGGTGTCATCGACATACCTCAACCATAGCTTAGGCTGCTTCTCGTAACTCCTCACTGCATGTTCTTCGAACCATTCCATGTAGATGTTGGCGATGGTTGGTGATAACGGGGAACCCATAGGCAATCCATCTTCTTGCATGAAGAACCGGTCCTTCTCCTGAAAGTAGCAGTTATTGAGGCAACATTCAAGCAAGTCCATGATTGAGTCTATTGGCAGCTCCGTCCTCTCCTTCAGGGTTTCGTCTTCAGTAAGTTTCTTTCTCACTATGTTGAGAGATTCGTTTAGTGGTACGTTCGTGAAAAGGTTTTCAACGTCGAAACTTACTAAGCGATGTTCTGGCCTACGTTCCATGGATCCGATGATTTCGACAAAGTGCTTTGAGTCCCTGACGTGCGATGATGTTTTGCCCTCCAAAAGTTGGATGATTGGTAGAAGGAATTTCGATAGGGCTGCCGTTGGTGAGTTGCGCGAACTTGTAATCGGTCTGAGAGGTACTCAAGCCTTGTGTATCTTAGGTAGTCCATAAAGATGTGGTGGTATGCTGTGACGTGGCGTCAATTTTCTCCTTGTCTCGAGTAGAATGTGTTCAGCATGATCTCTGAGAGTGTTGTAAGTTTTCCGTTCTATTTTGGAAGTTGGATCAGTAGGTAGTGGCTTGTATTTTCCCTCCGACAGTACATCAGAATGGTGGCATTTCCTTTGTCAGCTGGTAAAATGATGGTAGATTTGTCGTTCTTAAATATTTTTATGATCCTGCGGTTCTGACTGTCCATCGGAATTCCTCCAGTTGCGGTGTCTCTTTGCTGCCTATTGCTAACTCCACGGAAATGATGATATCTAGTTCTGACATCTTTTTTGGAGCTACAGAGTAGTTTAGCCCCTTAGAAACAATGTTTCCTCGACAACTGTGAGAATTCTGGATGACAAGTTCACCACTGTTTGCCTGATGGTCGTATCCTTCGGCAACTGCTTCCTGGTAAGTTTGTTAAATTCTCAGTGTGCACCTTTTGGCCGATTCGTCTGATGTTGTCACAGTGTTTTTGAATCGAAGCAAATATAGGCATGTGGTCCTCCTCGTGTGTGCGCATCTTCTGACTTCTTGAAACCTTTCTTCCGCGTCCTGCAGGAATTGGGATTTCTTCCAACGATGATGGCTGATTTCTGACCTCACTAAAGCATGGCTGGCCTTGTCAAGTATCTTCTGTGCTTGTGTGCCTGGGATTGGCGACTTCTGTTTGAAACCATTTGGTATGATTTTTAGATCTCTGGCCTAGCGTAGGAACTTGATGTTAACCTCTTCTCTGGTAATCTTCTTCATAGTCTTCTCGTATCCTCTGAATTTCCCATTGATACCGGGTCCGTACCCGGCTTCCAATGTTAGTCTGAAGTGGGTAGACCTAATGACCATGACCGGTGACGCATGGTCGGTTAAGCGTATAATATAAATATGACCGATAATCTGAATTTCCTATCATTCACCTGATGACGATAACTAAGCTATTGAAACATTGTGTGATCAACCACTTCAAGACGATGGAAGTCCAAGGAAACTTCGAGGAACGAGTTACATTGTCTACCCACTTCAGACTAAATATGACAGTTGTTGTAGAGGATTTGCACATCTGAAGTAACAAAAGGCTGAACATAATGCGCGTCATGATATCATTACAGAGTTTAATTTTGCATACCTAATAGAAATCCTTCTCGAAAATATCATCTACAGTAGAAATTGCATCTCCGAATGAATAAGTTGGTGAAAAAAATCATTTTCTTCCCCCAACGCATGATTAATGGTGAAACGTAACGAAAAATCCAGTTCTTTTCGAGAAAAGAAATTATATACATTAGAAAGACGAGGTTATTCGAGAATGTCATAGTTATATGGAGGTCGACGTAGCAAAGTATATAATGCTTAAGAAAATTAGTTACTGAAAAAGTGTATTTCTGAAAAATAGAAAATATATTATATAATATATATAAATCATTTATTTTAGAACCTACAGAACGTTGAAACTTAAGACCAAAAAACGAAAATGAATGTGAATAGACCTGAGAATGGATAATTACAGTCCTGTACTAGCAAAATGTTGGAATTTCTACAGAAACAATAAATCAAACCTAACTTCGCAATTTTTGCTTCTTATATCATTTTCGCTATTTCCAAATCTTGATGTACACAATCAAAAGATTGAATCTACCCCGGTGTTTAGTACCCTCCGTTCCTCCTATAATACGCTATAACGAATCTACTGTTTACAAAAGATTGACTTTCTGCTTCCTCTCCCAATAAAATTATCACAATAGTGATAGACAGGCAAATATCAGATCCGCCAACCGAAATATAAACGCTCAACTTATTTTTGTCAAATCGCTTGCGTCATCGAAAAATCAGAGCAAAAGATATTTTCTCTTTCAGCCAAAAATAAACTTAACGATTGTAATAAGACATTGAGACTTTACGGATGAGGCGAACTTTCTACGAGCAAGGATGTTTTTTTCCACCATAAACTTGACCTGGATTCCAGTTGGAAATGGATATTCGGCCTAGACGTTTCGGCTTTGTCATTGCTTTTCTTTACCGAAAAATTCATCATCGAGTTTCAACTTTTTGAAGAGAATTTATCAAATGTTGTTGTTGACAGTGTGTGAAATGGGTCAATGGAATTGATTTAAAGAAGTTTATAGGTCAAAGGTTTTAGTTAATTACTTTGTACTTTTCCAAATTAAGGATAGTGCACTAGAGAGTTACAGTATTTTAGAGACAATAAAAGTAAACTAATTGCGTTGAGTTTTACTATCTCAGTTTTTGTGTTCCATATGTTTCATTCCTTTCATAACGACGTTTTAAATACGTTGTGTTAGTTTCAAAGCTTAACTCATTTACCAGAATTTGTGAAGTCATCCCCAGTGCTTTCTAAAGATAAAAAATATCTAGGGGGAAAAAATGTTCCATAAAAGATAATCTACACCATTCGTATGCAGTATAAAAACTTGCTGGTATTCGAATTCAAAGATGAGGCAAAATTTGAAATCAATCAGTAAAGCAAGTTCTATACGAGTATAGCTAACCATATTGCCAGTGATTTAAGTCAGGTAAAATGACTTTGCAAAATTCGTATTTAATCTGCAGTTAGGTACTTTGACATTTTTAATAAACACTGCCTCTATCATATTGTCAAATCTTTTAAAAACTTATATCATATATCAGTACATACATGTTTTGTCAAATATATTTGCTAGTGTTATAGCCAAACCTTTATAAAGTATCATCCTGTATTTGATAAAAGATCAGTGAAAATGAAAAATTGCAGCTACTAAGTTTGTGTGTATAATTGTATACAGTAGGACGCATGGGTTGGAAAAAATACATTTCTTTCCAAAGTTAAGAAAACAATGGTAAAAATAAGGTGTTTGTTGGTTTGAACCTATTTATTTACGTCTAGTTTTTATGATTGTTGGCGGTATTTTAGTCGCATGAATGAAAACTCTTTTTTAATGCTTATATTTTTAACACTTGTTTATTTCAATAGCAACTGTACTATAATTTTACTTCAAATAAGTAGTTGTCAAGTGCAGTTGCAAAGTTTCAAAGTATAGCGCGTTTAACTGAAAAGCAGCGAATAGAAATTTGGACGATGGTAGGATATGGCGACAGAACTCTAATATGAAGTACCCGGAGAGGCCTATTACACGATCGGTAGTTAGTAAAATACAAAAAAAGTTTCTAGAATTTGACCAATAAGAGACAATTACAAAACCAAACATCTTTCAGAGGATAAACAATTAAATATTTTGCTCGATTTAAAAGAAAATCCTCACAAATCCACTAGATAAATAGCCGCAGAACAGTCATTAAGTAAATCTTCTGTTCTAAAATACTTGCATAGAAATAAATGACACCCATACAAAGTTCATTTAGTTCATGAACATAGTGAAGATGATTTGGACCGGACAGTAGAATTTTGCCAAATAATGATAGATAGGTGCAATGTCAACCCACACTTTTCAAGTAAGATTATTTTTTCCTACGAGGCAACATATTGTTTAAATGGTTCAGTAAACAGGCACAATTTTCGATATTGGGCATCAGAAAACCAACATTGGATTATGGAATGTCATACACAGTTCCAAGAAACTGAACGTATGGGCCGGAATTGTGGGTACTTCAATTGTGGGTCCTTTTTTTATTGGGGGAACACTTAACTCGAAAAAGTATTTAGAGCTAATACAAAATGACATAATACCCTGCTTAAGAGAACTTTACCCGAATGGTGACCACCCCAATATACTGGCAGATTCGGTATGGTTTCAACAGGATGGAGCGCCCCCGCACTATTCACGAGCAGTGCGAGATTATCTTCAAGATGTTCCCGAATAGATGGGTCGGAAGGAGAGGTAATACCGAATGGCCAGCTAGGTCTCCAGATCTAAGCCCGTTATATTTTTATCTTTGGGGTTACGTAAAATCTAAAGTCTACTTCAATAAGCTCGAAAATATCGAAGAATTAAAGGATAGAATTAGGGCGAAATACAACGAATCCTGCCACAAACGTTAAATGAAGTGCTACGAGAATTTAAAAACCGTCTTAGGTATTGTCAGGAAGTTAATGGTCAACAATTTGGATAACTAATTTCATATTTTGATGTTTTTTCTTTCTTCAATTTTGAAAGAAATGTATTTTTTAAATAACTGTTCATTTTCGGTATAGGATATTGTACATCAAACATACTTAGAATTCAAAGCAGAATTTAAAAATAAATTAAAAAATAAATGTTTCCATTTGAAAAAATGAAGTTGACGCCTTCTCACTGTATAATAAATCTTAATTGCTGAATAAGAAATTTGCAGACAACAAAAGTAGAAACAAAAGTTTAGACTCTTATTAGTATTCTTGTGGCTGTACTTACAACGGTTATAGAAAGAAAAACTCGACGGATTATTAAATCAGTAACTATGCTGAAAAACGTAATTTGTTTTCTGCTAAATAGTGCTAAATAATTCACATCATATATTTCTGTTGGTATGGAAGATAAAGAGAATTGTATAATCCGACTAGAATACTGTGGATTTTCTACCTAAACTAAAACATTTTTTTTAATTGTGCAGTTCTCTATTAATAAGTTCATATATATACCTTTTTGGGGTCAAATAAGTGTTTTGGCTTTTCTTTTTGTTAATTATAGATGCAAATTGCTGCAAAAGAAAATATCGCAGCAGGAGAAGAATAAAATTTGATTTAATAGAAAATATTTGATAAAACATTTTACATAGTGTAAAACGTCATTTAAAGCAATTTCTTTTCACATTCAGAGATTCATTTGATAAAATGTTTTGTAAAAGACCTTTTATAATGTAATACCGGCCTTTAGAATGCTGATATTCGATAATTTTGTTGTTTTATACACTTTAGACGTTTTTTGTGAATTTTAATAACTTTGTAATTTGGCATTTTAGATCTTTCATAATTTATGTCATTATTTACATTTTTGGCATTTTACATTTTCTGATGTTTTGATATTTTTGGCGTTTTTGACCTTGTTGATATGTTGAAGAATTTTGTAATACGATATTTTTCTTATATCGTACATTTTTTACATTTCGCTGTGGAAATAGTGTGAATACAATTTTTCATGAGTTTCTATAAAATCTTTTGCGATCCGACTCCAAAAAATCTCCATTAATAGAAAATTGAGTTACTTAATTTGTGGGCAGACATTTTGACATTATTGGGGTTCTTTTATAATTTGATACAACTTTTTTACATTTACAGAACTTTCATATTTTTGCGGTTTTGAGTCCGTTTCCTATTTTCAGCTAACTGTTAATTTGATATTTATGACGTTTAAGTTATTTCTGACATTTATATCTGTTACAATTTGAGTTTTTTTGATAATTTCAGCATTAATGAGATTTAGCAGATTTACTAAATTTTTAGCAATTTTTATTATAAGTAATTTTCCATCCTGATATTTTTAACTTTTTCCATCCTGATATTTTTAACTTCTTGGGAATTTTAATGTTTCGTAATTTTTACCCGTATTCTAACTATGTTGTGTCGCCGAACAATAAAGTCGCCAATTGTCAGTTAAACTAAACCTTTGACATTAAGTCGACACTTTCCTTTCTTCTGAGAATACTCTCTATGGTAGTAGCAGTGGCTTCTTAATGCCATTACATTAAAAACCAGACAATAAAAGTTACAATACTAACTTTTCTCGAGATGTTTCAAACCATTGAACGCAAGACAATATATTGTTACACACAGTACGACTCCCGATTTGGGTTCTCTGTGAGCTAGATATTCCTGAAACTCCAGGATGTCGGAATTCATTTCGCAATAAAATACTGAATTCTTAGATTTTTTACACCTATAAAAGGTATGGAAGATAAAATTAGCTTTGATGTGATGAAACGGATTCGCAAAAGTGCAATAATTAAAAAATAAACATAAGTGTGAAGACGCACCAATTTAAAATACGGAAAAAAGAATAACAGAATTTTATTATAACTTGCCTAATATTGTAAAAACTTTTAATTAAATTTATTGTTCCTTTATAATAAGCTATCTCTTATTATCTATTCTTAATATCTTTTCGCGACTATCTGAGTCCCTTGGTTAATTAATTCCCAGACTTTCACAAAAGTGGCGTTAGTAACTATACTTTGTATTTGTAAAATTACAGATGATTGACGACGGTAATTAATTAATAGCTCCCCATTGTTCGATCAGGTTTTGCTGTTGAATAAAAAGGCGTTTATAGGTCACAATTTGTATACTCCAGATTTATTATCCATTGGTATTTTATATTTATATATTTTAGTCGTTCAATAAGATTTCGTGTTAAGTCTAAACCATAGGGTGGAGTGGAAAAACTTTTTATGTGGTGTAAAATAATATTTTCAAACCACAATACAACAGTCAATAGAGATTTCTTAGTGACATAAAATTCAACAGCAGCACAAAGGTAATAATAATAAATAACTGAGATAATTTGATCAGCACTCCCATAAAACTAATTTTTTAAGCATAAAAAACTCAAACGATATGTATATTTTTGTTTTTTTTTTTGTTTATATTGTAAAAATTGATGGTGTCAATGGAAAAGTTGTAGAGAATCAGAAAATCTTAAAAATGAGTGTATTATTCTTGATCGCAGCCCTATTCATAGAGAAAAGCCGGAAAACCGATATAAAGTGACTGTTTAAATAAAACATTTTTTAACAAAATATAACCAAATTCAACCTATAACTAAAAAGCCAAAAATAATTATAACAAAATACAACTCTAGCAAATAAATAACACATTCAATGTTGTTAGGTACCCACCCAAGAAGTAAAAAAACTAAACATTAAAAGGTGCTCATTCTGTACAAATTAATTACCTACCAATCTAGTATATTTTTGAAATCGGTGCCAAGCAAATCTAAAATCTTGAGCTTGGTACTCATTGATTTAATGAGCCGAAAATACTATGCTTTACTACCTATATGCTTGAGATGTACATAGAAAATTTTCAAATTCGCAATTAAAACTTAAAGAGCCTAAAATTACCGCACTATTACGTTAGAAATAAAATATTTATGAGGAAATGTCCGTTATGTCATTTTGATGAAATTTTTGATAAGAAATTTGTAATTTTCGGCGATTTTCTGCAAAACTGCAGGTTGCACGTCGCAGAGAAGTATATGAGATCACCTAAGGATCTTCCTTAATAGATTAAACGTTGAAAAACTATACACATCCATAAGGAGTTATCGAAAAATCGACTAAAATATTAGGCATATTGGACGATTTCCATGCACGCATGTGTTCATTCACAAATTTTATCACTTTATCAATAGAATTCTATTAAACAAGACCATATTCATTCAAAACGGTGCATCACAGGAGAAGAAATCAAGTAACATACATAAAAAAAAGCGAAAAAATACGCGACGAATTGATAACCTCCTCCTTTTTGGAAGTCGATTAAAAATTCCTAATTTGGTTGTAATACAAACTAGAACCTTAATCTTCCTCCCAATGATATTAAGCCCCATATTGTTTCTTCGGTATTAATTTTGTTAAACGAAAACCATTGTATCGCTACTACCTCCCTGGATTTCAATCGTTCCTCGTTGTCGATAATTAAGGAAAAAATTGCTAATGGTCATGTCCTTGTGAACAACGCAATATCGAGATAGTTCATAAGTTTTTGCTAGGTTTTCCCTTATAATGTTAATGGGATCACTGAATCATAAATGATCGCATTTTTGGCGAATGCACTATATTATTACCTAGGAGCGCCACATAAAATTCTGAAGATCACCCCTTTCAAATGCTTCAAATTTGAAAGGAACTTTATTATTATATGATCTCTAGAAGTTTCTGTGCTACCCTGTATACTATCAAATTAAATTCTCTTAGTTATGTCATAAGTCAAATAATAGATGTTTTCAAAGATTTTAATTTTACATTTTAGAATTGTGCCTTTTTTCATAGTTTATTTGCCATTGACAACGGAGTCTGTCCTAGACTTCGAAACGTTTGGAAATCTACAGAAATTTTGTGGCTTGTGGTGTTATTTCCCACAAAGTGCTTAGACATTGAACAATTAACATTAATTTTCATCACCAGTAACCACAAGGAGATTCTATAAAGATAACAACATTTTAGTCACCCAGGGTTCCATCAATAACATCACAAAAACAAGATTAACTTTGCTCTGAGGTCAGATTTTATAATAATCGAAAAGTACCGCCCGCAACTGTATGGTTTTAGTGACACTTTCAATAGTACTAGCGACAAGAGCTTCCAGTAGAGGTCAATTTCTAAATAGGAATTTATTTAGCACAAAGAAATATCAACAATATGTATTTACAATTTGCAGAGAAGGATGTCTTTCTAACAGAGATAAATTTAGTATTATTGAAGGTCGTGGAGAATCATGAGATTTTGCACCCTGAAAATTCAACCATGACCGTTATCAACATTCCAGAAATTAATGGGTTAAAAAAATGTATTCAGAACTTACAGAACTACCAAAAGTTGTGACTAACTTCACATACCAATGTCTCTAATTGGGAAACTCAGGACTGCCTCAACTATAGACACAGCTTGGTAATCAATTGTATTGAAATTGGCTTGTCTTAATTAACAGAAAATCCCTGCTTGGAAAATCTTCTCTACAAGACTGCTTGCGGTGCTAAATATTGGTGGGATCGATATTATCAGAATTAACTGTCAATCAAAAATTAAACTAGCTAATAGAAAAATAGCGTAGAGTCAAAGGCTTTCAGGATACCAACACAGAGACAACGCCAAAACTAAATGGAGGCTAATTAGAGACAAGTTGGTAGCAAGAGCAAGTAAAACAGAGCAAGATCAAAACCTAAGATAAAAAACTCTGGAGTCATTTTCGAAGATTTGTAAGAAACATTTTTCTAAAATTGTTGTACTGAAATCGGGATATAACTCTTTACAATTTTTGTTATCGCCCTATCTTGTATTTTTAGTCTTAGTCTGATAAATTGATGATTGTTTCAGTCTTAACTTGAAAATTAATTTTTAAGATTACTTGAAAACAACAAACACTTGCTTGTTGTTTTTTCCAAGTTCTGGTGAAGCCAGACCTGGCCAAACATATGTCAAATTAAAATAAATAAAAAAGTGTTTGTTGTTTTCAAGTAATCTTAGTCTGATAATTTGCAAAGGCTCCTTGTAAAGGAGCTGACATGAGTCTTGTTGTAGCCAGTCAACTAGAAAAACTATTACAGGTGCCTCTGGTCTACATCTGAATATCAGCATGTACGTTTGGCACGTTCAGTAAATGTTTGCATAATTCATAATTTCTGACTGAAATAGCGGTTTTATTGTTTGTAAAGATAAGGGTTAACATGAGTGGCAGTTACTTTTATACCTTATCGATTTTAACAAATTTTACTGGTAGCTTAAAGGAACTGTAATTATATTCAATTATTTATTACTACTATGATGATTAGATTTACAAGATAGTTGTTATCGTATATTTTTTTCACAAACTATCCTTTAGAAATCATAACTGCTTATTATTTTCTTGATCCAAACCGTCCCATCGAAAATTTATTTAGATAATCTTATACAAAAATATAAATTTATACTAGAGCACATTTCTAAGAGGTTTTTTCGACAACAAACGAGGCTATATAAGTACTTCATATATCCATTAGGACTTTTCAAAATTAATAGTACACTTAAAATCCTCATTTTTAAACTTGTCAACCGAATGCACTTATACAAATAACATTGAAATACACTATGCCAAAAAATCGATTATGGTCATAAAACAAGATATAATTTTTTTCTGGTTTAATATTTTAGGGATGAAAAGCGATCTCAACGACCTCACAAAACCTCCTGGTAAAATAATGTTAAAACGTGACACTGACAGAGGATTTTTTTGGCAATAAGACTACACTTGAGGAAAGGTCTGTGTATTTTAAAAATCTCAAATCTTTCAGGATTAAAAGTAGACCCTTTCCTAAATGACAACTAAGATACATAAAACAATAAAATGTTCTCAGTGGTATAAGGTATATGAGAATGTACAATCTGAAACGAAAATAATTGATCAAGGCCAATAAATTTTTACAAAAAAATCTTAGTAGTATAGGGGTGCTGGAAAAAATTTGGACTAATGGTTCATTAATGGAGAAAGCTTATAACCCGAAAGGAAGTGTGGCTATCTAACAAAATTAACGTAAATGCTGAAGATAAATAAAAGGTCCAAAACAATTGCTTTAGCAATTTTTTCACAAACTCTCAAAAATACTGAGAAAAAGAACAAAAATATTTTTTTGTTACCCACAAAAATTTGGAAGGGAAAAAATGCTTATTTTCGTCTCAAAATAAAGTTGTATATTTTTCTATCCGTTATATTGTTTTTTTTCAATATTAAGTAAAATAACCATTTTTATTTGAAAAAGTCCCCAGACAAATTTATAATTTTTGAAACTTTAGGACATCTTTTTTTCGTTATATTTCTGATTTAGGATAGTGTTAAAAAATTAAACTGTTGCAATGGACACAGATCGAGAAAAGTTGAAAAAACAAAATAAAGAAAAAATTTACCATAATTGTTACTAATCTTTATTATCAATTGAAATGAAAAACTGAGTGCCTTGCATGATAATAGACTGAATGAAATATGTCATAAATCACCTGTATGTAACAGCTTAAGGTTCAGAATACTGCAAAAATATGTTTAATCAACAATTGCACTCAATAAATTGAGAAATAAAACCCAAACGACAGAGGAGTTGTCAGATTTAGTCGGATACTGGTTTCCATATTGACGTTGGTCCTCAGGAGATTGTAAAACGAGGCTGACTGAACAGTAGGTCAATTCCCAAGAACAAGGAATGGAATGAACAGGGATAATAATTGTGACACTGGCTTTTGATTTGAATATCTATTTGCCTACTGCTTGTTGTGAATCTTTTTATGACCTTACTAATATTCGGTAAATATACTACCGATTTGATAGGCAGTGCTTCCTTTTGGAACTTTTTTTGGACTTTAGTGCAGTTGTTTTGCGGAATAACTTTAAGACTGTGTTCCACGTAAATGCGATATGCGCGGTGCGGGCGGGGCGGGGCGTTATGCCAAAGGGACATCCGCAAAACTATCAAACACCAAAAAAAGAATTCAGTTTGTCCTTACGATTACAACTTTAAGTTGTCGCATCGGTCAGTTAGTTTGTTTTCATCTGCAGTTGAAGTTTTTAATTATTACATTGACGTATCGCACCGCTCGCATCTATCGCGTTTCCGTGGGACACAGCCTTAGACTTAAGGCGGCCATATTATCGTCTCTCTTTCTCTCTCTCAAGGATTTCTTTGTCGAACTCTATTCCTTGGAAGCACTCTGATATGTAGATATCCATGCACTCTCGTTATTTTTATTGGAGTCTTCGTACAGTGCACTTTTTTGCTTTCTGTCCAGGTTAAAACATGTTTTTAACCATCTTTCTTGTGTATTCATCATTTCTGATTCGACCTACACATTTTCTTGAGATAGAAATTCTAGTTAGATCTGCTAGTTTTGTATTTCTTCTTCTGTTGTGCCATTTGTAATTACTATAAATCGATTAAAATTTAGTTGTCACCGTTGGTGTTTATCATCCAGTTCTAAACTGAGTTTACTCTTACTTATTGCTAGGCGTCTCGCATTTTCATAATTACATGTTGCAATTGTTATTATAATTTGTAATAATTTATATTTAAAAACAACCGACTTCAACTGACTTAAGCCGTGTGCAATGAATCACTATTTTCAGACATTCTCCTTTTTTATCTGATTAAGGTACATATCTGTTGAACATTTCAGCGTATTCTCATCTCTCTCTCTCTCTCTTTCTCAGTCTCTAATTTGTATTCTTTTTCTATATGTCACAAATGTTTTAACCTTTTTTTATTTACTTTATTGTTTGGACCACTTTCTATAAGTGTAACTCTAATTCACTCAATATTGCACCCAATAGAGGCGGAGTAAATGGTGGGCGGTGCCCACGGCCTCGCAGTGTGAAGGGCCTTAATTTCAAGCGTTTTTTTTATTTTATATTCACTTCTTGCACCATCAGAGAGCCTCGCGAAATGTACCTTGCCCACATTAAGTTTATGTATTCCGCCGCCACTGCATCCACACTGTATATGCTTTTGTGTATTGGTCCCTCATATATAACTTTTTTTTATATCATTTTCTGAAACATCCTGTACAACTATAATTTAATTCCACCCAATATTGCAACGGTTCTAATATCTTTAAAACCACCCTGTATACGTATAAATCCTCTCCACACTATTGAATCTTTTTATTTTTCTATTGTTTAAATTATTTCTGTATACATATGATATTGCTTAGCCCCATGTGTCTAGTATTCTATTAATGCAACTGCTCATGGTCAACCCTACATAACATTTTTTAACCACATTTGATGACTATAATTTTACTCTCCTATTTATTTCAACCACTCGGTATATACAACTGCAGTTTTTTATACCCATGTCTATAATTATATTATACCCCGTTCTATGATTTAAATATCTGCTTATATTCATATAACAAATTTTTGTTACACCCTGAATAACAATAATGTTACTCTATCCTTACTTGAAACATCTTGTATAAGCAACTACTTATGTTTGGTACTATATAACTTTTTTAACCGTCCTTTACTTTACTGTAATTCTACTCCACTTTATATTTCAACCATCCTGTATATTGAACTACTTCTAACATTTTCTGAAGCCTTTTGTATAATTGGAATTATACTCCATCCCATAACGCAAATATCTACTCTATATAACTATAGTTTTGCTCCACTCTTATTTCAAATCTTGTACACGCAACTACTTATGGGCCACCCAATACAACATTTTTTGAACCACTCCGTATAATTAATTCAATTCCACCCTATATTTCAACCATCCTTCTATGCAACTGCTTATGTACTACCTAATACCACATGGTCGCACATATCTACAACTGTATACCATACAGAATAGATCTCCTCATTTTTGAAACTTGATTAAAAATGAGGTAAACCTGTACCAATTTTTTTATAATCTTTTCTAAAGCTTCTCTAATATCATTAAAACAGGATTGTATTATGTTGTTTCGTAACATCAAAAGGTATATCGAGATTTCTTTGTGTGAAACAAACGAATTGATCTAAAAATGTAATGGAATAGATTAATCAAAAGTATTGGGTAAATGGACAAATCCTCCTCGCATTTTTATTATCCATTTTAATCAATCTGCTCAACTTAATACCCTGCGCTTACCTGAAAGCATTTCTACGGTATATAAAAAATCCATTTCAATTTGCATCTAGAGAATTCGTTGTTAAGAAGCACCTCTCGAACGTACGTTCGCAATCAGCGTTAATGCTGTTTCATCTTTTAGTGAAACGTATAAAGATATTTTATTCAAACATAGAAAAGATTTTTGAGTAAAGTACAAAATTTGAATATTTTGTATGATTTTTTTATTGCATAGGAATTTATAGGTTTTTATTATTATTTCCATATCGGAATAAATACACCATGGGTCAGTGTGACTAAAGTTCATCTCCAAAAGTTCTTATAATAATTGCCTGGTGACGCTTCTTATTTTGGGCTCCGTGAGCTTAGCTTATATCACTTTGACTCCTATCCACCTTAATGAAATACAGCTTAAACTATTAAAATAGGTAATAGATGACTTGCATCACGGACCAATCAACCTTTGATAGTACTCGCTTACAATTCTTACAATACTTCTGTAAATGTGTTTAGAACAAACAAATTTCACCATTTTTAAGTTTTGTCCAATGTTCACTTGGGTAAACATATGGCCGATCTTCTATAGTAATATATAAAGAGGTATAAATATGTTTGTTTGTTTGTAGGGGGTAATCTCTATAAGTAGTGAACCGAATTTAAAAATTATTTTACTTATATAAAGCTACACTAATCTCGAGTAACGTCGGCCATATATTATTTTGATAAAACTTTTATTTAAATATCTTGAAACAGAATAAAAAGTGATTTAGGTGTGAAGATTAGTTAAAATTGTCAAAGTTGGTCTGTCAAAAATCTAAAATGAGAAAAATTTCTTAATTTGAAAAATTAAAAAATGTAGAAATTTTGAAAAAATGTGAAAAATCTCTAAATTGTCAAAAATGTAAATTTTTTTATTAAAGAAGTCATAAACGTCTTTAGCTTTATCAAGAAACCTAAAATGAAAAAACGTAAAAACCACAATATCATATGTTAAATCTCAAACATCTAAAATATGTCAAGCTCTTCATATTAAATCCGAAAATATTGCCTCAAGAACAATTATAACATTCCGTGACGCTTCCCTCTTTTTTTAGGGTTCCGTATATACAATATACGGATACCCTTATAATATCACTCCGGATTTCTGCCTGTGTCACATCACAGCCATTTTTTCCTAAACTACTGGACGGAAGAGGTTGAAATTTGGTATCAATCTATAGTTTGGTGATCCGATCAGGACTACATATCGTAAAAGAAAAAAAATTGATTTTAGGTGTACTTCTGGGGGGAAAAACTAAAAAAATCGACCGTTCCCCGCCCCCTGATCTCCGAAACTACACAGCTTAAAATTTTGAAAATATAGAACGTTGCCCGAACTTTACAAGAAAAATAAGGAGAAACCATTAATATTAATTTTGGGGTGCAAGTTATAGAATTAAATAAAAATTTAAAAATAAAATTTTTTCAAACGAATCATGTAATATATCAACTGAAAGGTCTCATTCTGAGGAACACAAATATATTTTTTCATATTTAAAAAAAAGTTATTTAAAAAGATATTAACGAAAATATACCTAAATTTACCCATCCCCCCTTATCTTCGAAACTATAAAACGTAAAGTTTTGAAAAAAATTAAAAGTATAGGTTCTGACCTGAAGTTTACTGAAAAAATAAGGAGAAACCTCTACTTTTAATTTTGGGGGGCAAATTACAGAATTAAATGGAAAATATAAAATTAAAATTGTTTCTAATCCATCATGTTATATATCAAATGAAAGGGCTCATTACGACGAAAACAAATATATTTTTTTTCATATATTTAAAATAAATTAATTAAAAGATATTAACAAAAATATAAAAAAATTCCTCCATTCCCCCCCTATCTCCGAAACCATAATCTGGAAAATTTTGAAAAAACAATGAAGGTATAGCCCCTTACCTGAACTTTACTGGAAAAATAAGTAAAAACCCCTAATATTTTTTTTGGGGGCAAATTATAGAATTAAATGGAAAATATAAAATTAAAATTGTTTCGAACCCAGCATGTTATATATCAAATAAAAGGGCTCATGATGAAGAAAACAAATATATTTTTTCCATATTTATAAAATAAATTAATTAAACGATATTAACAAAAATATAAAACTGTTAACCCATCCCCCCTTATCTCTACAACCATAAGCTGAGAAATTTTGAAAAACTGGAAGTATAGCCCCTCACCTGAACTTTACTGGAAAAACAAGGAGAAACCCCTAATATTCATTTTCAGGGGCAAATTATTGAATTAAATGGAAAATAAAAAATTATAATTGTTTCTAACGGGTCATGTAATATATCAAATCACAGGGCGCATTATGACGAATACAAATATATCTTTTTAATTTTTTTAAAATGAATGTTTTAAAATATATTTAAAAAAATTTTTAAAAAATAACCAATTCTTCCCGTTATTCCCCAAACTCTAAGACCTCATTTTTTTTAAGGAAAAATACAAAAAAAATCCTAATTCTATTATTTGGCCTCCAAATAATATAATTAAACGGAAAATAAATTATTAGAAAACCCCCATAGTAATTTTAGGGACAACTTATACAATTAAATGGAAAATAAAGATTCAATTTTCAAACGCATCATCTAATATATCAGATTAAAGGCTCACTATGTGAATTACAAATATATCATATTTTTAAAACATTTGTTTAAAAAATATTAACAAAAATATTAAACATCGACATAATCCCCGCTTTAGAAACTACACTTTTTAAATTTTGAAAAATATATTTTATTTATATTTTTAAATAATTTGAATAACAGATTTAATAATTAATAATTTAAACTTTCACCTATTTTGCCCTTTTTCTTCCAATCTACAGAGCCTCAAAACTCAGACAGTAGATTATAAAAGGCATCTCTGAAAGTTTATTAGTAAAATAAAACTCTAATGTTACTTTTGGGGACCAAATTAGAAAATTAAATACATATGTATTGTGATAAAAATCAAGCGAATCCTAAAGCAGATAAAATAAAAAGTCTGTGTGTGGAAAATCAAAGTGTATATTTTTTATAAATTTTAAATGCTTCCTTTAAAAGATATAAGGGTAAATATAAGAAAATGCACTCATTCCCTGCTTGTCTAAAACTGGAATATTAGAATCTTGAAGGTGGTACGGAACCCTTAGTATGCGAGTCCAACTCGCACTTGACCAAATTATTTTTATAATCTTCTTAGTGTTTAGTTAGATGCCATACACAACGTCATTAATCCACTTTCTAAAATCTTAGGAACCATCCCAAATGATCGGTAGGGCCTGTGGAATAATTTGAAGTAATTGCAACTCAGAGCTTCCCAAAATTTTTTTTTTCATTTTATCAAACACTGCATGTATCTTTTGTACATCGGCCCGAAAGAGTTTCCACCGAAAATGATATAATAATAACAAACATAAAAATCCTGCCAATATTCATACAAAAAATGTTGCCTTCAATTTCAACTAAATCCACAAGCAATTATAACAGATTTCAAAAAGAAGGAGGGTCTCAATTCGTCTGTCTCTATGTTGTTTTATGTTTGTTCAGCGATTACTCGCAAACACAACAAGGAATTTACACCGTTTATTTTTTTAATAACCTAGCTTGCACACTAAATAATGATAATCCTCAGATCGTCTACAATATAGTGGATCCATCTAAGTTTGTCTATGAGTAAAAATCTTCCTTAGGCCTTTCTTATCGTTTCACATGTTAGAATGCTGTTGGGTAAATGATCTATATGGACCTGAGGAGATCCACAGGATTAAGTTCAGGGGTGCGCGCTTTCCATTTACAAGTCCTCCTCAACTTCTCCATCGACTAGCAGTCAAATCATCCAAGTGACTTATAACGTACAATTTATATAGCAGAATGTCAAGAACGTTGTAGCAAAGATATAAATATTATAGAAATGTATAATTCATGTGAGACTTTCCAGAAAATCAGAAAAAGCAGTAATTAAAAGGCTGCACTTTAGCAAATTTTAATAAAGCTACACTGTTTTCTCTAAAACGGCTGAACCAATTTGCATATTTTAAATTGTATTCTACAAAGAGATATTTCAGCTTGATTTCTTATAATTTTCTATAACGTAAAACATACCGTTTTTCTTAAAATCCTAAAAAATACCTAAATATATAAAGTTTGTAACGGTTTTAATTTTGTAAGGCTTGCAGTCGAGTAAAATGGCACAAAATATTCCATTAGAGTATCGAATAGAAAAATTGTTAGGTGAGCGAACTTTTCTTTTCTGTACGAATCCAGGTGTTTCTTGTGATAAATGCACAAAAAACTATCATTTAAAATGTGTGAAATTACCTAGTAGTTTTTGTGAATTCTCTCCGGATTCAGGTGTTAATTGGGTTTGTCAAAAATGCAGAATGGATTGCAACGATGACAACTCTAAAATTGATTAGCTATTAACAGCAGTTAATTTAATTAGATCTGAATTGAAAGATTTCAAAATTAAACATGCCGAAATTATTGAATCTTTAAATTTTTATGGAAATAAAATCGACGACTTTGGATTACGTATGGATCACTTTCAACAAACCGTAAGCGTTGTTCCAGGACTTAAAGAAGAAGTAAATGTCCTAAAAAAACAATGTTCACAACTGAGTTCTGAGTTAGAAAATTTACAACAACAAGGCAGATTATGTATTATTGAATTGTGCGGAGTCTCTGAGAAAAGAGATGAGGATTTAAAGCTCATTGTTCAAAGTATTTCAGAGCTCATCGAATTTAGAATGGCTGATAACCATATAATCGAGTGTCATCGGGTAAAAACCCATCCTAACAATAAGGGCAATTCTAATATCAACCGCAATATAATTATAAAATTTAAAAATCAAGTCATGAAAAGGAAATTCATTGAAGCGGCTCGTGCAAACAAAGATAAATTGATTAAATCTTTCAGTACTGGCAAAATATTCATTAACGAGCATTTATCTCCTTTTTATAAAATTCTGTACAAACAAGCAAGGGAATTCAGTTTATCTAATAACTACAAGTACTGCTGGGTCAAGGACTGCAAAAAATATATAAAAAAATCGGTATCCTCCAAATCCTTTTTGATTTCCTCCATTGATGTACTGCAGAAGATTGGAAATCCAGAAGTGCCTTAGTGACAGTATATTAAGACTCTTGTATTAAGATTATTATGTAGCATTTTTTCAAGTTCAAAGAATTTCATTCCGGTACCACCAGAACACTCGCGGATTAAGAACTAAAACAAACAGTTTTTTTCAGTCGGTATGTTCTGGTAATTTTGACATTATCTGTGCTACAGAAACATGGTTACAAGAAGAAATCTTGGACTCCGAATTAATTCCCTCCACATATACAGTGTATAGAAGAGACCGTGACTTAATTAATAGTGGTAAAAGTGATGGTGGTGGCATTTTGATAGGGGTTAAGAGTAATATAGTATCAAAGACTTTACCTTCGTGGCATTCAAATGGAAAAATTGAAGACTCATGGGTATCATTATCCTTGAGTGAAGGTAAAAAACTATTCATTTGTTGTGTATATATTCCCCCAGATAATACAAACGAAGATTTTATAACTCACTTTGAGAAAGTTGAAAATATTATAAACAACAACCCACAACAATGTTTTCTTTTTATTGGTGATTACAATTGTTCTGATATAACTTGGAAAACTAATAATGAGAATCCGAATACTTTTTCGCCTTCCTCAGGACATGATGGTCGAAGTGAATATTTTAAAAACTTTATTTATCTTGTTAGATTAAAACAATTCAATAACATTGCAAATTCTCACGGAAAAATTTTAGATTTAGTTTTATCAAATAATCTTGATATAAGTGTTCATGAATCTTTGTCACCGTTTGTCCCTGAGGATTTGCATCATAAGGCTTTAGAAATAATATTACAATTATCTGTTGAAAAATTACTGACGCGTAAGCCCTACAGACAACACCTATTTTCATAAGGCGAATTATGATAATATCAAAAGTAATCTTGATGATATTTTGCGGAGAGAAGTACTGGATCATGATGATATCAATGTTTGTGTTGATGTTTTTTATAATATTCTTGATAAAGCGATTGAAACTCATGTTCCGGTCAAGGTTTTTAACAAACATGGTAATCCTAAATGGTTTTCATCATATTTAATTCAATTAATGAAGAATTAAAACAAATTTCATAAACGATGGAAAACATATAAGGATGCTAATGACTATACACGATTTTCTGAATTGAGAAAAGAAGTTAAAAAAACAATAAACAAAGATTATAAAAATTATGTTACACAACTGGAGCAAAACATTAACAAATCTCCGAAACAGTTTTGGTCGCATGTGTCTAATAAACGTAAAAAGTGCGCACTGCCCTTGATAATGAATTATAAGGATAGGGAATACACAGGAACTGTAGAAATATGTTCAGCTTTTTCTGAGTACTTCAGCTCAGTTTTTGTTGATAACAAGAATCCCTCATTGATTCATCATATTAATTCCAATATAAATTTTGATATTACTTCAATTTCTAGAAATCAGATTACTAATGCAATTAAATCTTTAGATATTAATAAGGGTCCGGGCCCTGACGGAATTCCAGCCGTTTTTATTAAAAACTGTGGTAATGAGCTTATCGAGCCTTTGTGGATTATCTTTAACAAGTCACTGGCAAGCGGCTGTTTTCCAGATAAGTGGAAAATGGCCCAAGTTGTCCCCATATTTAAGTCTGGTGTTAAGAATATTGTAAATAACTATAGGCCAGTATCTTTATTAAATTTAACGGGTAAAATTTTTGAAAAAATTCTGACTTAAGAGCTATTCTGTCTGGTTAAAGATCGTCTTACCATATTTCAGCACGGATTTTTTAAGAAAAGATCAGTAGCTACTAATTTTGTGCTTTTCATTCAGTATATATATAATGGGATGGAAAACGGTCAGTCAGTATGTGCTGTGTACACCGATTTTTCCAAAGCATTCGACAAGGTACATCATCCGACACTGGTCGCCAAACTTATAAATTTCGGTGTGCATGGCATGGTACTGGATCTTATTTGTTCATATATCTCCAACAGAACCCAGTATGTTGCTCTAAACAATGTAAAGTCTAGAGTCACTCCTATTAATTCGGGTGTTCCACAAGGGTCCCACTTGGGTCCCTTATTATTTAGTATTTTCATTTCAGACGTAGTTGAATGTTTTTCTTTTTGTAATGTACTTTTATATGCTGATGACATGAAAATCTATCGAAAAATCTCAACAATTAATGATTACCAATTAATGCAAGCCGACCTTTGTAGCTTTTTTAATTTCTGTCAAATCAACAGATTAATATTGAATGTAACGAAGTGCAATTGTATACTATTTTCAAGATTAGTTAATCCACCACTAGTTGATATGACCATCAATAATGATATTATTCCTCAAGTAACCCAAATTAAAGATTTAGGAGTTATTATGGACAAAAAGTTAAGCTTTGATAACCATATTTCCTTTATGGTACAAAAAGCCTTAAGGCTCCTGGGCTATATACTAAGAAATACAAAAGATTTTAAAGACCATACTACAGTAATAAGGTTGTATATTTCTTACGTAAGATGTTCTTTAGAATATTGCAGTATGGCATGGAATCCTATGTATGATAAGTATATAAAATCCCTAGAACATGTACAAAGAAAATTTGTGAATGCACTTAATTATAGGTATTTTAGGTTTAGGCATTACCAAGAATATAGTCACAACTTGAGATTCTACAACCTTCAGCCACTGTTTATCAGAAGAGAATTTGCCGATATTTGTTTTTATTTATAAAGTTATTAACAATATGTTGTGTTCTGAATGGTGTCTGAAGAATTTTCCAATTAATTGCAGTTTTCCTAGAACAAGACACAAACAGATTTTTTACGTTCATTACTATTCTACCAACTACTACGGTAACTCCCCGTTAATAAGAAGTATGAATGCTTATAATATAATTTGTCATTTAAACGTAGATATCTTTTCCTCCAATTTTAATAATTTTAAGAAAAATTTAACTAGATCGTTACAAGAGTTTTATAATACAGGCGTAAACAGTGATATATAAACATGATCCACAATATAATTTAATAGTTTTTATGTTTTTCTCTTTAGATATTGTTAAGTTTGGAACTTTGTTGTTAATTAATTATTTCGAGTTCACCTATTTGTAATTTTCTATTTGTCACTGTTTGTCATCTTTATTAAGGGTTTGCCTTAGGGACAACCTGTAAGATGACCTATTGTATAAATAAATAAATAAATAAATAAATAAATAAATACTCTGGTAGGGGTGTATGTGTGTGTGTGTGCATCGAAATTCAAGCAGCAAGCAATGTGCGCCGTTGAAATATAGGGCGAAGCAAAATTATAGTTAGACAGGTGGGTTCAAAAAATCTTACAAATGAATGTGATATTGGTTGGTACATAAGCAGTTCCATATATAAGATAGTTGAAATATAATGTTGTATTGGATGGCACGTAGGTAGTTGCGTATAAAAAGTGGTTGAAATAAGAGTGATGTAAAACTATAGGTATACAGAGTGTATCAAAAAACTCAAAAAAATGGTTAAATAAGCATATGCAGTAAGGATATTCGAGTTATAGGGCGGAAGGTTTAAAAAATGTTAAAAGCATTTGCATATACAGGATGATTCAAATATGAGACGGAGTGGAATTATAGTTATACAAGGTGGTAAAATTATGTTATATAGTGTGGAACATAAGCATTTACTTATACTTAACATATGAGGCGAAGTAAAATTATTGGTATACAGGGTGACTGCAACAATAGAAAAATAGAAACAGTCAATAGGGTGGAGAGGATAAATACTTATAAAGGGCGGTTGCAAAATCGTGTAGAGTTGAGTTATAGTTGTACAGCGTGATTCAGACAACGATAGGCTAATAATTTTTGTTGGATGACCAATACCCAGAAACATATACAGGGTGATTGCAATATAGGGTGAATTAGAGTATATTTATAGAAAGTGGTCCGAATAATAAAAAAATAAAAATATTTGGGTAAAATAGAAAAAAATACGAATTAAAGAGAGAGGGGGACAGATAAGAATACGCTAAAATAATCAATAGAATTGTACCTTAAATCAGATAAAAAAAGAATATATGTAAGAAAAAAGTTATTGATTGATTGTACACGGTTTCTAAACGGTTTTTATTTGAAGCCAGATGAAGTCCGTTCTTTTTTAATATAAATTATTTGTGACATTTTATTTGTCTTGGTGTTATATAGACCCTCCTTGTATGTAACCGACTTCAAAACATACAATCTCTGCATTGGTGAGCAAAAAACTCCATTTAAGCGTTTCATAGAATTTCTGAAACCGCGTATAAATCTACACCTAATTATAACAAATTGTCTGTCCTGCGGATCCCACTTCACCAAATGAGCCCCACTGTGAGAAGTGAACCCTGCAGTGACGACACCCGTTTCTACATAACATAATGGAAATACGGGAATGTTTCTCAAATTGTCAACTTCAGAAATATGAAAATAAAAGAGAAAAAGGAGAAACTCGTAACATGTCAGCGTAATCCGTGAGGATAATTATTTGGGGTATCGCATGTGCTGATTACGTACAAAAAACTTTTGAATAGCCAGAATTAATACCTCATTAAGCACGCACTTGGGAAGCTCATTGAACAGGTTGGGTTGATGCGAAACAGCAGTGGAAAAACGACCGTAATTACAGGACTTTTTTGTGCACCAGAGTGTTTAACGGATTGCCTGATTTTCTCGTTTAGCAGAAAAAAGATGTCTGAAACGTATGCGAATATGGAAAGAAGTTTTGCCACCTAAAATTTCTCGGCGTATGCATGTTTGCAATTTAATATACCGTTAACAAATTAAAATTTACATTTTTTATACTATCTTTTCAAACAATATTTTGTTTGTCTAGTCGAGAACCTTCATTTGTGAAAACAATTTATTTTCTTGTGATCAATAGATTGCAGGATCTCTAAAAGATGGTATGAAACTGCTTTGATAGGTTTTATAACCAACCAATCAATTCTTTTTGATGATATATTTTATGAATCTCAAGTAAACTGGGACTTTCGATTTAGGATCTTTGTGAACTGGTTTCCCTTTAAACTCCTAGATGTCGATATTAATTTAGCGATAAATATATTAAATTCACTACTAAATAACATAAATTACACAAACCGACAAGATTTATTCGAATATCAGACCCAGAAACCAGAGTAGATATTACTTTCCTAATGTTTTTGATACCCTGAAAATCTCTCTGATGCTCTGGCCTAACTTAATAGTGCCAACATAGGTGTATTTGTTCAGTTTTGAGATTACGTAGAATAGTAACAAAATTTTTCAATCCATAACTGTTACGACCATCTTATAAGTAGTATAAATAAATTTATTAGATCTAGGAAATCTGTATAGAGAAACTTTAAAGCTAAATTCTAAGAAATATCAAAGATATCTGATTTGATAGGATAAGACATATAGTTTAAGATGACTTTATGTTGGTCATGGTCATTTTTAAGTTAGTATATCCCAAAAACCAAAGCCTTTTCACAATTTCTGATCACCCACATCTTTAGTTTCAATCAGTCGACGGAAGAGCAGCTGATGAAGGTTCTTGATTAGAAACAATATATTGTCTTCCATGGAATATAAAACTATAAAAAGTTATTATCATAATTGGGAAATGGCATTACACACAAGTACCACTTTAGATATTTGGGATCACTAGGAGCTTGATTTTCCTGAAAAACCTATATGTGAAAGTTTATTTCCCTTTAAAATATATTATTATTGTTTGTATAGTGCAATACTGTATTTATGAAATTAAATAATACGGTATTGAGAATGAAATATGGACAAATAAGAGTTTGTGGAAAATTAGACCTCAAAACACAGTTCGTAGCCGATCTGGGTTGGTTTTGGACTAGTGTACCTTAAATTTCCATATGCCGCCATTCATTTCGAAAAGGCGTTGAAAATGCTTTACACCTTGATCGCCCTACCACATCACAAACGGACAAAATAGAACAAACGGATAGTCTGGTTCGATTTGACCATTGGTTAAATATACGTGTGAATACTGGAACTGTAGGAATGGGCTAATAGCAAATCCGTACAGCAAATTGTACATTAAAATTCTTCAACATGATCTGCTTAGTCTGCTCTAACAGCCATAAAGATTCTGGACAAGTACATCATCCCATTGTTAAACCATCTGCCTTATTCGCTAGAGTGTGCACTGCGTAACTTCCATCTGTTTCCTAAGCTAAAATCTGCCTTAAAATAAACAAGATATCCCAAATTATTTCGAATAGGAATAGGATAAAGGATGGGTGTATATTCTGTATATTGAAGATCGGGACTCAATAAATGAATATTATTAAAATGTTTTAGAGCGCCAGTGTTGCTCTTTAAATGTTTCTTTTGTAATAACTAGCTAACCCTTTCCCCTTAGTATGGGGTTTATTTGTGATATATTAACATTTATAATCATTTTCAAATTGCTGAAAATTTTTAAGTTTTTTCCTATTTTGTCGTCCTTAAAATATTTGACATTTTTTTTACATTTTAACATTTTGATATATTGATATGTTAACACTTTTGAAATTTTCCACATCTTAAATATTTATGACATATTTGACATTTTTGACGTTGACCTTTTAGTATTTTAAAATCTATTGAAAATTTGCGATTTTGTGTAAATTACAGACCTAACTAAGGAATCAATATGTACATGTTTATATATTAGAGCAGATAGTCCTAAATTGTCATTATAAAGGAACAAAATGAAGATAATTATGTAAAAACTTCAATTATGTTTATTCCAAATTGAGCCAGTCAAATTTTATCAGGTTGAATTTTGAAAAATAGCCTATGTCCGGTCGTGATATTAAAACCACCTAGATACAACACTTTCTTTTTTAAGTATTGGTATTGATATTTCACAGTTTTTTTTACACAATATGTGAATGTTCTTGGTTTATGTCAAAACATGCCTTGGCGTAGAAAGTATCCTACATATTGTTGAATACAGGTACAAAAGTAGTTTTTGTGTGAATCTTCTACAGACTGACAGATATGTAAGTAAATTGGTAAAATTGCGTTTTTTATCATTTTTCTCTATTTTCCCAACAAAATTAAGTATATTCTCAAAAAAAAGAATGCTGTATCTTAAACTGTTTAACATACAGCATTCTTTTTTAATACCTGTGGTATTAAAGTATCTATCTATACATCAAATTTTTGTTAAAATTCATCAAATAGTTCTTGGGAGATGCGTCTTAAAGCTGACAAAGAGCATTTAACTAAGTTAAATTGCATAATTTCCCATATTATCTGTTTCTCCTTCGATATTTATCGCCATAGAGAGTATTCTATATATTAACCGGAGTACTAAAATAGGTACCTCCACACGTAACTTTAACAAAATTCTCTAGTAGTTTGACGTAATGCGTGTTCAGACAGACAGACAAATATTCCAAAAATTCTATGGCTGCTTACACCATCATCAATGTTTTAAAAAATATTTCATGTACAGAACTGTCCCTTTATAGTTTTATTATAAGTGTAGACAAGTATTTGTTATAATTCAATTTGTTATGTGTAAAAAAAACTCAATTGACGGTAATTAGAAACAATTCATATAATGATTCCCAGAATTCTGCCAATTTATGTACAACGATTCCAGTATTTAACGGCCAAACTCTGTTTCAAAGAAAATCACACAAAACAGCACCAATAAAAAAAAACGAAATCCAAAAGCTGCCGAAACGTATTTTTTAAAGTTCCCCCTGGCAGGTAGATCGTTTATTTTTAGTGCTCTACAGCACATGTGTGACACCAAATTGATATTGGGACATGAAGCAGAAAAACGCTGCATTCGACAGCCTGTCGCACGTTTTTCAATCGATTCAATGTGAGCTTGGAAAATGCAATTATTTAAATGGACACAACAATGGCGTTGGGAAAGCCAGACGAGTCGTCGTCGAACCGCAAAAATTGCAGTAATAACAGTGTTGTAAGGGAAGTAATACTAGTGGAAATGATCTGAAGCAGATGGTATTGTTGCCGTTAGTAATATGAACTAAATATTAGCATGATGAAAGTTTATTTAATAGCGTCACAAACCTGCATACGAAATTCTCTAGTTCCGTTCTAGTAGCAGTGGCGGTTCGAGAGGGTCATGAACCTCCCAAAGATACATTGACAAACCTCTTAAAATAAACACATTGAGAATATTAATTTTATCATTGGTAAATGGCCGTTCACAAAATACTTCACACTAAATTTTGTCTTTTTGGACCCCTTCGTCACGCTGTGTAACACTTTGTTGGACAGCCCTGTAAATATTACCAAACTTTTGTTTGGTAATGTTAACATAATGAACAAACGTGTTGTTTCTTCTTCTACTAATTCATTTTCATCTATCCATTCTGCTATTATCCCGCAATATGCATTATAGGGCTTTTAAGTGCAACAAACTTATTTGTTTCGTCCGTTTAGGTAATTTTTTTTCTGGATGACAGTTTTTGGAAGTGTTAAATAACTTTTGGCATTATTCACTTCTCACAAATCAACAAATCTTAAATGTTAAATCTATGAAATGCTAATGTAAAACTAAGTAAGATACGAATTATCGAGCATAAAATTAAGTCGTATTTGTTGACTCATAAGTTACAAATGATATAAATATAAAAATAAATATAGTAGAATTATTAAAATAGGTGCTTTATAAGACTAACCTTTGTATATTTATCCGAAATTTTTAGCATTTAGCTTGAAATCTGAGTTAACCAGATTCTATTTTTACTAGTCTTGAGAAATTACTTTAATTTGTTATTGCATAAAGAGCACAGAGTACATGGAAGCGGTATTTTCTATGATATTGGATGTATGTAGAGAGGAACCGCTTTTGACGGACGTCAATGCCAGCGCCTATATCGAAAAATAAACATAAGTAATACAAAAGTAATTGTGACCAAAATGTATACATCATTTATATATAAAAAAGTACCGATTTCAACTAATTAAAATAAAAACAGTTTAAAAACCGTGTGCAAACAATCTTCTCACATATCTTCTTTTTTTATCTCCCTGTCTCTCGCTGCCTCCCTCTCTCTCTCTCTCTCTCTCTCTCTCTCTCTCTCTCTCTCTCTCTCATTTGTATTCTTTTGTATTTTCCATATTTTGCATATATTTTTTAACTTTTTTTCTATTTGTTTAATATTTGGACCACTTTATTTAAGTGTAATTCAAATTCGCCCTATATATGTAACCACGCTGTATATTCGTCTGTGTATTGGTCACCCAATATAACTTTTTATTTATTCTAAAGGAACGTAAGTGTTCAAAATATCGAATATTGAAAATTCTGCAGGTCATACCAAGCTAAAAGCTATTGCACTCTGAACATTTTAGTTTGTATACCCCAGATTTCAAGAACTGATCACTCATTTTATCTTTGGCATTAAAAATATAATTTGACAATTTTGATTGGGATCTAAAACTAACTTTAAGATTATGCTTTGACAAAAGTTTAGCTATTCTCTCACTTGTGGTTCCAAATAAGTAAGGCTAACAGATTTAAATTGAACATTGTTATCTTTGATTTCTTGATAGATAAAATTTTGCGGAATTTGACTTTCTTTCCGGAAATAAGTTTATTAATTAATTAATGGTCATAGCTGTTATTAATCGCTATGCTCTTTATGATATTCAGTTCGTTCTTTAAGTCGGTTTTGGAAAGGGGTAATGTAAGAGCTCTATGTATCATCGATTTGTATGCTGCTAGTTTGTGTGAGTGTGGACTAAAAGATGAATTTGGTATAGTAGTGTCTGTAAATGTTGGCTTTCTGAATACATTGAACGTGATTTTATTATGTTTATTGGTGAGGGTGAGATCTAGATAATGGATAGATGAGTTACTTTCAGTTTCCAGAGTAAACTTCATGTTACGATGTACATTATTAAGGAATGATAGGAAAGTGTTAAGCTGTCTCTTTGTGCCTGTAAAGAAAGCTAAAATGTCGTCGACATACCTATACCAGAATAAACTATGTTTTTTGCTAATCCAGAGGACATTACGGTTTCTTCTAAATGAGACATGAAAATATCAGCCAGTAATGGGCTAAGGGGTGAATCCATTGCCAAACCTGATTTTTGCTCATACAATTTATTGTTGAATGTACAATAATTTTGGCTTAGGCACAATTCAAAGCCGTTTTTCATGTCCATTTGTACTATGGGGTTGAATCTGGAGTTATTAAGGATGTCGGATATTAAGGATAGACTGGCTGATATTTTTATGTCTCATTTAGAAGAAACCGTAATGTCCTCTGAGCTTAGCAAAAACATATTTTATTCTGGTATAAGTATGTCGATGACATTTTAGCTTACTTTACAGGCACAAAGAGACAGCTTAACACTTTCCTATCATTCGTTAATAGTGTACATTGTAACATCAAGTTTACTCTGGAAACTGAAAGTAACTCATCTATCCATTATCTAGATCTTACTCTCATAATAAACATAATAAAATCACGTTCAAAGTATTCGGAAAGCCAACATTTACAGACACTACTATATCAAATTCATCTTTTAGTCCACACTCACACAAACTAGCAGCATACAAATCGATAGAGCTTTTACATTACCCCTTTCCAAAACCGACTTAAAGAACGAACTGAATATCATAAAGAGCATAGCCATTAATACCGGCAATGACCATAAGTTAATTAATAAACTTATTTCCCGGAAAGAAAGTCAAATTGCGCAAAATTTAATCTATCAAAAAATCAAAGATAACAATGTTCAATTTAAATATTTTAGCCTTACTTATTTTGGAACCACAAGTGCGAGAATAGCGAAACTTTTGTCAAAGCATAATATTAAAGTTAGTTTTAGATCCCAATCAAAATTGTCAAATTATATTTTTCTTGAAATCTGGAGTATACAAACTAAAATGTTCAGAGTGCAATAGCTTTTACCTTGGCATGACCTGTAGAAATTTCAATATTCGATATCTTGAACACTTATGTTCCTTTAGATTAAATAAAACTGACTCAACATTTGCAAATCATTTTCTTACTATAGGGCATACATTTCCTAAATTACAAGAAACAGAGATCATTCACTATAACAATTTTAAGCCACTTATTGAAACACTTGAGAACATAGAAATTTACAAAAGCCATAATAATTCCGTTTCTTGCAACTTACTACATAACGAGCAGATAGATTTTAAAAATAGCATCCTATTTGAAATTTTTAATAACTAATAATCAAAAATGATAGATTTAAATTTTCTTAATTAGTTTACCACTTTGTTTCTATGCAATATTCTTATACACAAAAATGCCATATTTATGTAATCCTTCCGAGAATTTAACACATACCTACTGTTGTAGACACGACCGTTCGCTCTGTTTCAAAATGTTTTGTTCTCATTCATGAATTTGTTTCCCTTTGAAAATGACATAGTATTGTCGAAACTCGTCACGGTTTTTATGTTTATTTATTAAATAAATAAATAAATTAGTGATATAAAACAAAGTAATTCATTTTTCTACATGCAAATATAATTGTTTATATAGTAAATATTGAGATACATTTAAGAAATCTAAAAAATATATATTTTTATGTATTTCTCAAAAATTCTGTTGAAATATTCCTAAAACATTTTGTGAAATGCTAAAGAAATATTTCCATAATATTTCAAAAGGTATTTTAGTAATACACATTAACTGTAAATAAATGCATATAAGTTAGGTTATAGAAAATCAAGGTGTAATATCTAAGGAGAATTTTTGGAAACTGTCCGGCATACTAGTTGCCTTGTTATAGACAAACTTTCTCACAGGAATAACTGGAAGTCTATGGTTTTTGAAAGAGCAATGTGTAGAAATATTAATTCGCTTAACTTTTCTTGCAATTATCAGTTGGTTAACGACTTTGAAGTTTCCTTGGTTTTCGGTTTCTTAGTGTGTTCTTTACGCAATATATCTTGTACCTGTCCATTTTGTGTAAACCATTATGCGTTATCTTGATCTGTTTATTTTTTCTTAAAAGGTTGTTTTGTTGTTAATTTCTTCTTATTTGGAGAGGTGTTGATGTTTCACCGCTATACGTTTTCCGGCAGATTCACTGCATCCTATACACACATATTTTGGAAGTTTGAGTAGCGTTTTCCGGTAGTTTTTCAAATCAAATGTGAAGTATTTAAGAAATGTTTCATACTGTGTTGTAATGTCTAAAAAAACGCATAAAATAAATGTGTTACTTTATTTATTGTAAAAAGTTGTTCTTTGAGAAACGTTGTTGGTTTTCTTTGTGCTTACTTCTACTGGTCTTCAAGTGTCACCGATATTTTATTGCCACAAACACAAAAAATTCTTGGAACTTTGAGCTGCTTTAAACAGTTTTGTATCCGTAAGAACAGATAGTAATTTATTATTTGTTTACAGTCTTAAAGAATAAAACATTTAAAAAGGTTAATCACAAGTAATTCATCTACACGGTGATTAATAATACTGACGGTAAAGGCATTTAAGTAAATCTGGACAGAAACTGGAGAAACATTTTTTTTATAAGGGATCTGTAAGAGAGAGAGAGAAGAGAGAGAGCAGGAGAGGGAGGCAGAAAGGAAGAAAAGGGTGTTCGGCAGAGCGGAAGGTATATAATACTCGTATTTAAAACTTTCTTTATATTGTAACTAGACGAATCATTCTTCTTGGTTTTCTGATCAAGGTAAGAATCAGGTAAGTTTTCGAGAGTAACCTGTGTTTGGTTGATTCCAATTTCTACATCCAAAACAAAGTTAAGACCAATTTTAATGAATAAACGGGTTTTGTCGTTTTTCAAGTCAATTTTCTGCCTTCGTTCACTGTACTAATAGCATAATTCATAAGATTGTCAAGTCAGTTTAATGTTTAGTTACTCCTTTTTTTCGCACATATCATTTAATTAATGACATACAGTGAGCTGTTTACTGATTATGTGATTGAAACAACCTTGGATTATCGAAGTTTAAGGCGGGTGAATATGCGATTCGATGTACTCAAAAAGGCTTTAAAATTGGACATGAAAGGCCAGTTAACGGGTGAATAGCCCAAATGTCCACATGGCTTTATAAAAACGTACAGGGGCGTAATAATAAAGATAACGTAATATTTCGCTATACACCGGAACCTCTTTAATGATGACACGATGTATGTTATAAAGTTGGGGCCTCATAAAAAGGTAATGGATATCGATTTTCTGGAAAATATCAAGCGTTCGGTGTTCGGAATTCGATACATCGGGTCTCTTAGCTTATAAATTTCTAACAATGTACCACATAAAATATTCTACTGTAATGAACCTGGAGCTTCATTGAACCTTGATGGAATGTTTACAATAGAATCTTTGAGAACTACAGGAGAATGAACGCGAAACATATCCAGAAGTTAGGGACTATATTCTGAAATATTCAGTAAATTAAATGGGTTATTTAAATAAGTTTCAGAACCGAATCTAAAAATACGCGAGAAAACTTTGTAAAATGTTCTGAAATTCGATAAAAAAAGAATGCCGAAGATTTATAGATTTTTCCATAAAATGTTGACCACTTAGTAGTGAAAAGTTCTTATAGTAAAGCGCAAAATGTGGTTTTGGCAAAGTAGAATAAATGCAAAAATCTGAACAAAATGAAAACATTTATGCAACATATTCAAAGTAAAACTGGAACATACATTAAGTCATAGACATATAAAAGCGAAAACTTCTTAACGAAGGCCCATACTTTCACAAATAAAAATAGTAAAGTTTCGTACTGAAATGCAAGAATTAAGATTTGTTTCGACAATTCATTCTGACCGACACCAAACCACCTTGATCTTGAAATACCCATACAACTTAGTTCGCTGTGTGTCTTCTAAATGTCATTTATGATATATTCTTGATTATTTTTCTATTTTCTTCGAATAACACCACAATTGAATTAAAAATTTGTATATTGAAAGAAGAAACCAATCGTTTCAAAGTCGATTCTGAGTTCGTTGCCAATGGCTTTATATGTATTCAAAATGTAAACTGCAAAATGAAAGTTTGTTTTTAGGGTTCCGTATATACAATATACGGATATCCTTATAATATCACTCAGGATTTCTTCCTCTGTCACATCACAGCAATTTCTCCTAAACTACTAGACGGAAGAAGTTGAGATTTGGTATCAATGTATAGTTTGGTGACCCGATCAGCTGTACATATCGTAAAAGAAGAAATTTGATTTTAGGATCGTCCCCCCCCCGATCTCCGAAACTACTGAGCCAAAATTGTGAAAAAATAGGAAATATAGAACGTTGCCCGAACTTAACAAGACAAATAAGGAAAAACCATTAATAATAATTTTGTGGGGCAAATTATAGAATTAAATGAAAATTTAAAAATAATTTTTTGTTCAAACGCATCATGTAATACATCAAATGAAAGGTCCCATTCTGAGGAACACAAATATATTTTTTCATGATTAAAAAAATAGTTAAAAAGATAATAACGAAAATATAGCAAAGTTTACCCATCCCCCCCTTATTTCCGAAACTATAAAAAGTAAAGTTTTGAAAAAATTAGAGGTATAAGGTCTGATTTGAAGTTTACTGGAAAAATAAGTAACCTCTACTTTTAATTGGGGGGGGGCAAATTAAGACGAATACAAATATGTTTTTTTAATATTTCTAAAATGAATATTATAAAATATATTTAAAAAAACTCATTCCGCCTTTTATTCCCCAAACTACACGACCTATTTTTTTTGTTTACAGGAAAATACGAAGAAATCCTTAATATTAATATTGGGGGCCAAATTATAGATAGAACGGAAATAAAAAAATTTAACGCATCATGCAATACATCAAATGAAAGGGCTCATTATGAGGAATACAAATATATGATTTTTTTATTTTATTTTTATGTTTTTTTGGGCAATAAAATAAAAATAATTAATAAATAAATATAAAGCCATGACAACGAAGTCAGAATAGACTTTGAAACGTTTGGTTTTCCATCAATATACGTGGTTTTATTTCGATTGTGGTGTTATTGCCCAATAAAAAGTAAAAATAATCAAGAATATGCCACAAACAACGTTTAGAAGACAATTAGAAATATATGTTTTTCATATTTTTAAAATTAATTGTTTACCAGATATTAACATAAAGATATAAAAAAATCTCATTTCTCGCTGTATTTCCGAAACCATACTACTTAAAATTTTGAAAAATACATTTTATTTGTATTTTTAAATAATTTGAATAACAGATTTAATAATATATAATTTAAAACTTAACCTATTTTGCCCTTTATCTTCCAATCTACAGAGCCTCAAAATTTAGACAGTCTATTATAAAAGGCTTCCCTGAAAGTTTATTAGTAAAATAAACCCCTAATGTTAATTTTTGAGGGCCAAATTAGAAAATTAAATACATATGTATTCTTATAAATATCAAGCGAATCCTGAAGCAGATAAAATAAAAAGTCTATGTGTGGAAAATGAAAGTGTATATTTTTTACAAATTTAAAACGCTTCCTTTAAAAGATATTAGGATAAATATAAGAATATGCACTCATTCCCTGCTTGTCTGAAACTGGAATATTAGAATTTTGGATATGGTACAGAACCCTGAGTATGCGAGTCCAACTCGCACTTGAAAAATTATATTCTTTCAATATACAGCTCTTTTATTTCAATTATGGTGTTATTCCCAAGAAAACATAAAAATAATTAGTTCTCTGTGTAAGAAACTGGGACGAGTATATATATTAGTAGTCTCTTCTTATATCGAAAATCTTTAAATTATAGTAAATAAATAAATTTAAAATCCAGTTAATATACAATACCAGCAAAAAATGCCTTCATTAATTTTTAACTAATATATTCATTCTTAAATTTTAAAAAAACTCTTATGAAGTTGTCCAGTCGACATGTTTTATCCAGTATATTTCTAATGTGGTATATTATGAATTTGTTATTGACACGCAATTGTGGAAACTATAATTAATATTTCATATTGGTGCAGTGGGAAGAATTCAAAAGATGTCAATCTGTTGAAGCGTAAAACTCTAATTATGCTGTTAAAACGATTATTATGTTGATTTTCCCTTGAGGAGAAACATGTATGCTTTTTGGTATTCTGCCTGATGTTTTATGGCTACTATTATTAAAAGAGCAAAATATATGTGAAGGCAGAAAGTATATGTACTACATAAAATATGTTACTGCGGTGAACCTGACCCTTAATTTACTTATGGAATATTTACAATCAAAATCTGGGAGAAAATGATCGCGAAATATATCCAGAATTTACGAACTGTTTTCATAAATATTCAACATTTTAAATCGGTTATTTAAATTACTTTCAGAAAAGAATTTAAAACTACGTGAGGTAGCTTCGTAGATAGCTACAAATCCCGGGGTAAAATAACATTAAAGATAATTTATAGCTTTTTTTCTTAAAACTTTCACAGCAACTGCTAAAATAAAAACTAAATAGAAAGTTTTGAGGAATATATTCAAACTCATTTAAATTGTAATTCAACAGAAGGTATACAGTGTGGAACAGCCAAATGGAATAAATTCTATAACGAATAAAATAAGGCTTGAAAACATCGATTTGTATTTATAAATGGGCATACTTTTTACTTTGTGGTGATGTTTGGACTTTGTTTATGTTCTTTTCAAATTTGTCCAGTCTTTACATTTGGTTGCACTGTTTCAGTTCTAGTGACTCTTTTTCTTTAAAATTTGTATGTGCCAATTGACCCTTTGTCAATAATGAAACAACCAAAATTTTTATTATAATGTATTATTAACCTTTCAAATGCTTCAAATTAATATAAACACCAAACAAAAAAAACATAAACGAAAAACACCTTATAAATAAATTTTCAATTAATCTAAAAAGATTTGCATTTCGAAATGATTAAGTTCTTTGCAACAATTAACTTTCAAGATCAATGATGAGTCAAATGTAATGTTATTCAAAATGTCCAAAATTTATAGCCTTACTAAAATGATATTTCCCAAATTTTTGTTTTAAAATATCTAATTATTAAAATAAATGAAAATCAAACTAATAATTGGTTCATTAAATTCAAATGTAAATACCTGATTCACTTTTCACCTTTCAACAAAGTGCATTCACTTTACTCCCTCATATTGCTTTTAATGCTGACTGCTGTTCACATTGTTATCAATTGCTAAATGGTTCCTATTGCCATTAGGACTCTTTGCTGTTTATTTACCAATTATATCTGCTGCTGGATTGACTTTACCGCTAAATTATATTGGTTCCCAATTTAAATTTCTATCTGCTATCAACTTCCCAAAACTGAATTTCGTACTTGATGTCAATTACTGATTTGTATTTGATGCTGAATGTTAGTACAATACTATTTACTAGTACTTTTGTATCACCACTATCTTTGCAAAAAATTATTTTTGTTCAAATTACCATTACTTTTATCAAACTTTGAATTAATGAACTTTTTAACATTTTGCTGTCACTTTATACTTTCAAACAATGTTTACCCTTACACTTGCAAATTTAGACCTACTGACAGTTCTTACTTTTATAGTTTCTAATTTTACATAGAACTGCCGATTTTAAACTTTTTAAATAAGCAATTTTGAAATCCCCTTTTTATATATAATACTCATTTTTTATATTTATCTAAACAGATTCCTAAAATGTCTTTTACTTTTCTTTAAAATTACAATTTTTACTTTACGTTTTGTCGCCATTTTTGCGCACCAGCTATTTTAAGTTTAACATGTACTAAAATTTTAATAAAATATTCATTGTTGTCACAAAACAGATTATCATCTGATTCACTGTTCTCTATTTGCTTTGTCCTATGAATTTCAATGTATTTCGATCGGTAGAACTGTCAGACTCTTGCTCCAAAATTTTATCATGACATCTAATTTTGAATTGGTTATTTTGTGTGGAAGTAATCTGTTTTTAAAGTTTATTTACCCCAAAATACTTTATTAAGATGCTAAAATTTTGAATTATTAGCCCTTTTGTGTCTGAAATATGAAATTATTAAAATTTGGATTCGGCATATATTTACTGTGTGGTTTTAGTTGTATAAATCATTTTCAAATTACCAGTTTACGGTCTAGTTCTATAATTTAATCATTTCTATTCGTGTATTGATCTCTAAATTGCATTTGATTTATCATAGTTCTTTTACATTACTTAAATCACTTGTACAAAATTTCTATTGCCTAAAATATTTCATTTATCTGAACATAATTATTGATTTGATTTTATTATTTTTGGTTCATGCTTATTTCTCAATATATATATAGGGTGTATCATGTGCCAGTGCCCAATATCAACTTTCTTATATTAAATGCAAACCGCTGTTTTTTTTTAATTTTCCAGGAAATTCTAGACATAATTCATGTATAATGTCCAAGAATTATATTCAATTGTTTCGGAAATATTAAGTGTTTTCAAATTTAGTACAAAACTTAACATTAAGAAAAGATTTTTTTTTATTTCACAAATTGGCTACATTGCACTATAAACCTAATAAGTAATACGGTTAATTTCTTAATAATATCAATGTAGAGAATGTTCAAAATGCTCGCCGCGAACGTCTTGGCAACATGCTAATCTGGTATAGAAATGTCTTTTTACGTTACTAATATAATCGCAGGCGTGATTGCTCTTTTTGGTTCATCTGAGTTGAGGGGTTTAGTTTTGTAAACAGTACTTTTGACACATGTCTACAAAAAGTAGTCCAATGGCGTCAAATCAGGAGATCGTCTAGCCAACAATATCACAAAATCCTATTACAAAATAAATAACAAAATATGTAAATCATTAATGTTATTTTATCTCGAAATGCATACAGACTTCTAGCAGTTTTAGCTCATAGAGGCTCCAAATATGAAGAATCCCAGTCATGTAAAGCCATTTCTCTGTGATTCCTAGGACCGTAATCACACAATATAACTCGTAGGTTAACTAAAAAATATCGAAGCAATTCTGATACTCCTTTCCCAGATATTCCAATCCATTGAACACAAGACAAGACATTATTTCTAGTCAAGGACACATAGATAATAGAGTTCTACAGAATAATGGGAGACAATAAAACCAGCTGGTAAGATGAAAAAGAAAAAAAAGCAGTCGATGTAAATGACAACCCAACTGAAGTACTGAAGCACAGATTAATAGTAGAGCTGACTGAAGGAGAACCATCACAGTACCAGTGTTCAAAATTAAGCTCGCTTAGTTTAAATAAACATCATATACACCAGTCAATAAAGATTATTAAGTGACATCAAATTCACAGGAAGTTTAAAAACAATAACTAACATAACAACAAATTAGTAGAAGTAAATTATTTTAGCATTGACAACCCCAAAAAATGTGACATTTTTTTTGCTTGAATAGTGCAAAGTGAAGGTGATTTCATAATGCCGTCAACTAAAAAGTTGTAGAGAATGAGAAAGTCATCAAAATAACTCTCACAAATCTTAATGGGAGCATATTTCACCTAGATATTCCAGAAAAAACGCTAATAGGTGATTTTAATTAAAAATTTTTACCTTTGTTGTAATTAAAGCTGGAATTGTAAAATTCCTTCTAATGATAGTTTCCTACGCTGAGAATAATTGGGCTCAAGAAATATATTGTCTTTAAGAAAACCTTGCAGAATTTAAACTATTTATTGAAATATCTGGTTCGATGGACATATACAAAATATATTTTGTGTGCCCACAAACGCTCTTCCCTTACTATATCTTCAAGCAGTGAACAGCTAACCATTAACCTAACAAATCAGTGGACAGATGGACCAATATTCACAGACGTACAAATAGAAGACCTTGGAAAAACTTACATGATAGAAAGTTAAAATACGAATGAAAAACTCCCAGAAATCAAAAGCACAAGACGTATAAGTTGTAAATACAAAGCCAAAAATAGATATGTCGCATTTTGAGTACCTGTCAATAAGAAAATCATTAACATATTTTATTGATTTTCTTATGAACAAACTGAATTCGTATTTTGTCTAACAAAACTTTTATTCGCAAATTTTAGTCCAAATTCCCTAATGAAAGTAAACTATTGATGGAAGGAGCCGAAAGCATATATAAAGAGTAGACGAAACGTCGAAAATATCAACGAATCTGAAATAACTGACGAATTTGGAAAAGTGTCTACAAGATTAAAAAAAATTCTGACATCTGGTTAGCTATTCTACATGCTTTAGAACTCATATCACTAAAATAATTAAGAAATGCCATGGTAAGCAAAAGATAAATGACATGGATATTTCCATTGCATAAATATTCATTGTTGCTTTCAGTGTCCTCTTTAAATTTCACGAATACAACAACGGCGGTGAGAGACTATTTCCATTACCATATTTCTTTTATTATATTTCTCTTCTGTCGAGATAAAAAACGCTTGGATAATACATAAGTACTCAAGTTTCATAAACTTCGGCTATAAACACGAGTTTACGTACAAAAAATAAAAGTATTGTGAAGGAAAATACATGCAAAAGTTGAACTTTCAGCACCAAACGAATGAATAATCAAAATGTCTCTTTTCTCATTCATATTTTAATCTATCGTATAAACTGAAAAGCGTCCTCCAACGCTATCAGCATACTGTACTTATTTTATTATTTCATTTTGGTAAAGAAAGTAATAAATACCCTACAAAATGACTGTTCATTTTACAAACCCCCTCTTTAGGTTATGGAGTAAGATTAGACTTATTTAAATCCTATGTCAACTGTGAAAAAAAACAACTGAAAAACGTGATTTCGGCAGAGATTTTAGAAATTTTGGTATCTAACAAACTGATTCGTGTTTCAAGTAAACATTTATCAAATCAAACCTTTAAAATAGACTCAAAAGCAGATCAGGTATTTATTATCTTGTAATTAGTAAATGTTTTCTTGGGCAATAACACCACAATCGAAATAAAACGACGTATATTGAAGGAAAACCAAACGTTTCAAAGTCGATTCTAACTTCGTTGTCAATGGCTTTATATTTATTGACGTAATTTGCAAAATGAAAATTTGATTGATGAAGTTTAAATTGACATTAGAAAATTTGTTGTTTTTAGATATACAAGTAGCACAAAAATTCTAAATATCATGTATTATAGTTAAACAGCTTTCAAATTAGAAGAATTTGAAAGAGTTGTCTTTAGAATTTATAAGTGGCGTTCCTAGGTACGACTTTTTTATAAGATAGCGCATTCGCCAAAAATGCGATCAAAGAATTCTATTGTTTCGGTGATCCCATTAATGTCATAAGGGAAAACCTAGGAAAAACCTTATGAACTATCCCGATTCTTTTATTTTTCGTTTTGTGTAATGTTGTTCTTTGTGAAGTATAGTTGAATTGTCAAATTGTATTTTATGGCCTAGGTCCCAAGCATGTTCACAAATTTTCGATTTTTTAAATTGTCGTTTCTTTATGTAATTCTTGTGTACGAAACACAAGAATTGCATAATACAAGAAAAGTCTTCTAATTTGAAAGCTGTTTAACTATAAAACATGATTTTTAGAATCTTTTGTCCTCCCTATATATCTAAAAAGAACAAATTTTCTAATGTCACTTTAAATGTCATAAATCAAATTTTCTTTTTGCAGTTTACATCAATAAATATAAAGCCATTGACAACGAAGTCAGAATAGACTTTGAAACGTTTGGTTTTCCTTCAGTATACGTCGTTTTATTTCGATTGTGGTGTTATTGGCCAAAAAAACATAAAAGTAAATATCTTGTCTTCTCAATTAACGTGAGCGTGTTATTCAACTGCTTGATTCAACCGTCTAAATAAAATATTTGGAAAAATACAGAAAATATTAACTGAAATGTTCTTTCCTGAATGTTTGTGAAGACAAATGCCTATTTTGATTGAACATTTTAATTTCCTTCCCTGCGCAAGTGACTATAGGATTTTATTTCACATCGTATCGTTTAATTTAGTGCATGCTTTTATGACTATTTTATAATAATTATCCACATTTCGCAATAATGAATTCTCGCACTAAAATCTGAATTGCCTGTTTAATTTCAAAAAATGCCATTATTTTAAAACAAAAATTAACCGGAGAATTAATGATTTCTTATTACTGGAAAAATGACATTTAAAAACATGAACCTGTGACATACAAATATATTTCTATTTGGCGATACTGCCCATAGGCATTGTTATACTAACTGAGCTATCCATTTCTTGATTTCTGCTCTACAATTTCCGTCCTTTATTATCACTGACCTCAAATAGGCATATTCATCTAGATTAATTTCGAGCCCCAGATTATACGAGGGTGAATCAAATATGAACCGGACTTTTCTGTTTCTCGCCCTGTAGGTAATTCAAGTGGCGTGACGTCTCGATATATGTTAGGTAGGGATGTTAAGAAGAGTAGAGTTCGTCGGTTTGGAGAGGCGTAGTCGATGCGCTATTAGTAGCATCATGTCAGAGCAAGAGGTGCATACGTCTGTTGCGCAACGTATTGTTATCAAATTTTTGGCGCGGGAGGGCGTTAGACCGTCTGAAATTTTGCGTCGACTATCTGCACAGTTCGGCAATGAAACACTTTCAAGGACCCAAGTGTACGACTGGCACAAAAAGTTTTCAGATGGCCGAGGGACAGTGGAAAATGAGCCTCATGCACGCCGTCCCACGACAAGCATCAATGTGGCGAATATCTACGCAATTCGTGAGCTGATTGATGGCGTACTGCTGATCGATTTTCTGCACGAACGCCGTACAATTAATGCTGAGTATTACTGCGAACTACTCCAACAAGTGAAACTTGCCTATCGGCAAAAGAGGCGGGATATGTCTATCCGAAGTGTGATTCTGCTGCATGACAACACTCGGCCACATACAGCTGCATTGACTCAAGGAAAATTGAACAAAATGGATTGGGAAACCCTTGAACACCCGCCTTACAGTCCTGATTTGTCGCCATGTGACTACCACATGTTTGGGCCACGATTCGATGGGAAAAATGTATACATAAGAGAGGAGACTATGTAGAAAAATAATATGTATTAAAATTTGTATTGATCGTACCAATAAAATTTTTAAAACAAGTCTGGTTCATATTTGATTCACCTTCGTAAGTATCTCTGCTAATTTTTTCTGAACTCCTGTTATCAACATCATGTCATCGGTGTATCTGAGATTTTTTTTTGACTTTGATACATACTCTTCCATGAAAGTTCACAAGGAATTTTTTGATTAGTGTTCGTCCAAATGTTAGGTTAGGATTAGGTGTTAGTAATGTTTTCTTGTCGGGTCTAGTTCTGGGTTGATTGTTTTCGTTGAGGTTATTGATGGAGGATGTAGGATACTAAGGAAAACTCTTTCGCAGGTCACTCTCACATCATATCGTGAACTTACAAGCCTACTCCATTAATCGATGAGCGTTATTGAACGTTAAATGTCTAGTCCCCGGTTCCTCTTCTTCTTCATCACACTGTAAATTCGCATTATAAAAAGAACTACCTTATAACACTCGAGACGGGCTTCAACTCTTACAAAAGTAGAAAAGTTTACAAATCAAAAACACTAAATTTAAGCAATTACTTTTCTGTTATACATAGTTTTGGGTAGCTCCATTTTGATAGTCGGATTAATAAGAAAGGCTATACGTGGCCTAGGCGAAACTTTTTTCCCAACAAGATGGAATGCGGTACTACATTTTAAATTTCTGGAAGTCTGTCCAATATATTGTGCTACAGGACAATCCTTTCAAACAATACGGTAGACAGCATTGAATACTTATTAATGTGAGATTTTATCTTTCATTTTGTTAGAAAGGTTATGGGTTAAAGTTTGGTTTTAAAATATATTTTTATAAAAGTGGTTAATTTTTTACAGCATCACAATAACTTGTTATGAAATTCTTTCGTATATTATGGGACTTGATTTAATAATATACGGCTTACAGATAATAATAACCAATATACGCAAACTCAACCGCAAGAAAATCGAACGCAATCTGACGAATCACCCAGAAAACCTAATTATATTTGCATAACATAATTTTCAATGCATTATCTGAATTGAATTTGTGATTATCCTATATTGAACTTGAAATGTTATAATCCTGGAAGTACGATCTAGCCGTCAGTCACAAAACATGTATAAAGTTACTGAGGGTTATTTCGCGCATTAGTCCCTTTTCAAGGATGTATAACATAAATATGTAATATATTTGTATATCTACCTGTCTTTAAGTTGATTTAACTGTCTTCCTCCGTTCTAACAAATATACATACCTGACTTACTATTAAATATAAATGCTCATATGAAACGTTATCTGCGTAACACCACATTTAGTACAAAATTAGGGTGACCATTTTTTATCTGTAAACACAATGCTGGACAGAGGCGTCAAACTCATTTTATCTTAACATATTGCGGGGAATTAATTGCGTGAGAAACACACTTCTAAGCTCCTGTTCACTGCTAATTTCTTTTTCCATCAATAAATCGTTTTGTTCATGTTTCATGTCTCTTGGATGATTAATGCCTATGAACGTCATAGATATATTAATACAGATAGAGTTCGTGTGGTATGGGCACCTGTACAAGTGGAATAGTAACGTTGGATGAGAGAGACAAAAAAGCGAATGGATGTAACTACCTCACTTTATTACTGCACGTCTGGCGTCACTTGACTAGGCTCCGATGCTTATAACCATTCGACCGCTGTACCACTGCCTTAGAGAGTCTCCATCCTAAAGATAGCCTGCATTGCATAAATACTTGTGCTAATGCTAGAAAGAGAGGGTAATAGAGAGGGTAAGAGGCTATTTCACTCGATTGGGAAGTGCATCCCATAGGCTCATTGGCAGCACCTACCAATCGAATGAAATAGCCTCTTGGTCTCTCTATTGCGCTCTCTTTCGATCCTTGGCACGGCATTTGGACATTGCAGGCTACCTCCAGAAGGTGTATGCTCTAAGATCACTGGAATGAGGACGTATGTCACTTTTGAGACAACTTAAGTCCTCAGTCGAATGAGAAGGCGGTCGAATGTTTTCAAGAATGGGGGCCTTGAAACCAAGCACAATATATTTCATCATAGAAAAGGAAATATAAATAGAAGGCTTCCCAGTTAATAATTTCAGAAGTGATACTTGTTTACCTAAGCTGTTCACTGTGAATTTACTTTCCTACAAAGTAATCGCTTCATGAAGGTTTCATCGTAGAGATAATATTTAATAAAGAGTGCGAGTATGGGCGCCTGGTACAATTTTAACGTAGGATGAGAGAGAAATGAAACAGAGCGGATGTAACTACCTCTCTCTAGTAATACGTTCACTCATTTTTCTATCTCTGTAACTCCGGGTTAAATTTTTCTCGGGGCATGTTGTAGCTATATTAAATATTACCTTACTGATGAAAATGTTCGGAAGTGTTACCGTCATTTATTCAAGTAAACAGAAAACTTCCGACCGGTGTGCGCAGTGATGAGTTATCATTTGTAATGCTGTCAACACCCACGTAGGTAACCGGTTGTATATTGGTTATTCGTCGGGTTGGAACAACTCTATAATTACTTTTATATTTTTTGGGCAATAACACCACAATCGAAATAAAATGAGGAATATTGAAGGAAAACCAAACGTTTCAAAGTCAGACTTTGAAACAAAAAACATAAGTAATCAAGAATATGCCACAAACAACCTTTAGAAGACAACTCTATAATATTACCAAAGCAAGTGGTATTTTATCATATAACTGAGAATCTAATCAGAAATTGAGGAAAAGGGAAACATTTAATATGTAAACTTATTTTGTTTTTTTTTATTATTAAAATATTGCTGTAAACTTCGTGGGTTCAAATTAAATTTAAAAAACTGATATTCACTTTATTTTTTTTTGGAACTGCTTTACACATAAAGTGCCAATATTTACAATAGCTGATCCCGAAAGCAATTTATATGGAAATAATAACACGACTCATCTAAGCTGAACTAAACAATGTCTTTTATACCTAACATAGAATCTTCGCGTCGTTCTGTATGGGTATTTCATTGTTCGCTCAGCGTTCGATATCAATACTTTTTTGCTGCATACGAGGTTCCGGATCGTGTTGTTTTTATTATCCCAGACGGTCAATCTTTCATTTTCAGTGGAATGACTAATCTAGGTATCTCCAGGTGTGGCTAATATAAATTTTATAACAATATATAACCATTTTTCTAGTAGAGAACCTGTACCTATTGCGTTTCCCTCAACCGAAGTTTCCAATAATTATTTATGCATCTATTTATATATAACTGAATTTCATATTTTATTGCGAACTTAACCTCAATACCTAGGATATTAAGTTGGTTAGGAGAACAAGGCCAACATGTAAGTGTACGACTGCAGCAGTATCGACCCCCTCTTGTGCTACCTCTAACTGCTGAGCATCAACGGCAACTACAGTGGTGCAGAGAACGACAACATTGAAATGTGGAACGGCATCAAATCGTCATCTATGATAAGTCTCGATTCTGCTTGGGTGGACATGATGACCGAAAAAGAGTTAGAGGACGTCGAGGAGAAAGATGTCAACCTCAATTTGATGTTGAGCGACTTGTTCACCGAACAGTAGGCGTTGTGGAGGAATTGCACAAGGAAGTAGGTCACCTTTATTTTTTATTCCAGGGAACATGACAGCGCAACGTTATATTCAGGAAGTAGTGGAGCCGTGTGTATTCCTTTTCCTTAATCGGCCTATGGATCCCATATTTCAACAACATAATGCCCGGCTTCATGTTGCTCGAATTAGTTTAAACTTTTTAAAAAGACCCAGGTGAATGGGATATGATGAGTAGAAGGCTCGGAAATTTACTCCAGCCCCATGAAATACGGGTAGCTTGGGATAGTATTTCTCAAGAAGAAATAAATAATCTTATTGACTCAATGTCAAGAAGAAATAGACCACCTTATTCAATCAATGCCAAGACTTGTTGGGGAGAGTATAGACAACTGCCGGTGGACAAACACATTGTTAACAAGCTTAATAAAAAAACTAAACTCCTTTGTATTTTTTATTCAAATTTTATTAATTTGCTCCTTACTATAGCATCTATGTTTTACCAAAACAATATTCAATTTAAATATCTCCTTCTGGGTGTTGCGATATCTTTGTCAGTGAGTATATTTTCAGTTATCGATTTTATACACAAAGGAGTTAATGTCTACTTGATTTTCTTTATCAATTATTTCCACAATTTAGGTCGCCCGATATAAGCTCAAGCAATTTTACCCCTTCGTGTTCTTTATGCTTCAACTAAATTTCATGGCACATATCCGATCAGTATGTAAGGCATCAATCTTTCTGAAATCGATCCAAGTTTTCGTTCACTTAATCGTGTCTAGACTACGTTAAGCTTATGTTTTTCAATTCTTCGGTAGGCTTGCAACTGGCCGTCGTAGAGTATTTCATCTGAAGATGTATCTAAACTGCCTGTTTTTTTCTAATTAAATTAGCACACAAAAAATATCATTTACTTTAGTAAAGCCATCTCACTAAAAGAAGTTTAAATAACCATAAGATTTATAAGACTTTAGAGCTCTTTTAAGACTTAATGGACGTATCATTTTCGTAATGATGAGCAATAAATACGATTGAACTTTGCCGTTATTCACTAGACTATAATGTGGCCAGAAAATGAGACGACAATAAACTTGGATCTTGGAGATATACTAGAGGCACTAACATTATCAATAATTATTTCAAACATATGACGATAGGTGATGAATTAGCATCAAGGATCTACTAAAGATAACACTACTAATGCGCTTTAATCCTTTCCAAGAAACTGAAATGTTTGCTAAAACGAAAAATGAGTTTTCGAGAAAAATACAAATGAAAAATAACAACAGTTGGTCCCTATGAAAAATGATACATTATGTTTAACATAAAACTAAAATGAACCAAATCTTTTACTTTTCCACACACCGTATACTTGAAATGATAAATGTTAACTAACGCAATACCAAAAGAAAAAGGAATTAGAGTAGGATCAGCGACTGACGTGTAATTCAAGTGATATGAATTATTATCATTGCTGTAACAGAGAAGATTGGATTAATACAAGACAGTTTCCAGAGGCCAAGTTAAGTACCGAGATTAATTACGTAATAATGGCCACAGAGATCGTTAAGAAAAAGTGTAACTGTCAGTTCTTATATCTAAAGAAGGAATCCGTCATTTAATAGCTATTCTTTTTTATAAATCCAAGAAATAAGGTTCAGTACTCGGTGCGTATTTTTTTAAGTATATTCAGTGATTGATTGAAAACAATCTTCTCATCATTTTGTGTAAGTTCACACTTGCTCCGAAACGTCTGAAACTCCAAGAGCCTAGAAGAAGGTAAGTTCTATGGGTTTAAACCTCAGAACAACTATGTTTAATGTAATAACCCTCTGGCTTTAAAATTTTATTTAGGTAAATTTAGTACAGGATCGCCCCCAACCTGAAGCATGAAATCCCCCCGGAAGCACGTTACTGGATCCGCCCCAGAGACCTACAGATGTGATTGATTATTTGCGGTGTTGTTGATAGTTTATTATATATATCTTAAAGAAGTTGGTGCTGATTTATATACCATGTACAAGGTGACTGATAAACCTCAGATCACACAAGAGAATAGATGGGAAACTCTATGGTTAAAATTGTGTTCAAAAATTACGACTAGCGCTGTTACGGTGGGCAACAAAACTCTACTATGGAACAGAAACCGTTGTTGCCTACACCATAGGAAATCTGGCTTTCAAATTTTATTTAGGTAAATTTAGTACAGGATCGCCCCCAACCCTGTAAACATGAAATAACCCCCCGGAAGCACGTTGCTGGATCCGCCCCAGAGACCTACAGATGTCATATGATGATATTTGCAGGTTGTTGTTGGCAAACTAATAGTTTATTATGGTATATATTTTATGTCGGATTCAATTTGCAGGAGGTGTACAAAAGTGTAACCTAAAATGGTGTTAGCATAAGAATTCATAATTTATCAGTAGATATAGTACATTCAAGCCATCTTAAAGAAGTTGGTGCTGATTTATATACCATATACAAGGTTTGACTGATGAAACACGAGACACACTTATACAGAAGAAGTACGTATGTGTCAAACGCGAACGACCGACTACTGTTGGTCTTGAAGCGTGCCTTTGGATTCCGTCACGAAATCCTTACAGTTATAATCAATTTAAAATCTTATTAAGCTTTAGTTTCGCTAGGGTGTAAACTGTTTGATTGCAAAAATTTGAGAATCAATACTTCGGTCAAAACACTTAAAAAATATTTTCAAAAATATACTATAGTTTTCAAAAATAATTTGGTCAAGTGCGAGTTGGACTCGCGTACTAAGGGATCCGTACCACCATCAAGATTCTGATATTCCAGTTTCAGACAAACAGGGAATGAGTGCATTTTCTTATATTTACCTAAAACTTTTAAAGGAAGCGTTTTGAACTTATAAAAAATATACACTTTCAATTTCCACACATGAACTTTTTATTTTATCTGCTTCAGGAATCGCTTGACTTTTATAAGAATACATATGTATTTAACTTTCTAATTTGGCCCCCAAAAGTAAACATTAGAGTTTTATTTTACTAATAAACTTTCAGGGAAGCCTTTTATAATCTACTGTCTCAATTCTGAGGCTCTGTAGATTGGAAGATATACGACAAAATTTGTCAAGTTTTAAATTATAAATTATTAAGTATATTATACAAATTATTTAAAAATGTAGCCGAAAGTACGACAACAAATATAAAAAAATGGTTTCGAAATTAGCTGTAGGAGTGAAACTGATTTTACTACCCAAAGGACCCATCCTCAGCTTGGAGATAAAAATAAATCATGTTGTTCTCTAGAAAATGACTCGACAGCTAGTAGGAGTGATTGACTGATTTTACTAGAGAATTCGACGCTGATGTTTAAAAGTAGGACCCATGTACTTCTGGAAGTGCCATGCAAGCCTGGCAGCAGTTAGTATAGGGGTTTAAAATATGGAGCAATTATAACGCTCATTAGCGGTTGAATTTACAGGGTTCTTGGAATAGAAGGTGCAGTAGAATTACATTTATACAGGGTGGTGCAAAACATGTTATACATAGATGCATATACAGGGTGGCAGAAATGGAAATGCAACATTTCGTAACCCATAAGCAGTTGTATATATAGTTAAGATGAAATATGGGGTGAGAGGAATTATAGATATACAGGACGGTGATAAAAAATCTTAGAAAAGGAAATGATTTATAGTAGACCACGAAGATTCCATATGTAATTATAGTTACAGAAGTAAATAAAAGATTCAATATGGTGAGTCATCTACCCGGTGGTTCAAAAAGAAAAATATTATGCGTGGTCCATGTTGCATATACAGCGTGGTGGAAATATACTGAATATTAGTCAATTTAAATTGAACCCATATTAAATTAAGAATTACGGACTATATGGCATTTCGTTACTGATTTGTAGAACCGAGATGTAAGGCCGACATCTCGGATTTCAAAATTTAAATAGTGTAATTGCTATTTCTAAAGTTGGAATTAACTCGAAGTTTGGGCGAAGCTAGTATTTGTTAATACCTTTTAAACAAATGATTTTAAAATATGATATATTTGTAATTCACATAATGTCCCTTTTGAAAATCTAATAATCTTTCTTATAAATTTCAAGTGAGCACCAGTACCCCTAATTATTTTCAATTTCAATTTTTTAGGTAGTATGGTTTCGGAATTTTTTATATCTTTATGTTAATATCTTGTAAACAATTAATTTTAACAATATGAAAAATATGTATGTGTATTCCTCATAATAAACCCTTTCATTTGATGTATTGAATGATCTGTTAAAAAATATTTTTTTATTTTCCGTTTAATTCTATAATTTGGCCCCCAATATTAATATTAGGGATTTCTTCGTATTTTCTCTGTAAACAAAAAAAATTAGGACCTTTAATTTGAGGAATAAAGGGGGAAATGGGTAATTTTTTAAATATATATTTTTTAATATTTTAAAATATTTATTAAAAAAAATAAAAAGATATATACTTATTCGTCATAATGAGCCCTTTGATTTGATATATTACTTGATCGGTTAGAAACAATTATATTTTTTTATTTTCCATTTAATTCTATGATAATATAATTTGCCCCCTAAAATGAATATTAGGGGATTCTCCTTACTTTTCCAGTAAAGTTCAGGTGAGGGGCTATACCTGTATTTTTTTTCAAAATTGTGCAGCTTATGGTTTCGGAGATAAGGGGGGGGGGGAATGAGTAATTTTTTTATATTTTTGTTAATATCTTTTAATTAATTTATATTAAACATATGGAAAAAATATATTGATTTCGTCTTATTGAGCCCTTTCATTTGATATATAACATGATGGGTTAGAAAGAATTTTAATTTTATATTTTTAATTTAATTCTATAATTTGCCCTCCAAAATTGAAAAGTAGAGGTTTCTCCTTATTTTTCAAGTAAACTTCAGGTCAGACCCTATACCTCTAATTTTTTTCAAAACTTTACGTTTTATAGTTTCTGAGATAAGGAGGGGATGGGTAAATTTTGGTATCTTTTCGTTAATATCTTTTTGATTAATTTTTTTTAAATATGAAAAAATTATATTTGTATTCCTCAGAATGGGACCTTTCATTTGATATATTATGATGCCTTTGAAATTTTTTTAAATTTCATTTAATTCTATAATTTGCCCTCCAAAATTAATATTAATGGTTTCTCCTTATTTTTCCTGTAAAGTTCGCGCAACGATCTATATTTCCTATTTTTCCAAAAATTTAGGCTAAGTTTGTTAGAAGTTAGGTAGCCTTTCTTATAGTGAATAATAGGCTATTTCCGGCTTCAAAATGTTTGTAAAGCTAAATATGTAAATACTCAATAGCTTATATCCCTTTAATAATTGTATTAACAAAGAAAATTATTATTTAAACTCTAAGTATTCTGTTATAATTTGACAAACGTTTGTCCTAACAGATGTGGCATCCTGGCATATAAACATGCCTAGCTTTCTAGCTTTTTTAGCACATGTTTACTTTAACTACAGCTGACCGCCGTTTGTTTTTTGCTGTATCGGTTCTTGTGAGAAAATTTATATCTAAGTGAAAGTGAGTTGCGTGATATTCAATGTAGATTTCGTGATTTGAATTTTATTTAAAAAATAAATTGGCAAATCAAATAAAACGATTGTGGATTGTTAGAGAAAGACCTGACATGTTATTAATTTGTGGGGAAAGCAGATGTAATAGCAAGAATGTTGAATTTTGAATATTTACTATGAAGAATCCGTTTGTTCTCCTGAGTTCTATCATGATGACAAATCCTGTAAGTTATTTGTCTAAAATAAATAATATTTATTAAAAGAACTACACATAAGAAATGTTTTATTTAATATATTTTATATATAATTATTTCTATATCTTATGTAAACAACTTTGTATCATTCCCTTGAACTTTATGCATAAAATAAATAGCCAAATATAAATATTTATTTCAATACATAGTTGTTAAAAGCCTACATTTTTGTAAATAATTTTTGATAAACTTTGATTTACCAAAACAAATATAACGGCACTAAAAACAATATAATTATTCAATACACAAAAAATCACAGGTGTCCATGTTTTTGTGGTCAATCATTTCTTTATTATTCGGGCTAAAAGTGAATCTAGTGTTACCGCGACATTGCCGCATTGACAATAATTTGCTTAACATGTATTTGTAATTTTCTTGCTTATTAAGGCCTATAGACCATAGTCTTATGAGAGTTTTTTGGTTGATTTGATGTATACTATCTCCACCTAAACTATATGCACTCCAACTATTTACACCTTGTATAATATCCAAACATTTTGTTTGACGGTTAAAGAAAAACTGAAAGTTATAGTAAAAAATGACATCAATATGAACTTGATATATCCTGAAAATATTGCTTCCACCAATTCACATTAGACATGCTGTTGATCAAACAATCTCTAAAGACATCACTGTAGAATAGAAGTACTATTAGGTACCTACGCTCAGGTTTTCCTTGTTTAACTGATTTAACGTTTTTCCGCAAACTGGTCATGGATGCTGTCTTCAAGAAGGTCATAACAACCTCAAAAAGTGTGTGTTTACGACAAATGTCTATGATGTACTTGAAATGTTAAACAAATTTAGGATTAGAGTATATAAGAGTCTGAAAGGTCACTTGTGAATACTCACGATCATTTTCCGAAAACAGCATAGTAGAAAACCAGGAGAACGGTTTCAGTAAGATGAAAAAGAGGTAGAAAGGACATACCAATGCTATTGTGACTTCAACATAGTGGCAGATTATTCTTAAATAATCCATACTGACCAAGAAAGATTGGTTGTCGGACACAAACACGAAATATTTTTCTCGCTCTAATATCATTGATCCAACACAAACACACACACACATACACAAACAAATTGTATTGTTTGTCTTTTATTGTAAAATACTAATACTTTAGGTGAAAGGTCATATTATCGAAATGTGTTAAAGGTGACGTAATATCTGTCTTTCAGTTGTTTTATTACCTTCAGGCGTTTGAGTTTAGGCATACGGTAAAACCTACAATATTCTGTGTAGTTAAACTTTAATATTATTATCTTTATGGAGACAGCATCCTACGTTCATTAAAGAATGTCTAATTGAGAAAGTGTGGAGTGACTCTGTGAACTGAATAATTCACAAGTGTATGTTTCTAACAGATGTAATGATAAGAATTAATTTGGAGATAAATACCCTTGTGTGTGGGTTCTTTTGCTGACTATTTCACAGAAATGTAAAGAGAACTTCAAAGAGAGGAAAGCTGCTGGTAAATTACATTCCCATTCTGAATTTCAAATAATTACGTCGAATATTTTAATGTTTTAGGAATAGCTGTAGGATATTTTAAATTATTAATCAGACAATAAGCATAATGGTGAGACAAAATAAAGTAGTTGTTCAGGAAAATTATGTTTGAACATTTGATTAAATACTCGTAAGTATGTCATAAAGAATATTTATTTAAAAATGTTTTTTAACAATATATTGTTATAATTTTATTTAAGCTGCCAAAATTGGAACTCATCCAGCAATTAATCATCTTAAATAAAAGTAATCTTGGGAGTAAATAAACTTTAAAAACTACTCAAATACACAATACCGACAAAAGTGGTATTTCCCGAAAATTGTTAAAAAACTAGTGCCAAGAATTTCGAGATTACATCGTAGCGATCATCTGTTTGGATATGAATCATTGATGTTGATGCAAATATGTGGATAAGTTGAAAGTATTGTGATTTATTTTAGGTGCGAATAAAGGCATTTATATTGTAAGGACGTGTGTTGAACCCACAGAAAAATAACAGCAATATCTAGAAATGCAGAAGGATAATGAGATGATAAAATTAAATTTGAATTTGAATATTTATCGTGTTTTCTAAAGAAGGGAGAACCAACGTTGGATAACTTACGACGGTCACCCAACTGTATGAATTTCACTCAGAAGTAAGACGGATTAAATCATTAACAGATAAAGATCAAAAACACTACCGTAAAATAAAAATTTATTGATTCTCTGTCACCTTGTTTTCGAGCAGTTTAGCATAAATCTTGTGTTTATATAACAAATAAAGCTTTATTTTCGCTAATCACCGTGTAAAAGCAAAAAAAGGTCCACTGCTGATTACACTAGGGAAAGTACATCTATAAATGCCCTTCTGAATCATTCGTTTGCCCGTTTTAAAAAATGTAGTAGGTGATATAAGTTTCCTTTGTGTTAAATTTTAATGAATTTCGTTAGTGTATAACGTTTTAATATCTTCAAATCTGCTGTCGTTATCAGATAAATGATCACAATAAAATTCAAAAGATCCAGTGCGTTTAAAGCCACCTTGCATTGTTTTAAAAGTAATCATTTCACAATTTCGTAACTTTGAGGCTGGGTTTGTGCATAATATTGACTTGGAAGTAATGAATTCTTCTTACATATTTTGTCTTGTACGCCTCCTTGTGTATGACCCTGTCCTACTCTCAAATAATGTTTAAGGACACTCTGAACCATAAGTTATACTGGCTACTAACTTTCTTTAATAATCTTGGAATTCCGATAGGAACTGGGCATCATTAAAAAATTAGTATACGAGTACTCCACACTAGGGGGTCATAGGATCGTATCTTATAGCTTCGAATGTATCCAGTTACACTCTGCTGATGTTACAATCAACCAAATAGAATGGCAGTTCCAGGAGGCAGCCGAGAACAAATAAAAGCTCAATAATAAACTGTGAAATCTTTCCAGAAAATACATAAATATGGAATATGACATCAAGAACACAGCTTTTGAATACTCTCTTCGAGGTGTCATTCCTTTGTCTACATATTGTTTCGAGGTCAGTTGCGTCATTCCTTCGAACACTTTTCAACAATAACTAAGTACGCAAGGCAATATATCACGATTATATGTGTGCACTAAACGAACTTTTAGCCAATAATACATATTGCTCTCAAAATCTTTTAAAATTAACTAAACTAATACAACTACTTACTGGTTCGAAGTCCAGACCAATACTGTTTCTGTCTATATTCCCAAAATGTCAGGGAACCATAAATCGCACACTTCTCTAAAAAATACTTTAATAATACTACCACAGATCATCAGTTGCGTTCAAAAAAATGACAGTCTTCGTCATCTATCATTTTCAACAAATAGTAAAAATGTACAATTTCGAGATGTCTGTATGAATTTAACTCTCGCACACTATCTAATCGGTGTGTTTCTCTGCACTTTTCAACAATAACTAAGTTTATTAAATTTTTTATTCATAACATTAACAGAAAGTTATACTTACACAAGCTTTATGATATTAACTTTCAATATTACCTTCAAAAAATTCCAAGTTTCATCACATTTAAACTAAACAAAAACCTGGATGAACCACAACAACAATGAGGAACCGGCATGATTGCTTCTACATTCTACGATGCTTTATGAACAAATATTAGGGAAATGATAGTAACATGCTTTGTGCACTAAACGAACTTTTAATGCTATTTACAAGATTACTTAAGAGTTTTTAGTAAGGTAGTAAACAAAAACCTTTTAAGAAATATTTATAACTTTTGCCACAATTAAACTAGCAACTTCTGTTTACATTTTTAAATACCTTGGTTCAAGTGCTGTACACTGTGACGTGTTCAAAGTTGCTCTCAATAGTTCATCTTTTAAATTGCTTAAATGCTTGTATAATTAACTAAACTGATGCAATACTGAAAAGCCTCTTCTTACCTCCGTACACTTTTTCAGGAATTTTCACTAACAATTGGGGGCTGCAAGTGGTAACCGGATCTTTTTCTGGTACTGCAAAATTGTCTCCCACACTTCTCTCATTACTTAAAAAGAAATAATATATGAACTCGAAGTCCAGCACTCTCCTTAAAATGAGCTTCACAAATTACCAAAAGCCGGGCATTTTCAGTTTTTGATTGTTGATTCGCTGAAGTCATATTTTTTGGTCTATATACTGTCAATTAATAAGTTATCTTGTTACTGTAATGACCTTTGGATTGAAACATTCCAAACTCCTGCCACAAACCTACAACGACGGTTAAAACTACACTCGCAAACTATGCTTCAAGACGTAACCATACAACCGAAAAACTTCGCACACTTCGCTAAAAATACAACTTTAATAATACTACTGCAACTTTCAAGGCTATTTTCTTTGGGTTCAAGATTAAAACATTGCTGCCAACTAAGAATTGTTACCAACTGAAATAGATTTGATTTTAATGCCAGGTTATGCCGTTGACTAAACCAATCGTTAGAGTGCGGCTTTATGCATCTCTCTTTAGAAAACCATTTTTTCAAGTTTAGACGTGCAAAGCTGTAAAAAAACTATTGCCAATGCAGTAAGTAGATTTAATAGTGAAGTATCGGGAAAACCCACATACTTCGAGCTGACAGGCAGCAACATGATTTGTAATTAGTTATTTATGTATTTTTACCACACTGAGGAGCTTATGGAATGTCTGTTTAGAGTATGTTATGCTTTCTGATGAGTGCACTTTTACGCGGTCACGCTATTAGTCAAAATTGTCCCAGTTCCTTGAAAAGTTCAAGTTTGGGCAGAATTTGTTGGGAACCATATCAATACCCAGTTTCTTAGAGAGGACAATATAAATAGTAATAATTATTTAGCACCACTCCTGTTCCACCAAATCCTCAATTTGCAGCTAATAGGATATCGTTATAGCAAGATGGAACACCATCTCATTATTAAGTTAATCCCCGGTAGTACTTAACATTATTTTCTTCTGTTTCCCTTTGGCTTAGGTAGTTCTTATTCTTTCCTAGTGGTGATTTATCTCTGGCTATTACTTGTATTATATCAGTTTTTGTAACAAAATTAAACAGTTACCATTTTGAAAAGAAACCTTGTTTGCACTTAATAAGGGTTATAACTGCCACCCCGAGGATGTTCCGATACATATTTTTCATTTTTCGTTGCGGGATGTCAATTCATCTATATATAAATAGGCAAAGACAGAACGATTATGTACCATTTTCTCCTCTGTCTCTGAACCGATTTTCTTCATTTTTGTTTTGTTAAGTAGCTACTGACGACCTTCAGTGTAGAATGCTAATATTAATTTACAATATTGGTTCATTCATTAAATAAAATATAATAAAAAACATTATTTATTCCATCCTGTCAATGCCAAACAACTGACAGTGCCGTCGCCGCTAGACAGTCGAAACTCAAAGCATTGAGTAATTATATATGGAGCGATCGTTAGATGCTGTTATATTCTTAGAGTATGTACTTCTGAAAGTGGCATATAAGCGTTGTTAGTGTTTAGTGGTAAAATAGTCAATGTAGTAGATCAGTATTGATTTTTCAGACGTGTTGCAGTAACTTGCATATTAAATATTCTGTTTTTAATGTGAATTTAATTATTTGAATATTATATTATTATCACAACCTTCCCGAAGGTCTTGTGTAGAAAATTGTCAGACAGCGGACAATAGAGAATGTATTAAATATTTAAGTTCTCCTAGAGTTGTTGGTCCTCTCCTTTCATATTTCTGAACTTGATTGAAATCGGAAATGACGAAAACTTTTACGTTGCAAAAAACATACTTCCAATTATTAAATCGAATATTTTGCCAGGAGCGGTTCGAGCCAAAAATTAGGGAGGTCATTTATTTGTCAAAAATATTTCGAATACTGTTATTTGATTACTTTTTTTATTGCAATAGATTTGGCAATGTGAGTGAACTATTTTGGTCATTACATCTACTTATCCGATTTCTCCACAACTCTGTTTCTTATAAAATATAGTTTTTACAATTTCATGAAATAGGGTCGAATTTCGACCACTGGGTGACCACTAATTTACTAAAATTGACAACTTTCAGAATTTGGTATAAATGTGTTAGTGAACAATATTTGAAATAATGAATTTATTCCATTTGGCTGGTTAACACTATATGGAGACATAGAGCTTACCTATTAAAATATAGAGACAAAATAAAGCATTTATTAAAATGGAAATACAAAATTTTAATTATTTCACGTCAGTAATTCTATAATAAAATCAAACAGATCAGTAAACTGGAAATGTTGTTTTAAATTAAAACACTCCATTAAATGTCACTAAAGGTTAATAGAAGCATTCAAATAGAAATTTTTAATGCAATTAATTAAATGTCATGTATGCACAACAAAGGTGCACTATTTGAATTCGACCAATTATAATGAGGAAGTAACATTTAATTATCGCTACTGTAATGACACCATAATTGAAAAAAAAACAATATCCACTAATAAATTGAACTTCTTTCAGCTAGACGGAAGAAGAAGAAGGGTATTTATATTTTTAAGGGAGAGTATTTTATTCAATATACAATGACTTTTTTATTTATTTATAAAAATGGTTTAAATTATACATTTATACAATAATAGTGCTGAAGCCTTTGAAAGCCTTTGAAAATGGTAAAAAGTGAAAAAAAATAGTATGATGAAACCCATTGGAAATGGAAGAGAAGGGGGAGGAGTGAGGTTTCATGGGTTTATCTCGATTTCCAGCAAAAAACTACATGTCCTATGGAAAAAAGTTAAATGGTAAAGTTATAGTTAATAAAAATATTTACAACTTTTGTGTTTATATTTTTTTCACATAACGTCAAAAATTATGTAACAAATTCAAAAACCCAAGTAGTTGTTGTTTTATTTCAAACTTTTACAAAAAAAATTCGCTGAATTTGTTAAAAACTTTACTTCTTATGTCCCAAACACACAGTACATTTTTTAATTTAAATATTTATTTTTTTCATTTTATTTTGACTTAATATCGAAAAGAATCCTAATTTTGAATCGAAAATTCTCACATCAAAATATCTGCTTTTTTTAAAGTCGGTGACCTTTTTGTTCGTTCAAATCTCTAATTTCTGATGGTGTAAAAAATATATACATTGCTATGATAAATGCTCTCAGTAAATGAAGTTAGTAAAGCTAATATTTGATAAGACATCTACAATATTTTGAGAAAGTTATTATTTAAATAATATGGGTAGATGCCTATTTATTGCTATTTGAAGATTATACTTACATACCTGAGTGATCTACGGAAAATTTTAGTCCACTAAAAGGTATTTCATGGAGAAGTGAGGAAGGTGCTAGAAGGGGCCTTAATACTTAGTTTTCGGATTCGAGTTTCTTTCGTTTCTTTGCATTTTCTGAGAACATTTACTCTAGTAATATATATATTTTGTCACACCATCAGAAAGTAGAGATTTCAAAAAATAAATATCCCACCGACTTAAAAAAAACAGATATTTTGACTTGAGAATTTTCCAGTGAATATTAGGGTACTTTTTCAAATAAAGGTGGCAAAAATAAAAATAAAAAAACAAAAACCTGTTTTTATGAATTTTTCACATACATTTTGAGGTTATATGAAAAAAATTAAATATAAAAGTTGTTGATATTTTTTTAACTACAACTTTGCCATTAAACTTTTTTTCCATAGGACTGCTAGTTTTGCCAAAAATCGAGATAAACTGTTTTCTAACATAAAAGAGCCAAATATAGGTAAAGCTATTGAAAGGGCGTTAAAAACATGCTTTTGTCAGCTCAATTTATAATTTACTCTATCAAGCATATATTTGTATTTCATCATTTTGAAGTCCATTTTATGCCATATAATTACTCATCTGACATACGCTAGCATTTTTAACTGACTTCCGAAAAGGATGAGTTATCAATTCGTCGTCAAGTTGTTTTTTATACATGCTCAGTGATTATTTAAAAACGGCTTACGTAAATTTAATGATTTAAACGGCATGGTATTAAGGAATACTACAGAAAGGTACCATATAGTTTTCTATAACGTGAGATTTACAATTTTCCAGAAAATCAGAGAAAAACAGTAATTAAAGAATGACACTTCAATGAATTTCAATAATTCTACACTGTTTTCTCTAATACGGCCCAACCAATTTGTATATTTTAAATTGTATTCTACAAAAAGATGTCCAGCTTTGTAAAATATACTTAAAAATATTTCTGAATGAGTACTTCTTGGAAGTAACACCACAGTTCAAAGAAAATTGGCACGTTTTGGGGTCTATTTGTCAATGGTTAAGAAACTACGGATAAAAAAGGGGAGAAACCTCACCTCTGAATGTTCGGAATTAATAAAAAAACGACAATTTGAAAAACCATGCTTGGGACCTTGGTCATAAAATACAGTTTCAAAATTCAGTTATATGACACAAAGAAGAACACACCATAAAAAGAAACTAAAAGAGTCTGCTTTAATTTGTTAAACGAAAACTGTATCGCTATACCTCCTAGAATTCAGTCGTTCCTGGTTGCCGATGATTAAGAAGAAATTGCTAATGGTCATGTCCTAGTGAACAACCCAATATCGGGATAGTCATAGTTTTTCTAGGTTTTCTTATGCTTTTAAGACCTGAATCAACAAAGTTCTTTTGCATTTTGGCAATGCACTATCTTATAACAAAGGTTAAGAAACTACGGATAAAAAATTCTGTGCACATTCTTTAGTTTCTGTATTGTCAAATATTTTAATTTACATCTCAGAATTGTGAATCTTTTTTATCCGTAGTTTCTTAACCATTGACAACGGGGTCTGATCTAGACCCCGAAACGTTTGGAATATACAGCAAGTTTCTTTAAATGTGGTGTTATTTCGCAAGAAGTACTTAGACATGTCCAGCTTGAAATTGAAAAATTACAAATCATTCACGATAAACATCAATGTACATGTCATATTTTCTTTATAAATATTTAGCTTAAATGTCAAGATATGTATATGAAAGTATATCGTACTTCGTACTATCGTAGGGTGTTTGTAACGGTTTTCATTGAAGTCAAGTGAAATATTCCATAAGTCTATGGAAGAGAAATTTTTTAGGTGAGCGATGTTTTCTATGTGGTATACGGTGGTAGGTGTGTGCATTCATCGAAATTCAAGCAGCAAGCAATGTGCCAGTTGAAATATTGTGAAAAGTAAAACTACAGTTAGACAGGTGGGTTACAAATAAATCTTACAAATAAAGGTGATATTAGGTGGTACATATGCAGTTCCATATATAGGATAGTTGAAATACAAGGTGATATAAAACTAAAGTTGATGTCCAAAAAATGTTGTATTGAGTGGCACATAAGTAGTTGCGTTTACAAGGTGGTTGAAATAAGAGTGAAGTAAACCTCTAGTTATACAGAGTGAATCCAAAAATTTGAAAAATAGTTAAATAAGTATATGCAGTAAGGATATTCGAGTTATAGTTAGAAGCAGTTGCATATACAGGATGATTGAAATATATGGTGGAGTGTAATTATAGTTATACATGGCGGTTGAAAAATTTTATATAGTGTGGAACATTTAAACAGTTGCTTATACTTGGCATATTGAGTACAGTAAAATTATAGGCATACAGGGTGATTAAACAATAGAAAAATAGAAGCAATCAATAACGTGGAGAGGTTTAATACTTATACAGGGTGGTTGCAACATCGTGTAGAGTTGAATTATAGTTGTATAGGGTGATTCAGTGATAACAAATAAAGTGGGTGACCAATACACAGAAACATATACCGGTGGTTTCAATATAGAATTAGAGTTACACTTATAGAAAGTGGGCAAAATAATAAAACAAATAAAAAAGTTCTAGATAATAATAAAAAAATACAAATAAGAGAGGGAGGGAGAGATAAAAATTCGCTTATTATTAAATAAAACTTCTACAAATGAGGAGGTTATTAATTCGTCGGCACGTTTTTTTATGCATGATCCGTAATTATTTAAAAACGGCTTTGACAATTTTGATGATTAAATACGGCATTATATTAAGGAAAATCCAGAAAGAAGGTTTTACAGAAAATTAGATAAGGCAATAATTGAGGGACTAGACTTCACTAAATTTCAATGAATCTACACTGTTTTCTCGAAAACGGCTCATCCAATTTGAATATTTTAAATTGTATTCTACACAGAGATGTTCCAGCTTGATTTCTTGTATATTTCTATAAAGTAAACCACACCGTTTTTCTGAAAATCAGAAGAATATGTGCAAAAAATGGTAAATATCAATGTAAATATCAAATTTTTATAATAAATATCTAGCTTACATGTCAATATATGCCATGAAAATATACCAATACACAGAAACATATACCGGGTGGTTGCAATATAGGGTGAATTAGAGTTACACTTATAGAAACTGGGCCAAATAATAAACCAAATAAAAAAGTTTTGGTTAATATTTCAAAAATACAAACTAAAGAGGGAGGGAGAGATAAAAATACGCTAAAATAATTAATATATCAGAAAATAGTTGTGTACAACATAGTTGTTTAATTGCATACAGCTTAAGCTAACATAAAGCTTATAAAAATTATTCAGGGAGTTCATTCACCCAGTATAAAAATCGCTTAAAACGTTTTCACATCTAAGGAAAACCCGAAACAATTAAAGTTAGCGAGGAAAATTCCGTCACAAGTCCTGTTCGAGTGCAAGATAAAACATGAAAGAACTATAAAGTCACGCGATGTTTGAAGTACCTAAGTTTGATATAAGCATGAACCTTGTACAAATAAGATCGGAGTTTAACGAAGCAGTGAGAAAAAAATTCAAATCAATATTTCTACTTTGTAATTTGACCTATTCCCTGTTATAGTGCAATTGAGTCCCGACAGAGTCACTTAATAGTTTACGTTAATTCATTACATACAGAATTAATTTTAATGTTTTGTCAAAAAATTGCAGTTGTAACTTCAAGTAAATATTATTTGTAATATGCAAATATATTAATGACTATTTCAACAGTATTGAAGCCCACAGATGTCCCAATAAAACGGCAATACTCCAGATTTCATACATTTCTACAACAACTTCTCAGAACTACAGAGCCAGCACGATTAATGAAGGGGAAGCTTCATTTCAGAATTGAGATGAAGTGCAACCCACGCCATTAAATATACACAAGAGGGAAATGAGGCCATTGTCCGAAAAAATATTCCCATTCGATGTTTTTATTGATTACTGACATCCGTAGGATGCCGCAGAATAAAGATCAATATGTCGCTCACCTGAAACTTCTCACAATCAGTTTAAATAATTTTGTTTGTTTAAACATTTTGAGTTTTTTTTTCTTGAAATTATCATTCAGGTTATTTGGCACATCGTATACAAAAAACATCCTCAGTAACTTTTGTCTAAAGTTGAACGTTATTTAAAGATTGAAATAACTCCAAAATAGGCACTTAAAGCCTAAAAACAGTACTTATAAAATGTTTCGTTTTACCAAAGACGTTCTTTAACAAAATCCTGAACATTTGTTAGAAATTATTTACTCTATACCTATTGTTTCTAAACTGTTATATATATTCCAGCGCGACCATAATATCACTGATACATATTTCCGCCGTTTTCCATTTGCATATCGGCAACTATTGCAATAATTTCCATAATTCAATGAGATGTTTAATAATTGTTTTAAACATGTGTGAGGTGAAAACATAAATGAGGAAAATGTCATTTGTAATTTATATATGAGCGACATATGTATATATATATATATATAAATCATAAATACCAAACAACACATAATTAAAATAAAGAATAAATTATATATATATATATATATATATATATATATATATATATATATAAAAAGATTTGTTCAAAACGAATGGTTCTTTTTACCACAAAATAAATTTTAAAACGCAATGCTATTTCAAATGCAGTTTACTAAGTTTTGCATTTCAAAAACCTTATACTAAAAATCTATATTTCCCAATGAACAAACACAATTGTAACTACTATTATTTTAAAATATTTTAAAATACTACTTTACTGCAAAATTGTACTACCTTATAACTTTTGGTTTGTCTTAAAGCATCAACTACTTTATTGGCTTCTGTATGGAATGCACCCTAACAGCTTCTGTGCACAACTGCTTCCTTCAAACCTTATGGTTGAGTAGTTTTCTCAATTATTTTCTAACCAGTGAAACAACTTTAAATTTTGAGAAAAAACGTGTCAAAATTTCTAACAGTTTAAACGTCACTATCTAACCCTAACAAAGTTTACTTAAACGCTGCTAAATTCTGAATACTCCGTATGACATGCCCTTTCGCGTATTTATAGTTTTTATATTGACATAGAACCAAATTTATCTAACTTTTTAATTACGAATTTTCCAAACTTTATTCCTCCATATGTTGACCCGCTTGTTCCGATGCTTAATTTCACAAACTACCATTCCATTCCCGTAAAAGTTGTAATTTTCTTTCTTCATGTTCCTAGATTTAATTCCCTCCTGTATTTCCAAAGTATACCCGGCTTCTCAATTTAAAAAAAAAATTCATTGTTTACTACCAACAACACGTTCAGTGGACTCAGCTCTTTGTCCTTGCCGTCTTTATAAATTTCAAATAGATCAGTTCGTTGATTATGTCATAAATTTGCTGTTTTGATTTCTAAGATATTATTTGTAACCCTTGCTTTACCAAAAATATGAAGTTATTGAAAATCTGCACTTACGAATTTAGTATACGTCACTCTCTACGGTTTATATCAAATCAAGGTAAAATTCCATTCTTTCAATTGCTTAAATATGGTATATGAAATAACTGAAACATTGCTACAAGCTTGGTTAAATCATTACTCGTTTTTAAGAAATTTTTCTAAAACTGTCAAATTTTTTAGATTCCGAAAATTATGTTTTACTAGTTCTATATATTAAAAATTGCATTATAAGTTACCAGTTCAAGACCTGGTTTTATTATTTTACAGTTTCAATATGATTACTACATCTATATCTCCATTTGATGTTAGCATTGCGTTTTTTACGTCTAAGAACCACCGTAACATTTTTTCCACTGTTTATTTTCGTATTATTTTATATCTACTGAACTCTACTAACTCTGATTATTATATGTGTTTTTTGCATTTCTGTAGATTATAGTTCCGTAGCCCTTTGAATTAAAAATTAATTAAATAACAAATAATAATGCAGTTATTTTTAGTTATTCCGCAGTCTTCCTTTATAAAACACCCTGTGTGTATTACATTTCATACATAAACCTGTCAATAAATATTCACTCATGATTTATTTTATATTTGAATCTGACCCTTCGTTGAACTTTATAATTGTTAGATTTACCGGGTTTGTTACATGATGTACTAAAACTAAAACTCAAAATTACTATAGCTAGGCTTTCTTACGTACCTACTAGTAGTAAGAAACTATTCAAAATATGATATACAAATTGCTAAAATATTCAGAATTTTTGTGCTACCCTGTATTTGTACAGTGAAATTTTAATTTTAAATTTTATATTTTTCATTGAGAAAGTCAAGAAACATTTGAAATTTCTCAAATATTCAGATGATTTAATATGCATATTAATAAATACTTTATTTGCAGGTGAGTTCTGATATATACTTGCATTTGATGGTAAGTATAGAGCACACTAACAATTCTAGAATATTAAAGAGTGTGGAGCCCTATCTATATACAATTAAGTAAATATATATACCTACAAGTAGCTGGATTACCAGATCGATCATAAGATGTTGTAACAAAAAGATCAACTATATAAAACATGGAAATCAAATCCGGAAAATATCCAAAATAAAATTGCATATAAGAACTATGTAAAGATTTTAGAGAAGGTTATAAATAATGCGAAAACATTATATGATAGGGATGAAGTAAACAAAAATTTTAAAAATCCTAAAAAATTATGGAATATAATAAATACAAAACTTTGCATAAAGTGTAGATATCATCAAAATATTAGTTACATTTAGAATGAAAATGATCAAAAAATTATGGAACCAGAACAAATTGCTAATGACATGAATATCTATTTTGGTTGTATTATTGGGTCTCTACTTAGCCATAAAATACAGCAACCAACAAATGCCATAAATAAACTACCACCTGTTAACCCTGAAACCATATTTATAACACCAACTAATAGATTTGAAGTTATTATAATTATTAAAGAATTGAAACTTAAGAATGTTGGGGTAGATAACATTCATGCGAAGACTATTTTAGCTTTATCTGAGCACATTGCTGAGCCGCTGACTCATATTATAAATATCTGTATTGAACAAGCTATATGGCCCAATGCTTTTAAAAAGCTGATGTTATACCTATACATAAATCTAAAGATAAACACTTTACATCAAACTATAGGCCTTTTCATTGGTAACTTTGCTAAAATATTTGAAAAGATAATTTACACTAGATAATTGCAATTTGTTAAAAAATATAAAATATTATCAAAAAGGCAATATGGATTTAGACAACAATTTGGGAACCAAAGACGCATTGAACTACTTAACAGACATTATATATAACAAATTAGACAAGAGTCGTCCTGTAGGCTGTGACATTCCTTCGACTTTGCTAAGGCGTTTCGACACTGTTGACCATCAGATACTACTTGACAAGATATACAATTACGGTATAAGGGGTAAAGCTATAAATTAATAGAAAATTATTTAGACAGTAGGCACCAGAGAGTAAAAATCAATAATATCATGAGTGAATTCTCTCAGATTAATACAGGTGTTCACAAGGAACTGTCTTAGGACCGTTTCTGTTTATATTTTATATATTATTGAACTTTTAAAGTTATTTGCCGATGATACGGCTGTTATAGCTAGTGGAGACACTTGGAAGGAAGTTGAAACCAACATGAACAACTACCTAATTGAAATAAGTAATTGGCTGGACTGTAAATAAATTATCACTAAATATTGACAAAACTGAATTACCTTGGCAACTATTCTAACAGTAACTGAGGAAGTCTTGAATTATTTTGTCTATTCATTGGGTTTTCTCTCCTCCAAATTTTTTCCTGTAACACTTTGTTCTACATATACAATTTTTAAAGACTTATCTGTTACAGGAAAAAATTTGGGGGAGAGAAAACCCAATGAATAGACAAAATTATTCTAACAGTGTTCCTGAACGCATAAACATTAATATCAATGGACTCAATATAAAAAGGGTAGAACATTTAAGAATATCTGGGTGTAGTTCTCGACTATAGGTTGACGTGGGAATTACATATTAAATATATTTTAAGTAAAACTAATGTACCTTATATATATTTTCTATAATTTAAGTAAATCTATGAACACTGAAACCTTGACTTCTGTTATACTACGCTTTTTTCCATAGCGTTATTAGCTACGGTGTAATAGCATGAAAGAAGCATATAATAACACTTTACAAGTGCTTCAGCGATTTCAAAATAGACTACTAAATATTATAGAAAAGAAACAAGTTATACCTAACCAAAAATACCCACTCAACATTAAACAACTGTTTACATGTGAATCTGTAGTATATCATTATAAAACGCTTAGTAATGTATTCACTAATTCTACGAGCATAACAAGAAATAAAACCATTCAAATCCCTAACAGAAGTAAAACTGTCAGCGTCAAGAATAGTTACTATAGAGCAATAATAACATTTAACTCTTTACCAAATAAACTTAAAATAATGGCAACAGAAAAGATAAATAAGATTAAAACAAACTTAAACCCTGGATTATGAAAAATGTATGAAAGTACTTAGGATACAACTGTTGTGTTATGGCAACTTAATATATATATATATATATATATATATATATATATATATATATATATATATAAGTAAAATGAAACTTTTTTTTATCAAATTAGTTTAATTTTAGTCAATTAGTTTACTTAGTTGTTAGTTTGTAAGTATATACCAGCCTACGAGCAGGTAGCTTTGTTACCTTGTAGGATTTACTATGTAAATATGCGTGGAATGTATCTGGTAAATAAATAAATAAATCTCTGTAATGTTTGTTAGCAAACGTGCACCGCCTTGAGGTATATTATTCGTCTGTACGCCGCTGTAAGTTGATCCCTAATTCGATGTTATGAGGTTCTTATCATCGTACAATTTCTTGATCATTTTTGTTTCACGGGGTAATATTCAATGTATTTTTTTTATTATATTCTTTCTATTTTTTTTCACCTGGTCTGTAATCTTTCTATTCTTCCGATTCGGAGGCTTCTTTCTGGTTCTATAAGCAATTTCAGGGAAAACAACAGCCTTGTTGAAAGTACACAGTTGTATTTTATTTCCGCTCATCTAGCTAGAATCATACTGATAGTACACTCACCTAACCGCCTTCTCGGACTCGTTCGAAAGTAAACAGACGACTCTACCCGGGCACTTCTAAATCAGAATTTGTAAATCATTGCTGTTAAAACTTCTTTTAATTTTTTTTACATATCGCAAAAATAATTTTTTATACTTGCCTTTGGAAGAAAACATCACAACTAATAATATTTAACCCGTATACCAAAGTATGGAAAACAACTATTTTACAGAATTCGTAGACTTAAGCTACCGAATGACTGTGAATTCCGGAGATAAACCACATTTGTAATGTGAAACAAAATTGAGAATCACTAAATGTTAACAGAACTTAATACATATTACCATATTGATTTAGAAAAACATTCTGCAACAATGATTGCTGATAAAAAATCCGAACGTCACGACACATCAAACAGAAAAGTAGGTATATTGAAATGTACCCTATATATAACACATGAAAACTAATTGACAAAACCATACACTTGATTTTTCTCAGTTAATTCTGCGGTTTTTATTTCTACAACAACATTTTTCTGAAATCGTTATAAGGAGAGAAAACCCATATAAACAATCAAACTAGATCTTTACCTACTTCGTCATTCCGAGATCACCTATACAGGGTGAGTTTTTTTTTTGATGATCAGCATGGGGAACTCGGAAACTAGCGGAGATAGAGCAATTGTTAAATTGGGAAAGATTTGCAGTTTTACTGGCCCAATTTAATGACACTTTCGGATTTTTGTAAAAAGGCATGTCATACTAGATATTTTGAAAAAAAAACGAAATTCTGTCGATTCACTCAAATCCCTCTAGCTCCTTTGTTTTTGATCTTATAAAAAAAGTGTAAATATCATAATTGAAGAGAATTGTATCCCGAATATGATTGTCATGTCCTCGTTTGCGTGACAGCTCTCGTTGTCGAGATATGACACAAACTTATCTTTTTGAATGGAAACCATAGTTGGCTGTGACCTCAAAAAATTGGACACTTTTAGAGCTTTTCAAAGATGTAATAGTCGATATAGTTATTCATAAAAATAACGGAGATATTGGATGCTTTTCTCTCTTACTTTCACTTTTAAAGTTGTTAGCCATGAAATAGATTGATTTATTAAAAACTATTCCAAAAAACATTGAACAATTTTTTTATTAGGTATATCAGATATAGCGGAAAAACTAAATAAGTAGGTAGTTACTAAAAACTTAAGAAATTAATGTACATAATAATGGTTATAATTTATGTTCGAAAAGTTCGCCATTGTTATTTAGACAAAAATTGCATCTCTTTAAGATTAACATTACCGCCTATCATTTTTTCAATTGCTTGTAATACCGCCTCCCTTAGGTAACCAACTTTCTCATACTTTCTTTTGTATACTCTGTTTTTTAGCGCACCCCATAAATAGAAGTCTATTTATAGATATTATCTAAGTGTTGTCTTACTAATAACGAGTTATGAGCAGGAGCTCCATCATGCTGGAACCACTCAATTTCTAAACGAGTTCTCAAATTCAAATGATGCAACATGTCTTGAAAAGTGTATTGCTAGAAATGCAAGTAGCGCTCCACAGTAAGTGATTCGTCATAGATAAAAGGCCCCTGAATAGTAACCCTATGATACCACACCAAACATTAAAACCAAATTTTATCTGGGGTCGCCTTTGTTCTACATGGAAAGGGTTTTCTTTAGCCCAGATATGCTCATTGTGCCTATTGAACATACCGCAGTTAGTAAATCTAGTTTCATCTGACCATAACACATTTAATGGAAGCTGTGGATTGTCAAGGCACATGTCTCTAAACCATATACAAAACAAAATACGTCGATGTTCGTCACCAGCATGCAAAGTTTGAGAAACTGAAAGTTTGTACGGGTGGAACTTGTGCGCTTTCAGTAGCTTAACTACAGCAGGTTGACGACGATTAAAATATCTATGAAAGTATTCCTCAGCTGAACGAACTGAATTTTTATGGCATATGATATAACATTCCACCATATTCAGTTTTTCTTCGTTAGAATATTTCATTTTTATATGAGAACTTGTCAATATCGACTGTCAGTTCAGCACTACTAATGGAATTACTCTCAAATGAGGAAATGTCCAAGTGAAAACAACCTTTTTCATGGATACCTACGTTAAAAGTGAAAATAAGTGAGAAAAGAATCCATAACTCCATTATTTTTATGAATGAAAAGCTCTAATAATGTCCGATTTTTGAGCTAGCCAACTATGGTTTCCATTCAAAAAAAGATAAGTCTGTGTCATATCTCGAAAACGAGAGCTGTCACGTAAACGAGGACATGACAATGATTTTCGGGATATAATTCCCTTCAATTTTGATATTTACACTTTTTTTATAAAATCAAAAACAAAGGAGCTAGAGGGATTTGACTAAATCGACAAAATTTCGTTTTTTCAAAATATCTAGTAAGCCATTACTTTTTACGAAATTCCGAAAGTGTCATTAAATTGGGCCAGTAAAACTGCAAATATTTCCCAATTTAACCATTGCTCTATCTCCGCTCGTTTCCGAGATCCCCATACTGGTCATAAAAAAAAACTCATCCTGTATATGTTGTACCTTAATTTGGGTGTGGAGACATATTCATCAAATCTGCTTTTCAATTTTCTTTTTGTTGGTCTGTTCTACTACGCGTTTTTCTCGATTGTTTAGCTTTTATGGAAGCCTACTGGATTTGTACCTACATATAAGTTTGTAGAAAATAATGAGATAGGTAAGGAAGAACATTGAGTTAATGCTCAACACGAGAGATTTCGCGGTATTTGCCGTTTTCATTTTCTCGTCATATCTCTTAATAGAACCATTACATTCAAGACGCAGGAAGCCGATGAAGATTAGTTTTACGATAAAATGTTGAGTGTATACCAGAAAAATGTTTTGGGCAATTAAAATTGTCTTGCTTTGGCACAATGCAACATTTTAAGGCAAGCAAGCAAGCAAGCTATACTACAATAGTAATTGAATTTTTACTAATATAACATTATTTCGCACTTCCATCTTGTATATGAAATAGGGACATAGTGATAGTATTTCTCCATGCGGAAACGATGCTTTTCCACCTGTCACACCTTCTCTATATGTAGTAAAAGGATTTGTGTAAA